>JAQFVV010000003.1:11839845-13267345 GCA_028023455.1 Epiperipatus broadwayi | reverse complement strand
GTGAAATGTTCATTCATTTCTTCGTACTAATGCAGTAAACACAAGCATTTATCAAATCAAAGCATCATGTGACTATCATTAATTTGAAATATGCATTAATGGTATTAATCCACTTTGCACCACTGTTCTTAATATCATTTATGAAAGCAAAAATAATCAATGGTCTCCAATTGGTGAGCTATTTCTGGTTAATAAAAAATACTGGATTTTTTCCATATGTCAAAGCTTCGGCCAGGAAGTGAACCCGCAACAACTGATTGCAAGCAACTGCTTGCAAGACAGCTGTGTTGACCTCTCAGCTACCAATGCTTGACAAGAAATACTGGATTTCATGTATCAATTCAACAACCACCTCTGTTTCTATTATGCTATACAAGAAGATGACTTTATTACAAATGTTCTAAGCTTTTTAGCTGCAGCAAAGAGATTATCCAATTACATCAATTATTAATGATATGGAAGGCTTTATACCTTAGGTGTATTAGCTTATGATTTAATATTATAAATTTGGAAGATGAATGAAAGTTTTTGACCCAGATGAATATTTTTGAATAAGTTTGGATTTCTTCAAGATATCTGGTCCATTACTCATCAGAAATGAATCTAGATGATTTTTAGTTGGACAGACACAATCCTTACTTGTCTTTAAATGCACTAACATGATTTTTCTTTTAGAACAAGTCAATGGAATAAAAAGGGAACTCTAAACATGGATGAGTACAAATTTATAACTATGAAGGAAACAAAACTATTATTAATAAAAATAGTCAAGTACTAAAGTTTATTTACTGAAGTTTATTTACTATTTTAAAAAATCACAAATAAATATATTAATAATTTTAATGCATCATTTTCTATAAAAATAAACTTTGAAACTTTATGTGTGTATATATCTACATAGGCATTAACACTACATGCCAATATTGGTTATAATATTTGAGATGCATTTATAAAAGAAAGTGTCTACCACAAAAACAAAATAGATGTAATTCAAACTCATTCTTTTGTAAAATAGTTTTGGAATTACTTTATATATATAAATAATCTAATGAGCTTACCAATAACTCTTAACAAGCTTTTCAGAATGTCCCCAATCCCAGACCTGTTTCTGCTCCTGGCTTCCTCAGTGATTTTCTATTTAATAGCTAACCATTAGATAAAGTGCTGGGTTTGAACTGGTATTTTAAATCTAATGCTTGAATATCCTAGCATCTCACTGAGGAAGCTAGAAGCAGAAACTAGTCTGAGGTTGGGATATTCTGAAAAGCTTATTAAGAGCTGTTAGCAACCTCATTAGATAACATTTGTAATACAAGCTTGATAATTGAATTTTATTTTTTCAAATATACATACATATATGAACACAGTCTCAAAAATGTGCTGTCACTTAAAAATATTTAAAAATAATAACAAACTATATATTTGCAATTATTATTATCTTTCAAATGTGTTTCACCATCATCATTGGTCTAAAAATAGAAAAATGACTTATAAATGAAGTACCTAAATATAATAGTTTTGAAATACACATTGTACAAAATGTATATTGTAAAATTTATATTTTATATTTTATACCAGTGTTTCCCAATCTTTTAGCACTTATGTACCTCTTTTAAACCAATTGTTTTTAAAATAATAGCTGTTTTTTTTTTTAAAAAAAAAAATACTGATGCTTTTATTCAATGCCTAACTTAATGTAAAGTAGTAGAAATGGGATAATGAGTTAGAAAAGGGAAATTACAACTCTAAAAGTACAAATCACAGATTTGATTTTACAATATTCATAAGATAGAAATAAGCATAATGGTGCTTAGCACCAAAAGTGCACTAAGTCAAACAAATAATTGATAAAAGAAGAATAACCTTCCATTTCATCAAGCATACTAACATATGTATGCAAAGTTATTACAGATAAGCAGTGAAGTTAAAATAAAAATGAAATAAGTATAACTTTATATTAAATAATGATAATAAAGTATTTAGAAAGTTCTTAATTTAATATTTGTGATATCTGAAAAATCTGTAATAATTATTACACAGATCACTAGCCAATGGAAATATTGTTAGTATGACCATTGAACTGGCTTTGATGCTTAGGTTTTTGAAGTCAGGCTCAAAAGATACAAGATATAGTCTTAAATTCATATTTTCATTAAGCTTGTTGTGGTATTTATTTTTTTTATGAAGATGTAGGTAGAATAGCAATCCAGCTAGAGATATTTGAATACTTTCTCATTGAGCTGGTCATATTCTTCACTGATAACTATCCAGAAAGTAATAATATTTTTTTTTTTAAATCAGAATTTAAGAGAAGAATCATTTAAAAGTTTGAATTTAATCTTTTTCTGTCTTTGGTAATTATTTTCCACATAATCCTCAAAGACACTTTATGCTATCAATTGAGAACCAATGTTTTAGATTGATGACAATGATTTAGTACAAACTAAATGTTTTGTAATTAAAATAATTTTTAAAAAAGCATAAAAAAAGTTTGCCTCCTACTCTAGAATATCAAATATATGTCCTGCATAAATGTTCAAAAAGATGAATGAACTGAAATATGAACTGTATTTCATAAATGGAAGTAACATTTCTTTTTGTATGTTTGAATTGATAAGGTATCATAAAAATACTTTCCAACTTTAATCATGCATTTTTAAAGATATAGAAACCAACATACTTTTTTTTAACCAATGGTGACTAGTCATAGTATAAGTACTGTGGTACTGCAGCACTCCAGAAAAAAATTAATGATTAAATTTGCTTGACATTCTATTAAAAGACACTGTTAATTGTGACAATGCCAGAAACATCATATTCAGAGAATTTCAAAAACTTGAATTCATTTGCTTTTATCAATGTGCATAATTAGTACCATTGGAGCTGTTTACATCTGCAGTATTAATAGTTATTTTAGTATGGCATGTTTATGTATTCTGGTTTCTCTTCAGAACAAATACATTTTTGTTTTCATTTAGGATGCACAATAAAATATTCTAGGGTGTTTTTTTTTTTTTTTCAATTAACATTTATAAATTTACACATAAATATCTACTACAAAAAATATAACAAAATAATAAAAGAAATATTATTTTAAATATTTATCACAATGGGTGTTAATGTTGAATATCTATATATAATTATATTTTCCCAACTCTCATTACATGAAAAAATTAAAATAAAAAGTAACGGTGGATCTATTCCAGATATTATTATTCATCAAATAACAGTTAATAAAAATAAATATGCATAAGAACTTTTAACAATGATTGATATTGGAAAAATAAAATGATTATGTAGTTGCAAAATTAGAAATGCTCTATTTTAGTTTCCTTGCTTACATTTTGGTGGTGAATACTGTAAAAGAACATCACTGCTTAAAAATTTCATGGGCTGCCACTGTTTTTTTTACCATCTCCACATCAACTTTATAGTATTAAAATTTGAAGTATATGACTAATTTTATCAACTGTGCTTCCAGTCTTTTATGGTTGATTACTGGTTAACTAGTTGGTTAGAATGTTACCTTAAAAATTCAATACTCAAGAATCTAAGAGTCCAGGTTCAAACCCCATGCTAGTACTGTTACTGGTCAGTCCAGCAACACCTGAAGAAAAGGGGAGAATAATCCTCTCAAAACATTGTGCATGTACTAATTTGTTTGATGTGCTATTACTAACAGTGGAATGTATTTGGACTATTTAAATAAAGTTAATTTTTTTTGAAGACATTCAATACACATATTAGATGATGGAAATAGTCCAATATAAAAATACAAATAGCCATCTTTTTGTATCATATTTTCTTTGACTCCATTCAATGAACACTTTCATTCTTTTTCTACTCTTCAAAATTTTGAAACTTGCATAGATGTATAAGAAAGAGTATAATTAAATATACATCAATGACATCAGTTGTACACTAACTGCAAATAATTTTGACCTTTTAGTAAATGGATAGTGAAAAAAAAATGCACTTATTTTAGTTCATTGCAATATTATCTCTCTTCTAAATGAAGTCACTAATATTTAAAGTTGCTGACCTAGTGCCAGATACATATCAGTTGACACAGATTGTTTAAGTAACTGAATAACATAGTCATTGAGCAGAAAATAATGAAAATCTAATGACCTTTAAGAAAAAAAAATTAATTAGCTGCAAAATGTCATGGATGTCTGTCTAAACTATCACACTGCTTCAGCTGTAATTTTTAGAATAAAAAAAGAAAAAAGAAAGAGGTGTCGGTCTTAATGAAACTATACTATTTTCTTTACTCAAAAACTAATTGTTGATTGAAATTGCATGAGCTTATGGTAGTAGTGCTATGGGATATATCTTAAATAAAGTTAAACTTTTATCAATTTTATGCTGAGTAAAACTGAAACCCCAGCAGTGTCAAATTAATACTCTCCCATTCTAATTACACACAGAATGAAAAAAAAAATTCTAAATAATATATAAATTTTAGATTATTTTGCTTTATTCTTACAGATTGATCATGCCATTGCAATGTGGTAAAACAATGAACTTGAAAGCTAAAGGTTTTGGATCAAAGCGTAAACTGTTACTTTTGGTCCTTGAATGCCATATGATGGTAACCAAACTAACATAAGCTTAAGGATATATAACTGAAGACATTAATTGCCAATGAATTATGGTGCTTAAAGGATATACACATGTGTATTAAATTCTCTTCCTGAAAACGGTAAAGTAACTAGGCAACAGAGTGTTATGATTAAGTGATGGTAATCATCATAGATATTCCATTGCTTGCCAACAAAAAGGAATTAACTAGATAAAGTTTTATTTTATATGCTTACTCCTGTATTTATATATGCTGTATATATAAAGAGAGGACTAAGTGGAAGTGTGTATAAAGAGAAGACTAAGTGAAAGTGTGTATACAACAAATGTATTTTCTTTCCTAACATGCACAAATAAAGATGTCTTGAGCAGTTTAGATAAGCTGTCAGAGGAATGGACACAAGAACTCAAGGTTAAATGAAAAAAAAAAACTGCTACGATTTCACGGCCGAAAAATGGTTAACTTATCTATCTTCAATTTGCGAAAAGGTTATTTTTGACTGAGATGACTTTTCTACAGAAGAAAAATAAATGTCATTCATATCGATAAAAATATTTAAATCTTTATTTACTTAAAATATTTTTGCGAATACAAAAATGGCTAAGGTTCATTATCTGACTTTAAGATATATAAATATAATGAGAATTTAATAAATAACAAGTTCATTAAAGTTTATGATACAATTCTGAAATTGAAATAAGAGAATCTGTTGTATTAAGAGTTGGAAATTAGCAGTAAACTTATTGATGATGATCAAATGTTATTGCTTGTCATAATACATTTTTGTCTGATTAAGCTGCTTTCGTACAAAAAAAAAAAAAAAATGTATGTATAATTAAAGAAAAAATAAACAGATTCAGAATAAATAGGTTGGTTAAAACACGAATTTTTAAAATCTTGAAAGACTGTAATTTAAAACAGAAAAATATTTAAATCTATTACAATTTTCGTTTATATTTACATATTATTGTTGTTGTTTTAATGAATGAAAAAAGGAAGTAATAGACGTGATCCTTATTAGGTAACAAAATAATGAGGTCATTTAAAAACTAATAAATAAAGGTGTAACCCAAATCATATGTTTGGTTAACATGAAAAGATAAAATTAAAAAAAAAAGGTGATATTTAGTTTCGAATATTTACATTAAAGGCGTTTGGCATATATAAATGGAAAATTTCATACCTTAGCTGTCTGATTAGTTTTTTTTTTCTCTCTCTCTCTCTACCATTTAAAGAATTGGCAACTTCTAAAGCTAATTAGAAATTTTTTAAAAAAAATTATTGCTAAATTTGTTCACAGTTAAATTTTAAAGTTGAAGTAAATTTATAAGTTGAAGCTTATACTGTATATTGCTCTTGAAACGCACATACGTGAAGCTATATTACGAAATAATAATTGCTTAGCGCTTAGAGTTTATAGTGTAACAGGCCATGAATAAAATTTGATGTTTAAATCAGAAATTAGAGTTTGAATTTTGGCAGGTAGTTTAGGATTTTTTTCCCCCAGGTAACGAACTCTCATAATCAATAGGTCAATATCTATCTAATTTTAATTAGGAGATAAATCAACGAAAGAAAAAATCATCAAAAATATTCCAACTGAGAGAATAGCTTGATGCTTATTGCCTTCTACTAAATAGTCTCTGTGGAACAATATCGAAAAAGCTTCACTCTCTAATAGGGTATTTTTATTAAAGATTGTACTACTCTTAATCACCTGCTGATAGAATAAAGATTTCTGAACTAGTTATTAAGTGAGAAAAATGATTAAAAGTCTTAAATTAGGCAATTAAATGGAATGGCTATTTTGATTTTCGATTGCTTTGACCAATTTATAAAGGATCTATCATCATCATTTTCAACTGTAGGATAAAAGTCTCTCCAAGTATCTTAACCAGATTATAATAATAAACTTCTTTATTTCATGTATCTATCATGATATGTAATTTTCTTCTAAGTTTTTGTTTCTTTACAATTTTTTGGGATTCAGTTTAAGACTTCAATTACTCATCAATATATTATATCTCTTCTAGCAATATGTTCTATAAAATTCTGTGTATTCAAATGGAATGAAAAATATTGCTTTCAGGATGTGAACAAATCAATAATCCATTGCTAAATGTTATTATATTGGTACTTTGATGATTTATTTCCTGAATTTAATATAAGATGGCAGTTAATGATGATATTAATTTGGGTCTATGGGAATCCAATGCTTCATTAAAAAGAGCATAATTCATCAAAACTTATTATTTTTAATAATGATAAGTTTATAGGCTTTTCTTTCTCAGTGATCAACTATAAAAAAAAAATTAATTATCTGAACAAATTGGATGTGCAAATGGTAGATGATAAATATTGATTACAATTTTTAATCAAGTGTTATACCATTCTGGTTTCATAGTGAAATTCACTGAATGTTCATTTGTTGTCACATTGTATAAGAATGCAGAAATTAAAGATATCATCTTTTATAATATATATCCAATTCATCTGATCTAATGTATAACAAGTTTCTTAAATAGAAAATGCCATCTTTGTTTTCATGTTATCTTAATAGTGATGTGCAAAAAAAAGAAAAGAAAGACAAATCAAATTATTGCATAATATACATTGAGTTAATGCATGACATTAGCATAAAAAATATCATAGATTTAACTACCTTTTGTATTATTATTTGTTGCCTTTGATTTTTGATAATCATGTGAATAATATTTCTCTAGTATTCAATTTTTTCTTTGCTATAATGATGGAACCTATCTATGTTACTGGTCAACCTCTTTTTATTTCATTTTTAATATTTCCAAGCATTATAAACCTGTATAATAAATTATAATATTTTATATTATGGTCAAAATAAACAAATGCAATCTATCCATTCATTCTTCAAGTAAAAATTTAGATTTCATATGATAACATATCTGTGTGTTTATGTTCCTATTGTCTTAGGTTTTCAAAAATATCAATATTTTTTACTTCTAATAAATCTAAGCTTTGTATATCCTTATATTCAACAATTTTTTTTATAACTTAGCCTGGTAAATCTCTTCAAAAGCTTTTGTGTTGATGAATAATCTAAGGAAGAAAAACTATAAACAATTTTTATATGTTCATAATTTTTACCTTTAATTGCTGCCTTTGTTATCATAATTTTTTTACTTTTTCCATATTAACTATAACTATCACATCTTTTCAGTTCATTCTCCAATTTTCCTACTGGATCACAATTTGAAGTTTTAAATATGATATTATCCCCCCCACACACTAATACTTATCTCCCAATCTGTTTTTTTTTCATTGTATATTCAGCATATAAGTTGAATAAGTAGAATGACAATATGAAGTTTTCCTTAACTTTTTGGTGAATGAGAATCCAGTCTGTTTCACCAAAATTCATTTTAACTGTATGTTCTATTTCCCTAAACAAATTCATCGTAAATGAAATATTCTGGAATATCCACTTTTCTAAGAACATTCAAATATTTAACATGGTCACTTTAATCAAAAGTCTTAAATTCAATAAAGTTATCAAAAGTCTTGTAATCAAGAAAGCATATGTTGGTTCATTAATATCTTTTTTCATAGATCTTTTCTGAAATCAGCTTGTTTACCTGATAATTCTTTTATGATTATAAAGCTTTAATCTCTTCAGAATGATTTGCAGCATAATCGTGTTTGCATGTAATGTACTAATGTAATGAAGATACCCATAAACAAGTATAGATATATTCTGGTGGGGAAAAAAAACAAGAAATAAAAAATTTAGAAAAGGAAAAAGATTGAAATCAGAATTGCTGTTCATATAATTAAAGTATAAAAAGATAACTGATGACAGGAGAAACTCATGATAACTGACCCTTATAATAATCTAAGTGACCGCAAATTATGAGATAAACGAAAATGGAAAGTGAATAAAAGATTAAAAAGAATCATTTAGTTGTAAATATTAAAAATAATTATTAGTAAATTAAGAAAATAACTTTTATTCATCTTTTATTCAATTAGTCAATAATATGTATTTATTAAAACAGGCAAAACTCACTATACATATTCATGTTTAATTTTTATAAATATATATAATAGATGTATATTAAATTAATTTTTAACTGATATCATAGATTAAAATATTTAAAACATGAAGTTTTCTATTTTATATTTTTGAGTTGAAAACTACAATCATATTTTGGAACAGCAATCAATCAGATTTAGCTGCTTAGAGCTGAGAGTACACTGGCTACACTTTTGATTGTATCTTAGTGCTGATAATGCACTCTCAGCCCTAGACAGCTAAATATGATTGGCTGCTATTCTAAATAAAAAGGTAGTAGTAGTTTTAACCAAAAAATATAGAATGGAAAACTCCATTTATTAAATATTTTCATATTTTTATATATACATTATCTAGCTCCCAAAAATATTGGCAAATACTCTAACATTTCCAGTCAAGTTTGTATTATCTCAAATGATATGTTATATATAAATATATTTGTTTAAAAATGTGAAAAAGAACCAGTAGATATGGTATTTTCTCTACCATTCTTTCTTGGAAGTACCCCTAAAATGAGGTCTTTCAATCTGTGTAGGCTACATGTAGATTCTTGATTCACATAATTTAATGTTTTTGATTCAATATCATTTCTTGTGATCACATCTTTGATCTCAAACCTAATTCATAGTCTTTGTTACTTCAGTTATAATTTGTCCATTAGCATATTTTAGCAAATTTACTTTTGAAAACAAATTCTCTCAAAAAAATTTGTTCCCACTTTCACTATCTATGTAAACATTATAGTAATTTTCTTCTTTTTTAGATGCTATTGGAATTTCATTTTGAGGTCTCTCAAAAAGATTTTTATAATTTTTATTTTCTCCTTCTGTTTCTTTTGTTGCTGTTCCTGGTACTATTCCTATATCCAGTTCTTTAAAAAAGATTGAGATTTTATGACAATATTAGTCAAAGTTTGCAGTTAAGTAATTCATAAACTGATCTAGAATGTGCTGTAAATTATGCTTTTTTATTATTTATTTAAAATTGAAGTCCTCTATTATTGGATGCCAAAAATATCTGATTTCTGTGAAACAACTGCTTAAAATATATTTAAAAAGTGATTATATGTAATTGTGTATAGCTTTCATGGCTTATATATACACTATATTATTTAAAATATTTCGGAAAAACTAATTAAAACTTTTTAAGTAATCCTGTATGTATATATATATGTGTGTGCAACAAATAACATTGAAGTAACTATAGCTATCCTCATCAGATGAAACAGAGATTTGATCTCTGTATATATACATTTGTAATTATCAGATGCTCCAGTACTTTCTTGCAAAGCAAAGCTTACTTATTAAATATCTCTATTGAAAGTAAAAACAATCTCAAACATTCATTAAAACAATTTAAATAGTAATTACAACTTCTTATTCTGATAATTATTTTGTGATTTATTTGTTTTATGGTGTTAATCTGTAGACACAATTAAATACTAAATATATATGCAATATGTATTCGTCTTAGAGCAATTTAAACTTAGATAAATAAATATCTGAACTTTGCTAATACAAAGATTTAAATTATAATTCAAACTATTATATGGAAAACATTTTTTAATACTGTGCTACATCTATATGCTTTTGAGATTGTATGTATAATTTTCCAACAATTCACAATTTATTACAGGATGATCTGAATTTAATCCAGGATTTCTAGCATCTCTCACTCCAGCAACTTCCCCATATTGTATGTCGTTTCTTTTTAAGTCTCCTAAAATCCCATGGAGTCCAATTAGAATTTCAGATATTTATTTATTGTCATCTTTTCTAAAAATACTGTCCTATCTTGTTTGTTGCAGTTATAGATTGTCAGATTCTGAAGCTCAGGGTCTATGGACCATAGCCACACTTCTGTCATTATGGTGCTGAAACTTCCTATAAAATCATGAGCAAATAATCTATTCAATTTTTCTGAATAATATGCCCAGACCAGTTCCCTTTCATTCTCTCAATTTTTTCCTACCACCAATAATGACCATTGATCACTTGCCTTTTTTATTTCCCATTCTTCTCATTAATTTGCATTGTTTTTCTATTAAGTCTTCTAAATCTCTGAATTATGAATAAGTACTAGTAGGCTATATTTATTAAAAATACTTTTCAGACACATATGCAAATTTTGTACTTATATCAAGTTATTTCCCCAAAAGAACTCCTTGAAATTTTAATTCTATAATTAATTTCATCCAAAGTGGGATTCCACCTGTATTGTTAAAAGGAGGTTGCCTTGAGAACAGTTTTAAATTCTTGATTGTTATTAATATTGGGATTGTCTAAATGTTTACTGGTTTTTAATGATATATTAATATGTACAATGCTGATATTATTAATAGCAATTTATATGATAATACTTATTTATAATCAATCAAATCTTTTAAATTTAAAACATATTCATTTTTAGCATATTATTAAATCATGATCTATTATGCAGTGTAAAAATTTTCTAGACCAAACTGTCTCATTAATATATGTTCATCAGATGACTAGAAGTTTAAAACATGTGTAATGAAAAAGAATAATCTGGAAAATTTGCACTGGAACTAACTTACAATTTAATGTAAAGTACAGAGGACTACATTTAAAATATTTCTCAGATTGTCAATTTATCACACAACATTCATACAATATGATGCTTAATGTATATATTTAATATAATTCATAAAATATGATGACAATATATTGCTACACAATAAATTTTTGTCATCAGTTTTAGGTAATGGTACCATTATCCAAACCCTTTTTTAATAATCTTCACTTTTTTTATAACTAAGTTTAAATTGCATGGATGCCATGAAAAATTGAATAACATATATCAAAACAAAGCAAATAACCACTCAAAGTGTTATCAAAATTATTAACAGTTAAATATATATATATATAAATATAAGGTATATACAGATAATCCATATTTTAATCGATCTTAATTCCAAAAATAAACTTTGCAAAAACAAAACTCTAAATTATTAAATCCAAAAATTATACTCTATCTATAAAGTTAATAATACTTTTTTTTTTTTAGATAATGTGGGACTTCTATTGAGAGTTACACAGAATTTATGCAGCTTAGCATCAATGCTTAAAAGTTTTATAATCACTCTTTGTCTTTAATTTTTGACATCAATTGGTAATTAATAAATTGAGATGATACATTTTAATATCTATCAATTTATACTGAAACATGGAGAAGTGACTTCTAGTAAATTTGAGCTAAGAATAGCTATGTCTATAGATATGGTCAATATTAAATATCTAATTAGATTATCTATATAAATAAGCTCTCTAAAAAAGTCAACTACCGAAAAAAATTTGCTCTATTTAGATTTGAACATAAAAGTTTAATATATTAACCACTGCAATATTTTTTTCTTAATGATGTAAAAAGTGTATTAAAATGTATGAAATGCATCAAATTTCTAAAATAAACTGCATTAAAGAAGTGCTAAGCAATAACATATTTTGAATGATTTCTAGTTTGGGAGATCATGTGACATTTGAACATCAGAGTGATAAGTTTTGACTTCAATTTAAAAACCTTTAGTTCTGGAATCAATTGCCTTACCACTGTGTTGAGTAGCAAAGAGAAAAACAATCAAAACATTAGTTGTTTGGGAAAATGAATACAACATATAAGCAACAGGGTGACAATGAATTTCAGTCTAGGAACCTTAAATTCTCAAGTTCAGATATTTTACAATTATGCTAATCTACACAGCACAATGATAAACAATGGTAACTATTGTGAAATAATCAACCATTGATACTTGGTCACAGTATTATTATTGCCTAATTACTTTAGCCTAGTCTCAGATAAAAATTTAATGCACACACATTTAATCTAGATAAAAATATTTTTAAATACTGATTTTTGACTTTATTAGATATTTTTCACCATTATGGCATATTAATCTTATCCTTATCTAAAATATTTATTGCAATAATAAAATATTTAAAAATAAACTTATTTATTGCAAACTACTTGCTCAAAATTTTTTATTTCTATTTTATTAAGATAATTTTTTATCAATAACTATTTTTCCACATATTTAGTAATCATTATCTTTTACATAACTACATGTAACATAAACACTATATTTTTATATTACTGTTACATTAATGATATCATGCGAATAGATGATATGGAATTATACTATGTGAAAATAAATAAATTTTATAAAATTCAAAGAATTAAAACTGGCATTATTATAGAATTAAGGATCTTATTAGTAAAATATGTTAGTTTAATAGTTATATATATATATAGAATACATACATTTATATGTGAAAGCTTCTGTTTTTTGGTGGTTTTAAAATATATATGACAAAAACATTTTTAAATAGCTCATTGCAAGGCAATGCATATAAGCCCTACATTTAGAGCTCTTTTGTTTCATATATATTCAAAGAAGTTTTAAGATATATGTTATATATATAGTAAAAAGGACGTTTTTTGAAATGTTGTATAGGGGCTCAAAAATTTTAACTATACTTCTTCAGAGCAAAAATCTTTTATACTTCCTTACATAGAAAAATAAAGAAAACTTAGAAATCAGAGTATGCATTTCAAATTCCTTTATTAGCAGATCTAATTTTTTAGAATTCATGTTGAACACTATAATTTATAAAGAACCACTTATGCTTCAAGGAGTAGCTATATTGTGTGTAGGGCTGAATTATATAATGCTGAAACATTACTTAGAGGAAAAATTAAGCTTATTGAGAAATATGTCTAGTTCTCTAAAAAAAAAAAAAAAATCTAATAAAAGAAATTGAATTCGCATTTATTGATCAAAAATGACTTATAAAACATTTATAATTTGTAAACAAATAGATGATTGGGTAAATCATGAGAAAGATGTAACACTATACTTATGCTTTTTAAAACAATATTTAATTAGGAAATATTTAATTAGAAGATGATTGTATTTTAGTTATTCCAACATTGGATAAACCTGAAAACCTAAAATGTGTATTTAAATAGTTTGTAACTATAATGAGTCCATACAAAAAATTAATTGAATCAAAGCATGATAGTGCTGCATAAAATAGTACTGCCTTGCAGCTGAGAGAAAAGTAGACTTATTGACAGGTTTTTGGTAATCACCAGACAAAAATCTTTATGATGGAAAAAGTATAAATAATGATATGATATGATGCACTATGACTTCTCCTTATATGGAGTCAGGAATCTCTCAACAACTATGCCCAGACTTCAACTTACCTTTCCATACCCCACTCTGTTTTCCCACATTCTTTTGTATTCTGCTCCATCCCATTTCCACAACATAATTTTTGTCAACTCCATAGCCTTTATATCTAAATCCCCCTTATCTGTTCCCAAACCCAGCATAAAAACCAATAACCCACTTTCTGTATAATCACTTTGATTATATTTATTCATCCACAACTTCATTATTTGTACCCTTTCTGCCTTCAGACATTTACAGTCAATTAACATACGCTAATATTTTCTGTGCCTTTCTTACACAGCTTGCAGACTAAATCACCCATATTTTTTCATTTATTTGCATATTCCCTTGTTGCTAAAGATCCCATTTGAACCTTAAACAGTAAACTACTTGCCTTGCTATTATTATAATTTAACTTGCACCCAATATTCTGTTTACTTCTATAAATATTTAAACTCTTTTTATTCTCCATACTAGTTCTCCACTTCAACTCCCTATTCTTTATTAATGCATATATTCTTCTATCCCATTCCTTAACACTACAACACTCAACAATTCTCCTAACACAATCACCCTGCCTTTTGTATAAGTATACTATATAAATTTTTTATGCAAATCTTCTGCATATTACATTACCTTTCTCACCCATCTTGTTGCTTGCATGTTATTCATAACCCAATTAAATACTATTTTGTCTATTTTTTATTATCCATAAACAGCACTCTACCAAATATTGTCACTTTGCCTTTTGCATCTCTCATATAAAAACGGCCATCCTATTTCTCCTTGAATTGCCTTCTTTGTTGTCCACACATCTGCATCTAATGCATGCCTTCCTACTTCCCTTTGTACTTTTTCTAAGTAACCTAATATCCCTTTACTAATACATAATGCATCATTTCCATATGTTAACCCTGCTACTGCAACTCCCTTCCATACAATTCTAGCTCCATCATATTTATTATATGAGAACACTGCTAATTTCTTTATCAATCACTTTCTTTTCTTTGCTTAATTTATCAATTTTTTTCTCCTATTCATTCAAGCAATTTCTCTGATTACTTAAGATGATTCCCAAATAGTTATATCTATTTACCACACTTAAATTTATATCCCCCAATAAAAATTCGTTGTCTTCTCTTTCCCCAGTATTAATCATCATTACTTTGGATTTTTCTTCACTAAATTTAATCCCCATCTCTTTTCCCACCTTTGCACATGTCCTCAGCATAACTTTCATATCTTCCTTTCTTTCTGCACACAAAAAGACATCTGCAAATAAAAGACCCGAAAATACATAAACTCACTTGCCATCTATTAATGGTATTTCTACCCTTCTTTCTAGTCTTTCTATTGCTCTCTCCATTTTTCTCAAATACAACAAAAGCAAAATAGGTGACATAGGGCATCACTGCTTTAGTCCCATCCCATTTTTAACTTTAACTGATTCTATATTCCCTAATTGATATGTATAGTAATTATTTTCATATAATTTCTTAATAATATCCGCTAAAGCTCCATCCATTCCCAAATTTACTAAACTTACTCATAATCTCTTTCTATTTACTCTCTATAAAAACATATATAACTATCTACCTGTATTCCTACTAACATTCATAAGTTGTGTAACTACAAATAAACTATCTCCTATATGCCTATCTGATCGAAAATCTCCTTGCATTTCTTCTATTATATTATTTTCTTCTATCCATTTTACAACTCTTCCAGCCACCATATATGAGAAAACTTTATATAGCACTGACAGTACCAATATCAGTCTACAATTGTTTAACATTCTATGATCCTTACCCTTTCCTTTAAATAGTAGCCTTACTCTTGTATTACTCCAACTATTCAGAAAATCTCTCTTCTGTGCCATCTTATTAAAACATGATAATAGTTCTAATTTTGCCATATGCCCTAAATTCATTACCATCTCTGTCTCTGCTGCCCATCCATCCAAATCTCTTGCCTTCCAACCTTTCAATTTCTTACCTGCCTCACTCAGTTCATTTTCTGTAAATTGTATATTCCCATTACTATATGCTTCATATTTGCTTTCACTCTGTCCTTTACATCTAATATCTTTTCTATATCCATTACATCTCTAATTCTTCTCTAGAGCTACACTCTATTCCCTCATTATCTAGTAATAACTATTTCTCTCCCATCTACATTCCTTTTTTAAATGTATTCCAAAATATTGTATTCCCATCTCTTCTACTTTTATTAATATCCTCTAACAGTTTACTATTCAATTTCATTCTCTCTATATAATTATCTATTTCAGCCAACTTCTTTTTTTCTAAATACTTTTTCCATTTAGCATTAACATCTTTTTCACATTCTTTGTTCTTAATAACACACTTATATTCTCTGCATGTTTTTTCTCACTCTTTTACACTTTTACTCTTACTTTTCTATTACTTTTATTTTTCTGAATATTCTTACCTAAAACCATATTTGCCACTTTTTCTATTTTACCATATCAATCCTTATACTCATCCCAAAACCACATTTCCATGGTTTTTTCAACTTTTGTTTTATATTCTTCTAACTTATTATCATTCTCTCTCCATCCACATCTTTTACTATCCTTTCTACCTTTATTACTATTTTCCATCACATTACTAACCATTTCAATAAAGAAGTTATGATCACTATTATATACTCTCCCTTCATTATCAAACACCTTAATTTTCTGTAATTTATTCATTCCTTCTTTCTCTACTAATACATAATCTATTATGTGGAATATATTATTTCTCGACCATGTGTATTGTCCCTCATAAACATGTGATAAATTTCCAATGCTCAAATTCAATCTCTGACAAAAACTCTTCAAAAGCTGTCCATTCTTATTACTTATATCATCAATTTCTTCAATATGCCCATTCATATCCCCTATAACCATTATTCTCTTCCCCTTTTCTTTGAAACTCTCTATATCCTTAACTAAGCATTCATATATGCTGCTGTTCCACTCCATTATAGTTTGGCTATCTCTAATAGCTATATACATTATAACCACCATCCATTTCTTGTCTTCTTAACCTTATCTCAAACCACAAATGTTCATGACATTTAACAATATTTAAATATTTTTTAATATAACTCCTATACTACCATCCCTTTTTTCTTTTCTATTTATACCCTGCCATAGAAAAGTCTTCCAGATTAGGTTCTTCTTCTTCTCTTAGATGAGTTTCCATTACTGCTAATACCTCAAGCTCTTTATTTTTAATTGCTTTGTTTAATTCCAGCCATTTTTCTGGTTTTCTACCATCTTGCATATTCAAATACCCAATTTTAATAATTTTTTCTTTCCTAACTACTGTTTTATAAATTCTTTTGACTTTTTCTTCTCCATTGCATTTATAAATAACTTGCTTACTATTGATTTTACAGACCCATTCCTTCTCCACATCTACATTTACATCTAAATCAACTACTCTTTGATTATTTATTACATCCTGTCCATTCTTCTGTTTCTTTTTGATAACACTGCCACTTAAAACACTATCTCTCTTTATATGTTTCCCAAACTATATTCTTTATAAATCAACTTTCTAAACTTCACCTCCTGGTTTTTCTAAGTGCAATCCATCTTTACTACATAATTCCCTCTTTCCAATAAAAAAAATCCCACACATCCACAAACATGACATCATTTCTCTCACATAATCTTTTCAATCTCTCATTTATAGAACATGCTCTATCTAACATCTACATCTTGTCAAATCTTGGTTAATAATTCGACTATTCCTACTCTTCCTTTAATCTTACTCAAATTCCTAATCAATTCTATGCACTCATCCATTACTCTCTCTGATGATTCTGACAAATTATTAGTCCTTATCATAACATACATATCTCTACTTCCTTGCTTCTTTACTTTAGCTATAACATCCCTAATTCTAGTTCCAGGCAAACATACTCTTACTTATCTGTTTCTATTTTCCCTTGCAATTATATCTCCACATTCTCTAATTAATGAATCTCCTATCAATACTGTCTCATAGTCTACTTTCTCTGTTTCATCCATAACATTCTCTACCACCTTCTGGACTTCATTATCTACTTCTTCCTTATCATTACTATTCAATAATTCCTTCATCTGCTCACACTTTGTCTCTAACAATTTTAATTTTGTTTCAACATCCTTTACCTCTTCCTCTATCTTACTTATTCTTTGGATAACCATCTCAATTTCACTACTAATGTTTTTATCCATATCTCCTGTCACTCCACCACAATTACTCTATCCTATCTTTCTTGATTATATTTTGCTCTATTTCTCCTGACTTTCTCTTTAAACTACCTACACTTAGAAACCATTTTTTCACCTTTTTTATCACATTTACACACTGTCTACATAATCATAAACCTGTTACATCCTGCCTAGTCATATTTAAACATTTCAAGTGATAAACCTCATCACATACAGTACACTCTACAACAGCAGAACTCATTTATTTCTCATCATTATATATGCATTGTCGAATACAAATGCAATCCATATTCCTTATTTTCCAAGTCACTTACTCTATATTTGACTTTATACTTTCTCTCCTATTCTTCAAATTCCTTTGCATAGAAGGATAAAAACTTTACTTTCTTTCAATGATGATCGATCGATAACGTGTTATCCGACCATGGGCCTCCAAAACATTATCTTTTTCCTCAAAAAATCACCCCCTTTCTTAAATTAAAGAAAAAAAATTTAGTAGAAAATTTACTAAAAAAAACAACTAATCTTCTATACAACTTAGTTATAAAAAATTCTTACATTAACATACATTCAACAAAATAATTTTTTTTTAGTTCTATATTTAAAATGGTGAATGAAATACTTTCTAAACATTAACAATTTCCGATCTATCCAAATGCAATTATATATATTTGTCATAATCACAATTTACTCTCACTTTCATACAACAAGTAAGCAATCTTTATATTGATGATCTCAAACGATTAATCATATAAAAAGTAAAAAGGTTCAACTTAGCTTTCAGCACAGAGTAAAAATGTCAAAACAAGAAAAGCACTATTCATTTAACCAATAATATGCTGCCATATATTCTCTAATTTTTATACTCTCAGTACAATCACTTTTATGATCTGGCATTCACATAAGAACCAGCAATCATAAATGTTCTAATTGTAAATATCACAACAGATTTTAATAGGCATTGAATTATTCAGATGTGCATTGATTACTATTGTTGTTTAGTAGTAGTTTTTTTTTTTTTTTGCCTACAATACTTGAGAATATCCCTGTCAGTAAGCACAAAATTTCTACCATAGTTCTACCATATTAGTTAGTGTGAAGTCATCTATTGAGATCTTTACCTTAAAATATTAAACAATTCAATAGCTTTTCTCACCAATATGTCAAATAATCAATCCCAAATTGATCCTTTTTAAAACATTAACTCTATTTCTTCTATCAAACTGATGAAAATGATGTCAACAGTCAGCTATTCTTTTTATTCTTAGAGTTTAATATAAAAAAAGTTTATACAGAGGCTAAACTCTCCATTCAGGAAGGTTTGTGCATAAAATCCCTATCTAGTAGCTACTCATCTAATATCCCCAGATTAGTTTCTAGCTTGTGTTTTTATTTTGGACTATTTATAGCTAGCTAATAAGGTAAAACATGGCTGCTAGAGGGTGCATTAGATCCTAAGATCTAAGTGCAGTGATCTCAGATCCAAGCTCCTCACTGATGAATGCCACAAGCTAGCAACTAGTCTGGGGATATTGGATAAATAGGCACTAGATATGGATTTTATGCACAAATCTTCCTGCATCCATTGATTACTTTGGCTTGCACTGAGTGGTCCTACTGTATGGAGAGTTTAGCCTCTATGTAAACAGATTGTGTAAGCATAAAAAATGGTGATCATGTGATAAAAAAGTTACTACATTGATATGTAATTTTGTTGTAGGCTGCAAGTGTTCTCATTATTTTGTTCACTCTCTTTACATATATATAACATTTGTGCCAAATAAGATAACTAATATTATAATTAATATTACTTCTTTATTATTTACAATTAAAGGTTATTCCATAATTTTGTCTTTAAATTGAATTAGTCCTAAGCCAAGTTTTTAAAATAATTGGTTAAAATATATGCAAGAAATCCAACTTGATGAATATCCATCTTAGCAATTAAGGCATTAGGAATATCATATGCATAGAAATATTCTAAACTAAGACACTAATTCTGAACAGATTAGCATAGCATGGACGAATTTAGTAATCAATATTCAAATGTATGTCCAAACACATGCATCCAAATTCCCTGCATGTTTAGATGGCAGACTCAAGAATTAAAGATCCATGAAATGCATATTAATTCCATCACTTTCTGTGCTCAAATGTTGCATAACTTTCCAAGTGACACATCTTTTGATTATTATATTGTCGAAAATAATTTTGTATTTCTTGTCATCTATGGCTCTCCAGGCATATATTTCATCAATCATCAACATTTGTTTTCTTCATTAGAGTAAAAACTATATGTACTTATTACATTAAATATATATAAATGGAATGTGCAATTAAAGATAAAGCAAATTTTAAATATCTCATATCAGGTAAAAGTACTTTCCATAGAAAAATAGTGGAAAAACAAAGAAAGCAAAAGCACATTCCATACCAATTTTTGAATAATGATAGTTTGTATAGTTTAATTTTATTCTCTAGCTAAGAATAGCTAAATCTAATGTATCAACCAATATTGGACAATTAGCTGATTAGCTATGAACCAGAAAAGAAAATCCTAACTTTGATTAAATTCATCTGGAGTTTAAACTTAGGCTGTAGGCATCATAGGTTAATGCATTACCTCTGCACTCTAAAAATATAATTTCATTTATATATACGTACATAGTTTTCTTCTGCTCTGACTTTTTTTATGATAATTTCAGTTTCAACTATCCAAAATTCAATTTTAATATATTTAAAATCATTGTATTAGATATATCAAAATTGTTGAGTGAGAAAATTGTTCATAAAATGAAACATTTAACTTTCATTAATATTCTGATATTATTAAAAAATATTTTTTTTTAAATGTTTAAAAATCAATACAATATATATTATTAGCACAATGTCATCATCATCATTATTATTATCAATCCAGTACAGAATAGTTTCTTCAAGTTTTAGTACGAACGGATTTAAAAAATTGTAATTTACAAGTTCACGATCAAAATATAAATACAACAGAAAAAATCTAATCAAATCTTAATTTTAGAAATATATACATCAATATTACAATTCTTTGTTTTTACTATGTGGTTATAACATTATAAATTTAATGTCTCTATTGATAAATTATATATTCTAATAAATAATTACTTAATCAAAATAACATATATTTCATATTTATTAATACAGTCAATTTTAATTTATATAGGGTAATTTTGTCTTAATTTCTCCTTACATCTTTCTTACAGATAATCTTTACAATACAGAAGAAAAAAAATCATTTTTTTTTATTCTCACTAATAATATTTATTCTAATTCACCATTGCTATTTTCATAATAATCTGAAGAAGTAAAATAACACCAATTTTAATTAGTTTAATACGACTATAATCCATAAAATTTCAGTTTAACATATCCACTATAATGTAAACTTTTTGTATTTAGTCACTACATAAACTACAGATCATACAGCACAGATGAAGATTTAACCTACTGATTATAATTTCTTCTACTTTACCAGTTCTTCCATCTTGATAATCTTAAAAAAGATTATATTATTTAATTCAGGCATTATAGTAAGCCCATCATAATCATGCTATTTGGAATCTAACATTCATATGAGCATTGGAATATCATGAGTAGTAGTGTTTTTAATGTATACAGATAAGTTTTTTTTTATACTGGTAGATAGTTGCAATACAATGGAAGTTGAGATTAAAAAAAGAGCAAAAAATATACAGTAAATATATAGGACAGATGTTTTTCATATATATATATATGTATTTACAATACAATTTAATTAAAAATAATTCACATTAAGACATGAACAAAAATAATTAACAAAAAATAGAATATTGCATATATGATAAATATCAATGGACTAATAAATTGAAGGGGAGAAAGATCATTTTTACATTATGTATATACTATATTCGAATCTAGATGGATATATGTGTGAATGTTTTTTGATGTTATTAAGATAATACTGATTTCTGAAACTATGCAATTACCTTTTACTTGCTTTAAATGACCTGGAGCCACATTTATCAATAGAGCTTTTATTAAAGTTTTGGTATATACCCAGTACTTTTTGGCACGAAACTCTATTCATAACTTCCAGCCATGAATTAATTTTTTTTCTATATGAATGTAACATTAGCAGTTTTAGAAACATGAGTAATGCTGACACAGATTTCTTTTTTATTATTATTTAGGAATAGATTTATTCTTATTGAACAGATAGCCAGTTTAGCATGTGATTTTTTAAATTTCAAACCTAATTATTTTATTACATAGATAAAAAACTTCATGGCTTCTTTTAAAGTTGATAGTATCATCATTAACTTTATATGTTGAATAATTAAAAATTTTACTTTTCTAATTCACAATAGTGACATGGTGTGTGCTAATAATGCATTTACTGCAATCATACTATGATTGTTACTTTACTGCATTAGCAAGTAAATGTGAAATGAATGAATTTCTGAGTTTTTAAATTTTAATTTAATTTTTTTTAATATAGAGATAAAATTCGTAGTTTTTTTGACATTGGATGAAGCAGAACTACTGTAAGTTTATTTGAACATTCTTACTCTTTGTTTCCTTATCACTCATCCCCCTTCAATATTTATTTATATATTGCATTACAAATATAGGGGATTTGAACTCAGATATTAAGACAGCAAATCTTCATACTTTAATGGACAGGTTTCAATCTACTCCAACCTTCAACTTTTCAACCAGCCATATCATTGAAAATCTGATCATGAAAACCCAAATCCCATGCTGATGCCAATATTATTGCTTGAAAATCTGAGTTCAAATCCTCTATACTTACAATTAAGCTCAGGTTTGTGAAAAGTGTCTGGATTTCAAATATTTACACATCAAGCTTGTATCCTACCCATCCCTCTTCTAAGTATTTAAATGGATATGGTCCTATACCTGAGGGGTCAGAATGACTTGGTCAACATGGGCATGGCAATAATGACATCAATGGCTGAAAAGTTGGAGGTTGGAATAAATTGAAGCCTGTCCATTAAAGTATGAAGATTTGCTATCTTAATATAAACTGAACACTGACTATATATATATATGTGGGAGATGATAATCTGGATCAACTGATAAGTGCTGGTTTAGCATGAAATATGTATATTAGTGATTATTTATCTTTTCTACATGTGTGGTCATGTGTATCAGTTGTATGAGATAGTGTGAATAGTTGAAGGGTGCTTGAAAACCTGAGTTCAAATCCCCTATACTTACAATTAAGCTCACTTCAGTTTATCATGTTCGTTTTTTTTTATTATTTACCAAAATAAATGTATTACATATAATAGGGACAATAACATGAATAAACTATGATAAATCAGAACAAAATATGAAAATATGACCACACAATTACATGCAAAACCTCTTGCTATGAATTAAACTTCAAAATGAAATGATTGTAACAGATATAACTCTGGACAACAGTGCCGAAAAATTTTCCTTTGGTCTAAAAAAAAGAATGGGGAGCATCATTTCATAATGTGAATAAAGAATCAATGATGCATCAGAATTGTGACTTGTTAATAATCAAAATGAAAAATATCAGTCCAAAAAATCAGTGTAACCAGGAAAAAAAAACCCATTCATATAAGGCTTGTTTCAAGATTAAAAAAACAAAACAAAACTGAAAGGTGCAAAAAAAAGAGAGAAAAGGTTAAGAAGGAATGATAATGCAGGAAATTTAAATAGCCCCTCTTTCTAAAACTTACATATTGTTTTCTTTACGAAAAATTGATTGAACTTTGCCCAATTATTTATATCCCTCCCATTTTATTAAACGATGAACTAAGCTACAGCATATATTTTAAAATCAATATTATCAAAATATGTTTTTAAATGAACATTTATAATTTTGCTTCAGCTATATACATATTATCATTAGTTATCTTCAAAAAGGCAGAATTAACACACAAACAAGATTATTTTTCCCAACTCTTTACTTAACTCATATTTATACCATTTCTTAAAATCCTAAGTTTCCTTTTTCGCTCATCTCTTTTTAACCGTCTACACTTCCTTTTTACGTTTTTTATTCTCATCCAAATCACACCTCTAAAACTTCCAACCGTTTTCATTCTTTTTTGCCTAACTGTCCATATCACTAGTCCACATAAAGATGTAATTCCAAACAAAATATTTAACAAGCCTTTTTATATGTGAATATAGTGAGAAGTGTGATAACTGTTGACATAAATATGGGATGGGAGTGTAAATGATTACGTTATATATGTGTACACACACACTTATTAAAATCTCATTATTCATTCCGCTAAAAAACAAATGATTATAAATTTGGATATTACTATAGTATTTTTTTTTTTTTTTTGCTTAGAATTAAATGATGAGTAAAAAATAATTTTTCGAAGAAAAGCCTATAATTTTAGCGAACTTATTAATTTATTTAAACGGAAGATTACTTTTTACCTATTTTATGAGCGTAAACATATATGGAATTTGGCCGCCAAATTATCACAGCAAATGTAAATTCAGTCGTCAAACGGTCAAAATGACTAATTTCATAAATCTTTCAAAAATATAATCCATAGACTAATACTGTATTACCTAGTTATTCTACTTTCATTCCGACAAAGAAAGAATTTAGCATACATAAATAATTGACTGCAATACAATATTATCGGATTATTCATTCAACTTGTCTATCTCAAAGATCTTAAAAGTTTGTCGATGAATCTTAATAACCTAAGGAGCTTCATTATTTTACAACGTAGTTCTAAAAAATTCTAAGCTAATAAATAGCAATAATAAATTACACTGACGATGATCAAGTATTTTCCATTTGATCGTATTAACCTATATGCCTAGTCAAACCTGCACTCGTGCAGAGAATTTTTCATAAATACTATCGAGATAAGGGATAATAAATAAGCATAAAAAAACAAAGCAAAATCCTTTGATTTTTTTTTTTACACATTTCATTGATAAGAAATTTAGTTAATTTTAATGACGTATAGACAAATATCAATATGTATGTACACATAGTTTCCCAGTTTGGAGAAAGTAAGTCTTTCAAGACGAAGGGTTAATTGATAAAACTATGAATAAAAATAACGTAATAGAAAACTTTTATGATTGGTTTACAAAAGCACGTGATCAAAGCAATCGATGACGTGAATCTTGACTAAAGACAACAATTAGCATAAAAAGTTTCAGGACAACTATTTAGGTTTAGTATTAGAATTGAGTTCGTCCTGTAAAATTTGGTCTCATTCTTTTTTTTTTTAAAAAAGTTGTTTTTTCTTCTTTTAAATGTATGATTTGCTTAAGTTTTCGCTAATGTTGGATAATAGTGAAGTGAATGGCTCTGATTTGTAACAATAAATAAACATTTTAATACAACCGGAAAATATTAGTTAAAATTGGCCGACTATCAGTGATTTTTTTTTAATATGCCTTCTCTTGAATATCTAACTAACAGTAACGAAAAACAAATGTCGGATGCGAGACAACCACAATGGCTTTATGAACAACTTCAATCCGAGAATGCCAAATTATTAATTTTGGACTGTAGGCCTCACAACGACTATGCGCTCAGCCATATTCGCGGTGCTATCAGCGTAGCCCTGCCTAGCCTTTTGCTGAGACGGCTTGGTAAGGGTAATTTACAAATACCGTCCATTATTTCATGTAATGAAAATCGGGAGAAATTTAAAAAGAATTATAAAACGCATACTATTTTATTGTGTGATGACTTTACAGAGGATATGAATTCTAATTCGGCGAGTGTTAGCGATGTTTTGCTTCGGAAACTAAAAGATGAAGGTTGCCAAGCCTGCTATTTAGAAGGTTAGTTTCTGCTTTTAATTTACCATAAATGTATCGTGTTTTGATTATAATTTATCATAAATGTATCGTGTTTTGATTATAATTTACTATAGTTTTTAAATAATTTTATTTACTCGTATATTTAAGTTTTGTCTCTCCGCTCTTAATGGATATTTTACCGAATTGTAATTTATTTATTTTAGGTGGTTTTTCAGCTGTGCGGTATCATTTTCCAGAATTGTGCGTCTGTGAGAAGGATACGACCGACACTATCTTGGGAATAAAAAATTTGCGCATCAGCTGTAATGATATTGATGATGATAGTGACAAATGTGATAGTTGTTTAGGGACTGAATCACCTATTAAAGCCCCAACATTTCCAGTAGAAATTTTATCATATTTATTCCTTGGTAATGCTAAAAATTCAACTGATCTAGAAACACTTGAAAAATATCATATAAAATATATTCTCAATGTGACTCCAAATTTACCGAATGCTTTTGAAAACGACGGTTCAATTAAATATCTTCAAATCCCAATTAGTGATCATTTATCTCAGAATTTAGCAGTTTTTTTCCCAAAGGCAATAGCATTTATTGGTAAGTTTTTATAAATATCTTTTTGTAACTATAGTTATTGATTAATAATGTACTGTATTAGTATAAGTTGTGTTCAACCTGTAGAAGATGGGCGGATAGGCATGATTGTTAACTTCCGACCAAGGCGGTTTGTTCTAGATTGGTCACGTGATTTGAAAATATTCGCGACCCTTCTGAACGATGCTTTCCATTCAATATTATTTATATCTGGGTTTGTTTGTCTTTGCGCATATGTATTATAATTAATCTGATAGTAAATGAAAAATAAAAGTTGTAGTAATTAAGAAAATATATTTATGATTTTTCTGTTACCTCCTACTGTTGAATGTGTATTTTTTTAAAAAAAAATTGACGACAACAACAATAAAGGCTGGCTGGTCATAGATCATATAAAAACAAGTGCATTGGAATTGTTTAAATATTAGTACTTCCTGTTGAAATTATTCTTTATAAAAGTACGGTCACTTGTATGCTCCGCCCATTTCCTGTGTTTTGTTTCTCACAGATTAAAATCAGGAAATGCTCATCGTCATTGATCGGAAGTAAGCTCATTCAAGTAAAAAAAAAAGATTAATATTGTATACAATTTTTTTTAAAAAAAGAAGAAAATAGTCTCTATATTTTTACCAGAGTTTTTATATTTTTACTAACTATGTCAAGTCTTTGCTTTTGATATTGTGACCTTTGTAACTGGGTGCAGTCAGTTTTATTAAAAAAGGGGTGGAAGGTAAGGTAAAGAAAATAATACATAACCAGGTATTATGAATGTATTTCCTGCTCTAATTTGAATGGAATGTTGTTCTTCCTCTGGTCTTTCCATATGTGAAAGAGAAGATTGTACTATGCCTCGCTGAACGCCTATTTACAGGAAGACGCATCACACCTTATTCAAATAATGTGAATGTCTAAGTTTCCTGTCGGTGGGCATACGAGGACGACTGCAATTATTTGATTTTAGTTTTAGTTATACAGTAATTATTATTTGTTAAAGTGACAAAGAATATCATATTCATCAATTTTTTCTCTCTTTGCAGATGAAGCCAGGGATAACAACTGCGCAGTGCTGGTTCACTGTTTGGCGGGAATCAGTCGTTCTGTAACAGTTACAGTTGCATATTTAATGCATGCTTTAAGAATGTCTTTAAATGATGCGTACGATTTTGTGAAGAAGAGAAAGGCCAATATTTCACCAAATTTTAATTTTATGGGCCAACTATTAGACTTTGAACGTAAACTAAATCATAGTCCCAGTATTCATCGCCATTGTGAAAATCATGAAGACTGTTTATGTCATCAATCTCATTTTATTTCACCGACTAAAAGCTGTCCGGACTCTGGTATTTTATGTTCTCATTGGACATGAAGTATAATTTTCAACAAGACAAAGTCTCTTTTGGACAGCTGAAAAATCTGTTTCTGTATAGAGTTCGAACCCATCATTTTCCAATGTATATTTATCTTAATGGTGCTGAATATTAAAAAAAAAAAACTTTCGAGGACTTATGAATTTTGGAATTTTCTCGAAAATTAAAAACTTTTGTAAAAATACTTTTGTTATATATTAAAATCGTCACTGGATGGCGTATGAACCCTACCTCAGCAATACATTATGTTGTGACATTCCTGGAAAAATAAAATATTCAGAATGTGTGAACACGATTGTAAACATGTAATATAGTTTATTTTTCATTATTATAAAAGCACAAAAACATTTTATACGGAAATAAATTTCTTTTTTCTATAAAGTATTTAATTTTGTAATTTTTTAGTGAATGTTTTCTAAGAGTGATATATTGTGCGCGCTCTCTATATTTTTCCATTACAGTTTAAAAGATTTTTGAATTTAAATTAATGTGTTAATCAGACATGAATTTAAAAATGATAGAATTTATCACACACATATGAGTTCATCGAATATTTTAAATGAATGAATATAAATAAAATTATAAATAAATACAGTAACTAATTTACAAGTTTCCAATAACAAATGGCTTAATTCATAATCTGAAATATACATAAAAGAATTATAAATACACTTTTCTGCATCTTGATATAGCAAATTTATGGATTATGGATACTTTTATAATCCACTTGCAGAAAGACATTGATTCCAATAAACTTAATGTTATTTTTATAATACAGATGTTAGATGATGACATTTTCAATAAACATTGACAGATTGTTTAAATGGCTCTGGTCAAGATCATTTTTCACTAGCATTGCAAATAGCTAATGTCAGAAATATTTCCTAAATTATCTTTTAATGCAGTTGGATTTATGTTTTTAGCCATGATCAGTTAAAGCTTCAAAATAAAACTTGTGTTAGTTTGGGAATGATAGGATACAAAATAAAACAGTCAAGTATTATCTTTTTAATAAAGATTAATTGGCTGGTAAGCTATATTCTTATGTATTTTTATCATTGGGGGGGGGGGGAGGGTTTCAAAATAGATAAGGGGGAGTTGGAGTTGTCAGTCTACAAAATGTAATGAAACTATCCTTAGATTACTTAGCATCACAATAAAGTGAACTACATACACATAAACAAATTCAAAATTTAGCATTCAGAAATATTACCAAAATCACCTTTTCCTTTATTTTTGCCATAATATCTAATATAAATCCAATTTATCCAAATCACTTCTTAGGTTGAGTTATATATTTTATGTTGTTTTTTAGTTTTTTATTGTTTACATTTTTTATGGTATTATTTATATAGTTATGTATTTTATTTTATTTTGTTCATTATATCATAGCTCTGAAGAAGACTGCAGGACAGTCTAAACATAGGTGTATATGTACAATAAATGATTTTTACTAATAAGTGTTGAAAGTGATTTGGATAAATTGGAAAATTTATTATTAGTGATAGCTTATTTTCTCATAACACAATGTATATTTTTTTCAATGTTTAGATTTTCAACTGTTGTAAAAATTTAAGAAAATTTATATTTTTATAAATCTTGCACAAGATTATTAATCTTCTAATTAATGCTCTAGAGCATTTATCCCAGTAGTACAATGGCAGACACTAGATTAAAATTTCCCATATTAATTCTCTATTTAAGAAATAAAAATTTTAGTCAATGGAAAGATTTAAATTTTCCACATTGATATAATCAGATTAAAAAAATAAATGAACTTATATAAAAATATTGCTATTTGTAAGCTTTCAGGTAGTTGATATTGTATTAATAAAATGAATCTGATGTTTCAATGTAAATGGATACTTTGTAAATCACATTAAATCTGACTGCCATGTTTACTGTAACATTAATTTTAGAGCTATATTAGTAACTTTTAATGAAAGCTTACATCATGAGGTTGGAACTACTTTAGATTACTAACCTCTACTGTTTTAACTTGTTCTTTGTAGTCTTTTCAAACATTTTAACAGATGTAATGTCTTGCATAATTTAGTGCAATAATAGTGTCAGACTCTGGATTGGAAGGTTCTCAGATCAATTCCAGTTTTGTAACTTCCAGCATTTGAATTTTTTATGAACTCTTATAAAGCCATTAGAATATATTTTTAACAAATCTACTAGTATGATCATATTTATTGCTTTAACACTTGTTTAAACATAACAATTAGCCTTTTTTATTTTCTCTATAAGAATAGAATTGCAATTAACATCTGTGATCATTCCTTTATGTTAATGACAGCAATAACATTTATTGATTGATACTTTCAGTAAATTAGTAATATTGCACATAGTTTTCCATCTTTGGCATGGCACTCTGCTGTTTTCAATAAACTATCTTCACTATTTTAAATATTGTGTTAGACATGTGAAATGGTTTAAAAAGATATTTATATGGTCAGTTGTTCAGATGATAATAATGTTGAATGTAAATAGATTCACTTGATCAAAAAAATTTTTTTTACTTTTCTCACTGGGAATCTTCAAATGTGTTTATTACTCTCCAATTTATCCTTTATTACTGTCCCATTTGTCCACTAGATAACTAAATCAGTAACATGTTATTTGCAGCTATTCTACATTATTATTTTATAGATATTTAAAAGATAATTATTTTAAATGCCACAGTTTTGGCTAAACTGATTTTATTAAGAATATTTAAACAGTGACTCATTTAAAACATGGGTGTGGATCTTTAGAGTTGTATTTCCTGTAAATTTCCATTTTTATCTTTACCAAGATCATATTTATTTTGGTTAACCAGAGTCTATAAACATGACATACATTGCAAATAACCTAATTAATATTATCATGGCTAAAAGTGAACATGCAATAGATAATGCAAATGGTATTATGGTATATTAAGACAAAGGTTTTGTCTGCGTGAAGCTAATTTTGTCTAATAATTTTTAAGATTTGTTTATAGTTTGGAAAATTCTTTTGACTTATCTCTATATGTAAACCTTTCTAATATACAAATAAATGTTCTTTCTGATAGCTGGCAAATATTTTAATAATTGTAACAATTAAATTTTTGACATGCTAGATATACTTTCAATTTGAATGAAATTAGAAAATTAAGTTTAAAGTTTACATCATAGATATAGCATGTAGTACTTAACAAATAATAATAGAATCTTTCCAGATTTACAATATAGTCCTCTAAAGCTTATTAAAATTTTAAATTATTGCTCATAAAATTTCCCAGTTCCATCTCACACATGCATTTCTGAAGAATTCCTATTTTTAAAGAGAAATGACTATTTTAATATTCATATGGAAATGATAGATTTTTTTGTTACATCTTAATTACAGCCAATTTAATTTTGGAGATTGAATGTGTTATATATGTTTTTTAACTTATCAATGCTTCAATATTTCATAGTAAATGGAACAATTTATACTCGCATTATAATACTCAAAGAAACAAGAAATATAAAAGGAACATTAGAGCATGAATAACTTTTAATGGATAACTAAATCATTCAAGCTTTAAAATCAAATTCATTTTAATTAAGACATAAATAAAAAAGTTTATTTATCATTTCTGAGTGAAAATTCAAATGTTAGTTCATTTGACAAATGGGATTTGCCTAAAATGCGTGTATAGTAAGAGATTGATTTGGGAAATTTTACAAACTGGAGAAATGCTTCATATATCCAAAAATATTAATTCTTACAGATATCAGGTGCATTAATCAATTTATTAGATATAAATAATATTTTATACAACTTAATAACATTAAGACTTTTTCATATATTTGGCCTATAATCAAAAATTGAAAATGAGACTAATTCTCAGCTGGAGGATAAAGAGCAATTGAAATGAGTTGTTAATTTATTGGCTAAACAAAAAGTAATTTTAAGACGGAAACTTCAGTATATTGATGAAGGGAATATTGTGCACTTATAGTTTACCTTCATGATATCTAATAGCTGTTATCATATATAAAATTATCATTTAACAAATTTTTAGATTTGACTATTTTATTGCTTTTACAAAATTACATGTGATAATTAAAGTTAAATATATAATTTCCATTTCATGTTACCTTAAAAATGTGTTTTATTTAGTATCTGTTTAATGGGGTGCAATATTTAAAGCTACATTATTAAATAAAAAAAATTCACCTCATTTAAGATACTTGTAAACTCACAAAATTTAAAAAGATAGCAATGTATTCAAAACAATGAGATCCAATTATCACCCATGATGATTTCAAAAACATCTGAAGGAGGATTGTGCATGGAATGAGAATCAATAACTTGATATGCAGATGATTAATAAGTGAAGATTACATGGAATCCATAATTAAAATTATTAATTACAACAATGTAGAAATGTATATTGTGCATAAACATGAACAATCAAAAAGAAAAAATGCTGGAAAAAGTCAAAATTAAACTGGATATAATAGAAATTTTTTATTGCAATTAAAAGTTACAAGTGATCTAAACTGGTATAAAAATAAAACATTTTATGGATAAAATTTGAAAATGCAAAGAAACCAAATTAAACATAAATAGTTACGACTATATATATATTAGGAAATATCAAAAAGTAAGGGCATAACGATTTTTAGTAACAATCCTCCTATGAAGAGGTAAATATAATTCATATATATAAATGGTTTAGCTTAGATGGCAATTTGAAGTTCACATTTAGATTAAACTATTGCAATTGCTATTTTAATTTTCATATAATAAGTTCACAGTCTATACAGCTAGCCATTTAATGTGGGTCAATAAATAACTACCTGTTCTAAGCTGGAGAGTAAAATTAATAAGAGCATCTATGTTTGGAATATTTTATAGAAATACCGTATTAATATTATTCTCATTATTTTTTTAGCTGTATAAGAAAGCATTCTTTAGTTTGAAAACATTAAAACAATCTTGATCCTGAATTTGTATCTAAAACTACACACATGATAAATAAAATATCACAGATTGCTGTATACATCAGAAATGAACATTCTGATTGTTTGACTAGTACTAGTGCTCTTAGATAAACTAATAATCTGATTTAAGTACAAATGTTTCGCTAAATCTACATGAATGAGTTTAAAAGCTAAATAATTTAGTAGCTTTATTTTTCTTAATGAAACTTGAGATCTCTATATTGTGAAGAATTTTTTTTTCTCATTAGCTTCAGGATAACCCAAGTTCTTAAAAAAGGAATTTAGTTTGCTGTTAACTGAAAGAAGATCCTTTGATTCTTTTTGGAGGCCTTGAAGGAACTGAACAGGCAAATTCCTAATAACCACTCCTTACGTTTATGTTATTGCAACTATTATTACTATGTCATTATTCATATAATATGGAACGTGAATGGGCTGCTTACCAACATGCATTAGCCAGCATGATAAGTTTATTGGCTAAAGATAATAAAAAAAACACTGGTCTTTCTTCTCAGTTACCTGATAGCTCTCAACTGAAATATCAGTTAAGTTTTCTTGAAGGTGGAATGAATGTGTGTGTGAATAAAAAAAAAAATTTCTAATAGATATTTACAATCATGAAAAACAAAAATAAACATAGCTTTTATTCCCAGGAGTCTGTAAAGTCATCAGCTAAGGCAGAAGTTGGTAGCCGAAGGCAGAGGGTGATAATCCTTTGATTACAGATCTAGGCTGCCATTTTATGATCTTTTATTTAGGTATTTAAAAACTGCAGATGACTTTCCAAGTGAAGAAAAATTACAAGATTTGGAAGAAGTACTGTCTCATATTAAATGGGACATTATTGGACTTTGTGAAGTTAGAATAAAAGGTGAAGAGACAATTGATTTAAAAAGTGGACATGTACGCTACTACAAAGGCACAAATATTGGATGTACAAGTGGAATAAGATTCATTATAAATAAAAGGTGGAAAAACAACATTGTGGAGATTGATGGTGTACCAGACAGTAGCAAGATTGGTTATTCAACTTAATAGTAGATACCAAATGCAGATAATTCAGGTTTATGTCCATCCCCACAAATCTCGTAGTGATGAAGTAGTAGATTTTTATATAGATGTACAAGTCTTTTGATCAGACCAAATTGTCATGGGAGACTTTAGTACAAAAATTAGTAAGCAATTGAAGGATGAAAGTGCTTAGGTAAATTTGATTATGGTAATAAAAATGAGAGAGACCATAGACTTATGAAGTGTGCAGAAGAAAATCTTTAAATTATGAATTCCTTTTTTTTTTTTTTTTTTGAGAAAATGTTAAAAGGAAACGGAAAGCATCCAAATGAAGGTACAACAGGATAGATTATATTTTGACTAACAGACAATACATATTTCAAGATTATGGTGTTCTTTTAAAATACATGTTAATGCAAAACTAGAGAGACAAAAATTATTAAGATAAACAGTATTCACAGTTGATATTTCTAATCTTCAGAAACATTCTAATGAATTTAAATTAGAATTTGCAATTCATTTTCAAATATTAGATTTTGAACATAATTCAGATTTGAATGAAAATGACTGATACACTTTTTAAAACTGCAATAAAGATAGCTAGTAGAAAAAAAGCAGCAATTGATCAGTAAAAACTACCGAGACTAGAAAATTTATGAAGGAAAGAAATATGAAAAAATATAAAAATGATGCATTATGAAGGATTTAATATCTCGAATTTTGTAAAATGGTGAGAAAAAGAGTTAACATTGATATAAGAAAGTATAATTGTGAACTAGAAAGGAAAGCTATAGAAGAAAGTAAAAGTCTCAAGAGAATAAAACATTTTTATATTGATAGGAAATTTATATCTGCAATACGAAAAAAAAAAATGGAACTATTACTAAAAAGAAAGATGACATTGTGAAATGTATAGAAGAGTTCTATCAAAAATTATGTAGCAATAAGGGACAAGGAAAAGTACCTTCTACAACTACTACATCTGAATTGCCCAGGATTTTAAATGTAGTGAGACATGCAATTAAATTTATGAATAAGGGAAAAACTCCAGGTTATGATAGAATTATAATTGATATTTTAAAAGAAGTAGGTGAAGAAATATAATTTTTTTTGGCAAAGGGTATGCTAAATGATAAAGATGTACCAGATGATTGGAAGAATGCAGTATTAATATTAATATTTAAAAAAGGTGATAATGGAGATATTAGAAATTACAGTTCTATCAGTCTTTTATCAGTTTTATGCAAAAATTTTACTAAGATAATTATAATTTGTCTACAGCGAGAGAAGGATTTCATCCAACCCAAAATAAATTGGATTTAAAAATGTTTTTACTACACTGGATCATATCCAAGTATTGAAAGAAGTTATAGAAAGGACCAAGGAATATGAATAGTGATTATGCTTTAGATTTGTAGATTATGAAAAGGTATTTGATTTTATAAGCATTTCTTCAGTGATTGAAGCATTGGATCATCAAGGTATAAACTCGGGATATTGTCATATTCTAAAATATATATATAAAAATGTGACAGCAATAATTAGATTACATAATGATACCAAAAAGATTAACATTGGGAAGACTGCATGTTAGGGTAAATCTATATCTCCAAAAATTTATTACAGAAGTTTTGCAAGAAGTATTTTTTGGATTAAACTGGGAAGCTAAAGGAATAAAAGGAAATGGAGATTATTTGTCATTTAGATTTTGCAGATGAGGTAGTTATTTTTGCAAATAATGTTTCAGAGCTTTGAGAAATGTTGCAAGAGTTATCAGATGAAAGTTAGAAAGTAGGACTAAATATAAACATTAAAAAGACTAATGGATAAGATTGATAATGATGATTTAGAAGTTAACAACTACAAATATCTTCCTCAAATTATTACTGTAGTGTGAAACCATGGATGAAATTAATACTAGAATTAAACTTAATTGGAGTGCTTTTGGTAGAAATAATATTAATAGGAAATATGCCTATGTGTTTGAAAAGGAAGGTTTTTAATAAGTGTATTTTATCAGTTCTTACATATTGATCTGAGATTTGGATACTTAAAAGAAGACAATATAGAGATTTCAGACCACTCAAAGAAGTATGGAGAAATGCATGTTAGGAATAACAAGAGATTGAAAATGCATTATTACATGGGTAAGAGAACATTGAAAGAATTAAGAAATTGAAAAGGAGTTAGGCTGGGCAAATGATACCAAAAAGATTAACATTGGGAAGACTGCATGTTAGGGTAAATCTATATCTCCAAAAATTTATTACAGAAGTTTTGCAAGAAGTATTTTTTGGATTAAACTGGGAAGCTAAAGGAATAAAAGGAAATGGAGATTATTTGTCATTTAGATTTTGCAGATGAGGTAGTTATTTTTGCAAATAATGTTTCAGAGCTTCGAGAAATGTTGCAAGAGTTATCAGATGAAAGTTAGAAAGTAGGACTAAATATAAACATTAAAAAGACTAATGGATAAGATTGATAATGATGATTTAGAAGTTAACAACTACAAATATCTTCCTCAAATTATTACTGTAGTGTGAAACCATGGATGAAATTAATACTAGAATTAATTGGAGTGCTTTTGGTAGAAATAATATTAATAGGAAATATGCCTATGTGTTTGAAAAGGAAGGTTTTTAATAAGTGTATTTTATCAGTTCTTACATATGGATCTGAGATTTGGATACTTAAAAGAAGACAATATAGAGATTTCAGACCACTCAAAGAAGTATGGAGAAATGCATGTTAGGAATAACAAGAGATTGAAAATGCATTATTACATGGGTAAGAGAACATTGAAAGAATTAAGAAATTGAAAAGGAGTTAGGCTGGCCATATTTTTAGAAGAGATGATAATTGATGGACAGTTGAAATATTAAACTGGATTTCAAAAGATTGTAAAAGATCCAGAATGAGTCTATATACGAAATGGTTGGATGAAATAGGAAAATGTGCAGGAGTGATGTGGATAAGAGAGGCTAGAGATTGGAGATGGATTGAACTGAGAGAACTTCATCCTACAGTGGATTGATAATAGTTGACTATGATGATGAGAATGAATAATGTAATTGTTCAATTTTTATAACAGCTGTAAAAAAAAAGGATAATATTTTTTTTCTTGTATAGCTTCATTTATTTATTTATTTTTTAAAAACAAGATAAAAAGGATTAAGATCTTTAAAAGTTTATCAACTAATTAAAAAAAAAAAAAAGGGAATTGGGCTCTTATCTTTATCTCTGAAGAAATGAAGTTTGTTTTTCAATTACCATAAAAGTAGTTTTTATTTTTTCAAAAAGATGATCTTTTTTGTAAAAAGTAAATGAATTGGTCAAGGCTTAATGCATTAATTTCTGAGGTAGTCATGTAATTATTTGAAAGACTGATATCAAGATTGTTTTTTTTTTTAAAATTATATGGTAGTAGAAATCAGAAGTTTGGTTCAATGGGTAAAAAGTCAGTTTGGAAATCTGATGCTGGATTTGATCACTCTTAATTAAAAAAACAAAGATGTTGCAAAGCAGTATAATAGTATGAAGCTCATAATAACTATGTGCTAAGCTCTTGCTAAAAGCTGATTATTATACAAAACTGATTTCACTAAAAGGAAAGTAGGAGAACAAGCTTATATATTGATCCATCCAAAATCATGGCTATCTTGACTTATGTTGACCTGAAATGAAAATAATTGTTAAATTGGGAGAAAAACTGAATGGAAAAACAACAAAAATGAAATAATTATTAAACTGAATTCCTGGAGCTACAAAAAATAGAAAAAAGCTAAATGGATAGAATAACTATAAGAAAAGAAAAAACCTGAATCCAAGAAATTGATCAAACTTTTATTTGCAAGATATACTAGAAGAGACACTCAAGTTGATAATTACAAAAAAAATGACAAAAATCCATGGTAAATTGAGATATTGTAGTTTGTACAACTAGTACATTTATAATTGTTATTTTATGAAAAATATAGTAATTACGGATATCGAATAACTTTTTTTAGTTGTTTTTATTGAAAAGATTTTCTTCACTTAGTTAAAATGGTATAAGAACATCCTCATTTTCAAAAGAAGGGAAGTTAAATTACTTTTTTTATTGCATGAACTATTTTTTAGGGTTTGATTATTGTAACTTCAGAATACCTCATTTAGTTTAAATGTTAATTAATTGAGAAGAATCAGAAGGAAATAATATTATTTATATGTGTTACATGAAATTATATATATATTGCATGAATAGAATTGATCACTAGGTATATTAACTTTTGGTTTATCACATTATCATTTCTAAATTTTTTATTCTATTGTTTATTATTTAACTGTATTAAGGTATGAATTTTTTCTATACCTGCACTCCAAAATGTAATATATAGGGGGTTAGACTCAGACTTTCACATGATCCTCAACTTTTCATGCCATCTCATACTGCTGATAGACTTGATCACACACATGTTGAAAAGATAAATAATCACTAATATACATATTTCATGCTAAACCAGCACTTGTCAGTTGGTCCAGATTATCATCTCCACACATATATACAATCAATGCTCAGTTTATATTAAGATAGCCAATCTTCATACTTTAATGGACAGGCTTCAATCTACTCCACCTCACAACTCTTCAGCCATCCATTTCATTGAAAATCTGATGATGGAATGCTCAAAGCCCACATTGGTGCAAGTCATGACCCCTCATGTACAGAATATAATCCATTTACTTACAAATATGAGGGATGGGCAGACTTTACAGCAATATATTTTAATATATGAATTTTTCTACAGTACAGGCTTTTTCATACCTGCACTCCAATATGTAATATATTGGGGTTTGAATTCAGACCTTCACATGAGCCTCAATTCTTCACACTATCTCATACTGCTGATACATTTGATTACATACATGTTGAAAAGATAAATAATCACCAATATATGTATTTCATGCTAAACCAGCACTCATCATTTGGTCCAGATTATCATCACACATATAAAATCAATGCTCAGTTTACATTAAGATAGCCAATCTTCATACTTTAATGGACAGGCTTCAATCCACTCCATCCCACAACTCTTCAGCTGTCCATTTCATTGAAAATCTGATGATGGAACGCTCAAAGCCCACAATGGCGCCAACCTTCTCATCTTACTCATGTTGATCACAAGAGTTACTGACCCTTCATGTACAAGACATAATTCATTTCTATACATATATGAGGGATGGGCAGACCTTACAGCAATATATGTTAATATATTAATTTTTTCAACAGTACAGGTTTTTTTATACTGCACTCCAATATGTAATATATAGGGAATTTGAACTCAGACTCTGCCCATTCCTCATATATGTATATAAATGGATTATATCCTGTAAATGAGGGGTCAGAGAGATTTGTTGTCAACATGGGTAGGATGAGAAGGTTGGCACCAATGTGGGCTTTGAGCGTTCCATCAGATTTTCAATGAAATGGACAGCTGAAGAGTTGTGGGGTGAAGTGGATTGAAGCCTGTTCATTAAAGTATGAAGATTGGCTATCTTAATTAATGTAAGCTGAGCATTGATTATATATATGTGTGAAGATGACAATCTGGATCAACTGATGAGTGCTGATTTAGCACAAAATATGTATATTGGTGATTATTTATCTTTTCAACATATGTGCAATCAAGTGTATCAGCAGTATGAGATATCATGAAGAGTTGAGGGTCATGTGAAAGTCTGAGTTCAACCCCCTATATATTACATATTGGAGTACAGGATGAAATAGCCTATACTGTAAAAAAAATTCATATATGTATGTAAATGGATTATGTCCTGTACATGAGGTATCAGAGTGACTTGTGGTCAACAGGGTAGGATGAGAAGTTTGGCAACAATGTGGGTTTTGAGCATTGTATCATCAGGTTTTCAATGAAAATAGATCGCTAAAGAGTTGTGGAGTGGAGTGGATGGAAGCCTGTCCATTAAAGTATGAAGATTGACTATCTTAATATAAACTGAGCATTGATTGTATATATGTGTTGAGATGATAATCTGGATCAACTGATGAGTGCTAGTTTAGCATGAAATACCAATATTGGTTGATTATTTATCTTTTCAACATGTGTGTGATCAAGCATATCAGCAGTATGGGATAGCGTGAAAAGTTGAGGGTTATATTAACTTGATTAAATAATTTATGAAACTTTTTCTGATGTTTTCATTTTTCTTTATTGTGTGATTTACTAGTGTGTGTGTGTATGTGCCTAATTTCCTTATAGATTTGAACTTTAAGGAATTTGTAAATTATCTCAGTAAATTTATTTAATAACAGAATAAATGTATATTTTCTCTTGTTCGCAGTCCTTATTTTTGCAATCCCAAAGCAAGTTCAGGCATAAAGGTATTTGCAGTTTATATGTGTGATTGTAGTGTGACTCCATCAAATGGTTTTCTTGAGAAATTTCACTTTATTTATATATTTTAGGATGAGCATTAGTTTATTCATGGTCAGTACAACCAGGGTGCCTGATGGTCCAGAGTATTGATAATGATCAGTTTTGAGATATAGAATTAAATTTTTATGATTTGTATTAGTCCTCAAGCATATGCATGAAGATAGTTTGGCTATTGGTTAGATGGTGATTAGCCTAAGATTTTATATTATCTCACTTTTAAATTTGTTCAGAAGGATTGACCATTGACTGTTGATGATTATTGCTGGGGATGCTGCACTTATTAATATAATCATCTATGCTGCTTGTATTATTTGCTTGTATTATTTACTTTCAATGCTGGTTTTTGTTCATTTTCTATGCTCAGTAAAAACGGTGATACTTTTAATGATAATGATAATAAGAGATAGATTAGGATGACATATGTCATAATTATTTTAGAAATAAATTCTGTAAATATTTGCAAATTAATATTAATTGCTCTCGTTCCACTTTTCTAATAAAAAAAAAAAGCATCCATTAGACCTTAAAACTGTTGCATTTAAAACAGCTTATGTAAATGTTCATAACAGCAATATTTTCTCTCTTTTTTTTTTTTTGCTTTTTAAATGCTCTTGCATAGACTCACAAATTTTGTAATCAAAGTTAGCATATTCTTTTGCGAATTAGCTCACTAAATCATCCATCACAAAAACTGGGCAGCCCAAATAAGATGTGTTTATACAAAATTGATTTATCATTAATCTGTTGATGCCATGCCAACCCTGGAATCTGACCATAACTAAAAAGACATTGCAAAATTTCATCTGAATGAAAGTCACTTAACCAAAAAGGAAATCCCATGTAAACAATAGAAATGAATGAAGATAGAGTCACTTAATGGGATTATGTGCTTTTTAATTCATATAAATGATAAATTACTATTTCTTTAAAAAGATATTACAATGATAATGTTCACAGTATATTTAACAACATATTTTATATATTGAAATAGCCTGGCCTTATTACCCATAATATAATTTAACAACATCAAATAATTTAAGAGGTTTTTCATGTAGAATGTATATGTTAATTCTAATATTGTCACAGGTAAATGAATTTATGGTAATATTTCCGGAACTTCTGTGTAATAAAAATATATAATAGTTACATTCTTATGATTTGAGAAAGAAGCCCTGTGGAAAGTACTTATTATTGCACTGAAACATCAGTTATTTAGTTCTTCTGGAAATAATACTATGAATAATAAATACATATTAAAATTAAAAATAATCAATTTAAAACAAAATTGAAATAGACAACTCACTATAAATAAAAATATTATTTAATACATCAATCCAGTTTTCATTCCTTAATAAAACTTTTTCAAAATGTTTCTTTTTACACAATCACATGACTAATTACCCTACAGCAACTCTTCCCAATGTGAACATTATTTAGGGTAATTGGTCATGTGATTGTATAAAAAAGAAATATTTTGAAAAGGTTCCATTAAGGAATGAAAGCCAGATTGATGTATTAAATAATAAGTGAGTTGTCTATTTCAATTTTGTTTTAAATTGATTCTTTTTAATTTTATATATAGAAGGCTACATTATGGACAAATTTTAACAGTGACATTTGATCGTTTAATATATATATATATGTACTAATTCAAAATAAATGAGAAAATACTTAACATGCTACATATTGGTAAATCGTGATGTACCAAAATGAACAACTGAAAGAAATAAAAAACTACACATTAGTACATTGATAAAAAAATTAGCTCATCCAGCTTAACAGTGATCAGTAATTGGATCATTACTAATAATCCTTTTACCCACAAACATTGTTGACTTATAATTTGATTATGCAAATATCTCAATGAAATAATACTGATGAAATGGTTATGTTTTCCTGGCAATAATGACTTACGTATTTTCTTGGAACATCAAAAAAGTATTGATTAGTCCAAATCAGCTTTATTCATTTTGGGGATAAGAATACTTCTCTATACACTTGAGCCATCTTCAATGAAGGATTGATTTGACTATCATTATTCTTTAAATCTTTGTTTTCTTCTACAATATGATCTAGCACAATTTAAAGCATTTGGAAACTTAATTATACATCAGATGGCCCACAGTTATATGAATCCATATATTGTATGAATATGTAACAAGGTTGAGAATGAAATAAAAGATAGTAATGACTACTATTATTAAATTTTAAAATACTTTAATAAAATAAAAGATTGGGGGGGGGGGAGTCATATTTATACGCATATATAATTACAGAACATAAATTATCCTTATATTGCATACATGTCTACACATTTTCCTAGATGAATTTACTCCCTTACCTAATTACCTTAACTTTATATAAGAAATAACACAAATAAAAAACAATATTTTTCTTCAGGGTTATTTTCTCATATGCAAGGAAAGAATATTTTTACAAAGACATAAAAAAAAACTAAAATAAAATATTAAATAAAATTAATAATGATGAGGCACAAATTATCTCTTCTTGTCCATTTAATGCTAGCATAATAAAATAAATATTTTAATTATAATTCTTGAAGAGCATAGTATATACAACTTAATTTCTCCCTTATTATCACCCTTTTATTTTTACCATGGATGATATAATTTTAAGAAATACATTTTTGATAGCAGTCAAAGTAAGCTTCTCTTTGATGGTAACTCCTTAATGTTTTGAAGATTCTTTCAGATGTTGATTTCCCTCCCAGCAATGAACTTATGTCTGTAGTTTGATGTCTTATCCTATATAAGTTTAGTTTCTTCTGGCATCAATTTTATATCAAAATTTTTCCGAATTTCAGTTTATCCACAGCTCTTTCACTGATAGAGAGGCTATTGTCTTAGGGACACATTTCTTTATATAGGTTAGACAGTAACAGGCTATATGACATCTTTAAACTCCACATCTAATATTCTATCAACAATTTATTTCTGAAAAGAAATTATAACTGAATCAAGGTTCATATTTAGCACAAATCTTTATAATATATACATATGGTGAATAACTTTATCATAGTGATAATTAAAAATGGTAATGATAAATCACAGTTTTTATCACTAGTTTAATTCCACAGGTAAATTTAATAGAGGTTTTTTTTTGTAATCACTTTTGCTAATCATTTGGGAAGTCATGTATTTTACCCATTAAAACACCAGGCTTTCTCTCTTGTCAAACCAACTTATTTGCATTTCAAGTGACTTCAACTAGCTAATGATTCAAATAATTAGTATTTTTAATTCATTACCAATGGTGACTGGTTCATAAACACTGTGGTACTGCAGCATCCCAAGAAAATATTAATTATTAAATTTGTACTTGAAAATATCAATAATATAACAATCATTTAATATTTTGTATAATTATTATGTAAATACAACTAATTAAATCATTTTTAAAAATAATTATTTTAAAAGGTACATAAGATTTTATTCAATTATGGCAGTGCCAGAAAGATCATATTCAGTGAATTATAGCAAGTTTCATGCGATCCATTCGCCTTTATCAACACATGAGGATAGAATATTAATCTACTCTTGTTTCTCTTCTGAGAATCATTTAATATTAACAATAAAATATTCTGATTGTTTTTTGTAATTAACATTTGTAAATTAACATATAAATATTTATTATAGAAAAATATAACATTATTTTAAATATTATCATGAGGAGTGTTAGTGTTGAATATATTTAAAAAAAAACTACATTTTTCTAATTGGCATTATATAAAAAAATTGAAATAAAAAGTAGCAGTCTCTCTTGTCTGTTTGAGGCAGATCCATACCTGCCTATATTAACCTGGGAATACACAACTGGCCTAAACAACACCTGATCAACCAACCCCTAAATAATTTATATGAAAATAACTATTAAGAATAATAAAACCCTCCCACCATAGCTCACCAAAACAGTGCTCACTAACAATGGTATCTCGTTATAGCTAGATAAATGGCACATTCACCTTGCATCCACTGATCTTTACTAACTATCATTTTGTATTCTACTATCATTTGGATCATACCTTTGTATATATCACCTTGTAATTTCATCTAGTTTAAGTTTCTTTTCTTTGTATTCGCCTATAGGTCAAATAAAATTATTTTGAAAGAGAAAAAGTAGCTGTCAATCTACTTCAGATATTACTATTTGCCAAACAGCAGTTAGTAAAAATAAAAAATATATATTTAGATCTTTTAACAACGATGTATGGAAATGTGGTACCAAATTATAAATGTTTTGTTTTCTTTGTTTACCTTTTGGCAGCAATAGTATAATAAAGCATCCCTGCTTAAAAAATTTGAAGGACTGCCACTAGACAAAAACAATGTCATACGTTTTAAAAACATATGTTGATTTGTTTAACATTGATTTATCTTATTTTTAGTTAGTCTTTTTTAATGATTAATTAATGTTTAAAAAAGTAGATATGATATATATAGCTATGAATTACAATTTATAATACTTGAGCTTACAAGATTGAAACCTAAATATTAAAGCTATCCACCTTACTTTTAATTAATAATTAAAATAAGTTCTTTACAAAAAAAAAAAAAAATCATTTAATAATATTTAGTTTTCACTTATACATTAATTCCAATAATCTTTGGTTATCACAAATTATATTTGATATATTTAGTATGAGTACATAAAAAAGGTTTTAATACACTGTACAGGCTTACACACACCTGCACATATAATGTAATATATAAGGGATTCGAACTCAGACTTTCACACGACCCTCAACTCTCTATGCCATCTCATATTGCTGACCCATCTGATCACACACATGTTGAAAAGATACTAAACCAGCAATCATCAGTTGGTCCAGATTACTATCTCCACACATATATACAATCAGTGCTCAGCTTTATATTAAGATACCCAATCTTTTATTTATTTATTTACTGAAGAATTGCTCTTTATTTTAAATGTAATATGAGTTTTATTTTTATTATACCACAATAAATATTGAAATATTTTGCTATTACCTATTATATTTTAATAATTTCTAATTAGTCCAATTGTTGATACAATTTTGATTTAAATCCTCAAACCTGTCAAACAATTCGCAGACTTGTGAATTAATTTAATAATTTCATCCTCTTATATATATATATGAATAATTTCTCACAGATGCACATGCTTGTTTAAATACTATACACATATAAATATTGCAGTTTTTTTGTGTGATTTTATTATTCTCGATTCCCATACACCTTTCTTATTTTGCTAAAATGTATGACATTATCTTTCTATATTACTCTAAAATAGTTTATATTGTTACCATTATTATACATATGATAATATACAAAATAAATAATTGTAAACTCTTTCATAAATATCATACTTAAATAATTTTTGCAAATGATTTGATTAGATATATGAAACTTGTATTTTAGCAGATAACTAATGATGATATTCATATTAATTTCAGTATATTATTAATCCACTGTAATAATAAAGCTTCTGACATGACATGTACATAGAAGTTAATTTTCTGTTATTCTAATGCAGATTGTTAGATAATTTTGTAAATAATAGTTTTAATTTATGGAAAGGATATTAGAACAAATTCTTAGTATCCATTCTATAATTTCTTACCATTACAACTTTTATTATCATATGATTATTCTCATGGTTAACTAACATGGGTGGCCTGCTTATCATCATCATTGTCTTCTCAGATATCTGATAGTTTAACTGAGATATTGGTTATGTGTGATTGCTTATCATTACTTACTTATAAATATGAAACTTGGGCATTCAATAGAAAAGCAATACCTAGATTTCAGATCACCCAGTGAAGTTTAAAGAGGTATATATTGGAAGTAACAAGGAAAATTAAGAGAGAAATACATAGGTGAGAAGCAAATAGGTATTGCTAACATCATTGAAATAATTGAAAATCTAGAATGATGTTTATCTAAACAAGTACTACAAGAGATGGTCAAAAATGAACAACTGAAGTCTTAAACTGAATCCTAAGAGATTTTAAAATATCTACAGAAAAAAATCATATGTAAGATAGATGAATCACATTAAAAAAATATTTGGGATTGATATAAAGAAGAGAAAGTATGGGTTGGAGAAACTGAATTAAATGCAAAGAGTTCTTTATTTTTTATCGTTTAGAAATATTCAAATATGATGATGGTATTTATTCAATATGTTCATTATTTACTAGCCAAGTGAAAATAAACAACTATATATGTCCTAAAAATACTCAAACCAAAATCGATAAGCATGTCTGCTGAAAACATGTTGAATTACCAATATTACAAATATTTTGCAGCATCTAGATACTGTAATTGGAACTATTAATAAATTATAGCAATTTAATTTGTTGTATGTTGTTTTTGCTCTGAAACTAGTGTCCACATTTGAATTAAAAGGATATTTTGATCAATTCAGTGATAAGTTTGATTGTTATTGGTATTAGTATGTCTGTACTTGCCAGCCCTTAATACAATTTTATTAAAGGAATTATATTAAATTTATTAAGCGCAAGCAGAAGATATAATAATAACATGAAAGGCTAAAACCTTCGACAGATGCACCTTAAAAATGCTTATGTGACAGCCAATCAGATGTAATAATGACTGCACGTGGAACTCTCAATTCAAAAACACAAGCCAGAAATACAAGAAAAAGATGGAACCACCTTCTTCTCTACTTAAATTTATATATAAATAAGCCAGACTCAAGCATTCTGAACTAAGAGCATGAAGCTTAAAACACCTTCACATTTAATTCACTAAATATTATATATAAATAAACAACTGAAATCTTTCGATTTACTACAAAGCAATTTTCAAATCTAATGAAATGATAGTAACAAATATAAATATATTAAATTTACTAAGCGCAAGCAGAAGATATAATAATAATATAAAAGGCTAAAACCTTCGACAGATGCACCTTAAAAATGCTTATGTGACAGCCAGTCAGATGTAATAATGACTGCACGTGGAACTCTCAATTCAAAAACACAAACCAGAAATATGAGAATAAGATAAGTATTTTTAAGGTGCATCTGTCAAAGATTTTAGCCTTTCACATTATTATTATATCTTCTGCTTGTGCTTAATAAATTTAATATATTTACATTTGTTACTATCATTTCATTAGATTTGAAAATTGCTTTGTAGTAAATCGAAAGATTTCACGTTGTTTATTCATATATAATATTTCGTGAATTAAATGTGGTGTTTTAAGCTTCACACTTTTAGTTCGGAATGTTTGAGTCTGGATTATTTATATATAAATTTAAGTAGAGAAGAAGGCGGTTTCACCTTTTTCTCATATTTCTGGCTTGGGTTTTTGAATTGAGAGTTCCACGTGCAGTCATTATTACATCTGATTGGCTGTCACATAAGCATTTTTAAGGTGCATCTGTCGAAGGTTTTAGCCTTTCATGTTATTATTAAAGAATAAGTAAATGAAATTCTTTCATAAGATTAAAGTTCTATGCTGACATAATGAATTGATAGATAATATTGAAAAGAACGCAGCCTTAGATATAACTTGAAGAATATATATATGTGGAAGATATTGAATCTAATCATATGAGTTTTAAAGTTGTTGACTCTGACCTCATTTTTTAACAGTTTAATTTATAAAAATGCATAAATAATATATTTTTACTTATAAATAATCTAGTTGAGATTTATCATTTGTGCTGAGCAAATTATTGTAATATCAAAACATGTGCGTTTTATATAGTAAAATAATATTAGTCAGGATTACTTTGAAAAATATATACAAGTAGATAGTTAAATACTGTATATCAATAAAACAACTTTTAAATGAGGCATAACAGGGCAATGGCCTCTCCAACAATACCCCCCTCCCCCCCAAAAAAAAAACACAATAGTTATCAGGCTTACCAAAATAAGGATTTGAGCAGTTTTCTATCTTTAGTTTGCCTCTATAATTAAGAAAAACTAGATATCTATTTATTGATCAATGTCTGAAGATTATCTGGATTGGTTATAACTCATCTATTTAAAAGAAAACTAACTGTAAGCTTGTTAAAAAAGAAATTTTAAATTTACTCAGCCTGAATTCAAATCTAAGTATAACTATCATCACTAATGTACAATGAGGCCCTTCCTATATATATATGCACTCATCCAACAGTAGGAATGCTTTGATATTGTAACAAAATGCCACTCTTATTTAAAAACTTTAAAATAAAATGTACATATTTACTTTAAAATCTAGGCTGTTTTTTTTTCTTATGGATTAAAGTGATTTTTAAATATTTATCAAACCTCCATTTTGATTTATTCAAATCCAACTAGCTATTTTCTATTGGTCAAAGTAAGCTAACTATAGATATACAAAATACAACTGTAATCTAATGCAAGCTTTACTACGGATGGGAAGATATTATTTTCCTATGGGTTTCACAGCTTTGATATATTTAAATTTACAAGTGTCAAACTTTATTCAACCCTCAACTTTGACTTGACCCATTCTAGATAAATGCATTAATGATTATTGCAAATCACACTTTAAACCTCTGTTAAAGATTATTATATCTGATTTTAATTAAACATAAACAAATGGATTAATCCAATTTCATTTCTCTTTTACCATTTATAATATCCTCTATAGATATATTTAATATGTTATCTTCACTCCACCACCTATTCTTGAAACATAAAAATATATCATAAGAAATAAATGACTTGCAAGGTTCATTTCATGCTGAGCCAGTATTGTGAAAGACTATGATCTGGTCAAACTGATGAGTACTATAGTGTTCAGCTGAAATGCATCTTGGGATAATTTGACTTTTATGTGACTTTATTTATATGTTTTAAAAATGAATGGTAGAGTGAAGGTTATTACATGATTTATAAAAGTTTTTGATATAAACTTACAATTAGATATATTTGTCAGTGAACACACTACTTATTTCCATAGTTTACATAAAAATATCTAAAAACTGCCTTGGTAATTTTAAATTCTCAAACAATTAAGTTTAATTAACCAAAAATCATGAGAAGAAAAAATATATAATAAAATCTTTTAAGAATTAAAATGAAGTAACTGTTCCTTTGAATCATCTATCAGTTTTTGATCAATATATATATATATATAATAAATTAACTAATGTGCTTGTTAATATCTATAGCCAATCAAATCTTTCAGATTTGAAACACATTCTTCAAAGCTTGTTATAAACTTTAAAATATTGAGAGTAACAAGAAGAGTTCAAAGTGAAATAAATATGTGAGAAAGATATTATTGATACTGTTAAAAGAATTAGGAGGCTGGCTGGTTATATTGTTATCTGAAATGGTAATAGATTGATTGACAAGTGAAGTTTTAAACTAAATCCTAAGAGTTTATATATATAAAACATCTGAGATAAATGGATGTAATAAGAATTTATGAAATGATGTGGAGAAGAAGAGCTCTTCCCTAATCTAGGATTTGAGTCTGAGTCAAGTAAATTTCAAAAGATGAATTTTTCTTTCATAGCCAAATCAGATAATCCAACTACGGTCAGTAAATGGATAACCATCTATTCTTAATTAAAGAGTAAAGCAAGGATGAAAAATTGCTCAAATCCTTACCACTCAGCAATTGGCAAGCTTGATATCTAATGCCTCTTTTCTTCATTGATCCTCTAGAAAGAGCTATTAGATAGGTTTCTACCCTGTAGTGGCCTCTTTATTTAAAAGGTTACCTTTGTATATACACATCAATATGGACGTTTTGATATTGCAATGAAGTGACCATCCTACTTTTTTTGGTCTAACATATCACAACTTTATAAAATATGTTTTATTTTATGACTAATAAAATTAGGAATTAGGCAACCTAGGGCTATAAATGACACCACTTAATAGTCAATGGTGTAATCACAGTTACTTGCCCAACTTCTAGTATCTCACTATTTAGAGCTATTACGCCCTTTATATTTTAATATACATAAAGAACATTAAAAAAACATGGTTTTGATGAATAAACAATTTTTTGATATAATCACACACACCCTCGTAAAAATTCTATCGACATTGCATCAGGTAACCAAGGTGTTCCCTTATATTGATCTTCAAATATTTAATTGATGCAACATTTAGATGATTCAAACTGCAAAAGGATTCTTGGAACATCCTAAATGTATATATAATAGTTATCAGTACTTTTTCTATAAACATTTTTTTTGTATTTGTCAAAATAGATTTAGGGGAGGGGAATCAGAAAGAGTAGGCTTACCTGTCCTACATATATATTTTTTTTAATTAATTTCCTTGTGTATTAAATAATTAATTTAAAATCACTTGACTTGGTTTCTCTCTAAATACAGCTTTGTGTATTTTTTTTAAAAGTACATTTATTGTTGAGTAATAATAGGATTAATAATGGAACAAAAGTGAAAGTAATTTTAATTTTGAAAGTAAATACAAAATTATTGTATTAAAATACAGGTGGTAAAAACAATCACTTCTGAATAACATTACGACTCAAAGAATAATCAAGGTGATAAAATCTTTTGCGTCAGGTAAAGTTTCCCTCGAGCTTGGAATCCAATAAAGACTCAGATTGTCCAGTCAAAACATTCTTGGTATAAGTAATAATACTAAAATATTTTATTATGGAAACTGATACGACGGAGGGGATTTGATTAGATGAATTTAAAAAAAAAAAATTAAACAAGGTCATCTGTCATGTGACTGATGAATCATTCCAACCCATTTTATCACCCTTCTTCCATAATTTACAAGTAGCCAAAGGCTGTTTTTTACCTTAAATAAAATAAAAGAAAACACAGTACTGTATAAATAATTTTGAATGATGTCCAAATTTCCCCTCCCTTATTTTCCTATTTTAAATCAACATGAACTAAATTTTCGATTTATTACATATATGTAAATTTGAAAGCTCCTTTATTTTATAATAAATGTAATTCAGAACTATAAAATACATTAAAATTTCAATGTAGTTCAGAATAGGAGATAGTAAGTATTAAAGAGTAATCAATAGCGAACTACCACTTTAACGATGAATTATTTTAAAATTTATAGTATTCTATTACTTACGCATCTCAATTTTTCATAAATTATATTCAATATACATGCCTATTATTATTTTTTCTACATATATGGTTAATTTAATATAACTTTGTTTAGTAAATGGTGCACAGTGCTCTTTTTAAAAGTTCAGCTGTTTAGCATTTGTTTAGAAAAGTAATAAAGATTTATGTGGGTTTCATATTGTTAAGTTTTTTTGTTACTGTTATAATACATATTCTATCTGATTTTGAATGATTTATCTATTCACAGAATAGAACTGAAAAAAGTAATCCATAAAGAATAAGAAAATATAAAATAATTATAAGGTACATATTTTTTTGTTACAGAGTAGTGTTAGTGGCAAACTCTAGAATTTAAAGTTCTTATGAAATCCAGAACAATAAAACCATTCACTTATTTTTAAAAAGTAAGACAAAATAATTTTAATGATAATAGCACAAATGTAATTTTTCTTAATGAAATTAAAATAATAAATATTTGAGTATTGTGAATTTCAAAACAAAGAGCTGACATTTTTAATGTTTTTAAAATAGCAATGAATTGTTAAACTAATATTTTTAAGGTAATAAAAAAAAATTTCCACTTGGGATAAGAACTGCGAGTCATGTTATTTATAAATCAACTAGATGTTTGTTGCATTTATTTTTGCATAAAATATATACAGCTGAAAATATACATTTCGTAAAATGTAGGTAGCAATATGTTCCACTTAATTTATTATATTGTAACCATAGAATTATTTTCAAATAGATCTATGTTCAATAATAAATATTTATATTTATCAATTAGTTTCTTGTGGAGTATTTTGTTGCATTGCTTTGCTTGCCAAAGCATAAATTATTTACATGCTTTTATTTAAGGCACTTCTTGATGCAAATAATTTTTTTTATATACTATAAATTATTTTCTAACAAAACTTATATTCAATATTACCATTATGGAATATTTTATTTAACGCATTTGTTGCTATCAATTTTATTTAATGAATTTCTTTCCAAACAAGAAAAGACTTCCAAAATGCCTCATAAATCAAAATACTATATAAAATATAAACAATTATAATGAATTCCTATAGGAAAAATACTACTTCATTACTTTAAATTCAAAATATATAAAAACCCATTTAAAAATAACACTTAAATTGAGAAAAGTGTTAATTAACGAATAAACATTTTATTAAACAAACATTTTGCTTTATATATAGGCAGGGAATATTTCATGAATTATATGGTAATTCATTAAATTTAAATAAAGCATGTTGAAAAAGAAATAACTAACCACAATAAACATGTAAAAAAAAAATTAATTTAGCACAATGTACATTTTAAAATTTATTTTTGGTATACTTTGTTTTATTATCAAAGCGTTTTATTGTAATATCTAACCAATAATATTTTTATTTTTGCAGAGCTGGTATTTTTTTAAAACAATAATTCATAAATGTATTTATTTCATAATTACAGTCAAAATTAGACAAAGAAGTATCATGTACAATTGATTGCCATAGTTTTAATAATGTAAACGATTAAATATATTTTTTTGAAAATGTTCACAAATGAATCATGAGATTGTTTTAAAATTTAGTAAATAAATAATTTAAATTTGTTTTTAATAATATTTGATCATATGAAGTTGATTATTAATGCCATAATTTAAGAAATCATTTTTTTCTCAAAATAACTTACAATTATGATGATCATATGTTTTGCTGTAGGCAAAATAATGATCATAAGAATTTTAATCCATAAAATTAATTGAGTAAAGCTAATAGACACAATTTAAAATTTTATATTAATGACTTGGTTAATGTATGTGGTGATTAAAGTATACATTTGATTAGTTATTGAACTGAATAAAACTAGCATTCCTTTTTGTTTTAGTCCTTAATGATGAAAATCATCTTTACTTTGGATATATCATTATTGAAAGCATTGTTTGTTTTACAAGGACATTGGATGAAAATTAGATAAAATCCTGTGCATTAATCATATTTTAATTCTTTAATCAAAATAGATTATATATTTTATAATGAACAATCTCTTTACTATTGCATGCCACCATTTTATTTTAAAATGACATAGATTTAATGAATTATCCTATGATATCATCAAATTTACAAAATGGCTGATTTTTTAAAATAGCAGTTGCTTTTTAAAAAGTTTCAATTTTTTTTAAAAAAGTTCATTATAGCAAATAATTGGATTATAAATCAAAATAGAGAATTCAAATTGACAATGATTATTATGGTGAATTCTCACAGAAAGGTTTGTCATTAACTAGAGTGAAAGTGTATATTTATTTTTAAGAATTACTTTATTTTCTGTTTTTATTTAGCACATATCTAGCCTTCAATTAATTTCTTGTGGAATACTTTTTGTATTGCTTTCCTTGTTATGACTGCCTACATTTTATAAAATAAATCATTGACTTTACACTGCTACTGAAATTCAAATGTAGTAAATCAATACAAACCAATGCCAGAATATTTCAGCAGTGCTGCTTGTATTTATGAACCCAAAGTCTGAATAAGGCAATATAGGTAAAAGGTAACCTCTTACCACAAGTAGATAATATACTAATAACCAGATTATTGAAATCACAAAGCATGAATGTTAATTAGCTAAGATCTAAAAGCTAATAAATAAATGTATTTTATGTTTCATATACAATGTATGATTAATAAATAATCAATTTAAACTTTGAAAAAACTCTAAACATAATAATTAGCTTTTAGGATCATATCTTATTTAAATTTATTTTTCAAGTTAAAATATTATGAAAATCACTATATTTATCAACTTGTGTTTTAATAGATAAGAAGTTACCTTCTATCTATGCTGCTCTATTTAGACTTTGTGTTTGTAAATATAGTTTGTGTTTGTAAATATAGGTAGCAATGCTGACATAGACTTGCATTGGTTTGTATTGATTTACTATATTTGAATTTCATTTAGCAGTATGCATTCATTGATTTATTCTTATATAGTTATGTTTGGAGTTTTTTCAAAGCATAAATTGATTACTTATTATTCGTATTTTGTATATGAAACATACAATATGTTTGTATTAGCTTTTAAGATTTTAGCTTATGTAAATTCTCATTTCATGTTTTAATAAATAAAAGATTATCTTTTTACCTATGCTGTTTTATTCAGATTTTGTGTTTGTAAATACAGGTAGTACTAGCGATGTATTCTAGCACTGCTTTCTAGTGATTTATTATAAAATGTATATATTTTGGCTCTATACAGTTTATGAAGTATTACAGTTTCCAACAAATGCAATAAATAATTTGATATTTTAATGTCATTTCACAAGAAATGCCTCTCAGCTCTTATCCATATAATTAAAAAAGTCCTTACTACTTTAAACATATCACATGATCACCATTTCCTATGCTTGTTCATGACAGTTATTAGAATAGGCAAAACTCTTCACACAGTAGCGTCACTCTGTACAAGCCAGAGTAATCAATAGATGCCAGAAGGCTTGTGCATAAAATCCCTATCTAGTGCTTACTGATCCAATATCACCATACTAGTTTCTGCTTTGTGGCCTTCGTCAGTGATGAACATTGGATCTGAGAGCACTGAAGCTAAATCTTAGGATCTAATGCAACCCTCCAGCAGCCACCTTTTATCTCTTTTTAACTATGAGAATAAAATTTGAAAACAATATTTTCAATCTAAGCTCATTAGCTTATATAGTCATATAAGTTTGAGCTTAATTCAGTACCGATACATTTTGGTGTCTTTGGTTCTTTAATAACCATAGCCATCATTATCCTATTAGGCAGGATTGGCATTAAACCACCAAACATCACATGATCACCATTTCCTATGCTTGCTCATAACTGTTATTAAAACAGGAAAAACTTTGTACAGTAGTGCCACTCTGTGCAAGCCAGAGTAATCAATAGATGCCAGAAGGCTTGTACATAAAATCCCTATCTAGTGCTTACTCATCCAATATCACCAGACTAGTTTCTGCTTTGTGGCCTTCATCAGTGATGAACATTGGATCTGAGAGCACTGAAGCTAAATCTTAGGATCTAATGCAACCCTCCAGCAGCCACCTTTTATCTCTTCTTAACTAAGAGAATAAAATTTGAAAACAATAATATTTTCAATCTAATCTCATTAGCTTATATAGACATATAAGTTTGAACTTAGTTCAGTAGCGATACATTTTGGTGTCTTTGGTTTTTTAATAACCATAGCCATCATTATCCTATTAGGCAGGATTGGTATTAAACCACCAAACATCACATGATCACCATTTCCTGTGCTTGCTCATAACTGTTATTAAAACAGGAAAAACTTTGTACAGTGGTGCCACTCTGTGCAAGCCAGAGTAATCAATAGATGCCAGAAGGCTTGTACATAAAATCTATCTAGTGCCTACTCATCCAATATCCCCAGACTAGTTTCTGGCTTATGGCATTCTACCTAGATCTTAGGATCTAATGCAACCCTCCAGTATCCATATTTTATCTCTAACTATAAAACTATGAAAATAAAATTGAAAACAATGTTTTCAATCTGAGCTCATTAGCTTATATAGTCATATGGGTCTGAACTCAGTTCAATACTCATACATTTTGGTGTCTTTGGTTCTTTAATAACTATAGCCACTACTATCCTATTAGGCAAGATTGGTAGTAAACCACCAAACATCACATGATCACTATTTCCTATGCTTGCTCATAACTGTTATTAAAACAGGCAAAACTCTTCATACAGTAGTGCCACTCTATGCAAGCCAGAGTAGATCCACGGATGCCAGAAGGCTTGTGTATAAACTCCTATCTATTGCCTACTCATCCAGTATTCCCAGACTAGTTTCTGGCTTGTGGCCTTTGTCAATGAGGAACCTTGGATCTGAGAGTGGCACTTCTGTATTAAGAGTTTTGCCTATTTTAATAACAGTTATGAGCAAGCATAGGAAAAGGTGATCATATGATGTTTGGTGGTTTAATATTAATCATGCCTAATAATAGAATAATTATGGATATGATTATTAAAGAAACAAGCAAAATGTATGAGTACTGGACTGAGCTCAGACCTATATGACTATATAAGCTAATGAGCTTAGATTGAAAATATTATTGTTTTCAATTTTATTCTCATAGTTTTGGTAGTTAAGTAGAGATAAAAAGTGGCTGCTGGAGGGTTGTATTAGATCTTAAGATGTAGGTGCAGTGCTCTCAGATCCAAGGTTCCTCACTAACAAAGGCCACAAGCTAGAAACTAGTCTGGGGATATTGGATGAGTAGGCACTAGATAGGGATTTTATGCCCAAGTCTTCTGGCATCCATTGATTACTCTGGCTTGCACAGAGTGATAGTACTGTATGAAGAGTTTTGCCTACTTTAAACATAAAAAAGGCAGTTTTTTATTTTGAAATTAGTAATATTCAAATATTTGTTGATGTTATTGTTACAGTATAATAAATTACACTTGCCAGATTTACTATTGTCAATAAAATTATTATTATTATTTGGATGGGTCATAGTAATATGTATAGAGTATTTTACTTTTTTTTTTTTTTGATTTTATTTTTTATATCTGTATATATTTTGCTATCCAGTAGATAGATTGTCCAAATTCCAGTAGACCATCTTCTACAATTTACATTAACATTATCTGATGCTTTCCCCAAATGGTTTAGCACAGATGAAGAATGATAGACTCAAAAGCTAAATATTACAAAATCATTTCTCAAATGATTAATATAAGACAAATTTGAGTTTGAGTCAAAGAGAATTATTAGGTTCAACTATTATTGAATGTCACATGGTATTGTTATTATTGTTACTTCTGTGGCTGCCAATTTAGTGCAATAACAGTGTTGTGCTCAAACTTCATATGAAATTATTATCATTTATGCTATGTCAAGTAGGAAAAATAAAATAAATTTATATTTGATTTTTTGGCGCAAGCAGATTCTTTTAATATGGAAATTATATTAAACTTAATCTTATTTTTTTAAAGCTTTTTTTTTTTATTTAAAAAAAAAAAATTGCGGGGATGGGAGATATGTTTCAACTAAACGCTTGCTTGTCATTAGATTACAAATAAAATTTGAAAATGCTTTTGAAAATTATTTAGACTGCAGACTTATTGCTGATTTTGAAGTACATTTGAGACAATTTTATTAAATAAAAAGATATAAAGAAAAATATATTATTTGATGTATTTATAAAAAATAAATTAGCTTTCAGTATTTTATATTGTTTTCTTAACAAAAGTTAAAGCTGGCAAAACTCTCCATGCAGTAATGCCACTCAGTGCAAGCCAAAGTAATCAATGGATGCCAGAAGGTTTGTGCATAAAATCTCTATCAAACCTTCTGGCATCCATTGATTCCTTTGGCTTGCACTGAGTGGCATTAGTATATGGAGAGTTTTGCCTGTTTTAACAGCTTGATCAAGGATGGCGATCATGTGGTGTAAAAGGTAAATCTGTTATAAATCTATCCCATAAGGTTTGAGTTTGGATAGAGTTTTGAATTGTTTAGCTGATGATTTTCAATCAAAGATAGAGTTTGTTTGGTTATTCTATTACTGGTCAGTATCTGGCTACCCTTATCTAGAAAGTAAAACAAGAAAAGACATCAGAAAGTTCTTACTAACTGGCAAATTGTCTACTCTGGTAACCCCCCCCCCCCGTACTTTTTTTTTTTAAATTGAGGGAGGGATTTACTGTTTTTTTATCTTTTACTATTTAGATGTTTTTGTAATTTTAGAGATAAATGTTTAACAATTTTTCTCATGAATTTAAATATATATTCTTATAGGTTTAGATGTGTAGAAATAATTTGTTTTGTAGGGTTGATTTTATTGTGATAGGATACTTATATATATATTTAACATCTAAAATACAAGGAATAAATCCTTTATGTTGCTTATTCAAATTAAAAATAAATCATAGATATAATAAAATATCTTTAAAACAACAAAATGATATATAACAATAACTGTAATATAGTTATATAATCATCACAAATAAAACATATAAAAGCTCTTTTCGGCAAATTTTAAATTTTTGCTCTTTTCAATATGGCTTAATTACAAAAATAACCTATACTGCATACATAGTGACATCGGCTCTATATAAAATTAACACAAACCTATAATTACACTTAAATATCTTTATAACAACACATATTATACAACCGTCCATTCATTTTTCATTATCCAATTATTAGTTAAATTAATTGATGTTTTATAAATGTTCATACAATTATTTCTGTTATAATTAATGTAATTGGTTTCATATATTTTTCTTCTATTAATATCTTTAATATAATTTAATGGACTTATATTCTTAACACAATCTATTCTATGTCCATATTTTAAGTAATGAACATATAATGCAGACCTGTCATCTCTTCTATTAATAGCTTTATTATGCTCTTTAGTCCTTTCTTCTAATTGTTTTGATGTATGTCCATAATAAACCATACTGCAAACCCCACAAATAATTTTATATACGATACCCTTTTTATATTTTATATAATCTTTTATCTTACTGTTAAGCTAAGATTAATAGCTAAGGTGAAACCATAAGTTTGTTATTAGTGAGCCTCTATTTATGGACTTAGTGCTTTCGGAGCACCTACAGCTCCATAATCATAGTCCTTTTTACATGCTGTTGATTCTATGCAAATGCATGCAAATTATAACATCCATCTTTTTGAGATCACGAAGCACGTGCCTTTTCTATTGATTGACATGGCATCGCTGGTGATGTAACATGCCTCCTTAATCTTCCTCTTAACATCGTTCCTCTCTGTGCACACGATGTCGGCTTTAGACGGCTCAAATATATGGCTTTGCTCCTGCTGATGATCAGAAAATACTGAGCTGCCCTATCCTTTAGTTGTGGCTTTTGTATATATATATATGCTGAGCCAGTCTATTGCTCACTGTGGCCCGAGTTTCCCCATAATATACCGAATCACATCCCGTCTGCGGGCACACAATTTTATAAATGACATGGGGGGTTTCTTCTATATTTCTTTTATCTTTGGTGTTGTTGATGAGTCTATTTGTGTTTGGAGGTATTCTGATCCAAGTTTGAATTCCTTCTGTAATATTTTACTGAAATTTTTAGCTATTGTAGATATGTAGGGTATAATTAGATGTTGTCTGTTATCTTTTGTGTTTTGTTGTAGTCTTATTATTTCCTACTAATATATCAAGAGTTTTACTGTTTGACCATCCTATTTTAATATTTTGATCTATATAATTTTATTTTTTAATAATGTATTATAAATTTTAGGAACATATGAAAGTTTTATCCATTTTATATTTTCTGGTTCACTCTTATTACCCAAATTATTTTGTTTATAATTAAAAAATATATTTTTAATGCTTCTAGGGTTATATCCATAACTAGTATATAACTCTATAAATTTCTCTTTTTGCAAAGTAGCTATCTTCCTATCTGTATTATATTTATCATTTTTGTTTTTAAAATTTTTAATAACTGCCATTTTTTGTATCCATGCCTGTTGTGAATCCATAAAAATTATTTTCCTTAATTTATCTTCTTTAATGAAGTGTTTTAATGTAATTATATTATTATCATCTATCTCTATATCTAAACATTTTATTTTAACATCAATTTCTATAATTGTAAATTTTATATTATCCATATTATTATTAAGTTCATTATATGTTTTCTTTATAGCTCTTTTATTACCAATTATTAATGTATCATCAACATATCTAAAGTAATGTATTATATCTTGATTTTCTATTCTACTATTAACAATTTTCATTTCCATTTTGTGATAAATATTGATGGCATTAATCCACTAATTGCACACCCCATTACCCATCCCTTATGTATACTTCAATATTCACTATTATATTTAAAATACAAACTATTATGTATTAAAATTAAACTTTCTTTTATAATATTAATTACCGCTATATCATTAATATGCATATATAATTTCTGTATTAATATTTCTATACTTTTTGTTCTTGGAATGCTAGGATACATCTTTTCAATATCCATTACAAATATACTTTGGTTTCTACTCAATTTTATCATATTTAACTTATTTATAATAGCCTCTGTATTTTTAATACAAAACTCCCCATAACCAATAATATTTACTATCCACTTATTTAAATACTTACAAAATCTTTGTAGAATAAAATTAGTAAAATTAAACAATAGTCTCAATGGATTATTTTCTTTATGAAGAAAGCTTGTTAAAGCAATTAGCAAAGCTCTTTGTTTTTATTTACAAGCTTAAAAAATTGAGTCATATGATATATGACTTTTTTATTTTTATTGACTATTTATAGTCTTTGCTTTTAAGTCTTAAGTAATATTATGTTTCTAAGACTACTAATATATGATTTGGATGAACATCTCTCAGCCCCAAATAGGTATTTGAGTTGGATATCTGGGCTTGAAGACATATAGGTATCTAAAAATGTCAGATTTTCTCCTCAATAATTAACTTTTATATAAATACTGGCTTTGGGTTTGTACTTTTAGATCTAGTGTCTGAAACTACCTAGCACCTCACTGAGGAGTGCCAGAGCACAAAACCATTGGACTGGGGGTTGAGTATGGTTTCTGATGGAGATATTTTAAATGCTTTCTCTTGCTAGCATTTTATCAACAAAGCTTTTTAGAGCAATTATAATAGGTCTTTGTTTTGATTTATACATTGTTTTAATAATTTATTTAATATAAATTGAATCCATTCTAATACTATCTTTTAATTGACATTTGTTTAATAATTTCTATATTATTTAAATATGCAAACTTTATATTTAATCTTTATTCTGATTTAAGTTTTTCAAATGCCTCTGTTTTGTCATTTTCTTCCCAGACTCTTTGTCTTCTGCTCCTTTTACCATATCCTCTTTGCCTATATCTGTCTTTTATATATGACTCTGCTAATTCCATCACTAGATAGTCACTATTCCTTATGTACTTCTTAAAAAATGGCACTCACTTGAATGATGGACTTAAAAATTAAATAAATCTTGGATTAAAGTACATAGTATCTGTTTTTCAAATGTCATATGATCACTGAAGCAATTAACTATTTGATTAGTAGAATGAAGTTTAAAGGCCCTGAAAAGAAGCTCATGACCTGTTACTTCTGATGCTTGAGCATCACATGATCTTCCTAATAATTACCTATTCATTTTTTTTTGTTCTTTCTTTTTAGTATAATAATAGAAAGATAGGCTCTAAAACTAAATAAAGATTCTAAATCAAAACTCAACTTGTTATTTCTGGTGCCTGAATGTTACATGACCTGAGAAATTACCCATTCTATTATTTTTAACTTTATTTTTAGAAATCATAAATATTTCTACAGTATTTATAACAATTCTCAACTTCTATTAAATTAATCTCTTGTTTATTTTAACAGTATCTAATTTAGAAATACGGATACCTTTTCTTCATAAATTCGTCCTTATTATTCCAATTTCCTTTTTTTTTCTTTTACCATAACTTCATATTTAAAATCCATATTTAACCATAAATTCTATATTTTAAACTTAGATATTTTTAGTTTCTCTTTTGTATGATTTTAATGAAAATTATAAATAAATTGTATTGTTTCAATCATTTTTATTTCATTTTATTTTTTTAATATTTAATTTACAATAAAAACTGTAATATTAAAAGGTACTCATCTTATAGCTAAAGACGTTGCTCTATGGCGCCGTTTTTGCGCTAAAACACATAAAAATGCTGTTTCCGCGGCCGACATGTTCGAACCCGCATTTTCTATAATACAACTTTTTTGTTGTGCTACAGAATGCAGGCCGCTATGTCTCATCACAGTACAGCATGTATGTAGCATCGCACCAAATACATTTTCTGAATTCACACAGTTTATAAAATATTTACGGCTTGATGAGAGAGTTTGTATTTGAATTCGATGGAAATGTTGTTTTCATTGGATTTTTTTTTATTTTAAAGTATTGAAATATTCAGATTTTTTAAAGTAATAATTCTAAGACTTTTTACAATGTACTGTATTGAAGTTTTAATTGGGAAAATGTTAAATATCTATGTTTTTAGTGAGTTGCAATTAGGTAATGTGTCAAGTAACGTACTGTTCATAACATTCCACGAGACAAAGAATATTCTACCGTGTGTATATTTTTGAAGTAAAAAAGTGGTACCAAAAAAATATCCAGTAAGTAAAGTACAAATATACACGATTTTTTGTAAATTTCATAAAAAGCAAATATTATAAACATGTTTAATAAGTAAAGAAGACATTTATATGTGTTTGTTGTTGTTTAAAAAAGTTTGAGTTTCTTTATTTTGTCCAAGTACGGTTACAATTTTGATTTTTTTGATTTTAGCATTACAAACCTAACCCTAAAACTAACCCTAAACCTAACCGTAACAACTTTTACTTTTTATTGACATTCTATTTGAAGTAAAAAAATAGCCGTAATATCTCTTTGTCTGTAAAAAAAAAAAAAGTAAAACGAAGACTAAAAAAATAAAAAATAGACTAAGAAATTTTACTTTTTATTACGATTATTATTTTTTAGTTAAACAATAACAACAACAAAAGTCGTAACACAAGTAAAAAAATATCCGATAGAAAATTGATAAAAAAAAAGCCATAACACAAGTAAAAAAATATCCGATAGAAAATTGATAAAAAAAAGCCGTAACACAATTAAAAAAATATACGATAGAAAAAACACGAATCAAATTGTAATTTGTTGATTTTATTTTACATTTATTATTATCATTTAAATTGTATACGTTAATAAAAAATAATATTTATAAAAGACGATTTTGTTTTGTTTTTATTTTCGCATTACAAAAAAGCACAGCAAAATTATTATAATCAACGGCCCAGGAATGGTCATATTTTATAGTTTTAGCGTGAAAACGGCGCCATCCAATGGCATCTTTATCTATAAGACAAGCACCTATTAAAAATTCAAAGACAATTCGGAAATTTTCCTTGAAAATTACATTTATATCAAAATCAGAACATAGCCATTGTAAGTTAAAGAAATTGCTTTTACACTAAGATTTTAGGGAGGATTTTCTTTTGAGAAAAAATCTTAAAGGGATTCAGGGTTTAAGTAAAATAATCTAAATGCCTTTAAATTATTTACTCCCTTTTAGAATTTATGTTTTTTAGAACTATTTAACTTTAAATAATTATGTAACTTAACACATTTTTATACTAGTTGTCATAGGAAATCAAATACTATTTAAAAAATGTAAACTATACAAATCTATAAAATAAGGAGAAATTACAAGCTAATAAAAGAATTTAAACAATTAATATATATAAAATAAGAATCTAATAAATAATGTAAACATATAGATTGAATTCCATTACGTATTTTAAAATTCTAAAAATTTAAAACTTTGAATTCAGTATTTGAATACTTTTAAGTCAATCATTATGGCAGAGCAAAAATATATGCAAAGATTACAATTTCTGTAGCATGCTCATTTGTGAAAAAGATGAAGTGTTAAAAAAAAAAAATCATGTCAAAAGTCCTTTTAGCCCATATTATTGTTCCTCAACTGTGTAAGATAAATAAAAGGAAAAAGTATGCAATTTTGCACTAAACATTTATCCTACAAAAATGCAATATGATAACTTATTTAATATCTAATCACATTTACACTGTTCTTTTCAATACAGTAACAGATTACAATTTATGCAGAAAATTCACTTATGAAAAAATTTGAAATTTTGAAAAATGAAATCAGTTTATTCATTATTGATTTTCTATTGTGTTCAAAATATAAACATAAAAGTTTGCAATTCTTTGCTCAATATTTATCTTCAAAAGAAATAACATAATAGTCATTCACTTTTACAATGACATTAATCTTCAATATCACAATGTATAATATGGTATATGAACATTGTAGGAAGAGTGTAAATTTTATTATAATTTATGCCATTTATGCAATTCAAAAAATGTTTGTAATCAATTTTATATGAATAATGAATTTTATTTTAATTAATCTTTTTAAGTAATATTATTTTTAATGAATTATATTTAAATTGTCCTAATAAATGATGTTTAACTTTATTTAAATTAAAACTGATAATATTTAATTTTCTATAATTAGTATATTTTAAAATCAACAAATATAGGAATATTTTTAAGCATTTTCTATTTTTACTGTTATAAAGATTTGAGTGACTTTGTGCAAATCTTAAAATTTCATATATCAAAAAGAACTTAAAATCAAAGGTTTCAGAATAATGTTATTTAATGTATACATTAATTGCAAGGAAATCAAGTCATATATCACATGACTTAATTTAATAAGCTTGTATTACAAATGTTATATAATGAGCATGACAATATCTCTTAACAAGCTTTTCAGAATATCCCTATCCTCAGATTGATTTCTAGCTCTGGCTTTCATCAGTGAGGCACAAGGATATTCAAGCATTAGATTTAACATTAGATATAACATTTGTAATACAAAGTTTGTCATGTGATATATGATTTGATTTCCTTGCAATTATTGCTATTGTTCTTAAGGCTTTGGCAATTTTATATTGTCAAAGTTATTAATATATGGTGTATCTGAACTTAGTTTAGTCCCATATTGCTATTTAAGTTAAATAGCTGGATTTTAAGACATATGGATGCATGAAAATTTCAGATTTTCTACTTAATAGTTAAACATTAGTTAAAGTGCTGAGCTTAACCTGGTATTTAAATAAAATGCTTGAATATCCTAGTATCTCACTGATGAAAGCCAGAGCTAGAAACCAGTCTGAGGATAGGGATATTCTGAAAAGATTGTTAAGAGCTATTGGCATGCTCATTATATATAATTAATGTATACATGAATTATTCAATAATTATATTTTGCTTCTAATTCACTACTTTATTGTTTAACTGAAAATTATATATACTTTCAGAAGTTAAAAGAAATGGTGTGGGGGTTCATCATAAATAAAAAGTGGAAGAACAATTTTGTGATGATTGGTAGATAGTATATTAGACAGCATGGCAAGATTAATTATTAAAATTAATGAGAAATCAAATGCAGACAAATAAGTTTATACCCTGACAAATTTTCATTGTGATAAAATAGTAGAGGATTTTTATAAAGATCATACCAACCAAAATTATAAAATCATTATGAGAGAGTTTAATGCTAAGATTGGTAAATGATTGACAGATGAAAGTGCTATGGATAAATTTGGTTAAGGTGATAGAAATAAGAAAGGACAAAGACTTGTGTTTGAAAAGAAAGATTTTTTAATAGATGTATCATTTTATTAATTTTTGTTTGAGATTTGGACACATTAACAGATAAGCAATACAAAGACTTCAGACTACTTGAAGTATGGAGAGATGCATGTTAGGAATAACAACAAAAGATTGAAAATGAAATATAGAATGAGAAAATAAATTGATATCACTGAAAGAATTAAGAAACTGAAATGGAGCTGGGCTAGATATATTGACAGAAGAAATGTGGTTGAAATTTTAAATTGGATCCCAAGTAACTGTAAAAATACCTAGAAAGAAATAACATATAAGATGGAGGAATGAAATAAGAAAGTTTTCTGATGTGGAAAAGAGAAAATATATATAAAAAATGGATTGAAGATACCTTCATCCTAAAGTGGATCAATCATGATTGAAAATGATGAATGATGATATATAAAGTACTATTTAATCAAATATAGCATAGATAAAGAAGTCTTTCTTTCTATATGGATGTGTATATGATTGAAAACTATTTGATCTAATAATCTTGACTGTATTTAAATTGTCTTCAAATAGATATTGGTCTACAATATTGCTCTACTGTATACTTTGATGTTAATCAAAAATCTTACTATTTAAATACATAACAGTGGGCCTATAAAAATAGATGATTAAATAATAAGCCGATGTTTTGATGAGATCACAATTCACTTTCTTGAACTTGCATTTTCTACATTATAGGAATAAACATGTTTCATTAAATCTTCTCCTTTTTTTTATTCTCTAAAGTATTTATAGGTAACAAAAATATTTGTTTCTCCTATAAATTTTATTTCTCCGAAACAATTTATTCAGAACATATTGTTTAATACCATTCTTAATTAATATATATTGATTTGATATCAATTGCAGATTTTAAAAAAACCATGATGATTCCATCCTCTTTAGAAGATAAAGTGCAATCATCATTATCATTAGATCAAAAGTCAAATGTTGCCTTCCAAATCAAACTACTTTCTCAAGGCCTTTCTATCTTTTATCTTACTCTTTAAAAGCTCATAACTATTTTCATATGTAAGCTTCATTAATTAATTTTTCTTTCTACTTTTTTTCTCATACTATTTACAATCCCTTTAATATATATTTCACATAATTCTGCTACATCTAATTACATTTTCAATCTAATTTCTCTTAATAATATTTTCAAAAAATAATCCTCTATTATATATTCTTTTCAATATTTCTATATTAGTAGTTTTTCTTTACTTTCAAAAATTTTTCAATCTGTAATGATTTTGATTTTATTGCATACTCATATGCATGATAGATTCATTGTTAATAATGCATCTGTCATGTTCTAACCTGAAATTCAAGTCCAGGCTAGAGAACTTTGACAAATCCTGTACGATTTTTTTTCAAGTAGTTAATTATCCAACAATAATCAAGAAATGGGTATTTATTTATTTTTAGATAAAAAAAAATAGATTCCTTTAATCTGATTGAGCAGATAATTATTTATAAATTGATTGTTAAAAAATTTAAATATATATTAAAATAAAAATATTTCACTATTTCACAATTGGTATTATCAAGTATCATATTCATATCCACTCTGAATTCATAGATCTTTGTTTTATATATTAAGCAATATTCCAAACTAAGTTTCTTTTGAAAATATTTTAATACACCACAAAATAATCAGCACTAGTATAATGCTTAGTGTATCCATTAATTGGGCTATATATTACTTATCTATGAATCAAAAATAACTAATTAATGGAAAATAAAAGATTGCATTTATTCTTGAATTAACAGTTATTAGTATAATATTAAATAAAATTAAAATATATATATCTGTAGCAAAAAAGTATAAATTATTTAACAACAACAACAAAATATATCAATAAAAAAAAAAACAATATGCAAATCCATGAATGAAATTTCAAAAATAAATTTCCGGTGAAAGTTAATCAAATAAAAACAAGCACAATGAATCAAAAAAAAATCCAAACAATACATTTAGGGAATAATGCAAAATGTACATATTAGAAAATACACATGATTCATAGCCTATATTTTTTAAATTGCAGTTGATCGTAAGTTTCAAGTTTCACTTTGTCAGCTCATGTAGCCTCACTTTTTTATTCAGGCCATAAAAGTTCTCATCATTTGAGTTATTTGTACTAACTCTCTGTAAATCACAAGATTTTGCAAAGGTTAATTAGTAAAGGAAATAGTGGACTTAAACAGTGAAGAGAACAACAACTTCACGCTCCCAAATCAGGATGCTTCAGATTGGCCTATATAAGTAGAAATTTTTGTTAAAGATAAGACAGCCACTCTTATCTTTATAAAAGTCACTATCTTGGGTCATGGTTTGCGAGGTCCCTCTATTGGCAAAATAATATTGCTTGACTATTAGAAATTTTAAGGTGCATTCGTTACAGATTAAAGCTGGTTTAAGTATTTACATGTACTTCCTGTGTGCTCAATAAAATATAATTACAACTCTAAAATGCAATATGCAATGAAGAAAGGTTATTATCGTCAATGCACTTCTGCCATGTATGAGAAAGAAAAAAAATCCAAAAAGAATTAACTTCATTTTTATGGATTCATAGAAAAATGAGTCAATTTGTTATGTCAGGATTAGTAATGACTATTTACTTTCATTGTTTTGATCTAATACATATTTTTGTGCTTTCTTTTGTTTGATACATTTGTTATCATGAATGACTTTTCTTTTGCAGGTTCGCTTATGAATCTGCATTTCTAGATAATTTTATTTTTTATTGATATATTTTTCCATTTCATTGCTAAATATATTACTTTCTTGACCTTATTTAATATATATTAATAACCATAAGTTTAAGAACTAGTATGGACATTTTATTTTTATTGATTGGAAATTTTTGGAACCATTGTTAAGTAATACATGGCTCCAAATAGTGGATAGATCATATGCTATACTAGTACCAAATAACCATTGACTTTTATTAATTAACCAAGTTTAGGCAACTGTAATTTCTACTTTGGTTTCTTATTGATACTTCTATCATTTTTTGTTCTTGCTTATTTTTTCTTATCACTTTTTTTCATTGCTTTACATTAATTTGTATTTATTTTCAATTTAAACTTTTTATAAGTTTTATCAGTCTGGTGTGAAATTTTATTAGATCCTCACTATCTGCAAACATTGCTACATCAATAATAAATCTCATATAACAGATTCCTATTTTAAATACTAATTCCATTTTTATTAAAATGACATTCATTTATCAATTTATCAAATATATATAAAATAAAAAAGAAGTCAGATAAGATTTACATTTAGTACCTCTTCAGAAAAAAACCCATTTAATTTTACAATTATCTTCTGCTTGAACTATAAATTAGTTGTCTTTTCTTCTAATCTATATTCTTTTTAAAAAAGAATATTGAACAAATTAACCAATTTTCTTTTGTCAGAAATTTTTTTTTAAAGATAATAAACAAATATTAACATACTTTCTTCTTTTTATTTATCTTTCAATAGTAGTTTTTCAAATTCCAATAGTATCTTTTATCCTCTCATCTTTTCTAAATTCAAGCACTTTTTAGATAGAAATGTGAAGCTATAGAAAATTTGAGCCTCAACTTTATCCCAAGGAGCTGTGTTCTGAAATCTTCACATTTCATAGCATTGTCTGTTTCTTAATGCACTCTTAAATATCGATGGTAAATTTACTGACCACTTTTTCTAATCTTCAGTTATATAACATACCCAGCCCTTAATTCTTTGATTAGAAATCATTATTTCTCTATCATTTGTGACTTTTCATTTCAAGATACAATTTCAGCCATAATTACTGTCAACTTATATTATTATTATTTCCTGTATTGTTTTTCAGTTATTATAGACGAAAGATTGTTTTATTTCCACTATTCAAATCATCTAAATATTCCTCAAATATTTTCAGTGCATTTAATTTTTTTATCTAATAGTTTACCATATATTGTAATGTAATTTTCACTACACCAATCTCACGCAAGGTAGGGACTAGTTTCTATCCACTTTTAACACCTTGCAGAGAGCTGTAATTATAAACATATGACCAAAGATGTGAAAAAGATTATGACTCCCAAAATGTACCTTTTGTGCTGAATCAAGTGCATCAGGTGACCCAGACCACAATCTCTTACACATGTCTTTATCATTGTTCAGTATATATAAATAGTCAATTGCTAAAGTTTAATTAATATGTGTCAAACATATTGTGGTCACAACTTTGACACTGCTTAATGGAAGCATTCTTTAGACTAGAGGTTATCCAGTTAATGAATAATATTTCTGTAGTGTAATTTTCACTACACCACTCTCACATAAAATAAAAACTGCTTTCCATCATGTAAAAAAGATCTATGATTCTTCAAAGTGCACATTTCATGCTGAACTAGTACTATTCAGTTGGCCCAGATCATACTCTTTTATACATATCTTTATCATCACCTAATGGAAGTAATAATTATTGTTAGTCATTCATTAGACTAGAAATTGTCTAGTTAATGAATAATATTTCTATAATGTAATTTTTACTACACCAACTTCATGCAAGATAGGGTCTTGTTTCTATCCTCTTTTAACATTTTATGGAGGGGTGTAATCATAAACATATGGTCAAAGACATGAAAAAAATGTATGATCCCCAAGGTGCACATTTCATGCTGAACCAGCACTCACCAGTTGGCCCAGATCACAATCTCTTACACAAACTATATAGATAATTAATTACTACAATTTACATATTGAACAATATTAAAAAAAATATGTGTAAGAGATTGTGATCTGGGCCATTTGATGGGGGTTTCAGCATGAAAGGTGCATCTTGGGGACATATATCTTTTTTCCATGTCCTTGGTCATATGTTTGTGATTATACCCCTCCACAAGATTATTAAAAAATAAATAAAAACCAGTTCCTATCTAGCATGAGAGTGGGAAAGTGACAATTACACTACAGAAATATTCATTAACTAGATAATCATTTATAATTTAAATTACTACCTCATTTCTGTAAACCTTTTTTTACCATTAGTTATCTTATTCTTTTATACATGAAATTAAGCTTACCAATTCTTTATAAATTCTTGTATTTTTTCCTTTCCCCCTCTATCCATTTCTATTCTTCTCTTCTCTCTTTTATCTATTTTCTCCTAACTCTTCTAATGGGCAAGAACATCACTTATCTCTCTTTGTCTACATTTAACATAAGATTTCAGAAATAGTGTACCATTTTATTTATTCTATTTCAGAGTCATCTATTATAAATTCGGCCACTTGGTTATAGAATTTTAAAAAAATTTATAAGAGGTTGTTCAAAGCTCTTCATATAAGGCTATAAGCAAAAATCTAATTTCGAAATATGAATATAATAACACTATTATCTAGTACTCTAAAAGCATTTCTATCTTCTACTGAATTCATATTTACCTAGCTTTTCTGTATCATTTCATTCATCATTAATACCCCTTTAAATTATCACATGACCATTTTTTACTTGTTTCATTTTTTTTTAAAAAATAATTTCAATTTTCATCTACAATTCCTGGATGTGTACAAATCCATCTAATACTTTGAAACTAATAAAACATAACATGACCTCAGCTCTTCAGAAGTAATTTTCTTTTCTCACTCCAATTATGTCATCTAGCAACTACTGATTACTCAAGCTTACAATAAATAAGTGGCATAAAAAATTACATTTTATTCTTTTCTGTTTTGAATTAAAAATAGTATTACCACCTAAGTTTTTCCATATAAATATTTCTTAAGGTTTTTTAGTCGTGTCCATTGTTATACAAAAGCATTAACTTTTCATTTCTTCCACTGTCTCTTTTTAGCTCCAACTTTTAATCTATAACTTTACCACTTATTCTTTGTTTTATAATAAACCATTACACAATGTTTAAATATATATTTCAATTACTTTTTGCAAATTTTTATCATGCTTTATATTTTATCATCACAGCATTAAATATATATCCCTTAATAGCTAACAAAGTTGTTGTTTTTTTTTAATGCTTTCAGTATTTTTAAATACTATCAATCAATTAGAAAAAATGATCCTTAGAAATTACATATATTGCAATATTCTATGTGATAAAATGAAGGAGTTTGGAAGGGGTGGAGAGATTTGAGGAAAGCCTAAGAATTTTGCGTTATATAATGAAGATTTTAAAGAGGCAATAATTAAATTAATATATCAAGCCTTTGTGGAGTAGTTTTACTATATGTTTTCCCTAACAACATCAACTTTATTTTCAATTCTATTTTTTCAATAATAATCCAATATTTTTTTAAAGAAATCCGTCTATCTCTTACATATTTATTTTGTACTTTACATCAAGTACATGTATTCACTTACCTTTATCTGTAAAACCTTATCAACCTTAAATTTTAAGCAATAACAATAATTTACATTTTATCAACACTAATTAAAAATAGAATAATAGAGTAAATAAAGTTATATGTATATTAAAAACAGATGCATATATATAGTAACAGAATTATTTATATAAATTTTATTCATATAAATTTGGTTCAGTAATTCATTTTCGACTGTGAAGCATAATCATTTTTAACTGATCCTATGAAAAACCAAAAGTTGCATGATATCCCAATACTGATTTTAACAAAGCCTTCCATGATTCAATAAATTAAACTCTTTGAATAAATTCTGCTTCTTTTATTTTGTGCTTCTTATCATATTATATGACTCTATCTCAATAGATGCTAGAAGATTTTGCATTATAATTCCCATTCAGTGCCTATTTATCCAACATTCCCAGACTAGTTTCTAGCTTATAGTTTCCATTAGTGAGGAGCTTTGGATCTGGGAATATTGGATACATAGACACTGAATATTATAATGCACAATCTTTTAGCATCAATTGATTATTAGAGCTTACCCTAGGTGATACTATTGTGTGGAAAAATTTGCTACTGTTTTAACAGCTTATATAAACATAAGAAAAGGTAATCATAAAATGTTTTTGTTTTTTTGCTTTTTACAATGATATTCTATATATTATTAATTACTTTGTTTATATTAGATATATCATTATTATATAATAGGTCAAATTTGTGTTCCTTGAATATGAACTAAAACATGATTATTTTACATTTTCCTTTAATAATATTGAAAAGTCTAAAAGAAAAACATAATGATGAGAAACACAAAATATAAAAAGCAATATTTATTCAGAGTTTAATTTATTGAATCAACAGGGTATGAACATTAAGCTTCACCTTATAAATTTGCCCTTTTTTAGAGTAAATTGAAAATGGTTGACTTTATGCATTTGAAAATGTATTATTGACATAATTGCATTAAGTATTTTGAATATTTATATTATATAGCCATATACTATACCTGTATATACAGCTATATATATTTAACATAATAAAATAGGAAAGACATTTAGTTTTTCTAAATATCTATAAGCAAGATTTATAAAGTATGCAAAGATATGTAATTTGTTGAGAAAAGTGAGTTTCTCAAATACAAAGCATATCCAAAATATGAAGTGCTGCTAACACACCAACCATTGGGTATTGATATAGTAGGTATTTACACTGATATTAAATTTTTAGTCACTGCATGCAGTTAACAAAAGCATACTGGAGAAATTCATTGATAAGTTTTTATATTTTGAAATGTGATTTCTTATAATAGTACCTAATACCGACTTGCAAATTAATATATAAATTAAATGTATTATTTCAAACCTTTTATAATTTGTAATTGACATATTTGTTTCAAATTTTTAAATGCTTTTATTGAAGTTGTAAAATCTGTTTGTTAGTTGGTATGTTTGTTTGTAAACTTTTAAAACTTTTTAAAATTAGAATGAAATTTTAAAATTGAAGTTTCATAGATTTACATTCAATAAAATGGCTTGAAATTTAGTATAGAAATAATTAATACTAAGCTAATACATATGTGATACTAATCTTTTCATTAGGTCACCAAGTTTCTTAGATATGAAACAAAGGGTGGGATAATATTGAATATTTTGATATCAAATTTAAAAATTTTTTTTAGAACTTTTATTTGTTTTAAGTAAACTCACAAGAGGGCATGCCTTCAACTTAATAAAATTTTAATTTGAGATTTAATAGAGTTAAGTTCAATATAATTTGTTGAAATTTTGTACATTTAAAAAAAATCTCTTTGAAAGTGATAGAACACATTAGTATTTTAAATAGGTGACTTAGTTTTTTAGATATAGAAAAGTGCAGGAGAGGATTAATATTTTGATATCAACTTTAAAAACTGTTTTTATAACTTCAATGTTTTAAGTAATTGCTCATGATTTTCTTGATTGCAATTGTAAACTTCATTCAAGTCATAAAAAAGTTTGTTTATAATATATAATTTTGTTAAGCAAAATTTTTTTTAAATAAAAAGAAAAAATGTCAACCAATTTTAAACAGAAAAGTTAGTTACTGATTTATTATATATATAATTATATATTATTATGGTTGCCTTGACAGCAGTTTGAGATTGTTGATTGATATTTATATTGGAATTGTCTAAGTTATGACAGGTGTTAATGATATATAATTATGTACACATATTAAATATGATATTTACATAAAGAGTATATACATTAACTAACTATAGAAATATCTAGTGATGTATACACACTATAAGTGAAATTAATTTAAAGTAAAATTATACTTATTAAATGAAGTTTATTTATAATATGGTTTTTTTTTAAAAATTACAAATCAAAAGGCAAACATGTCAAACACTTTTCAATTAAAGGAATATTTCATATTTTTAATCATATATATATTATGTATGCATACGAAATAGAATATATACATAAGGGGTATACATTTTAACTTATAGAAGAAATATCTAGTAATATATATATATATATATATCAACTATAAATGTGTCAAGTCAATTTAAAGTATGATATAGTTTTACATTTTGTTTACTGAGATAATATTAAAAAATTAAAAATAATAGAGATCATTTTTATATATATTAAATGCTTTTATTTATTATGCACTAAAAAAAATTGTTTTTTCAACCATAGTTGAGGTTTTTAGATTTAACTTGAAATAAAAACATGGGGGAATCCAGAAATTAATTAAGTCAATCCCTATTTTATTTATGTAAATTTCTTATTTGGTTTTGAAAAAATTAAAAAAAAAACTACTATGATCCATTATAAGTGTTGAATTTTATGAAAACAGTACCAAGGGCATTGTCAGTTATAAATTTTTGTTATTTTTCATAAAGTAAATTGGCTTTTCTTATTCAATGCAAATTACAATAAAATTAGTAAAACAATTCAAAATAAAATAGTAATGAATTCGCTTGTAACAACAAATAAATTTAAAAAGGATTTTTTTTTTCATTACTTGCAAGATAAATTGACTGAACATGATCGAAGACTAGAAAGAAATTCTGCTAACTGTAATTTAAAAGCTTCAACTAAACTGTAAAATCTTTTTTTTAAATTAAGAAATAAATTTATTTTGAAAACTACATGAATTATGGTACATAAATTGCTTGAAATCAAGGATTCATAGGTGTCCCGCTGCATGCTTTGCCCACACAAGGGACCTGGTCATATTCAGTCCTGTGGTTTTGTCTGCGCCAGTCTATCCCTATGTAGTTGACTATATTCCATGGAATCCCCAATTATTTATGGCGCCCTGGCTATTAGATAATTAAAACCAAGGTTTGTCAGATGTATCACATCACTCTTTGCATTGCAGGGGTGTTTTCATCCATTGCAGACATGAATCTGCAAATTTAGGAACCCACTAATCCCCGCAACTTTGTCAACCTCAAGTGCCGGAACATATATGCCTGAGAACCTGTCCTCTATATCCTTTAAGAGGGGGTCAATGTATACAATGAAACACAGGGTGCTAAGCGGTGACCCCTGGGGTATGGATATGTATGGCTGAAACCCTGGGGCAAGAGAGCCATCCAGAGTTACATGAATTGTTCTATTGAGAAGCAGGTTGGCAATGATCTTGACATATGTCAAGGGGCCCCATAGCACCTGAGCACAGTAAATAGATGTCCAGGCACCACAAAGTCAAAGGCCATCGCAAAATCCAACTGGACAATGAGTTGAAATTTCCTCTTCTCTCTGACATATTCTGCCAGTATCTGAACTTCTTGACTGCATCTCTTGTAGAGTGGTCCTTACAGGCAAATTGGTACCTAGAGGTCTTTATTAGCAACTGCTACTGTATCCTATCTTTAATTACTGATTCTACCATTTTTATCAGGAGAGGCATCATTGATATTGGCTGCAAATTTGTAAGACCAGAAGGATTTGGTTTTTTTTTTTAGGAATGGTACCAGAGCAATTGAGTAAAGGTCAGGGATGGTCTGGAATTCCCATGCCAACACATTGATCACTCCTAGTACCACGAGCGCTGTGAACCTACACAAGTAGATAAGAACGAACCTCGGTATCCCATGTTGACCCAGGTGGGTGTTTTCAGGATATACCAGCAGCAGCTACATGGTTTATTATTGTAAAAAGTTAAAGAATATATATATTGTGAAGCCCACAAAGTTTCTTTTTAGTTTAATTTGTATAAAAAAGTATTTAATGTAAAATGCAAAAATGTTTCATTTTCAGATTTTATTTTCTGTTCTATTTTATTAAAAAATGTATCTATCTATTAATGTCCATAAAGTAGATAGAATCTTAAATTTATTTATTAGTAATCTCCTGATGGTACTAAATGTAAAACTGAATGTAAGTATCAAATGTCAATATCAATAATTGTATAAAAAAGTCTATCCCAATGTACAAAATTGTTCTATTTAAAAAAGAGAGAGGAAGAAATAGTAGAATATTTGCTTCAATGTAATAATATTGTATTGTTATAATATATCTAAATAAAAATATTTTGTCTACAATGAAATTATTATTATTTTATATAGTAATCATAAAAGAATGCCAAGAATTATGTTTTTTGAAAAGTATGAAAATAATTACAGTATATTTTTAGGATAAAAAATAAATTTGAAATTTGTAATGAAAATTAAAAATGTTTTATATTTTGATTAAAAGAAGAAAAAAATTGTAAATTATTATCTGAACTTGATGTAATCTAAAAAAAACCAAGAGATTTAAAAGGTGGATTGCTTTTGGTTTGTGTTATAAATTATCATGGGAAAAATAAATATAGAGAGGGTTTTCAGCACAGCCAAAGACAGCAGTAAAAGTTAATAGTAATGCCTAACTAAATCCACATCTGCACAGGCTTGCAAATATGGAATTAAAGAATATTGAAGCAAAGGGGGAGAGAAAAATATAACTACCAGAAATTTTATAACTGTATCTTAAAAAAAAAATCTCAAAACTTATGGCTTAACATAGCTAGTACCAAGATGCAGTGATAAAGGGACAAAATCAGAAACTAACCTAAACTTCCACAACTGCTAATTTAACTTGTTAATCTTCAAAGTTTTCTAAAGAAGAAAAAAAGATATACAAGAAATAAAAATGTATAAGAAAGAAAAATATGCCAAAAAAAAAAAAAAAAGGCACAAGAAAGAAATTAAGATGGTTATTGGTATAAGTTTGAAAATGCACAAGACTACACTATCATATGTCTGATGTTTGAGAAAAATTTAAATGAAAATTTTTGTACATAAAATTTGTATTACTTTATATATTATAAATTTAAAATATTTCCTAGGTAAATAAATCTCTAATCGATAATATATAATATGATTTTATATTTATGTCCAAAGGATAGAGTGTTTGTTTGATCTTGTTTATTAAATCTCCATTTCTTAATTTGATTAAATCTTTATTAAGTTTAAAATTCAATAGATTTTTATCCTTCTTGTCATTACATCACACTAACCATGTATGTATAGGCATTCAAATATATGGGTGTGTGTTCATGTATAGGTGATGATAATATTGCTATTTGATGATGATGATGATGAAATAAATAATTACATATAAAAATAGTGTTTGTAAATGGCTATTATTGAATGGCAGTATAATGCAATGTTGAAGAACACAATCATGAATATGGAGTATCTTGATTGAATTTGAACCCAGAACTATAAATTGATATAAATTTGGAATCTAAGAAGAATTAGAGTTAAGAATTTCAGCAGGATCAGTTCACTGATCTAGATTTATGATAACACTTCCACGGATTAACCATAAATTGTAATTTATGGTTAATCCGTGGAAGTCTTTGTATACCTAGGCTTGATCTTTTGTGGCATTGAAGTGTGTAGTCTCTATCAGTTACAACATACAAGTAAGTTTAAAAAAGGAAGGTAAACAGTCTAAAATAATTTCCTTCAGAACAAAGGTTCCTCTAAGAGGGTTGTCATTGAACAACAATCAAAGAGAAGAAATTGCTCCTTAAACCTTCTTATAAACTTAAATTGTTTTTCTTATATGCCATCTATCAGTTAATACTGGGTGATTAGATTGACTAAGGATCAGCTATCTGAAAGAAAAATCCTAATCTTGATTACAACTTAAAAAGATTCTAAAGTTTTCCTAAGATTGGAATTAGATTAAGGCTGTGGCAGATAAATGCCTCACAACTACATCATGAAATCTTCTACAACATATTTATATATACCCAAATATATGTATGTATATTAAAGCTTGCAAGTCATAAAATTATAAAATTTATTACTTAAAACTGAACACCTTTACTAAAAATAAGTAAATTAGCTATAATTTACTTATGTATTAAATTATATATATACACACATATATTGCATTTTAAAATCTTTTGCCACAATCTAAAACTACTTAGTAATTGTTAAACATATTACAATTAAATGCAATTGACTATCCTTTACTTGTCCATTGTCTAATTAAAATATAAAATGTTATATAATAACTAAATGCTGATTAGTAAAGTATGACAATACAAGATTTACAGGAAAATTGCTTTTAGAAGAATCCCTTTATCATCTTTAATTAAGGAGTATGTTTCAATTTTTGCAATTTAAAATAAACCAAATAAAATATGCTTAATCTAAATAAGAATTAAACTTAATCTGATTTAAATATGATATTGAGTTTGGTATAGCTGATGAAGGAATTCCTTTGTAATTAATCCTGCGAGCCTTGCATTATCATATTATAATTCAGAATTTCGCTATTATATAACATTATATTTTAGCTAAATAATGAGCTAATAGATGTTACTTAAATACACTTATTCATAATATTATAAAACATAGCTATGCAATGTTGTATATATATATAAGTGTGTTAAACAAATGTAATAACTTAAATAATGAACCTATATAATAACAGAAAAATCTGTACAACAAATCTCTATAACATTTGATAATAAAAAATAGCAACTGTTTCAAAATATAAATGTAGCTCTGTGTGTTTTAATACTATAGGCAAATGGTACATTCTAGATGTCAAGATTCATGAATTGTGACTCAAATCTAGCATTTTTATTGTTCAACCTCAATATGATTCTTTAAATATAACAAATCATTTGATTATTTTTATTTTAAAAGAGATCATTTAAAAATTACTTAAATATATTTTAAAAAATAACGATAATGATATGAATAGTTGTTTGGATGGATATATGGCAGTTATGTATGAAATGACAAGTTGTGGACAAAAGTTTTATTCAAATGTCTAAACTGAGATTTTATTTTATTTTATTCAACTGAAAATCAATTGAAAAATCTTTAGCTTTTGAGTTTGCCAGTCTATCACTATGATAAATCACATAACGCATTAAAAAAATAAACATACTGAATCAAATAATTAGGTTACAAATAATCTATCTAGTATAGAAAATTTAAATTAATAAATATACTATATGCTAAATCTGGCCAATATACATGATTAGATTGCAATGAATATTATTATTACATAATATTTGTGAATTAGACCAATAAAAATATTAAAAATTATATTAATAATGGAAAAAACAAGTTTACTAACTAATTACAAGAAAATAATGCATAGAAATTAATAACACTAATTAAAGCAACTAAAAATATACAAAAATATTATAAAAGTAATGGTAATTAAGCTTAATGAACTTTAAATAATAGAAAAGGGGAAAAAAAATTACTAGTTAAGAAAATTATATATGTACATATTAACAGCCAACCCAAAGGGGGAGGGGGCTGCAAATGGTTCGATGGCACAAGGCTTGTTTCTGCACGATCTATGTTTTTTGTGAAAATCAAAAAATAAATTAAAACATTTTACCATCTTGCTAAATATAACTGCAATTTTTTCATGCAATTTTATTGAATCAATTTTTGAATTAAACAAAATAAAATACATATGTTGTAAAAAAATATATTTTATTTTCTTGCATTTTTCCCCCTGCAAATTCCTATTCAAAATAAATAAATAAAGTTAACAAAGAGTATCATTCTTGGCTTGATATATAGTAGTCATAAAGGAATATATATCAGCAATTAAATTTATGGCTTTTAATATGTCTTTTTATCACATGTAAAAGAGGCCCCACATGAAATAATTATTTTAGGATCCACTTTTTTTTAAGCCAGCTCTATATGCATTTATGCAATATATATATATCATCTAATTTCCCCAAGAAAGCAATATGACCCATAAATATACGAATTGAGTAGAATCAATAGATGCTACATGTCACTGAAAATAGCATCCAATAATCATTTTTACAACTCATGTCCTCTATTATATATTACTTATCTACATGGGTATTTACATTTTTTCAGTTTCTTCATGATTTTATAAATGATCTAATTGCTAAATTAAAGCTTGTTTAATCTTTGACATAATCCTTAACTCATTGTTAATAGCAGCTATCATAAAATAAACCAAGACAATCCACATAGATCCCTTTGGCTTAGGAATATATATATTTCAAAAAGTATTAAGAATATATTACTAATATTATAAAACAATTTTTTTTTTTAGATATTTCATGCTTTCAAATTTAAATAATTCTATGATTTATTTTTTTATTCAAACAAATATAAAAAATTTACTCAAGTAATCTATGCCAATTTCTCAATAGATTGAAAGAACAAATTACTTAAATGAACTATGAGTCAGGGCTTAAAATGAAAAAATTTATGAATCAAAATATCAAATATTTGGGATAGTGATTAACAAAGGGGAAAAAGTAAGATATATAATCATAAGTTATGGAAGTGATGATTTTCTATAATATATTAAATCAAGTTTTAAATTCTTATTTTGTAAGTAATTTTATAGTTAAAATATGTAAATATAACTTATAAAAGTTATACTTTTCTTTTTTTAAAGAAATGTAATTCTGTATTTAAATTAATGTCATTATATTACATGAACATTCTTCTACAGTCTTTATTACTCTAATAGGATATTTGAATCTTTCAACACTTTTTTTATGTAAATTAATGTTATTGTGTTAGATAAATATTCTACACTCTTTATTACTGACATTGAAAATTGTTTAATCTTTCAGTTTTTGTTTTTATCTTTTGAAAAAATAATGATGGAAGTGACATTAAAATACATAAATATAATATATACATTTATTTGTCTTTTCTAATTCTCTATTAAAATTAAAGTTACTGTAATTCTGTATTTAAATTAATATTATCATGTTAGATAAATGTTTTTCTAAACTCCATTTCCATCAAATGCTGATTTATCTGTCAGAATTATATTATCACTTAACAATGACGTAAATGCACTAAATAATAAACTTGATTTTAGTCTGCACCAAAGATATCAAAAAACAGAGCCCTGTAATAAAATCATAAAACACTTGTGTTTGTTTACTTCATTTGTCTGCAACATCATTAGCTGAATAGTTATCTTCAAATAACTAGGATTAAAAGTATCACTATGGAGATGAAACTATGTTAGATTCCCCAACACAATAACAAATAATTCTCCAACTTTTTTCTATTGAATATACTTGTACTCTTGAATTGAATTCTATGATTTTATTTTGTCTTCTCTAACAATTCTTCATAAGAAGAGTTTGCATCTTTTTTATCTTTGTTAACATTCTTCTTTGTTGCTTGGCTTTGTTCTATTTATTTTGTTCAATGCCATATTATTAATATTTATATGGCAATACTATGGTAAAACTTTTATGAATAGGCAGAATGCATTAGAAATTGATCTGAATATGATGGTATTAATAATAAGAATAGTAGTAGTAGTAGCAGTAGCAGCAGCAGTAGCAGTAGTAGTAGTAGTAGTAGTAGTAGTAGTAGTAGTAGTAGTAGTAGTAGTAGTAGTAATAATAATAATAATAATAATAATAATAATAATAATAATAATAATAATAATAATAATAATAATAATAATAATAATAATAATAATAATAATAATAATAATAATAATAATAATAATAATAATAATAATGAAACAGATATTACTGTCCTTCTATCTGTTTCACCTTTATGTCTCCATAGACACATCTATGCGGGTTTTGAACACTCTTTAGTACAAGTGTATATGTATCCACTCAGTGTTATATGCCTTTACACAGCTGTATATATATATGTTTACACAGTGGTATATATCCACACAGCGATATATTCATTTATACAGTTATATATGTAATCACAGTTATATGTAGTCAAACAATTATATGTTTATTGTCACACATGCAAGCACCTGTAAATGATAATGATATTAAATTTTGTATAGATATATTGCAGCATTTATATAAATAATATATTGTATAAGGGTTATTTTGTTTAGAAAATGTGGCTAAATATCCTTTAACAAGTTTGGTTTAAGTAAATTATAAATCACATGCGAAATTCACAGATTGGTAATAAGATTTTTATTTAGAATAATTCGCAGGTGGGATCAGATAGTCCCTAGGTTATTGACATTGTTTTAGAGCTCATTCACTACGATTGTAATGAATTTCTTTTCCAGATCAAACCAGTAAAAAATTTGGCAACAAGATAAAAAAAAGAGAGATTAGAATAAAAAAAAAGACAGACTGCTGTAAAACTTAGAAGTTTGAATTGTGTTTTAAAATAGATAGTCACTGGCTTTTGATCTAGGGAATATAGATATCGCAGATTTTTATTTAGAATAAATTGCAGGTGGGATCAGATAGTTCCTAGGTTATTGACATTGTTCTAGAGCTCATTCATTATGATTGTAATGAATTTCTTTTCCCAGATCAAACCAGTAAAAGTTTGGGCAACAAGATAAAAAAAAGATAAGAATCAAAAGAGACCTAAGGCTAAAACTTAGAAGTCTGAATTGTGTTTTAAAATAGATGGTCGCTGGCTTTTGATCTAGGGAATATAAATATTGCAGATTTTTTTTGAAAGACACTCTTTAGCTTTTTTTTTCTGAAAATTGTTGTGGAGACCAAAATCCAAAATGATCGAGTAGAATAATATATTTACTGGCTCGGAAGCCAGATGGACTCTCAATTCCTCTAAACATTCCTTTGAATAGACTTTCCAGCAACCTGCATGGAGAATATGAAGAAATTTAACCTATCTGAAAGGCCACTGAAGATTATGACGCTGTCAGACGCCCTATTCCAACCACTATCATTGATATATGCTTCAAGTCCACTCAAGGAGGCAGAGAGAGATGGTAATCATTTTTAAAAAAGAAGCTGCGGTATGAACTTTAATCTATAAATTCTTAAAACACTTTAAAAGGAACGTTCTATCTAAATTATAAAAACTCTTTCAATTTTACCCTCTTATAAAATGAAACTATCAGTCTGTGTAACTTTATCTATAATGTAAAAGAAAAAAAGATCACTTACGTTAATTTTATAAACTGCTGAAATCTTTTATGAATTAAAAGATTTCATATTTTTTTTATACTCATTAAATGTCCGAAATTTATTCTCTTCAATTCTTACAAACTAACGGTCTGCCTAATTTCAGTAATTTTAATATTTTGTTTAAATGCATTTTGTTATGTTTAATATGTGATAATATGCTCAGATTTCGAGACAATGAAACTAAGTAGGTAATCTATAAAGGAGATAATTGTAATCTTCGCTTAGACATTTTAAAAGCCTTGTTTATTTTATTAAATCATTGTTTCGAAATTATAATATTGGTAATAAATGAATGCGCTAACCACTCGTTGTTATCATAGTTATATATATATTGTAAAATCGTATTTTTTTAAGATTTGCTTAACCGATCTTATATTATAACCTTTGATATTTATTAGTTGGAAGGGGATATATATATTGTTTAGAGATGATAAAGTATATTTGCTAATGTTTGTATTAAATCCCATCGAATATACTTTCCCTCCTTAATTAAGAATATTTATATGCAGATTCAGGATCTTAACTAGATTATTTTTATGTAGTTTAAGCCCATTTTATTAGCATACTTATAATGTTAATTTTAAGAACTGTTTTGAATTAGCTTGACAGATAAAAGCTATCTGTTTTAGGCGCAATTAATTATATGCATACTTATTGCTTTTTATATATATATTGCGTGCATTGCGGGTGTGTTTTTTATATAGTACACTTATATGTGTTACGTTTTGCTGCCTCTGACAAGGGTTCACGGTAACAAACCGCCCCTTTATTTAGTTCGGGTTATGGCTATCTTCATTAGAACTGGGGGCGTGAGGACCCAGATTTTTCCATAAAGCCAATCCGACTTCCTGAACTTTATGTTCATATATCAATAGCAGCAAACCGTCGGTCTCAGAGCAAACCGAGCATTTGATGCTGAAACTCTTGAAGAATCACACACTCGCACTGCAAGTTTATTTCTTTAATATTTTGTATAGCGCCATATCGCATATATGTGGACCTAATGGTAACCAGTTCTTTTTCCCATAGTAATTAATCATTTAGCTTTAGACTGGAGTTTGAATCTGCATGATTCTGAGTTTATTTAGTTGCTCAGTTAATTAGTATATATAACAGTCTTTAAAACTGGCTGTACTCATCATCATCTCTTCTAAAGTATCAACTTCTAACTTAAGCAAGTCCAGTTCATAAAATGAGCATATTAAAGAATTAGGCATGACCTCTATAACTCACACACACATGTATTGTAATATGTTTAAAAGGGAACAGATGTACTTGATAACAATCCCAACTATTGTAACATGCTTGCCTGTATTGAATACCTTGTGAAGATTATACAATCCCTGCCATTATGATATTTTATGTTAGATCATTTGTTATTGTTTTAATAAATCTTTTTTAAATATAAACTGTTGTATATCTTTCTTGCTCAGACTCTAGATCAAACCAAACCACAGTATCTTATCCAATCCATAGTATTTTATCCCATCCACAGTATATTATTAAATGTCACAGTTCATTACTCCAATTTCTTAATGAGTTTATATGCTATACGTGTATGTCTAGTATTTAAGATTAATAGAGTGTCAAGTGTTATATATATCACTTATTTAGTTAGGTTAGTAATGACCTTAAGTCTCGTGTTTCTCCCTGTTCTATGTCGGCTCGCGGTTAAATGAGAACTGAGTGTAGCCCCAGGAATGTCACTCATAAGGTGTTAAATTTGGAGTACTGGCAGATGAGTTGGAGTTTGGTCGGATTAGAGGTCTCAACCACCTCACTACGGTCAGCTTTGGTATATTTTGCTCGAGCTCTGAATTTTGTTGCATGAGTGTACAAATCTGACTGTTACAATAATAATAATAATAATAATAATAATGATAATAATAATAATAATAATAATAATAATAATAATAATAATAATAATAATAATAATAATAATAATAATAATAATAATAATAATAATAATAATAATAATAATAATAATAATAATAATAATAATAATAATAATAATAATAATAATAATAATAATGATGATGATGATAATGATAATAATAATAATAATAATAATAATAATAATAATAATAATAATAATAATAAGGAAGAGAATGAGAAGTTCAGCAGTAAACAATTCACCTGCATAGAATGAAGTTTCCTAGCTCTATTATGTATAGTCTCAAAGTACTTTAAATATCAAGTTGACAAGATAGATTTCTTACCTATATACAGTTCTTGTAACTTACAGTCACCCAATTACTTTTTTGGGGGGATTTCTGCTGATTTTTTAACTATAAATTTGATAAAAATTATTGCATTTAATCATTTAATCAAGGTTCAAATATAGCAATTGAGCTATCACATGACCAGATATTTTCCCACCAATATTATGAACTCCTGAGATCAAAGTTCAAATTTTAATCAAACATATAAGAACTTTATAGCAACAATGTGGAAATTCTCCATGGCAACAAGGATATAATTTCTAATAATATCAACAACTTCAGAGAAAAAAATCCAAATCCTAAGGAAACATACAGAAATGTCATCAGCAATAATGCACAAATTCTCCATGCTAACCATAGTATACATTCAGATAATATTACTTGCTTCAAAAGTCACACTACAAATTTTAAAAATTGCTATAGCAACAAGGATATAAGCTTAAATAATATCAACAGCTTAAGAAACCAAAGTCAAAATCCTAACAAACATATTGAAATGGTCATCAGTGATGCACAAATTTTCCAGGCTAACCAGGATATAGGTTCAAGTGGTATTACTTGCTTCATATATGTCATCAGCAACAATGTACAAACATAATACAGTAATCCCAAACATTCCAAGGTCAATTCCATATTTTCGCAAAACTACTCTCAATGACAATCCCGCATGTTTGGATTTAAATATACAACAACTCCAACCCTCCTCCACCACTGACAAGACATCAGAAACACTAGAAAATATTGGTGACAGATTTGTCAGCACTACCTCCTGGAGACTTTATACAACATTAAAACAATTTTTTTACCCTGTCTCTGGTGCTATCAGTCACTGATATGAATGAATTTCTCTACAAGTTCCCTTGGCAATTTCTCTATGATGTCATCACAGTGCATGGAATGTGGAATCCAATGTCAGATAGATGATCATGCAAATCCTAGGTACAATTGAATTTTTTCAGATTACCCAAAGGGAATACTTCCAAAATCAAATCAGAACACTTGGAAACTATGCACTGATAACAATTGATCTAAACTCGAACAACTGAATCACTGGGGTGCAGAAGAATACCTACTTCATATACATTCCACAAGATTTTCAATGGATGATGCAGCCCTTTGACAAAATCACCTTTTTTCAATCAATTCTTCTCAATAATATCCCTACACATTCCAGACAATAGACATGAAAACTCAACTGCACCCAGAGATTGACTTGAATATGGTTCCTACCCAAATTCTTGACTGAGAGATGTTATGTTTATACATTCATAGTCTAAAACCTCAATGCTAAGCCTGTGGACAGTGGGGTTATTTTGCAACTCAGTGTTTCAACCTACCAGTCTCATCTTCATTAACAACTATCCCTAAAACAAATTTGCAAACAAACAGCTATCAAATTAGAATCTATCCACTTCTCAGCTGGGGCCTGCATTAACAGCCAGCATGATGGTTTAACAACTTCCCTGATAGCCCCCTTCCCACACCAGTTGTTAATGTATCCCAGTCTTGTACCAGAACAAATATCTTTCTATCCAATTGTGTACGAACAATCAACTTTGTATTCAGAATCTAGTCAACTTGCTATCTCCCTTCCTTATACAACAAGAATATCAGGCATAGCATGAATGCCCAGTCTCCTCATAGATGGATCTACATCAAAACACAGCACAGAATCACCACATCATAAAAAATAAAACTTCAATAAATATCATGGAAACAATTGCACCATGCCTATCGTCCATACCACTTCACCTTCCACTCCCAACTCCTAATAAAATCAAGAGAAAACCTGGATAGCTTAAGAAAAAATCACCAACAAAAACATCAAAAACTAATGATACAGACCATATATTACTCATCCCTGAGATTGTTGACAACCCTTACAAGACCATGCTAACTACCACCTCATTGTACCACCCTTATCACTCACCTTGCTCATCCTCCAAACCAGAACCAACATCATCTACCCTCCAAAAAATTAATCAATTAACTCATAATAATTGATTTACAAACAATTGCATCCACTGATACTCCACATTAGCAGCCTCAAATGCCATTTCACCATGTCTTATTAAAAAAAATCCTGCATCATTAACCCTCTTTATACTCCATGAAAGGCCTCAATTTTTCATCAAATCTATACCAATTACAGAAGTGGATTACTATAATTCAACCACATATTCTCAGATTACTGAAAACCAAAATGAGGATCTTGAATTGACTCCACTGATTACCTACATAGACCTGTGCTTGATCAAAATATACCTACTCACTATGTATCTATTATCAAATTTTTAAAGATGTTTATTTCTGCTATCAACTCCATTTGCAAATAAATTGCTCTGGGGTCTACTATATCAATCTCCATAAAACAGCTCAATTGCCAGACCTTGTACAATGATCTAGGCTTATTCTATACACACAAACCATTAACTTAATAACAGTTATTATCAACTATTTCCAAAACTACCAGTGCCTGCTGAAAATAACCCCTACAAATAAATCACCAACCAAATCAGCTTCTCACACAATTCCAAGTACACTGACTGACAAATGTATAACTTCCTTTATCCAGACTCTGGCAATGATTACCCTCTTCCCTTGCTTAGCTGTTCCCTTCTCTGCCAATTTAAAAAATAGATACTAGAACTGAAGTTTTTTGATTTCTTACTTAGACTCAACCTGCATGTGCTTCCAATATCTTTTTTCCTGTGGTATCAATGTCTGTATAAAAATACTGACCCATTCTGTGGGCTATGCCATGAAGCTGAGGAACCTCAACACCTTTTTGATGACTGTTATGCACTAAACTCCACACAGCAAATTATGTTAAATGGATACAGGTGACCCAATGCTTCCATCTGCCATATACCAAAGATTATACATTCCTGGAGTGCATGCAGCCATATTTATCCTGTTTGCCTTCTGGTGCATCCATTGCACCTTTTTGTTAGGCAATAACACCAGGAGGCATTTATCCACATATATCAATAAATTACACCAGTTGAAAAGCATAGGATAACAATATACCCCCCCCCCAGACATTTTTGCATCTACCTGGTCACTCATTGTAGTCCTACTTATAAGTTGTCATAACCCTAGTAGGCAATACTAACAACTTTCTTAGATATTTCATCTACTTCATAAAACAATTAGCTACATGAAAAACTATATTCTAAACACCTTCCTTACAATAGTTCAATACCACAGAAGGCTATATAACTGGACCAGCCAAGCTCAATCCGAATGAATTTTAATTCAAAAGTTAAGAACATTTCTTTTTTATATATTTAATACTATGTTGCATATAAAAAAAGTATCATTAACAACAATCATTTATAATTACTAATGTTCACATAATTGTACTGTAATCAGCAATGTTAATCAAATTTATATAATAATAAACAATCATCATACTTGAAATGTCTTTGTAACCCTGGGAAAACTTTGTAAAACATTTGTAAAATCTATGTAACATATCTTTTGATCAATAAAGTATATTGTTGAAACATCATCATCATCATCTTATTATTATTATTATTTCATTTAGTGGACTAAAATTCCTTCCACATTTGTTTGATGATATTGAAATAAGCATTAGAATTTTTTGGATTATTTATTTATTTGTTTAGTCTAGGAATGTTTCCGGTTGGATAGTTATATATTGATAAACATTAGAAAGATTTTCCGGTGTCTATGCAAATAACTGATTGTGCAGACAGTCTATGCATACAATCTATGAAAACAAAAAACAGTAATCCAGAATATTAATATACAAATCATTGAATTACTGGTTTTAATTTCCATTTCTTTTAAATGCTGTCTCTACAAATTATTTCCTTTTTTAAATTAAAAGATAATAAATAATTGAATGTTTTCATCTTTTATATCATATTTCTACATTTAATCATGTTTATTTAAAATCTTAAGGTTTTAAATAATAAAGATTATTGTTACTTTGTACAAGAAGCATTTATATTAGCACAAGAAAATATAACAATTTAATTATAAATTCCAATTTATATTAAATTTCAATTAATTCATAAACAATTGTCTACTGCATAACAAATCACAATTAACTGGAACACTTAAATTTTTGATTAGTGGAATGACAATGATGAGAGTACTGATAAACAAAGAACAATATTCAAGTTTTCTTTGGTCCATGTAAAACCTACCTAAAATCAATAAGGAAAAAAACAGGCCATTTTTTAAAGAAATTAAAAAAAATAGTTGAATCAGCAATGTTTTAAAAAGCAAATACAAATAGAAAAAAGAAAGGTAAAAAAGATGATATTATGTGAGCTATTTTAGAGCAAGTTTAAGTACCAAGAACAAAGAATACTAAATCAAGTAATAACATTGTGTTTTCCCATAGGTTTGTAATGATGGTGTTTTACGTGTATTTTTATATTGGACTATTTCCATCATCTAATATGGGTATTGAATGTCTTTAGAAAAATGTACCTTTATTCCATATACATTCAACTGTTAGTAATAGCAAACGAAACAGGTTAGTAAATGCACAATGTTTTGAGAGGTATTATTCTCCTCTCTTCTCCAGGTGTTGCTGGCCTGACTAGTGACAGTACTATCATGAGCTTTGAATCTGGATGCTTAGATTCTTGATTATTGAATTTTAAGGTAATGTTCTAACTAACTGAGCCATCCTGCCAAAGGCAACAGTTAGTAGAAATCTCATATACTTATCTTTAAAGTTCCTCCTGATTTCTCCACTTTTTTCTAAGAGCAGTTGGTTAGAGGGTTATCTTAAAATTCAATAATCAAGAATCTAAGGGCCCAGGTTCAAATCCCACGCTAGTACTGTCACTGGTCAGACCAGTAACACCTAAAGAAGAAGAGAGAGTAATACCTCTTGAAATATTGTGCTATTACCTGTTTGATGTGCTATTACTAACAGTTGAATGTATTTGGAATATTTAAATACAGTAAAAATTTTCTAAAGATATTCAATACTCATATTAGATGATGAAAAAAATTCAATAGAAAAATACAAGTAATAGCATTTTTTCATTGTTAGTGGTTGTTTATCATTGTTTAACACTTTCTTAATACAATTTATTACATTTTGGCATTTTTTAAAAAGTAGAAAGCTAGAAATATGAAAATATAGTCTACCATTAGTATATTTATTTGGCTGCTATGACCATGGCATGGAATTCAACTTTGAATAGAGTTTGATTATTTTCAGTTAGTTGAGGATTTTATAACAAAGGCGTGATAAAAGCAAGAATTTGACAACATTCAGCCAACTAATATTGGTCAATAAACAATTATCAGTAAATCAGATATCTTGCATAATTATACAATGAAGGGATTGAGAGCTATCAATTCCTAGATCAAAGCTTAAACTGTAACTTTTGATGCTTGAAGTCATCATGAACTAACTGTAATGGAAAACAAGATTTTAATATGATACAACTTCTGGTAATATGTTATTCAACTACAGACATTGGATCATAATTGTTTTCTTTACTTTTATTATAAGGAATCTATGGTAGTTGCTTTATGGCAGATATAACATGGCAGTGGTTATTACAATCTCTTTATGTGTGTGTGAGTACGTGAGTGTATATATTTTCGCAGAAAATATAAACATAAGTACAGTATATATATATATAAGTAAACAATATACTGTATTTATATAAAAATCGAAAGATTTGTTATGTAAACAGTTATCATTATTTATTTATAATATCGTAGGTAATATTTCGTTTTGAAGTTGGGGGCGGCTGTTTAAATCACGAACTAATTTATAAAAACAAATCAATCCACCTACTTTATATCTTAAGGCAAAAACTTCTTAATGCTTCAATAGAAAATAATTAATACGTGCAGCTTTTTTTTTCTCTCTTCTAATTACAGAAATTATAAATACGTGTATGAAGCAGTTAATTTTAATATTTCATTAATGACATTAAATAATTGCAAAATGTTACACATACAAAATTACGAGAAGAGAAAAAAGCAAGTCGGTTAATAAATCAATTGCAATAGACTTGTTTTCTCATACATGTGTGTGCTTATATATTTATGTATATTATATAATCGATAAAATAAGGAAACGTTGCTAATCGTACACACATTTTATTTTGTCCCGTATATATATAAAGTAAAAGTAATCTATGGAATTAGAATTTATAGGGGTAAGACGCACTATCCACCAATGCTAAATGCCACATCAGATTGTAATCACATTTCTGCTTTTGCAGTCAGTGCTTCTGAACAATTCAAATCAATCTGGGATCTTTATCATAAAACATAATGATAACTAAATAGCCATTACCGACAAACATTGGATAACTAACTACTTTGCTATAGGCCAGCTGCCTGAAATTCTAGGTTTACATGTAATCTGAAAAAAATTTCATAGTCTAACCAGCCCCAGATCCTAGGCATAACAGACAAATATACTAACACATTATATTATAAAAATCTATCAATTCCCCCACACACAATTATTAACTTCAACTTAAAAAGTGACATCCAGATTTAAAATTCTTTCTCAACTTTCTATCAACATTTGCACTAACAGCAGTAATGTAACCTATTCTACTCCAGAAACATTGAAGTAAATTCAAATATTTAATGAACATTAGATGATATTGATACATCTGTATTCCATTTATGATTATTGATATTATCTACAAAGAGCATTCATAAATCTAATTTTCATTGATAATATAGGCGTACAATAACTATTGAAAGTAAGCTGGTAGATTTATATGGTGCTTTGTTATCTGAGGTCATTAAAATTTATAGTTGCTTGTCTAGAATCTGACATATATAGGCAAATTTGACCTGGGTTCAAACCTTATGATATTTAAATCTTAGGTTATTAGTTTCCTGTAATATAAAAAAGTAAAGATGACTGCTAAATGTAAGGGTGCAAAATGCTTCTCACTGAAGAAAGCCAATACTCAAAAATTGGTCTACGATATAATGTGCATTGCCTTCTTCTTAGATGAAATCAGAAGTTTTTGTGCATAGGCCTCTGTGAGCTAAACATTTTGTTCCTCTGAAACTGTTATATACCACAATAAACTGATCTATTTCTTAGTTTTAAGCCATTAAACATCACATGACCACCTCCTCTTATGCTTGTATATAACTTATCTAATGCTCCTGTCCTTGTACAAAGTAACAATAAATTTATTGTTATTATGTATCCTTTTATTATATATATATATATCATTTTTATATAACTCCAAACTATTTTTTTTTGTATATTCATAACCCTATTTTTTAAACTAACTTACCTGCACTTATTTCCCATCATTCACAGTTACACATCTGTAATGATTTGTATGTAGCATTACTATCTAGTGTCTATTGATTATTAAAGCTTACAATAGATAGCTCTAGAACAAATGCTTCTACAGCAATTGGAATTCTTACATGATAATTACTTATTATGTTTAATAATAGTAATTTAAATAATAAACTATTATATATATATATGTGCTGTATGCACAGATAATGAAGCTAGTAAATATATATAATTAGATGCAAGATATTAATTTACTTTAAATATAAGAATATTGATTTTAGCTAAGCACTTTCAAGAGATTTTTTGCTCTCATATTTATAGCAGCTGTTGTTAAAATTGCATTTTAGAAAAGAAAATTTATTCAAAGTGATGCAAATAATTTATAACTGCCATTTTCGGGACAGGGCAAAGCAGGCTTCTCTTTTATTAATAGACGTAGGATTGCTTGCTATATGAAATGCTTCTCTAATCTTGTCTTTAGCATTGTGTCTTTCTGAGCAAACAATGTTGGTGGATATGGGTTCGAATTTGTGGCCTGTTATTCTTTCATGCTAAAAAAAAGGTGAAATTGCCTGTTTGTTTGGTTTCATTGTACAGGTATTTGTGCTGAGCCCCTCTGTTGGCAATGTTGGCCCTAGTCTCACCATAATATGCAGCCTGGAAGTTGGCTTGTGGGCAGACCATTTTGTACATAACCTGAGAAGTAAGTTCAGGTGTGATTATATCATTGGGATTATTGATGTCTGTTTGTATTCAGAGGTGAACGATATATGATGATGAAGTCTTTAGATAGCTTATTGTTGAGACATTTGACCAAGGGTTAAATGTATGGTATAATAATAAAGGAATAGTAACTGGATAATATATGGAAAGTTTTTGAAAAATAGACTTGAATTTAAATATAGGAATTTGGAAGATGAGAATTAGACAAGTTTCAGAGAAGAAAGATCCACAATAAATTACCTGTTTTATGTGAGGTGAATAACAGAAAAGAAGATAGCAAGAAATCAAGAGATAATTTTTTTGTATTTAGACATTAAAAAGACATATGACTATATCACTCTCAAAAGATTGTGAAAAACATTGAAATTAATCAATATAAGTGCTCTATTGAGGCTGTAAAGAAATTATATAACAATATACACCTGGGTCTCTTTTTATGCGGACTTATTTAAGACGATTTTGAAGTTACGCGATTTGTATTTCACCGGAAGTCGATTTCCGATAATGCGCTATACTTTAAATAATAAATTTCACGCACTTACGTTATATTGAAAGTAATAGCACATTATTGGAATTCGACTTTCATCTTAGTAATTTCAATATTTTCAGTGCTTTATAATAGTAAGATTTTATGCAATAATGAAATTAAAATCATGATTTCCACATTTTATGTATACGCATATTAAATTTTACAAGATTATAATGTAAATTTGTTCAAACATTGTGCATGTTAATTTTGCATTTTAAATCAAATTTTGTTTTTGCTTTTTAAAAAAGAACGTAATCAATTATTATTTTCTTATTAATGACAGTAATCATTAACATGCTCTTAAATTCCAACGAGAGCTAAATGGTTGTATGTCTGGATATCGCAAGCTTCGTAAACAATAAAATCATCGTCTCAAAGATTAATTACTAATTACGTTGTCACCAGAAAATCATAATAATTAAAACATGTATAAAAAATGTAAATTACTGTACTGTAAATTATGAATAAAAATATATTATTTTGAATAAAATTAAATATTATAGTTAAAAAAAGTTTGTCTTTTATCAATTTTTTTCAAATTTGAAATTTTTTATTAGTCATATTTTATTTCCTTATTTTTTTTTGCGTGAATTTTAAAGTAATTTTACATTGGTGCTTTGCTTTTATGCGAATTTTGAAAAATCACAGACCGCATCCCCCCTTTTTCAATGTACGTTACGTCTATTTTTGCACGATTTCGTTTGCGCGTGTTTTCTGAGGAACCTATCTATCGCATAAAACGAGACTCAGGTGTATAGGCAAAATAAAAAACAGAAAGTATAAACATGGAATTTATTTATTTGAAATATCTTGAACAAGTTTTTAAAATATAGAAAAGGAAATTCAAGAAAATGATAATTTCTCTACATAATAATAAGATCCTTTATACCTAGTGCTACACTAATGATCAAATAACTTTTTGACTTAGAATCATAATAATTTGAGTTATATGGTATAAAAATTAAAAACCTGAGAATATAAGAGAAAGAGCCGTAAAGTAACTATTCAACGATTATGTGTTTGGGAAAATACAATAAAATATAACATTGGAAGATAGGGAAAAAATGTGAGGAATATAAGTAAATAGATATAAATATTTCTAAAAGGGGAACAATAGAAGAAAGAAATGTACTAAGTAAAACATCTATAGCAATAATAAATGAGATATTATAGAATCATAATATATCAAAAATCAATAAACAATGAATATGTGACTCAATAATATAAAGTCTCATTACACAAAAAAATGAAAATTTGGCTGTTGAAGAAAAGAATAAAAAAAAAATTGATTTTTATAGAATGGATTACTAGTGAAGATTGGAAGGATAGTCAAAGAAAGAATGGATAAGCAATAAAATAATTTAAGAAATAATTAATACTGAACTCACTTTAGTTAATGAAATTAGAGTAAGATAATTGGAATCGTGTAAACATATACAGAAAATGTCTTAGAATAGATTACCAAAGCAGATATTAAACTGAACACCACTGGGAAAGAAAAAAAAGAAGATATCCAAAAGAAGTGGGAAAGAATAGACAGAAAAATTAGATAGAACAATTTACAGAAAAATTTATGAACTAACAGAGGCATAGTTGATTTGGAATAATTGCAAAGATAAAATTGTCAATCCTTAACTTAAATAGTTGAATTGACTTTTTTTATAAATAGATTGAGGAATGAGATATCCATATTACTAATGAAACAATAAGGATTCCAAAGTACAGTAAATAAATTCTTTTTGAACACTTTATCAATTTTTAGTAATTAATTAATAGAACAAATGAGTGATTTAGTTGCTCAAAAGAATGTGTAATGTTAAAAAACTACTAAGAGTAGATTGAACATAATAATTCAATTCAGTTGACAGAATTAAATTTTTTTTATCTTACTCAGCAAGGAATTGATCAAGATGTTTTGGTACCAGTTAATTGGCTATCTGCATTTTCATTTTTTATCTTTTATTAATTATCTCTTTAAACACCACTTTAACATCATAAAAGAATACTGGAATGACTAATAACAATTTATCATAATAATAATACCTATGATTTAATTTATAAATTCAGTGTGTAATCTAAAACTTGTTACTACTAGTTTTCATAAACAAGTTTATAAGGTATTTTGAGCTCAGACTTTCACACAACCCTCAACTCTCCACACTATCTCATACCACTGATGCATATGTCCTGTACATGAGGGGTCAGAGTGACTTATGGTCAACCTGGGTGTGATGAGAATGTCAGCATAAGTGTGGACTTTGAGCATTTCCATCATCCGATTTTCAATGGAATTGATGACTGAAGAGTTGGGGGGGGGGGATGGTGGAGTGGATTGAAGCCTGTTCGTTAAAGTACGAATATTGGCTAGCTTAATATAAATCTGAGCACTTATTGTATATATGTGTAGAGATGATAATCTGGACCAACTGACGAGTGCTGGCTTAGCACGAAATACTTATATTGGTGATTATTTATCTTTTAGAAATACATGTAGTCAAGTGGATCAGAGGTATGAGATAGTGTGGAGAGTTGAGGGTCCTGTGAAAGTCTGAGCTCAAAATACCCTATATATTACGTTGCTTGCACAAGTATATATATATCCTGTATATTAGATATTAACAAATTTGTTTTCTTGGCAAACTTTTAGTAATATTTGTTTTTTTTCTTCTAATTTCTAAAAAAAAAAAAAGATCAATGGTAAGTTTTCTAGGTTTCTTTGGATTTCTTGTCATCTAATATTGGCTTACAAAATTGAGTGCTTTAGAATTACAAAGTTCTTCTTTAAAATTGACAGTTTTGGAATATTTATTATTCTATCTTTAAAAATTTGTGTAAATTTTTTATATTGGCTTTTTAAAAAATAAGGAGAGAGAAAGAGAAGGAGGGTGAATAGTGTCTGTACTATTCCCTAATTCAAACAATCTGTTTTGATTTGTAATGGGCAGATTTGATTTCTTATATGATTTTGTCTTTAAAATTTTTTTAAAAGTTATTTTTTCTTATTGGTTTTTTAAAATGTAAGGAGGGAGGGAACAAGGGTAAATTGCATTGGTATATTATCTATTTCAAACAAATTCTTTGAAAATTATGAGAATTTTAAAAAGTTGTATATTTCTTCTTTTTTTTATTATTGGCTTTGGTAAACTGCATGTATTATCTAATTCAAACAACTTTAATTGAGTTTTGGATCTACATTGTCTTTAAAATTTTGTCATCTTTCACAGTGGCTTTTTAAAAAGTGAGGGGAGGGGAGGTGGAATGGGGTTTATGGACTTTGATCCACCAACATTCAATATAAATCCAATCAAATTCTCCAAATAAAAATAAAATGACTGGCTATAAAACAACAACAACAAAAAAATTAATATAAAAACTTTTTTATTGATTTGGATTTTTTAAAAAATAAAAAATATATATTTAAATGAAAACAAAGATTATTATTTTCAGAAACATTTTAAAACAATAACAAAATTTATTTTGAAACAAATTTCTAACAAGTTAAAAAAAATTATTGTAATACAGCAGGAAAATGTTTCATTTATGACTTTTTTTAAAATTCACATTGAATTTTAAAAAAATAAAAGTTGGCAAAAAAAAAACCCCCGGTCTTTGAAAACTAATATTAAGAGATTTTAGATTACCCTGTGAATTTATAAATTTAGTCATAGTAATATTTAGGTGCTATAAATTCCAAACTCATTTGGAAAAGAAGAAAGAATTCTCTAAAAACAAAACAAAACAAAAAAAAAAGAATCCAATTGTCTTGCATTGGTGGTCGAGAGGTCAGCGCGACTGCCTTACAAGCAGTTGCCCGGGTTGCGGGTTCGCGTCCCGGCCGATGCTATGACACTTTAAAAAAAAAAAAAAGAATCCAAACTTTCATAACCAATTTTTTTTTTTTTTCAATTACAAACAAGAAAATGATCATTTGAAATTTATCTACATTTTGTAAATCGAGTATTTTTGTTTCCTCCATCCCCCATGAACTCATCTCTCTGCCCCTCCTCCATATCATCATCATCATCAACTATTATCAATCTACTGCAAGTTCAGTCCATCTTCTCTGATCTTTAACTTATCTTCTCCACATCACCCCTGCACACTTTCTTATTTCACCCACCCATCTGACATGGTATCTTTCTGGGTCTTTTACAATCTCTTGGAATCCAGTTTAAGATTTCAATTATCCATCTATTATCATCTGTTCTAGCAATATGTCCAGCCCAACTCCACTTCAGTCTTTTAATTTTTTCAGTGAGGTCAGTAACACCTGTTTGTTCTCTTACTTATATATTGTGTTTTCGATCCCTTCTTGTTACTCCAACATGCATTTCTTCATACTTCTTTGAGTGGTCTGAAGTCTCTATACTACTCTCTTATTAAGTGACCAAGTCTCAGATCCATAAGTAAGAACTGGTAAAACATATTTATTAAAAACCTTCCGTTTCAAGCACATAGGCATATTTCCTTTTAGTATCAAGTTATTTCTACCAAAAGTATTCCAACCAAGTTTAATTCTATGATTAATTTCATCCATTATGTTTCCAACTATATTAATAATCTGACCAATGTATTTGTAGCTGTTAACTTCTTGTAACTCATCATAATCAATCTTTTTTTTCATATTTTGAGAAAATCCATTAAACATTACTGTAGTCTTTTTAACATTTATCTTTAGTCCTACTTTCATCTGATAATTCCTGCAGCATTTCCTACAGCTCTAAAGCATTATTTGCAAAAAACAACTACATTATCTGCAAAATTTAAATGACTTAAATAATCTTCATTTACTTTCACTCCTTTAGCTTCCCATATTAATCCACAAAATACTTCTTGCAGCACTATTGTAAAAGCTTTGGAGATATGGAGTCACCCTGTCTTGCACCCTTCTCAATGTTGACTTTCCTAGTATCATTATGTAATCTAATTGTTGCTGTTGCATTTTTATAAATATTCTTCAAAATATGGCAATATCCTGGACCTATATCTTGATGCTCCAATGCTTTAATTATTGAAGAAATGTTTATAGAATCAAATGCCTTTTCATAATCTACAAATCCAAAACATAATGACAACTCATATTCATTTGTCCTTTCTATGACTTCTCTCAATACCTGGATATGATCTACTGTACTAAAACCACTTTTAAATCCAGCTTGTTCTCTTGGTTGGTGGAAATCCAAAGTTCTCTGTAGACGAGTTGTAATTATCTTGGTAAAATTTTTGTATAAAACTGATAAAAGACTGATAGTCAGTAATTTTTAATTTCTTCTTTATCACCTTTTTTAAATATTAATACTGCATTCTTCCAATCATCTGGTATATCTTTATCATTTAGACATTTGGTATATAACTTTGCTAAAAAAAATTCTATTTCTTCACCTGCTTCTTTTAAAATATAAATTATAATTCCATCATTACCTAGAGCCTTTCCTTTCTTCATAAATTTAATTGCATATCTCACTTTTACATTTAAAATTCTGGGCAATTCAGAAGATACAGTAGATATAGGAGGTACTTGTTCTTTGTTACTATTTAATTCTTGATAAAAGTCTTCTGCCATTTCATGATGTCATCTCTTTTTTTAGTAATAATTCCATCTTTTTTTCTTATTGCAGACATAAATTTCCTACCAATACCAAAATGTTGCTTTACACTCTTGAGATTTTTCTCTTCTACAGCTTTCCTTGCTAATTCACAGTTATACTTTCTTATATCATTTTCAACTCTTTTCCACACCATTTTATAAAATTTGAGATATTCAATCCTTTTTAATGCATCATTTTTGTATATCTTCATATTCTTTTTTTTTCTTCATAAATTCTCTAGTCTCAGTAGAAATTTTATTGGTCAAGTACTGCTTTTTTCTATCAGTTATTTTTGTTGCAGTTTTTAAAAGTGTATCAGTTATTTTCATATTAATTTCATTCAAATCTGAATCATGTTCAAAATCTACTAATACTTGAAACCGATTTGTAAGTTCTAATTTAAATTCATTAGAAAGTTTCTGAAGATTAGGAATATCAACTGTAAATATTGTTTTTCTTAATAATTTTTGTCTCTCTAGTTTTGCATTAACACGTATCTTACATCTTACTAATCGATCACTTCCTGTGCTAAATGTATTACGAACATTACAATTTTGAAATATGTATTTTCTGTTAGTCAAAATATAATCCAATTCTGCTGTACCTTCATGTGAATGCTTCCATGTCCATTTCCTTTTAACATTTTTCTCAAAAAAAAAAAAAAAAAAGAATTCATAATATAAAGTTTTTCTTTTTCTGCAAACTCCACAAGTCTATGTCCTCTCTCATTTCTATTACCATAACCAAAATTACCTATAGCACTTTCATCTTTCATTTGTTTACCAATTCTAGCATTCAAGTCTCCCATAACAATTTTAAAATGTTGTTTATTCTAATCAAAAATATTTTGTACAATCCATATAAAAATCTTCTACTACTTCATCACTATGAGAACTTGTTGGGGAATAAACTTGAATTATCTGCATTTGGTATCTGCTATTAAGTTGTATAACTAATATTGCCACTCTGTCCAATACACTGTCAATCTCCACAATGTGGTTCTTCCATATTCCACTTACATTTCCAATATGTGTGCCTTTATAATAGAGTACATGTCCACTTTTTAAATCAATTAACTCTTCACCTTTTCTTCTAACAAAGTCCAATAATGTCCCATTTAATATAAAACAGTTCTTCTTCTAATTCTTGCAATCTTCCTTCATTTGAAAGTGATCTGCAGTTGTAAGTACCTAAATAAAAAGTTGTCATCAAATGGCAGCCTGTGTCCACAATCAGGGGATTCTTAGCATCCTCAACCTTCGGCCATCAACTGCTACATTCGTTGGTGACTTTACAGCCTCCTGGGAATAAAAGACATGATTTATTTTTATCTGTCATGATTGCATATATCTATTGAAAAAATATTTATCATTTATACCTACATTCAATCTGCCTTATCAGGCAGTTGAGAAGAAAGACCATGGTGTTTCTTGATCTTAAACTCAGAGGTAAAAAGCCAATAAACTCACCACACTGGCTAATGCATGTTGGTGAGCAACCCATCTATGTTCATACACTATATGAATAATCACATACTAATAACAGTTGCAATGACAAAGAACATATGGAGTGGTCATTAGGAATTTGCCCTGCTCAGTACCTTTAAGGCTTTCAAGAGGAATCAAAGGGTCTCCTTTCAGTTAATAGCAAACTTCTTCTGTAGCCCCTCCTCTATATACTCTTCTTTAAATCCAATAAGAAATTGAAAAGAGAAATAATAATTTCCCAAAAAACAAAAGATCTGTCAATGAATACTTACTTATACACGAGGTTTTAGATTAAACAGTGAATTTATAAATTTAATCGTAATAGTATTACTGCTAGAATAAATTGCCATTTTAGTTAAGAAATCTACAATTACTTGATTAGTCATTCCAGTATTGAAAGACTCAAATAAAGAGAAAATTCAAACATAGATCGCCAATTAGATCGGTACTCAAGTTTTTACCATTGCACTAATCTAGAATTTACTGAATAAAGATGAAGGAATTCAAGTTGAAGTGCATATATGTACTTCTCATTTAGTGGTTTAAATACAAAAGAACTGTATTCTATCATTAGTATTAATAAAATTAATGAATCTACAGGTGGCATGGCAATTTTGCCTTAATAAAATATTACATGTAATATGTTTATAAAGTCAAAAATAAAATATGTACTGTAAATGCAAACATTTCAATAAATATACAATAGTAAAAATAATTAAACAATCATTTTTTTCTAATTTGCCATGGTCATATAAAATTGTCAACACGTATAATTTATATATATATAAAATGAATTTCTTTAATTAATTAATTGTAATTTTCTTATCTCTATTAAGGTTAATTTACTTATGTATACACATATAATGTTTAAAAAAATAAAGTTTCGAGCACCATTTTCTTAAAATCATTTTTATTGTTAATTAAATCCAAAAAATTAATGTTATGAAGATCTTCCCAGTATTTGTACTATATACTATATATTGAAGTGATGCATATCTGAATTCATATATGCTTGCTTCAATGTTTGTTTGAATTATAGCCTATTTCTCATCATATATAATTTATTTATTAATATCCGCACATGCATGTATGTGTGCATGTACAATTTTATAATGTATTTAACTGAAAGACTATTGCATCATATCAAAGGATATTTATATGGTTGTGTGAAAAAAGATTTTCTGTCTTTTTTAAAACTTAGATTAATAAAACATATAGAAAGATGGATTTGACAGTTCTTAATATAAAGCAGGCATCTAATACTGATTGTCATTATTAAAGAAAACTGAAGCCATCATTTCCAGTTTTTATATACAAACTGCTGAGTACAATCATACATTCATACAAAGTAATGGCTAGTACACTTTTTCCGATTCTTAATTACTTATGTCACTCATTAGCAGTGATAATTTTAAATGCTTAATGTATACATTGATTAATCAATGGACATCAGATGGGAGTGCAGGCAAAATCTCCAAATTTTGGGAATTATATTTTTGTTGTCTTTCTGGAAAACTAATAATATATGTGTCTATGTTAACATCCATATATGTATGTTCATATGTAGTAATGAATGAATTATGTTATATAATATAAACCAAATCTAGAAATGATGAATTCAAAATGGCCAAAGCCAAAACTAAATTTACTATATTATTAATAACTAAATAGTTAATTGCAAAAGGTAATGTGTTTGAATATTCAAATTATGGATTTAATATACATTTAATTGATCAAACTGATTTTTTTTCTCTCAAGTGAGAATCAATTCAGGAACTTTTAGCTCCTGAATCCATCATTTTGCCACTAGCCTAAAGTTTTCAGGGAAAACATGGAATACTTCACAAATTTGAGTGTCCTACTTATATATGGCAACATCAATCTTTTCTGCATTATTTTAATTCTAATATGTGCTGCCTAAGCAAAAACAATTAAAGATTCATACAGTTGTAACTGCTACATATAAATAGAGGATAAAACAGTCTTTACATATCCCATTGCATGACAACAAGCTTTCCAACAGCTTTTTTTAAGAGAAATAATGTAGAAAAGAAGCAGCACTGATCAGACCTTTCATTTTCAGGATGATGATGACTTAAATGTCTTTCAATTCTTGTTAGTTCTGTAGTTAAGAATAACTGATACCCATTTGTTGACCAATATTAAATGTTTAGCTGGATTTGTTTTGGCCCAGATTCTCTGAAATAAAAAGCCTAATTCCCAAAAAGTTTTCATATTTACCTAATCCAGATTCAAATCTTTGTTCTAGATCTATTAAAAGAATAATTTTGTATTGCACTACGAGATACTTACAATAATTATTATCTTGTGCTTATATTCTTAATTACTACAATGTTACTCATGTGACTTATTTTTGTTCCATTGAAATTTGTTTGTAATCAAAAATTATTTAATCTAATTGAATGGCCACAATTTTAGAAATTACATTTCAGATTATGTCTTATAATGAGCAAATAAAAATTGTTTTATTTTTAGAACATATGTACGATACGAGTATTTACTTAATAAATTGTCAAAGCAGCCATGGGGAAGAGCAGCAAGAAAGCATATGAACTATTTATTCTATTCTATTACTGCCATCTATTGCAAAATTGAGTAATTAATAGACATTAGAATTTAATGTTTATTAAATCCATATACACTGTGTTTAATCTTCTTATGAAGAGCTTGATGTGCATCTGGGGCAACTAGATCCCTGGATCTAATGTACCTTCCAACTAGCTACTCATCTTTCTTTTTTACTATGCAGCAGCAGAATATAATAAATAATTTGCTCCTGTAAAATATTGTATATAAGCTGGAGATCGTGAGGTTTATAATTTCAGTAGATCATGCATATTCATCACTGCATTAGAATAAAAAATATATACATAAAAGAGAGAGAGGGGGGGGAGGGGGAGATTAAAATAATCAAGATTGTGGAATTATTAATATTTAAAAAATAAGTTTTGAAATCGTAAAAAAAATTTAAAAAATATTTTTTAGGATTGAGATATTACAAGGAAAAAATTATAATGAATTATTTATCAATTTTAAATATCTTATGAATAAATGCTAGAAATTATAGCAGTGGATAAATTTTAACTTGAGAATTCATGTATAGAAAATATTAAAGTTACCCATAAAATATTTGGCAATTAAAAAGAACCTAGTTAAAAAAGATGAAAAATGAAATTTCCAATCCCCCCCCCAAAGAACAGGTAAAGCTAAATTCGAAATTTTAACTAAATTACAACACATAATTCACATATAATAGTTTTTACACTTTTTAAAACATAAATGTAATGAAACAGCAATTTCGTAATGATTTTATTATTTTTAAAAATATTACTGAAAACAAACTTGAACGTTTTTTTAAAAATATTAGTTGTACCCCCTCTCTCCCCAATTATTATGAATATCATCATATTAGTAATATAAATGTTATCAAATATTTACCGTTATTTAAGATTTGAAGTGTTTATTAAATTAATATCGAATAACTTATGGTGTCTCTGTGTCCCAAACCACCTTTCTGCTTTAACAGATAAAGCTGATATAAATTATTACAAACATTATCTAACAAAAAAACAACAACAACATTATCACAGATTATATATTGCAATGCTGGAATTTTTTTTTTTTTTTTAGTTAAAAACTCGGAAGACATTTTGCATACGAACTCGACTTGACCTCTAATAATATAATCTTCATTACCTGGGATTTAAGTCCATGCTCAGTGAACTTTGGAAATTTTTTCAAATCATAAGCAAATGTAAGATTTTTTCTTTCAGATAGCAAAGTGAATGCAGCTAATTATTCAATATTGGTTGGTAAATAGATATCTAGAGAATAAAGATTCAGATTAATCTAGATTGTTAGAAAATGATGTTGTCTTTACCATTAGTGAATGAGATATCATTCATCACGAACAATGATGAGAATAATTATTGTCATTATCACTATCAATAATATTTATATAATCATTATATGTTTTTTGCTAAAAATTACTATCTCAGCTAAGGCAAATAAGAAATTAAATAATGAAATTTATTCTTAATATAATCAACAGTTAATGTTCCAGATAGGTGTCTTTCTTAACATAGAATTCAAATCCAGACAAAACATGGATATTTTTTCATGTAGTTGAGGAATCCTCAAATAAGTCTAGGATTTCTTCAGATATCCAGTTTAGTTGTTCATCCAATGTTGTCTGTAAATGGATATTTAGAGATTTTAGTTTGAGAAAGGAGTCACAGGCAATCTGTGTCTAGCAGATAAATGTTAATGCACTAATTCTAAGCACAACAAAAATATGATGCAAATATCATCACCCATAAGGGATTGATACACATCTATGAGTACTAAATCCATGATTTATTTTTGAATCTCTTAATCATTGATAATGGGAGTTTGTTTTTGTTAATTATCTCTCGCCTCATACATAAAGCATACAAATATTCTTTGTCTAAAAGCAGGTGAAGATTATTAGATAATTAAGTATTGCACTGTATACCTTGTATTCATTTGGTCATAAGTTATTCAAATATTGAGAAGGTAGAAGTCACAGTACACACTTTTAACTATTTATATCTAAACTACATTTTTTTTATCTACATGATCGCTTTAATGCTCAAGTATTAATAAAAAGTTTTAAGTGCCTGAAATGTCAACACTGGAATAAATCCAAGGACCCACTCTAGAGCCTGACAGTCTGTTACTGCACTAAACTAAGCATACATAAGTAATTAAAATAGGCCATAGACTGAGCAACTGTAGACATATGAGATCTATTGGGAATGGTGGAAGTTGTATCATATTTCAAATATGTTTTTTTTTTCTTTATTGATGCAACATTGATTCACAACTGATTTAATTTATTCCACTCTGTAAGAATTTAATTTATTATTTAGATTAAAACAGGTAAGCTATCTATTTACTGATTAATATAAAACATTATTTGGAAAACAAACTGAACTTTGATTTCTGGTCATGATTATACTAGGCCAATACATTAAACCATTATGTCACAAGTCCATTCTTGTTTAAAAATGATAATCACCTGTTATTTCATTTAAATCATTAGTAATTTTATTATATTAAAATTAATTATATATATTTAAATATATAAATCATCACTTTGATTTTCTGTTCTAATTTTATTCACTTTTTCCAAACAATTAGCTTCTGTTATTCACACCATTCAGCAAACTTTTAATCTTATCCATTTATCTCACATGTATCTTCTAACATCTTCTGGAATTCAATTTAAAGTTAATATATTTTGAACATAACCAGTTGCTATCAGAACATATTCTCAGATAACATATTCTCAGATAATGAAAAAGCAAATCATTTTATTGGTTTTAAATGTTATTTTTCTTTTTTTATAGGACATCTCTTTGTGGAAATTTATAAATAATAAAATCCTCAAAACACCAACATAAAGACATTTTTTATACTGAAGCCAAAAACTTGCTGCAAAATTTGAGCCAAGAATCATTTCTTTTTGTTAGATCATTTGTCAATATTTTTATATCAATAAGTAATTAAAAAATAGAGTATTTATCATTTTTATGATGTGCCCAAAATATTTTGCTCTCTTGCTTTTATTGTCTACATTGACTCTGTTTTATCCATTCATAAAATTTGAAGTTATTCATTTGCATATTACTTTACTCAAAATTTAGTTTTTAATAACACATAGAAAAACGTATTATAACTTTACAAAAAAACATATAGACTTATGATATTTTATAGCTGATGATAGATTTTATTTATTCAAAAGCATTTTGTGATCTTTCCTACAATTTTTTTTATTTTTATTTCTTGCAAAGAACTTAACAAAAGCAGCATATTCAGAGATCTTTTAAAATTATCCCAAGATAGTGCTTAAATGCAAACATATATATATATCAAAATTTGGTTAAATTTCAGTGTGGCATTTACTGAAAAAATGTTTCCAACATTTTAAAAAAATTATATAAACATTAAAAGACTGGTATGAATCTAAACTTATAAATGATAAAACTTTATCTTCAACTATAAGTTTTTGTTATGATTTAGAAAATTATAAAAATTATGAAAATTGTTTAAAGGACAATTTTAAATAATTTGCATAATTATTTTCTTAGATACTAGTCAAAGATTAATTTCCAAATTACTTACTTAATTTTATTTTCTTTAAAACAAAACAAAAAAAAAAAGCACAGGAATAGTTTTCATTTTATGGAAAATTATATACTTGATAAGTTAAAGTTGAAAAATAAAAAATCCATTTTAGCCATTAAAATTAATGCATTTTAAAACAAACTATTACAAGTCTGTCTGTGAAAGTTTCATACAATTCATTCTGAAGCAAGTTCTTGATTTCTCTTTAGACAATTGCTGAATTTAGATTACAGTAAAAGTTGAAAAAAAAAAAAAAAACTCATTAAAGATTATAATGGTGCTCGAAATAACCGAGATATTTAAGATGTGTTAAAAAGATGGCAAACAATAACAAATTACAACTTATGAAGATCAAGTGTTATTACTTTATTTGCACTTACATATAATTATATATAGATGTTGATATTATTCTTACATGATCTTAATAATACATTTAATCAAATTATAATAGTATATTTATATAAAATACTGAGATAAATCCAGAATAATATAATAAATATATTTTCTAATTTGACTTTACTGAAAATGTCTACCAAATAAAGAATATTTTTTACACAATAAAAAGATATCAAAATAGGCAAAAAAAAAAAAAAAAGAAGAAGAGATACAAGACCATTCAACTAATAAATAAACAAAACTGGAAGTGTTTTTCTTTTTGTAGACTACCAATATAATTAATGATCAAGAAATTTTTTACACAAATGATTAAAGATGAATAAATATCCAGTCATATGCCATAACAAAATTAGTTTATATAAAAACCAACAAAAAAAAAAACAATGGTTTGTTGAATAATTTTGTACAAAAAATTGTTAATAAGCATTTTATATTGCTATTTATACCCATATATTTAAGTTTCTTTCCTTTTTAAATGCTTTTATTGAGCCTGGAAAACTGTTTTGTTTGTTAGTGTGTTTTTTTGTAAACTTTTGATCATTTTTAAGTTAGAGGTGGGAAAATATTGAATATTTTGTAATTTCAAATTTAAAAAGTCTTCTTAGAACTCTCATTTGTTTTAAGTAAGGCTCACAAGAGTGTGGTATAGATATTTTTCTTTTAATTTAATAACATTTTAAAATTGAGATTTAATAATTATAATTGTTCAAATTTTGTACATTAAAAAAATCTCTATGAAAGTGATAGGAAACTTTAAGATATAAAAGGAGGGGGGGTCAATGTTTTAAATAATGCACATGATTTTCTTGATTTCAATTGAAAGCTTCATTTAAATAATAAAAAAGTTTGTTTACAATATAATCTTGTTAAGCTATTTTTTAAAAAAAAAAATCAAAAAGAAAAAATATCAATTAATTTTAAAGAAAAATGTTAGTTATTGATTTTTATACATATATAATTAAGTACACATATTAAATATGATATTTACATAAAGAATATAATATTAACTTACTGTAGAAATATCTAGTATATATGTACACTATAAATGTGAAATTGATTTAAAGTAAAATTATATGTATTAAGTGAAATTCATTTACAATATAGCTTTGATAAGTTTTATTTTTAAAAAAATAATTTCCAATCAAAAGCAAAGGTGTCAAACACTTTCACTTAAAATATTTCAGATTTTTAATTACTTACATACACATAAATTATTATGTATACATGCTAAATATAATATATGCATAAGAGATATACATTTAAATTTATAACAGAAATGTCTAATGATATATACTGTAATGTTCTTCACGTTTTGCCAGATTCTGGTAGGCCTTTTTTTACACACTATAAAGTGAGTTAATCAAGCTATGGAGAAAGAAATATATCTTGTTCCTATTTCCAAATACATAGCTATATTTCTTGATTAACTAGCCTACTAATCATGACAGGAATTGCTGACAAAGTTAGTTTTTATTTATAAGAGGGTGTAATAGTCAATAGACTCCTAATGTCCTTGTATCCCATAATGTTGATGCAAGTAACTAAAAGGTTGGGGTTATGATTTCCTGTAACTTAATTTTTTTAGAGAGTATTATTCCCGGGGCTCAATCATCAAATATTGGCAAAGGTAAATTATACATTTGAATTCTAATAAACTAACATTAATAAATTTAATAACTGTCATCAATAATGCATAATGAATAGTTGATATTAGAAATAAATATTTTTATTCTAACAAATTAAAATATTAAAAACACATTACTAATTAATTGGAAAGAGTTTAATAATTAAAGTTCACTTAAGTTTCTTCCAGAAAGTTCTTTGAATGACAATTTTGTAAATGTCTCTATTAGTAGTAATATTATAAGCTTATAGGAAGGATTGTTTGCAAATGCTAATTTAGTCACAATCGGGATATGTATAATCTTACCAGTAAGTTTTGTAGTACACATTTTGAAGAGCTCATTGAAATTAACTAGTTTTCCTCTGTCAACATTTTTGTAGGTATTTAACCCATCCTAATGGCTAGACTCAATGTTTTTTCTGAGTGACCTATAAATGCATCATTCTTCTCCGCATGATGATCCACTTCAGCATATGAGTAATGGTAGTCCTGCATATGAGTAGTCCAGCATAGGATATTTTCTCTATTCCAGACCTAATGGAAGCTGCTAGTTAAGGAAAAGACAAAGACCCAGTTTTAATTTTTCTAACCTTTTATAGTCATGATCTATTTTTAGACTTTTTTCCAGCATAATTCTTCCATCTTTAATTAGCTTCCAAAACGAAGTTTTAATGATTGTAATCTTTTACTTCGGAATTTTTCTTTTTATTTGTTTGGATTAGTAATCTGCGTATCTTTTATTCTTTCCAATTTTAACTTTTATTTTTAATTACATATGAACGAAAAATGTAACTTTCATTGTATGTTTTAAAAAAAATAAATTACACAAACTAAAAAAATAATTTAAAATGCATAAATTTAAAAGATCTTTAAATGTACCTTTTTTTAACTTTTAAATGCCAATATCTTTGGACCATCTATTTGTAGATGGTACAATATATATATATCAACTATAAGGATCAAGTCAATTTAAAGTATAATACAGTTTTACATTTTTATTTATTAAGCTAATACCAAAAAGTTAAAATAATAGATGAAATTTTTTTTTTATATTAAATGCTTTTATTTACCATGCACTAAAAAGTAAAAAAAATCTTGTTTCTTCAACCACAATTGAGTTTTTTAGATTCACCTTAAAATAAAAGCATAGTGGGTCCAGAAATTAATTAAGTCAATTCAATACCAAGAATCTTCAATATGTTGTCAAGGCAATCTTTTATTAATGAAAAATATTGACACCTGAATAAGACAGATTGAGATTTTTAATTCAGAGTTTAAATAAAGTTATTAACTCTTTAAGATTCCAATTCCACTTATTTTATCTGAATAAGCTCTAACAAGATTTTCTTCCATATTGGAACATTTTATTTTTATCATTAAATCTTTTTGCTATATCGTATATTGATCATCTTTACATTATTTATTATAAATGTAAATTTTCAAGTGATAAACATTATAAAAATTAATATTTAAACTTTTTAAACTAGGAAATAAAATAGTAAACAGAGATAATAACTCTTACAATAACTCTTGATGTTATTGGTTGCATTTTATCTATTCAAAAAGTTGATAGAATGAAATATTTGATATCTGAATTTTATATTTTAAATTTAAGTTGAACTTAGGATTATCATTAAAAAAAAAAAAAATGTCTAAAATAAACATAAATTTAAAAAAAAATTCTTTATTAATTTTGATAAAAGAATCTTATTATACCCAAACATTTATTTTACAAAATATTCCATTAACATCAATAAATAAATAATTGACACACATATATATCTCATTCATAAAACTATATTTATTACATGAACTATTTATTATTCGATAACATATAATATTCCACTAATGTTTCAACTATATTCTATTATAGTTTTTTTCAAACTAAAAAATATATAAAAAGAATAAATACATATAAATACAAATATTCCATATTTATACAATAAATAAAAAATTAAAAAAAAAAACAAACACAATAATAAAAAATAATAATAGCAAAAAATAATTAATAAAAAATAACAATACAAAATACCAATAAAAATAACATAAAATAAAATGAAAAAAAAACTGAAAAAATTATATTACTTTTCATATCTTCTTTCTAAAATTTTAAATTTCTGTTAAATTCATTCCTTAAATACTCTATCTAATTAATTCTCATTTTACACATTCCACTCTAATTAAATCATTTTTTATTTGTTGAATAAATATAGAATATTTGTATTTATATGTATATGTGTTATTATTTATATATATTTTTAAATTTGCCTTGAAAAATGTTATATAGGATATAGTCAAAACATTGGTAGAATATTTTATGTTATGGAATAATATAGTTCATGTAGTAAATCAAGTTTTATAAAGAAGAATATATATATGTGTGTGAATTATTTATTTTTTAATAAAAGACCATTTTATATAACCTGTAAGAACTGCTGCCACTTTGCTGTAATAAACTTTTTATAACTTATCTTTTTAATAATAAATTTTTCAAGTAAAATTTAATTGTAGTCACATGTGTTTTTGGTTTTAAAAAAGTATTTTTCTTTTCTAAGATAAAAAATTGAAAATTACACCTGAGGCAAAACATCTACCAATCAGAAAGACATTTCTATTGATACCAAAAGGGGGAAGATCTAACAACTTCATATAAAATTTAGATATAAAGGCTCTGGAGTTGACAAAGATTAAGTTGTGGAAATGGTATGGAGCAGGATAGAGAATAATGTGGGTAAAGTTAGGGTGGGAATGGAAAGTGGCTAACAGGTTTCTCTGGACATAGTGGCTGAAAGATTCCTAAGTTTGTATAAGGAGAAATCATAGTGCATCACATCACATCAAATTAGATAATTTCCTAAAGGTCCACATGATGTTAATATCTTCAGATTTTTTTAAAACTAATAATTTTAAAATAGTAACTATAGTAAATAAAACTGTGCATGATAATGTAAAGTTATAGATAAACTTAAAATAATGAAAAAAAAAATATAGATAAAGCAGTGCCATCATAATCCCCCAAATAGTAAATACTGTGCAGCATTACTGCATTATGCCAGTGAAGAGTTTAATTAAACAGGCAAATAAAACCTGTTTTGAAAGAAAACTAATTATTAGTCAATTTTAACTTTCAAATTCTTCTGAAACTAATTATTATTAAGATAATAAATATTTTGTTTGTTCAAAGCTAGTTTGATTTATAAATATATAAAAACAGCCATGCCTATTCAACACCAAAAATGTTTCAATCTGCTGTTAAGGCAACTTTCTTGTTAGTCTGCTTCCAAAACAGGTTTTATTTTCCTTTTTGATGGAGTTTATTTAAACTCCTATGAATTAAAAATCACAACCTGTCTCAGGTAGATATTAATCTTAGAGAAATGTGGTAGCAAATTTTTTCATTAATAAAAGGTTGCCTTACAGATTCTTGGTGTTGAATAGTTATGAGCTGTTTTCATGTATTTATATTTATAAACCAATATAGCTTTAAATAAATATCAGCTTTGATCATTTATATTATATAAAGGAAAATAAATAAAACTTAAATTTACTGTGTTCAGGTAGCATCTTATATGGGAGTGTCGTCTGTCCTATAAATATATAAAAACAAACAAAAAATCATTTAGTTATAATTTATATATATATATAAAACAAATCCAAGGCTGTTATAAATTTTTGTAAGGTTGAGTTCAAGTATTTTGCAATACAAAATAAAATATATGTACTTATAAATTTTTATATTAAAAAAAAATAGAAGAGCAAGAAAAAAATATTAACAATTTTTTCTTGATGTTTTTGATCATCATAATTCATAGAATTTCATTTTATATTGAAAGGATGGTCAATGAAGTGAAGTGTTTTTCACTTGTTAATAACAAATAGTTTTTATTCAATTTTAATTCTGAAAATCTTTTTTCATCTGATGCCAAAATAACTGTTGTTGTTATCATAATTTGAAGGACAATTGATAAGTTTGGTAAGTTTCAGATAGTTTTTTTAAGTGTATATCTTAATGTATCAAGGCTAGAAATTTTTTAAAATTATTGACTAAAGCATTTTGATTTCTTTAATACATCTGCACCATTTAAATCTCTGTTCAAATAGAAATATACACGTTGTGTATCTTGATGATACTTAAATAAATATTCATTAAAATATATACAAAACATTTTAATGTTTTTTTTTTCAAAATGATTTTTTTATTGATTAAAAATATTTACACAAATCATCTTTATCATTAAAGTTGATAACTTATCTTGATCTTCTTAATTACCCCCCCCCCCATAGAAAAACTTAAAATTTAGTATTACGTTTAATTCTTTTGTAATGCTTCTTTGCTGCGATGATGACATTTTTGAATTCATTTTAGTAGTTTTCAAAAAACATTCAATGTTTTAAAATGTTTTGGACCTATAATTATATACATTTTTGATTTTATAAAATTTTATTTACAGCATTGATTTTTGATAAAACTCCAAACCAAATAACCAAACTAGCTAAAAATTTGAATTCATTAATTTTTCACTATATGACAAAAAAAAAAAAAAAATCATTTTTTGATGTATAATCGGAAATGTTATTGAAAATATTGTTTATTAGGGTTAAAGTGAAGAATTTAAAAATGAACAGTTCCAAAAGGCAATCTTGCCTTGTTCCAGATAAAGATTTACGAGTAAGATTTTCAATATGTTTTTTTTTTAAAAAAAAAAAATCAGAATGATGTTGATGAAACAAATGTATTGTATATATTTTGTAAAAGACAAAAAATAATTTAGACTTATATTGAAGATTTTGCAGAGTGTACTAATAAAGAAATTTAAATAATAGCTTCTGCATAGTACACAAAAAGCTTTATCATTTTTGTAGAATATGTGTGCTAGCAGGGCCAATCAGAGGGGGGATGGGAAGGGCAGCTGCCCTGTGCCTCAACATGGCAATTCAATATGTTAAACAAAAATATAGAATGCAAAATAATGTCACAGCTTGTAGAATGCTTTAATTTTACAGTTAAACTCCCAAAAAAATATTTGAGAAAAACTTTTCCAAGCAGGCATACCATGAGTCAAAAACATAAGCCAGTTTAGGGATGAGGTGCCAATTTGACGACTCTGTAACAAAAGCGACTGCAGTGCATGGCAACCAGAAGAATAGTCTCAGCCCCCTGTAAGTCAGTTTTGTGATAACAGGGTTTTACAATACTAGCAGTGCTAGAGTGAATCTATCCTATCCAAATGCTATCTGGATCTGATCTGTTTGCTCATTTCTGCAACTTGTAGCTAACTGCTCCCAGAGTCCTCTTTTCAGCCCTATAAGTAAAAACTCTCATTTCTTCTCTTTTTCTTCCCACATTCTTATTTTAAATTTTAATGGCCTCTTCTCTGAAAGTCCCTGTGCACTAGCATCTCTTGATATACCCTCAAATAAATTTAACCCCCAATTGAATAAAATAGCTGGGATTGATTCTTTTTTTTTTTCCTGGTTTATTGTGATTTACGTCAACTTTAAAAAAATTTACTTTTTCTTTCAATATCTATCATATTAATAAAATAAAAAACAAACAAAAGTTGTTTTTGATAAATCTATATTTTGATTGTTTTATTGCATCTTTAATGGTTGTTTGTATTTATTATTCCACTTAATAACTGATTTTGAATTAAATGAGATAAATATTACTATCCTTTTTTAAAAAATTAAATTATCATTTAAAACTGAATCAAAGTTTGTAATCAACTCAATTAAATCCAAAAAATTACTACTGTGCAGTATATATAAAAGAAGAGTCTCAAAAACGTAAGTTATGTTGAAATAAATATAAAATAGTTGTAATTATTGTTTTAAAAAACCTGTTCTAAATGTGTGCATTTTCTAATTTCAAATGTTTTTTTAGATTTTTATCAATAAGATTATTATTGCAGAAATTATGTTCAACTTGAAGCAGCATATAAATGTACTGAAGATTATTTATGCACTTTTATTTGTTGTGTTAAATGAGGTCAATCATAAAATTAATCCAATGTATCTTATAAGAAAATAAAACAATTTACAAGCAAAACAATATATTCTTTATTTAAATTAAGAATAAATCAATCATAGACATGTTCTTTGTCATTTCACTAGTATTCTGGTGAAATATATTATGATTTTTTTTTTTTTTTTGTTATCCGTTTTAGGGGAATTAAAGTGATTGGTTTATATAGGACCATGCTGAACTATTAAATTTACTGTTTAATTTGTTTTTTTTTACTTAATCATGAAACAGGATCTTCAATATCGAAGTTGTTGTCTACTTTCTCAATTTTGCTATGGTTTTTACAAATGGAAAGTTTTATTGTTTTTCTATTATTTGCATATTAAATTCATTTGTTATGATTGTTTGGAAGTTATTGATAAAAATTTCTAATATTTTTCTATTATGATCAATTCTATTTATTTGAGATTTGCTAGCTTCTTTCAAAAAAAAAAAACCTGATATAAAGATGTATGCTTTTCTACTTTATTTGCTAGTAATGTTGGGATTTTCAATCACTTATTCATAATACTATTTGTTTGCTGCTTAACAAAATCATCTAGTTTTTTTTTTCTTTTTCAATTTTTTAGCAATGTTTTCTGCCATAATCTCTATCCCTGCTAATATTACTGGATCTTTAAAAAAACAATATTCTCAAATTTTCTATAAATATTATTATTTTATGTGTCAAATACTTCTATATTATAGACAATTTAAAAATGAAAAACTATTTTATAATTAAATAATATCAAATAATTTTGTAAAAAAAAAAAAAGTACATATGAATGATAAAATTTAGATTTCAAACTTTGATACTAGATACCAGAATTCATTATTGGTCATTTATCAGCAAAAGGTTTTATTAGATTTAAACAATTTTGTCTCCACCTATTTAAGATTTTAAGTATACAATAATAATAATAATTCAATTCATTTATTTAAGTGCAATAATAATAATCATTATCAAGAAATTATCACAGAAATTATGTATTTTCTCAAAATCATTTACTACAGGAGTTTACTCACTAAGTAGAAAACTTTTATGGGAAATAAAAACAATTGCTATCTCAATTAGAAAATTTCAAGCACATTCTAGTATATTCAGAATACAGAAAACACTTAACCTCCTACCGACCATGAAGAAAATTCTATCTCACATTGAAACAGTAATCATTGTAACACCAACAAAGAAACCACCTCCACATTCAAAGCATTGGGCAACAATCCTAGATCTATTATATCCACAAATCATAAAACAGAATTCTCTCCAGAAAAGTGCATCTATTGGAAAACATGTACATTATTCTTAAGTTTAAGTGAAACAAGCATTTCATTAGTATTTGGGATTAATAAAAATAACTCCTGATGTTCAAGTAGTGGATACATAAGTCTAAATTCTTTGATTTTCTTCTCAAATTAAGCATAAGGTACGCTGCAAACATTACAGTTCTTTAAATATGAGATATTATACCAATATCGATACATATGTGGCATATGCCACAGGGAAAAAGAGGACCAAAATCATTTTTTGTTTCAATGCATCAATCTAAAAACTGCCAGAACTTATATAAATACAATTCATAGAAAAAAAAGAACAGCACCATTCACCCAATCATTCCCAATAACAACCTTTGCAGAAATCTGCAATATAATATTTATACTCTGTGAATTATGGTGTACAAAGTGTATATTTCTTTATAATAACAATAGTAAAAGACACCCAAACATTTTAAAAAATAAATTTGAGATCATCAAAATAAACAAAAAAAAAAAAATCTCCCCACCAGATTATACATGCACCAACTTGGCTTTTTATATGGCAGCTTTCCAACTTTTAATGTAACAATATATATGCTTATCTTTTATTTCATCATTTTCTCTAAATCATTTCTGGTCTTTTTAGTTTTTCCAGAAACACGTCTGTAATATTATTTTTTTCTAAATTCAATGTAATTTCAATTATTCATCCTGTATAGCAAAGTATACTTATCTATAATATTTTTTTTTTAGAATAAAGTTCTTTTGAAACATAATAATACTGATGATGATAATAATAATAGCAGCAGTAGTAGTAGTAGTAAACAAATATAAAGCTAACTAAGATAAATTGCCAGATTCTAGTGAAAATGTTGAACCTGTATCATTCTGGATATTTATTTCCAGTTAGTATAAATACATTATTACAATAATGAATTAAAAACACTGGTGTTCTCATTCTTAATTACAATTTTTAAATATTCAGATCTATTTGTTTATCCCATCCAAAATAAATAATATCAACTAAATATAATAAACTGGTTTACACTGATCAAAATAAAAATTGTTACATTTGGAAGAAAGTGATTTTAAAAATGCAAATATTAAAGAATAACAAAGAAAAATATAATCAAAGTTCCTAGAGAATTAAATTAAATTGTAACAGATATAAAGGCAAATAAAGTTTCAGGAGTTCATCCAGCAGCCTTTATGACAAAATATCTACACAGCAAAGAAATTAATGTTGCATTATTTATTCAAAAGTAATAATGCTTCAAAGACTTGTCACCAGTTCTAATGACAGTATTTTGCATTACAAAGATAGAAGTTGCTATGTCTATTACCCAAGTAATGTATAGATTTGGAAATTGAATTATAGGATTACACGCCTTTCTTAAAGAATAATTTCTATGTTGATATATAAATGATTTTTCTAAGCTAATCTTTTTCTCATAAAAAAGTACTAATAGTTTTAGTTTTTATCATAACTTCTTGTCTAACTTTAAAAAAAGAATGAGGATATGTTTAACAAGAGGTGCTACAAACAAGCAAAAACGAACTGATTCTCCCAATCTATTTTATTATCTCACATTAAATGCCATATCTCCAATTGTACACATTTTAATATATAATTTATGACACTCAAATTATGTTAAGAGGATGGCAACTACCGGAACAGATGATGATCGAGTGTTGTTACTTGGTTATAATATTCGATTACTTAATGACCTCACTTTGACTTTTGGCAGAGAACTTAACATACCCGCAGTATAAATACAGACATATGGAATATTTTGTTGTTAATAAAAACAACTGATTCATTTGTTATATTTTAAGTACAGTATCTAATTTATTTATTTTAGTCACATGATCAAGCCCAGGTTGTCGTCACATGATCACAGTGTTTACAAGTTCGAAAGTAAATTTAGCTGGAGTTGTCTAGATTGCATCTGTTTATGGTTTAACTGAAAGCTGTCATTTTTCAGCTAATTTTTTAAAATGAATAAAGTACAATAATCTTCTTATATTTCGACGTCGTTTATTTTCATTTCTTTATAAAATATCCATTAAAAAAAAAATCTTCCATTGTAGTACCCACCCAAATACTCTTTAACTTCTAATTATTGTCTCTGTTATTATTTTAAGTTCTTTAAAAATGATAGAATAGACTTTTATAAAAAAAATGTATAACTTTAGTTAAATTTTATTTTCGATTTTAAAAAGTTATCCAAATGTCAATGAAAATCATTCGTTGCAGATATTAAATTCATTAAATAATATGGAGAAAAGAACGCAAAGTTGGAGGATGTTAAAAATTAAATCCATTTTACATGCCATTTAATGTAGGTGGAATGTATATATTTCCAGACATTTTAAATTACTTGGGGAAAATCATAAAATTTTATTTATCATTGATCTATCACTTATAAATAATCATGTTTATTTCTTCATATGTAAAGTTTAATTAATTATTAGTGCATCATAATCATACAAAGAGCACATTGAAGTTTAAAACATACATTCAAATATTGAAAAACTAAAATAGAATGTGTTACTAGATTGCCAAGCAGTGGCTAATTACCAGCAACGAGAAACAAATGTCATCACTTGATCTTAGTATTCTGTTGTTATCTGCCATTGAGCAAAGAACTTAACATATGTATATGTTAATCAGTAATCTCTGTTAAAATATTAAAGGTTTCCATTCGTTATCATTATAAACCCATCATACATGAGTGGGATAATTTAACTCCAGAAAAGAAGAAAGAAAATGAAAATAGAAAGATAAAGAATAAAAAGTTTAAGAGTGGGAAAAAGAGAAAAGATTGGAGTCAGAATTTCTGTGGGTATAATTTTAGGATGAAAGGGTGATTGTGCAAACATACATTTCCATTTTCACAATTAGGATGAATGTCTGATAGCAAGAGAGGCTCATAATGGTTGACTTCCTATAGACAAATCAAATTGAAAACAATATCACTTCACTTCTGAAATGAATGATTATAAGTTTTTTAACAAGTATCTATTAATCAGCTTAAACAAAGACTATGATAATAGAATCAGCAGATGATAGTGATGATATTTCTATTTTTTTTAGACAGTCCATCAAGAGCAAATGATTCAGCAGCCAAAAAATTCATTATAGGCTAATACTGTTAAGAATTGCATTAAAAGGCTAAAAAAAATTAGAGATTTATCCTTATTGAAGATTAGAAATGTTCAAGCTGTATTATTTTTTGTATTTTTCTAAGGATGTGAAAATTAGTCACTGAAAATGGACAGGGAAAAGGTTGATGAAGTGAATTACTCATTGACAGAAAGGTAAATACAAATTTGCAGATAACTTGATTTGATTGGACAGGAACTAGTGCAATGACTGTGATAAAAAAAAGTACGAGAGCAATGAGATGGGTAGACTCCATCAATACAGTAATGCACGTGTTATTAAAAAGATTTATTTGATATCCAATTCAAAGAGGTGAAAAAATGTGAAAGTTGAACATATAATATAAAATAAATAAATAATGTAAATGTATTAGCAATAGAATTTACTAGTAAGCAATTAAAAATAATTAATAATTTATATGTCAATACTGAATATGATATAAATAAATTTGAAGAAGTATCAGTTCTAATCATCATGCATAATATATAGTTTTTGTAATTCAATTATCCTTTTCTGATCCAACGTAATATCTGATAAAAATGAAAACACACAGAAAAGGTAGTTTTTAATATTTAGCTTTATTACTGCCAAGCATGCTTTCAATTTACATCTGCATTTCAGGATTAATTTTTTTCATCAGCTGTCTTAGAGAATGACGATTATGCAAATATAATAGCTGCTCAATTTATTATTAATACTGTGATGGCAACTAACTTGTAGTCTGAAGCAACTGATGAAAGAAGTCATGTCTGATAAATACTATAAAGTTAATTGTCTTTATTTTTTCATGTATTATGGCAATCATAATAAAAAATGTTTTACCACAATGTCTGGAATTGATTCTCTTCAAATTTTTTTCATTATTGATAACTGTTCTGTTTAAACTCTCAGCTAAATCCAATTACAATTTCTTTAAATTTATGTTCCAATTTTTAGCAACTTTAATAGAAATATTTTATAAATACTATTCAAAAATTATCTGATGGCAAAAACTGACACAATGTATTAAGAAAGATTTGACTTTAAAAAATGTATAGGTATAAAAATAATCCAAGAGATGTTTTCCTGAAGGTTTGTGATGATGGTGCTTTAGTTGTATTTACATATTGGACTATTTCCTTTATTTGAGTATTAAATGTCTTTAGAAAAATTTAGATTTAAATATTCCAAATACATTCAACTGTTAGAACATTTCAAGAGGTATTATTCTTCCCTCTTCTTCAGGTGTTGCTGGTCTGGCCAGTGATACCAGCTTGGGAATCGAACCTGGACCCTTAGATTCTTGAATATTGAATTTTTAAGATAACCAACTGAGCCATTCTGCCAAAGGCAACATTCAGTAGAAATTTCATACCCTTATCTATAAGGTTCCTCCTTATTTCTTCACTTTTTCTTAAGAACAAACTTGATTAGTGGTTTCCATACATTTATGTTTAATCACACTAGATTGACTTATGAGATTGTCTGCCATAGTCATGAGAGCAGCTTCTTCAATTTTCTTCTTTGTACTTTTTTCTTCTCTACCCAGTATTTTTGTTTTCCCAATTGAACATATGTTCACTGGTACATACATGATCTGCTACCTAAATCATATCTGTTTTCTCTCTTCTAATCATCAATTTGTGTTCTTGCAAGCACTTTTCAATGGGATGACTGATCTCATCAATATATGTTCTTCAATATTCACTTGGTATTTCATAGATGGAGTTTTTTCTTTTCATCATTTCAAGTTTAGGCTTTGTAGATATTAGAATTTGTCATAGTGTAGTATGGCTCTGGAAGGCTATTCTCATGTTATACTGATTGCAGATTTTCCTTAATTTGTCTACTGTTTTTGGTATTTATGGATACACTGTAGTACTAATAATTTTAATGGTACTTTTTGTAGTCTATTTAAGGTTTTCTTAAGGACAGCTGATGGATAACCATTTTTCATAAGAGTTTGTTCTAAATAGATCTTTTCATTTTCCCAATTGCTGGTTTCTGAACATTGCTATTCCATAGTGATAGTATAATTCCATGTTTTGTGTTTCTGGTGTGATTGGATGTATAGACTAAGTATTTTCTTGTATGGATAGGTTTCCAATAAACTGTAATTTTGATTTTTCCATGAGAGAGACTTGTCACAAGAACATCTAAGAATGCCAATTTTTGTTCTTGTTCTGATTCTATTATGAATTTAGTTTCACATAAAATATAGGGCTACAAAAAATTATCCATAAAATTTAATCTTCTGTTTAATTTCATTCCATTACTCAGCAGTATTCTTCATATATAGTTATTCAAGTTATTTTAGATCTGACTGCATATCAGCATTTATATGGTACTCTCTAAAACATATGTGAAATAGTTTTTAGTCTTTATAGAATGTTGCATCTTTTTATTTATTCATATAAAGAAATCACAGTTTCAAGGAATATATAAAATAATTGAATTTTTTGAAAATAATTTTTTATTTTCAATTTTTTACAAATCTTTAAAATGAACATAGGAGTGATCTCAATGTTTTTTTTAAATAAAAGCACTTTTATTTAGTCAAAAAAATAAAGCATTGATATTCATTAGGTAATGGTTACATCTTTTGTTACGTTTTTATTACTATAGAAAAAGAAATCCAATTCTTTTTGACTACTATTATTCTAAAATATATACGTCATAACATGGTTTATCATTCTTTCAGTATATAATGAAAACTCCTATAGAAAGATATTTATAAATAAAAATCACATGCTCAATTTTCAAACATATGTGAAATATAATAAATAATTCTTCAAAAAACAATTCTTATAATAAAAAAAATTATTGTATGCTTAGAAAGTCATGTGACACCCAAGAACATTAGGGGCAGATTTGAATACAACAGATTGCATTCAATTGATCAAATTTATTTATACTTTATTCAGTTATTGCATCTGCCTCTGCCATTTTATCACTACATAGGACTATAGAAAAAAAACAATCTATAGAAAAGTATGAATGGCATAGAACAAATAAACACAAGACTTCTGGGCAGATATGAAATAAAAAATAGTAAAAATTAAGTACTTATGTTATTGTATTTTTAATATATAAATGTGGTAACTCTATCAAGGATGTGGTTTGGTATCAAAAAAAAACAATTAATAAAAAATAATCCTATACAGATACCATCTGAATTTCAGGTGGAGATTAAAAATCCAAAACAAGTACAGCTTGCTACTATAAATTATTCATATATATTGCTTACAATAGCCCCTTCATATACACTTTAATGCAAAAAACTTTTTTTTAATGATTCCTTTATTTTCCTGAGTTTTGACTGTCCTGCAGTCTTCATCAGAACAATCTTAAATTCCTCTACCTTTTAAGTCGAAACTGTCAGGGAAACAAAGGAATCATTATAAAAAGTTTTTTGCATTAAAATGCATATGAAGGGGTTATTGTAAGCAATATATTTGAATATATGAAAAAATGCAAAAAAAGTAAAAGGAGAAAAATAAAAATATAAATTAAATGGTTCAGAAGATTGATTCATTATGCTCATCTGTTCATTGTAGCTTAGGTTAAAATACATATTAAGGATACCATTCAACTATCTAAAAAATGATACAAAATCAAAACTATAAATGAAAAAGTATGTATAGTTTAGTTTTAAAGAAAAGTAAAATTCAGCTTTTATAGCATAAAGTAAAATGCTCAGCAATGATCCTATTTATGCTAGCAGCTTTACCATGTCTTATAACATTATTTAATATAGTTCTTTTCTCAAATCCAATAATTCATTCTTGGATATTAATAAATTCCTTAGCATGGATAGCATTTGTAGTAGAGGTTTATCAGGAAATTATTTAAACAATTGCTTGGCCTTTATACAAATGATTGCCTCAATGATACCACTATCTCCCATTTGCTTTAGATTAAATCTTATTAGTAAAGAGTTTTCATTCCTTCTATGATGTTATAATGTAAATTACATAACTTAAAGTTTTTAATTCACCTTTATTTTTGAAGATGGTTCAGATCATTCACTTAGCCATATCATATTCAAAAATTAAGCCACTGACATTTATTATTTTCCCTTTTATAAATGATCTTTTTTTTTCACTTCAATTTATCTCTATTTTTCTGGTTCATTATTAAAATTAGTATTTATATGCACATGAAATAAATAAAAAATAATTAATTAAAAAAAACTAGTAAAAATGAACAAACTGCAGAAGAAAAACTAAAAAATACTAAATGCTCACAAACTGTGATAAAAATGTTGATTCTTTACTAAGCACTGAAAGATTCTGACAAGTACTGTGGACCTGGCTACTATATCACCCACTAGTGTTGATTGTAACTTTTGCTCTTTCAGCCAAGGACATTTATTGATTTAATTATTATTTATTTAGTAGTAAAATTTTCATTATTTTTATCAAATATTTACTTCAAAATTACTTATTTTGATGTCAGCATTAATAAGCTTTCAAATTCCCTTTTTATTACTCATGGTTAAAATTATTACAGTACATACATCTAGGAGAACACTTTTTTAAAAATGAATATACAATATTTTCATTGCTAGAGATAAAAGCAAGTCAGAGACACTAATTTGATAAAATATAATAAACACCTTCATACTTCCCTATTCTTTTTAAATTCATATAAATAAAGATATAATAAAAGACAAATGACCCCCAAGATGCATTTCATGCTGAACCAGCACTCATCAGTTGACCCAAGTCACTATCTCTCATATACATCTCTATTATATGCAAAGTATTTACTTAGAGTAAATTGTTACATTTTCATTTACCACTGTCAAACTGCCTACACTCACAGCTTTGACACCATCCATTTCAGATAAATACACTAATGATTATTATTAATCATTTTCGAAACTAGAGATTATCTCTAGCATAGATATAAACTTTAAACCTCAGTTAAAGATTAATATATCTGATTTTTTTAAATTTACACAAACACACTTTTCTCTGTCCCGTGTGTAATATCTTAATAGATATAATAAACACCTTCATACTTCCCTATTCTTTTTAAATTCATATAAATATCTGAGGTTTAAAATTTATATCTGTGCTAGAGATAATCTCTAGTTTCGAAAATGATTAGTTATAATCATTATTGTATTTATCTGAAATGGATGGCATCAAAGTTGTGAGTGGAGGGAGTTTGACAATGGTAAATAAAAATGTAACAATTTGCTCTTAATAAATACTTTGCATATAATAGAGATATATGAGAGATAGTGACATGGGCCAACTGATGAGTGGTGGTTCAGCATGAAATGCATCTTAGGGGTCATTAGTTTTTTATTATAGCTTTATATGAATTTAAAAAGAATGGGGAAGTATGAAGGTGTTTATTATATCTATTAAGATATTATACCTGGGACAGAGAAAGGCGAATAACTCTACATATTCGTGTAAATTAAAAAAAAATCAGATATATTAATCTTTAACTGAGGTTTAAAGTTTATATCTGTGCTAGAGATAATCTCTAGTTTTGAAAGTGATTAGTTATAATCATTATTGTATTTATCTGAAATGGATGACATCAAAGTTGTGAGTGGAGAGAGTTTGACAATGGTAAATGAAAATGTAATAAATTGACAAGCCTTTTATGATAAAAATGTCTACCATTCTAGTATTTGTTGTATGTTTTTGAATTTATTGTAACCATTTTAATTTAATAGTTTGTTGAACAATTTGATCACTCTATAAGGCTTCATTGTCACAGACTTAATTATAAATGCTAGTTTATTATTAAATTATCATTCAGAAGAAGCCTCTTTTTAAAATATCAAAAAATCATCTGAACATCAATCCAATATTCAGGAAACTGACAATCTATTATACTGATAATCCATTTAAAATTATGTGACAGGTATTTCAAATTTTCACAATAGCCAGAGTTTGATATTTTAGCTTGAGTTAAGATTTATTCAAATAATGTATTTTTGCTTATTCTTGAATAAATTAATACACACATATTTATAAAAAAGTATAACAGATTTATTCACATAAGTGAGAATATATTTCTCATTTTGAATTTGCCATTTTGAACAAAAAAAGAAAATTATCAAATTTTCTGGCTGAAAAGCATTGATGTAAAAATTAATTTTTTATGTAATATTCAGAACATATTGTAAGTGCATAAATATCCAAATGAATAGCTGTTATTTAATAATTATATTACAATTTTGTTTAATTTTCTGGCAGCTTATAAAACTTTTAAAAATAAAAAAATATATTATTGAATTACTATACTATAACATGACATTTTTTATTATGGCACAATCATTAATCCACCCTATTATAGAACCAAAGATATCAAAATGCTAGTGTTTAATATAAAAAAAAGCAAAATAAACTGGAAATAAGTAAGAAACAATTTTCAACACAAATACATTGAATTAATTAAACAAAGATTAACAAGGAAGAGCATTTAAAATTTTAAGCAAAAGAAAAAAAAATTGTATTAAAAGAAAAATGAAATCAGCTAACACAAATATAAAAGGGCATCAGTAAATAGACTACAAATGATTATAAAAAACAAAATCAGTAAATATAAACTTTAAAAAGACTTATAATTTATCAATACTGGAAAATGTAGTCACATTTATTATACATTTGAAAGATAAAGGTTTTTAGATTAAAATTCCAACCACCACTTTAATTTTTAAATGTCATGTGCCATTGCAAATAATAACCATTCTATTAATATCAAGGTGAGAATTATATTTTATGAATCGAAACTCTACCAATCATTTCAGATGATAAAACAATACCTGACCTTCTGAATGACTAATCATTCAATTATTTAGCACAGTAGTAGATGTTTCAATCATTTCTACAATTTTTTTCATCATCATACACAATTATATATAATTCAAAATGACAACATTTCTTATTATGAAAAAGAAATGTTTGTTTATGAATTCTTTCATAGGAAATCATTTTGCTCTCAAAGCATGTAAAAACATTTGGAAATGCAATCCTCAAGTATAATAACCATTGTCACTACTTCTAATGTTTATTAATACAACAAATTAAAATAATCAAGGATCCCCTAATTTATACAATACATTCTCCCATTCTATAAAATACTTGAAAAATAAAAGTATCTATCTAATGAAATATGTTCTGGTATATATAACTTGATGGTTAAATCAATTTAACATTTCATTCACTGATGCACCATGGAAAATATATGTTTTGCAATAACTCATCATTATGGAGATGAAGTTCACACCTCTAAATTTATTTAAAAAATTACTTTTAGATATATCACTGGTAAACATTATCTTAAATTTTTATATAGATTATTTCTCACTATATTCTTTCTACATTTTTCAACAAAGACTACCCTTTTTGCAACTTACAATCTCTTAAATCAACTCAATAAGATTATGATGAATATCTTTGACTACTACATCTTTTTGGTCACATAAAAATACTTATAATGACTATAATAATGATCTTTTGTGACAGCTTCCTCTGTGACAAAAAAAAAAGAGATTTGTACAGAACTATTTTTATCTATATCCCTTAGACTGCTGATGTCATTTAATATTTCAAAGCACAAACATCACAGCCATTCTTTGGATAATTCTGGTAAAGACAATACAGAAAAGATCTAAGATATATCTCCATCGAAATTGGAAATTTTTCAGAGGAAAAATAGTGCATTGTTATAAAAGAGAAAATACATCATAAGTTTTACTGGAAAAAAGAAAATGAGTGAAATGCTATCAATACATAAACACTACTCTCCAAAAACTAATTAAAAAACTTTAGTACATAGGCAAAAATTGTATAAAAATTCATTAGTAGTATCTGTTAAAAACAAAAAATTTACTATTCACTCAAAATATTTTTGAAATACAGACAAAATTCATATACTTGGAGTTTAAATGTAATTATAGAGGATTTGAACACAAACTTTCAAGCTTTCTTCAGTTATCCATTCTATCTCATACAACTGACACACATGATCAAATACATGTAAAAAAGATAAATGACCTCCAATATATGTATTTTATGCTGAACCAGCACTCATCAGTTGGTCCAGATTATTTCCCACATCATTCTACTCCACTTTTCAGCCATCCATATCTAAAGATTTGCTATCTTAATATAAATTGTCAATGATTATATGTGTGAATGGAAAATGATGATCTGGATTAACTGATGAGTAATGATTCAGCATGAAATACATATATTGGAGATCATTTATCTTTTTCACATGTATGTGATGTGTATTGGTTGTACGAAATGGAATAGATAGCTGAAGGAAGTTTGAAAGTCTGTGTTCAAATCCCATATATGCACCCAAAAGTATTGACTCAATTATTACTATCTCATTTATAAAATGAAGTAAACAGATGAAATCATTAACTTAACTTCAATCTCATATGATGAAAATATATAATTCTTTGAAAAAAATACTATTTATTCAATAACAAAATGACTATGAATAAAAAAAAAAAAAGATACACACTCAAAAAGAGAACTATGGAAAAATAAAAAACATCGATAAAGTTACTTAAAACATTTTTTTGTGAAATAGCTGTCTGATAATTACGAAAGAATACTATTCGCTATCCTGTTTGTTCAAAGCATGATGGTACTATTGGGCTTTAACTTAATAAATAAATAAAAAGCCAATGTCAACTTGCCTCTTTTTATACTGAACCTCATCTGAAACAATATTATTGCAAAACATCTTTAAAAAAAGTTACCTCACTTGATATTTTAACATGTTTTGGATTTTTAAGCTGTAAAATATTGCAAAAAAATAGTACTTTAAAAGTCATAACTTTCAGAATACATTAAGCTTCAATATTGTCAATAAAAAATAGATGATACATTTTTTTATAGTGTTAAGCCGCTAAAAAATAAAAGTAAATTTCTAATACTCATACGATTACGGCATTTTCCTACTAGTGTAAAGGTTTCATTGCATGACAATATTTTTTTTTACAATCATTTCATTAGAGTCATCTGACCAATCCAAAGTAATCTGAAATATTAACCCACTATATAATTAAAAGTGATATTTATTACTAATAATTGATGGTTGATTGTGATCTAGATATTTAAAAGAAATCTTAAACCTGATTTTAATTTTAAAAAAAATATATTAAGATTCATGATCAAATACTACATAATGTCAAGGAGATTACATTTCTCCATATTTCTACTTTTACAATGCATTTGTTTCCAAATATCTCTTTATAAATTTTGTTAATGTATTATAATGGTTGACCACAACAGATTTTCTAGTTATTCTTTTTATTAATAAATAATATTTTATTTAAACATAATTATATGTGTTGCTTATGTTTTTTGTTGTATATTAAGGTTTCTGCTCAGAGACATACTGGAATAAGAAAACAAAGAGAACTTTACATCATTTAAGATTTATAATATTGAAATCAAAAATCATATCTGACTTTTTTTGGCTGACATTAATTAAATGCTAGTTATACTTATTCAGCTTTAGAATTCCATTATATAAACTGTGATTAAATTTAAGACATCAAATGCAACAAAGACAAACTCTTATGATTGGTTTTTAATTATAAGCAATCAAACAACACAAATATGGTATCTTTTATTAGGAAAAAAATCAATTAGCTAAAAAACAACTGCAAAACTCTGGTTCCACATGACATTATGTTTACTGACCTTAATAACTGCTTACATTATAATTTCTAAAGTTGAAAGATAGATTTCACTAATTTACAAAATGCTATTTACATTTTAATATTTTTTTGTACTTTTCTTTGTAATTCATGCAAATATATCATCATCATCATCATCATCATCATTATTATTATTATTATTATTATTATATAGAGCATAAACTTAGGTCTCACTGGCAATTTATGATAAAATGAATATTTAAATTGGCTGCAATTTTTTCTTAAGCCTTTTTACACAGATGAGCACTCTGAATTAAAAAAAAAGGAGAAAAATGTTCCACTGATTGCAAATTCTAATAAGATAAGCTTTAGATCATCTACAATATTGAACTGATTTCTTATTGTGTAAAATATTTGTTCAAATATTTCTGCAATTATTAAAATGATTGGTTGCCCATAAATTTGCAGATTATAAAAGCTTTCAATTTACACCATTTGAAACCAGCAAAAAATCTATCAGCAATAATAATACAAAAAATTCAGAGCACATAAAAAAAGTAGACCATTAAACTATTCAGGAAGCAGTCAGTTTATGTTGTTTTATCCATATTCAGAGCAATATCCATTCATTTTTAGTTAATTTATGTCAGATATATATATATCAAAATATTAAATCACCTCATATGGTTAAAAAATCCAGCACCCCCCTAATTTATTTCAGAGGGCAGTGCTGATTTAATATTTGGATTTTTATTTCAGTTTAGCATTAGCACTGGTATTATTTTCATGTATATATATATATATTTATATTGTCATACATTTTTAATAGATGTTTTAAGTGGAAATATTTAATGTGTGAAGTTATTCATTTATACCTATTTAATAAGAAAGCACTTTACTTCGAACACACACACACACACACTGTCTCTTTCTCTCTCTCTCTATATATATATATATATATATATGTATAATCGGTGCACCTTATAATCTCATGGAATAACGGTGACATATTTATAATGCTATTTACATGCCATGAGTGTGAATTTGGGTCAAATAAAATTGAAATTTTATTGAAGGTCTTATCAAGTTTCTTGTCAAGTTCAGAAATTTTTTTATCACATAATCAATAACTCAAATATTGGTCAGAAATTGGCACACCTGATATGTAATGACTTTTTTTCACTTTTCTCTACAAGGTACTACTCCCTAGATAAGTCTTTACTAGTGGTCTATTTAAAAGCATTTTTATCTTTTATTTTTACCTACACACAATATACATTATCGCACTTTGATTTACAAGTACAGTATGCAATTTTCAGCATTCACAACTTTAACACTAACCAGTTCAGAAAAACATATTAGTGATTATTACTAATGAGTTGTTATTTAGAAATTTATCCCTAGCCCAGATATAAACTTTAAACTTCAATCTGTTTTTAATTAAACATAAGCACATGAAATGATTCAACTTCATCTTTTTTTCATGTGTACTATCCTTTTTTATTTACAATTAAAATCTCCACTCCAACCACATATTCTTGAAATATTAATAAAGACATCTGAAAAAGACAAATGATACCCAAGATGAAGTTTAAATTAAATATTATTTTTTAGAAGAAAGAAGTACCAAGATCCTTTGTGTAGGCCTGTATATAAACTTATACTTGTTAACAATTTTGAAAATTTGATTAGAAATACTTTTCTGTATGCGTCTTACAGACCTAGTCATTTCCTCTCTAATTAATTCCTTTTGTAAGCTTTTAATTACTAAAATTCCAACTATTTGTGATAAACCTGAAGCATAAAATCTCACAGAAATGTAACTCAATTACAATCACTTATTTATATTCTAAACTATAGCTGCTTGGAGAATTTAAATGAGAAAAATCAGGCATCAAATCAATTAAGAGACTAATACAATAATTGTGAAATAAACTTTTATATTATCTTTAGCATGCAATTGCTTTATATATATAATAGCGTAAAATTATATTGTTTATTAAAAGGAATACTTAAATTAGAACATTCTTTAAATATATAAAGATTGTACAAAGTAATAGGAAAAACGTTATATATTTTTGATTAGCATGAAGCAAAGAAATGGAAATTCAAACCAATATAACATTGTCTTCTACACCAGAAATTTTACAATATGATAAAAAATAGTGGCCAGTTTTATAGCCTATAAAAAATTGTCCAATTTGTCAGTGATTTAAAGTTGATCAAACTTTTATGGCCAATTAATGGTACAACAGAATCCAAAACTATAGAATTGTTTAACAGACGGTCTCCAAAACAAAAATTGCATTTGCCAAAAACTTGAAAACTTACTGTAATCTGATGTACCGGTCGAAAAACACACATCGATCTAACAAACCCCTGAATACAGGTAAAGTACCTTGAGTCTGACCATGTACAAGATATATAATCAGGTACATCATGAATTCTTCCCTATTTACCTATATCCCCAGGTCAAACATCTAATCAATAGCCTTTCTCGACGACACAATCAAATTCCTTTACTTTCACCATCCCAGCAGCTGGGTCTTAAAGCATGAGATTCAATTTAATTATATATTTTAGATGAGAACTTGGATGATTGATTAATAGATATATTTAAAAATCAAAATTTATTTAAAATAAAAGTAAATAAAATGATTCGAAGCACACTGGAAGTTTGGTTTTAGTTATATATGTATTTAAAAATCATTAAGCATTTTACATTAGTCTAACTCAAGCTCTTTAAAAAAAAAAAATGCAATCTTTAAATTAACTTTATAAATCATACAAGTCATTATATTAGCGGTTATCTTTTACACTGTTTAGTTTATATATTTTTACTTTTGGTTATAGTTATTTTCCTTTAAAATAAGACAAAAATAATTTTATAATTAAATGATCATGGATTTTAAAATTGCCCATGCACATTTAGTACAAGCTTGTAATATAGCGGCAGGTTTAAACATCTGCCTAATGCACATATATAAGAATAACTATTTTCATGAGTTCTTTATACAAGATTTAAAAAAAAAAATTTCTATTGAAAAAGACATTAATTAAATAGACGATTGTAATAAGACTAATTTGACGTCTTACTCCACTAACATATAAAATAAAAAAATTGATTTTATTTCTCTTTGTAAAAATAATAATTTAGATTTTTAATAACTAATGTTTTATGACATTAGTGGACCTTGCTGGCATAACTTATAAATAACTTTAAAACTGTAAGCGGTTATAATAAAAAAATAGATCAGTTAATTATCAAGCAAACAAGCCACTTTAGTTGGACTTACAACTAAAATCAAACCTATAAGAATTATAACGTGAATTAGCCAAAACCAAACGATTTTAACTAATTATGAAAACAAACAAAAGAGTTGATTATTCAGGTCGAAGATCCTTAAGTAGAATCATTTCCCTATGACTTATGTATTAGATAGGCAAAAGAAAAACAGGACAATGTCAGGTTAATAAATATATGAATGCAAAGGAGTGAAAAAACATAGGTAAAAACATACGGGTCAGATTACGGACACTCGTATGCCTATTCCAATAAAGAATAAAAAGGGAAAATCGATACGTCCACATTTTGTGTCCATATAGCGATATGGAGATAGGATTTACAGAAAGTCAATGTGCCTGCCTCTACAGGTATCACACAGGCTAACCAACTCTATCTCAGCCAAGCTATCCGATTCACAGAGTATGCAAAAATGGAAGCTAACTCCGCACCACTAAATCAATGACCGTTTTAGGTCTGTCCATGATACTCCAAGCATTTTTTATTAACCTGAGATATTATAATCATTAAATATGAATGAATTATAATTAAATAGCCTTAAAATGATCTAATACTGCATAGAGACCCAACTGCGTAACCAACTACTTTATATAAATATTTAACGTACAAAAGAAAACATACATATAGAAATAAGGAAATTTATTTCTTGAATAAATCCCCCCTTCCCTCTTTCCTAACTTAAAAAAAGGCATGATAATCAACTGATGCTATCTAGTGGCGTATTACTAGGTCAAAATCTTTAGCATATTACTTTTGTTTTGAATTGCAGAAATATAAAATAATAGAATCCCATTCTGGAAAATCTATAATAAAAACTGTTTAAAGAAACACAGGATGTAACAAACACGGGATGTTTATTTTGACATATATATATTCGACATAACTTCACTTGTGAAATAAAAATAGATCAAAATTATTTTATTTTAAAATTAAATCGTTCTTTGTTAACGTTCCCGTCCACTAATGAACATAATTTGCTCTTTTAGCAAGTTACTCTCTTTGAGTCCCCGCGAGTGAAGCCAGTCGAAATTAAAAAAAAATCAAGACATGGAATCTCATGCTAAGATAATATAAAACAAATAAATAAATTCATAGTTAATTAATCAAAATATTAAAAATTATGGTGAGCTTGAATTAATGAAATATTATAATTTAAAAGAAAAGAGTTAAAGAATCAGTTAAAAGCTTTATGAAAATACATTTATACTCTTACAATAATAGTTTCAAACATCTTGATGGAAGTATTCAAGCTCTTCGTCATTTTACTTTGGAGTTCTCTGGGATGAGTTCTGCAGGCAAACATTGGTGGCAGATGGCTTCTTTGAAGGCAGGTTTGGGCAGCAGCATAACGGAAGATTTCAGGTCTCAGGAAAGAAAGGGCAGTGATTTACCCTTTTTACTACTCGATCATCATGGTTTCTGCAGGCAAACATTGGTGGTAGATGGCTTCTTTGGAGGCAGGTTTGGACAGCAGCATAACAGAAGATTTCAGGTCTCAGGAAGGAAAGGGCAGTGATTTATCTTTTTTACCACTCGATCGTCATGGTGTGGAGATTTCTACAACTCTCTGTCTGGTCTCTTTTCTATCTAAAAAGGACCACTATTTATAACTTCCTAAACGTATTCATTTTCTGCTGCCTCAGGTGATTTTCAATTTTAAAAACAATCGAAATCATTCTTTTATTCTAATTTTAGAAAGTTTGTACCTCGATAAGGATCAATAGATTTCAATATAATTTTATGTTAGTTTTTAATTAGAGATAACAATGTAGAATCTCTACTAATTAATTAATAGAGATTCCACAGTAAAATGGATTTTGGTAATTTCTAAGTGTTTTTAATTTAAACATTTATTTTAAACTTCTTATTGAGGTACAAATTTTTCAGAAAAGGCCATCTTGGATTCTTATATTGAAAAAAAAAATTAGATATTTTCAGAAAAGGTCATCCTGGATTCTTATACTGAAAAAAAAATTAGATATTTTAAACATATATATATAATATAAAAAAATTCAGAGTTAATTATTTGAATTTTTTTCTTTTAATAATAAAAATGGAATAACAGTGTTAGTACAATTATATATATATATGATCCAAAATAAATTTTAGGATTTATTCAGGATAGTTAAAAAAAAAAGTTAATTTTTTTTTTAGAATAATAAAAAAAAAGCAAACATTAGTAAAATAAATAATTAGGTGGGTCAGACTGTGAAACGGCAAATCTGAATCAGATTTACCATTTCACACTCCCCCATTTCACGAAAAAAAAATCTATACATATATATATTTTTTAATACATACACAAAATTTTTAAAACTTTCCAGGTCACAGAGTCCCAACCACCTATTTCTCACACTACCTAGTCTTTGGTTACAATCTGAAATGTCTTCTAAATCTAAAAATTCTTTTCCATGTCTTAGTCCATTTATAAATTCCTGTTAATAACAAAATATCAATTCGGATTAAATACTTTGTCCTATCTCCCTGGATCTGGTGGGACATAAGGCTTTAACTGCCTGGCATTAAAAGTTCCTCTATTTCCTTGTTCTCCTTCTAATAAAACTGCATTCTCCTGACATTTTCTTTGGATCTTGTAAGGACCATGGTAAAGCGGGAAGAATTTTTTTGAATTCCTTCTTGGTCACATTACTTGGTTTTGGTGCTCTAAGCCACACCATATCCCCTTCTTGAAATTTCTGGGGTGGATTGTGATATCTTTTCATTCTTACCTGGGCCATCCTTTCCATATGAGCACGGGCTTCCTTTTGGTCCTCTTCAGGGTGGATAACCAGATCCTCTTTTGGCCAAGTTTACCAAATATTTCGGGCACGGTTTTCCATAGTGAAGTCTTTTTGGGGTGAATCCTGTTGACTCGTTCAAGGTATGGTTGATGTACCTTACAATTTCATCAGTTCTCCTTACCCATCCCCGATGATCGTGAGATGTGTACGTGCGGAAGAGCCTGTTAATTTCTCTCATGACTTTTTCACACAGATTAGATTGAGGGTTTCTAACAGATGTTAACTGGTGAGGTAGTCCTTGTTTCTCAATCCATCTAGTCCACTCCTTTGAAGTAAATGCAGTCCCATAGTCCAATAGGATTACTTCTGGTCCTACTTCTGGAAATTGCTTTTGTTGGAGCACGCGAATAGCATTTCTTGAATCTGCAGCTCTTACAGGGTATGCCCATACATACTTTGAAAATACATCATATGCAATGAGTTAGTACTGAAACTGTTGAAATGACGGCAATGGCCCATAGTGGTCCACGGCGTGCAGTTCATTTGGTTTTGTTAAAGTAATGGGATGGAGGGGTCCCACATAGGACCTGTTTGGGTGTTTATTCTGAGCACATTTGGTGCACCTCCTGAGGATGAGAAGGATTTGAGAATATAGACTGGGCCAATAGAACTGGCGCCTAATAGCTTCTTCAGTTTTCTGAGGCCCGTGGGCTATCTCATTCCTTTGTTTTAATTTGTAGTATCTCATCCCTAAGCCAGTACTGCGAACATCTTTTCTGAAAATGTTTACTTCTCTCATACAGATCCTTTTTCAGCTCAGTGATTATTTGTCCATATTGTTTTTCAGCTTGTTGCCAATATTGTAAGTCCTGCAGTTCATCCTCAATAGTAGTTTCCTTCCGGGTTACCATAATCTGGGCAGTTTGATCATGCAGTTCAGAGTTCTGAGGATTCATCGGTAAAGGGTGATGGCTTAAAATGTCAGCCACCACATTTTCTGGTCCTGGGCAGTAGACTACACTATACCTGAATTTCTGTAGGGTCAAACTCCAATGAATGAGCCGTTCATTTGTGAGGAAACTCTTGTTTAAAAATTCCAAACACCTCTGGTTGGTAATTATGATTACCTCAGACCCCAGGAGAAATTGCTTGAATTTTTGAAAAGCCCACACAATAGCAAGTGTTTCCTGCTCCATTGTGGTATAGTTTACTTCAGCCCCTTTTAAAGTTCGGCTGATAAAATAGAGAACTTGGTGTTGTCCTCTTTCGCCCACTTGAAATAACACAGCACCTACTACTACTTACTACTGTCGGTTTGGACATAGAAGGGGTGGTTAAAATCTGGGTGGTGGAGCATTATGGCCTGTAAAAACTTATTTTTGATTACTTGAAGGTCCTGATTGTGAGTGGTGGTCCAAGCATTATGGCCTGTAAAAACTTATTTTTGATAACTTGAAGGTCCTGATTGTGAGTGGTGGTCCATGCCCACCTCCTACTTTTTACATAAAAGATCAATCAAATGAGTTGTTTCCAATGCAAACCTGGGGTAGAATTTATGACAGAAATTACATAATCCCAGGAAAGAACGGACTTGCTTGCGGGTGGTTGGGAATTTCTCAATAGCTTCAATTTTTTCAGGGTGAGGTTTTATTCCATCTGCGCTACTGATGTGACCCAAGAATGAGATTTCTTTCAGGGCAAAGCGGCTCTTTTCCAAATTAATGGTGATGTTTTCACGCTGGTCCACACCCACATCTTATTTTTACATAAAAGATCAATCAAATGAGTTGTTTCCAATGCAAACCTGGGGGAGAATTTATGATAGAAATTACATAATCCCAGGAAAGAACAGACTTGCTTGCGGGTGGTTGGGAATTTCTCAATAGCTTCAACATAGAAGACCATATGGTCTTGCAATTCCTCTGAGAGTACTTGTTTGAGACAGCGCATCAACCCTGCACCACTGTTTATAAGGCCGAAAGGTACCCTCTTGAATACATGGCTTTGGCCGTTATACCGAAAAGCAGTACATTTTCGATCTCTTGGATCAAGGGCCATCTGCCAATAATTTACAGTTAAATCCAAAGTGGAAAAAATAGTTTTTCCAGCCAGACGAACAAAGACTTCTTGGATAGATGGAAGGGATGTCTCTCTCTCTGGTATGGTCATGCTGTTCAATTTACAAGCATCAAGGCACAAACGAAGGTCACCGCTCCTTTTTCTTACGACCACTAAAGGATTATTATAAGAGGATGCTCCCTGTTCGATGATTCCCCATTGCATCATCTGTTTAATTTGACTCTCCACCTCTTCTTTGTATTGGAAGGGGATTGGGTAGGTTTTGGATTGGGCATATGATTCCTCTTTTAATCTAATGTGGTGGGTATAACTTTTGATTTGACCCAGGACTTTGGGAAAATACCTTGGAATAGTTTTTCAACATTTCTTTAATTTGGTTCCTGTCTCTGGGATTGGCAATCGCTGCTTCTTGTACCTTTGTCAAGATCAATGCCGGGTCAATCAGTTGAATGATACAGCTGCGGTTATCCACCTGATTCTTCTGGGTGTCCTGAAATTTCACGGTCTCTTGCTTTATGTAACAGGTCGTTTGGGAGTAATCAATGATGCCTTCATGTTGTATTAAAAAATCTGATCCCAACACCATGTTATAAATAAATCCATCCATGACTAAAAAGGCCTGTCCTAAAGATATTTGATTTATTCTCACGTCCAACCATATTTGGTAATTTTCACTCATTGATTTACATCCATTTGCCAGAGTTAGGCCAATGGGCCATGTTGGGAGCTTCATGAATTCTTTTAATCTCTTCATATTTTCAAACCAAGCTTTTGATATCAGGGATACTTGGCTTCCCGAATCCATTAATGCTTGCACTCTCTGGGTCTCGACTGTTATCTGCACAATTGGGAAGAGATTTCCCATGCTATTGTTCCTGGATCTATCTCCTTTGTGGATGATTGTGGTTCTTGAATTTTCCTCAGTTATTTCTATTTTTCGGTTACTTTGACTCTTTTGTTCCACTCCTGTGTCTTTATCACTAATAGAGGTTAAAAATCTTCCCATCTCAGGGATGATGTCACTTTGGCAGCTTAACATTATCCTTTGGACCCATATGGGCATATTGTTCTTTATAATGCATATAATGCGTGCACCAGAGTAAGTGAAGGCGGTTAGGGTTTGAAACTTCACCACTTGTTTAAAAAAAAATTGGGTGAAAGTTCCTTGCTGGCTACCTTGATATTTTTCGGCCGTCAAAGTTTGAATCTTATCTTTTTGGCACTCATCACTCCAAAATTGCCCTATCACAGCTTGTTCATATTCTTTGAAGTTTTGTGGTTTCTGTGCTAATGACCTCCACCAATCCTTCACAGTGTTTTTCAAATAATGGCTCGTAACAGCCACTTTCTCAGCCTCATCCATTGCGCGAACATGGAACAGTTCCCTCAGGCTTTCTATGTGCTCTATTGATTTCCCTCCAGGCTCACCTTGGAACTCCTGGATATGGATCAGTTGAGATATCAATGATGGTCCCTGTGAGCCACTTGAAGGGGTTTGAACTTTAGTGTTGGTGGTCTTCTCATTAGCCTCTGTTTCTATGATGGCTATTCTTTGATCTACAGCTTTTGGATGCTTTTACATTGTTCTCTCAATTTCATACCTCATTGTTGCCATAATACTGTTCATCATCATCTTTGAATTTTCCATCGTTATGGACATCATCTCAGACATCATCTTCTCTTCCGCATTTTTCTGTTGCTCATCCACCTGCTCCTCTTTTGTGCACTCCATCTAAAACAGAAAATATTTGTAAAAAAATTTATTACTTTTCTTTGTACACTTCACTTAAAATCTGAACTTTTTCTTCACTTAGAAAAAATATACTGTTTAAACTTTGATTCTGAAACTATTCTTTTTTTTTTTTTACTGTGGGATAAACAAAACTCTATATATTTATCTGACTTTAATGGGTTACACCACCCTTGCCTCCTAAAATATCTTCCATCCTACTACTACCTGTTCTTCCTTTAATTCATCTCCTGCTCTGTTTACTGCTTTTAGTTATAAAATTATTTGCCACTCAGCTATTTTCTTAATTAATGAAAAAATTTTTTTTAGCAAAAACTCAACTATTTTCCTATATGAAACAAAACAAATTTATTCTTTTATTTTTTTACCTCTGGTTGCTTTCCTGTGCCTGGACAGATTTGACATTGATCATACGTCATTTGGTTGATAACAATTGGTTTACATGATTTAATTTACATTTAAGTTGGACTGACTCTTTAACCATTTCATTCTCCCAGGTTTGAATCTTAAATAACACTATTTGTGTTTGAAACTATTCAATTAAACTATTGGCAAATTTTTTTTGTATGTGCGCCAGCCAATAAAATATATATGCTTTATTATTAATAATTTATTCACCCAAGTCTCTAATAACAAACATTTGTTGCTATTACACAATTTTCATTTAGTTATTTTTTTATTTTTTTATATCACAATATTTTACAGACTCTGGATATTTATTTATACACCAAAACATACAGGATTTGGTTTATTTTTCTTTTATATTTTACACATGAAGAAAAATCACAGATAGAAAAAAAAATCTTGTATATTTTCCCTTCTATTTTGAGTCTATGTACATATATCACTTTTAATTCTGGGTACCAGCTATTTGTGGACCCATTATTCTTATTCTCTACCACAAAATACAGCCAAAAAAATACATGTGTATTTCACACATTTCATTTTATCAACATATTCATCATGGTGTAGGTATTTATCTAAAATCCCCACCATTTTCGAGCATCCAAAACTCGGAAAAAAAAATTTACACGTATACATTATTCATTATTGTGTCAAAAAGCATAACAAAAAAACACATTATATACATTAAATATTATTCGGGTTTTGCAGTGGGTGCCAAACATCATACAAACTCTGGTAAAAAAAATATTGCATATATTTATTATTTAGTGTTATTCAAAAAACCTTATATATATATGCTTAACATTATATAGGGTGTGGGAATATCTAATAGCCTCATGGATGGGTGTCCAAAACCCGGAAAAAAAAATACAATGTACCGGTCAAAAAACACACATCAATCCAACAAACCCCTACCTCGAGTCCGACCATGTACAAGATATATGAATCAGGTACATCGTGAATTCTGCCCTATTTACCTATATCCCCGGGTCAAAGATCTAATCAATAGCCTTTCTCGACAATACGATCGAATTCCTTTACTTTCACCATCCCAGCAGCTGAGTCTTAAAGCATGAAATTCAATTTAATTATATATTTTAGAATGAGAACTTGGGTGATTGATTAATAGATATATTTAAAAATCAAAATTTATTTAAAATAAAAGTAAATAAAATGATTCGAGGCACACTGGAAGTTTGGTTTTAGTTATATATGTATTTAAAAATCATTAAGCATTTTACATTAGTCTAACTCAAGCTCTTTAAAAAAAATACAAACTTTAAATTAACTTTATAAATCATACAAGTCATGAAGAATTTATATTAGCGGTTATCTTTTACATTGTTTAGTTTATATATTTTTACTTTTGGTTATAGTTATTTTCCTTTAAAATAAGACAAAAATAATTTTGTAATTAAATGATCACGGATTTTAAAATTCCCCATGCACATTTAGTACAAGCTTGGGTACTAGTAAATTATTCACAATGCAGCCTGTGTTGGCGCTGTTTCTGTGTAAAAACACAGAATTATACCGCTTTCGCGGCCGAACCTATGGCTAATAAATGAATGATCATTAATATACAAGTAGATCGAATGTAGTGGTTATAATACACGGCCAATTACTTCCGTGTATCAATAACACTACGTCTACTAACAATACTATGATCGTATATCTTGCGTTGATTTCATTGCGGGTTGAATTCCTATGCATATTGACAGAATTTGTATCATCGCCAGAATTTAAGATGAGAGTGTGAGCATTGTCTTCTTTTTCAAGTGTTTATTTGTTGATGTTTATGATTTTCTGTATTTCCCAACTGAAAGATTTTTGCGTACTAGTAATTTTCAGCGTATTATTGATATTTGTCAAAATTTTTTTTTTTGGCTAATTTTGGCTTTTTTGGGGGTCAAAAAAGACAAAGTAAAATTTCTCAAGCTCTCTGGCAGACGATTGGAGTTGTGGCGGAAAAATACCGTTTCTGTCATGACTTGGACGAGAATTGAAAAAAAAAGAACAAAATGTCTACCACGTTATTATATTTGTGGAACGTCCCAAACAGAAAAAGTGAGGCAGTTGCATTTTTTCAAGCCCAAAACATCCTGCCATTCGTTACAGTTGATTTAGTTCAGTCATATGTGGTTAATAAATTTATTTTCTGGAAAGAATTTGTGTATTGTTTGCGACTATTTTTATATGTAAATCATGTAATTAACACCCAGAATGACAGTGTTAAAAAGGGGCGGTGTAGTTTGTTGGACATCTCTTGATTGATTGATTTTTTTTTAAAAAAAAAATACTTCTTCTTTTGACATACCTATTCGTTCCGTTTAGAAGCAAAAAGAGGTTTTTTTGTTGTTGTTGTTGTTTTAAATCAATAAACAGCACGTTAAGTAGATTTTAAAAATAAACCCGAGTTTAATTTTTGTTGTTAAAAAGAATAAAAATACCGGACATTTTATTGAAAAAGTTAAAACTGTCCCTTATTACTTTGAAATGTATCGAATCCAAAACCAAAAAATAAAAGACGTATGTAAAAAAGAAACAGTAGATTTAGAATGGAAATCCTCCCCCCCCCCCAATAAAGGCGTATGTCAAAAATTATGTACTTTTGAGATCCAAAAAAAGGTCAAAGTCTTCTTTAAAGTTTTAAATTTATCAAATGAAAACAAAAAAAATAATTATGTCCAAAACAAACAACAACAACAATATATTAAATATTAAAAAAAATAAATAATTATGTCCAAAACAAACAACAACAATATATTAAATATTAAAAAAAAAATATTACAGCCATATGTTAAATTACAATCTATTAGATAAAAAAAATCTAGCGGCCCAGTAATGTTATAACGCTCTGTTTTTAACAAGAAACAGCGCCACCAAAGGCTGCACAGTTAATAGTTTACTAGAACCAAATGTTGTAATATAGCGGGAGGTTTAAACATCTGCCTAACGCACATATATAAGAATAACTATTTTCATGAATTCTTTATACAAGATTTAAAAAAAAAACATTTCTATTGAAAAAGACATTAATTAAATAGATGATTGTAATAAGACTAATTTGACGTCTTACTCCACTAACATATAAAATAAAAAAATTGATTATATTTCTCTTTGTAAAAATAATAATTTAGATTTTCAATATAATAAGACTAATTTGACGTCTTACTCCACTAACATATAAAATAAAAAAATTGATTATATTTCTCTTTGTAAAAATAATAATTTAGATTTTCAATAACTAATGTTTTATGACATTAGTGGACCTTGCTGGCATAGCTTATAAATAACTTTAAAACTGTAAGCGGTTATAATAAAAAAAATAGATCAGTTAATTATCAAGCAAACAAGCCACTTTAGTTGGACTTACAACTAAAATCAAACCTATAAGAATTATAACGTGAATTAGCCAAAACCAAACGATTTTAACTAATTATGAAAACAAACAAAAGAGTTGATTATTCAGGTCAAAGATCCTTAAGTAGAATCATTTCCCTATGGCTTATGTATTAGATAGGCAAAAGAAAAGCAGAACAATGTCAGGTTAATAAATATACGAATGCAAAGGAGTGAAAAAACGTAGGTAAGAACATACGGGCCAGATTACGGACACTCGTATGCCTATTCCAATGAAGAATAAACGGGAAACATCGATACGTCCACATTTTGTGTCCATATACCGATATGGAGAAAGGATTTACAGAGAGTCAATGTGCCTGCCTCTACAGGTATCATGCAGGCTAACCAACTCTATCTCAGCCAAGCTATCTGATTCACAGAGTATGTGAAAACGGAAGCTAACTCCGCACCACCAAATCAATAACCATTTGAGGTCTGTCCATGATACTCCAAGCATTCTTTATTAACCCGAGATATTATAATCATTAAATACGAATGAATTATAAGTAAACAGCCTTAAAATGATCTAATACTGTATAGAGACCCACCTGCATAACCAACTACTTTATATAAATATTTAACGTACAAAAGAAAACATACATATAGAAATAAGGAAATTTATTTCTCGAATAAATCCCCCCTTCCCTCTTTCCTAACTTAAAAAAAAAAGGCATGATAATCAACTGACGCTATCCAGCGGCACTGTTACTAAGTCAAAATCTATAGCATATTACTTTTGTTTTGAATTGCAGAAATATAAAATAATAGAATCCCATTCTGGGAAATCTATAATAAAAACTGTTTAAAGAAACACAGGATGTTTATTTTGACATATATATATATTCGACATAAACTTCACTTGCGAAATAAAAATAGATCAAAATTATTTTATTTTAAAATTAAATTGTTCTTTGTTAACGTTCCCGTCCGCTAATGAACATAATTTGCTCTTTTAGCAAGTTACTCTCTTTGAGTCCCCGCGAGTGAAGTCAGTCAAAATCAAAAAAAAATCTAAGCATGGAATCTCATGCTAAGATAATATGAAACAAATAAATAAATTCATAGTTAATTAATCAAAATATTAAAAATTATGGTGAGCTTGAATTAATGAAATATTATAATTTAAAAGAAAAGGGTTAAAGAATCAGTTAAAAGCTTTACATTTATACTCTTACGATAATAGTTTCAAACATCTTGATGGAAGTATTCAAGCTCCTTATCATTTTACTTTGGGGTTCCCTGGGATGAGTTCTGCAGGCAAACATTGGTGGCAGATGGCTTCTTTGAAGCCAGGTTTGGACAGCAGCATAACGGAAGATTTCAGGTCTCGGGAAGGAAAGGGCAGTGATTTACCCTTTTTACCACTCGATCGTCATGGCGTGGAGATTTCTACAACTCTCTTTCTGTCTGGTCTCTTTTCTATCTAAAAAGGACCACTATTTATAACTTCCTACTCATATTCGATTTCTGCTGCCTCAGGTGATTTTCAATTTTAAAAACAATCGAAATCATTCTTTTATTCTAATTTTAGAAAGTTTGTACCTCGATAAGGATCAATAGATTTCAGTATAATTTTATGTTAGTTTTTAATTAGAGATAACGATGTAGAATCTCTACTAATTAATTGAGATTCCACAGTAAAATGGATTTTGGTAATTTTTAAGTGTTTTTAATTTAAACATTTATTTTAAACTTCTTATCAAGGTACAAATCTTTCAGAAAAGGCCATCTTGGATTCTTATACTGAAAAAAATTTAGATATTTTAAACACACATATATATAAAATATATAAAAAAATTCAAAGTTAATTATTTGAATTTTTTTCTTTTAATAATAAAAATGAAATAACAGTGTTAGTACAATTATATATATATGATCCAAAATAAATTTTAGGATTTATTCAGGATAGTTAAAAAAAAAAAGTTAAAATATTTTTTTAGAATAATAAAAAAAAGCAAACGTTAGTAAAATAAATAATTAGGTGGGTCAGACTGTGAAACGGCAAATCTGAATCAGATTTACCATTTCACCAAGTAAGGCTAGAAACTAATGATCATTGAGCACGATTAATAAGATTATAAGGATAGCAGCCAAAAGTTCAGAAGTATGAATCTTCCAAAGAAGAACACACATCTCAACTATCCAATGCAAATCTAAGCAATTCACCTTGAGCTTCACATCAGAACATTTCAAAGCTACTAATTTCTTTATGATTCAAATGCAGTTACTTCACAGTATAAGAATGGACAAATGAAAGCATTTCATGTGATTAGACTGGTTAATGTTTACATTTCTTCCAAACATTGGGAGACCCTGTTATCCAGACTCCCTCTCCGAAATGTGAATCATGTCACCAAACTATCATGATTTGAAAAAACACACCACGATATTCTTCAGATGGCAGACTATTTATGCATTTTATGAAACTTATTTATGTCATGAAAGAGCCTTATGATATGGCAGTTAATACATCTGCTTGATATATTCACTAGCTGGACTTTTAATCTGGACCAGATGAGTTTTGTATTTTTTTCAGGACCAACACACAAGCTTAAGATTATTTTTCAGTTAAATAGATAATAACCAATTTAATTAACCTTCTAATAATGGTCAATAAATAGATATCTAACTGTTCTTAATATTTTCCTTGATGTCAATTTATATTTTTGTTCAGTACAGATACTTATTTTGAAGCAGACAACATCATTTATTTGTTAGGCAAACAATTATTTACAACAAACAATTTTTAATAAACCACAGATAATTGAGATATTACATTTCACTAGAAAAATATTTTTATTTTTTTATAAATTTAAGCAAATTGTGTTTACATAATAAATGTTAAAAAAAAATTGTGTTTACGAAAAATTTTGTATCAAAAATTGCCTGTGTCTCTATCATGTATTCAATATAGCATATAATTACATAATATTTGAATGGTGTTTGGAGAAGTAGTAAGTCTTTTCTCATAGAGAAAAGATTTAAATTCTTTGAAAGATATCAATGAAGACTATCAACCTATTTCTAATTCAAAACTGGTCTTTAGAAGCCCAACAATGCTTAAATAAAGTAATAGAGAGAATATAAGATACTATTTCATTGCATAATCACAGTAGATTAAAGCAATACACTCTTGTAAAATAAGATTATTATCTAAATACAATAAACCTGGCTTTCAATGTGTTCAAATTATTTGCAGTTTTGAGTCATAAAATTAAATCAAGAAAATTTCATACTATAATTGTCCAAATCATGACAATTTCACCAAATCTGTTCCACAAATAGAAGAAGGCATTCTGGTTGAATGGTCTTTTAGTTGTTGCCAGAATTAATTAATTTGCTGAGGTTGAGGTGAAAATGTAAAAGATAATTTAAAATATCTGATATTTCTGATCATCTATTATCCAATTCTAATGTTCATATTATCCAAATCAGAATCCTATATTTTTAAATGGAAGCTTAGTTATAATATTTTTCTTATTAAGTTCGCAATTAATTATTTACAGTTAACAAATCTTCAGATGGCTGTAAACTTTTGAACTGTTTTGTTTGACTGTAGTTTGTACTTTCAAATAATTCTTGATCATATATGCTGGTTTTTTTTATTAAAAATTGACTTTTGATAACAATTGATTTTTTTCAGTTTGATTTGCTTATCTTTAGTGTAATAGTAATCATGTATGTGATTATTTATTTTCAAAAATAAGGTTATATTTAAATCACCGTGATTCTTTTTGAACTAAAACAAAATCATTATTTCTTTTAAGAGGGGAAAATACATTTTACTACCTCCTTAAAATTTTATCTGAAAATCAAAAAATGATATATGTTGATATACACTTCTACTTCTGTGCTCTGAAATACCAACAAATATATTGTTAATATGATGAATACTTCCATTATTTTATTCAACGGTTTATTATTATTATTATTATTATTTTTAAGATGCTTCCTTTTTTTAGAACTTCTATTTTACTATCATATTATTTATTTATGTAGAAAACTGATAAAGCAAATAAATAAATATCAATGAATTTACTAAACTGATAGTAAAATTTGAACTTAATTTGATAATCTTGTGAAATCGAAGTTCATCAAAACATTGATTAATTTATTACTGCTTATGTATAAATAAATCTGGGAGATAAGAGTCTGTTGATTATAAGATAACATATTTCAAAAATATTCCAATCTTTCATATATCTATATGTCACTTCTAATAAACTAATGATAATTTAATCATTTCTTACAAAACAAATCCTGACTTAACAAAAACTCTAAATTTAATATAGTAGTTTCTTCACATCTGCAGATTCATCATTTCACAATTTGAAAAAATATTAAATAAATAAAAAATTAGCAGGTGCCATTACAAGTCACCTTTCACATCCAATAGGCAATGAGTGTACACTCCATCAGTTATGTGAGTGATCTCATTCTCGATTCACTATCATGTTGAATTTTTTAGGACTGTATTATTTTATTTTTTTGATTACTTAATTTTGCTAACATTATAATGTGCACATTTTAACAATTAAATTGAATTATAGGTAAGTGTATATATATGTTAAACATATAATATACCCAGTATTAGATTCATAGAAAAGGGTGGAAACAAATGCAGTGATTACAGTGGAATTACTATATAAATAGGTTGTCAAAAGAAGATAAAAGCATGTGAATGTTTAATGATATACTGAATTTCTAAACAATTGAGCCCATTAAAGTGGTGCATAGTAAGAGCAGTATATTGCGGAGCTAAAAACTATTAAAATTATTCTTAAGTAAATAAAAATAATCTTATTCTGAAACTAATGTGCTTTACTCTGTCACTTCAGTACTCAAATGTCAAATGACCACCCAAGTATTTTGCTGAAGTTATGTATTTATAGCATGATGTCCATTTATTAACCAATATTAGATGGCTATCAACTTGAAAGAAACATCTCAAATTTGCTCGCAGTTTGGAAAAACTTTCAAAGTACATCTGATTAAGGCCTGAAGTCCAGATTATGATTATGTCAGGTGGATATATTAACTACTATGTCCAAGAACAGCCATGTGATATTGTTGGGAATAATACTACCAGGTTTAAGAACAACCATATGATGTTGATATGAACTATATGCCACGAGTCATTTCAAATAAAAAATGTTAATTTTTCATTTTTTAACCGTTTCTAATTTGTATTTATTAGCAACATTGCTTTATATAAACTTACATTTTTTGTTTATTTTACTATCTTTATGTTTTTAATAATTAAGCATATAGTACTCTAACAATATTAATAGATGTTCAGCGCTTAGATGTATTAAATCAGTATATAAAAATAGATATAGCAACCTTACAATGCTAAAGTCCATGATAAACATTATTATTATTCAAAAGGAAATTTGGTCTTGGTTCATCATGAATATCATTCATTAAACTATTTTTTTAAAACCAATCATTGATATTTGTAAACAATAAATTGGAATCCTGTTGATTAATTTAAAATCCACAATTAATCTGAAATCGGTTAAATTCCTATTTACAATATCATCTAGGATCCAATGACTTCCTTTTTATTTGTAGTAATAATTAAAAAGGAGAGAAGTCTTTATAGCCTAAGTGCCTAGTTAAGATCGGAATAATGGTCAACACCATATGCAATTTTTGATTAAAATGCAGAGATTTGTTAAATAAAGTCAATTTTTAAAAGTATTACTTTCTAATAATTCTGATTAATTTACAATGTACAGAGACATAACAAATTTCATTTTAAGTAAAAAAAAAAAAAAAAAGGAAATTTAAATAAATTAGATATGTAGTAACCAAAGAACAGGAATTAATTTCCAAATCAAAAAGAGCAACTAAATACGTTCTAAATATGAAATAAAATTATTTTTTGGATTATTAAAATTTTAAAAAAGATTAAAAGAAAAACAACATAGAAGGGATTGAATTGCGAATTTGAAGAAAAACGTGTGAACTCTCCACACAATAGAATCTGAAATGGATATGTATATTTTTTAAAAAAGAGGAATATGTTGAAGCAGCCATATTTACTAAAATAATTTAAATATATATTTAACCAAGAATGAGTTGCATAATTAAAACCAACCCCAGAGCTGATATGAATAAAACAGTTGCATAACTTGAGAAATGTAAGGGTCTCAAAGTCCAGAGATAGTACATCCACCTGCCCTGCCTGTGATCTGAGGTTTGAATGTGTGCCAAATGATTTTATTCCAAAAGACTCCCATAACCAACCCACCTAACCACTCAATACTGATCAGAAATTAGATATTTAACTCATATTAACTAGAAAGTAAAACAAGTATGCATTTTTCTTCACTGTTTCTCTATGAAGAGTCATTGAAGAGGTCTTTCCCCTGCAGTAGACTATTTAGCAAAGATATTGTTTTGCATATAATAAAGCAATAGTGTCCAAGTTTTTCTGGTTGCAAATTTCTGTATATTATATTCTCTATTGCAAAAAAAAAAAAGTCAGATGGGCAATTAACTTTACTAGATAGTACTGCCATGTCCAAATTCTTAGACTAGTTCTTCAGTTATCAGTGAATATCAAATTTGCACTTACACAAACAAGAAAGTTGTCATGGGTTCAAACCATTAATTGTTTAAATTTTACATCATTAGCTTGGATAATATAGAAGAAATAAAGACTATTATTAAATGTGTGGATGCATTGTTTGTTTATTTGTTTGATGAAGACCACTATAACTTCTTATATATTTAATAAAATCCTGTAATTTTTATCATATATCAATTTCAGAGTTATAGTTTAGACCTGACAAAATAAAAACCTAGAATTTTTTTTTATCTGTTAATAACTATTTAAAACAATCTGGTCTCTGTAGACAATAATTGCCTCTGTTTATTGAAAGTTTTCAAAACATGATAATATGGTTAACTGAAAATTGATGAGAAATGACAACTGGGGGTCATGTCATGTTTGAGTGATTAATTAAACTATTTTTTTCTATTTTTACATTTACAGTTAATCTACCACTCTTTATTGTGTTAATCTGTGTGGCAAAAACAATGAGGCTTCACAATAATGCAATTGTTTGTTAGGACATTTACCCAACATGCAGACATAAAAAAAATATTGAACAGAATAAAATAAGTGTTATTTATCAGCTTATAGTAGATAGGAAAGTTCTCGTAATTGAAAATTAAAACAAAATTGTAGATATTTGAGAATATGATGAAATCTGCTTTTTTAATGTATAGTTTGGAAAATAATTTATTGGCTAACTTATATTTGGAAGTGGTTTTTGGAATACTCATTATGTCTGGGGACTAAGAAATAATCAATTATGAAAGAAAAATTATGAAAATTAGATGTTGAATGTACAGTAGATGACTTCATATCATAAAAAAATTAAAATATCACAGTAGCAACTCTAACTTATGGAATAGAAACATAGCTAGATGAATTGTAAATAAAATTGAGAAATTTGAATGGTAATGAGATGAGATTAAAACTGATAAAAGAAAATTGAGCTGTAAGAAGAAACAACTCTGTGTTCTAACCACAAGAAAAATTAAAAAATAATGATAATATTTAATGTCTAGCAAGGTGTAATGCAAAAACTAAAAGTTTATAAATGATGGCAGAATTTGTTACTTTCAATGTTTAAATATTATATAACCATCAATTGTTTTTATTATGTAAAACTATAAAAAAAATCTGAGACTGCCTTACAATGAGTGTCACATTTAGAGATAATCTTTAAAAATGAAAAAAAGTAATAAAAAAATTATAAATTATCCCTAAAAAAAAAATAAGTTTAGGCATAAAGTTTTAAATAACAGAGAGGGAGAGAGGTAGATTTTAAAAGATTTGCAAAATCTGTTAACTTGTTTGGTCATTTTCTGTATTATGTAATTTGAGATAAATAATTAAGTAATCCATAAATAAATAAATGAATAATGCATAAATGCATTATTCATTGTCCAAGAAGACATAGCTTGATTATATATGTCCAGGGGATACTTTTTTTTTTTTTTACTTTTTATATATATATATATTACTATTTTGAAATGAAACAGAAGAAATCTGTGTAATATAAGTAAGATTCAAACTTATTTTGATTTATGGTCATAGTTCACAATTCAGAATTTGTATATTATATAACATTTTATATGCAGGTTAAACAATGAGCTAATAGAAGGTACTTAAATGTACGAATTCATCATAGAGCTCTATAATGCATTAATTACATAACTGGTTGGTTTATCTAGAGAAAAATCTCTAAGCCTATAATGTATATACTTCATTAATTTTATTTTCTCATGGCCCAAGATTCAAATCCACATTGAAATTCATATATATTTTTACATAATTAAAGTGTTTTAAAACAAATTTAGAATTTTTCAGATAATACATCCAGAGCTAAACCACTAATGAACCAATATTAATTGATAAATAACACTATGCAACTTTTCTTAGCTAGCAGATAAAGAATTAGAATTGCACAAAACATAAAAACAATTATAAAATGTTATAGTAAAGGGATGTCACTCATTTGTGGGTCAAAATATATTACATATGCACATAGTTGGAGTATGATCTTTAAATTGGAAATGATTATAGATAATTTAGTAATTTTTATTTTATCACATAGAATGGCAGGCTATCACTGAAAATTTAACATATATATTCACATCATATTGATTTCAAGATTTTCTTCAAATATTCACCACTAGCATAAAATCCATTAGTCTATGATTGTATTTATTGATATTTTCTTCTATATTATAATAATGACATTATGATCAAAACATTTATTCTACTCATCTGTCATAACATATGTTGTGAAGTGTGGATCTTTAAAAAAATGATAGCACAAGAAAATGTTAAATATTGTAGAGATGGGTTGAAAAACAAAATAATTAAAATGAGTCTGGATTGTGTGCACTGTAAAAAATGAAGATAGTTATTGAACTTAAGAAATTCTTGATATTTTAAAAGTCCAATTTTCAAAAAACTTTTTTAATTATTTTTTTTATAATTGATATTAATAAATATTTCAACTATTTTAGACCCTCATTTTCAGTCTCTTGATAATTATTTTTATTTTTTAGAATAATCAAAACATTTTTTGAATATTAATAAAAAAAAATCATGAAGTAAAAAAAAATTTTTTTTTGGAATTATAATTTTAAAAATTATATGCATTCAAAAAGAATAATGATTATAAAATTTTAAGAGATCTATTTTAAAATGGGAAGATGAGATATTTATAAGAGTTGGTCATAATTAAGATGTCCAATATTTAAATATATATTCGACACTTAATAATGTAAGGGTCTTCTTATTAAAGATTGTAATTAGTTCTAAATTTTAGAATTAATTCTAAAAAGAAAAAATTAGGATATGATGAGAAGTCACTAGTAAGAGTTTTTTTCACTACTGTTAAAATTCTCAATCTGCCTTAGGATAGAGATTTTAGCGTAACTAATTTAATATTTAATGGAATTTAAAATATCATATTTGACAGTCATTTGAATGTTGCTTCATAGCAATAAAAAGGTGATTGAGAATCCACACAAATCTTACACCTTCAGACATATTTCTTTGAGAATCCCTCAGAGAAAATTTATAACATGATCCTCACTTGATCTAATGGACTATATCAAATAGTCAATCTGACATTGTTCTTGGGTAGTTTAGTGCAATGATAAAGTGCCAAACTCTGAAGCTTAATGTCCTTCAATAAATCCCAGTTCTGATACTTCTAGTACTCAAACTTCTTACAAAGTATCAAACAATAAATTATATAATTTTTATTTAATCTGATGTTACATAACATTTCTAATATTTGCAAAAATGTATTGATAAGGAGATTCTTAATATTAAGTAAAAATCATACATAATAATGCTTAGCACACAAATATAGCAAAAGTTTTTAAAAAAACAACTAAGCATTAGCACACAAATATAGCAAAAGTTTTTAAAAAAACAACTAACACACATAAAAAAATTAAACAATTGTAATTATTTAGGCTACTTTCATTCTGTGATTAGAAATATTGTTTATAACTTTATTATAGATTAAGCATAAGTTTATTTATTAAGGGCATCCATCTTGAAAAAAAAAAGATTGAGCAAATCTAAAATGAGCATTAATTTACAAATAAAAGTAGAATGGATGATGAGTGATCTTGTCTTGTACAAACTAAATAAAAAGCTAAATAAAGAATATTATTATAAATTATGCAAAAGTTTTACTCCCTTACATTTCAGTTTCATCAGTTTTTATTTGAAGAGTGAGGTAAAACCAAGGAAAAATATAGAAGGCAGATAATCTGAAACAATTACCTATTATAACATAGATGTTTGTCCTTGAAAGATAACAATTCTGGTAATTTGTATGGAAATATCTTTTGAATTTATACGATTATGAAATGGCATTTGACCATCAAAATATAGATCCAGGATATTGTCATATTCTAAAGTATAGTGATTCCATATAAACCAAAACTTTTCACAGCAGTTTTACAAGAAATATTTTGGGATTGAAATGGGAAGTAGAGATTATTTAAGTCATTTAAATTTTTGTAGATGATGTAGTTGTTTTTGCAAAAAATGCTTCAGGCATTTCAGGAAATGTTATAAGAATTATCAGATAAAAGTAAAAAAGTAGAATTAAAAAATAGATTTTTTCAGAAATAAAATAAAAATCGATGGTCAGGAATAAGAAGTTAACAATTACAAAAATTAACCATAGAATTAAATGTGGATGGAATCTTTTGATAGAAATCATTTAATATTAGGAGGAAATATGCCTATTTTTAATTAAAATATTTTAAAATTTTTACTTATGGATTTGAGACTTGAACACTTCACAGAAGAGCAATACAGAGATTTCAAAAGACTCAATAAAGTATGGAGAGATGTATATTAAACGTAACAAGAAAAACAAACAAGTATCATTAACATTATTGAAAGAATTAAGAAAATGAAATAGATTTGGACTGGACATATTGTTAGAAGACAAGAATACATGATCAGTTTAAATCTTAAGCTGGATCCCAAGAGATTGTAAAAGATTTAGAAAAGGTTACACGTAAGATGGATGTACAAAATAACAAAGTTTATTAGTGTGGTATGGAGAAGACATTATAAAATGGAAAATTAGATTAAATTTGGACATTCATCCTGCAGTAGGTTGATAATGGTTGAAAATAATAAAATGATGAATAATAGTTTTGAATTAACTATAAAGCAGCAAATAAGTCATAAGCTGTCTGCATGGATTGATATAATGGTGTAACAGTGGACTCTGGAACTTAAAGTTCATAAATCGCGGCATCCATTCTGTCATTTCCGGTGCTGAAACTTCTTAGGAATTTCCGAGCAATAAACGATTTGATTAATTTTTGTCATCAATTCAACAATATTTGAGTGATAATTATAAGCGCGCGTGTTTGATTTTAGCAGAATATATCGAGAAAGCGAATACACTTTTTTATATACACATACTTTATAAATGTTTAACAGAGCTTACTACAAAAAATGACCGTAAAACTAAATATATAAAAAGTTAATAACTACTGCTAAGTATCATTGCTTAATCTACTTATAACTTCGATAGATACTTAAGTGTATTTTTCAAATATAAAATATATATATTCGTATTACATAAAGCGTAAAAATAATTAGCTCATTGAAATGAAAAACAACCTACTCCCCCCCACAGTTAAAAAAAAAAAAAAGTCTGCTTATCTAGATGGAATACGAAATCCGTAGGCTGAAAATTTAGAAAAGTGAGAAAATTAAGCATAAGGGTTGTAATAAGTTATTCATTAATATCAAAGTGCATGTCTGAACTATATTCCATTTCAAAACAATTATTACTTTTTATACTTTTAAAGAGTGCAATTACATATTTAAAAAAAAACCAAAAACAACGTAATTTTAGCGGAAGCTATAAACAAGATTAATTCTTTGCCTTATTCAATTAGTGTTCTATTTAAGAAACTTTTTTGAAACTGCTTTACAGTTCAATAATCTTTAAGGCATTGGAACCTTTACTTTCTAATAAAAAATTACTTGATAAAATATTAGTAATGTATATTTTCTCAGTGGCATCTGTATTGGTATCAGCTAAGTCGCGTGCATCCAAAAACACACATACAAAAACATCAGAAGAGTCAAACCACTGTCATTATGCTTCAGTTGGCATACTCCTTTTATCATCTCATCAGTCATTATTTATATGTAATATTTTTATCACGATTTAATCAACACCCACATAATCTTAATATTTATTAACATCTTTTAAAATAGATATTGTAATGTTTAGCTTATGTATGTTTAAATTATATTTAACATATTTAAATTGATTCGAGCGCCACCTAACATGAAACATCAGAAAATATTCAATGCACATATTTTTTAGTTATATATTTTTAAATAAAATTTGACAATATTTTTTTTTTTAATATGCGATAATGATGACCACTACACAACCACTAGTAAATACCTGGTTAGATCACTTAGAAAATAAGCTACCCCCTCCCCCCATGAAATGGACACGAAATAAATATGCAGACTAGACAATATTACATACAAAAGGCGTTAACTCATTATTTAAACAAATAACAAAACAATAATTGATTTTATAAAGTACCATAATTGTCAGACAAGATGTTATTTTATCCTAACCATGCTTGCATTACAGACTATATCACATTTGTAATAACTTCTTTAATAAGCTATTTCTCCAATATCTTTTAACTTTTAGTTCTTATGCATGGGACTGAGTTTTATAATCAAGAATATTTGCCATAGAGTAAATCTCTGGCTTTTAATACACCTTGAATATAATAATCCTACAAATGGCCAACCCTCACAAATACATTTATTCATCTCATAAGCTTCCTAGCATAGTCACACACATATATAATATTGGATTTTAATCAATATACATTCTTACTAAAAATAATTCTTGGAAGTGATCTTTTTGATCCGAAACCTGATTTAACAAATGGCTTTTGGAGACCAATCCCTAATTTAGTAATAATCTTAAATAAATTAACTGGGAGGGGGATTGGATTCTACCCAAATTTATAGAACAAAACAGTGATTAAATCTACCATATAAATATAGAATATTTTAACCATATAACAGAGATTTAATAACTGCAAATATATTATAATTTCTCCATACATAAAATCTAATTCCCAGTAATCAAAAGAATAATTTACATACGAATAAACTCAGTCAAAATAAATCTTTAATTTAAAATGCTAAAAATTATATTACATTTATTATTGCATTTTCAAATATTTCATTTTACATATTTTTCAAGCATGGAAATTTTGAATGTATTTAAAATAGATATTACATCCTGATTATATACAACTTTGCATATTTTCTGACAATTTCACATTAAAGATAATTCACACTTTTTTAAAAAAAGATAAAATTTTAACAAATCATCTTATTTAGAGAGACAAGATGGAGTGAATCTTTTCAAATATATGTTTTTTGTTTTCATTTTAATTTCTTAAAAACACTGCTAGAGTACATATAGATATTTAGCAACAAATGCTTTTTTAAAACATTTGCTTCCTTCTTTAATCATTCAATTAAATAATGTTATATAAACATTCTATACATAATAAATTATTTTGTTAGAATTAATATGATAAAAAGTCATAAAATAAAACTTAAAATGGTTAATGTATTAAGATAAAGTCTAAATAGTTTTAACTTATACAGCAAGATCTACAGCTAGAATTCTCTATAATTCATTGTATCTTTTTTTTCCTGCAGATTAATATTTCTACTGTGATGGCTTTCATTAATTGCTTCCATTATAATTCTGTTCCTTTCCTTATTAGTTGCTATAATATAATTACGATTTTCCTGATTTTGAATTTTGAGGTTTAAACATTTTTCTTCATTTCTAATAGATGCCTTTAAAATAGTTTGGTCAGGTTCCAGAAATTCAAATTAAATTTCACAAGTCAGCAGTTGTTCCTCTTTTCTACTCAGTCATCCTATTAAGGGTTCAATATAGTTTGATTAAAACAATAATCCAGACTCCTTAATTTTAAGAACAGCTGACTGTATATAGGTATTAATCTCTTGTTTTTAGCACCTCTGATTTTATTTTTAGAACCTTTGACAATACTCTTATTTTCAATACCTTTATGATCTCATTTTAATTAAAAAAACACTATCATTATTATTTAATTAATTGAACTTAAAAACAATGTATAACTATTAAATTGCATGCATTTTTCTCATTTTTGATCTCATATCTCCAAAACAGGCTTAATCTTTTTATTAACTTTTTTTAAATTTAATTATTTAAATCTTAACTTTCAATACATTCCATATATTTTTTTAATCTTTGATAAGAGTAACAATTTTAACAAACCTATTATCATTTTAAAATATAATTTTTAATAACTTACTCTAACATTTGAATATGCATATTATATTTAATACTTTTTTTAACTTTTCAACTACTATATTTAGAAATCCTTACAACTCTGAAAAGCTCACAACCATATGGAAGATCTCATAGCTGATAGTGAAATGGATGACATATATATACACACACACATATAAAGATATCAGAAAAGGCAAACCATTTCCACTATGCTCCAATTGGCATACTCCTTTTATCATCATTCATTATTTATGTGTAATATTTTTATGATTTAATCAATACACACAATCTTAATATTTACTAACATCTTTCAAAATAGATATATTAATGTTATTAATAATCATTTATTAGAGCTTATATATAAATAGTATACGTCTTCAAAAGTGCTTACCAATTTCATGAATTTATTGAGCAAGTCCTATATTAGTGGCATGAAAGATAATTACATAAATCCATAACCCAAAATGCCTTAATGCTCACTTAATAAATTTCAGTATATACATCTGTGGTTGCACATAAGACGGGATTTGAAGTTAAACTCACTCCGCAACATTTTGGAGATGCTAGCATAACTATAGTTATGAAGAAACTAAGAACTATGATTATGGTGTTTGGTTTCTTATAGAAATCTTATATATATTTTTGCTATATATCCAAGGGTATTATCAACAATCTTGCCAGGTCAGCATTGATCAACTTTATTATCAGAAAGCTACACCAAAGTAAATTTAACAACTGAAGTTTATTAACTCAAACAAAACAAAACAAATGTGTGTATAAAGATGAAATTAAATATATTTACAATCTTCTTAAAAGTTATATTATTGTCTCTGTGTCCAGATTAATCTTCTTAAGGTGTGATTACAACTTCTTCACAAGCACACTTATACATTATCAGTACTTGTGTATTTCTTTTCCATTCTAAACTTAGACATGAATTCACTCTTTGTTCATTCCAACATATTCATTTTCAGTAACTTATGAACATAATTGTTACACTAGTTTTAAAATGCCTCAATTAAAATAGCATATAAGGAACAAAAACAATATTTGTATTGTCATATACAGCTGTCTAAGGATTTGTTATGGAAATATAACCACAGTAGTTTCTGTAATACAGTGCCTTAACTAATTGGTGTTTTCCCTTAATGATAAATTTTGTTCAATATAAAAATAGATAATTAATAATAATAAATAAAGTCTATATCTAAATAATATATGATCAGGATGAATGTAAAATAACTTTATACAAATTTTTTATAGAGTGAAGTTTCTCTTCAAAAGCCTAAATGACTTTAAAATGTAAGATAAATCTGTTACAGTGAAGTACATATTTAATGACCATACTAAAAATGTTGTCTAAATTTATTTTCATTCTGGGCTGAGATTAAGCATATATGTTATCAATTCTTCTAGTAAGCACTTTTGTAGAAATAGACTAAGCCCGGTAAAAGTGAAATAAAATTATAATTTTATTTAATACTCTTATAATATCCTAAATATAACACTACATAGTAGTTAGGTATGATTAAAATCTTTCATATCTTGAAATATTTTTTATTCACATTATAATGATATAGGGAATCATTAAAGTTTGTGATGTAACTCTAAAATTGAAACACCTGACTAAATTATGTTAAGAGACAAAAACAATGACAAACTACTACTGATGATAATCAAGTATTTTTATTTGGTCATAGTATTTTATTGATTAGTTATTCTTACAAAAAATCAAGTCATATAATCTAATTTAATAAGCTTGTATTTACAAATGTTATATATAGAGCTCACAAAATAAGTTCTTAACAAGCGTTGCAGAATATCCTCAACTCCAGACTGTTTTCTGCTTCTAGTATCATCAGTGAGGTGCCAGAATATTCAAGCATTAGATTAAAGATAGCTAAATTGGAAGACATATGGGTATCTGAAAATTTCAGATTTTCTATTTAATAGTTATACATTAGATAAAGTGCTGAACTTGTTCTGGTATTTTTAATCTAATGCTTGAATATCCTGGCACCTTACTGATGTCACCAGAAGCAGAAACCAGTCTGGGATTGAGGATTCTGCAAAGCTTGTTAAGAGCTTATTTTGCGAGCTCTATATATAACATTAATTATTCTACATGTCTTTAGGAAGAGAACTTAATATGTATACAAATATATTATTTTATCCTCCTAATGATAGTTTAGGAGATTATGGGAAAAATATCAGGAATACTATGAATTAATCTGATAAAACAAAGGCAAAACTCTCCATACAGAAGTTTCTAGCTTGTGGCTGTTATCAGAAAGAAGCCTTGAACACGAGAGTGCTGCACCTAGATCTTAGGATTTTATGCACAAACCTTCTTGCCCCCATTGATTACTCAGGTTTGGACTGAATGACACTGTTGTATGGAGAATTTTGCTTATTGTAATAGCTAGAGCAAACATAAAAAATGGTGATCATGTGATGAATTAAACTGATTAATCACTTTTTTTTTCAGCATAGTGCTCAATCAATGCATATATATATATACATATTTAATATCAAATATAATATATAATAAAAAAACTGTAGAATGATAAATATAATTAGCTAATATGGTTAAATGTCTTTAAAAAAATTTAAACATTATTTAAACTTTTTAAATATATTTAACTGTTATTAGAAATAACATGCATATTAGTATATATAACACAATGTTTCAAGTGGTATTATTTTCATTTCTTCTTCAGGTGTTGCTGATATGACCAATTACAGTATTAGTATATGAATTGAACAGTGATATTTAGATTTGTAAATATTCATTTTAAAATGGGATTATTTGCCATTATCATGTGAGCAGCTTTTTAAAATTTTCGTCTTTATTCAATATTTGTTTTTTCCTAATCAAACATATTTTTTGGTACCTACATGGACTGATAGCTTAAATATATCAGTTTTTCCATTTTAATCATCAGTTTGTTCTTTTAATCATTTTTCATTAGAGTGATTTGTTTCATCATTATAGATCTTTGTACATTCACATATAATTTTATAAATGCAATTTTTGTTTTACAGCATTTCAGGGTTAGGTTCTTCAGAAGTTAGAATTTATTGTAGTGAGCTATGGCTTTGGAAAGCTGTTGATATATTGTTTCCAGATTTTTTAAAGTTTTTCTGTTATCTCTGGTAAAACAGGCAAAACTCACTATATGTATTGCCACACACAGCAAGCTAGAGTAATCAATGGATGCCAGAAGGCTTGTGCATAAAATCCCCATCTAGTGCCTACTCATCTAATATCCCCAGACTAATTTCTGGCGGGTGGCCTTCGAGCTTGCTGTGTGTGGCAATACGTATAGTGAGTTTTGCCTGTTTTAACAACAGCTATACACAGGCATAAGAAGTGGTGGTCATGTGATGTTTATTATCTCTGGTAAACATGGTTACACTATAGTATCTATAATTTTTTTCTTTTGATGCTTCCTCTTGTTGTCAATTTAAGATTTTCTTAATGTTAGTTGATGGATAGCCATTCTTTATGTGTGTTTGTTCTATGAAAGTTGTTTCTCCAAATCATTGGTTTATAAACAATCTTTTATTCTGTTGCATAAAAATAATATAACTCCATGTTTTGTGTTTGTAACATGCATGACTGAATATACATACTAAATATTTTTCTGTATGTGGGGTTTTTCTGTAAACTGTAGTTTTGATTTTGCCATCTAATGTCAGTTTTAGTCCCTGTTTTGATTCTATTGAGAATTTAATTGAAGGGGATATATTATAGATGTATTTCTAATATGTTTGTAACAGTGCTTTATCATATAGTCATACAACAAATATATCATTGTCATAACAAAGCCAAACTTTAAGTGGATATGGAGTAATATTTATGACTGAAGTTTCAAGTTCTTCCATATAAATGTTGCTAATCAAGGGTAAGAATGTTGAGTACATAATTATCCCTTGATTTTGTTAGAAAAATTCTGTAATGTATAAAAAGTATGTTGCTGTTATACAGAATGTTAAATGTTCCATTATAATGAGAGCAGTCTTTTGTATGCTATTATCCTCATTCAATCTTTTCCTTAAATAGACAGTGCTACATCACAAGGTACTTTTATTTGAAAAAACTTCCCACATCAAAAATTGTTAAGATATTAGATCTTTCTATTTTTCATTTAATTTTTCAAAGTAGCTAGAATCTCTGATAAAGAATTATGTCTTGTAAGTCGAAGAACTAAGAACCTTCAGAAGAAATCTTGCCAACTTTTGACAAGGTAATTTTCTAAAATTAACAGCAGGTCTTATTGGAAAGTAGTTCTTATGGATTTTAGGTGTACCATAAGTAGATGGTTTTTTTTACTGAAATATAAATTTTTTTTTTTGAATCAGTGAAATAGCTATAATGCTTTCTAAATAATGTTTGTAACTTTGTTTTTGTAAATGGCCTAGAACTTTTTACTATTTTTTTTTGTATTAACTAGAATTCATAAATCCTGCATCCTATTAAGAACTACGGTTAGTTTCTATAAATTCACTTTGTCAAAACATGACAAAATTTCTTCTTTATGATGTTTATTGGAATGTAAATATTGTTATAAAAAGATTAAATGAAAATAACAGCTTACAAAACAGAACAAATGAGACTCTTAACATTCTACACTCTGATAACATATAGGTTCACACTATCACTCCTGATTAGCAACATTTAAATGAAAAAACTTGAAAGCATATTCATAAATACTACTCAACAATCACCTTAAGTGTGACTTTGCTATGTTAATGATACATTTGTTGTATGACCACATGGTGAGACATTATTATAAACCTTTCTGGGCATACATCAATAATGTATCTCTTTCAATTAAATTCACAATAGAATTAGAATGAGAACAAATATTGGTTACTTTTAGATATTCTTATGACAAGACTCCCTCACAACAAAATTAAAACTACATCTATCTAATTATGACAGAAACATAAATGATAAATTATTATGAAAAAAGGCAAAAACAATTGTTCAGAAACCAGTGATTAAGAAAAAGAAAAGACATAAAACAAACTCTCAAAAGAAAGGTTATCCATCATCTAACATTAAGTAAATCTTACATAGACATTAAAAGGAACATTAAAAATAAAAAAATATTTTAATATGTTTGTGCATATAAGGAATAGCAGACAATTTAAAGAAAATCTGCAATCAGTATAACAGTTTTCCAAAGCTATAGCCCACTATGAGGAATCCTAATCTCGACGAAGCCTAAATTGAAATAGTGAAAAACAAAAACTGCATTTAAGAAATATCATGTGAATGCAAAAAAATGTATAATGGCAAAACCAATCAACCCATTGAAAAGCAATTACATGAACACAGAATGATGACTAAAAATGGAAAACAGGTATATATATATTAAAGTAACAGAATATGTATGTATCTATGAAGAAATGTTCATTTATAAAAAGACAAAAATATTGAACAGAGAGGAAAAATCACAAAGAAAAAAAATGAAAAAAACTACTCATAATTCAACCTAGTGTGATAATTTATAAAAAAGAAATCAGGACTGTCATAGATAAATATATAAAACTGTTGTTTTTGACAGAATAGTTGAATTAATTGGAGGGCACCTTAAATTCAATATTTATAAATCTAAAGATCTCTGTTCAATTTCATGTTAGTAATATTAGTCAGGCCAGTAACATTCAAATTGTTGTTATATTAACTTGTGAGCTATTACTAACAGATGAATATAATTAAATAAAGTCTGAATTTTTCTACTACATTTACCAATTAATATTAGATGATGGAAGTAGTCCTACATATACAACTACAATACCATTATTAAAATTTTTCAAACAATATAAAAAACTGAAATTATCTTTACAATTTTAAATATATCAATAAATAAATAATAATTATAACTGGCTTAAAAAAAATAAATACAATCTTAAATAGAAGTATTGCAGTTAAAGTAATCATAACTGTTATTTATTTATTTAATGTTGGTATTTTAAGAATTTGAAGTTAATTGTAGTGCTTTGCTTTAATATATATATACACATACATTTGACACCAGCCACTTTAGACAAATCTATTAATGATTATTACTAATTATTTGCTAAAGATAAAAAATATTGTATTTATTTTTTAATTAAACATAAACCCATAGAATAATAACACTTGATCTCATTTTTTCTATGTATAATATCTTCACTATATATTTAAAACTACTATTCCATCATATATTCTTGAAACCCATGAACACTTGAAAAGGACAAATAATCTCAGATTTGCACTTCATGCTGAATCAGTTGGCTCAAGTCAAGTTATAGCAACAGACAAATGTCATTAGAGTACAAAGAAGAGGGAAGATTTAATAATAATAATAAAAACATCAGAAATTCAAATTCTAAAAACACAAGAATGTTTATTGTTATTTTAAAAAGTTATGGGAAAATTATTAACAATTGGTTTAAATGATGAGCTTTATAATAGTTCTATAAATAGAAAAAATGTTTTTATAATAATAATATATTGATGATACATTATTGCATACAAAAGAATATTAATTTTAAAAAAATAAATAACAATGAATTAAATTTATTTTAATTTTTTTTTACAAATTCTTTAAATTTTGTTGATATATATATCTAACAGTAAAACAATATGAAAAATACGGATATCAAAAAAAAAAATAAAATAGCAAAATTGAATCTTTACAGTCATTATGCCAACAATTAACAATACAATTAAACATTGTAAATGAAAAAGAAATGAATTTCTAATTTAAATAAAAATTATAAACAAAAACTTTATTTTGTTATAACTGCATATAGCAATAGTAACTTATTTGTATTCACACTGTTTTTTAGGCAGAATTTTTATATGACTCTAAATTTTTTTGACTAATTACGAAATATAATGAAACACATAATTTAGAAAATAACAATTTGAAGTTTTTAATTTTCACTGGATTAATTTCACCTAATGCAACTACTACCAGATAAAGTAATCCAAACACTACTAATTTTGTTTTATAATAGCAATAAATGTGAAAATTATTTTTTATGGGTAATATTTCTCTAACATAATTCCTGTTGGTTTAATATAAATATAAGATACAAGACCAATTTTTTGCCTAGTTTCATATGGAAGCTAATGGGGTCATTTTAAGAAAACTAGTGCACCATACATTATTCCCAGTTCAAATTTAGGTAAAACTAGCTTAGTTTTACTGAGCTGTAATGTTGTAAAGAAAACATTTTTTTACTGTTACACATAAATTTTTTGAGAATTCATGATCTTCAAACATGTTTCCATGACACTATTGATATAAATATATATCATTGATTTAATTATAAATTAATTTATAATATATTTAATTACAATAAAAATAATTTAAATATAAAAAAAGAATTAGAAGAAAATACTATATAAAAGATATACAGTGCAGTAAAGAACATAATAAAAAAAATTATAGAATTGCATTAGCAAATAATAAAAAATGATTATTTAGTAAACAATACAAGGCAAATTAATAGAACTCAAAATAAAATTGATGTAGGGCACAATAATATACCCAAGATGTTTTAAAATATATATTTTCAATTGGGTTAAATCTATGAAAAATGGAGAAAATGATCATAAAAGAGATGTGAAAAAATGTGTTTCAAAATAAGTTCCATTTGTATATTTTATCAATACTAAAATAAAATAAATTATGAAGATAACATAAAACCTATTACTTTGAAATTAATAAAACTATGAAAAAATATTGTAAGCCACTATAAATATTATATAAAGTTCTATACCAATATATGATAACTAAATTTTAAACAGTATTTGAAAAATACACACACACATACATATATATTTAATCAATCAAATTATACATAACTCGAAATAATAGACAATAGTAAGTTACTGGAAAATGACTACTGTATAAGAAACAATATATATCTTAAAGGATTACATTTGTATGGATATATATATAAATTCATTTTACAAATAGTAATTGTTGAATTAATGCATAATTGATTACTGATCATTAGTTATTTGATTTGGGATCTTATAAAAAAAAAAATATGGTCAAATTAAAAAAATAGATTAGTTAAAATGCATATTGTCATTTTCGCATTTTTTCCAGTATGTTCAACATATATTTAAATGAAAGATAGTTATAATTATTCAAAAAATACAAAACCTCACTATACAAATTGTTTCAATTTTGTTCTTTCAGATTTTCATATATTTCTGTATTTATAGAATATTCCAATTCTCAAAGTAGACTTTGAAGTTATGCATTTTGTTGTTTTATTCATAGAAAATAAACTAAAAAACAAAACACTAATAGAAATGCAAAAAAGTTTATATTTCCTAATATCAGTCATCTTGCAGTAAAAACACTGCTCCATTATCAATTTTACCCATGTACATTTCATGTGTTGAGATGGAATTTTAGTATATACAAAAATAACCTAACAGTTGTCAGTCTTATGTACTATGTAGTTTGCCATAGCCAGCCAATCGGAATTGCACGGGTATGTAGCAATAGGAATTATTATGTAATAGATGTGTACTATAAGTTAAAGTATGTTTATTTTTTTGACAAATTTTAGTTGTTTAAAAATAAATAAGAAAACATCAAAAGCTACTGCAGACTTTTTCCAAAAACCAAGTACTTTGAATGCTAATGAAAATGTTAATTTATTCACAAAATGATTTACCTTAGGCAAAATAAAGATGTACTGTTTTTTGTCAATTGAATCCTGATTTTTTTAAAATTTGTTTTCATTTCTTGGCCTAAGATGGAAAATTTACCCAGACCTCAATGTGTTATTTGCAGATAAATTTTTTACGAAGAATGTATGAAGACAGCAAAATTAATATATCATTTACAGACTAAACATTCAAATCTACAAAATAAGCACTGTATTTTTTTGTTAATTGAAAGAACAAAAATTATCTTTTAAAAAAATTTTTAGTCAATAAGTCTCTTGTAAATACGCTATGCACAAAAAGCAATACTCTGTTGCTGAAAACTTAATTGAATCATGTTTAACAGATAAGTAATCTGAAATCCTAGATATGGTTACTGGAAACAGAATAAAAACCTAGCCACTTTCTAACGATACTATTCAATGTAGATTTAGTAAATTAGCAACTGATGCTGAAGATCAATTAATTCAAAAAATAACAAATCATTATTTGCAATTCAAATAGACAAATCTACAGATGTTACCAATAAAACCATATTTTTATATTTGTTATGAAATCAGTTATATAAAAGAATTTTTTTGTTGTGTTGAACTTCCTAATCATACAACTCAATTGAAAAAATGTGTTGGCTTATGTAGTGGCAAGTATGATTGGAAAACATTCAAGAAATGCAAATAAATAAAAATGGCAGATGACTAAATAATTTTTACTTATTATGTTAAACATTGCGAACATTTAACTGCTAAAAAATTGCTTCCTGATTTAAACAGTTCTTAATCAATAAAATTTATATTAAATGCAACACACTAAATTCAAGACTATTTTCAAGTTTATGCAATGAAATGGCTACTTCATGCAGAATTGCAATGGTTGTCAAGAAAGAAAATATTAACAATACTTTATATATTAAGAAAAAAAGTTAAAATATTTCTAGAAACAAAACATTCAGAATTGAGTAATATTTTCTGTGACAATTGGATTGCTAAACTGACTTACTTGTCAGTCATATTTTCATTAATGAATGAACTAAATTTAAGCCTGTAAGGAAATAGCACTACTTTTGATTTATGGAATAAAATTGAGGCATTCAAAAAAAAAGTTAAAATTTTCTTGTTAAGCATGTAGAAGAAAAAACAATATTTTATTCATTTTTCAGAATTGATAAATGTTGATATAAACATCAGCGAATTGAAAAATACTGTTTATGAACATTTAACAGGATTTTGATGTGCATTTGATCAATATTATCCACAGGAAAAAACACACGGAAAAGCAATTATGTGCATTTTAAATCCATTTATTGAACAAGAAAATAACCTGATTTGGAATAGGAAAATTAAGACTTAAGTTGCAATGATACCTTAAAGCAGCAGTCCCCAACCTTTTTGTACTTAAGAGCACATTCTATAATACCAGCCAGGTGGCAGGCACCATTTATTTTTTCAATGTGAATTTATAGTTGGATATTGTTAATGATAGACCCTTTTACGCTGTAAAAGTACAGTATGACCTACAATTTGATTACAATACAATACATTAATTTATAAGAAATCTTAAAAACTAAATTTATTTGTATCAGATAAATAATTTATCATGTTCAGATAGCGGCGAGCATACATAAAATGGTCTGCGGGCACCATGGTGTCCGCAGGCACAGGTTGGTCACCCTGCATTAAAGTTATTATTTAATTTGATAAATATAACTCAATTTTGGGTTAAAATTAAAATCGAATATCACATAAATCTTAAGAGTGTTACTATTGTTTTCGGATATACACTTATGTGAATCATTATTTTCGGAAAAATCATAAGAAATTGTTTATTAATAAATCCGGTTTTGCACTTAGCAATCACGAATATATCTCCAAGACTTGATAAATTAATTACTGAAAAGAATAAGCAACAATCACATTAGTTTTTGGTTTATAATTATGTTTCACTCAGTTATTTAAATATTCTTTGGGTTTTTTCAGATTTTATTATTAAATATTTTGTTAATTTACTTTTGTCGATTATTGTTTTTTCATCATTCTTTAAAATATATATTAAATTTGTTAAATACTATATATATTAAAGAGTGTAAAACAACTTGGTATTAGTAGAAAATTTATTTCTGCAATAAGACAAAAAGATTAAACTATTACTAAAAAGAGAGATGACATTATGAAATGTGAAGAGTTCTATCAAGAATTATATATCAATAAGGAAAAATACCTCTTGCAACTAATACATCTGAATTGCCTAAGATTTTAACTGAAGTGAGAAATGCAATTAAATTTATGAAGAAAGAAAAAACTCTAGATAATGATGGAATTATAATAAATATCTTAAAGCAAATGAAGAAATAGAAATTTTTTTGACAGTTATATACCAAATATCTTAATGATAAAGATGTTACCAGATGATTGAAAGAATGCCATATTAATATTTAAAAAAAATGATAGATATTAGAAATTACAGATCTATCAGTCTTTTATTAATTCTACACAAAATTTTTACCAAAATAATTAGAACTTGTCTACAGCAAACTTTGAATTTTAATCAACCAAAAAAACAAGTTTGGATTTAAAAGTGGTTTTAATACAATGGATCATATCAAAGTATTGAGAGAAGTTATAAAAATGAGCAATAAAAATGAGTTGCCATTATATTTTGGATTTGTAGATTATGAAAAGACATTTGATTCTATAAGCATTTCTTTAGTGATTCAAGCATTGGATTATCAAGGTATAGACCCAGCATATTGTCATATTCTGAGGAATATTTATAAAAATGCAATAGCAACAATTAGATTACATAATGATACCAAAAAGATTAACATTGGGTAGAGTGCATGTTAGGATAAGTCTATATCTCCAAAAATTTTTACAGCAGTTTTGCAAGTATTTTGTGAATGAAAATAGGAAACTAAGGGAGTAAAAGTAAATGCAGATTATTTATATTTAGGTCATGTGGATTTAGTTTCAGGAAATGTTGCGATAGTTATCTCAAAAGAAAATAAAGATTGATAATGATGAGTTAGAAGTTAACAACTACAAGTACCTTGGTCAGATTATGACTACAGGTAGAAATATAATGAATAAAATTAATCATACAATTAAACTTGGTTAGATTGTTTTTGATAAAAATAAATATTAATTATTTAAAAAGGTTTTAATAAATGTGTTTTATCAGTTCCTTACTTATGTGGATTTGATTCTTGGATACTTAACAGAAGAGCAATACAGAGACTTCAGACCATTCAACGAAGTATGGTTACATAATGGAAGTAACAACTGAAAATGAAATACATAGGTGAGAGAACAAACAGATGTTACTGACATTATTGAAAGAATTAAGAAACTGAAGTGGAATTGATTTGGACATATTGCTAAGAGATAATAGATGGATAGTTGAAATCTTAAACTGGATTCCAAGAGATTGTAAAAAAACCTAGAAAGAGATTACACGTGAAATTGGTGGATGAAAGAAGAAAATGTGCTGGGATAATGTGGAAAAAAGGCTAGAGATTAATTGAACTTAAAAAAATTTATTGCTCTGCAGCGTGTAGTCAGTTAAGAAACACTGCTCTATATTTATGAAACTGCCTATTGGTAAGTGAATTATAGACTATATTTTTTAAAATTCAATTTGTAACTGTACACGATTTGATGCAGTAATAAAGCGATAGATGTTCCAGATCTTGAACTTCTTATGAATTTCAGCAATAAATCGTTTGATTTTATATATAATTTATAAAAATATGGTTCGATTTTAATTAAGTTTACAAAAATTACTATTTTTGTTTGAAAAATAATTAATACTTTTATTCATTTTTTTAAATTATATTTTACCAATTTCATTCATGATAAAAGAAAACAGTTACACACAAAGATTCAAAATAATTTTATTTAGGGTAAAAAAAAACAAAGATATTAATTCCCAGCAAACAACAAAAAACATTAAAAAGATCTAAAGACAAATTTGACTTTCACAAAAATATCTTGCATTGATATCTCACAATATGCTGATCTTCATATAACCCCAATATTGAAATTTGAGACAATCTTTAATAAAAAAAACGTTAGAAATAAAAGTACTGAAGATATTACAGATAATTAATTTAAAAAAAACTGAAGATAGTAATGAAAAGAATTTACTAAATTGATCTAGTTCATCTATTGCAAAAATAGAATTAAAGTTATGGTTTAATAGTAGGAATCAAATATATGAGGTTTGCCATTAGATTATTTTTACCATATAAAATCAAACAAAATTAAAAAACAGAAATTGGCTTATATTTTCAAAAACAAGTAGTATATTGCTATTTTTGCATTAGTGGCTTCCAAACCTAGAAAAGAACTTTCAAAAAAAAAAAATCTCATCTATGTATTTTATTTAAACAATCTTCAATATTATAGGATATTAATTTATTGTAGCAGAAAACACAAGGAGACTTACTATAAGGAAGGTAGTAAAAAAAAAATTGTTATAAAAAGAAATGTCGATTAAGACTAACATTAATTAACAATGAAGGTAAAAAAATCAAAGAGAATGAAACTTCATAAAATGCTTGGAATACTCAAGTGAAGAGGATTTTTTTTTTTAAAATTACAAGAATACAATAAATTTTTGATGTTCCACATATTAACAGATGCTAGTTGCAGGATATTCATTATCACAAGTGATATAAAATATTGACTGCTGGAATTCATATTGACAGATGTAGAAAGACATTTATTTGAAATACAAGTATAATTTATATACTTTGACTTTAGATGTCAAATGGATCACTGAAGGGAGTTTGAAAGTCTGTGTTTAAATCCCTTATAGTAACATCTAAACTCCAAGTATATAAATTATACTTATATTTCGAATATTAAAGATTCAGATTGTATCCTGCCCATCCCTCTTCTGTGCATTTAAATGGATAAAGTCCTATACATGAAGGGTCAGAATGACTTAAAAGTCAAGGCAAGAAATTTGGGCATTTTATTATAAGATTATCAATGGTGTGAAGGGCTGAAGAATGGAGTAGATCAGGCGTGTCAAACTCATTCAAACAACAGGCCAAGTAAGATTCTCGCAGGCCGCATCATACAAATTTTCTTAAAATTTTTATTTTGAAGTGAGAATTCAGGAATATAGGTGGGGTAATTAAAGCATATTATGTAGATTAGTGAATACACTACAATAATATAAATTGATATAGTATTGCTTTTATTTAAACATTTATTTGATTTGATTATATATTTACAAAACTACAATTTGTTTTTACTGGAAACTTGTCAGCGCTTTCCTCCTACTGCTTTTCCGATATCTGGATTCAAAGACTGAGAACAAACAATTTTCATTATGGTATAGATGTTTGTCAGGTAATCTTGATCTGAAGCTGTTTTATTTAATTTCAAGTATGAAAATAATTGCTCACATAATTATGTACTTCCAAAAAAGCATAAAATTTGTGCAGCAAATTTTTTAATTTCCAGGTATCTTTCACCTAAATAGGAATATATTTTAGGAGTACCTACTTCTCGATATTTGTTTTTTAAAATCTGATCATTCTGAAAATCAATCAATTCCAGTTGTATCAAAGTCGGAGCTTTTTCAACTTCAAAGGCAAAAGGTTCATTGAAAAGAGAAAAAATTTCTTCTAATTCCTTGAAATCATCAAAACATTTATCGAATTCGTTTTTTATTTGTGAAAATGAGCAATTTTGATTTTGCACTTTTAATTGCTCACATGTAGGAAAATGTCAAAACGTTCTTTTGCAAATGATTTTTAAACAAATTCAGTTTTTGTGCAAAGCTTGCAACTGCATCATACATATTCATTATCAATTGACCTTTGCCTTGCAATGTAATATTAAGATTATTCAGATGATATATCTGTTAAAAATGCTAGGTATTGTACCCACAATGGATCTTTTATAACAGATATATTTTTGTTGTTTTCATCTTTTATTTCAAAAAATATTATTTCCTCCAAAAGCAGACAGCTCTTTAGAAAGTGGCAGGACAACCAACGAACTTCTGTGTAATAAGGAAGACCTTTGAATTCTAAATCTTTAAGGATCAAAGTAAATTGGCGATGATTAAATGCTCTTGATTGAATAAAGTTGACTATCTTTGTAAATGTTTAAGTACTTAATCCATTTTTAATAATTTTAAACAGAGAACTTGTTGGTGAATGAGGCACTGAAAATCTTTGATTTTCAGTTTATCTGGATACTCATCTTGTAATTTTCTTGTCAGTCATGACACAAAACCTTTAGTTTCACCCATCAATTTAGCAGTCAGTTGTCACAGAAACAAGCTTGTCAAGAGAAAAGTTAAATTTTTCTAAAATGCTCCATATGGCATCAAAAATATCTTCACCAGTTGTTGTTCCATGAGGAGGGATGAATTGCAACAATTCTTCAGTGTTCCTCATGTTATTACTGCAACCATGAAAAAAAATAGCAACTTGTACAACATCTCTTATATACATGCTTTCATCAATCATAATTGAAAAGAACTGGATTTTGGTAGATATTTCCTGCAGGTGTGAAGTGATGTCACTTGCCATTTCAGTAATTTTATCTGCCATTGTATTTCTTGATAATGAAATGTCTCAAAATGCCTGTACCTTTCCTGGACAGACAAATTCGGAAGCTTTTATCATACATTCCTTAATTAAAGAACCATTGGTGAATGATTTGCTAATAAATAGACTTCATAACTAGCTCTTGTTACTGATTCATTGCTTTTCATGAATTTTGTAAGCACTCCTTGCTGGCTACTTAATGAATTAATTGTTCATTGTTTTTAATTCTTATTTTTGCTTCAAAGCACAAAAATTGTTCTTCGTGATATAATGTCACTTAATGCTGTATTCTTTAGAGACACCAATGTTTCTTGGCAAATTAAGCACAAAATCTTATCGTTCACTTCCACACAAAAACAGTTCAGTTCTTACCTTTCTTGAAATTTTCTTCCCTTGTCATCAATCTTTCATTTTTTATTTAGCATTAGAAATCACATTTTCTGTATTAAAAATAGGGCTTTAAATGTTAAAAAAATTGCAACTACATTTACTTACATTTTTTAAACGAGTTATAAAAAAAAACTACAAATTTTTAACACACCGATCAGAAACTAGCGCAACTGCCTTTTGTTACAATTCTAAGAAAAACCTAACATCTGCAGATAGGATTGCTATATTGGTGGCTCGAATAGCTGATTTAAGTTTTGCTGGAATGTTTTTATTTTCTCGGAAGCACATTATTAATTAATGTTGCCAGTTTTGGTGTTCATCATATCTCAAATGCTTTATCATAAAAGCGTGTCATCAAAAATGTTTAGCTATGTGTGTAATCGAGAATTATAAATTAGCTATGTACGTAGCCAACAATTATTGTATATATTTTAGTTCACGTAATTAAATATAAGTTTGTTTTTTAAAATTAATTTGTTTACAATATATTGTCCTATTTCACTTTATTGCATAGCATCGTAGCCACAAGCCAGGAAAAATCTAGTAGAGGGCAGTCACTTTGATATGTCAGGAGTAGATTGAAACCTATTCATTAAAGTTTTGCTAGCTTAATATAAACTGAGCACTGATTACATATATGTGCAGATGATCTGGACCAAGTGATGAGTTCTGGTTCAGTATGAAATATGTATATTGGAGACCATTTATCTTTTTTCACATGTCTGTCGGTTGTATGAGATAGAGCGGATCACTGAAGAGAGCTAGAAAATCTGTGTTCAAGTCCTCTATAAAGACAATTATTAACTTTAAAAAATATTCAGAATTACAAGCATACATTAAAAATGTCATTAACATTAATTACTTTATAAATTTAGTCAGCAATTTCTCTGCAGAAAATTTTAGCCTATTACTATTTTATCTGTGCAAAAATTATTTTTTCTGCATCCATTGATAAAAAAAACTATTAAAATATTACTTGAAAATAATTGGTGAAAGAAGATGCAATATTGACTTAAAAATTAGTTACAATTATATTAAAAAAATCCTTACCCAATATTTGCAATTCAAATTTAATGAAAGCTCCCCCTTTATTCAGAAAAATGAATACGAAATGATTCAATAATTTTGAACATTTAACAAAAAGTAGATGCTTCCACCAAAACCCTACAATCAACTAAATGTTCACTAATTAAAAGGATTTGGTTAATTAAAATCATTATAATGTTTCCTTTTTAAAATGTGATGAATTCTTTAATGTAGAAAAAGAAGCAATTTTTGAAGAACAGAATGAAATATATAGGAAATGTTTTTTTGATAAAAAATAATACAAAAATTCATTTTTTTCACGAAGAAATTTTCATTTGTAATTCATTTAATGCTATTTGTTGTAAAATAATTTGTTGGAATAAAATAATAAGCATTCTTTAAGTTTATCTAACTAAGACAAAAATAATACAGATATTATGAATTTTAATGATGAATTGAAATAATTCCTTCTCTTTATAAATGAAGATAAAATCAAATATAATAGTTTCTAAATGTGGAAATTATTTAAAATTTTTGACAGTATTTCAAAAAGCAATGGGATTTTTTTTCCAATACAGAAAATTGTGAAAAACTATTAAAGTACAATAAATCAGAGAAAGGTTAAATAATTAGCACTTTTACGTACAGAATATATCAAAAATAACTGATGAGATGGGAGAATTAAACTAAATGTTAAAAAACATTCACATTAAGCATAGAAACTTCCAAAACCAATGCCATTTACATCATATAACCACAGCTAAAAAAAAAATATTTATAATTCATTCATAAAATCTGATTAAAGCATTAATTTTTTAAGTTCTATTGTAGAAGGCAATTTCCATCCTTTTTATTAAATATTTGCTTAACATCTTCAATAAAGGGAAAATCAAAAAAAAACAATCTACTTTCAAAACTATAAATTAGATATTTATTTCATTAATCTGTTCTGGAGTTCTACAAATTTATTGCATCAAGTCACATATTTCCTAACTTGATTACATTTTTAGTTGGCCATGAAACGATGCAAGAACTTTCATAAATTTAACCTTGCTCCTTCAGAATTAAACTCTTCTAATAGTGAATTTTTCTTTCATTTATAGTTATCATTATATAGTGCAATTTTTATTATTATTATAAATTTTTAATTTAATACCACATGGATTATTCAACAATTAAAATGAGTTTCTTCGAACAAGCTATATAAGTAATGAATATTGTTCCAATGTATTATTGACCGTTAACTACTACTACTATAGTTTTATTAATAAAATATCTTTACTATTTGATTTTTCTCTTGTAATATATATTTGTTATCTATGTTGTAATAATAAATTTAAGATGAAAAAATGCAATATAAAAAATAATTGTTTAATTGCTTGAACATGATATTTGAGCACCAAAAATGACAAGATGAGCACGTTTCTAAATCAAACATTGGAACAATTTATAATTTTATTAAGTCAATTTAATAAGACTTTGTTTTCCTCTTAATGACTACCATATTTTGATTCCAAAATATAAACAGAATAAATCAAGAGATACTATGTGGCAGTAAGAATTTTGTTAACAAATTAGCTTTAAAAAACAAAGCAATTTTCTAGCTATCTTTACATAGTGGCGACATCTATGCAGGTATTAAAATTACCAGGTGGCATTGTAATTAATATCTGCAGATAGTTGGAGTAATACAAGAGTAAGATTATTATTTAAAGGAAAAGATCATAGAAAGTTAAATAATTATAGACTGATAGCATAATGTTTTCTCATATATGGTGGCTGGAAGAGTTGCAAAATGAATAGAATAATGTAGTGGGGGAAATGCAAGGTTTTAGGTCAGACAGGTGTATAGGAGATAGTTTATTTGTAATTACACAACTTATGGATATGAGTAAGAATTCAAGTAGATCATTATATAAAAGTTTTATAGATATAGAGAAGGCATATGATAGAATAAATAGAAATAGATTATGGGTAAGTTTAGAAAATTTGGGAATGGATGAAGCTTTAATAAAAATATTAAGAAATTATATGAAAATAATTACTGTACTTATCAATTAGAAGATATAGAATCAGTTAAAATTAAAAATGGGGTGGGACTAAGGCAAGGATGCCCTATGTCACCTATTTTGTTGTATTTGAGTGAAATGGAGAAAGCAATAAGACTAGAAAGAGGGATAGAGATACTGTTAATAGGTGGCAAAGAAGTATATACTTTGCCAGTCCTTTTTTTTCCGGATATCTTTTTGTGTGCAGAAAGAACATATGGAAGCTATGCTGAGAACATGTGCAATGGTGGGTAGAGATGGGGATTAAATTTAGTGAAGAAAAATCAAATATAATGATGGTTGATACTGGGGAAAGAGATGATGTAGAATTTTTATTGGGGGATATAAAGTTAAGTGTGGTGGATAGATATAATTATTTGGGAATCATCTTAAGTAAACAGAAAAATTGTTTAGATGAATGGGAGAAAAAAATGGTAAATGAAGCAAAGAAAAAAAAAAGGGGTTTGATAAAGAAATTGTTTTCATATAATAAACATGATGTAGCTAGAAATGTATGGGAGTTGCAGTAGCAGGGTTAACATAAGGTAATGATGCATTAGTAAAGCAGTATTCATTACTTAGAAAAACTATAAAGGGAAGTAGGAAGACATGCATTAAAGGAGACAATTCAAAAAGAAATGGGTTGGTCAAGTTTTTATGCGATTCAAAAAGTAAAATGAAAATGTTTGGTAGGTTGCAGTTTATGGATAATAAAATAACCAAAATATTTGTTACGAGTAAAGGGCAGGCAACAAGATGGGTGAGAAAAATAATGCCAGATGCAAAAGATTTGGAGAAAGAATTTATATCAGTATACTTGTATAAAAAGTGGGATGATTGTGTTAGGAAGATTGTTGAGTGTTATAGTGGTAAGGAATGGGATAAAAGATGCATTGATAAAAAATAGGGAGTTGGAGAACTAGTATGGAGAGTAAAAAGTTTACATATATATAGAAGTAAACGGAACATTGGTCACAAGTTAATTTATAATAGCAAGACAAGTAGTTTGTTTTTTAAGGCTCGAACAGGATCTTTAACAATAAGAGAATATACACGTAAATGGAAAAATATGGGTGATTTAGTCTGCAAATTGTATAAGGAAGACATAGAAAATATTAGGCATTTGTTGATTGAATGTAAATGCTTGAAAGCAGAAAGGGTACAAACAATGAAGTTATGGAAGAATAAATATGAACAAAGCGATTATACAGAAAGTAGGTTATTGGTTTTAGTGCTGGGTTTAGGAAAAGATAAGGGGGATTTAGATATAAAGGCCATAGAGTTGACAAAGATTATGTTGTGAAAATGGGATGGAGCAGATTATGGGAAAGCTTAGAGTGGGAAGTGGAAGGTAAAGTGGTTAACAGGTTTCTTTGGGCATAGTTGTTGAGAGATTCCCGACTCTGTTTAAGGAGAAATCACAGTACATCACATTTATATCATCCCTGACCTTCAATAAAGCAGTAGTTACTATACAAACTTTTGTTTTCTAATAAATTTTACTAAAAATATATATCATTTCTTCCAATTACAAGCTCCTCTACCCCCAATTTCTTTTACAGTAAAATAAATCTTATAAAGATTTCTAATTTACATTTCCCTCAATATTTTATTAAATTCAACTCGTGTATTTTTGAAGTCTGATTTTTAGACTGTATAAATTAAACATGTATGTAAATATTTCTTAAGCAATACAGTTTCATAATATGGTGCAGTGATAAAATGTCAAGTTCTAAAATTTAGGATCCATGGATCACAACTCCAGTTCTGTTACTTTTGTGGTGCTTGAGCAATAAATAATTATTTATTATTATAAAAAAAAATTATCAGTAATTTTTTTTGTTGATTATTTAAATTTCTAATATTGTCTTCATATAGAATAGGTAGAAAGATATAGAATATGAAATGCTTTGTTCCTTGAGCATCAGAAATGACAACTGAACTGTGATTTGTGAAATTGAGCTCTCACTAAAAACTATACATGACAAGGTTATCTATTTTTTAATATTTAAATGAACTTTAATATCTCAAAGATATTGGGATAAATTTAACAAAATGAAAATTAAGTGAGATACAATATTTAAGAATATAACAGAAAAATATTAGAACACGAATTGCCAAAAGCTAAACAAAGTTTGTATTAAATTATTTTGTAGACTGCTAATGCAGAAAATTGTTGAAGCCTGTTGTGAATTTCCCCACAGTGGAGTGAGATAAAAGGCACTGCAGACACTGTAATTTTAAAAAACCTTAAAACAGGGGTTCAAAAGAATTTATTAAATTGATCCAATTCATCTAATACAATGATTGATTATTACAAAGATAGAATTAGTTATTGTTCAATAGTAGGAAACAAATATATTGAAGAGGCTTGCCATTAGATCATTTTTACCACATAAAAACAAAATTAAAAAAACAGAAATTGGCTTGAATTTTCAGAAGCAAGCAAAGTGTATATTGCTAAAAGAAACATCATCTGTGAACTTTTTATAAAAGAATTTCAATATTATAGGATACTAATTTACTGTAGCAGAGAGAACAAGACTTGCAATAGGAAAATATATTTTAAAAAATGTCAATTAGGTTAACATTACGTCACAATGAAGGTAAAATTTTAATCAAACAGAAAAGAAAACTTCATACCAGCATGCTTGAAATACTTGAGAAGAGGATCATCTTTTAAAATTAATTTCAAAGATGCCAGTTACAAGATATCTATTATCAGTGATATATTTGATTTCTGGGATTCATATTGATAGTACATCATCATATGTAGAAAGACAACAAAAAATAACATTACTGTGAACATATTAAAAAAATATTTAGGATTACAAGCGTATATTAAAAATGTCACTAACACTAATCATTCTATAAATTTAGTCAGCAATTTCTCAGCATAAAATTTTAGCACTATTTTATGTTGGTGCAAAAAATATTTTTTCTACCTCCACTGAAATAAAAAAAAACTATAGCAATATTATTTGAAAATAAATAATCAATGAAAAGAGATGCAAGAACGACTTTTAGTTAGTTACAATCATATTAAATCTTTACCCAATATTTGCAATTCAAATTTAGTGGAGACTGCCCTTTATGCAGAAAAATGAATACAAAATGGTTCAATAATTAGGAACACCATTTAATAGAGTGAATGCTTCCACCAAAACATTGCAATTAACTAATTAAAATCATTAGAAAATTTCCTTAAAAAAAATATTAATTTTCTAATGCAGAAAAAGAAGCAACTTTTGAGGAATAGGAGAAATATGTAGGCCACTGAAAAGCTTTTTTGATAAAAAATATGATAATCCATTCTTTTTTTCAAAAAAAATTTTCACTTATAATTCATTTAATGTTATTTGTGGGAATGTATTAACAGAACTGCTAATGAAATAAAATAATATAGAAAATTTCAAAACCCTTTAAGTTTGCCTAATTCACGATAAAAAACCTGACAAGAATGATATAGATATTATGAATTAGAATAATTCCTTCTCACATGATCACCATTTCTTATGCTTGCTCATTATTAAAAGAGACAAAACTCTACATACAGTAGCGCTACTCAGAGTAATCAATGGATGCCAGAAGGCTTGTGCATAAAATCCCTATCTAGTGCCTACTCATCCAATATCCCCAGACTAGTTTCTAGCCTTAGTCAGTGAGGAGCCTTGGATCTGAGAGCACTGCACCTAGATCTTAGAATCCAATGCAACCACCTTTTATCTCTACTGAACTACAAAACTATGAGAATAAAATTGGAAAACACAATATTTTCAATCTAAGCACATCAGCTTATAAAGTCATATAGGTCTAAATTCAGTTCAGTAACCCATACATTTTTATGTCTTAGTTCTTTAATAACCATAGCCACCACTATCCTACTAGGCAGGATTGGTATTAAACCATCAAACATTACATGACCAGATTTCTTATGCTTGCTCATAACTGTTATTACAACAAGGAAAAACTCTCCATACAGTAGTGCCACTCAGTGCAAGCCAGAGTAATCAATGGACACCAGGCTTCCCTCATAGTTTTGTAGTTCAGTAGAGATAAAAGGTGGCTGCTGGAGGGTTGCATTGGATCCTAAAATCTAGGTGTAGTGCTCTCATTATCCAAGGCTCCTCACTGACAAAGGCCACAAGCCAGAAACTAGACTGGGGATATTGGATGAGTAGGCACTAGATAGGGATGCACAAGCTTCTGGCATTCATTGATTACTCTAGCTTGCACTGAGTAGCACTACTGTATGGAGAGTTTTGCCTGTTTTAATAATTCCTTCTCTTTATAATTGAATATAAATAACTGTTTCTAAATGTTGAAATTATTAAAAAAATTTGACACTATTTTAAAAAGCAACAAGAAATTTTCTTCACCATAAAAAATTGTGAAAAACTATATTTGAAGTAAAACAAATAAGAGAAAGATTAAATAATTAGCACTTTTATATACAGAACAAATATTACATGTCAAAAATAAGTGATGAGATGCGAAAAAGAATCAAACATTTTTGGAGTATAAATATTAAGACATTCAGAAAAAAAATTGTATGAGAAGCGAATGCAGCACAAAAATTAAAGGAAGTGACGTAGATTTTTATGCCAAGAATGGGAAATATGAGAAAATATTCAAATTAATGAAACAGCTTTTATTAAAATAAAAAATATATTAACACTGGTGATTGTAAATTGAAAAGAAATAATAAAAAAGGAGGCAGGAGTAAAAATAATGTTTTTCTGTGTACTTTATAATATTCTTTCAAAAGATGAAAATGTTTAATTAGATTTGCAGGATCTCTGGGCATATGTACCGAAACTTCAGATTCCAATGCCATTTACATCATATTACCAAAGCTAAGAAAAAATTTGTAATTAATTTAATTCATAAAACCTGATTAAATTACAAATTTTTTAAGTTCTATTGTAAAAGAAAATTTGCATTATTTTTATAAAATATTTATTTTCAAAAAATGAAAAAATCAAGACAATTTGCTTTCAATACTCTGATATTTACTTCAACACATTTTATTAGTCTGTTCTGGAGTTCTATAAATTAATTGTATCAACTCACAAATTTCCCTACTTGATTACATTTTTGATTGGCCCTGAATCTGTATAACTTTCATATTTTAAACTTGATCTTTAAGTATTAAACTCTTCTAGTAGTAATTTCTTTTATTTGTAATTATCATTATATAGTGCTATTTTTTAATAAAATTCTGATTTAATACTGTATAGATTGTTCAACAATTAGAATGCATTTCTTGAGCAAATTATATAAATAATAAATACTTCTTTTAATATATTGTTGACTGTTAACTACTCCTATTCCACATTGCAGTTTTATTAACAAAATGCCTTTACTATATATGATTTTTCTCTTATAACATTTGTTTAATTGCTTGAAAGATCATGTTACATTTGAGCACCAAAAATGATAGGTTGATCTTTGATCTAAGAACTTTAAGCTAAATTCCATTGCTAAATCACACAATGGAACAATTTACATTTTTCTTATTAAGTCAATTTAATAAGTCTAATGATCATATGGTTTTTTTTCTTAAGTCTACCATATTTTAATCCCCAAATCAAATATATAAGCAGAATTAAATTAAGTCACTATGTGGCAGTAAGAATTTTGTTGACAAAGTTTTAAAAAAAAAAACATTTTATAGCTATCTTTATATAATGATGACACCTTATCACCTAATTATGCAGATTTCTATTATTTCTGGCCTTTTCAATACTACAGCAGATACTGCAAACTTTTGCTTTCTAAAAAAATATATACACCTGGGTCTCTTTTTACGCGGACTTATTTAACATGATTTTGAAGTTACGTGATTCATGTTTCACCGGAAGTCGACCTCCGAAAATGCGCTATTACTTTAGATAATAAATTTCGCGCACTTACGTTATATTGAAAGTAATAGCACAGTATTGGAATTCGACTTTCATCTTAGTAATTTCAATATTTTCAGTGCTTTATAGTAGTAAGATTTTGTGCAATAATGAAATTAAAATCATGATTTCCACATTTTATGTATACACACATTAAATTTTACAAGATTATAATGTAAATTTGTTCAAACATTGTGAGTGTTAATTTTGCATTTTAAATCACATTCTGTATTTGCTTTTTAAAAAAGAACATAATCAATTATTATTTTCTTATTAATGACACTAATCATTAACGTGCTCTTAAATTCCAACGAGAGCTAAATGGTTGTATGTCTGGATTTCGCGAGCTTCATAAACAATTAATAAAATCATCGTCTCAAAGATTAATTACTAATTACATTGTCACCAGAAAATAATTAACACAACATGAGAGTGAAGTTGGTGCTAGTTGTATTTCCTCTTGAGAAGAATCTGATTTTTTTACCAGTTTGCAAACGAACCTGTTTATCGATAATAATTAAAATGTGTATAAAAAAATGTAAATTACTGTACTGTAAATTATGCATAAAAATATATTATTTTGAATAAAATTAAATATTATAGTTAAAAAAAGTATGTCTTGTATCAATTTTTTTCAAATTTGAAATTTTTTATTAGTCATATTTCCTTATTTTTTTTTTGCGCGAATTTTAAAGCAATTTTACGTTGGTGCTTTGCTTTTACGCGAATTTTGAAAAATCACAGACCGCATCCCCACCTTTTCAATGTAAGTTATGTCTATTTTTGCGCGATTTCGTTTGCGCGCATTTTCTGAGGAACCTATCTATCGCGTAAAACGAGACCCAGGTGTATATTTTTTTCCAATTATAAACCCCATCCCCAATTTCTCTTATAGTAAAATAAATCTTTTAAAGATTTCTAATTTATATTTCCCTAATATTTTACTTTAAACAGATTATATATATATAATGTTTACACACAATTAATATTTTTGATTTATAACGTTAAAAGTAAAATATTTATTCATTTTTATTCAATTTTAAACTATTTTTTTAAAAGCAGAATATTCAAAATTTATATTATATTTTGAATCTATAGAAAATCATTATAAAAGTTGTTTTGTTTTTTATATGAGATTTTTGATTTATTCAGAGTTTTGGAGAACCATTTGCAATTATTCATGGTAAAAGTATATATGTTTTCAGGAACAGCAGTATCATCTAGAAATAGATGATTCTGGAATGAAAAGAATTTCCCATGAAAACTCGAAAAACAAAATTTAGATTTAAGTATTTTATTTTATTACTGGGAATTATCTTCCTTTTTAAAATTTAACAAAATCAAATAATAAATTTGAAAGCCAAAAGCTTTCAATGGGTTAAAATTGCCTTGATTATTTTTCTAATTTTTATTTAAAAATAGTAAAGTCATATGTAATACATTTTTCAATTTTTTAAAAATAATAAACAAGAAAAAGATGTTGCAATAAGAATGCAGTGATTATCTTTATTTTTAACAATCTAATAATAGCAATATTTATTTTTTAATGTTTGATGTATTTTTCTAATAGTACACTTTGTACAATTTTCTTTCAGATTTTCTATAAATATATATATATATAAATATTACTTACAGTTTATAATAATAATGAGACCAGAAACTATTATAATATACTGTTTTATTTAATCAAGGAGTTGTGTCCATTTTTGCTTCAGCTTTCAAAGCTTGCTGTTTTAGAAAATCTTCTCTCTGATACCATTTAATTTTCTTTTTATTGTTCTTCCGAGATTTCCTTAAATCTCTTAAAAATTTGGGACAAACCTATAAAAAATATTTTGATTAAAAATTTTGAAGTACAGATTAATTTTTACTTACTATTGTGTTTAAAATATATATTTAAGAATGAATAATTTAAATTATTACATGAAGTAATAGAAAAAAACCTCTAAATTCTAATCTAATAATAATTAAATCTTAAAAAATAAAAAATCAACAACTAGACTAAAAAAGATGGGATGAGAGATAATTATTTTTAGCACTCAATATTTTTTGAATAGACCCCCCCCCCCAATTACTTTGAATAATAACAAATATAAAATATATTAATAAATGCTATTACTTTGAAATTAAAATTATTCAAAAATTACTTCATTTATTCATAACTATTTATACATTTTTGAATTAATTGCATTTAAATGTGTTATACAACTTTTAAATAATGAATTTAATCCTTAATATAACATAACCCATTAAAAATTCTCCAAATAGAAAAGATAGTATAGAAAGCAAAAAGCAATATTAGAGCATAAATCAAATTAACTCTTCATAAATTCAATCTTAAAAATTACAAAAAAAAAAACACAAAAAACAATTACTCCTTTCATTGATGGTTTGAGATACTTCTTTGGTCTTTTTATACCATTACGATGATCTTTTCTATCTGTAAAATATATATATACATTTATTAAAGACTGTCTTCTTAAATCTACTTCCAATTAAATATTGAAATGCTGTGCATGAAATTGATTACACAAACATATAATCTCATTGTCACAATTAATGCAGTGATGATCAGTGTCATGAGAGACTCATTATGACCAAGTTCGGTACAAATATAAGCATCTGAAGTAAGGTAAAAGAAAATGGAGGGCAGAGAGAGAAAAATAATTTATTAAAAAATACATTAAATAAGTATATTATATAATAATGTAAATATAATTTATTGCTTAAAAAGTATTAAATTAAAACATTGTTTTAATTGAATTTAGCACAGATAATGAGAAAATTAAATTTTCAATAACATAGTTCTATTTTAACTTTTCTATAATTAATTAAAAGAGTTTGGTAATCTTAGATTTATAATATTAATAACATTTACAAATATATTTAATAAAATTTCTAAATGCAAATAAACAGAAATGAATTTTTAATTGTAATTTAGCCAAAAGCCTAATTTTATTGGAGAAAATAACAATTTTACTATTTTAAATGTCCAAATTCAGATTGTTCCCAGAAAACAATCTGAAAATATTTATTTTATATATCACAATTTATTTTGATTTTTTTTTTAAACTTTAATTCTAACATGTAATTAAATCACACTTTTTTTAAAAAAATAAATAGAAAGAGCAACCAGTCTTCAGGCAAAGACTTTAACATATATATATTTACCTATCATACAATCAGTTATTCAAGTAGTTATATAAGTACTAATGAAGTAAACCATAACAATTCTATTCAACTGATTAGAACGAATATTTTTGATTCTTTTCATGTAGGCCATAATCCAAAACCGTATGGTCATTATTATTAAATCTAATTGTGCTAGTAGTCAATTAACTAATTATAACTTCCAAATAGAATGGCCAAGTTTATTTACACTATCATTAAAATAACTTAGTAAAATATCAAGTAGTTCAGATTTATGGAGAACAGTTAGTGCATTAATTTGAAGATTCTTGATAGGCAGTTGAGAAATTTATTAAATAACGTAGATATTTTTTCAAGTAAACAATCAGCTAACCATTCAACATTTATCAACAAATAGGTATCCTTAGATGAAGTGTGAAATAAGTGCCAGGTAAATATGATAAGTTAATACACTGACTGCAACAACTCCCCTCCCCCAACACACACACCCAAATGCAATAGGATGCAGTCTTCCTAACAGAGAGAAATTTATGGTAAATATCAATCTATAGGACTGATTTCTCATTATATTCATTGATAAGTTTGTTGAACATTGCATTACAATTACTATTGAATGCTTCTATGCTCTCTTGTTCTTTTTACTGAGTAAAGAACCAAATCATTGCAGTTCCCTAATAGTTTTAGTAATATTCCATTCATTGCTATAGCTTTAAAAGTTTAAACTTTTCTCTGGTATCTATTATGTCTCCCATATCTATCAGCATAAGAAATCACCAATTGCCACATTATTGCAGGCTTAATTCCTATGATTATTATAGAAACAAATTCCAGTCACTCTTTTCCTCCCATCAATAATTATAAAATCTTTTACCACTAATGTGCTATTTAAGGCCATGATATATAAACTAAAAACCAACAATTCTATATTTTATTTCTCTCATTAGTGAAAATTTCTTTTTTTAAATTTTACAAAATAAAAAATTAATGAGATTTGCTTGTAATCCAATAAAAATTACATACAGTTAATATGTAAAAAGAGAAATTATGATATTGAAAATTAAAATTAGGAATGGCCAAGTAATGAGTAGTAGCAATGCTGAAAAACTTTCAAGGACAATAATAATAAAAAACAAACATGCATTTAAAATTCATATTATTAATAAAAGCATAAATGGAATTTATCAAAAGTTATCAAATTTGATTTCATTTGATAAAATTAACAAAAAATAATTAAAACATTCAACTAAATTTTTTCTCATTTAAAATCAAGAACTTTTTTTAAAAAATAGGTTTTAATGATAATTCTTTAATAATTGGAACAAATATATATATATTAAAGATTTAATATACAGTATATATTCTTAACAGTGTGGATTAAAATAAAAACCTCTAGTACTATACTCCACTAAATTTTAATACAAGCTTTTTATCAAATCCCAGTTTTAATTATATATATATATATAACTTCTAAAATTTTATAATTAAGTCTGTACATTTACCTTTCAAATACAATGAAAAAATTTATTTTAATGGCATCTAGAATGCATTTCAATCAACCAGTCTCAATCAGCTTGGCTAAGCTCTTTACAACATACCAAATGTTATACACTGCTGTTTGCATTACAAAAATAAACTTATTGGCACATATTTCTCAAAGTACTCATTCATGATTATTATCTTTTAATAAATATTTGAATGATTATTAATCCTTTTTAACTATGATATAATTATTACAATTCACATACTTCTAGATATGCTTTAAATTTAATAAAATATAAATATATTGATATTTTAATTTTTACACATGCTGATAAATTCTGTCTTTTAATTTTTTACTTACTCTCACATAATCTTATACTTTTGATTTACTCTGATTAAAACTAACATTACTTTTGCTCCTAATCTCTGTATACTATCTAACTTGTATATTTTCTATCTTCTGCAAAAGTTTTCTATTTCAAAATATATTTTTTAAACTTTCTTACTAAAATTCTATCCTTCACCGCTATCAATTGTAATTCACTTCCACATCCTATAAAAATATTATAATACTATGAGTATAGAACATTTGTCTCAGATTTGCTCCATTTTTCACTTTCATAAATTCTAAACAATTCAACTGATAAAAGTATCCACATTGTACAGTTACAAGAATCTAATCAGACATTTATCTATATCTTTCTTTTACAGGCTTTGGCCTAATTTCCTTATCCTATGTTTTTTTCTATTTTTCAAAAAAAAAAGGAAAAAAAAATAATTTTTAAAAGATTTCTATCACGCATGAATAATTCTTAAATATTCTTTCTAAAACCATTCTACATTTTCTTTATAAAATCATTACTTTTCTTTTAACATATAACTATACCTAAGTAATTGTAAATAACTTATACGCAAAAACATCCACAGTATCACAAGTTGTACAATTATCAAAACTTTCAGGGTATTTCACCCCGTCATAATTTTATTATTGCCTATTTTTAACACTGATCCCTCTCACAACTTTTGTTTTCTATAATATCTACAACCTGTTGATTTTCCCATTTCTCAATTTTATTCAGTGTCCATTCACTGGACATTCATCGATCTCTATCAAATAAATCTCTTAGTTTCATTAACATCCAATTGCATTTTTCTTCACATCATTAAAAATTTTCAATAGATCAGCTGATACTCAGTCATTAACATCTTCATCAATTTCTTTATATTTTCTTTTACTTTCACATACCTTAAAAAAATTTTATTCTTTAATTTTTTTGAAAATTGCTTAATTTGAGCTTTCCTAATTTTTATCTCTGCTTTTCTCATTCATTGCATGAACTATGTTTAATTTATGTTTACTGATGTTATTTTTTAAAATGTTTTTATATTAACTTGCCCTGCCTGTTTTTACATCTGTATGTCCACATTTTTATCAATGAAAAAAAAAATCTATCAATCCTTTAGAACTTGAACTCGCATACTTAGGCTTACCAAAAAAACTCTTCACCAACTGACCCACCAAAAATACTGCATTTATAGAATAATTTTTTTAAATAACTCATAATTAATTAAAAGAAAATATTTTTTATTAAAATCTGAATTCTTCTTCTAAAATATTTAATATTTCATAAATATTTTGTGAAAAAAATAATAAATGTATAAAAAAAGGTTAGAGAATTATACGTTTTCCTTTTTCCAAAATCAAAACGAATAGAATTGTCGAAATCTTTGACAGGCACTTTTTTGTGGACAGAACAAAAAACAACCAATAACATTAAAAATAGAGGTTTGAGAGCAAGTTAAAGTTACATACAGATATACATTTAAATTACATTTTATTTATAACTAAAAAGTAAAATATTAAAAAATTTCTTTTAAATGCTTTTATGTAAACAGCTGACTAAAAAATGAAAAAATTAAGTAATCAGACTAAAAACATGTGTCACTTCAAATAAGCATTTGAGATTGCCTTTTTGATTTTTATGATCTCAAATGTTTTTCTAAAATGACTCAACATGTTTTTTAGATGGATTATTTAATTTTTTTTACTTTTTAGTCAGTTGTTTACATAAAAGCATTACACCTGGGTTTCGTTTTACGCGATAGATAGGTTCCTCAGAAAACGCGCGCAAACGAAATCACGCAAAAATAGACGTAACTTACATTGAAAAGGGGGGGGGTGTGTGGTCTGTGATTTTTCAAAATTCGCGTAAAAGCAAAGCACCAACGTAAAATTACTTTAAAATTTGTGGAAAAAAAAAAATATGACTAATAAAAAATTTCAAATTTGAAAAAAATTGATACAAGACAAACTTTTTTTAACTATAATATTTAATTTTATTCAAAATAATATATTTTTATGCATAATTTACAGTACAGTAATTTACATTTTTTTATACACGTTTTAATCATTATGATTTTCTGGTGACAATGTAATTAGTAATTAATCTTTGAGACGATGATTTTATTAATTGTTTACAAAGCTCGCGATATCCAGACATACAACCATTTAGCTCTCGTTGGTATTTAAGAGCACGTTAATGATTAGTGTCATTAATAAAAAAATAATAATTGATTATGTTCTTTTTTAAAAAGCAAAAACAGAATGTGATTTAAAATGCAAAATTAACATGCACAATGTTTGAACAAATTTACATTATAATCTTGTAAAATTTAATATGTGTATACATAAAATGTAAAAATCATGATTTTAATTTCATTATTGCATAAAATCTTACTATTATAAAGCACTGAAAATATTGAAATTACTAAGATGAAAGTCGAATTCCAATAATGTGCTATTACTTTCAATATAATGTAAGTGCGCAAAATTTATTATTTAAAGTAATAGCGCATTATCGGAAATCGACTTCCGGTGAAACATGAATCGCGTAACTTCAAAATCGTGTTAAATAAGTCCGCGTAAAAAGAGACCCAGGTGTATTTAAAAATCTTTTTTAAATATTATTTTATTTAATAACTAATTTATATTCTTTATATGCCTGTTTCATAATCTTTACTACTACTTGTATCTATTTATTCCATATTACCCCCTTTTTTAATAAACTCACTCTTCCTAATTTTTCTCTTTTTAGCCATTGTATTCTTCTTATATACACACACTGCTCCATACACACAAAAAAATCCCATTTTCTTTCTATCATTTATTCTTCATTTTTTTCATTTAGCCATGACTGTTTAAAACGTACTACTTCATAATTTCAACTTTAATGTCAAGTATTATTATAAATTCCTAATTGATCACTAATTTGCCGATAGACGAACTTTTTCCCAGTATAGCCAATACAACATTCCAAGACTCTTAAGTATCCTGTAAATGTATTTTAATATGCAATTTGTAACAAAAATACTAAAGTTCAATTTTAATAGTAAACACTAAACAAATCCAGAACTTTTTTAAAAATTTATTATTTTACATTTAATGTTCAATATGTGCAAACTGTAAACAAACATATATAAGCTAAAGATGTGTCAAAAAAAAATATAAAAGCTCAAAAAAATTAAAGAAAAATAAGACATATATGGAGGGATTAAATATGGAAAACTGACAACAAAATATCACTCAATAATGACAACAAGTATACATACTGGGACATTTACAATATACTACATCCAAACCAGACACCCAATCTACATCCATCAGTTCTTGGAATAGACAACAGGCAACTACTGCAACAATTCAGAAAATGGTCGTTAAAACCAAAATTATTCGATTTTCTACTTAAACTTAATCTCAATGCTCTACCCACAACCCATTTCCTTAGATTTCGTAGATTCTATACCAACATAGACCCCATGTGCGGGCTATGTCATAGAGAAGAAGAGACACAAGATCATTTTCTTCATTCCTGCAGTGCCCTAGAAACAATACGTCGCACAATGTTTACCACATACAGAAAGGCTATCATTTCAATTGATGAAATAATAAATACATTTAAAAAAGGCAACAACCCTGCTATTCGTGCAGCAACATACAGCCTTTATGCCTACTGGTGCACCAGATGCACTTGCCAATAACCCTCGACGCCACCCAGCAACATATTCAATAAAACTAGAACTGTTAAGAAAAAGAGACAGCATCCTAGCTCAACCAGATATATTTGCAGCCACATGGTCACACTTGAAACAGAGATCCAGTCTATGAAATATAAAGACCAATAAGATAGATGATGACATTTTCAACATCAGCATTTTTTCCAACTTTAAAAAAAAAAATGCAAGCATAAACTGAACTAAATAGAAGACCAAATTTAAAAACAAGAAGAAAAAAAAGTATGCAGAAAAGATAAAGACTTATATACTGAAAGTTGTAATTTGTTTTTCATTTGTAAAAAATCAATATATGACTCTGTAACTTTTTAGACTCAATAAAGTTTTGCTTTGAAACATAAATATGGAAAACTGTTCAGTCATTCAGAGTTGTAAATTTCAAATTTAACAAATTTATCAACAAATAATATCAATAGACAAAAAATATTTATTAAGGATATTAACCTCAACTATCAACTTTCCTTTAAATTATAAATGAAAGTAATTAAAATAATAAATCAGAAATATCAACTGTAAAATATTCATTCATAATAATCTGACAGTATTATTATTCAATAATTGATTGTAAAAAATGATAAAAAAAAAGGTATAACTAGCATATATAAACTAATACATACTTTGGTTATGATTTGTGTGATTCTTTGACTTTGCCATGATAAGAATCTACCTAGAAAAAATAATAAAAGAAAACCTAAAATAATATTGAAAACAATGACTTAATCTAATTCAAAATATATTTTCACTACTATTGAACATTTTTTTAATTATTACAATATATATTAGAATATTAATCAAGTATTTAGAAGTCTTAAGAGTTAAAATAAATAATAAAGATTATGAAGGTAAGTGACAAGTTTAAAAACATGGATCATTAACAATAGAACTACAATCCATGGATGTTTAGCTCAAGTTCATCATTTTCATATTGGCTTAACAGGACAAAATATTTAAATTTTATATATATATAAAAGTCTTATCTTGAGAGAAGTCTATGATAGTTCAACAATAAATTCATGACATACAGTTTCACGATAACATGAATATCAAGAAATAATAAATAAATAAAATCTACATATTATTTAAATCATATAAACTATATAAAAATAATATTCTCTACAAACAACAGCAACAGCTGAATTTCGAACAAAAGATATTTTAAATTAAAAAATTTAATTCAGACATAACGTCATGAAGTAGAATTATAAAATATCTAATTATTGCCAGAAAGAAAGGTCAATCTTTGCATGTGACATAGAAAAAACTTTAAATAACATGAATAAGTTATTTTATTAAACATTTTCAGGGGCAAAAGTCTAATTGGAGTGATGATTATCAAAAAATTAACAAGCAAAATTATTATCTTTAAGATTAAATGACATTATTAAAGAAGAATACTGAGACATATAAGACACAGAAATGGTCAATAATTTTTTTTTTGTTTAGCATTTATTTAACTCACGGAATTGGTAAATAAGTATGAAGCAGCATTGAGAACAATAACAAGTTCATAGCATCATATTTTCTGATAACAAATTGTGGATATTGAAGGTCAATATAAATTGTAGTAGAAAATATGAAATAAATTAAGATAAAATTAATTTTTCTTTTCTTTTTAAGGGTATTTTATTCATATAAATACATTAATAAATTTCTTCAGCATTCACAATAGTCTTAATATTATTTGATCAAAATGTTTGGAGAAATATTCTTATTTCTGAACATGAGTGCAGCACATTGAATTTGGTCACATAATATTAAGATTGATGTGAAAACTGAAGAAAATTTATTTTCTAATGCATTTTTTACTTTTACTTTTTAGAGCATTTATTTGAATAAAAGCATATCTTTATTATGTTTTAAAATATTTTTTTCTCTCCTACTTTTTGATTTTATGTAGTTTCAGAAAATTAGGCCAGAAGAACGTTTAGATGCAATATCACTAGGTGACAATACCATAAAGAATACTGAACCCATATAAAATGATAAAATTTAAATTTTTTTGCTAAAATTGTTTACAAACAAACAAAAAAAGATACTGACATCATAAATACACATGAATGCAAAGTTTCAACTAAACCAGAAATTAAAAACTAATTTTGAGTTACAAGACTTTATCAGACAACCAAACCAAAAAAAAAAAAAGAAGAGTAAATTAAATAAAGGTGTATAATATAAAAACAAAGATTAAGATTTGTTGTTGGGCAGAGTTATAGATCAGATTAAAGATATTTGAAGAATTGATAATAGACATATTTATTATTAATAATAAATTGCTTAACAGATTACATAACTTGAAGAATTTGGAATAGCTAAAAATCAACACTCATGCAATTGGAATAATGAAAAATTCTGTTAAAGCATTTGTTAAATATGGATAAGCTACTTTATTGAAGAATAAAGACACTGGCTAAAAAGAGATTGAATCCTAGAGATATAAACTTGAAAAAAAAAAGGAAAAAGTTAAAGAAAATAATTAAAAATATGTTAAAACAGGCAAAACTCTCCATACGTATCCACTCAAAAACCAGAAATTAGTCTGAGGATACTGGATGAGTAGGCGCTATACATATTGCCACTCAGAAGCCAGAAACTAGTCTGGGGATATTGGATGAGTAGGCACTAGATGTGGATTTTATGCACAAGCCTTCTGCATCCATTGATTACTCTTGCTTGCACTGAGTGACAATATGTATAGAGTTTTGCCTGTTTTAATAACAGTTAAAAGCAAGCATAAAAAATAGTGATCATGTGATGTTTATTGGCTTAAAAATATGTTGATAGGGAAAGAGGTAGAAAAGTTGAGCATTATAGAGAAGTTTGATCATTTGCATAAAGTAAGTTGAGTTGGGAAAATGATCTAGAACTTGCATTTTGGCATCATTAATGATGATACAATCATGATTATAAAAAATATATTTAAGAAGAGTTCTAAAGAAAAAATATATGCTCGACTAATTATAGCCAATTTCAAAATATATTAGTCTTGAAAATATGTAAAACAATCTGAAAGCAAATTTTAAAGATTAAATTATTTTATTTAAACATATGAAGAATCCATCATCCAAAAAAAAAAAAGCTAACTGTCATAGTCTGGTTATGAGAAAAAGTTTATTGCAAATGAAATTTAATGAGCAAAATATGAAATGACAGTTAATCTGCTGTTATAAGGTGAAAAATTCATCAATTTCAATAACTAGTTTTTGAACACAAAGCCGTCACTAATATATAAAAAAAAATCTTTAAAGTTTATATAAAGATTTTGTAACCAACAATACATCTGCAAAATGTTTAGAAATCTGACATATTCATGTATAATGACACAAATTAACAACTGTTCCTTAGCACTAGTATTTGTGTACACATGCAATTATTAAGTCCGTTTAAAAAAATTATCATTTACAATAAAAAATATTAACTATTCATAAATGAGAATGAGATTATTATAATAATGCCTGTATAGTTTAGTGCAATGGTAATAACAGAAAGTATCAGAATCATGACATATGACTACTCAAACAGCTAACTTCACTTATATTTAATAAAACTGGCATTCAAATTCTTAAGTCACAATACATGACTGGTCCAAGAAATTGGTTTTACACGAGATCTGATCAACATTTTTAAATAACTTTGATTTTGTGTAACTAGTGCATCTTCCAAATAGGAAATTACGTAAAATAAGCATGAAAATCACAGCGCAAATGTCTGACTTTACAAGATAAGAATAACACATAATGTATAAAACATGACATTATGAGAATTGCAAAAACTTATCTTTCTTGATTATTGCCATAATTTAATTAAAATTAGCTTTTATTACCAGTAATAAATCAATATGGAAATGACCTTGTGAAATAATACCAAGGACATCCTAAAGTAATTTGACCTAAGCTGAAAAGAATACAATTGGAATTGGTAACACTGAAAAGTTGCATTATATGTACCACAATACTTAATAATTCTAAAGACCATATCCAATAAAGCATACTTATTAAAGGGTTATAGGGCATTATAATTTCAAATGCTTAAAACTAAAGATAAAAACATAAAATGATGCACAATATGGGGTGGGCAAATAGCAACCTGCCAAGACAATCAGAAAAATCCGCCTTGAACCGAGATTTCCTTCCCATGCACGACCGAAGATTCATCTCGTATTTTCCACTAAGATGGCCATGTCAATATGCATGCAGTGTAGATACGATGCAGAGTGCTTTTGCAGTTGATCTGGTTAATTTCCTTTTTTTTTTTGCCAGCAGTAAATATATAAATTTCCAACTTTAATAAAATCACGAACCTCCCAAAAAACACAAAATCAGTGATGAATGTTGTGTGTTCAATTAAGAATGGACAAGCAAATATTTCTTTGGTAATACAGGTAATAAAGCAGTGTTTATTGTATCATAAAAAAAGGTATGGCACTCCGCTAATCTCCGCTCCCACAAAGTGGCCCCCGATGCGGCCCTCTGCTAACCTCCACTTCCACAAAGTGAACCCCAAGCCAAAACAATTGCCCACCCCTGTGCTAGAGAGTTATTATATTATGGTTTTTTAAAGTTGAGAACATCATATTGAAAAAAAAACTTATATGCTTTAATTATTATACTTAATAAAAGTATGTTTTGGGAAATTCATCAAGTTAAAATACATATGCATAAAAAATAACTTATAAATGATGTTAACTCAATATATAAGCATAACAATTTTTTGTTGACATTTCATAAAATAAATTATTAATGAAAAAATATTATACTGTATATCAAATTAATGTTATGGGATTTATGCACAATACAAAGAGATTGCAGATAGTGAGAACAAGAATTGATGTAATATCTATTTAGTTTGAGATAAAAATAAATGCAAATATTTTAAAATTATAGAGAGAAATGAGAGGAGCAAAAATTTAAAACAATTGGGTACAAAAATCTATATCATGTTTTTAAGAATTACAAAATTTGCTGAGTAAAAACTAGGGCAAATGGGGGGGGGGGGAGGGCTTTGGTAATATAATTTACTAATGTAATGATTAAGTATTGCCCAATTATAAGCAATTCAGATATTTTCAAAAACTTTCATGATTCAAAATATTAGATCTTTGAAATCATAAAATCATATCTGATGTATATATCTTTCATTTACTAATCAAAAATTTGAATCACATTAAGTCTCTGACCATTGAAATGTGAGAAATTCAGATATACAATACATGGTGATATTTGTATAGGTGGGACAATTAAATTTTAGGTAAGACCATTACCTGTAAAAATCCATTCACAATTTACTCTTTCAAACATTAAGCCATAAGAGCTTTTTTCTGTAAAATATTAAAGAACATCATAACAATAATTAAGACTTTACATTTAGTTTTTATCTTAACACTACTGACATTGATTAATAAGAAAACTAACTAAAGATATCTACAGGGAATTTTTTAAAATATATAAAAATGCATATATTTTAAACTTCCTGATGCTATGGAATTTGCATTACTTAATTCTATACATTCAAATATCAGCCTTTTAAGCTAATTGTGCATACGCTTTGCGAGTGTTAATAATAAATGAATACTTTCTCACCAATACAAGATATAGTATTTATGCAGGAATAAAAGGAATCCTCTTATTTCTACGACTCAAACGCTTATATATGAGCAAATCTGAAGTACTGGCAAGTAAAGCGTGAGGATGGAACTGTCACTTTAAATTACTATATACGATGTCTGAATGAATGAAGTGCATTTGAGTCGCAGGAATAAGAGGATTCCTTTTATTCCTGCATAAATACTATATCTTGTATTAGTGAGAAAGTATTCATTTATTATTAACACTCGCAAAGCGTATGCCCAATTAGCTTAAAAGGCTGATATTTGAATGTATACAATTGTAAACATATGCTATATAAAATAAATGCTTATTTACATATGATTAAGTTTCAGTTGAATGACGTTTAGTAAATTCTAGACAATTTCATCCACGTCATTCATTCAGACATCATATATAGTAATTTAAAGTGACGGTTCCATCCTCATGCTTTACTTGTCAGTACTTCAGATTTGCTCATATATAAGCGTTTGAGTCATAGGAATAAAGGATTCCTTTTATTCCTGCATAAATACTATATCTTGTATTGGTGAGAAAGTACTGTATTCATTTATTATTAACACTCGCAAAGCATATGCACAATTAGCTTAAGACTGATATTTGAATGTATACAATTGTAAACCTACGCTATATAAAATAAATGCTTATTTACATATGATTAAGTTTCAGTTGGAATGACGTTTAGTAAATTCTAGACAATTTCACCCACGTCATTCATTCAGACATCGTATATAGTAATTTAAAGTGACGGTTCCATCCTCACGTTTTACTTGCCAGTACTTCAGATTTGCTTATATATAAATGTTTGAGTCGTAGGAATAAAGATTCCTTTTATTCCTGCATAAATACTATATCTTGTATAGGTGAGAAAGTATTCATTTATTATTAACACTCGCAAAGCGTATGCACAATTAGCTTAAAAGGCTGATATTTGAATGTATACAATTGTAAACATACGCTATATAAAATAAATGCTTAATTACTTAATTCTATATTGTAACATGTCTATAAATTTTGTATAATTTCAATTAAATGTATTCAGATTATTTTTGTAAGAATAAGTATGACTATAAATGTTAGCTTGTTAAAGTTCACTTATGAAAATGATGATTCACAAACACTGTATGTTAATCAAAACAAAAAAAACCCATTTATGAATAAAACTGTTGTAAAGTTTTTTAATATCTTGAAATGTTCCTAATTACTTCAATATCTGTTGAAATTAGCTGAAGCAAATCTATTTTATTATACCATCAGATTTGGAAATTGAATTGTGTTGAGATTTGTAGAAGTCTCTACTGTTGTTTTTCAGGCACATGGTCTTAAGGTTATAGCCTTAATATATATTACTTTAGTTTAACTACTGTACTGATTGAAAATAGCCAAACATCACCTTGAAATTATTTACAATCATCAAATTGCAGAAAAAAATTTCTTGATTTAATTAATATTATAAGTATATAAAAACAATTCAGAATCACCCATCAACAACATTTTCTTTTACTTGTAACTTAAAAGCCTTTAAAAACTTTTTGCCTGAATAGAATTAGATATCTTAATAAAATAATATTGCAAAAAAAAAAAGCAACAATCCTGCAGTATGACAAAACCATTTTGCATGAACATGTCAAAATTGATGTTCATAATTGAAATTGAATAATCTTAATGTTTTTAGAAGTGCTAAACACTTCTATCTCACGATTTTTAATTTAACAGAATATTTTATCCTTGGGTTTAAAATATTTAAAAACCCTCTAATAATCATGATGTCAACTGCACCAAGAGAAGTGAAGTTTGGCAATCCTTAACATTACATACTGATTGCTAGTTTAAACCTGAAACTTATTTTACTTATTCATTCTGCAATTGTATTGTTTGATAATTACTTTCATTGATGGCAGAATTATTTGATTTATTTTTAGTTACAAAAAAAAACCGTTTCTAGAAATGCTTTTGAAAATATTCCTTCATTACTCAAGTATTTTTAATTTTTAACAAGAATGTGATATGCTAGAGAAGATATAATTGTAATTGCATTTGTTTGTTTAGTAAAAAAATAATTGCTGGATGATAAATTTATCTTGTGTTTTATAAGTTATTATTAACTGGTAGTTAATTTCATAAATTTTTTTCCATAGTATATTTTGAATGAACAGAAATGTTTTCGCTACGTAGATAAAGTCTCATCTTTAATCATAAATAATTAATAAAAAATAAATATGAAAAAATTTAACAGCAATGATAATTCGACAGAGAAAAGGAAAACACCAGAATTAAGTCATGCAACTCAAATCTTTGATTTAATAAAATGCGATAAAGGTATCTATTACTCATTTATAAATTAGCAATCTGTACAAAGGCATTAACCAATTACCAAATATATGTAAGTTCATACTTTGCTTTTTTTAAAAAAAGAAAAAAAAAATGCGATAGACCAAGATTTGGAGCATTCTTGGCCATAAAATATCAGTAATTAGAAGACCCTGTTTTCTTATTAAGCATGTGCAAATTTAAATTAAAAACGAGTTCTCTAGTGTTTTAAAGAACCAAAACTGTTCAGTAATATTCCTAAAAAACAAAATTAGATTATATATTTGATAAAAATTATTAACTAAATTATTATATAATGTATACATGTACAAATATCTTTAATGAGACTTTGTTAATAAAAAAAAAAGTATAGTTATATACTATTGATGGCTACAGATTATTTAAGCAATTATTTTTTAACATTACCTCGCGTAAGCAATATGGAGAAAGGAAATGAATAAGCGCAGTCGCACTAAAAAAAAGACTTCCCTTAGACGTCGCTTTAATTTAAAAAAATGTTTTCTAGCCGATAAATATTTTATATTTAATTAAATTGTTTTATAATTATTTTTATCCATTATTCAAGTTTGGTAAGTATTATTTTCAAAACTTGTAATCAACTTCAAACAACGAATATATATACGACGACATTCGGTACAAACCAAACCATGCGTTTATATTTTAAGCTTTTTAATAACGTTAACTTACATTTAATTAATTAATAATTATTTTTGGATAATTTATTTACAATGACCGGAATAAGAAGATTATATATTGGTGGCTTATTTACAGGAGTGAATGAAAGTGATATAAATGATCAGTTTGGAAAATTTGGTGATATTGAAAAAGTTGATATAATTAGTCGGGATGATAGTAAAACTTTTGCTTACATTAACATTAATATAAGCGATCAGAATCTTCAAAAATGTTTAAATATTTATAAAAATGCCACCTGGAAAGGAGAAATACTTCAAGTCCAGATTGCCAGAGAGAGTTATTTTGATAAGCTCGCTAAAGAGCGAAAAGGATCTGAATTTGTATCTTCGGAAAAAAGTTATTTTGATAAAAAAGAAAAATATTTAGCTGTGAGCAAAAGGAGATGGGAAGGTAATGAAGCAGAAATTTTAGTCAAAAAGAGAAAAAATAATTTTGAAGATGTCAACTTTTCACAACATGATAATAAATTCCAAAGTAATGAATCCGAAATTTTCAAACGTAAGAGCCAAAATTATGAAAATCAAAACCATAAAAATTTTGATTCTTGGCAAAGTCGAGAAAGAAAATTTAGCTCTATTCCGAAACCCGTAAGATATGATCCAAATCGGCCAGAACATAAAATATATGAAATTTCTGCCTCGAAATCTGATGTTGAAAGGAACATTGAAAAGAATTCTGAATCACCAAAAGATTTTAAAAAAGATGAGAAAATATCTTATCCATCAAATATAGATGCAACAGCTGGAAGTCGGTTCTGGTTTGTTAAAAATGATTTAAAAGATTCTTTTGAAAAACAAAGCAATTTTAGTTTCTCCAAGATGTTTGACAATTACATTGTAAATTCTCAGGAAACATCTTGTAAAGAAAATTCAAAAGAGCTTTTTCAAGACAGAAGTTATAAGAATGAGCTACCTGAATTAGAAAAAAGTTATGAATATGAAGACAGAAATTACGAAAAGGATGAGCTACCCGACTTAGAAGAAAAGTATGAACACGAAGGTTGGTATAAAGATTTTAGCAAAAATGAATCATATAAAAAAGAATATAGTGAAAATAATCAATCTGAATTAAAAAAAAATTATGAAAATATGAACTATAAAGATATGAGAGAAAATAAACCTTATAAAAAAGAGAAGTATAAATATGCTGCGGAAAATAGTCTGCGTCAAATTTTTGGTGATGGTTTTACAAATGAAGGCACTTTCTTTTTTACCGAAAATGGATTTCGCATTAAGACAGGATTTAATTTTTTTAAAAGAACTATGGATTTAGAGGACTTAAAAAAAGAATGGAATGATAAACGATTAGAACTTCTACAAGATTTTCATAGAAAAAAGAAACGACTGCTTCGTCATAAAAAATTAAAAACATGGAATTACGTACAATTTAAAAAATGGCCAAAAAGAAAAAAACAAATTTTAATACAAGTGTAATATTTAAAATTTATTTTAATAAAGTATAATATATACTGCTTTATTTTGTAATTATTAGATAGTACTGTACTTGAAATTTACATGGTAATATCACAATTTCACGATGATTAAAAGTCTGCTTATCATTTTATATTCAAGCAATTAAGTTTTTTTTTTTATACATGTAGTTTAATATTTTATGGTTTTCATATTTTCTCCTTTGTTTCTAGAAATTCTAGTCTATTCACATCTCTTATACATTGTATACTTGGTATCTGCTCTAATAGCTGTAATCTATTTTATATTACTTTACTCTGAAACTAATTATATATAAATATGAATAATCAATGGATATAACTTAGTAGCATCAATTAGATACCAGTCTAGTTTATGACTATTGGCCGTAAATAGCTGTGAATATTCTTCTAATGTTTATTGATTATTAATTTTTTACATGGATAACTAGTAGGGATTTTCAATATATTGCTTGTATAGTTTTTAATCCACCGGCAGTTGAATTTGAAATTGAATTTAAAGTCAAAAAGATAATGTTAAAACTACTTAAGTATATGCTATTTAATGTTTATTCATCTCTTCTATCAAGATTTACATTTAATTAAAAAATATCTATATCTATAAACATTTTCTTTTTCAAAAGTTCTTTACAGTTTCAATTCATTCCCTTTACATTTGTTTGTTTAGGGAATAATCTGTATTTTTAAGTGTTAATCACAATCTATACTGTTCCAAACATACCTTTTCATTTTAATCTTGAAAGTGTAATTATAAATACTTCCACTTATTGGAAGGAGAAATAAATTGGTGATCTGAAAAAGTTTAGATGGTGATATAATATGAGAAAATTGCAGTGCATTATTTTAATTATATACTTGCTGAATTTATTATTTAGTGGTCTTTTTCATTGAATATTTGTTCGTATTTATTTTTCAAGTGATCTTTTTCTTTAAATATTTATTCATATTTATTTTTAAAGTACTGCTGGGTTCCATAGTTTTGTTTAGTCATTTCTATATAAATTACTTTAATTATTAAAATTGTCAAATCTGTGTTGATATATATATATAATATTCAAATATTTTACGCTAATATTTCACACAATTAGTTAAAACATGCCAATAATTCTCAAATAAAATATATTGTTATATTTTATTTAAAACATGGTTGTAGGTATTGAGGGGAAAATATGTAAATGTTTTTCAATAAGAGCAGATCTCTTCAGGCTTGACTATTCCACTCCTTTCCAATAATCAAAGCTGTGAAATTTTATATCTAGTATATTCTCTTGCTATCAATGTTGATAATTTGAATCTTTACACTTAGCTCTAATGTGAAGTTATTATATAACTTATTGTTAGTTTTCTGCCTATGTGTAATCTTTCATCTATTAATTACACTCTCTTAACTGAAATTATAGTGAGCTCCCCTTTTCTACACATCTTCATAAGAAGAGTCTTTATTGTATCTTTTCTAATTTTTCTTTACTTTTATTTCTATAGTGGATGGCAATAATATAGGATGATGTCAGTGTCATTACACCAAACAAAACATTTCCATTCATATAAAAATTTTTATAATAGTCAATAGCACTTAATCTGATAAATATAATTATGAATACCATCATGATTTGAAATTACAAACTACAAATTATAAGACTAGAATTTGATTGTATTTCAAAGCTAGCATGCAATTGACAAAATAAAAATCAAAAATTGTGCCAATATGAGATTTTAAATTTTGTTTTATGTATTGTATATAATTATCACCATATTTTTCAAATAAATTTAATTAAGAGCATCATGTAGATCGTTTCTAACATATATTGTAGTCATAAAAAATCTCATTCTGTTAAATAAAATAATGCTATGGATGGGTTTATATTTCTCTTAAACAAAATAATGCTATGAATAGATTTAATTAACTGACATAAAGTTCAGACTTTCTCTAATCTTCTACAGTTACATCACAACTTAATTTTTTCATTATTCTACATTCATTACTGGATAAAGATTTACCATTGTTTTCTAATTCTAACAATTCTTTAAAAAAAGTAATATTATTAGACAAAAAAAGTAAAGGTAATTATGAGCTTAGTGTACATGTAAGTATAAAATCTCCATCAGGAGTAAAGACTACACCATAATATAATTATGAATTAAGCATAAAAAAGTCATGAAGAGCCGTCTGATCTTGAGATGCGCTGATTGTCCATGACTGATATAACTTTTTTTCTTCTAAAGAATCAAAAGTTATACAGTTATTGATCTATTGTCAGTTCTTTACAATTAAACTGGCAAATGTGTTTGATTTCAAAATCTTAAGGTATTTGAAAATCAGTCTATAGCTTTAATAACATTATAGAAGTGAAAAAATGATTTTTGCAACAGTGCTTTCTATTGAGAATAATCAAAAGCTTGTCATGATGTTTAACACTAATATTCGGTAATCATTGATTTTTCATTATGTAGATGGCTCATAAGTAGAGTGATGTAAGATGGATTGCTATGGTTAAATTTATAAATATTTACTAATTATATTCAAGAAAATGGATATAAGTTAATGCAGAAAAGTAAATAATTATTTACAGTTACATAAGTTGAATATTTTAAAGAAAAATCATATCTAAGACTAGTTTTTCTTCACTATGATAGTCATTTTATACTTATTGCATAAAAAGCTTATGGCGGGGGTCCCCAACCTTTTGGCACTTAAGAGCACATTCTATAATACCGACCAGGTGGCGGGCACCATTTATTTTTTTCAACCAGGTGGGGGCACCACTTATTTTTTCAATGTAAACTTATAGTTGATATTGTTAATAATACACATAATGTACAAAAAATATTTATTTCAAAAATAAAATTTTAACATATAATTAACGTTTATATTTTTACTGCTGTAAAAGTATAGTATGCCCTACAATTTGATTACAATATAATACAATAATTTATAAGAAATTTTAAAAATTAAATTTGTTTGTATCAGATAAATAATTTTTTATCGTGTTCGGATAGCGGCGGGCACACGTAAAATGGTCTGTGGGCATAGGGTTGGGGACCCCTGGCTTATGGTATAATAGTTAAAATATTCAACTATGTACATGACATGAGATTCAAATTTAAATGACTTTAGTCTCCCTCTTCCACAAAATGGTCGAGAAATTTCCAAACAGCTTGTTTTTTATTTTGTTTCAAAGTGAACTCTAATGGTAATTCAACATTAGCATTAAATGTTATCCAGTTATTGTTAGTTGTAATATAAAGGTAGTCTAAGACAAATAGTTGGGCAAATGAGATTCGATATATTATTTGTAAAGAAAAAAAAACTCATTTCTGATATGCATTCTTCAATACTACACATAAAGATGCAGATCTCTTTGTTTATTTTAAATGTTTTAAATACATGCCCATTATGTTAAGATGCTTATGATTCCAACTGTGCCAGTGATTTTATTTATCTAAAAGAATAGATTAATACATTGTACAGGCTTAAACCTGCATTTATATATGTAATATATGCGGGATTCAAACTCAGACTTTCACACGACCCACTACTCTCAGTGCCATCTCATATTACTGACCCACCTGATCACACACATGTTGAAAAGATAAATAATCACCAATGTACGTATTTCATGCTAAACCAGCAATCATCAGTTGGTCTAGATTACTAACCTCACTCATATATATAATCAGTGCTCAGGTTTATATTAAGATAGCCAATCTTCATACTTTAATGGACAGGCTTCAAACTATTCCAACTCACAACTCTTCAGCCTTCCGTTTCATTGAAAATCTGAAGGTGGAACGTTCAAAACCCTTGTTAGTGCCAAGGTTGTCATCCTACCCATGTTGACATATTAGTCATTCTGACTCCTCATGTACAGGAGAATAATCCATTTATACGTACATATGCGAGGGATGGGCAGACCTTTTACACACTATTTATATAAATTAATACATTGTACAGGCTTAAACCTGCATTTATATATGTAATATATACGGGATTCAAACTCAGACTTTCACACGACCCACTTCTCTCAGTGCCATCTCATATTGCTGACCCACCTGATCACACACATGTTGAAAAGATAAATAATCACCAATATACGTATTTCATGCAATAGATGTTTTTTGAGTACTTTTTTTTTTATCTGTCACTGCATTCATAAAATTGAAAAACTACACTTCCCCTAAATCTTATGATCTTATCTCAGTTTTGAATTCATACTCTGTCAACACAATTTTTCTAGTTATGTTTTTTAGTAAAAGTTTTTATTTTTATCTGTTTAATACCATCTTAGTATTTCTGGTTTTAATTGCCCCAATTATCTTAATCTTTTAGCAAAAAAGCAGAAGAAAAAAATTTCAGTCATAACAATAGTACAGTAATTTGGCCTCAACCAATAGTTTCATTCTATTGAGTATAAAATTTTTTTTTTTTTTTTTCAAAATGTTATCTAAAAATGTTTCAATTATTTTCTTTTTCATGTCAATTATGTCTATTCCTCTTAATGAGCAAATAAATAGATAACATTGCTGCAGTTTTTCTGTCATATGTCATTTAAGTGAAAGACTTACCAATTTCAGAAACAAAAATTTTGAACTCAACTCAATTTGCTTATCAAGATAATATATTGGTCTTAAAAGTTTAACTGCTATTTAATTTACTTATAACAATTTTATAAATTAATTGCTGAAATCTTTGACATTATGGTAAAAAAGATTTAACATGACCAACAAATTATATATCCATCAAAATTTAAATAAATTAATGATTTGCATTGTATATTCATAGTTACTACTTTATTGAATGTAGTACAGTAATTAGATTTTTTTATATTGTTCATAAACATCTTAATGTAGATCATCTTAAAATTTATGATATAACTAAATTGAAATGCTAAAATAAATTATATTAAAGCAAAGCCATTATGTATGCATATCTTACAATAGTAATATTTTTATTTTGATTGATATAACTTATTGATATATGGAATAGTCTTGCCTTATCTACAATTTCCATATCTGAAATTTTAGTTATTGATAATTAATATATATATGTATATTAAATACAAAAGTTAAAAATTAATAAAATAAAAGAAAGATTTCAATTTTTTAATGCACAGCGCAATTGCTAGGCACTATATAAAAATATCACAAGCAAACAACTAGTGTAAACTTTTTCTGTACAACTTCTAATTTAATACAATCAAAATTACTTATTTTTTCATTTTATCACAAAATAAAAAACATTAAAAGAAATGTTATTGACTTTCAAAATAATAAAAGAGTGAGGGAATAAAAGTGCTTAATTTTTAGCTATTTTTATTTGTTCTTCTATTAATATTTTAATAAAAGATTTTTTAAAGAAAAAGAATATGTTATTAACCATATGAAATTTCTAATTTTAGTTTATCTATTTTTTGTTAATTATTGTTATTGCATAAATGCACTAAAAAGAAAGAAAAAAATTCTTTAGCTTTCACAGTATTTTTGATGTTTTGCAAGCAAAATTAAAATTGTGACTGCTCATATTTAGCAATAATTTCTGAACATGAAAACCCCACACTTATTTTTGGTCACACAATATCAAGAATACTATGAAAGTGAATATTTTACACTTTTTGAAAATGAGTCCACATTTTCCAAATTCTAAAAAAAATGAATTGTGATCAGGAATATATCTGTATGCTAACTTTCCATTATAATAGAAATTGGGAAGTGAAAATTGAGGGCAGAGAAAGTTAAATAAAAATATATAATTATAGAGACTATTATACATACCTACTGTAACTATCAAAATCTTAGCTTAAACCATAGCAGGTGAATCACTTATAAATAAATAAACAAACTCCTTCTTTTAAAAACTTGTTTTTTTATATGACTATAATCATCAATAAAAAATCCAACGTTTCAACTATTTTATATAGTCTTTTTCAAGGCACACTTACCTCACTCCCTTTTCTATTGATTGTTTGCAATACGAAAGGGGAGTGAGATAAGTGTGCCTTGAAAAAGACTATATAAAATAGTCGAAACATTGGATTTTTTTTTGTTAAGCATTGTTAGCCCAGAGGACAGCGCAGCCACCTTGCAAGCAAGAAGTTGTTTGCAGACAGTTGTTACGGGTTCGCCTCCTGACTGATGCTATGACATGAAAAAAAAACATTGGATTTTTTATTGATGATTATAGTCATATAAAAGGCAAGTTTTTAAAAGAAGGAGTTTGTTTATTTATTTATATATTGGATATTTATGAACTAATTTGGAAAGAAGAACTATGTGGTTGATATATTAAATTATGTGAATCACTAACCACTAATAATAATGTAATCCAATATTTAGAGAGTAATACAAATATTAATAAATAATATCTCAGGATTATGAAATTAAATATAACAGTGTAATGCAGAATAAACAAAATAATTTTTATATAGCTAGCAGATTCTCTTTATGTTCTAATGACATCAAATCTAATGTTATCTCAGAGTTTTAAATATTTGAATATAATAAATAAGATTCTTAGAATTTTATTATTTAATTATATATCTTAAAATAGATACAGATTGATCACAAAGGATATTTTATTATATCCAAATCATATAGTAAGTATTAATATTTAAATTATAAGTGTAAGGATTAGTGACTAATAACAATAACATTACTTCTAAAATCAGCATATCTTTAAATGAATGTAATACGATAATATCGTGACTAATTTATCAATTACAAGATGAATGCCAAAATATGATATATGAAAGTCAAAATAATATAAATCAATTTATTTACAAAACGAAAAATTATAACAATAGTCAATTAAATTCTCATAAAATTTTCTCTTCTAAACGATTTTGAATGTCTTTAAATTTAAATTTATACTATGCTAAAAAAATGTATGCATGTATCTTAATAGTTGTTGGAAAAGCAATTCATTGAAAAAGGTTGTTATACCAATATTAAATAAACTTCAATGTTAATTAATTATCAAGCAATTAATGAAAACAATGCATTACATGATCTTTATTGATTTTCATATAGTCTGTCTCTCAAAATATGTATCTCTTTTATATAAATTTTATTCATTTTTTTACAATGTACTGGGAACCTACCCCTTTCATTCTCTCTACAACATTCTAGCTTGTAACTTTTTGCAGAGTGCTATAAATCGTAATATAATGAAATCTACATTTCAAATTAGTTACTTAAATTTACTACTAATTATCCTCATATATAGAGCATATGAGTCAATTTAATGACATCCACAATCCACACATGATCTTATTTCAAGCCAATTAAAAGATAGTCACACTGATAATAAATTTTATATTATTTAAAAGGGGATCAAATTAATAATCAGTTATAAATCCTGATCACACTTTTGGTATCAATATGAATCAATAAAATTTGCCATTAATAAAGCATTTCTATAAAGCCCAAATTTCAGGGACTCCATGTGCCACTTTCAGAGAAAGAATACTTTACAAGGATCCCTATAGAGACATCCACCTACAGTTTCCTATAGCATATCCCAGATTCAAGCTCAGTAATATTCTTAAACTCTCAAAGTGGATGGCATACGATAAAAAACAGGCAAAACAAAATTTATATTTAGTGTGCAGTGAGATGAGCAGATAAATTGACACCAAATGTTGACTTAATAACTAAAAAATCAATAATATCCATAATCACCATTTTACACAAAATAATATATTAAATAATAAAATATCCAGATATAAGTAGAAACCTCTTTCCCCCTTTCTTTGACTTACACTAAAATATAGTTATACATGCATATATTATCAAAAAGTACTAAATAAAGAGCATTGAATTTTAAAAGGTTACATATTTCCATACAAACGAAAATAAATAATATTTCATTTACATAGGATTAATAGCATATGTGTGGAGATTTATTTTCTTTCACAAGATTTACACATATATACATCACTAAATTATTTATTTATACATGTATGTACATAAAGGTTAACTTATTAATTGTATTTACAAAACAAAAATTTCATATATTAAAGAGATTTAAAATTAAATAAATAATTAACTTACTTCCCGGAGTATATAGTTTTCTTTTCCATTTTAGATATTTGATTTGCTAAAAACAAAAAAATATCTGGAGCTAAATTCCCTTCAATACTAAAAAAGAAACAGAATGTTTAAATCTATTATGATACTCCTCCCCCTTATTTTTTAAAAAAAGTTGTACTGTTCAAGGCTTCCAACATATTCTTCATGTGTAAAACTATAAAACAGAATGTACAAAGATTCAGATTTAGATATCTACTATTTAAGATCATTCTTATCATTGGGCAAGTATTAGCATACAGAAATTATGCATAATTTCACATGATGATGAGGGGAAAATACCAGTGTATTAAATGTGTTTCTACTTTATCTTGCTTTCTTAAATCAGCAAACAGCATTCTAGCAAGGTAAGAATGAATAATTCATACTATAACAACATTTATTCCCTGCAAGCGATTGATGGCAATTGATATTGATATATGATTGTGTAGTTTTCATCATCAAGAGTCTTCAGGACATGGCTTCAGCTAACTTTTTCGACCTAAAGTTTTTTTTCAAAAGTACAGCTTGCCATTTTCTCTTTGCTAAGTAGCAACCCAAGACCTTATATTCCCAACTTTAGTTTTAAAATTTATTTATAGCAATACACATGAAAAGAAATTGCTATCAGCCTGTTTTTTGTTATTACTATTTTTTTTCTAATTAAATCCCCAGATAAATCTTTTAATTAACTAATAAAATAAAATATCTAATCAATATACATAAAAGCAAATAGATGTTTTGAGTCTCTAACTTTGATAAGAGAAAAAACAGAATTCTTTTCTCTTTTACAAAAGAAAATTATATGTATGAATGATAGATAATTGAAAAAAATTCCTTGATAATTTTACCTCATTTTAATTAATTGCACTTTTACAAGAAAGTAAAATAAACTTAATTTTCTCCTCTTTTTAACATTTAAATAGATAAAATAAAATATACAGATTTTTTTTCTTTGTGTTACAAAAAAAAAAAAAATGTACACATAAAACAAACTTTTTCAGGTGTATATTTTATTATATTTATAAATAAAATAAACATGTTGTGTGTATATATATTAAGTCTACAAACATAAATGTATACATATTTTTATTCTCAATCTATGCATATTTTAAGATTCTTATTTACCTCATTAACATATTTATGTTTATAAGATTAACTGATACTAACTTATGATGGGTTTGATCCTCATCATCCTGTCACAACAAATATAATAAATCATTTATTCTATACACTAAAACTATATTAATATAATACTTTAACCATATAAATACATATGGCATTATAAATTAACTGCATTCTACAAATTAAAATACAAATAATCAGGAGACTTCCTCTATTATATGATTATAGTATACAGTACTACAACAAATATTTATGGCTATGGAGACAAGTATATTTAACATAGGTATATGTGGCATTATGAAATATCCCAACGCAGGTTAATATGTGAGTAAAATTGCAATGTAAATTGTTAGGAGCTTTTCTCTACTAAACAATTGCCACAGAAATAATCTAAATCTATAGATAATTCTTCACAAACTATTAGAGTATCTATAATTCTAAAATGTAAGGGTAACTTTCATTATTCCAATGCATTTAAATAACACGAAGCAATAGTGACAATCATAGCCTTTTTTACACTGTACCATTCATATATCTTGTAACCATTAAACATAACAAAGCAACCGAAATTTTAAGATCCATAAAAATAGAAAAAATATATAACAAATATTTGCTTTATCTATTAAATATAATAATCAATTTTAGTAAACAATCTCTCTCTAACACAATTTTACACACATACATATGGCAACAATCTTAAAATAGAATTATATAATTAAAATAATTCTATTTGTACATCCCTGTTTGATCCTGTTTTCCTATTATGTAAACTTTTATTTTATTAAGAACAAGGAAAATGGATAATAATATATAAAAATATATATATATTCTCTTATTCAAAGTTCTTTCAAAGTCTTTAAATTTTATGAAAATATATTTAAGATATTTTTATTCAATTAGAGCTTTTAGAAACAATGTAAAAAATTGATTTAAATCCTTCAGTGCTCTATGGTGGAAATTCCAAAGGATGGTGTAAGGATTTATCCTTTCGAATACTGAAAATGACAGAATTTTATCCTTTTGAATAAATCCATTAGTGTAATAATTTAAACAACAATTAAAGTCAAAACAAGTTGTTTTTCTCCATTTCTAATTATATTTTAGCAGATAATTAGCAATTTTTTCTTGAGATAAATCTCATAAATATTGACATTTTTCTTTATTTAAATATTAAAAAAAAAAAATCTATTATCGAAATATTAGCATTCCTTAAGTATTTCATCTGATTTCAATTTCAAGAAAAATATTTGAATTCGATTTATCCATGCATTTTAACTTTTTATGATGTTTCAGATGTTTTATTTATTTTGAACAATTTCGAGATACATTTGCCCAAGGAGCAAATGATTTGTGAAAGTCTATTTTATCTTCAAAAACAACAATGACCGATATCATCATCATCATCATCAACCATTATCAATCCACTGCAGGATGAAGGTCTCTCCAAGTTCAATCCATCTTCTCCATTCTTTAACTTCTCTTCTCTACATCATCCCTGCATACTTTCTTATTTCATTCATCCATCTCACACATGGTCTCTTTCTGGGGCTTTTACAATCTCTTGGAATCCAGTTTAAGATTTAAATTATCCATCTAATATCATCTCTTCTAGCAATATGTCCAGCCCAGCTCCACTTGTCTTTTAATTTTTTCTAATGAGGTCAGTAACACCTGTTTGTTCTCTTACACATATATTGCATTTTCGATCTCTTCTTGTTACTCCCAATATGCATCTCTCCATATTGTTCTGTTATGATCAATATAGCTAAATTTAAATATTAACCCAGTACATTTTACCCATCACATGAGTAGTAATTAAAAGAGAAAGATTCCTCTCATGCACATATATTTATAATTTTTTATCATGAGACTAATTTCATCATCAGTATCATCACTCAATTTTCTTAACTCTTTTATCTTTTTACACAAAAATTTTCTACAATTACCATGAACTCAAGCATATTGACATACAATAATGAAGTCCTTGAAGAAAATATAGTGCCCATCATAAAATTATCTTAAAATTACAAAATATTTTAAAACCACATTTAAATAAAATATTTTATATGCCTTTCTTACATAATTTGCAAACTAAATCACCCATATTTTTCTATTTATGTGTATATATTATAAGAAAATAGCTGTAAGTAAGTATATTGCTATTAAATTTACAAATTTAACATCACTTAGGCCTTGTTTGTTATCATTATTGTTTTTATATTAATTATTTTAGCTGGGTAATTAATATGCATTATTTATTATAAAATTCATTATCAAATATATTAAAATATAAATGTTTTTAAGTAAATTATAAGTTAAAGAATAATTTAAATTAAAGAGAAATCAAGTTTATAAATATCTATTCGGATCAAGTATTAAAAAGGAAAAAGCTGAATATAATCCTATAACAATTAGTATAAGCTTATACAACTATAATCATATAGAATTTGACTACTGTAAGATTGACATTTGAAATTTTGGAATGCACATCTTTGACTTGGTTTTAATAAGTATAATCACCAGCTTTAGACTTAATTAAATAGATTACTAAAATTATGCAAAGATCTAAAATGTTTACAAAAGGGATATATTGTTTTATCTTATAAATTTATAAATGTCAAATAATTAAAATGAAATTATTTGTCAAAACATCTATTAATATATTTATGTTATAACCAGAATTATTATTAATAAATGCGTATTTTAATCTATTTAGTTTAGAATTTTTTCATTACTCACTATAAAAACCAGGATAACATTATATAGTAGCAGTAATTTAAAGAATCTAGTGATTCTCCAGGATCTATAAAAATATTGGTAATTGTTGCTGAATCTGTAGGATTTGTGGTTGGATATCTTCAGTAGTAAACTTAAATTTTCTATAGAGATCAGTACATAGAACATCTATTGAGGTTTGATTTTACTATGTAATAGAATATGTCATTTATTAATATAAATAGGAAATTCTATATGATAAATCTGGTGATTGATATTTATCATACTCACAAGTCTTTTTTACCTATTACCTACTGAGCCTTATATTATTATAGTTTACAATATTATATCTTAGAAAAACAATTCAATAACAGAGAAGACTTAAATGTTCTCATTTATAGTACAGTAATATTAATTATGTAATTGATTATAACATACATAAAAAATCTTATTAAGTTTTTTGCCCCCCCCCCATCCCAAGAAAATTGTAAATCCTATTATACAGTTAAAAATATTAAAAAAAGAAGAAATAAAGAACTATCAAATATATTTATATGTAAATTCATTGAAAGCAGTCAACATTTAAACAATATCAGTACAATCAACAATCTCAACCTGTTGTCAAGGCAATCTCCTTTTAACAATAAAGATAGAAATTCCCTTTATTTATAGTCTTAACTTATTTGTATAGATACTAAAGATTGCAACTTGACCATGGAAAGTGAAATTAATTCACTCTTTGTAGTCAAGTTGCATTCTTGAGTGTCTATATAAACATATTACGCCATAAATAAAGGGGATTTCCATCCTTATTGTTAAAAAGAGGTTGTCTTCACAACAGATTGAAATTGTTGGTTGTATTTCTTTTATAAGCTGACAAGTTTGAGTGATATGAATATGACTTTCTAGGTTGAAAGCATTACTCAGCTAGTTATTGTTTAATTGAAATAAATCTAAACTTTTTTTAGAAGCAAATGAACACTATTAATAGAATAATATTGGTATTGCTTAAATGTTGGCTGCTTTCAATGAATTTATATTTATAAACCTATCCAGCCTTAGGCATTTTTAGTTTTATATATTGTGTTTCTCTGAAAATAAACCAGAGTCTTATATTAATTTTTGCTCCAAAAGATACTGCAGGGCTTATTTGCATGAGATGTTTTACTTTCTTATGTACAAAAATCGACATTTATTCAAGTACTTCTCTTTACAGAAAGCTTTAAGATTCTTACTCTGGGAGCTTCCCACAATTTTTTCTTTTACTAATCAGCATAGCTCTTTCATTTAGCACTCATCTTATCTAGCAATCAGAATATTATTCCATTTGAATTTACTATTAAATCAAGTCTTAACTGAAAACTTCCAACAAAAAATCCAAGCACAGAAATTCAGAAAATGTTTTGGTATTTCACACGTACACATTAAGTACATCCATTATAACATACAATAGCATATTGAATTATGATGATTCATATATGACCCGACTATGATACATCCATCCATTACCAAACATTTTTCAAATTACTTGTAATAACCGGCTTGGATATTCTTTCTAAAAACTTTTCTTTAGGAGAAAGACTGATGATTTAACTTAAGGTACACTTTTATTAAAATCATTTCTATTATTTTAATAAAATCTTTTAGGAAGGGGAAAAATGTTTAAGTAATCAAACTAATTTTACTTTTATCTTGAACACTTAAAAGCCACCACAACGAAACTCTAAAACAAAATCAAACATTCTAAATCTAAGTATTTAATAAAATAAGTACCCTAAAAATATATAAATAAAATTATAAATTGTCCAATATACTGACATGTGGTAAATAAACTGTTTCTCTATATAGGTTGAATTACATTTGTCAAAAATTGTTGACAGAAAATATAAAAGAATCATATAATTTATATTATGTTTATTTAAAGCATTAATGTCATTCATTGTTTTATAATTTAATACATCCATCATAAATAGGGTTTATATTATAAGCTACCTGAAAAATCATGCTAGGCTTATTTTCTGATTAGGTTTTATTTTCAGGGAAACATAGTGTAAATATTTAAAAATGAATGATGGATTGTTCATTTTATTATAAATCATGGAGTCTTCCACATTTGACAGTTGGTTCAGAGTTGTAAGGATTGTTAAATACAGCAGTTCAAAAGTAAAAAAGTTATTAATAATATGCATATTTAAATGTTAAAATTATTAAATGTCATATTGTAAAATAATATTGAACAATATAATAGGTTTTTATCAAAAATATTTTAAATTTAAGAGAAACTGGTAAATTGTATTAAAACTTTCTTTTATCAGAGAATTTATTGCAAAACAAGTCAATAAAAATATAGTTTAAATAATTACATGGGAAAGAGATTAAGTCTGTTTAAGATAGGAGATTCAAAAACAAGAAAAAAATTCAAGCAATTTAATAATTACAGTGTTTTGCTAGTTCAATCAATTAAATAATGAAAGTGTTTTTAAAGTCCTTACAATCAAAATAAAATCCAGTCATAAAGATGTCAAAAATATGATATTATTAAAAGTGTTAAAGACAGGATTATCAAAGCCATTGAAAAACAAGGTCAAAGATGTTAAAAACAAGATCAGTATTTTCAAAACAAGAAAAAAAATATATGATCAGTTTTTCTGGAAAAGGGATCTGGATTGTCTCTTTATTTAAGCAACATTGAACCTTCATTATGCTGATTGAGTAGAACAAAGGAAAAACTGCCAACTGCTAAAATCTACTCTGGATCTCTGGAACTTGACATGCTATTTTCAAACAAATCTCTAATTAAAATAAAGAAACAATTTTTACTTCAAACATCAAAATAGAACATTGTTAAAGGACATTATCACAATTAACTAGTGGAATTGCTTAATAGTTGCCATTGTGAAGAAATCTAACTTTAGCTATAGAATGTTTGCTTTATAGATTAAAAAACTGTTTAGAATTTAAACTAATGTATTAACCAGTTTAAAGTTATTATAGCATATTTAATCACAACAAACTTTATACAATATTTTATATAAAAAAAGCAACATTTGCAGTTAAGCTTCTATAAATATTCTAACTCTGTTTTAAGATCAAAATTCACTTTCTTTAATATATACATATTTTCTTTGTTAAAAAAGTTTTTTATAGAAACTATCAATTGGAAAATAATCAAAGGTGTAATATTCATTCAAATGCAAAGTATCTATACTTGTAAAATATGTAAGGTATCCAAGGTAAATCATAAGAGTAATATAGATATTAGTTAAAGATTATTTGAATTCTGATTGAGTTCATTTGTACATAATTTAGCCCTTCTTTTGATTGCTATTTATTAGATTTTATGTATGAGGTTATATTATATATACAGTTGTTTGGCTACTAGACTCATTCAAGATTTTGTTCCATTAAATTATGGTTTGGACTCAAAGGAGCCATCTCTGTAGTGAAATTGTAGTATTATTAAATCAGATTTTAAACCTGAAGTGGACACTTCCTTAGAATTATTTCAAGACAAGTGTAGTGGTTATAATTATCCTGTATTAAATATATGCATGTGACTATGCTAGGAAACTTATGAGCTAAAAATGTATTGTATTTATAAGGATCAGCCATATGAAGAATTTTATCCAAAGTGTAATTAAATACAAGGGACTTACTCTATAGCAAAAACTCAATTATAAAACCTTTAATTTATAAAGTATAATGGAAGATTAATGCTTAAAATTAATCAAAGTAAATCTTGGAAATTTGATAAATAATTATTGTTTTCCTCTGTGTATGCAAACTAAAACAATAATATATGCATGAAGAAATGGTCTTTTTAGGGTAAAAGAAAGTTGTATTTTAACTGACACTTATATTTTGTAAATAAATTATTGTGATTTGTTCAAATAATGTGTTAATTTCTTTATAAGTAATATTATCTGGTCTGAATTCCAGATTCATTTTGTTGGGAGTAATTTATATTCTACATGATTTAAATTAAAACAGGCAAACTCTCCATACAGTAGTGCCACTCAGTACAAGACAGAGTAATCAATGGATGCCAGAAGGCTTGTGCATAAAATCCCTATCTATCTTGAGATCCTAAGATCTAGATGCAGCACTCTCAGATCTAAAGTTCCTCACTGATGAAAGCCACAAGCTAGAAACTTGTCTGGGGATATTGGATGTGTAGGCACTAGATAGGGATTTTATGCACAAGCCTTCTGGAATCCATGGATTGCTCTGGCTTGCACTGAATGGCACTATTGTAAGAAGAATTTGCCTGTTTTAATAACAATTACAAGCAAGCATAAGAAATGGTGATCATGTGATGTTTAGTAATTTAATACCAATCCTGCCTACATGATCTAGCCAGGGGCTGTTATCATATTCCTATTTAAGAAAATAATATTTAAATATATTTATATGCATCAGTCTACTTCTTGATGTTTAAAGTCAGATGGCACCCTTAAAAATTAAAATAAGTTCAAATAATTTGAACATTTGTAAACTGATTATTACAATATATATAGTTAAAGCTCAAAAAAATGTTTAGCAATGGAAGTAAATTTAGTTTCCAGTAATAAAAAAAAATTGTTATGATTTGTATATTTAATAATGACTTATTATTCACTCTTTATACAAAGATGATATACACTATTGACTAACCAAGTAAAGATAATCTTAAGATACATTGTGTAAAAAATATTACCCAAAGAAAACATAAAAATCTCATGGGAAAGCAGTAACTGTCTCATAATTATCAAGATCAAAGGTTGTTTCAAATATTAGATCCTTAAATACAACCCACATGTAATATAATCTTTACTCAGAAGTAATCCTTTACACAAATAATGGTCAAGTAACCAGAAACTACATGTGAGTACCTATAAATGTTGATTATACTTCTGTCTGATATTTCTTATGAAATACACATAAAAAGAGGCCATAGTAAAATTATATTTCATTACTAAAAACACTATCCAAGGGATAGAATATTAGTCATGTCATATTTGATGTTATTTTCATTGTTAATGATACATAAGAAAAATTATAGTGTTTGCCATCATTGGCCTTATATATCATACTGATGGGATACATTTTTTAGTATCTTTCCACAAAGAAACAGTAAAAAGGGAGTTTTAATTACCAGATCAGCTAAATGCTAGTTAATAAGTTTTTTATACTATCACCCCATTCTTTTATCTTGTAGCTGAATAAATAGTTGGATTGGCTATGTCAATAAAATTCAAAGCTTGCTAGGAAATTCTTATTTCTTTTAAAAATCTTTATGGCCCATCTAAATTTAAACCCATGATATTTAGATTGATTACGATAAGTTAGAAGAAGTTAACAGTTACAATACCTTGGTCAGATTATTAATACAGATGGAAACCTAATGGATGAAATTAATCATAGAATTAAACTTGTTTTGAATGCTTTTGGTAGAAATAACTTAATACTAAAAGGAAATATGCCTATGTGTTTGAAAAGAAAGGTTTTTAATGAATGTGTTTTGCTAGTTCTTATTTATGGATCTGAGACTGGACACTTAATAGAAAAGCAATACAGAGACTTCAGTCCACTCAAAGAAGTATGGAAAGATGCATGTTGGGAGTAACAAGAAGAGATCGAAAACACAATATATGGGTAGGAAAACAAACAGGTGTTACTGACCTTATTAAAAAAATGAAAAGACTGGAGTTGGGATGGACATATTGCTAGATGAGATGATAATAGATGGACAATTGAAATCTTAAACTGGATTCCAAGAGATTGTAAAAGACCCAGAAAGAGACTACATGTGAGATGAATGGATGAAATAAGAAAGGGTGCAGGGGTGATGTGGAGAAGAGAAGCTAAAGATAGGAAAAGATGGATCGAACTTGGAGAGACCTTCATTGTGCAGTTGGACTGATAATGGTTGATGATGATGATGATGATGAACTACTACATCATGTGATCATTTTTTTAAAATTCATAATCTTCTAAAAAATATATCTTCTGATTATCAATAACTAGTCACATGCTCTTTCACAAATAATCAACACACACTATCAATATTTAAATGTAGAATATTTACTGAAAATAGTTTTTACATAAGTAACAGACGACTGTTTCATAATCAACTTGCCATCTAATATTGATCACTAAATGAATGTCCAGATATTTTTAGTTTCAGGACTAATTAAAATCTTCACTAACTGAGAGCTGGTCTGATAAGCAATATATGATGCATATTAATTGAGTTTTTGAAACATATATATATATAGTCAACGTGAAAAGAAATATTTTAACAAAAATGATACACTGTGGTGAAAATGAGAGGTGTTACTTTTCATAAAAATCTGTTAATATTGGACTATATGTCTACTGACTTTTAAATGGAAATAAATCATCACTCTTAATCACTTTTAGATTCCTTTAATGGGTAATAATTTTGGATATTCACTATCTGCTAATTAATGTAATATAATCACAATGATATACATTCAATATAATCTATAAAATATCCAATTAAGTAAAACCTTGTTAATCAAACTATAAAGTCTATATTTTATTTAACTCGTTTTCCAAATCTCCATTACTTTATTTTTTTTTTTTACACAATTGTAACTATAATTAAATATATATATATACAGTATTTGAAAACACTTTTGCTTATTTGTAATTTATATGTCTGTACTATAATTAAAAAAATTTTTTTTAGAAACATTCACAGAACTTGCATTGTTTTTTTTTTTTTTGTTATATGAAAATCAAGAGATTAAATAAAACAAGTTCATTTGCTTTCTCTGAACAATTTTCAACAGTTATTAAGTAACAGTCTTCTGAAAATATTTTTAAATTAATTCGTAATATGATTTTTTCCCTACAGTACAGCTTTTTCATACCTGCACTTCTATATGTAATATATAGGGGGTTTGAACTCAGGCTTTCACACGACGCTTAACCATCCATGCTATCTCATACCACTGATACACTTGATCGCAGACATGTCGAAAAGATAAATAATCACCAATATACATACTTCGTGCTAAATTAAAATTTGTATAAATAATTTTTAAAATGAATTAATAAAAATCCATAAAACCATCCATATATATATTTCTTAAACGTTTTATTAAGTAATGACTTTATTAATCAAAATGTGAATATTAAAAAAAAAATAAAATATCATATAACTTTCTCAATTGACTCTTAACATGTGCTTCCAAGATCTATTATCACTACCCTATTCTAGATCTATCTGCTTTAAGTTTTGGTAATCAATGGACAACTGATGATATTGTTATATTATCCATATTTTAATTGGCATAAAACTGAGATAACTAAAATATATATTCATTTGCCTGACTGTCATATCTGTATAATTATGCAAATAAATGGCATGGATTCAAAAACTTTAAAAGATTTTTTTAAAAAAAAAAATCTATATTATTAGTTCAAACAGTACAAAAGAGTAAAGGTTTTTACCAAAGTAAAAAACAGAAATTAGATCTTGTAATATAGACTTTCATTTGGTGTTTATTGATGATTGTTTAAGTTTACAGAGAATGGCTCTAGAAAAGGATGAAGGACAGAACTGGCTCGAGGGCAATGCGAACGATGCAACTGTACAAGGCCCACACTTATCAAGGTCTTATGCTGGCATGGTCTACATTTTCTGTGAAAGTCAAAAAATAAAATATTTTATCCCTTACTAAATGTAACTCTTTTTTTTTTTTTTGCCAAAACTCTATAATTTGACCTATAATGACTATCGCATGTGAAGTAATCAACTATAGAAGCATTTTCGTGTGGCGGTATAGATTTTTCAGCTACATGCAATGTGTATACTTAAATATTTCACCATTAGAAACCAACCAGTAACCACCTAAACATTCACAATAAAGATAGTAATCAATATTTTTCACTGCTGTCAAGGCAACCTTCTCACCTTTTAATAGCAAGAATGGAAATCCACTCTTACTAATGATCCAATGAATATATATGGACACTTAAAGATTGCAACTTGACCACAGAGAACGAAATATTGATACAATGAAGTTTAAACAAACCTCTTTAAACATGAAATAAACATATCCATGTACTGCAGACTAAGAAATAGTTAATTATAACATTACAAACTGTAATACTTTTAAATTGCTCATGTATTATTTAAATATTTCATATGGTATTTTCTGTTCATGTTAATGTGAAAACATGCACGTCAAGAATGATTCTCTTTGTTAGTAATTAGAATTCGCAAAAAAATTAAATTACGATGATAGCAATAATGATTTGCAATAAAATATTCAAGGAAAGAATATATACATATATTGCATTACATTTATTTTTTTTTTTTTTTTCAAATATTGATTCAATTAAAATTGTACAAATTCTTATTTATTATTTATAATTGACAATGAATAAGGAAATATTTATACATTATAAGTACTAATTTCTGAAATTTTATGACATCAATATTTGAGTAAACATTTCCTGAATCTTTTTTTTTTTTTTAGCGACTTCTCATTCAAAGTAAATAAAAATTATTGAAAGTCTTATTATTGAAAATGTTCGTTGTTTTATCAAACGCTCAAAAAAGTCAAGAAACGTGATCAGCTCCTTGCCCCCAGTAAAGCCTTTGATGACACCGGGTCATTAATCTCACTACCTCCTTCCTGTTTCTCAACTCCAAACAACTCAGCCTTTTAGATTAGGCAATTTTAAACTTATGCTTATATAAAATACTCTAACCACGTAAAACAAGTTCTGAGTATCTCGCAAACGATACAAACTTTCTTCAATTTATCCAACCACATAAGTGATATAACAGTCGTGTTCACATAATACATTCAAGCCAAACGACAAACAGAACATTAATATAATCATGTTAGGGTACTCCCCCCCCCCCATCAAGATGTAACCATTATATATTATGAATAAATTATTATTGAAATAAAGTAAATAAAAATTTTATGGGAGGAAATTGTTCCAGGCTTGATTTATACTTCTGCTAATAAGATAACATTTTAAAAAAATATATCTATTTTTTATCATTGTAAAATTCTCCTCTATCAGCCTTGGTGAAGAAAATTGCTCTCAAAAAAAATTACTAGAGTGTGGAATGATGAGAGTAAAGTGAAGAGAATTGCTCATGGAAGAAAGATTCTACAGTAGGATGAAGAGAAATGTTTTTGGAAGAATGATTCTAGAGTAGAGTGAAGAGAATTGCTCATGGAAGAATGCTTCTAGCGTAGAATGAAAAGAATTGTTCTTGGAAGTAATCTAAACGTTGTAATTTATTCAACTGGTTTTTAAACTCTTCATTTTTAAAAAAAAAAAGAAATAAATTCCATAATAAACTATTTAATTGCATATTTTCTGCCTTTTCAGTTTTCAGTGTATAATAAATACCTAAGTTTTTTTTTATTATTATTTTAATAAATTAAAGAGCAATATATTTTAAAAGTGCCACACTTAATATAAATAAGCACCGTTTCACTTGCAGGAGTATTGTAATTGTAGTGTAAAAGTTAAATATTGTTGTTAACTATGTTCTTTATTGTCTTTTAACTTTTCAATTAGTTAAAATTATGAATTTTGAAATCAAAATTAGTTTTATTTGTTTATATTTTCAATATTCTCTTAAAAATCAAGTAGCCATTGTTATCATATATCAATAGACGACGTGATACATATAATGGTTATCATATATCGATAATCGCCGTGATACACATAATGCTTTTATTTAAATATTTTTAATTTAATATTTAAAATATATTATTATGTAAATTATACTTTAATAAATTTTAAAACTAATAATATATAAAATGTTTGGAAAAAATTATATACACTAGCATCTTACTATCATACTACTATGACTTATTTCACTCATATATGACAAAGTGATATACTACTTTCTATATATATTAAATGTGCAATATCATTAGATCTTTAAAATAGTCTTCCAGTAGTATCATTATATATTAGTAACAAATGGATATAAATTTAAAAAATATATAATCAAACGAAAATTTTAAAAAATCTTTAAAGAATAACAATGAAAAAATTTTTGCTATAAAAAATTGCTAATTCCTGAATAATAATGTTGGAAGCTTAAATTAATAAAATACAAGTACTATGTTATAAAAATTAATGGTTTCTCAATTAGTGTAGTAAAATTACTTATTTAAATTAATGGAATATATCAAATACAGAATTCAGATTTAAATCTCAACATGCTTTCGTTGTGAAGAAGAAACATGCTTTTGATCATACCAAAAACATTTTAAAATTGTCATTGGAGATTTTAATCTTAGAATTGATAAATTTACTTATGGGTGTAGAAAATTAGAAATGCAAATTGATGTAAAATATTAGATTTTGATGATGATTTATATTTAATTGAAATCAATAAAATAACTGATATTAAGAATTGCAAGATAAATTTACAAAAAAGTAGCAATTTATTGGCAAGCTTTCTATTGAGACAAAATGATATATGAAGAAACGAAGGAATCTGAATTTTTTTTTTAAATAATCCATTAAACAGAATTGAAAATCTAAATTTTGTAAAATGGTTTGAAAAAGAAATTACATAAGAAAATATTATTGCAAATTGGTAAAGAAAGTTATTGAAGAAAATAAAACTCTCAAAAGTGGAAAACAACATATTGTTTCAGTAATAAAAAGAAAAGATAGAACTATTACTAAAATAAAAGATGACATTATAAAATGTGAAAAATATTTAGCAATACAGAACTAGAAAACAAATATCCCCTATAATTACTATACCTTCTGAATTGCCAAATATTATAAATGAAGAGATAAAATATCCAATTAAATCTATAAAGACATGATGGAATTATTATTGATATTTAAAAAAAAAATAGATGAAAAAATAGAAAAGTTATTGGTAAAGCTATGTACCAAATGTTTAAATAATAAATATGTACAAGATAATTGGAAGAATGCAGTAGTGATGTTAATATTTAGAAAATGAGAAAAAGAAAATATGAGAAATTATATACCCATCAGTCTTTTATCAGTTCTATACAAGATCTTTAATAACATCGTTACAACTTATCTATAATGAACTTTGGACTCCAATCAAGATCACATTCAGTATCAAAAAAAGCAATAAATATTATAAGTTGCCATTATGCTTTGGATTTGTCAATTATGTAAAGGCATTTGATTCTATAAGCATTTTTATGAAGATTAAACTTTTAGATAATCAAGCTATAGACCTATGATATTGTCATATTTTAAATAATATTACTCAAAATGCATTAGCAGTAATAAAATTAATATTGATAAGAATGTATGACATGGTGATTTCATATCTCCAAAACTTTTTATAACAGTTTTATAAGAAGTATTTTGTGGATTAAAATGGGGAGATAAGGGAGTAAAAGTAAACGGAGATTATTTAAGTCATCTAGATCAGGGGTGGCCAACTTTTGTGTTCATAAGATCTACTTTTTATTTTAAAAATGTGTTGCGATCGACTTGTTGTCATAGGCTTAGTCTAAGTGGAGGGAGGTGTGAAATGCATAGTATTTTTATATATATATCTAATAAAAAATAATTATTTAACGGGCCAAAAAACTCAGGTCTTGGGGAATTAAAGAAACATGAATAATTATTAATAATATTTATTAATTCAAATTAGCTACATTAAGTCAATATTAAAAATATTATTTTCAATAATGATACGACTTAGTGGACTTCACCTATCTAGAATTGAAAAAAAAAATTAGAACAAAAACAAAAATAACAAAAAAAACTTGAAAATCTTGACTTAATTTGTTTCACTCGTTATCCCGCAGCTCTTTCTAGATTGGCCTTGCGATCGACCAAAATTGGCTTTGCGATCGAACGGTGGATCACGATCGACTTTCTTGGCCACTCCCGATTTACATTATGCAACTGGTATAGCTATTTTTGCAAATAACACTTCAGAGTTGCAAATATTGCAAGATTATCATATGAAAATAAAAAAGTGGGACTAAAGTAAATGTTAAAAAGGCTAAAATAATATTCAAATAGATTTTTTCCAGAAAAAAAAAATAATGATCGATAATAGTGAATTAAAATATGTTAATAACTACAAAAATGTCGATTAGATTATTAATATAGATGGAAACATAATGAATAAAATTAATCATAGAATTAAACTCGAACGGAGTGATTTTGGTAGAAATAATTTAATATTCAAGGTGGCCCGTGAAATTTTTAAGCAGGAATGTTTTATTGCAATATCGTCGCCAAAAAGTAAGTAAGAAAAACAGAACAGAGCATTTTTTAATTTTGCAATCACATAACCATTTTATTTTTCCATATCAATCATTGTTAAAAGATCTAATGTATTTTTTATTTTACTGCTGTTTCACAAATAATAATAATAACTAGAGTAGATCCACTTTTACTTTTGATTTCTATTTTTTTATGTAATGACAAATGGAAAAAAATATATTTTTTAATATATTCAACACTAACAACCATCATGATAAATATTTATAATATTTATTTTATTATTTTGTTATGTTTTTCTGTATTTATATGTTAATTTATAAATGTTAATTGCAAGCAAAAAACATAATATTTTAAATGAAAACAAAAATTTATTTGCTCTGAAGAGAAACCAGAATAGATAAACATACAGGTTCAAATAACTATTGGCATTGTGGCAGCACACATCTCTAATGGCACTAGTTATGTGCATTGATAAAAGCAAATGATTCTTTTGGAACCTGTTGAAATTCATTGCATATGAAGTTTCTGACACTGTTATAATTAGCAACATCTTTGAATAAAATCAAGCATCCCTTAAAATAATTATTTTTAAAAATGGTTTAATTAGTTGTAATTTCATAATAATTATGCAAAATATTGAATAATTGTTATATTATTGATAATTTCAAACACAAATTTAATATTTTTTCTGGGGGTGCTGCAGCACCACAGTGCTTATGGACCAACTGTCACTGGAAAGGAAATACTCCTATGTGTTTAATAAGTGTATTATCAGTTCTTACTTATAGATTTGATTTAACAATCCAGAAACTTCAATGTACTCAATGAAGCATGGGAGGTGTATATTGGGAGTAATAAAAAGATAAGGAAAATGAAATACATGAATGAGACAATAATAGATATCAGTGGAATCAATGAAAAAATTGATTGAAATGGAGTTAGATTGGATATCTAGAAAAGGTAATAACTGATGGACAGATGAAATTTTAAATTGGATTCCAAGAGTTTATAAAAGACCTAAAAATCATATGTGGAATGGTTGAATGAAATAAGGAAATTTGCTGATGTAATTTAGAAAAGAGAGGTTAAAGTTCAGAAAAATTGGATTTCACAGATTGAAAATGATGATGGCAAGAATACAATTAGATATTTATTATGGTATATATTACATAATGTATAAATAAATATGTAAATTTAATACAATTGAATTTATATAAGATATAAAATTAAATAATATTTTAGTAATAATACTACGTAAAATTTTTCTGTTTATATCTTTGAAAAAAATTGTTGAACAATCTAGTTGTTGATATTATTTAATAAAAAATTTGAACATTGCAAAAATTAAATTAAAAAAGGAGAATTTATTAAATATTGAATAATATGCAATGTTAGCAGAAAGAAGAGTATTGTTTAAATAATAAATATATATTTATGACATATGCAATGGAGGTATATACATTTTTTCATTTAAAGTAAATTATTTATCACAAACATTAGGCATAAATGCCATTTAGTTAGCAAATATTGTGTAATATATTGTAACTGTAACAAATCTGAGAGCAGCTTGAAACTGCATGAGAAAAAAGTTTATTAAAAACTCATATGAACTGACTAATAAATATACAAATTGCCATTGGTGTATGTGAGTGTATATATGTGTCACTTGAATAAACTGCCAAAAGATTAAAAGAAAAATTAATTTATGCATATTATTAACTGTTTTATAAAATTACTTTGTTATATATGAGAAACCAAATGATAAATTACATTATAAAGAAAGAAAAAAATACTTTTGATGTATGAAAGAATTTTGAATTGCATAGTTTAGAAAAATTTAAAGCATTTCAAACCCTGTGTAATCCTCCTTTCAAATGGAAGTTTTACTTAAACAACTTATCCATTTTTGTAGTAAATCTGATGGCAGATTTGAAACTAATATTAAAATTTTAAAATTAATAAAAACAAGTAGGCAACACATTTTCTTTCTTCCTATGTTAATTAATAATGTTGATAAAGAAAGAGAGAGACAGAAATAAAATCTATTTTTTTTCTTCCATTTATTTATACATCAAAGTATAATGTTAATTATAAATTTGTTTCCAGAACTTGTTTGGAAGAAAATGAAGAAAATGTTTTTCCAAAAATATATTGTTGTAATGACAAAGGTCAAAATTTCCCTAACTAGTGATGTATATGTTGTTTGAAAACATGTTGTTTAAACAACATCAAATAGGTATAAATAAATCTGAAACAAGCACTAGACATTTGGATTCCATATTGCTTTGCATTCCAGTCCAGTCCACTTTTGAAGCAGTGTTTCAGTGATCCATACTGAGGAGAGAAACAACTGCTGGTTAAAAATGGCTGTATTTGCTAATTGTTGTTTAAAGTATTATTCAATACTTCACTTATAATAGCCAGTATGCTGACTTTATATAGAAGAAGATATGTCTAGGCAATAGAAAAAGCATACTAGCCTTTAAATACCCAGAAAATGCAGTGGGATCCAGAGACTAATGGTGATGTTTGCAAAACCAGCCAGTGCAATACTTTTATAATGCTATAAAGGGAGACATGAACAGTGCTATATAAATTACCCAAGATCTATTGATATTATATCTTATCTAATGCAGCATTAATGCTGCTGTATTTACTGTCTAACTTCACCAAAGCCCAAGGAGAAGACTACCTTCAGAGGAATTAACTGGAAATATATTAATATAACAACATCTGAAAAAAAAACATGGTTTGTGACTGTTTCAATAATTAACTTGGTAATATCTTATCATTATAAATACTGTAAGGCTTAATCTTAAACTTATAATTAAATTTAAAATGTTTTATTACTATGATATTTAATATTTTTGTATAGTATATATGCAACAGTTTTATTTATTCTGTGTTAATAAATTGTTCTTTTTTATCCCTTTAGTTAGTGTTTGTAACTCAACCCAATCATTGATTTTAACACCACAAGCTATTTAATATCCACGCCCTGAGAAATCATGTAATCCACTGGTGAACATGCGGAAATAACAGTGATAAATTGTAATTGATGGTGATCATTTCTTTAGAAGTTTTCCAAAAGTTAACTTTCATTTTTATTGAAACTGAAAAACAAATAAAATACTTTAGGAAATACTTACACTCTTAAATTATAAATCATCATTATCACATTGATTAATATTTTTGAATAGTTGAATTGAATCTCTTTTTAATTAGAATTTTATTAACCTTTCAACTTTTATATTTATTTGAATCAAAATTTATAGAACATATTAAATATACCATTATGATAATATTAAATCGTGCTATCACACTTCCAACATAAAGCTGTACGTTGGAAGTGTGATAGCACGATTTAATATTATCATATTGAAAACAAATGTAGAGTATAAATCTACAGGTTATTACTGAATATATCATTGTATATCTTATATATCCAAGGTTTAAACCTCTGTACAATGAAATTTACTCTTATAATATATTTATAAAATTTGGAAAAGCACAGAATGCTATAATGCTCCCAAAAAAATATTATACACAGCTCATCTCAGATGCTAAATGTAAAGACAAAAATATATAATGTCAAATCACTTCCCCCAAATATTGTTTTTTCAGTAATGCTAAACATGCTATGTGAAATTCAGACTATCTTTATTAACAAAGTAGCACTGCTGAAACAACATAATATTGGGGATGATGTCCTTTTGTGCATAGAAAGAAGGGAAGATATGGAAGTTATGCTGAAGACATGTGCAAGATGGGTAAAGAGATGGGGATTAACTTTAGTGAGGAAAAATCAAAAGTAATGATGATTAATACTAGGGAAAAGGAAGATAAAGAATTTTTATTGGGGAATATAAAGTTATGTGTGGTGAATAGGTATAACTATTTGGGAATCATCTTAAGTAATCAAAGAAATTGCTTGGATGAATGGGAGAAAAAATTGATAAATGAAGCAAAGAAAAGAAAGGGGTTAATAAAGAAATTAAGTGTTTTCATATAATTAAATATGATGAATCAAGAATTGTATGGAAAGGAGTGGCATTAACATGGTTAACATGCATTATATGTTAATAAAGGTATATTAGATTACTTAGAAAAAGTACAAAGAGAAGTAGGAAGACATGCATTAAATGCAGATATGTGGATGGCGAAGGAGAAAATTTAAGGAGAAATGGGATGATCAAGTTTTTAATATGAAAGATGCAAAAAGCAAAATGAAAATGTTTGGTGGATTGCAGTTTATGGATGATGAGAATAGCCAAAATAGTATTTAATTGGGTTATGATTAAAGGTCAGGCAACAAGATGGGTGAAAAAGGGAGTACAGTATGCAGAAGATTTGGATAAAGAATTTATATCAGTATTCTTATACAAAAGATGAGATGATTGTGTTAGAAGAATTATTGAGTATAGTGGTAAGGAATGGGATAGAAGAATAGATGCATTAATAAAGAATAGGGAGTTGGTGAGATGAAGAACTAGTATGGAGAATAAAAAGTTTAAATATATATAGAAATAAACAGAATATTGGATGCAAATTAATTTATGATAATAGCAAGGAAAGTAGTTTACTGACTGTTTAAGACTTCAACAGGATCTTTAGCAACAAGGGAATATGCACATAAATGGAAAAATATGGGTGATTCAGTCTGCAAGTTATGTAAGGAAGACATAGAAATATCTGTCAATTAAATGTAAATGCCTGCAAGCAGAGAGGATACAAATAATAATGTTGTAGAAGAATAAATATAAACAAAGTGATTATACAAAAAGTAGGTTCTTGGTTTTTTTATGCTGGGTTTAGAAAAAGGGAGATTTAGATATAAAGGCCATGGAGTTGACAAAGATTGTTGTGGAAATGGGAGGCAGCAGGATAGAGAAGAATATGGGAATAACTTAGCACGGGGAATGGAAAGTGGTTAACAGGTTTCTCTGGGCATGGAAGCCGAGAGATTCTTGACTCCGAAAAAGGAGAAGTCATAGTGCATCTCATCTTATCATGGGGGAGGGGGGAGTGATTTGATATTTTATAGTTGAATTTTCAACTAACAATATGCACTGGATCCATTTCATATATCTATAAGGAAACAATAAGAAATATATACAATCTAGTTATTTGTTTAGACGGCTGCTTTTAATATTTCAACCAGAAGGCTGATTTATAAAGATGACTAAAACCGAAGAAACTCAAATAATAGCAGACTTCACTTTTTGAGTAGTTATCACTTTGTAATTTGTGAGATAATTTGAAGTGACTTAATTAATAAAAAAAAAAAAAAACATTAATTGAGGTGTGAATTGGAATATAGATGCTAACATTTAATGGTATTTTGGTACAAATTTTATCAAGTTTGACCGCACATTACTTGGAGATGTTATTTTAAACATGCAAATTTAGAGAAATACATCATTATGTCAAAGCAAGACTATATCTTGCAAATTCTAAAAGTATTTAATTGAATTTATGTATATGAAAATCAGTCACCTCCCCCTCTTTTTAGAATTACATTTATTTATTTAAAAAAAAAAATCGATTATTTAGAGGCTAATAGAAATAATTATAATCAATTCTTTTTTCTTTATATAGGCTAAAAATCCTAGCAACTAAATTGACTTTAAATCATCTAGTCAAAAATAATTAAATAATTATTACTGTTATCGGTAGTTCAACAATTTATTTTCCTGAGTCAAGAGATAATGTCTGCTCAGCCCAACTAGAGAATTAAAATGGAGATTTATTTCAACTCTTGTGAATGTTAGAATTGACTAATGGTTGATATTTTATTAAATTGACAATTTATGACTTTCATACGGCATGAACAAAAATTATATTTAATTAAGACATAACTTTTATAATTTTAATAAATACCATTTTAAAACTAATAGCTAGCTCCTATATCTATATTTTGAATACACATGGAAACATAGCACACACATATAAAAACTGAATAGTTTTTGACTGAAGGAATGGGGAGAATATTTTTCATCTTTTTTTTTTTTTTAAATATTTTATGCATTTAAAAATTTTGATAATTATTTTGTTTATAGAAACACCATATATTGGAATAAAAAGAAATATAATTTACTTTATGTGGAAAATTAAGGCATTTGAAAAGAAAACTGCTGTTAAACAAGTTTTATAGACTTGGTACTATTTTTTCAGGATATCATCTGAAAGTCATCTAGTTAAGAATGTGTTCAACTTTTGGAGATTTTATAGGCAGCATCATGAAGTAGCATTAAGACATGGTGATACATGTTTGCGTATAAATTGTAAAGAGATTTGTAATGTAATTGTATACATTAGCTCATTATACCTAAAACATGGATCTGAACTCCAAACAGATAAATTTGAAATTTTCTTCAGGCTTCAGTTGAACTTAGGATTATTCTTTCAGGAAATCAGATGAAAATCAAACAGATTATTATTCAGATTGGTTGGAAAATGGGTATCTAGATATTTTTAGCTACAGAATAAAGCAAAGATGAAAAATAATTCAAATTCTCACCATTCTGCAATTGTATGCCTGTAAAGTAATGGCAATTTCTTTTTTGTTTCTCTAAGGAAGCCATTAAATGGTCTTTACTTTATAGAGAGCTATTTAAAACTGCTTTACTTTGCCCATTATAAGGAGATTTTTTTAAAAAAAAAAAGTATTACATGAGATGGATTTATTTCTTCCTTTACAAAAAAATTACCTGACATCAATTTAATATTTTTCATAAGTGTTTTTGTTCCCATTAAAAATCCAGAAATAATTACACCAGCATTAAGAAAATCTTCATTAAATATTCCCTGAAAAATCAACAATCTATAAATATTCTGAATCCATTAGGGATTAATCTAGGATTAAATGATCTGATTCTCAGAACTGGACAATAATTTTACATATTAAGTAAAATGTTTCAATTTTACTAAATTGGTATCAAAGAGTAAAACATTTTAAAATAATTCAATTTAATTTTTTCAAATCAATGCATTCTACAGGCATATAAAAAGCTTAATTACAGAGCATATTATCACAATAGTAAAAAAAGGAGGAGGGGGGGGATTAAAAAATAATAGTAATAAATATACACATACATTCATACCCAAACATGAAAATATAAACATACCCAATCATGTATATGGACTCTTTTCCAAACATTTTGAATGTGAATTATACTTTTATTTATTTCATTATGCTTTGGATTTTTAAATTATGAAAATGCATTTTATTTCATAAATATTTCTATAGTTATTAAAGCATTAAATCACCAAGTTATAGACCTAGGATAGTTTTTTATTCTAAATACTATTTATTAAAATGGAATAGCAATGATTAATATTGATTGAGAAGGGTGTGTGGTAAGATGATTCTGCATTTCACAGCAGTTTTACAAGTAATATTTTGTGGATTAAAATGGAAAGCTAAGGGATTTATACTATTGAATAAAGACTATTTAAGCCATTTAAATTTTACATTTGATGTAATTGTTTTTTGAAAATAATGTTTCAGAGCTTCAAGAATTAGAGGATAAAAGTAGATAGTAAAGATAAATACTGAAAAGTGGACTAAAGTAATGTTCAGTGGATTTTCTCAGAAGAAAATAGTAAATATTAATAATTAACTGAAACACAGGCTTATTATATACCTGTGTCTATATATGTAATACAGGGTATATGAGCATAGACTTTAGTGGAGAGTGATGGGTCATCTGAAAGTCTGTGCTCATGTACCCTGTATTAAATATTAATAATTATAAATTGAAAGGAATTAACAATCACACATATCTTGGTCAGATTATTGATACAGATAGAAACATAATAGAAGAAATTAATCAAAAAACTAAACTTGGAGTGTTTTTGATAGAAATAACTTAGTATTAAAAGAAAATATGCCTATATGTTTGAAGAAGTTTTTTCATGTAGGTGTTTTGTCAATTCTTACTTATGGATATGAGATTTAGACACTCAGTGAACAGTAATATAGAGACGACTCAAAGTGTGGACAAAATGTATATTAGAAGCAACAAATTGAAAATGAAACACACAAGTATCACTGACATCATTGAAAAAATTAAGACTAAGGAGCTTGGTTGGACAAATTTCTAGAAGAGATGATAATAAATGGTCAGTTGAATGAATCTTAAGAGATTGTGAAAGATTTAGAAAGAAGCATATGTGATATGGATGAATGAAATAAAAGTTTACCGAGAGGCTAGGGATCAGAGAAACTGAATTAAAATGAGAGATCTTTATCCGATAAAACTAGGCAACATTTTTTTTTTCATTTTCTGTTGCATGAGGTCTTAGAACTTCTTCTATATATTTCTGCATCACTGATTCCAAATCTGAAATCTGTTTTTTGGTGCATGCTCTAGTTTTTTATGCAATTTTAATTTCTTTTTGTTACAGTTAATGGCATGTATTGGTTTTCAAATTGGATTTAAAGGGCAATGATTCTTGGATTGAACATAACCACAAGGCAATTAATGTTTTACAAACATCACTTTTACATAATTGTAGTTGTTTTAAATGTAAAAAATTATTATCTAATAAAAACATTCTCTTAGTTTGTTTTTAGATTGAATCATGGCTTCTTCAAGTAGCCGTAAATGTAAGAATAGTCCTGACACCTTCTGTTATATATGTGGCTGTTACACACTTCGATGTCAAAGGCGCAATATTTCATCATTTGTGACATGTGCATATATTGTCTATTTTCAAGTTCCCCTTGGCGATCAAGACAAGAATTAGGTTCCTCATATTGTGTGTCATAATTGTGAGGAAATGCTTCATGACTAGACAAAAGAAAAACACAAAGGAATGTCTTTTGGTATTCCCATGGTTTGGCATGAACCTAAGGACCACAGCAGTGATGTTATTTCTGTCTGATCCATACAAAGGACATCGGCAAGAAAAAATGGCATATGATCACATATCCTAATATTCATTCAGCAATACAACCTATCCCACACTGCTTTTCCTGCCTTGTCTTTCAAGAAGATAAAAGCAGGTGTACTTGGTAAACCTCAAATTAGAACCTTCATACATAATGAAGAATTTTTCAGAAAGATGAATAAGGAGGAGAAAGCAGCATGGCAGTCTTTTGTGGCAGTTACAAGAACTTTCTTGGCAACAAAAAATCAGAAATTATGAACTTCTGTTTCAAAGGATGCTGTTGGCTTTTCACAACATTAGACATAACATGAGTGTTAAGATTCACTTCCTGAACAGTCACCTTGATAAGTGTCCCGAAAATCTTGGAACTGTTAGTAATGAGTAGGAAGAATGCTTTCATCAAGATTTGAAGATGGTGGAAGAGCATTATCAGGGGTGAATGGGACAGAAGTATGATGGCAGACTACTTCTGGAGCATCAAATGAGATTGTCCTCAACAAGTACACAAACGCAAATTTTTGCCTGAATAGAATTTAAATGTTTTGGGCAAATTTTATGATTAAAATGTTTTAATGTGTTCTGTTTTGACATTATAGACAAATTCTGATGCAATCATATCTTTTAATGTATTAGTGTATTTACTGCATTATATAAATTATTATATTTTCACAAAGATGATGCCCAAGAAGACATTCTACTTCATTATGTTAAACTAAATGTTGAAAGTTTTACAACAAGATGAAAACCTAAAATCTTGAATTGCAAAAAATCTGTAGCTTACAGAGAAAAATTAATGTCAGATTTGAGATCAACACACTCGAATTAAGTAAGAACAAGTGTTTTTGTGGATGCCCAGTGTAATGATTGAAAATGATGATGATCTGTTTATTTATTTTGCGGTTAAATGATGAATATCAACATGTAAATAAAAGATACAAGATAGTGCAGAACCTCTTCAACAATTCTAAACTTTTCCATGTAAAATAATTTATTATATTTTAAAAGCATGTCAGGAATGCTATAAGAAAATTCACGAATGCCGTTTGCTTATCAATTTATCCCTAAATACCAGAATTTAAAAAATTCAGAAGCAGAATCAATTTTAAATAAACAAATAATTTTATCATAAATATCAAAAAAGAAAAACTATTTTTAACTAATTTAAAAAAAAAAAAGGCATATTACACATTTAAATATCTGATAATTTAAATTTCTGGACACTTTTATTTTATATGTAGTTTATTGAAATGAAAACAAGCAAACATTTTTATTTCGATTATTTATGCTTTATATATTAAAAATTATCAAGTTATGCCCTGCATTGATTTGATTCAATGATAGAATGGCAAACTAAAGAAATCGTGATCCCAAACTGTTACTTCTGGTACGCAAACTTCTAGTGAATTTCCAAGCAAAAAATCATTTGATTATTTATTTACTTAAATTACTTGAACTTTATTTATACGCATTGTTAGTCAATCTAATAAAACTTAATCTTCTGATGAAAATTCTTTGAAACACCTACATATAATTTGATAAAATACACAATATGTTTTAAATTAGTTTTAATATGTTTTAACTGAAAATAGTTATCAGTTAGAGTAGTCAAAATATATAATAACAACAATAATAAAAAATATATAGAAAAATTATGATGATTCAAAATTAAAAGTTCTTATTAAACATAAATAAAAGAAGATACCATAGAGTAGTGACAAATGGCATTACAGAATGTGAAACTATTTTGCATTTTTCAATGAGAGTTTTTTTACAAAGGATAGACAAAACTGGAAACATTTAGTAAAGAAAGCATCATAAACTTATTGACATAGAGTCTATATAATTTTGATCATTATTATTGTATATGGTTTGCAGTTTAGAAAAGTGGATTATAATTGTCTATTTTTTTTTTTTATATGAAAAGAATTAATTAATGGGGAGAGGGGTTGTGTGGACTCTATATGAAACAAAAAAAAAACAAATTAAAATTTAGACAAAAATAGTATTTATTAAATTTTAAAAACAAAATATTCAAGCTGATGGCAGTGTAGCCGTGTTTTTATAGCTGATTTGTAAACTAATTGGCCTTCTTATAATGGAGGAATTGTAAAAATATACCTAATCTGGCAAAAAAAGAGGAAAGAATAAGGTCAATTAGCTAGAAACTGATATTTGAAAGTTTATATTATATATTCCATATTACTTTTTTTTAATTAAATCTATTTTTTTCCTTCAGTGTATATTTTGTCAATATATATATGTGTTCAGAATTTTTTTGATTTTGGATGATAGATAAAGCAATAAAAAATTAATCTTATTTTTTTGCATATCTACTTTTAAATCTTAATTTTTAAGATGTATTTAAGATTTTCACACTCTATTTGTATTATATTATCTAATCTTATATTGCAAAGTAATTTTTTGGATCAAATTTTGGAATCTTGGAATGAAAATTTCTAATTGAGAATGTATTCCACTTTCATTTTATTAATTACACATTATCACACAATTGGGTGCTAATATAGTGCATGGTCCATCAGTGTTATTGAATATAAAATCTACCACCATGTGAAAAAAACACTTAAATCAATAAAAAATAAAATGCCTACATTTATGCTTAAATTCATTGCTACAAGACTATATTAAATAAAATTAAAATCAAGCAAACAAATTTTACAGTAAAAATAATTTATTTATCAAAATAATATCAATTATTTAACAAAAAAAATTACTTCCATAACAAATAAAATATATAGAGAAATGAAGTCTGAAAATTTGAAGTTCAATATAGGACAGATCACTTGGATAAGAGACATACGGAGGAAAAAATGAATACCAGGAATTATAATTAGGCTAATGTTTAAGGAAATATGCAAAATTAAAACAAAAGCCAACAAAGAAGTAAGATGGCATATTAACCATCTAAAAAACTTTATTGAATTGCTAGAGATAATGGATATGATTACAAGTTCAGCTACCACTTGCATAGAGGATTCTCTAGGAAATAGTGAGAATATTAAATCAGATACATCTACCAATATTAAAAAAGATATCAAAGAAAAGTCTTCCAATCTAGATTTACTGAAAACATCTACTACATCAAAAAATGAACTACTATTGAAGAGGAAAGGCCTATACTTTCACAAAAAAAAAAACTAGACTACAAAGATGATCTGAACAATTGCAAGATTGTATTTGTAATTAAACTTTACCCTATTTCTAGAGTGAAAGGGGGAATTGTTGCTGTTTATTGACTAAATTGTATAAATAATAAATAAAGTTACATGAGTGTGCTTGTAAAATTAATCAATATAAAATATATTAAAAATCATTCTAGAAATAATTTAAATGCATATTAAGTGAAGTTATGCAAATTACCAAATTAACCTAGAAATGCTAATTTGCAAAAAGATAATAGTAAAACTGCTTTGCAAATTATATCTAAAAAACAAAATGGTCTATCTAAAATTTCAGCAGAACATTATGAACATCCAGAGAGCAATTCAAGTGCTAAGTGAAGTGTGAGCAATAAGGTGCTTGCAACACCAGTAGTCCATGAGTAGTTAAATATGCTGAAGATACCATTGTAGAAAAAGTTAGTGAAAAAGCAGTAACAGAGTAAAATAAAGTACTATATAAAAAGTGCAGCAATATGTGTTCAACACTATAAAGAACTATACATGAATGATTAAGGTCGAGTTTAATTTATGAAATTCAATTAGCAAGCCACACTAACTGAAAATACCAACAAGCTACTAATATAATATATTTTAAGTAATAAACTTGTTATGTTAAACTTTTTTCTTTGTATATCATTTCCAATAATGATAGTACAGCTGCCTTAGGTCAAGTTTGGGCCTGTAGATATCAAATATTTTCAGCTATTTATCTTTATAATACCAACCTGTTTATTTCCATTTTTTCTTTACACTTTACAGAATAGCTCAGTTGATTACAGTGTTGCTTTGAAATTTGATATTCAAGAATCTAAAGGTGTAAGATCGACTGCTATGCTATAGTTGTCAGTGATCAGACCAGCAACACCTGAAGAAGAGTGGAGAATAATATCATTTGAAATGTTGCATAATCCATTAACCTGTGTTGTCTTTGTATATTGTTACTAACAGTTGTTTGTATTTGGAAAAATTTGAATAAAGTTTAAAATTTTCAAGACATTCAACATTTTTCATAACTCCTTTATTCTTAATTATGTGATTAATTCAGTTCTTCAAAATTTATTCGTCAATCTTATTTATTACAATTTTTTCAATATGGCTAATCTCATGTTTTTAATACATTCTTTTCATTCCTTTTCATATCTACAGCTTGTTAATCTAAAATCTTCTCTCTGCTTCATGCAAAATTATATTTCAAACAAAATATTTAACAAACACTTTTTTTAATTCACACTTTAATAGTTTAGAAAATAACTTCCTATTCTATTAAAGTCTTTTTAGTGTCTGATATTCTTTGGCATTTTGCCTTTGTTATTAGTTCATTAATTCCTTAAATATTTTAAAGACATCGTTCTGCTATATAACTTCCTGGAAAATGCTACCCTTAATTTTTTAGTTCACTATATTCCAATGTGGTTTTATGTATTAATGCGCAGATGGAAAAAAATTTCAATGTAATTAATCAAATAAAAATATTGCGTTCAACTCGTATACTTGAACATCATACAATCTTTCAACACTTGACCAAATGATAAATTTTTATGTAATAAAATATTACAATAGAGTAATCATTAAACCTAGTAATAATATTTGATCAACATCAGGTTTTTTACCCTCTCCTTTTAATATATTTATCCCGATTTCTCAATATTTAGGAGATATATCATAGTATTTAACAAATCTTTTCCATTGTAACTGGATTATAGAAAAATATTTATAAATGATTTAAAAAACTTAACATTTCACATCGCAGATATTAATTTTAAATAGTAAATGTGAGGCTTCTTTAATAATAACTTTTGATAGCTATTTGAGTGATAATTGACGCTTTTAAAAAAGAAGAAACCTTATTAAAAAAGTAATTTACTTCCTTAGAACTAAATCAACATAACAAATTACTTCGCTGCGTTTATTTTTTGTATAAAATGAATATTTACTATTGAAAGTAGTCATTTAAAAAATTTATGAAAAGTTTGATGCTAATTATTTTTTGTTAATGAATATAATTAATAAGCAGCAAACATATTATTTCGTTTACTCCAATTCTGCAGCCTAGAAAAAAATATTTTGCGAACAGAGGTCATGTGATATTTCATTGCCGTTATAACAATATTGATCAAGGATCAAATCTAGAATGTAAAAATATATAGATAATAAACTACTATATAACTAAGTAAACAAGTTGGCTTGGCTTCGAGATAATGCTTTTGAATTTCAGGCTTATAATTTGATAGCAAAAAAGTTAATGATGCTTGCTGGAGGAATCATGCATTAAATGCAAAAAAATCCCAACTGCTCTAGATACAAACCCAAAAACTCCTCACTGATAAAAAGTATAAGCTAGAAAATAATCTAGGGATATAAATAAGGACAATACTGAATATAATTTATTAAACACAACCAGATGACATTGATTGCCCAAACTTACACAAGATGGCAAAAAAGGTAGATTACGAAATAGTATTGATAGGAGATTCACTAATTAGAAAATGTGGATATATAATTTCAAGGGAAAATAGAAGTAGGTATGTAAGAGTATGTTTGCCTGGAGCTAGAATTAGGAATGTAGCAGATAAAGTAAAAAAAGCAAGGTAGTAGAGATGTGTATGTTATGGTGGGGACTAATAATTTATCAGAACCATCAGAGAGAATAATGGATGAGTATGTAGATTTGATTAGGAATTTGACTATGATTAAAGGAAGAGTAGGAATAGTTGGATTATTACCAAGATTTGATAAGAGATATTTGTTAGATAGGACATGTTCTATAAATGAGAGATTGGAAAAATTGTGTGAGAGAAATAATGTTATGTTTGTGGATGTGTGGGATTGTTTTATTGGAAAGAGGGAGTTATATAGTAAAGATGGGTTGCATTTAGGAAAACAAGGAAGTGAAGTTTTAGGGAGTTTGATTTATAAAGAATTTTTTCCGGGAAACTTATATAGGGGGTGGGATTTTAAATTGTAATATTATTAAAAAGAGAAAGAATGGATGGAATATAAGAAATAAGCAAAAGAAATTTGATTTAAATATAAATATAGATATGGAGAAGAAATGGGTTTGTGAAATTAATGGTAAGAAAGTAATTTATAAATGTAATGGAGAAGAAAGAATTTATAAAAGAGTAGTTAGGAAAGAAGAAATTGTTAAAATTGGGTTTTTGAATATGCAAGATGGTAGAAGACCAAAAAAGTGGATGGAATTAAATAAAACAATTGAAAATGAAGAGCTTGAGGTATTAGCAATAGTGGAAACACATCTAAGAAAAGAAGAACCTATTTTGAAACAGTTGGTATGGCAGGGTATAAATAGAAAAGAAAAAGAAAAAAGGGGTGGTCGTATAGGTGTTATATCAAAAAAATATTTAAATATTGTTAAATGTCAAGAACATTTATGGTTTGAAATAAGGTTGGGTAGTCAAGAATGGATGGTGGCTATAGTTTATATAGCCACTGGAGATAGTCAAATTATAAGGAATGGAATAGTAACATATACAAATGTCTAGTTAAAGATATACAAAGTTTTAAAGAAAAGGGAAAGAGAATAATGGTTATAGGGGATATGAATGGACATATTGAAGAAATTGATGATATGGATAATAAAAATGGACAGCTTTTGAAGGAATTTTGTCAGAAAGTGAATTTGAGTAATGGAAATTTATTAAATATTTATGAGGGTCAATACGCATGGTCCAGAAATAATATATTTCACACAATAGATTATGTATTGGTAGAGAAAAAGGGAATAAATAAAATACAGAAAATTAAGGTGTTTGATGATGAAGAAAAAGTATGCACTAGTGATCATAATTTCATTGTAATTGAAATGGTTAGTAATGTGATGGAGAATAGAAATAAAAGTAGAAATAATAGTGAAAGATGTGGATGGAGAGTGAATGATAAGAAAAAGTTGGAAGAGTATAAAATACAAGTTGAAGAAATCATGGAAGAGTGGGTTGGGGATGAGTATAAGAATTGGTGTAAAGAAGTAGAAAAAGTGGCAAATAGGATTTTAGGTGAGAATATTAAGAAGAATAAAAGTAATAAAAAAATGAGAATTAATAAAAGTGTAAAAGAGAGGAAAGAAGCATGTAGAGAATATAAGTGTGCTATTAAGAATAAGGAAAGTGAAAAAGATATTAATGCTAAATGTGAAAAGTATTTAAAAAAAAAGAAGTTAGCTAAAATAGATAATTATAGAGAGAGAATGAAATTGAATAGTAAATTGTTGGAGGATATTAATAAAAGTGGAAGAGATGGGAGTAAAAAATTTTGGAATTATATTAAAAGAAGAAATTTAGGGGAGAGATAGTATTACTAGATGATGAGGGAATAGAGTGTAGTTCTAGAGAAGATTTAGAGATAATCTTAAATAGATATGTAATGAATATAGAAAAGATGTTAGATGTGAATGATAGAAAACATCAAAGCATATAGTAATGGGAATATTATGTTTTCAGAAAATGAATTGAATGAGGTAGGAATTCAGGTAAACAGTTACATATGAGTTTTATAGATATAGAGAAGGCATATGATAGAGTAAATAGAAATAGATTATGGATAAGTTTAGCAAATTTGGGAATGGATGAAGCTTTAATAGATATTATTAAGAAATTATATGAAAATACTTATTATATATATCAATAGCTTGAAAGGCTGATTTTAAATGTATTACAATTATAAACATAGTGCTATATAAAATAAATTATTATTTACATATGTTTAAGTTTCATTTGAGAGTGACATTTAGTAAATTCTAGATAATTTTGTCGACGTCATTCATTCAGATATCGTAAACAGTAATTTAAAGTGAATGGTCTATCCTCACACTTTCATTTCCAGTACTTAAGATTTGCCCATATATAAGCATTTGGGTTGGAAAGAATAAGTGGATTTATTTTATTCTTTCATAAATACTATATCTCATGTTGGGAATGAAAGTATTCATTTATTATTAACACTCGTAAAAAGCGCATGCACAATAGCTTGAAAGGCTGATTTTAAATGTATTACAATTATAAACATAGCGCTATATAAAATAAATGCTTATTTATATATCAATTAGGAAATATAAAATCAGGTAAAGTTAAAAATGGAGTGGGACTAAGGCAAGGATGTCCTATGTCACCTATTTTGTTTGTGTTGTATGTGAGTGAAATGGAAAGAGTAATAGAAAGATTAGGAAGAGGGATAGAGATACCGTTAATAGGTAGTAAGGGAGTATATATTGTGTCAGGTATTTTTTTTGTGGATATATTTTTGTGTGCAGAAAGAAAATATGGAAGTTATGCTGAGGACAAGTGCAAGGATGGGTAAAGAGATGGGGATTAAATTTAGTGAAGAAAAATCAAATATAATGATGGTTAATACTGGGGAAAGAGAAGATGTAGAATTTTTATTGAAAGATATTAAGTTAAATGTGGTGAATAGATATAGTTAATTGGGAGTTATTTTTAAGTAATCAGAAAAATTATTTGGATGAATGGGAGAAAAAATTGATAAATGAAGCAAAGAAAAGAAAAGGATTGATAAAGAAATTAACAGTGTTTTCATATAATAAATATGATGTAGCCAGAATTATATGGAAAGGAGTTGCAGTAGCAGGGTTAACATATGGTAATGATGCATTATATGTTAGTAAAAAGATATTAAATTACTTAGAAAAAGTTCAAAGGGAAGTAGGAAGATATGCATTGGATGCAGATGTATGGCCAGCAAGGGAGGCAATTCAAGGAGAAATGGGATGGTCAAGTTTTCATACAAGAGATGCTAAAAGTAAAATGAAAATGTTTGGTAGATTGCAGTTTATGGATAATAAAAAAATAGCCAAAATAGTATTTAATTGGGTTATGAGTAAAGGGCAGGTAACAAGATGGGTGAGAAAGGTAATGTGGTATGCAAAAGATTTGGATAAATAATTTATATTAGTATATTTGTACAAAAGATGGAATGATTGTGTTAAGAGGATTGTTGAGTGTTATAATAGTAAGGAATGGGATAAAAGAATAGATTTATTAATAAAGAATAGGGAGTTAGAGAGATGGAGAAATAGTATGGAGAGTAAAAAGAGTTTAAATATATATAGAAATAAACAGAATGTTAGGTGTGAGTTAATATATGATAATAGTAAGGAAAGTAGTTTATTATTTAAGGCTCGAATGGGATCTTTAGCTACAAGAGAATATACATGTAAATGGAAAAATATGGGTGATTTATTTTGTAAATTATGTAAGGAAGGAATAGAAAATATTAGGCATTTGTTAATTGAATGTAAATGTTTGAAAACAGAAAGGGTACATATAATGAAGTTATGGAAGAATAAATATGAAATAACAGAAAGAGTACATATAATGAAATTATGGAAGAATAAATATGAAAAAAGTGATTATACAGAAAGTGAATTATTGGTTTTTATGCTGAGTTTGGGAAAAAATAAAGGGAATTTAGATATAAAGGCTAAAGAGTTGACAAAGATTATGTTGTGGAAATGGGATGGAGCAGAATATGGGGAAACTTAGAGTGGGGAATGGAAAATTAAGTGGCAAACAGGTTTATCTGGGCATAATTGCTGAGATATTCTTGACTTCGTTTAAGGAGAAGCCACAGTACATCACATCACATTTAAAAGTCGTGTAGCAGAGGTCAAGAGATGTTTTGTCGATGTTATAACAATCTTCCTTAAAAAAATGTAGAGATTTACAATTGTTCAAAAACTGAGTCCATTAAATATGTAAGCACTTAATTGGTGTCAAATTTATACATCTATGCAAATAAATTATATTATATTTGATATTAAAAAGTAAGTAATAACTGCTGGAGAAGAGTTATATTAGATACAAAAAATCCAGGTGTGCTAGATCAAGATCCAAAAGTCTTCACTGATAAAAGCCATAAGCTAGAATTAATTCCAGCACTACCATCTCACTATTATTTATTTATGCTTGCATAAGATTGGAAAATAAATTTGCTTTTTAAAAATAATGTATGGGCAGAAGTTATGGAATATTTTACATAGTGGAATATAATTATTGCTGGATGATTATAATTATATCTCATTGATTTAAGCCATTTCATTATTTTGTACTTTTTAAATTTAAGATACTAGAATAAACTATGTGAAAAAGAGGCAAGACATGATGGATTAGTATTGACATGACCATTTAGTTATAGAAACCAACTGCTTAATTATCTAATACAACCACATATATATATTGTAACGAGCACAGACGTTCGTTACATTATTTTTTTATTTTTTTATTAAACATGAAAGTAAATTTAAAAGTTCGCATTTGGAAATTTTCTTTAAGAATTAAAAATTGAAATTAAATATCATCTTAAACTCTTATATATTAAATCGCACAGATAATGAAAAATTATTAAAATAAAACTTTATTAAAGAAAAAGTATTTTAAAACTAAATTTTAAAAAGATTTGGAGATGAAATTATATCTTTAAATTTATCTTTAAATATATTTTTGATTTGGAAAACAGGTTAATTAATCAGAAATGGAAATGATTGTTAATTAGTTAAATGTAAACCAGCCTTGGGCATTTAAATGTAAAAACATTGGTCAGATAGGAAAACAATAGAAACTGTTAGCAAATAAGAAGAAATCCCTATGGAATCGGACCGCAGCGAAAGGACCATCGCATCGGTGACGTAATGTAAATTCAATCCTTCACATTAATATAAAAAGGACAAGTTTGGAAATTATTAGTTAGTTATTGATTATTTACGATGTGACAGATATGTGTTAGTGCGGAAGTGAAGGAGAAGGGATTGAAAAAGACTCACGTTCAATCCCTTCAGTTGTTATAAAATGGAAAAATGAAACATCACTTTTCTTATATTCAGAGGACCACAGGATCATCGGGAAATTTAACGCTGGATTTCAAACGGCAAACAACTGTTAAAGATGAACATTTCTAAAACCGTAAGAACTTTATAAAATATAACGAACAATATTAATTTGAAAACACTAAGAACTTTAAATTTTAAAATTTCCTAGTAATTTAATTGTTACAAATAGAATCCTATCTGACCAAACTAAATTTTTTATTAATAGTGTTATTTGATGTATTTTTTTTCTTATTTATGTAAAATCATTTCCATTTATTTATTTTTGATTCTTTAAGTTTTTATCATGATTTTTTTTTGTTTTCGTTAAATTAATTATATAAATGTTAAACTTAAGTCAGGCGTGAATGGCTGTATAGATTTGTAAAGTTATATTAGGGGAGGGTAATCTTAGGTTATTTGTGTCGTTGTTAGATTGGGTCAATGGATTGGATATATTGATGTAGTTAGTAGATGTAGTCGGAGATTCGCTACTGGCAGAATCGCTTCATACGCCGCACACTTCCGTTTGCCTATGGAAGGAATTATAAGTTGGATACCGCAGTTCCTTTCTATGGAGTTTTTTGTTTTATTGCTCTTCTTTGCAGATAGATGTAATATTCCTATCTCATGAGAAGCAATTTCTTCTCTTAACTTTTTGTGCTGCCGTATTTTATTACATTGAATACATCGATATATCAGATGAATTGATGCCAGTTTGACTACGAATTTTAACCTAAGGTTAAATAGGGATAGAATGTTTATTTTCAAAAGCAAATTTATGTGGTCTATTCATACTCGACCCTAAATAGAAATGCATTAAATTTAAGTTGTTTATAGACGCTTGCATGGATTGTTTATTGGTTAACTATGTTTTGCGTTTCCATATTTGATCAAAATATATAGACCTTCGATAAATAATGATACCTTACAGTGAGTATCAAAAATGTATTTATTCGGATGTCTTTTAAGTTATTGGTGACAATGTAAGTATCTTATAGTGAATACTATTGGGTTACGTATAAATTTCCCTCCGCAATTGTCAGTAATCAATAATTTTGTATTTTGATCATTTATGTTTACTTTGAAATGTGTTTAACCGTGTAATCTATGTAACCGATCTATAGCAACATATTAAAACAAGCTTTTATAATCCCATCTGTGCGAACTTAATTAAAAATGTAAAATTAGAATATAATAGTAAGTAAATGTGAATTAAAGTCAAAAATCAAAGTTAAAAATGTAGGTTAAATTTTGAAATGTAAACTAATACTAAAATAATTTTAAATCTTATATATATGTGCGTAAATAAATTTTTGTATGTTAATTACTGGCAGTGGCTTATTTTATTCTTTTTTTTATATATACTCTTAGATTATATTATTAAATCTCTGCTATTCCACTGAGCTAGTGACATGGGCTAACGACCGGATGCAAAATATAAAAAAAAAAAAAAATTTTTTTTTTTGACTGACGTATCTGCCTACTTTATAAATTTTTCTAGGTTCAAATGCCTAGATGGCGCCCTGTAGTGCAGTTTACGTAAGTCTAGTTGCTCCGGATTGTTACAACTGGCTTTCCCAATCTGGGGCCGATCTTTAATAAACCACAAATACCCTGAGTAAATTTCTTTTTTCAAAATGAAATATTTTATCTGTTTACATATAGTCGTATACTTTAAATCTTATAAAAGCACTGCCAGAATAAAATAGCACATATATTAAACACTAGAAAGTATAAATAATTTTAAACTGTATTTCGTTAAAAAGAAAGTCAAAAGGTTGCGATTGATATTTTGTTGTTGATACACACATTTCGATCATAAACTTACGTGGCTGTGCGCACCTATACACATAAAAGCATAATATATATCAACAACAAAATATCAATCGCAACCTTTTGACTTTCTTTTTAACGAAATACAGTTTAAAATTATTTATACTTTCTAGTGTTTAATATATGTGCTATTTCATTCTGGCAGTGCTTTTATAAGATTTAAAGTATACGACTATATGTAAACAGATAAAATATTTCATTTTGAAAAAAGAAATTTACTCAGGGTATTTGTGGTTTATTAAAGATCGGCCCCAGATTGGGAAAGCCAGTTGTAACGATCCGGAGCAACTAGACTTACGTAAACTGCACTACAGGGCGCCAGCTAGGCATTTGAACCTAGAAAAATTTATAAAGTAGGCAGATACGTCAGTCAAAAAAAAAAATTTTTTTTTTTTTTTTATATTTTGCATCCGGTCGTTAGCCCATGTCACTAGCTCAGTGGAATAGCAGAGATTTAATAATATAATCTAAGAGTATATATAAAAAAAAGAATAAAATAAGCCACTGCCAGTAATTAACATACAAAAATTTATTTACGCACATATATATAAGATTTAAAATTATTTTAGTATTAGTTTACATTTCAAAATTTAACCTACATTTTTAACTTTGATTTTTGACTTTAATTCACATTTACTTACTATTATATTCTAATTTTACATTTTTAATTAAGTTCGCACAGATGGGATTATAAAAGCTTGTTTTAATATGTTGCTATAGATCGGTTACATAGATTACACGGTTAAACACATTTCAAAGTAAACATAAACGATCAAAATACAAAATTATTGATTACTGACAATTGCGGAGGGAAATTTATACGTAACCCAATAGTATTCACTATAAGATACTTGCATTGTCACCAATAACTTAAAAGACATCCGAATAAATACATTTTTATACTCACCGTAAGGTATCATTATTTATCGAAGGTCTATATATTTTGATCAAATATGGAAACGCAAAACATAGTTAACCAATAAACAATCCATGCAAGCGTCTATAAACAACTTAAATTTAATGCATTTCTATTTAGGGTCGAGTATGAATAGACCACATAAATTTGCTTTTGAAAATAAACATTCTATCCCTATTTAACCTTAGGTTAAAATTCGTAGTCAAACTGGCATCAATTCATCTGATATATCGATGTATTCAATGTAATAAAATACGGCAGCACAAAAAGTTAAGAGAAGAAATTGCTTCTCATGAGATAGGAATATTACATCTATCTGCAAAGAAGAGCAATAAAACAAAAAACTCCATAGAAAGGAACTGCAGTATCCGACTTATAATTCCTTCCATAGGCAAACGGAAGTGTGCGGCGTATGAAGCGATTCTGCCAGTAGTGAATCTCCGACTACATCTACTAACTACATCAATATATCCAATCCATTGACCCAATCTAACAACGACACAAATAACCTAAGATTACCCTCCCCTAATATAACTTTACAAATCTATACAGCCATTCACGCCCGACTTAAGTTTAACATTTATATAATTAATTTAATGAAAACAAAAAAAAATCATGATAAAAACTTAAAGAATCAAAAATAAATAAATGGAAATGATTTTACATAAATAAGAAAAAAAATACATCAAATAACACTATTAATAAAGAATTTAGTTTGGTCAGTAAGGATTCTATTTGTAACAATTAAATTACTAGGAAAGTTTAAAATTTAAAGTTCTTAGTGTTTTCAAATTAATATTGTTCGTTATATTTTATAAAGTTCTTACGGTTTTAGAAATGTTCATCTTTAACAGTTGCTTGCCGTTTGAAATCCAGCGTTAAATTTCCCGATGATCCTGTGGTCCTCTGAATATAAGAAAAGCGATGTTTCATTTTTCCATTTTATAACAACTGAAGGGATTGAACGTGAGTCTTTTTCAATCCCTTCTCCTTCACTTCCGCACTAACACATATCTGTCACATCGTAAATAATCAATAACTAACTAATAATTTCCAAACTTGTCCTTTTTATATTAATGTGAAGGATTGAATTTACATTACGTCACCGATGCGATGGTCCTTTCGCTGCGGTCCAATTCCATAGGGATTTCTTCTTATTTGCTAACAGTTTCTATTGTTTTCCTACCTGACCAATGTTTTTACATTTAAATGCCCAAGGCTGATTTACATTTAACTAATTAACAATCATTTCCATTTCTGATTAATTAACCTGTTTTCCAAATCAAAAATATATTTAAAGATAAATTTAAAGATATAATTTCATCTCCAAATCTTTTTAAAATTTAGTTTTAAAATACTTTTTCTTTAATAAAGTTTTATTTTAATAATTTTTCATTATCTGTGCGATTTAATATATAAGAGTTTAAGATGATATTTAATTTCAATTTTTAATTCTTAAAGAAAATTTCCAAATGCGAACTTTTGAATTTACTTTCATGTTTAATAAATAAAAAAAAAAAACAATGTAACGAATGTCTGTGCTCGTTACAATATATATATATAGTTTCCTATTATGAAAGATACTAATCTATAATCCATTCCACAATTGTTTGCTTAAGTTATTGTTTCTGTCATGAATTTTCTTAGTTATATATTTGTCATTGACCATAGTATAAAAAAATAAAAGCACAAATAAGCATTACAAAAGATGTCTGCCCAGCTAATGTCTTATGTATCAACTGTTTCAAATGTTATATATGATAAAATGACAGATACATTTGTAAAAAGAATTGAGCCCTAAAAAGTAAAGTGTTCAACAAATATATGTATTCTACCAGTAGAGATCTATAGATTTGAGGCTGAAACACTAAACAAAAAAGTAACTTTGCTGTATGAGTGTGTACATCAAAAACAGAAGTGTTAAAAAGGGATAAGTAAACAAATAAATAGAAAATGGATAGAGCAAGCATTTAATGAACAGACCGTTACTATAAGTACCAGCTAGAAAATTAGCTTGAGTCTTTTTTTGCTGTCAACATGCATCCAGAAGTGTAGAGAACTTCAACTCTTTATTCAATAGAATCCCACTGAAAGTGTAGAAAGAAAATGTAAGTATTAAAAAGGCTGCCCTGGTCTACATTATTATTTTTGTACACCTTATGGCTCTAATTGCAAATTATGATTATTATACTAAGTGATAGAATTTGTATTATGATGTGTTATTATTACTTTTATCAAATTACCATATGTATATCATTGTATAAATGCTATCAATTCTAATTGTATAAATTAATGTTAATGTTATTAAATAAGAAATAACCACATGTGCATGTGTGGCTTATTTTTATTGTGCTTGATTAATAATCAAATACATAGCACAACTTGGCTCAGGCAGACAGTGAATTGGAAAAAGCCAGCTTGGCAATTGAAAAATAAAAATGATGCATGAAAGCTCAAAGTAGAAATCTAGTAATAGGCACTAAAGAATTGATAGAGATAATGAAATTTGGCAACTGCTCAGGTATAGCTGAATTTGGTCATAGCTACTCATCTAAGTGGCCCATTTAGACAATATAGCTAAATATTTCATAGTAGATAAAATGAATGACTATGACTAAAATCACTGTTGCTTTTTGAAGGTCCAAGATTGATTAAGGTCACAAACAGAATATGTGAACCTAATGATTCTAAAAGTCTAACTTATGTTCAAATTATTAAACAGTTAAACAACCATTTTAGTCATCAAAACATATAGCCAGGATATACTTATGTAATAGACATCAAGTGAAGGGGGTAGTTATAGAGCTTATGTTGTGGCATTAAGAGACTTTGTCATATGACAATCTATTTAAATGAGGCCTTATTGGACCAATTCTTATAGTAAATGAATGGTGACAGACTGTCAGTGGCCATTGGTCATCCCTGAGTTAATAATTTCAACAGTCAAATGCAGGTAGTTCAAATCAAACATTAATCCTAAAAATGATCAATGAAGGAAAAATTGAAAACTCAAATTGGGCCTGTTTTCACTGTGGAAAGGCTAGTCACTTTGCATGAGAGTGCAGCAGAAAGAATGCAAGATGAAACTATTGTGGAAAGATGGGACACCTAGCAAAAGTTTGCCAAACTAAAATTAAATCAAAAGTAAATAAATTTTCTAATAAACAAAATGAGAAAACCTGAACAGCTCATTGAAATACATAAGACAGAGACTGATTATTGTAAACAAATAATGTTAATAGTGAAGCTGGAAATATAGTACATATTCCTGCTTCACCTAGTGCCAATGTCATCAGCACTAGTCTGGGTTTGAACCCAATCTTTATTAACTGACACCCATCTCATAATAGGTGGTAGTATATTTTAATCAATATTATAATCTTTTATATTTCATTAATCTTATTTTATAATTAAAACTAACCTTTTTATATTAGTTTATTTATTTTATATTTGTAAAAATGTATATTGTGTTTATTTTATCAAATTGAATTGAATCCTAGATATCTATAAAATGTTACAAATATTTCAAATTCTTTATTAAAGTTCATTTTCTTCAATAAATCAGTTGGTAACATTTTATATTTATCTTTTAATCAATGTACACTTGAGAATCAATTATTTAAACAATGTAATATTTTTAAGAAATATTTTGTAAAGGTTTATACCAAATATGTTTGAAAGTCATTGTACCAAATTTTTCTGAATAAAATCTACATTTTGTTAATCTAAACCATAATTAAATAGATTTTGTTAGTACAATGACTGATAAACTTAATATGCTTGTTGTTGTTGTTTTTTTAATTAGCAAATCAACCCTTGGGGCATGTTCATGCATAGTTAGAGATTTCCCCTCCAAAGTGGCACCAACCTCACAGAATTGCTGAGAGCAGTTACAATTGGTGGAGGTCAGTGTAGATTTAATCCTTTAGATAAGACCAGAACACATAAATAGTGGAAAATTTAATTAAGAATTATTGTTGAGTTTACTGAAGAGGAAGTGATTAATCTATATACAAGACATCGTGCCTAAAAGAATGGCTGGCTAAAAGATCGACCATTGCTTCCCAAAGGTCTGTCTCACCAGCCCATCAATGCCATTCCAGTGCTTTAAACATCTAGCCAGAGACTGTCTGTGTCAAGGAAGCCTGATAATAATCTGACTGTATTAACTGCCTTGTCAAACCGATGAAACATCTTCTAATAGGTATATTTTAAACCTCCAATTCACTGCAAGCCACTGATTTTATTTCACTTGTTTTCAAAATCAATATTAATTTATATATTTTATATATCTGTGTAATGTTTATACGGCTTGGTTTAAAATGCGTCTTTTAAATTTATTCAATTTAAAATATCAATTCTTATAAAATTTTACATTATTTTGATGCGGCAAATTAAATTAATTTTTGTCGGTTTGTTTAGATTATTTGACTTACTGAAATGGCCAACTACAAAATTCAATGAGCTATTAACTTTAAATCCTCCCCCTGTTATTTTTTTTAATTTAAAAATCATTACAAGAAGACTTCCTTCCGTAAATTAATTAATAGAAAGCTCATTTAGTTTTGTACCTCATATATATATTTATTTGAATGATTGAAATTATTTTAAAAGTATCTTACTATTACCTCCAATTTAAAATAGCCCTGTAATTATTTCTGAAAGAATAAATAATTTTAGTGAATCAATTAAGTAAAATTTATCATAGAATTTTATCAGTATATATATATATTTCATACATATATTTTATTTGTCAGAAAATATTAAAATTATGATTTACAATTTATTAGTTTGATATTTAATGCCCGTCTATGTTAATTAAAGACAAGTCCTATTTTGTAATCTTCCGTGATGAGTGGGGAAAACAATTTTATATTTTAGTTTTAATTCTTGCCTTTCTTTTTGTAATATAATTTACTATTCATTCATTAATGACCTAACGTTTCTGGGACTTTCCATTATATCAGGGAGCCAATGATTTTAATCAGGATTTATTATTTTGTTAATGATACACTATCTATCTATATACGTCTAAGGCATTGTGTATTTATAGTTACAACCATTTCTTTATTATTGCTATTCTTGCTTTGCTACCAACCTCTTAGGACCTTTGGAATCTGACCAGTCCAACCTTTTACACTCCCTCAAAGTAGACATAGTTCATACCAAGGGATTCTTTTCGAGCATTGCTATTAAGATGTATATGCACATCAAAATATTATTATGATTATTTAGAGACATGTTTGGCTGGAGGGCTAGCATTTCTCATCATCTAGTTGTATTTACTAGGAAATTGTCTGTAGTAAAGCCACCCAGAGGGAAGAGCACATCCAGAGGGTCAATTTTGTTGTAATCTATAATAGCATATTGCCTTCTTCATCATTTTATATCTTTATTTAGCAAACCTGAAATGCTCTCTGCCATGATGGCACATCCTTCACAAACAATTTCGTTAATTAATTAAATCTGACTGTATAATTGTCAATTATTTATTTAAGAACTATTTTGCTTCCCACACTCATTATATACAAATGACTTTAAATGTAATAGTGTTTTAAATGCCCATCTTTCATATTTTGTAATATATATATAAAACAGATTTATTTGTAATATCATATTTTATTGCTGATTGGTTTTGGCCGACCAATTAACAAACTTTTATATTGTTTGTCAAAGCCGCATCAAAACGAATTAAATAAAATCACCAAGTTGTATAAACAAAGACTACTTATTTTGTACTAAATTCTTTAATAAATTCCTATAATATTGTTATCTTAAATAAGCTTAGTTTGTCATCACTCCCAATCTCTAAGGTTAATTACTCTATTTATTTAAATATTTCTTTGATTTAAATTCACTTCTGTGTAATGTTGCCATAAAGAATTATTATTATTACGGTTCAAACCATTACTAATCGATCAAATCATATCTGTACCGTTCTGCTATCGTCAGAATCCATTAAATCATTGATTTTTCATATAAACCCTTTATTATTTTGAGTCTCTATGTGAACCATGACCTCCAGCTGGGATGGAATAAAACCAAGCACTGCTAGTGTCATCACAAACGTTATCCATTAGTCAGAGAGGCAATAATTTAGGCAAATAGGTTAGGATTCATCCTTGTCCTGACATATGTATCTTGTGCATGGTTGGATTCAAGGTACTTTTGCTTGGATTATTGGTCTTGTTGAATGAATACACGATTTTGACCGGCACAGAGGCTGCGTTTTTTTTCGAGTTTGGATGCCCAATCGTGGAGCCTGTTAATTATTCCCACACCCTGAATAATTCATTAGCTATATGTGTATAATTTGCTATATATAATTTAATATATACATAATTTTCCAGAATATAAAATGATTTAGTTTTGTCATATTGATTTTATAAAATCAAATACTGTTTTGTTAATAAATTAAAGAGGAATACCATGTTTTCCATCCATAGTCTGTAATTTTTTTTTTGATAAACAGATTAATTAAAAGTGAAAACTCATATGGTTAAATAGATTGTATAAAATATGAAAGTAGTTTGAACTACTATATTAATGTATATGTAAGTTGTTTTTTTTACTTCCAGAGTTTTGTTATGTAGAAATTTTTTTTTCTACTTTTCTCCCATGTTTGCTAAGAACGGAAATTTTGTATAGAAATTTTTTCTTGTTAATTGAGTATATAATGTTGTGATTATTTTAAAGCAAAGTGTAAAGAATTTGACACGTGTATGGATTTTTTTTTTTCAACTTTTTCTCCAAAGTTTTTTTTTCTTTCTTTTCCAATAATGTATAGTACTATGAATGTGTATAGAAGTATATGTGTGTAAAATCTATGTACTTGCATATGTAGCGCTGCATATATATGTACATGGGTGTGTATGTGCAATGTGTAAGAACAGATGTGTTTGAAAATTTTATATGTATTGCATTACTATATATTTTCTTGGAAACACATATGGGTGGAAAAGTTGTATTAGATCTCAAGCATAAAAGCTTGAAAATTTTTTTCCCAATATATAGATGTACAAATTTTTTTTTTCTGGATTTGACAGTTGAACAAATATTCATATCCCCAAATGATATTTCATAGATACAGTTTTATATACTCGGACCAATATATTTAAAAGTTTGTTTAGTTCACCTGAGTTTGAATGCATAGTGATATGGAATAATTTGTTACGTATATGCTCTTAAGTTTAGCAAAATGTTTTTTCTTAATGTTAGATTTATACCAAACTCAAACTATGTAAAATAAATCATAAAGTAAGGTCAAAGTGATGTAAAGTTTTTTTTTCATGAGTGTCAAAAAACCAAAGACTGTGTTTTACAACCATAAAATGTTGTGTGAAAAGTTTTTTTTTAAATGCAAAGATTATAACTATAAGTGTAAAAGTTTTGCTAGCTGTGGTACCTGGTTTTTCAACCATATAGATATTTTGTAAAAGTTTTTTTTTTGAAACCCATGTATTACAACCATATGTAGATTTTTTTTTTTGTATCTGGTTTTACATGCACACATGAATTTGTTTTCTGTTTTCATGTGTTTAAAAAAATGTTTAAAGCCCATGTACTACATCCATAAGCCTTATGTGTAAAAGGTGGTAATAAGATGTATTTAATGTTTATTCATATGGGCATACTGTGTTAACAATCAATAAAAGTACATATATATTTTAATATATATATATATATACCTGTTTTTATATGTAGTAGAGCTATCTGTAAGTTTATATTATTGCTGATCTTGATAACTGGCGCCCTGGTGTAGGGAATAGAGTACCTATTACCATTATAAATTTGTTATCAAGTTCAAAATAAATAAATAAAGAACCGTGGTAATTCTTGGCAACAATTTTTTTTTTATATATAAGAGATTTGGAGAGTGAAGAATTTTATAACTGGTGTAATATGTAATAAAATTGTAAGCAATGTAATATTCATAACAACAAGATTATATATTAAATTTTGAAAACAATGATTTTTTTTTAAGTCCATTTCAGAGGCAAGGAGTGACCAAGGGTGACCAGCTAAAAAAACAAAAAAAAACAACAAATCAGTCATTCTCATGATGGAGTAAAATTTTTTTGTTGAAGTTGAAACAATTATTTAAATGTCCAGCTTAAAACAGACAGAAACTTAGTATGGCAGATCAGAAAGGACACAGTCAGTAAAGCATGATGAGAAGAGTGGACAGAGTAAGGGAAGCAAACGTTCGAATTAGTGATTATTTATATTCTATTTTTCAAGATTGTATTAAAGTTTCAGTGAGCCATATTTCCAGTAAAATAGCTTTGAATTCTAAGATCAGCATTATTACTGTTGTCAAACTTTTCAAAATCCAAATGGATAACAGCATAGAAAAAAAGGAAAGTGAAGATGTTGATGCCAGCATCTCAGTGAAAGATGGAACAAATTTCAGAAGTCACTGTAAAGGATCCCGTTACACTCATCCATGACATGAAACCAGCCCAAGTATTTCCAGAAGATAAAAATGTGATTACAATGCTCCAGAGTATGATGAGGATGATCCAAATTCATGGGGAGTCAAGCCGAATGATGGCAGAGAGAACTCTACAAGAAATAAAAAAATTATACCAATGGACAGAGATGAAGAAAGATGGTGAAGAACTGCCTCCACAAATAGAATCTCAAGAAGAAATAACCAGAATTGTAATTTCACCTAAAGAAGTAGTCAGTGCAGAAGTTGCTGAATCTATTGAACCAAAGCCAGAGACAAAACCAGCAAGAGATATAATTACAAAGGAAGAAGCTGATATTATTATACCTAAACTGTTTGAGCAAAGAATTGATTCAGAGGTTGTAGAAGAAGAAATGTTACAAGTTGATATTCAAAAGATGTCAGAAATGATTGAAAAGGATCTTTTAGTGGAAGAACATTTTAAAACAGAAAGAGATATGGAGAATATTGTTGAATTAAACCAAGTTAAAGAAACTTTAGAACTTCCAGCCAAAGATATTTTAAAAGAATCACCAGTTGAATATCCAATTACTGATGAAGCAAAACATGAAAGTGTTAAAAAGGAAGAAATTGAAATTACAAAGGATGTTATTGAAATTGTCAGTCCACCTTCAGGAAAACTTCAAATTGTGGAATATATCTCTAAAATTGCAACAAAAGAAGCAATATATACAGAATCTGAGACTGCAATAGTATCAAATACAGTAACAGAATTTAAAATGGATGCAAAGACTGCTTATGAGTCACAAGCTGATTTAATAAAATCTAAAATTGATTTAAAAATTGTGAAAGAGTCTAAAATCAAGGTTGAGATCATGGAAGAATCTAAAATTAATGCTGTAAATATTGATGATTGTAATATTAAGATGGAGATACCAAAAAAAGTAAAAATCTATTCAGAGACTACAATAGATGCTGAAATCAATACAGAAAACATGGAAAAGATGAAACCTGATGTAGAAATCATTCCAGAACCTCTTGAACAACAAAAAATAGTTGAGAACATTGAGAAGTCTATAGATATGGAAGTAAATGAAAAAGAATACAAAATAAATATATTAGAAGATAAACCTACCTCAGAAATTCCCAAAATAAATGATAATGTAATAGGAAATTCAAATAAAGATGAAATTCCATTAGAAATATTGAAAGATGATGTTGCAAAAGTTAATATACCAAAATTAAATAGTAATTTGGAAACAATTGAAAAAAGAGAGATACTGCTTTCAGAAATAATCAGGAAAATAGCACACAATATGACAAAAGGTCGAGATAAATATGATAAACAGCAGAGCAAGAAAGAAGAGAAAAAACACAAAGATAAACATCGCAAACATAAAAATAGTGCCTTCAGCCTAGCTGATGATGGAATAAGCAAAGAAATTTTTAATGAACAAAAAGAGACTTTTAATGCTTGCCATTTAAAACCATACTATGAAATACCTCCAGATCCAGGGAAAGTTTAAATTATTTTCAAAATGTGAGACCCTTTGTGTATGACCCCATATAATTGAAATACATATTGATTACATTGCTGGACTGTTGGTATATAAATCTTGTCTAAGGACTATTACCTAATAGTAACTAAATGAAGTAAGAAGATTAAGTTAGTAGAATGAGGAAGATAAGAAAGAATTGCTAAGAAAATAAATCGTTTAATAAGATGACAGTTTAAGAATTGTAATTTCAGCAGAGTAATAAATTTAGAAGAAACTAAAGGCTTGCAGATCTCAACACAGTTACCATTCCAATAATAATATAATAAACCTTGGTCAGCCTCTATTGTCACTGGACACCCAAGTAAAATGTTTTTTTCTTGTTTTTTCCCCCAAGTCGAGGGATATGAAGCTGGAAATATAGTACATATTCCTGCTTCACCTAGTGCCAATGTCATCAGCACTAGTCTGGGTTTGAACCCAATCTTTATTAACTGACACCCATCTCATAATAGGTGGTAGTATATTTTAATCAATATTATAATCTTTTATATTTCATTAATCTTATTTTATAATTAAAACTAACCTTTTTATATTAGTTTATTTTTTTATATTTGTAAAAATGTATATTGTGTTTATTTTATCAAATTGAATTGAATCCTAGATATCTATAAAATGTTACAAATATTTCAAATTCTTTATTAAAGTTCATTTTCTTCAATAAATCAGTTGGTAACATTTTATATTTATCTTTTAATCAATGTACACTTGAGAATCAATTATTTAAACAATGTAATATTTTTAAGAAATATTTTGTAAAGGTTTATACCAAATATGTTTGAAAGTCATTGTACCAAATTTTTCTGAATAAAATCTACATTTTGTTAATCTAAACCATAATTAAATAGATTTTGTTAGTACAATGACTGATAAACTTAATATGCTTGTTGTTGTTGTTTTTTAATTAGCAAATCAAACCTTGGGGCATGTTCATGCAGAGTTAGAGATTTCCCCTCCAAAGTGGCACCAACCTCACAGAATTGCTGAGAGCAGTTACAATTGGTGGAGGTCAGTGTAGATTTAATCCTTTAGATAAGACCAGAACACATAAATAGTGGAAAATTTAATTAAGAATTATTGTTGAGTTTACTGAAGAGGAAGTGATTAATCTATATACAAGACATCGTGCCTAAAAGAATGGCTGGCTAAAAGATCGACCGTGCTTCCCGAAGCTCTGTCTCACCAGCTCATAAATGCCATCCAGTGCTGTCAACATCTAGCCGGAGCCTGTCTGTGTCAAGTAAACCTGCTAATACTCTGACTGTATTAACTGCCTCTGTCAAACCGTTGAAACTCTTCTAATAGGTAATTATTATAATCTCCAATTTTCTGCAAGCCACTGATTTTATTTCACTTGTTTTCAAAATCAATATTAATTTATATATTTTATATATCTGTGTAATGTTTATACGGCTTGGTTTAAAATGCGTCTTTTAATTTTATTCAATTTAAAATATCAATTCTTATAAAATTTTACATTATTTTGATGCGGCAAATTAAATTAATTTTTGTCGGTTTGTTTAGATTATTTGACTTACTGAAATGGCCAACTACAAAATTCAATGAGCTATTAACTTTAAATCCCCCCCCTGTTATTTTTTTTTTAAATTTAAAAATCATTACAAGAAGACTTCCTTCCGTAAATTAATTAATAGAAAGCTCATTTAGTTTTGTACCTCATATATATATTTATTTGAATGATTGAAATTATTTTAAAAGTATCTTACTATTACCTCCAATTTAAAATAGCCCTGTAATTATTTCTGAAAGAATAAATAATTTTAGTGAATCAATTAAGTAAAATTTATCATAGAATTTTATCAGTATATATATATATTTCATACATATATTTTATTTGTCAGAAAATATTAAAATTATGATTTACAATTTATTAGTTTGATATTTAATGCCCGTCTATGTTAATTAAAGACAAGTCCTATTTTGTAATCTTCCGTGATGAGTGGGGAAAACAATTTTATATTTTAGCTTTAATTCTTGCCTTTCTTTTTGTAATATAATTTACTATTTATTCATTAATGACCTAACGTTTCTGGGACTTTCCATTATATCAGGGAGCCAATGATTTTAATCAGGATTTATTATTTTGTTAATGATATACTATCTATCTATATACGTCTAAGGCATTGTGTATTTATAGTTACAACCATTTCTTTATTATTGCTATTCTTGCTTTGCTACCAACCTCTTAGGACCTTCGGAATCTGACCAGTCCAACCTTTTACACTCCCTCAAAGTAGACATAGTTCATACCAAGGGATTCTTTTCGAGCATTGCTATTAAGATGTATATGCACATCAAAATATTATTATGATTATTTAGAGACATGTTTGGCTGGAGGGCTAGCATTTCTCATCATCTAGTTGTATTTACTAGGAAATTGTCTGTAGTAAAGCCACCCAGAGGGTCAATAACAGACCTCATTTATTTTGTTGTAATCTATAATAGCATATTGCCTTCTTCATCATTTTATATCTTTATTTAGCAAACCTGAAATGCTCTCTGCCATGATGGCACGTCCTTCACAAACAATTTCGTTAATTAATTAAATCTGACTGTATAATTGTCAATTATTTATTTAAGAACTATTTTGCTTCCCACACTCATTATATACAAATGACTTTAAATGTAATAGTGTTTTAAATGCCCATCTTTCATATTTTGTAATATATATATATATATATAACAGATTTATTTGTAATATCATATTTTATTGCTGATTGGTTTTGGCCGACCAATTAACAAACTTTTATATTGTTTGTCAAAGCCGCATCAAAACGAATTAAATAAAATCACCAAGTTGTATAAACAAAGACTACTTATTTTGTACTAAATTCTTTAATAAATTCCTATAATATTGTTATCTTAAATAAGCTTAGTTTGTCATCACTCCCAATCTCTAAGGTTAATTACTCTATTTATTTAAATATTTCTTTGATTTAAATTCACTTCTGTGTAATGTTGCCATAAAGAATTATTATTATTACGGTTCAAACCATTACTAATCGATCAAATCATATCTGTACCATTCTGCAATCGTCAGAATCCATTAAATCATTGATTTTTCATATAAACCCTTTATTATTTTGAGTCTCTATGTGAACCATGACCTCCAGCTGGGACGGAATAAAACCAAGCACTGCTAGTGTCATCACAAACGTTATCCATTAGTCAGAGAGGCAATAGTTTAGGCAAATAGGTTAGGATTCATCCTTGTCCTGACATATGTATCTTGTGCATGGTTGGATTCAAGGTACTTTTGCTTGGATTATTGGTTTTGTTGAATGAATACATGATTTTGACCCGCACAATAGTAAAAAATACATGGAAAATCAGTCAAAATAGAAATAGATAGTGGAGTTAATGTTTTTGTAATATATTAAAGGGACTGGGTCACACTAAATGCAGAACTAAAAAGTAAATCAAGAATTGAAAGTACAAGAATAAGGGCAAGAGACACAAACAGAAATCCCATTGACATAGTCAGAGTGGTGAAAGTCATGGTAACTACAAATCATCATTATAAAACCCTAGATTTATTTCAAAAATAAACTTTATTCATAGAAAAGGTACAATACATGGGATACAATAAAATTTGAATACTGTTAGGAACTTAAGTTTGTTGTTCCATCGTTTTATGATAAATATTAATAACAATTCTAAAGAATGTACAAAGAGAGAAACCACAATATTTGGCTATAATGATTTAAAGAAAGATTGGGTATAAATATGAAATACAACAAAGATCTTGCATGTGACATTCCATTGTTTAGAAGGATAGTTTAAAAGAAATACAGAAAAATATACAAATGGAATTAATTATACAGTCAAGGTTTACACTTTTGTAGGCATTTCAAACAGCTAGACCAATGATCAAGTACTACATCAAATGAATTACAAAGTTACAATAATTGGTTACAGTAGTATGAATCACAGTCAGGAACATACATTTGGGCTGCTTACAAACATTCAATAAAGTGTCAACAATAGCTAAACAATCGGCCAAATAGATTGGATAATTTATATGATAAAACACAGTAATTGCATAGATCAGTTTAGGCAGGAATATTCAGTTGATCATAGTTTGCTATATTTTCAGCTGCCCCAAGTTTGGTCAGTCAGTGAAGGCAGACAAGTCCTCATCAGGTCCCCCTGCCTTACAGATGAATTTCACAAAGAGGTCTTCAGTCTGGAAATGAATCCTGATGGTCCATATTTTGAAATTTATAAGGTTGCCAAATAGATGGAGCTGAATAGACCCTTCTCAAAGTTAGTCTGGATCATCACACAGGCTGGGTCTGGCACGATTATTTGAAATAGGTGGTCAATTGTCTTTTCCTGTTTCCCACACATTGGGTACAAGGGATCGATGTTATAGCCTCAGTTGCTACTAAGCATCGAGGGTGCCCACCTGGGCATAGCTATTCCTTTGCTTGGAGAGAGCATTCACCATATCTTGTACATGGATGACGTGTCAGTGTTTCTCTCCTCTATTGATGAACTCTTGAGGCTTGAAGAGCTCTTAGACAGATTCGCATGTGAATTTGGTCTGAGGGTAAACAAAAGCAAATCTGCCATGTGGTCAATATTGACAGTGAAGCAAGTCCTGGGTGGGTTTAAAGTGGCCCTGCAAAGCTTCTTTGGATTCCCCCTAACTTCTTCCTCTCAGTTATGAGGAGAAACATGGAGAAGACTTTACTCTCCAAGAGAGCGTAGTCACCTCCTTGTTGAAAATCTACCTATCCTTGTTGGGCAAAGACATGTTACTAAATTCTGTGGTATTGCCAAAAATTGCATACTGCCTGGCCAGCTTTGCACCAACCAACACTTCCATTAAAAAGGTTGAAACTCTCTGCAGGAGGCTATGCTGAGGGAGGAGTCCCTGTTATCAGCCTTAACCTACTACAAAAGCCCAAACCCCTGAATGGATTGGTCTTGCATTCCATAAAAACCTTTCAAATATAAAGAACACATAATATCTTGGTTAGAGTATTAAACTCCTAGTTGGACATTGAATGCCTCATTCCAGGGAAGGAGATTGACTTGACTGATAAGCCCTGGATTTATACATTGTAAAAAATAATATAATATCACTGATTGGTTGGGAATAGTTCTCACTGTTAGAGATTAAAACATGCCTGAGGAATAATGTGCATACAGAAAAAGTAAAGAATAAGTTCTTACAACTATATCCAATGAAACAATGGAAATTAAACACAAAATCTGTTGAGGTTAACTGTTACAAGGGAACAAAACCCACTCAGTGTAAACATAGAAAACTTTCAAAACCCTGGGTGAGAATATATTTTTTAGATCACTGTAAACCTGAGTCCATCAAAAATAAAACTATAGCCAACAGAACCTGGTAAACTGCAGAATACAAAACTCTGATTGGGCAAATTAGAAATGAATGTTCAAATAAACATCTACCCTATCTAAACCAAACACTGCGTGGCTCACCAACAACTGTCAATGTTGAATGGATATATTATAAATGATGAGATCATGAAAAAATATTAAAAACTAATTCACCAAGGACATGCTGGTGTGGTGAATGCAAAAGCTCTTTCTTGCAGCTATGCATAATGGCTGGGCATGAGTAATAACATAGTAAACATTAAAAAATGTGCAGACCTTGTCAGTTTACTGCAAACTCCTCCAGAAAAAGTATTCACCAAGATCTAAAGAAGATAGACCATGAAATTATGTACATATTAATCATTGTAGTTCAATAGCAATGATGCGATGTGATGCACTGTGACTTCTTACACAGAATCAGGAATCTCTCAGCAACTATGTCCAAAGAAACATGTTAGCCACTTTACCTTCCCTTTCCATTCCCTGCCCTAAGTTTTCCCATAATCTGCTCCATCCAATTTCCACAACATAATATTTGTCAACTCCATGGCCTTCATATCTAAATCCCCCTTATCTTTTCCCAACCCAGCATAAAAACAATAACCCACTTTCTGTGTAATCATTTTGAAACAATTTCATTATTTGTACCCTTTCTGTTTTCAAGCATTTATATTGAATTAATTGATGCCTAAAGTTTTCTATGCCTTCCTTACACAACTTGCAGACTAAATCACCCATATGTTTCCATTTACATGTATATTCCCTTGTTGCTAAAGATCCCATTCAAGCCATGGACAATAAACTACTTTCCTTGCTATTATCATAAATTAACTTGCACCCAATGTTCAGTTTACTTCTATATATATATATATTTAAACTCTTTTTACTCTCCATCTCCTTATTCTTTGATAATGCATCTATTCTTCTATCCCATTCCTTACCACTATAACACTCAACAATCCTCCTAACACAATATCCCACCTTTTGTACAAGTATACTGATATAAATTCTTTATCCAAATCTTCTGCATACCACATTATCTTTCTTACCCATCTTATTGCCTGCCCTTTACTCATAACCCAATTAAATACTATTTTGGCTATTCTTTTATTATCCATAAACTGTAATCTATGAACATTTTGATTTTGCATCTCTCATACAAAAATTTGATCATCCCATTTCTCCTTGAATTGCCTCCTTTGCTGTCCACACATCTGCATCAATGTACTTGTTTTAAGTAATCTAATACCCTTTACTAACAAATAACGCATCATTGCCATATGCTAACCCTGCTACTACCACTTCATTCCATACAATTCTAGCTACATCATATTTATTATATGAAAACACTTAATTTCTTTAGCAATCCCTTTCTTTTCTTTGCTTCATTTATTAATTTTTCCTGCCATTTATCCAAGCAATTTTTCTGATTACTTAACATGATTCCCAAATAACTATATCTAATCACCACACTTAACTTTATATCCCTGAATAAGAATTTGTTTTTCCTTTCCCCAGTATTAGCCATCGTTATATTTTGATTTTTCTTAACTAAATTTAATCCCATCTCTTTCCCCACTATTGTGCATGTCATTAGCATAACTTCCATATCTTCTCTTCTTTCTGTATACAAAAAGACATCATCCGCAAAAAAAGACCCGACAAAGCAAATACTCCCTTGACATCTATTAACGATATCTCTATCCCTTTTCCTAGTCTTTCTATTGCTTTCTCCAAATGCAACAAAAACAAAATAGGTAACATAGGACATCCTTGTCTTAGTCCCACCCCATTTTAACTTTAAGTGATTCTATATCCCCTAATTGATATGTATAGTAATTATTTTCATATAATTTCTTAACAATATCCACTGAAGCTTCATCCATTCCCAAATTTGCTACTTACCCATAATCTATTTCTATTTACTCTATCAATTGCCTTCTCTATATCTATAAAACTCAAATATAACTGTCTACCTGAATTCCTTCTCACATTGATGTGATGTATTGTGGGTTCTCCTTAAACGAAGTCAAGAATATCTCAGCAATTAAGCCCAGATAAACCTGTTAGCCATGATGTATTGTGGCTTTTCCTTAAATTAAATCGAGAATATCTCAGCAATTATGCCCAGATAAACCTGTTAGCGACTTTATTTTCCATTCCTCATTCTAAATTTCCCCATAATCTGCTCTATCCCATTTCCACAACATAATCTTTGTCCACTCTATAACCTTTATATCTAAATCCACCTTATCTTTTCCCAAACTCAGCATAAAAACCAATAATTCACTTTTTGTATAATCACTTTTTTCATATTTATTCTTCCATAACTTCATTATATGTACCCTTTCTGTTTTCAAGCATTTACATTCAATTAACAAATGCCTAATATTTTCTATTCCTTCCTTACATAAATTACAAAATAAATCACCCATTATACTTGTATTAGTAGATGCTGCCTCCAAGTGGGTAGAATATAAACTTATAAAAAATACAAATGCATAAGAAAGTAAATGCACTTTTAAAGAAATCTTTATATGTCATGGCTCTCCAGAGGTACTCATTTCCGATAATGGAAGTAGGTTCACTTTGGAAGTATTCAAAGCCTTTTGGAAGAGTGGCGAGTATGACATGTATTGGCACCATCACAACACCCAGAATCATATGGAAATTACAGAGAAGGCAGTGCAACAATTGAAGTTACCTCTAAATAGACACCAAAAAAGCACTAGATGTAGCAATGCTGCATCAGCACATTACTCCCTGCACAGGCACTGGTAAATTACCAGCAGAAATATAATGGGAAGAAAATTGAGAAATAAATATCTATCCTCTTGCAGAAGAAAAAATAACCAACAAGAATACCAGAAAATATCTATGATGCTTGAGAAAAGGTGCAGATAAGAGATAACCTATGGAAATTTTGGATCGAGAACAAAATAAAAAAAAGTAATTTCAAATCACATTGTAAAGGTGCAAATCTCTACTGAAGTAACCTATAGATGCCATGTAAATCACATTAGAAAAAACTGGGCTAAAACAAATGTAGATCTTAATGCTGAAAGTTGTGAAAAAATAACTGAAAAAAAACACCCAACAAGATTGTGCAGACTCATACCATTACTGATAATGAACCAGAAGAAGAACCCAATGTGATAGAACCACAACTAAGTGCTACAGAATGTTGAAAACCAAAAGGCTTTGACATCATCACCAATCTCCAGCCTATGTAAAGGACTATATTTGTTACTCCAGAGAAAATTCAAATGAACAGTCAGCAGAATTTCAGGAGTAGAAGGGTTAGTACTGTGTGTGTACAGGACTTTGTGCATTACTATATATACCTGCTAGTGAATTAACCTGTCTTTTTTTGCCATCAACATGCATCCAGAACTGTAGTGGACTTTAACCCTGCATTCATTATTCAATAGAATCCCCACTGAAGGTATAGAAAGAGGATGTAGGTATTAAAAAGGCCACCCTAAGTCTACATTATTATTTTTGTATGCCTTACGGCTCTAATTGCAAATAATGATTATATTAAGTATGATTATTACTTATATCAAATTGCCATATGTATATAATTGTATAAATGCTATCAATTCCAATTGTGTAAATTAATGTTAGCGTAATTAAACAAGAAATAACTAAACGTGCTCATGTGCCTCATTTTTATTGTGCTTGATTAATAATTGATACATAGCAAATTTAAAGACTATATATAATTCAGAAATATAGAGATATATGACTGATTTTATTTTAATTCAAATGTTTTATAATTTCTTGGAAGATAATGTGATGTTCAAACCCAGAAATCATAGGTTGTACTTCATTCAAGCAATATTAATTTTAAATTTGCCACCATACATCTTACCACTATGTTGAAAATAAATGAAACGGGTAACAAAAACAACAAGTTTCAATAAAATTACTTAACAAGTAAGAGGTCAAAACGGACCCCCCCCCCCTAAAAAGTTATAATAAATAGGACAATTAAGTCTTTAACTATATCCCAAAATATTTTAAAAGACTTAAAAAGAAACCTCGTGAGATATATGAATGAGATAAGAAAGTTGACTGAAATAATATGAGAAAACGGTGGATCACAAATACTGGAAAACAACAAATTTGTTAGATATAGATTACAGAAATTTGACTTTGTTGCCATCTAATATTCACTGACTTTACTCCATGCTTATTCAGTGATTTATATATTTAAAAAGAGTTCATTGGTATCTAAGTAGTTTTTATAAATCTTCTGTTACTGATCTAATACTACACATATTTATTCAGTTTATAAAAGATCATTAATATATATAATTCATTCTAATATCAGATCTGTATATATATATCAGGGACGAAGTGTCCATGTATTGAACGGAATGAGTTCTTCAGTAGAAAAATTCACTAAAACTTTCAAAAGCTTTAATTAAAATCCAATTAAAAAAAACCACTAAAATATGTACATATTCAACCTCACAAAATCGATTCAAAAGTTGCACATACAATAGTGTAGGAAGAACAATAAGTACATTAGTGTGTATATAAGCTATTTTGCAAAACATAAAAAAAAAATCTCTATTTTGCTAAACATTAAAAAAAAAAAACGAACTATTCAAACTTTTTTTTTTTATTGAATGGAATGAGTTTGACCAATGCATTATTAGTTGATTAAAAGAAGTTTACACAATGCTAAAACTTAAAATATATTTCGACAAACATTTATTGTCTTTAATAAAATTTTGATTTCATCATCCCACCATACTAAACACAGGTGTGGCGTGAAATGATTTTTACAGATTATTTTAAAATAATTTAAAAAATAGCAAACGACCAAATAACAAGATGCTATCTATATATTAGAAGAAGTTAACAGTTAAAAAAACCTTGGTCAGATTATTAATACAGATGGAAATATAATGGATGAAATTAATCATAGAATTAAACTTGGTTAGAGTGCTGTTGGTAGAAATAACTTGATACTAAAAGGAAATATGCCTATTTGTTTGAAGGGGAAGGTTTTTAATAAATGTGTTTAGCCAGTTCTTACTTATGGATCTGAGACTTGGACACTTAATAAAAGAACAATACAGAGACTTCAGACCACTCAAAGAAGTATGGAGAGATGCATGTTGGGAATAACAAGAAAAGATCGAAAATGCAATGTATGGGTAAGAGAACAAACAGATGTTACTGACCTCATTGAAAAAATTAAAAGACTGAAGTGAAGTTGGGCTGAACATATTGCTAGAAGAGATGATAATAGATGGACAATTAAAATTTTAAACTGGATTCCAAGAGATTGTAAAAGACCCAGAAAAAGACCACATGTGAGATGGATGGATGAAATGAGAAAGTGTGCAGGGGTGATGTGGAGAAGAGAAGCTAAAGATAGGAAAAGATGGATTGAACTTGGAAAGACCTTCATCCTGCAGTGAATTGATAATGGTTGATGATATATATATATGATGGTGGTACATGAAATATCATCATCATCAACCATTATCAATCCACTGCAGGATGAAGGTCTCTCCAAGTGCAATCCATCTTTTCCTACCTTTAGATTCTCTTCTCCACATCACCCCTTGCACACTTTCTCATTTCATCCATTCATCTCACATGTGGTCTCTTTCTGGGTCTTTTACAATCTCTTGGAATCCAGTTCAAAACTTCAATTGTCCATCTATTATCATCTCTTCTAGAAATATGTCCAGCCCAACTCCACTTCAGTCTTTTAATTTTTTCAATGATGTCAGTAACACCTGTTTGTTCTTTTACCCATACATTGTGTTTTTGATCTCTTCTTGTTATTCCCAACATGCATCTCTCCATACTTCTTTGAGTGGTCTGAAGTCTCTGTATTGCTCTTCTATTAAGTGTCCAAGTCTCAGATCCATAAGTAAAAACTGGCAAAACACATTTATTAAAAACCTTCCTTTTCAAACACATAGGCATATTTCCTTTTAGTATCAAGTTATTTCTACCAAAAGAACTCCAACCAAGGTTAATTCTATGATTAATTTCATACATTATGTCTCCATCTGTATTAATAATCTGTCCAAGGTATTTATAACTGTTAACTTCTTCTAACTCATCATAATCAATTTTTATTTTCATATTTTGAGAAAATCTATTAAACATTACTTTAGTCTTTTTAACATTTATCTTTAGTCCTACTTTCATCTGATATCTCCTGCAACATTTCCTGTAGCTCTAAAGCATTATTTGCAAAAACAACTACATCATCTGCAAAATCTAAATGACTTAAATAATCTCTATTTACTTTCACTCCTTTAGCTTCCCATTTTAATCCACAAAATACTTCTTGCAGCACTGCTGTAAAAAGTTTTGGAGATACGGAGTTACCCTGTCTTACACCCTTTTCAATGTTGATTTTCCTACTATCATTATGTAATTTAATTGTTGCTGTTGCATTTTTATAAATATTCTTTAAAATATGACAATATCCTGGATCTATACTTTGATGATCCAATGCTTTAATCACTGAAGAAATGTTTATAGAATCAAATGCCTTTTCATAATCCACAAATCTTAAGCATAATGGCAACTCATATTCATTTGTCCTTTCTATAACTTCTCTCAATACCTGGATATGATCTACTGTACTAAAACCACTTTTAAATTCAGCTTGTTTTCTTGGTTGGTGGAAATCCAGGCTTTTCTGTAGACGAGTTGTAATTATCTTAGTAAAAATTTTGTATAAAACTGATAAAAGACTAATAGGTCTGTAATTTCTAATATCTTCTTTATCACCTTTTTTAAATATTAATACTGCATACTTCCAATCATCTGGTACATCTTTATCATTTAGACATTTGGTATATAACTTTGCTAAAAAAAAATTCTATTTCTTCACATGCTTCTTTTAATATATCAATTATAAATCCATCATTACCTGGAGTCTTCCCTTTCTTCATAAATTTATTTGCATGTCTCACTTCCTCATTCAAAATTTCTGGGCAATTTGGAAGATATAATAGGTATAGGAGGCACTTGTTCATTATTACTATATAATTCTTGATAGAAGTTTTCTACACATTTCATGATGTCATCTCTCTTCTTAGTAATAATGCCATCTTTTTTTCTTATTGCAGATATAAATTTCCTACCAATACCAAAAAGTTGTTTTACACTCTTTAGACTTTTATTCTCTTCTACAGTTTTCCTTGCTAGTTCACAATTATACTTTCTTATATCATTTTCAACTCTTTTCCACACCATTTTTACAACATTCGAGATATTCAATCTTTTTTAATGCATCATTGTTGTATATCCCCATATTCCTTCTTTTCTTCATAAATTCTCTAGACTCAGTAGAAATTTTATTGGTCAATTGCTTTTTTCTACCAGCTATCTTTGTTGCAGTTTTTAAAAGTGTATCAGTTATTTTTCTATTAATATCATTCAAATCTGAATCATGTTCAAAATCTACTAATACCTGAAACCGATTTGTAATTTAAATTCATTAGAATGTTTCTGAAGATTAGGAATATCAACTGTAAATATTGTTTTTCTTAATAATTTTTGTCTCTCTAATTTTGCATTAACATGTATCTTACATCTTACTAATCGATGATTACTTCCTGTGTTAAATTTATTAAGAACATTACAATCTTGAAATATGTATTTTCTATTAGTCAAAATATAATCCAATTCTGTTGTATCTTCATTTGGATGCTTCCATGTCCATTTCCTTTTAACATTTTTCTCAAAAAAAGAATTCATAATACAAAGTTTTTCTTAGTCAAAATATAATCCAATTCTGCTGTACCTTCATTTGGATGCTTCCATGTCCATTTCCTTTTAACATTTTTCTCAAAAAAAGAATTCATAATACAAAGTTTTTTTTTTTCTGCAAACTCCACAAGTCTATGTTCTCTCTCATTTCTATTACCATAACCAAAATTACCTACAGCATTTTCATCTTTCATTTGTTTACCAATTCTAGTATTAAAGTCTCACATAACAATTTTAAAATGTTGTTTACTCTGATCAAAAGCCTTTTGTACATCCATATAAAAATCTTCTACTATTTCATCACTATGAGAACTTGTTGAGGCATAAACCTGAATTATCTGCATTTGGTATCTGCTATTAAGTTGTAAAGCTAATCTTGCCACTCCGTCCGATACACCATCAATCTCCACAATGTTATTCTTTCATTTTTTATTTAGTTTGCTATTAACTGAAAGGAGACCCTTTGATTCCTCTTGGAGATCTTAAAGAAACCGAGCAGGGCAAATTCCTAATGTCCACTCCATACGTTCTTGTCGTTGCAGCTGTTATTACTATGCAATTATTCATATAGTATCTGAACATGGATGGGCTGCTCACCAACACACATTAGCCAGCGTGGTGAGTTTATTGGCTTTTTACCTTCGAGTTTAAGAATATTTTTTCCAATATATACAATAATGACAGACAAAAATAAATCATGGCCCTTATTCCCGGGAGGCTGTAAAATCACCAACCAAGGCAACGGTTGGTGGCCGAAGGTGGAGGGTGCTAAGAATCCCCTGATTACAGACTCAGGCTGCCATTTGAAGATGACTTTTTATTTAGGTACTTACAACTGCAGATCACTTTCAAGTGAAGGAAGATTGCAAGAGTTAGAAGAAGAACTGTCTTATATTAAATGGAACATTATTGGACTTTGTGAAGTTAGAAGATAAGGTGAAGAAACAATTGATTTAAAAAGTGGACATATACTCTACTATAAAGGCACAAATATTGGAAATACAAGTGGAGTAGGATTCATTATAAATAACGTGGGATATACCTGTACATATGTGATCTAAGTAAAATAAAGTATAAAATTGATTTATAATTTAAACTAAATTGTATTTTAAATTATACACGATTTTTTAAATATGTGAAAATTATAATGGTAAGTAAAATAAAAACATTATTAAAAAAAAGATGTAGTATGCTTCCGTTCAGAAAAAAGTCATGCTTCGTCACTGATATATAAATTAGTTGGACAGTTTTCATAATCTTAGGGTGTTTACATTGCTGTTGAACAATAAAATAAGAATTTATCTTAGTAATGTACACAGTTAATTAAAGTTTTATAATGCATTTTTTCATAATTCAAATGATTGAATAAGTGGAGTTTATGTGTCTGGTTATATTTCAGTGTTATCATCTGATTATAGTATTGAAAAAGCTGATTACCTCATATTTGAATAAAGAATATATATATTCGAATAGAAATAAAATTTAAGCTTTGAATAAAAATAGATCAATGACCTAAAAAATAAGAGAAGTCTGACTGAACTATATATTAATTTTCCACAATGTTTAAATCATGGAATAGACAATTGAAGACAATGGTCACTTAAGTTGTCAAGTTATCTTTAATCATTTTAAACTTTACAAATATTTTCCCATAAAGACTAACATTTATAACAATATAAGTTATTTTCATCTCATGACTCACAGCTTGTGAGTTATCTATGTAAGCATGATTCATCAATATATTTTAAATAGTAATAAGATATATTCTCAGATTTTTATCTATTGGTCATCATCAGCATTATTCAAGTTAAAGATTTGAATTTTTTAACACTTAAGATTTTAAACCATACTTGTTTATCTGGCTATATATATAAGTTTTGTAACAATATATTTTAATTATCTTAATTATGAGTTAAATGTAGAATTTTGAGATAAAAAATTAAATGTATACTAAAAAAAGGGACTCCCATAGTTTTATGTAATATTCACCAGACAAAATTTAATTCATCTTAGAAAAAATCTATGCAGTTGTTGACTGAACATCAAAAGTATATAACTAATTAGACAAGAATGCTTGGATTCAAAACATTCAGATGTTTGAAAATTCAATAAATTACTTTAAATGATTAAGAAGTAGCTTTAGAAAATAGTACTGTCTGCCTGAAGATCATTCATAGCTTGGGACTGTTATCTGGAATCCATCAATTACTCATGCTCACATAAATAGCAAATAGTAATTTTAACATTTTACTTAACTATAATAGATACCTTTATTTTTGAAAGATTCTATAAATTTGTATTAAATCTGCAGTATTAAGACCATTATGAATTTACAATATATCATTAAATATGGAATAAAAGACAATTTTATAAATATGCATTGTGTGAGATGAAAAAACTATCTAATAATTTGAACAAATGGTAGATTTCTCTTTAATTCAAAGTCATCTCTTTAAGCATGTATAATCAATCAATACCAGATAATACAATCAAATCTTCAGATTAATTTTTTACTTATGGTCTTCTTACAGGAATGTAGTTTTGCCTTATAGTCAGTAGTCCCATTTTATTTGTTCTTTCAAACACCCTAAGGTTTGTAATTCCAAAATTTTCTGAGCTTACATGATGTTTTTGAAACTCAGATTTAAAACCATTAGCTTGATTAATGTAGATAAAAATGGCTGCAGGATAGTTGTTTCCCACTGAAAAAGATCATAGTTTGAAACTGGACTAAGAACGTGTTTGATTTATTATCTAGTATCTATTGATTAATAATACTTAATAGAAATACCTCTGGAATAAAAAAATATTGCTATCAAATTCAGATTATATGTAAAATTAAAAAGTCTTATGATACTTAGTTTTTGTATATGCCATTCTTTTGACTATGCCTACAATTCAATTAAATTACAACTGAATACACTAAAATGTATAATTAGTGACCTAGAACTGGTATCGGGCCTAACTAGCTAGACAGATAGTTATACTTGAGTTAAAATTTTTTAGGATGTTTGAGAATTTTAAATAGTAAGAGTAAAAATAGTTTACAGAATGAGTATAATTCCAAGTTTTTCTTACTATATGAAAGCCTAGTCAATAAGAAATTATTTATGGAAATCTGTACTATTGTTGATTTTTAAAAAAAGTTGTCTCTAAAGAAAATGAGAAATGATTGTTTTCAAATGCAAATTAAAAATATGCTAAAGAAATCATGTGATGATTTTTTAAATATTTAATTGCTAATTCAATTATGTACTGATAGAGCATATAAACTCATCATAATTTTTTTTAAATATTATAATGGTATCAAACTTAATTAACTTTCAATAACTGCATACATAAGTAGAAACTACCCATAATATTAATAACATTAACAATGGCCTCATATTAAATGATATAAATTGCAAGTTGATAATAATCTAAAGCAATAGAAATTAATTTTGGAAAAAATATCTGAATTTCATTATTAGAAGTGTTTGTTTTATATATCTTTGACACAGATGTTGATACATCTGATTTTCAATATTAAAAATGTGTTTCATGTCTTTAACACAAATGTTTATGTCTGCCCAATCATAAGGAACAGTTCTGCTAACCACTTGGGTGTTCAAATATCATTTATCAATCCAGACAATTGATCACTCAATAAATAAATGCTTAGTATTATTTTTATAAAATATTTATCACTCAAGTGCTATGTGTGTATTATAATGTTCCACAATTAACTTAAAACATTTTTTAGTTTTAAAACTATTCTGTCTATTAACCAGTTTATGTATTTTTTAACAAAATCCATATAAAAACTTTTCATTGAAAATAAAAAAGTTAGACAATTTTATTTCAGAATTTTAAATATTTTATTATATATTATATCTTATATTCTTAGAAATATACCCGGCAGTCTCCTGCACAAAAAATAAATTATGTATAAAAAACAAAAACACTCCCCAACAAAGGTAAATTGTTCCAATAAATAAATGATTAATGCTGATAAATGTATGCTATAGGTATATATTAAAAGTACTAATTCATTTTTTACTTTACCATTCTGAGTATGATCCTATGTAATCATACATTTATCTAACCAAATACTCAAGTAAAAGATTTACGAGATTAATATTGGAAAAAGTTACAATAAAAAGCTTGAAATGGATTTTTAAATGTAGGGACATACAGATCAAATTGTTTCCTGCCATAATATTGCCTATAACTTTGTCTGTCTTAATCAGCATGCATAAATCCAATTACTGCAGGCACATGACTTACAATATATGAGAAAAAAATTGAAGTAGACTTATAAGAAAAAGTCATTAAGTATCAAACTTAAAAAATATAAATCAATTATTAAAGTTATAATCTGTAACTCCAGAAAACTCTGCCCAATGTTTGAACATTTACATATGGGGAGACTTTTTAGATGCAAACAAATCAGCACCATCTCTCGAATTATAATATCAGCCTTGTCACTTACTGTAATAGAGATGTTCGATGTAACAATTATCATTTACTGGTCAATTAGAATATTATATTTTTAATATATATATTATTCTTGTAACTTTATTTTACAATATTTTAGTTCATGTAATGTTTGGATTTTTATATTTTCCTAATTTTTTATATAAAATAGATTTAAAAGGCTGTTAAGCTTAAAAAAGCATTAAAATCATCAATAATTCATTCACATCAATAAATTATGGAATCAACCATTCAATGAAGAATTAATAATTGATAGGTAAAACAGTACTATTATAGAATTAATAATTGAATTATTTTCTAATGCTCACCTTTTAATTAAGGTCTTCATTTATTGCTGTTTCTCAAAATAACGGGGGGGGGGTCTTGAAGCTGAACGGCACTAAAGGCTTGGACGGGCACTGGTGGCTTACTTCATGGTAGTGGATAGAGAGAAAAACGGGCTAACTGCCCATATTAAACTGACTTTTCATGGAGCTGCTTGATGGTTTAATTCACTTTTCTAATAATCTAAAAATCTTAAAAAAAAAATGTCTCTCATGATTTTCAAGTATAGAATAATAATCTAACAATCATCTCTCTCAAAAAATTTTTTTAATCTGAATTCTCCAACCTATTTATACCTTTTCTCTCTATCAGAATAGATTCACTTTACATGCCAGCTGAATTCAATTGGTTTTGTTGTGTTTTCATCCATGTTCGTGCCATTAATCCCCCAGTTCATTGGCTATTTTTTTTTTGGTGGGATCAGACTGTTTCACTTATCTGGTTATGTGTTTTCAAATTTTTAACTAATTCTCTTTTGTCTGTGGCATGGTGAACAAACACTTAATTACCACCATTTTGCATTACAAATTATTCTTCTGAAATATAGAATGAGTTGGAAAGCAGTAAAGAGATTTTTATTTAAATGATTTTTAAGTTGAATTTATTAATTTTAGTAAAGAAAGATTCATACTTTCTTTAATTACAAATATCAACGTATTTGCTTTTTTTTTTTTGATTTTAAAAAGTTTGATTTCCTTTTAATTTGACCAAATTGTTATTTCTAATTGTGGTCAAATTTCATTATTCCTTCCTCTTCTTTAAAATATTTAGTATAATTAGTCTTTTTTTTTATTTTTGAAATATTGCTAGTCTGATTAAATTTAACTTATGTCATTTTAATTTGGGGGGGGGGATATTCTAAATATATATGTGAAACAGTGTGAACAGTGTATCTGTTTCAATATAATTGTGTGTGTGTCATCTCTTTGCAAGAACCTATGTTGTTCTCAAGAGAAATTATCATAATATATCAAATAATTGTTTTTTTCCAAATGCCGTAGAATGATCACTATTAAAAAAATTATATAAATATATTCAGTCATTGTATGCCCATACATCAATAATTTCAACCATTGATCTTATTGTTTTGCACTAATATGGTTTTCATTTTCTTAGGTGTTAATTATGGCTTTAAAATTTGTCACTGTGCAAGACTTTTTTGGTAACTAACTATGTAACAACTGATAAAGTTCTTGTAGTTATCATAGGCATACAATTTCAATTCCAACCATATCTGATAGATATTGACCCAGGAACATTATTCGCCAATCGAGACCCTCTAACAATGTAAAATAATACATAATGAAAATAATTTTATAAAACATTTATTTTATCAATTATTACTAATTATTTTATATTAGTATTAAATGATAAATATTTTCAAATTAATTCTAGTTTTATTAAAAATATCAAAATGGTTATCTACCATGACCATTTGCCCCCAAAGTCAAAATAAACTAATGCATTACGAAATGAATGGTAAGAGAATATAGGGTCTAGGCTATAAAGGGTAAAATTTTTTTGTTATATTTAGTAATTTTGAACTTACATTTAATTAATATTTTAACCAATTAAAATAGAAAAATGCAATTAAATACAACTATAGTTTTAATTCGCATTACACAACATACAAACACATACCAAAACATATGTATAAATGTACTTGTGTGTGGAATTGTAAGTTTTATAACTAAACTAAAAGCAATTATCAGATTTTATTTAAATGATAAATTAAGAAATTTAAAAGAAAGAATAGACTAATCAATCATGATAAATTATTTAAAGAAATAAATAAATTATAAATAGAATTTATTTGAATTTTTTATATAAATTATACTAATATTTATTGATTTGACTTTACTTCAAGTATGCAATCCTCCGGCAATGAATGGTGGCAATAGAGATTTTATAAAGAGATATTTCCTTTAATGGATTTAAAATATGTCAGATTGAAAAGTATAATTATTGAAACATCAATGAAGAATCCAAATGATAATCATCATACATATTATTATAAAATTCATCAATAAAGCTATTAAAACAATCAAATGGCTTTATAGTTCAGGAGTTTTTAAAAGTGATAAAGTTAAACCGAAACCATGGAACTTGATCTTAGAATCTGCTGCTCTACCACTGCATCAAACAATACAAGGGAATTAATCTTTAATAACTTAATTTCTTTCAATTTATTAAGTATCTGGATTGGGTTATCCTTGAGTTCGTTTATATCAACATTACAATATTAATTGATAGAACTGCACATTTAAGATTATTATTATTTCTCAGACTTTTCAATTTTGAATACATCAAAATGATGCACTTAAAACATAATAGGCAAATAAAATAAAACATACAAATAATAAAACTTTTAACAAAAAATTTTTCTAGTTATGAAAAATGAATGATTTAGACCCAAAAAATTAATAAAATAAAAATGTTGAATTCTCTTAAAAATTTTATCAATTACTACTGCATTTTTAAAAATCACGTTCATTTGTTCTAAAACTCTTTTTTTTAAATCACTCACACTCAAAGTAAATATAAATCGACAGTTATATAATATATATAAAATTTTCAAATACATTCTATTGTGGTTTATTAATTATTTTTCTACATAATTTATTATTTATGAAATTGATCACTTGGTTTGTTCTATCTTTTAAATTTCTTATTGTTTAAATAAAAATGATTTTAATTTAGTTACAAAGGTTTAACCCACACACATTTTTACATATCTTTTGCTGTGATTGTAACCAGTATAATTGAGTTAAAATTGTAATATAATCTAATTGTATTTTCCTATTTAGATTGATTAAAATACTAATTAAATCTGTATTCAGAACTGATAAATAATGAGATCTTTTAACTTTTTGTAGACTAGACTCTTTGTACAGCATTCTTTTTTCATGAACTTTACCTTTAAATAAATAAAAAAAATCGAACTCTTAGAGATAAATATACAAAATTTCTACTGACCATTGCCTTTGGAAGAATAGTCCAGTTGGTTAGAGTATCATTTTAATTTCATTATTTATAAATCTGAAGATCATCAATTTAATTCCTATGCTAGCTATCGTGGGTCATGACAATAATACCTGAAGAGAATAATAAAACAGGCAAAACTCTCCATACAGTATTGCCACTCAGTAAAAGCCAGAGTAATCAATGGATGCCACTTGCACTGAGTGACAATACTGTATGGAGAGTTTTGCTTATTTTAATAACAGTTATAAGCAAGCATAAGAAATGGGGATCATGTGATGTTTATTGGCTTAAGAGAATAACATCACTCAAAATAGTATGTCCTATATCAATCTGTGTTTATTAACAGATGAATGCATTTAGAAAAGTATAAATAAAGTTTGAATTTTTCTAAAAATATAAAACGTCTTTAACTAGATGACAGAAATAGCCCAACATATAATCACAAATAATATTTCATCACCACAAATCTTCAGATATTCATGTCAAATAGTATCTTTTCACTAATTAGAGCAATTTTATATTAAAATACTGATTGGAAATGCATTCAAATACAAATTTTTGCAATATCAAACAAAGTTTAACATCCTTATGATTGCTAGATATGGACAATTGCTTCTCTAATTCATTATTCAAAATTTCAAAAGCTGTTCAATAATTAAATGTGAAAATGTGTAATTGTTTTGTTTACTGCATTTAAAATTATCAAAAAATTAATACCTTTTTAAAAAAAATTCAAATACATTGAAAATAGTGAATATGTCCCTGATATAAAATTATGAAGTTTTTGTTTGAAAAGTTAATACATTTATTTAAAAAGTATTTAAAACAAGAGTAAAATTAATAAATAGTGCAATAAATAACTGTTTTGTTTGTATAAAGTAGTATCATTTTGGAATTTAGAATAATTTTAATTATATTTTTTATTTTCCTTTACAATTATTTGTTATAAATGTATCTAATTTTACTACGGAGCTATTAGAGTAACTATCTTTTAACAGTATATGTAATTCTTGTAAAACTTTGCCTAAAATTAATTTTTAAAAGAGTTTTAATACCAAAAATTTTAAATATTAAATCGTTTGTAATATATAGTGCTTTCTTTACTTTGGTAGATTTAGATATTTCAGAAAAGTATTAATTTACCTTGAAAAAATATTTATAAATAAATGTAATCATAAGGGACTTGAACACAGACTTTCAAGCTCCCTTCAGCTATCCACTCTATCTCATACAATCAATACACATGACCACATACGTTTGAAAAAGACAAATGATATCCAATATACATATTTCATGCTGAATCAGCACTCATCAATTGGGCCAGATCATCATCTCCCACACATATACATAATCAGTACTCAGTTTATATTAAAATAGCAATATTCAAACTTTAATAGACAGACTTCAATCTACTCCACCCTCCAACTCTTCAGCCATCCATACCATTGAAAGTCTGATGATGGAATGCCCAAATCCCTTATTGATGCTAATATTATTGTCATGCCCATGTTGATTTAAATAAATTTAATGTTTTTACAAAATAAAACAAACAAAAAAAGATGATTGTTATTTAATCATTTAACTGGAACTGATATATATCTACATGCTGCAGAAATGAGCAATTTATTTTGATGAATAAACATGATCAAAAGTTTAAGAAAATATATATTTACAAAACATCAATCTAAGAGGAAATGATGCCAGCATCATAGTAAACACACAATCAAAGCTTAGTCTTTATAAAAAAAAAAAAAAATCCAAAATATTTTTTTTGATTAACATTCTCCATCATATGGCGCATTAAAATATAATTTAATAAATTGTATATTATGGAATGACAAATAGGTTGTTTTACTTAAAAATAACAAGTCTTAATAAAATTAATATAAACTTAAAAAGTTTACACATGAAGATATGTACTGTTTCAAATAATGGATAAATCTATTTTTAATGATCTGTGTATTATCGTTTTTTAACCTTAGAAATAAATTGTCGTATGCCGATTAATTTGATTATTTAAAGAATAACTTAAAAATATCTGGTACAAAAATTTAAATCTCCGTGTAATGGTAATAATAATATATTTAAATATAGATTTTACTTCAAAGAACGTTTACAAAAAAAAAAAAAGATGTGTACAATGTACAACGTATTTCCAGATTAATTTTCATAAAAGTGCGTTTAATTAAGAGACTTAGCTTAATAAAAAATTGAAATGTATACCGTCTCACACACTCCCATGATAACGTCAAAACACAATCACGAAGCTTAATTAAAAGAATTAAAGATTACGATTAAAAACAAATTGTGTATATTTGAAAGTTGGAAATATATCGACTAAAAGCCGAATACCACAGATATGAAATCCATATTTAAGATAACAATTTATGGCGCGGGTTTGCCACTTAGAAGTGGCAAGAGTCAACTTTTTATAATTCAATTCCTTTGCTTTTTTAAAAATTGCAGTGAGGAGACATGATCCAACACCCATACTTTGATATTCATTTTCAACAAACATGCGACGAATCACAGCTTCGGTTAATGTCATTTCTTCTAACCCGCAAGAACCAACTACTTTAGAATCCATCACGGCAACAAGCAAACAATGCCTTGGTCTGGAGTAATGACTATACACATCTTGAAGATCTTTATTAGCAATTTTAGCTAAAGGATACACTACCCAATGTTCTAAATAATAAAAACGAAAGCCTAATAATACGCCGATCAATACCGGTCCCATAATGCTGCATAACAATATATTTGTTATTTTATAAAAAAATAAACCAGTTACAAATACTGTCATCAACAAAACTGGATTGGTAGCTATTAAATGATAAATTTTCTTTTCTAATTCTGCTTTACAATTACGTATTATATTAATAACAGCATCATTATCCTCTGGCTTTACCAACCGTATTTTCACTGTACTTTGGATACTTCTTTTTGGAAGGTTAACAGGCATAATCCGATAGATCTGCGAGCAATATATGAGTTTTAGATCAGTGGGAAAAATCTGGTTAGCATAATTAATCATTTAACGCAGATATAACGGGAAATTACTTTTATTAAATAAAAAGTTTACATAATTGCTGTCTTTTTTTGTCTGCTATCCAACTGCCTCTTATCATCTCGCAGAAAATAAGTTTTAAATAATAATATAACTTTTTAAAAATAATATACTGATTATTATCTAAAAAAACGCTTAAAAATGTAAAATTATTAAAACATTTATTAAATTTTAAGCTTAAGAAATTATATTATTAATATAAAATCAACTAATAGGAAAAAAAGTACATAGTAACTTCGAGATTTAATATGGCTGTTTCAGAAGTGTTGATTAAGTCTTCTATATATCAAAAGATTCTATCGATATTTCCTTCTAATTTGTCATATGCCTTTGCTTATGGTTCTGGCGTATTTTTGCAAAAAGGACACACAAATATAGATGTAAATATTTTATAGATTTTAGCTTAAAAAATTTATTTGATAATCACACTCATCTTTTTATGAAAATTAATTTTTATTGATTAATTTTGTAGAACTGTTTTGAAATATATATATTAGTAATCTAAGAAGTACCGTATTATTATTTTACCATGTCATTTTAAATAAAATAATAAATGAAGAATGTTGCGAGAAAAAACAAACTAACCGACAATAATCAAAAGTTGTTACTATATTATCAAGTATTTTGTTTCCAACTCATCCATATTAGTTATGTTTCTTGTCGAATTATTTAAAAATTTGTCGTGAAATATCAAATACATGGCGGCATAAAATTATATTATATAAAAAAAATATCTGATAAAAAATAATTTATTAAAATAATAACATTTATCCTACCAACATTCATAATTACTGTCCATTGTAGTTTCACTTATATAAGCGATAAAATTCGCAAATTGGCGTCAGTCCGAAAACTATAATGGACAGTAATTATGAATGTTGGTAGGATAAATATGTTGTTATTATTTTAATAAATTATTGCTTATCAGATATTTAATTATTTTTTTATAATATAATTTTATGCCGCCGTGTATGAGCTGGCAAATTCATGTTTACCGTGATTATTTGAGTCCCATTTTTTAGCAAATTTTGATTGGATGCTGATTATAAAGCGCTTTGTTGACTTAATCTTGAAATTTTAGTAGAGATTGAGCGAAATTAATTCGTTAACTACAGATATCAATATCTTAGCAAATGACAGTTCCAAATAATAAATTCCTGTATATTGGTATTATTTTTGATATTACAGAAAACGAGAAGGTCCCATAAAATATATATAGATATCAAAGAATGTAGAAGAGTTAATTTGCTTTCATTCATTCTTGCAAGAGAAACAAAATTGGTAAATGAGATGGAGATCATGGTTTCTTATAATGAAATGTGGATAGACTGAGAAATCTGACATCATTTATTAACAAAGAGAAATACAGAATTTAAATATTTGGATAAATGCAAATTGATGGGTAATCTCATAATGGATTTTGCCGAAACATATCTTGTTGAAGTTATTTGAGGTTTATAAAAAGATCTAAGACTGTTGAGGAAAGTATCTGCAAATCCAATTCATTTGTATTTAAGGAATCATTTGAGATTCAAGAATGACTAAATTGTTTCTTTATCAATCAGACACATTTATTAAAGCCACAAGATATAGACCAAAATTTGCTGACTAAATAGAAAATATTTTTTTACCCTCCTAAATTAGCTTACAATTATACAGAGTTCCTACTATTTTTCTATTCCTCTATTATTCTTATATATAATTCAAATGACAAAAAGGTATAAATAAATTATCAAATGATTTGATAAAACTTTAGATAAATCTAATCTCAATATATATATAAATAAGGCCATATTTTAGAATATCAACATTTTCCAGCTAATTTCTATCTAATCATCAGCATTTGTTTCAAGTATCTTTTTGTAAGATTTTAGACAGTATTTTTTTGACTTCTGTGTATCTTTAACTGATTCCTTTATTTTTCCATGAAAACAAGTTAAATATACGTTAAGTAGTCAGCATTAGATAGTTAGATGTATTAAGTATCATCAGCATTTATTTCCAAGTATCTTTTTGTAAGATTTTAGAACAATATTTTTTTATTTCTGGTTATTTTTAACTCATTCATTTGTTCTTCCACGAAGAAAAGTTAGATATATGTTAAGTATTGGATAGATAGATGGATTGACTATAGACTTACTAATTGGAAAAATTATTGAGTTTGCATGGGAATTCCTCATTTTCTTTTTAAGTTTTATGTTTATAATTGAAAATTAATTATTTCCAATGCAATGTCTTATGATTTGCTTATAACTTATTGGAAAGACATTGCAGTCCAGTTTTTTATAGTGTCAAACCATTTTCTTTTTGATCTTCTCTTGAAGGGTTTACCTTCATAATTTATATTGAATCTTCTTCATAAATAATGCAAGTATACTTTTTCTTCTTCCACAGTTAGTATCATTATTAGCTTTCTGACATTATTCTTACAATATTTTCATTTATGATCTTTTTAGTCCACATTTTTATATTATTCCCTATTCCATTGTCTCTATTTTCTAATACCTCGTTTTTAAGAATTATATATAGAGTTTACTTATTTTTTTTTATCATAAATTTAATATTTCATTGAACAAATATTTTACAAGTTTCCTTAGCCATTTTAATTCTGGTTAACTTTTTTGATCATTATTTTGGGTGGAAATTTTAGTATTTTAAAATATTTAGTCCTTGCTTAATAATATATTTTAATTCATTTGTTCTTCCCAAAGATAATAATTTTTTTAAAATTGGTGTTTAGTTCTGTTTTCTCTCTAATAACAACAACAATTTTTTAAAAATAATAATCCCCTCCCCTCAACCCCCCCCCTCTTTAAATCGTAAACATGGCTAATTTATACACTAATCATTATATCATGAGGTCAATAAAATTTAATGTTAATGTGTTTAGGCAGAAAGATAGTAATTTGCTAAGTAGTTGTAAATTAATAATACGTGGACATTAAAGATTAATAATACATTTACATTTGAATGCACTTAGCCAAGCAGGTTATTTTTAGACATAATATAATAGTGACATTTATTTTCTTTACTGCTGCATAAAACCCAATTCTTAAAATTCTGTATTAGTTGGTAATGTAGACATATCTCAGTTTCATTCATAGTTATTTTGTATATGTGTTAACTCTTTGGAACCAAATTTTGAATTCTAAATCAGTGATTCTCAATTGCTATACTATGGTACAATTGTGCCATAAGGTGATTTCTCATTAGTCTTGATTATATATTTTCTAATTTCTATCTTATGTGTAATATAAATGCAATTATTTTATTTGTCAGAAATATAAATTAAATTGCAATAATGTTTTTCATTGAACATTGTTATGAGGAGTTATCATGTCAATGTTGACTCCTGATGATTATTTAAACAGTATTCTTTAGATGACATATCATCTGCTTGCCTTTTAGACCATTTTAGTTATTCTCTTTTATTATCAATTTTTCTGAGCATAAACAATTTTCTAATGAATTATCCTTTAATAGGATCAAAATAAGACAATTTCAATATGATATATATGTTTATCTTCAGAAACATTCTAATGAATTTAAATTAGAACTTACAAATCGGTTTCAAGTATTAGTAGATTTTGAACATGATTCAGATTTGAATGAAATTAATAAGAAAATAACTGATACTCTTTTAAAAACTGCAACAAAGATAGCTGGTAGGAAGAAGCAGCAGTTGACCAATAAATTTTCTACTGAGACTAGAGAATTTATGAAGAAAAGAAGGAATATGAAAATATACAAAAATGATGCATTAATAAGGATTGAATACCTCTAATTTTGTAAAATGGTTTAGAAAAGAATTGAAAATGGTATAAGACAGTATAATTGTGAATTAGCAAGGAAAGCTGTAGAAGAGAATAAAAGTCTGAAGAGTGTAAAACAACATTTTGGTATTGGTAGGAAATTTATATCTGCAATAAGAAAAAAAGATGGATTTCTTACTAAAAAGAGAGATGACATCATGAAATGGGTAGAAGACTTCTATCAAGAAGTATATAGTAATAAAGAACAAGTACCTCCTATATCTACTATATCTTAAATGAAGAAGTGAGACATGCAATTAAATTTATGAAGAAAGGAAAAGCTCCAGGTAATGTTGGAATTATAATTGATATATTAAAAGAAGCATGTGATGAAATAGAAATTTTTTTAGCAAAGTTATATACCAAATATCTAAATAATAAAGATGTATCAGATGATTGGAAGAATGCAGTATTAATATTAATATTTAAAAAAGGTGATAAAGAAAATATTAGAAATTACAGACCTATCAGCCTTTTATCAGTTTTATACAAAATTTTTACCAAGATAATTACAACTCATCTACAGAGAACATTGGATTTCTACCAACTAAGAGAACAAACTGGATTTAAAAGTGGTTTTAGTACAGTAGATCATAGCCAGGTATTGAGAGAAGTTATAAAAAGGACAAATGAATATGAGTTGCCATTATGCTTTGGATTTGTAGATTATAAAAAGGCATTTGATACTATAAACATTTCTTCAGTGATTAAAGCATTGGATCATCAAGGTATATATCCAGGATATTGTCATATTTTGAAGAATATTTATAAAAATGCAACAGTAACAATCAGATTACATAATGATACTAGGAAAGTCAACAGTGAGAAGGGTGTAAGACAGGGTGACTCCATATCTTCAAAACGTTTTACGGCAATGCTGCAAGAAGTATTTTGTGGATTAAAATGGGAAGTTAAAGGAGTGAAAGTAAATGGAGATTATTTAAGTTATTTAGATTTTGCATATGATATAGTTGTTTTTGCAAATAATGCTTTAGAGCTGCAGGAAATATCAGATGAAAGTAGGACTAAAGATAAATGTTAAAATACTAAAATAATGTTCAACGGATTTTTTCAAAATATGAAAATAAAGATTGATTATGATAAGTTAGAAGAAGTTAACAGCTACAAATATCTTGGCCAGATTATTAATACAGATGGAAACATAATGGATGAAATTAATCATAGAATTAAACTTGGTTGGAGTGCTTTTTTTAGAAATAACTTGATACAAAAGGAAATATGCTATGTGTTTGAAAAGGAAGGTTTTAATAAATGTGTTTTACCAGTTTTCACTTATGGATCTGAGACTTGGACACTTAATAGAAGAGCAATACAGAGACTTCAGACCATTCAAAGAAGTATGGAAAGATGCATGTTAGGAGTAACAAGAAGAGATTGAAAACGCAATATATGTGTAAGAGAACAAACAGGTGTTACTGACCTCATTGAAAAATTAAAAGACTGAAATGGAGTTGGGCTGGACATATTGCTAGAAGAGATGATAAATAGATGGACAATTGAAATCTTAAACTGGATTCCAAGAGATTGTAATTGATCCAGAAAGAGACCATATGTGAGATGCATGGATGAAATAAGAAGGTATGCATGGGGTGATGTGGAGAAGAGAAACTAAAGATTGGAGAAGATGGATTGAACTTGGAGAGACTTTCATCCTGCAGTGGATTAATAATAGTCGATGATGATATGTTTTGGGTATAATTTGATCAGGTATCATTTTTTTCCTACTGGCATTTTTAAAAAAATGTTTTATTAGTACATATTTTAAAATCATCTATTTTTTTTCTTTTCATAGTTACAGGAATACCATAGTTTGAACAACTCAACTTTGTTTTGAAAGATATGTCCTTACATTAATAATGAATCTTTTGACTACTTGATCCTTATATTGTTGATGAAACTGTCACATCAATTTTAATGTCAGTCCCCATCTCTGTCTTTACCAATCTTCTCTACATTTAGCAGATATTCCATTTTCTCTCTGTTTTTGACTTTCCCAATATATGTTAACAAATCTTTAGTTTTTGGCAATAAGCATGCTAACAACATTTCCAAAAAGATTATTGTGTTTTTTTTTTACTAATTTTGAATTGAGATTTGTTTTCATTTAATTTAATTTCTTTCATTAAATATTTAATATACATATTAAATAAATAATCACTTAATACTTCTCTCTTTTTCTATTTGTGTATTATATATTAAATATTTTATAAAACTTTCAATTTTCAAAAAAATTTAATTGATTCCCAAGATGCATTTCTGGCTAAATCAGCTATCATCAATTGGCTCAAACTTTTACTCTTCACATATCTTTATCATTGTAATGCTATTTATCCATAGTAAATTATTATAATTCAATATATAGGTGTGCCATTTCCTTAACACTCATTTGATGATAGCATTTTAAATTAAATGTATTAATAGCTATTACTAACCAATAATCTTATTATATAATTAAAATTTTTAGCTCAGAAATAATCTTTAAATTTAATCAAACATTAATATATTAATTATTAAATAGAAGCATGAATTATTATTTTTTTTTTCCTGCTCAAATGTGAAGGGTAAAAATCGGGACAGCTGATGATGGTTAGTTCAGCAGAAATGCATCTTGGGATCATGTTTTGTTTAAAAAAAATACAAAATGTTTTAATTTTCTTTTATACAGTACGATTTGATGAAATAATATAATGAATAACAAATTTGTTTTTTACAAATATATGATTTCAAATTTTGTGAGTCTTTTAAGCATGTGTGGATATTAAACATTTTGTAGTATGCTGTCCCACATAATTCTCTTATCAATATGAGATCAGCCTTTCACCAAAATTTATTTTTGCATTTTGATGTTTATCAAAAATATTGAAATTTGGTAGTGTAACCATAAAATATTAGCAGTCCAAATTGTGCCATGAACTAAAAAAATTTAACAATCGCAGATCTAAACAGTGGGAATTAATAAAAATAATTGTATAGTTAGGTAGTTGATCATGTGACATTTGAACATCCAAAAAACCAATTGAACATAATTTTGTTCTATTGACCACATGTTTTTTTTTTTTTTTGTTAGTTGTTTAATCCATAAATTCCACTAAATTGCATAAAATAATATGGCATTATGGGCTAGATGATATAACTTAATCATTAAATGTATTTTAACTTCATATTAGCATGATTTAGTCTAGCATTTCATATTTATAGCTACGTAGCAATCTTTAATACATTTTGATGTTACTAGAGTTCTTTTATTATTGAATGTTTATATTTTTTCCATTTTTTTAATTTGTTTATTTTTTGTTCATTGAAGCACTTGTGTTTTAATCTATTTCATTGTCTTTTTTGTACAAAACCCTTGCACCATAATCTCTATTAAATATATATTTAACACTCTCATTAACATAATTAATAAACTGCATTTGCAAAGATTTTTTTTGTTCTATTTAAATCACCATGTTTCTCATCTTTACCATTTACTTTTTAAAAATTTTCTTAAATAAACAATGAAATGAAATGATTAGTCTTTTGGGAAATGAAGACAGAATCTTCAGCTCTTAAAACTATCACTATGACTGCACAAATCATATAAAGAAACATTGAGATTTATTTATTCATACACTTATTTTAAAGTCTAAATATTTATTTTCCAACTACGTACTAGTTTTTAACTACAATAACACAGTGAAACTTTTAATTAAATTTTGATATTTTATACATTGTTTTATTAAAATTAAAAATATACTGTTGAAACACATAATATGAGGAATAGCTTTATGGAATTTTAATAATTTTTTTTTTGCTTTTCTTTTTTTAGACAAATATGTTAGATCTAGTCTTTGTTACTTCGGATCCTTTATCCTGGCATTCAGAAAATGTGCGCACAAATTACAAACATTATTCTTTTCTCAAATATGGTGGACCACATTTAATTGCTTATGTTCAACAGCATATGGGAGCTGGTGTCTATTACAACACCATGGTACCATTTGAGAAGCGGGTAAAGTAAGCAATTTTAAAATATCTTTTTTGTATAATAATATAAGGTTAAAGTCTGTGCCTGAAGACAGGTTGAATTCAACACAGTATTTATTATAAAAGTATTGCTTTATAATTTCAGATTTTATTATCCTCATCTAATAATACGCCTTTATCGGACTACAAACTTTTCTACTTCACCATAAATATCTTGACTTTTTTTTATTATTATCAAATAATGTAATTTAAAATAATCTGTACATAGTAATGATAAAATGACTACACTGGATTATTTCTGGAGATTCTCTTTTTTAACTGAGAATTCTATTTATTTAGGTATTGCTAAGTAAACAAATTCCACTAAAGCATAAACTTTGATGTAGTTAATGAATAATACTCATAATTTATCCATAAATTCTTATGTATGTGTATATCTATATTTAATTGTGCATATTCAGTTTTATATAATTAAGATAAAAAAATGTTTTTAAATGTAATTTGCTTAATTTTAGAGTTATAAAATTTTTATAAGACATTCTAAATAAATTCAAAAATAATAAAACAGGAAATGGTAATGACAAAATGAAAAAAAATAAACACTCGATTGTAATTTGCTATTAAAATGATTCCATCAATGTAGACTATATATTTTTTTTTAACTTCTCACTCAAGTGTTTTTCTAAAAAAAAATAAAAAAGCATTTATTCCAAAGACAAGTAGGATTTCTTTTTTAAAGCAAAAAAATATTACTTGAAAAATAATTATACTTCAAATTTTCATAATGCCAGACTTTACTGTTTAGGAATAAGTTAAGAATTATTCAAATAATATTTTTTTATTATATAATCTTGAATAAAGTAATACCCATTTTAAAAAAACAAATTCAAAAACTAAATACAGTACAATAAATTTATATGACTAAGTAGTGATGGTATACATTTTTGTCCTTTATTGTTACGATACTTTGAACTACAAGTGAAAATTATAATTAATGGTAACCCAGGCTTTCAAGCTCCCTTCAGTCATACACTCTATATTATATAACCAATACACATCACATACATGTGAAAAAGATAAATGATGTGTATTTCATATCAAACCAGCACTCATCAGTTGGTCTGGATCATCATGTCCCACACGTATATATAATTGGATAACAAATCTTCAAACTTTAATGGGCAAGCTTCAGTCTTCTCCGCTCTGAAATTTGTCAGCCATCTATAGCATTGAAAATCTGATGATTGCATGTTTAAAGTCCTTGTTTGCCAATTTTATTGTCATACCCATGTTGACTGTAAGTCATTCTGATCCCGGATATGTAGGACTTTAAAACCATTTAAATATACAGAAAAGGCATGGACAGAATACAGATAGAATCTTTAATATGTAAATACATACTTAAGCTAGATGTAATTAAAAGGGGTTTGAACCCAGACTTTCAAGCTCCCTTCAGTCATCCATTTTATCTTATACAACTGATACACATGATCACACATCTAGCTTAAGTATATATATATTATACTTGTGTTCAAATATTACAAATTCATCATGTATTCTGTCCATCCTTCTTATGTGCATTTAAATGGTCTTAAGGTCCTACATATGAGAGATCAGAGTGACTTAGGGTCAACATGGGTATGACCGCAAAATTGACAAACAAGGGCTTTGAACATACCATCATCAGATTTTCAATGATATGGATGGCTGGAGAAGATTGAAGCCTATCCATTAAAGTTTGAAGATTTGCTGTTTTAATATAAACTGAGCACTGATTATATAGCTGTGTGAGAGTTGATAATCTGGACCAACTGATGAGTGCTAGTTCAGCACAAAATACATATATTGGAGATCATTTATCTTTTTCATATATATGTGGTCATGTATACCGGTTGTATAAGGTAGAGTGGATGACGGAAGGGAGCTTGAAAGTCTGGGTTCAAATCACCATTAATTATATTCAGCTTAAGTATATATACTATTCTTGTATTTAAATATAAGAGAAAATTATCCAACTGCTCTAGAATGTCATTTTACTTTTTTTTTCTACAAAAAACAAGAGAAAAAAAAGTGGAAATAAACTTTAATCACTGAATGTTTTAAATAATTTTGATTTTATTGTATTATACTGTTTACATAAATGATATTAAAAACTATTACTAGAAATTTTAAAAAAGAATAAAAACATAAATATTAAATATTTAAAATAATTGAATGGCTTTATTGTTCAGGTGTTGTAAGAAGTTTAAATGTCAGAAATGCCAGAACTGGAATTGATTTGAGGAGCTTTTGTTTAGTACAAGATCAAATTCATGTACTCATCAAATAAATAGTTTTTTGCTCTGTGTGGTTTAGTGCAACTCTGGAGCATGCAATCCTCAGATCATTTTCAGTTTTGGTATTTCCAGCATTCTAACTTTTTTATGAATTTATGAAAATTTGATTATTTTTAGCGTTTTAATATCATTTATGTAAATAATATAATACAATAAAACAAATATATTTAAAACAATTTTATTTTCACTTTTTTTTTTTTTTTTGAGAATTAGTATAAAGATTACTGCTAAAGTAAAGTAAAAAAAAATCTTTGATTAATAGTTTTTTATTTTTTTTTGATTGCAAAGATATTATACAGTTACGTAAATACATTTTTAAAATAATATACAGAACATTTTGTAAATGTGTATCCATTATATAATAAAATATTAAGTATTGCTATTATTTAATATTTTTAAGTTTCCATTGCTTTAAAGATAAAGAAATTATACAATGATAGTATATAAGAGGTGTATTGAGTTTTTTTTACACCTTTTTTAATTAGAAAATTGGCAATATAACAAAAGTTCTGAAACTAAAAGTAATTAATTATTAATCAAATTGTATTTATCTTTTAATTCTTGTCAGTTTTTTAATATTTTTTTAAGTTATTCACATATGCACTTGATCAGAATAAAATTCATGCTGTGTTTGTAGACAATTAAGCTATATTAGCTTTAAACCAAACATTTTCAATAGATGCAGTAATATTTTTTATTATTTAATTATTAAGTTAAACAGAAAGAAAAAGAATAAAATCGACTTGATGATTGAATAATTTTTTTAGATCTTTAAATTGATACAATCTATGTATTATGAAAATATGGATTAAGTTCATCACTTGCAACCACATACATTTTTATGCTGAGATGTAATGCACTCCATAGATTGTTTTGTCCCTGATTTCAAAACTTTTTAGACCGGTTTAACAAGAAGTATTTTGTGAAGAAACTAAGTAATTAAAAATATAAGGAAATTGTTTAACTAATCTATTTTTGTCAAATAATGTGTATGAGCTTCAGAAAATGTGCAGAAATTAAAAATAAATATTAGAGAAATAATTGGATTAGAGAACAAACAGATATTATTGCATCATTAAAAGAATTAAAAGATTGAAATGAAGATGGACTGGAGTAAGTAAAATTGATAGAAATAAAATGCCAGTTCAATCATATTTCCTTGATTGGTTTGTACTAATTGGTCTTCTATTAGAAATTACCAGAAGTAAATTATTTAAATAGTAATCTGTTTTAAGCATTTGCCATCATGCCATTAAATATAGTTTAGTAACTTATGAAGCTAAAGAGAGACAACAATCGTAAATAATGTAAACTGGATTTCATAAAAAAAAAAAAAAAAATTCTATCACTTATTATATAATAAATAATAAGATCTATAAGCAATATATTTTTTATTTTATAAAGACAAAAACAATTATTTTTTAAATTTAGTATTAAACCACTAAACATCACATGATCACCATTTATTATGCTTCCTCATAACTGTTATTAAAACAGGCAAAACTCTCCAGTATTGCCACTCAGTACAAGCCAGAATAATCAATGGATGCCAGAAGGCTTATGCATAAAATCTCTATCTAGTGCCCAGATTAGTTCCAGCTTGTGACTTTCATTTGTGAGGAGTTGGATCTGAGAACACTGCACCACAAGCTGGAAACTAGTTTGGGGATATTGGATGAGTAGGCATTAGATAGGGATTTTATACACAAGCCTTCTGGCATCCATTGACTACTCTGGCTTGTACTGAATGGCACTACTGTATGGAGAGTTTTGCCTGCTTTAAATTTAGTATTCATAATTATTAAGTGCTGGTAATGATTTCAATTATTTTAACATTACTTCTGATTTAAACCTATTTACTATTGCTTCTTAGTTATGAAGATTAAAATTTAATTGAGATGGTAATAAATTTTCTGATTTATAAATTTGATTGTTTTTTTCACAAAAACAACGCCATCAAGTGACCATGCCTGGCTATCAAATAACTACTATTTTTACTATTATTGTGATTATCACATAGAAACATCTCTATATCATGAACTGTTTTATGTAAATTCTTAGTCAAAAAATGTCTACCAATGATTTTATTAAAGAAGGTAAAGCTGAAGAAATTTACATCAATATTATTGGTTAAATAGATCTATTATTATTAGACTAATGTTATAAAATATATATATATTTTTTTCATTGGATATGTTAGACAAGATTGTCAAAATCTTGAAATTAAAAGTTATTTTTGCCCATTGTAATTTCTTAAGTTTGTTTTATATGGATTTTATTTCCAACATCATTCATCATTAAAGGTGAACTCCAACTGTTTTACATCTAATTGAAAGGATGATTAGCTATATAAATAATCCATTCATTCATACATGAAATATGATACATTTAATAAGCAGCTATAAAATTATTAAAATTCAAAGTATTTATCAAATACTCTGGGAGATGTGAATTGGAAGAAACAAATGCACCATTTAATTGAAAATTGTGTTTGGTTTTGTAAACAACTATTGGTTTTAAATATGATTTATAAAAATATGTTAGACCCATAATGAAGATGTGAATTAATTTGTTTGTCCATTCATTATTACAATTCCAATAATATCTTTGCTTTATTTTTGTATCCAGAGTTTTTGTATTACAATAATAAGTTAAAACAAGCAAGAATTTATGATTACAATTTCTTACAAAAAGAAAAAATCCACAGATTATTTCTCTAGATATTTTATTTTTTATATGCATTTTTCACTGTATATTAAATGTAATTTTCTTACTCTTTGACTATCTGTAACAGTTTCTCAGAGCTATTCTCTCTTCTTCCAACTTAATGACTTTTTAATTAGTCTTAAAAAAGAAGACAGTTGAAACTATAAGAGAATTGAATTTAATACAAAGTAGTGCATAAAGATCAAAAACTTTTGAACACCTTGGAAATCCACATATGCTTCAAAGTTGGTTTTATTATTAATGTACATTATGAATGTTTTAAAATCATTTTCACTTATTTCACAATTGTAATTTAAATTATATTTTTAAGTCATACATTTTGAAAGATTCAAAATGATCACTTAAAATAATTCAAAACATTTGTTAATAATAAAGTACAACATTGAGACATTTGCATTTTTTCAGAAAATTTTATTGTACTTATCAGTTATAATTTAGAAAAATGATGAACTATTTAGTCTTTATTTTTTAAAAGTGAGAGGATAGTTTCTTTAAATATAACACTAAATTTGTCAAAAGCAAGCCATACCATTTTCATTCTTTTTATTTCCTTTGTCTTCTTAATTATCACAGATAGTACAAATCTTTTAAAATATGTTTTACTAATAAATTATTCTCATCATATATATATATTAAAAATCTAAAAGAAGAAATAGCAATTGTCCGAAAAATGGAATATCTAATTGCCTTATTTGCATATTGTGCTTCATTTACATATTAAAACATATCATTTATATAAGCTTACCTGGACTACATAACCTTATTCAGCACTATGATTCTAGCAGTGTTTTACCAAAAGCTGGCTCAGTGCATTTAATTAGTTTATGTTTATTATTTATATCTTTTCATCTGAACTTGCCTAAGTCAATGAGCACTTTAGAATTACATATTTTCATTAAAAGAGTTAATACGTTGAGATTTATTGATATATTAGTAAAATAAGTATATTTTCTTGAAGTTATAACTAATTATCTCCATTAGAAATATGTATAATGTAAAGTCTAAAATTTACATATACTGTATATATAATGTATTAGGTTAATGATGGTATAATTTTCATGTTCTTTATCAAATTTCCAGATTGAGGTTTTTAATATGTTTTTAATGTATATTCATTTACTTAAACAAAGTATCTCAAAAATTCAAATGTTATTTTAAGCTTTAAAAGTTTCAGTAGTTTGAATATCATCCTTTTTAACAGACACTTATTAATGAATATGGCAATTCTAACTCCAGAATAATAATAAAAAAGAGATAGTCAAATAAATAAATAAATTTAAAGATAACTTTTGCAATGACTTTACAATCCTATCTGTGTAACACATCCACGAATGTCATATGATGGCACCAGGTTTATTTATTTGACACCTTACAATGCTGCTTTTTAATTTTTTGTAGCTGACTTATAGTTCTCTGTCACATTTTATTCTCAGCCATATTTTAATAAAAGTAATTTAATTGCTTTTGGAAGCATCTGAGAAAATCATGTATTGTTATTGGTGTGAAGCCTGCAACCAGCAGAAAACAGATCTGTAAAATGCATAGAAACTAGCCTTGTATCAAATCTACATAAATATGCAATAAGTTAGCTTGGATTCAAAACTCAATTTTTTTTTTTTAATTTCAAGTTCTTAATTTGAATAATATAAAATTGTAAAACAGATGATTGTTAGTTGCATAAATGCACGGATTCAAAACTTTAAGATTTTTTAAAATTTAAGCTATTAACTTGAATAATGTAATGGGGTAAATGATTGTTGTTAGTTGTATAAGTACATTAGTCTCAGCTTCATGACAAAAGGAAAAGCTAGAAACAAGTCTGGGTTGAGAATATTATAATAGTATATCAACTGATGTTTATTGATTATTCAAATTTATAGTAAATGGCTCTGAAATAGAGTGGAGAGAACTGTTATTAGAAGCATATAGAAAAATCATATTATTAGAATTAAAATTAATTAATATTGCTCCTTTTTAGAATTATAATATAAATAGAGTTTGCTTTTTAGTTGTCTGTTACTCTTTATTCACTTCATATGACAAATCTATCACAGATATGCCTTTATAACATCAATTCAATATTATAACATCCAGCAAACTAAAAAGCATGGTATTCTTTCGATCTCACATGTATTTTCAAAATATTGCATAGCATTAAAGCATATTGTATATGATATAAAAATATTTGAGGGTATAATTTTTTTTTTACATTTATAAATTAAATTTTTTATTTGAAGTAAATAAATCATTTACGTTTTCTGAATAGCTTATTTCAAATCAGCACTAATTAATAAGAAAAAAAATTACTTCCTATTATAGGAAGAAGATGTTCTCCAAAGAAAATTAACAACTTAATGAACTGGCTTAGATTATGACAAATCTATTTTTGGAGAAGTCAAAATGGTGATTAAATTTAAATACTTAAAAGATTTAATACTTAAACTTTCAAGTGGTATTTCTGTAGTTATTAAAGTTTAAAATTACACTATTCCTAGTATGATATTTTATTTGACAATTATAAATTAAATTTTTAATCTCTTAGCTTATTTCTTCTATCTCACCAAATTGTTCAATATATTATAGGGGAAGGGCTTCAATTTGATTCTTCATCAGCACCCGTGCCAAAAAATATTTAAAACTGGTTGAAATGTCATTATTTTTTAATATGTTATGATCAAAATAATGAATCAAACTCAGTATCATGAGAGTACAGTTACATCTTTAAATTAAGAGATGATTGTTAGAGGTAATTCTCCCTCTAGTATTTGAATAAATGTAAATTTAGGAATATATATTCCTAAATATTTTAAACATTTGAATTTTTTTTTTTCATGTTATCAGTCCAGGGCCAAGCCATCAAGTCATCCAGTATTGTTTAGTAATTAGATATCTAATTATTATTAATTAGAAAGTAAAGATTGTAGGATAATCTGCAGATGAATATCAGTGTGCTAACTATAAAAATAAATATAACTATATGATACTGCCTTCATTATTGGTGAAGTAGTTATCATTACAATAAACACTGAACCCATACTTTATTTTTATCTTAATAATAAATTTTAGAATCTTTATTTAACAGTGAACTTTTTTTTTTTTAAACAGTTTATTAAATATGGAGTGATTAGTACAGATCATCTAATTTCTGATTTACTGGATTGGGAGTATATGTATATAAGTGGAAGATTGCAAAAACCTGTAAGTATTTCCATGTATATAATTACAATTATCATTATATTCATTAATTATTTGAATTTTCAAAACTATTTTCAAGATTTCCTAGATTCTCACTAATTGGCTAAAAAAGAATCTACATTTCATTATACAATTTCATATTTCAATAGAAATCAGATTTTTTTTTATTATGAAATTATTCCATATTTTAAATACATGTATGATTTTCTGTTTTCACATATTAGTTTTTATTGTCCAAGACAATTTCTTTAAATAGGGAGTGAAAACTTCAGCAAGGGTATATAAAAATCTTAGGAGGTGACAAAACAAAAAATAAAAATTTTGATAAGATTAATTCAATTAATTACTAATCATTCTTTCTTCCAAAGGAAATATATAACCATTAAACACTCAAAGTAAAAATAAAGTCCTTTATTAAATTTTATCCACAATAATATATAGTAATATATTTGATATCTATAGATGTAATATAAGGATTTCATTAATTCACAAAATAATATTCTAATATAACTTTAAATACGAAATGCTAAGGAAAGAGAAGTAATATATGCTATTAAACTATTAAAGCATTAGTAACTAGACACATACACTCTCTAAATCTGCATTTGAGCACAGAAATTAATGCACATGTGTGTATATATATATGTGTGCACATAAATATACTGTATTAATTTTTGTATCTACATTTGCATTTGAAAATTTGGTCAAATAAAACTATTAAAAATTTGAATAACACTCAAAAAACTATATGGTAAAATATAAATTTTAGATTTAAGTTGAAAATTGATATATGCTATTAAGAATATATTGATGATTTGGAATGAAAGGAAAAGATGAAAAAGTTATTTATTTATTAGATAGAATATAGCAAATCAAAGAGGTGTTACAGATTAGTTATGAGAGAAATCTAATCTTGTATGAGCTGGGGCAGTAACTCAACTAGTGAGAAGCTGTACCATAATGTTTCTGAATTGATAATTTATTTAAATAGATTTTTTTGAATACATGGTCATAAGCAGGAATACTTAATTTCTGCAAAAGATTTAACCCATTTTTTAGCAAGGTTAATATTAGAATCTGGAAAGAGAATCTTTGAAAATATTGATTGATGATATTATAAGATAAATTGTCATAATTATTTTTAAGACTAGAATAAGGGTTAGGGAAGTTTTATTCTGGGATGATGTATAGGCCCCAGATGACTGTGGGTAACACATAATTATGATGATATAAATGCTGATGTACAGCAGTAGTAATAACAATAGCATCTGGGTTGTTACTTATTATTGTCCTTGTTTTAAGATCATATAGCTATATGAATGATTACATTTTATAAATTATGTTACTTTTTAATTATTAAATAATTATAAGAATAGTTTATATCTAAAATTATGATGTTTGTAATTAGTTTGCCTATACTCATAGCATCTGCATTGTTTATTTCTTTAAGGTATTGACGTTGATTAAACCAACCTCTGCAGATCTTCAAAAGGCATTAATAGTGAATCTTAGAAGTTCTATTCATACGGCATTATTGCTTTTACCAGAAGTTTTTACAGAACAAGAGTTATTTGAAACTATAGCCAGCCTTTCTTATTTAGGTAGGTAGATATTTATTACTTAGTTGCATGCTTATATTATAATAATTATACTTTTTATATTATTTTTTTATTATTATTGTGATGATGAAATGTTGTGACTGCATTATATCTTTATTATTGTTTAAAAACATAAATATAACAAGTTTTAATATTATTTTAAATAATTGTATATAATCGTACTAAAATTCTCTTAACATTGCATTTGGTAAACAAATAGAAAATAAATTTTAAAAATATTTTGCAATATATTAAAATATTCTATAGCAGTTCCTCAAAATGTGATCTACAGGACATTTTTGAAAATCTGTGATTTGCCAAACAAACTTTCATTTTTTTTATTATAAATATTCATTTCTGGAATGGTAGTTTCACTATATTCATGTCATTTGGTTTCAAGCACTGTATAATTTTTTTTAGCTTATATTAAAGTATCTACTTTAATATGTATATATAAATGTAGTTGTTTTTGAAAATAATGATTTAGAGTTTCAGGAAATGTTGCGAGTTATCAGATGAAAGTAATTATAAATGTTAAAACTATTACAGATGAAAGTAAGAAAGTAGGAATAAAGGTAAATGTTAAAAAAACTAAGATAATGTTCAATGGATTTTTTCAAAAGAAAAAAAATAAAGATTGATAATGATGAGTTAGAAAAAGTTAATGACTACAAATACCTTGGTCAGATTATTACTACAGATGGCAGCATAATGGATGAAATTAAACTTGGTTGGAGTGCTTAATAGGAAACATGTCTGTGTTTGAAAAGAAAAGTTTTTAACAAAGGTGTGTTACCAGTTCTTATGGATTTGAGACTTGGACACTTAACAGAAGAGCAATACAGAGACTTCAAACTACTCAAAGAAATATGGAAAGATGCAATTTAAGAGTAGCAAGAAGAGATTGAAAATGAAATACATGGATGAGAGAGCAAACGTGTTTCTAGCATCATTAAAAAAATTAAGAGATTGAAGTGGAGTTGGGCTGAACATATTGTTAGAAGAAATGATAATAGATGGGCAGTTGAAATCTTAAACATGATTACAAAAGATTGTAAAAAATCTAGAAAGAGACCACATGCTAGATGGATGGATGAAATAAGGAACTGTGCTGAAGCCATGCAGAGAAGAAAGACTAGAGATAAAAAAAGATGGATTTTGCACTTAGAGAGATCTTTATCCTGCAGTGGACTGACAATAGTTGATGACGATGATGATGTAAATCTACAATACAATTTAAAATTAAGCTCATTAAAACATCATAAAAAATAATTAACAGCAAAAAAATAATGCACTTATGAAAAAGACAATATAATAGCAACTGAAAAAGAATGCACATCTACATATTTATTTTATACTGCACTCAGCTCTAGATGAGTATGAATATATTTCCTGTTTCTTTTTCTCATAGAAAAAAAAAGAACTTACTATTCTTCATTTTTCTTGTGATGAAAATTGATAATAATGAAATGCAGAAGATACAATGCATATATAATATTTTTATGTACATATATGCAACATTCTCTTATGTAAATGGTTTAATTTCATTGTTTTCAGTGAATCGTTTTCTTCATTTGGACTCAACTTTTTTGTTACAATAAGTTGTATTTTAATATTATTGTTTATTGGTAAAGTCTTCATGATATAGATTCAATGTTTTTTTTGACCTAATATAATACTATTTATCTGAACATTCTTTCTATTCATATTTTCCACCCACAAATTTAATGCGTTTTCAGTCTTCACTAAATACGTATTACATAATATGAGTATAACATTAGTAATTTCAAGAATACAATTAATACTAGCAACAAATTTCTTTTATTATTATTATTTTGTGGACAATTCGTTTTTATTGATTATCTAGGCAGCTTCAGCATATAAGTTTTCTTTCAAAATTTAAAGCAATTATTTTTATTTTATCACATAAGCAAAAAAGTTCATTAGCTTTGCACTTTGACATCATTTTAATTTTTTTAATTCTCTGCAGAGAATTGCAACAGTGTGCCATGACTGAGTGAATGCACGAGCTTCAGTAAGTGTGCGAGATAAGAAAATGACAGCTCCTACACAGGCAAGCAAAGTATATGAAATTTATAAATTCTTAATTTTTTTATTTAATTTTTTTTTCAAATTATGGGTTATTAAATTCATGGTTTTGAGAAAGCGGATGCTGTGGTTTTATAGACATCATTCATATCTATGTTATACAAATCACACTATTTTAGTTTATCTATAATCATTTTGACCACTGTTATTAATCTTAATTTCAAAATTTAAGGGATTTGAAAATTCAGGTCACTAGCATGAATAATATATTAGGAGTAAAGGGTAGCTACTAGTTGTATATAATGAAATCATTGCTATATACTGAGAACAACTAATAGCCAGAAAGAAATCTTAATATTTAGTTCAATACTCATCAATTTTTTCAAGCTTATTTGGATAGGTTTTCAATTAAAGTGATGTGATATGATGATTTTGTTTGATCCTTGTATTTAAAAAATACATTTATGTATGATAGAATATTCAAAAATATATCCACCTTATCTATAATATTTTTTTAATTTTCTATAGTCATCTGCAGTTATTAAGAGTTTGAGAATTGTTGTTTTATAAACTTATTAAAATAAAACATCATGTGACTTTTTTAGTTTCATTTAATTTGCTTTAGATAGTAATTATCTCCATTCTTTAGAATCAGATTTATATCATTGGACATTAGTGCAAACAGATTTTTAGGACTATTTGTCTGACCTTCTATAAGAAGCATTGTTTGCATTGCTATTTTGTGTCAACTGATTTAGTGATTATATGATTGATATTTGAGCTCAATATTTGCAAAAGCTCAAATTCCATAAAAGAACCTCATGATGTAAGAGTTGGTACATTCTCCTGCTATATCTATGATAAGGTTCAAATCTGGATGGAACTAGGAAATTTTTTCAGATAACTGAGGATTTGATTTCTCCGACAAATTTAGATCTTTTCCCCAAGCACATAATTCAAAGCTAGACAAATAATATGGGTTATAAATGGGTCTTCAGCTATCTTTAATTGAATGGTTTGGAATAATGTGAGTTGATTAGATAATTGTCCATGATCATGTAATTAATAATGCAGCATTCAGCATTTGTAGGGAGATATCATATACTTATTGGTAGTAAGTCCATAATCTTTAAAGCTTTATTTCTAACAATTAAATTATGAGGATAAATATGAAAATATTTAAAATAAAGTAATATAAAATATCAATATATAACAGTTATTATAAAAAATATATTTATAATTATATAGAAAAGCCTTTTTCAACACAAAATTTTATGCCCTCTTTAATGTAAAATGATATGTTTTAAATGAAATACATTTTTCCATGCATAGTAATGTTCATTGTTTTATATTAGAAAGAAAAAATAAAATAAAAAGGGAATAAGAATAAAATTATAAAATCATGAATAAAGGTTAAAATAAATGAATTATACAACACACTTTATATAATTTTATGTATATTATCTTATTATATAATTTTCCATTCATTTTTAATTGAAATTATATATATTCATATAATTACCCTTGTTATGCTTAATATAATTTGTTTCATATATTTGTCTTTTTTTTTTTTTGATCATTAATTTAAAGGTTTAATATTTTTTATAGAATTTATTTTATTTTATTATAATTTTGTTTTTATTCACTTTATTTTTTCTTTCTAATATAAAATACTGCAATAGGTATTGTTATATATGCAACAACATATAAAAGAAAGTTTTGCATTGAAGATTGCATAAAATTGTGCCAAAAAATATTTTTCTGCATAATTATAAATATATGTTTTTGAGATCATTATTATATATTAATATTTTGTATTATTTTATCATTATAAAAAAACAGCATAATGAATTTCCTTTATTTCCATTTTTGATAACATATTTAGCTGTCATCATAGTATATAATTACTGATGGGTATTAAGACTTGTATATCTATACAAGTTTCTTGGCTTGGATTCAAATCTTAGAGTATTTGAATTTCCATTCTTATATTCTCATTTTTGTCATAAAGTCTTAAATAGAAAATCTCTACATCTTTATCTCTTCTCTTTCATTATACCATACTCAAAAAATATGTTCTATATTCTTTTTACAATCTTAACATAAACTACATTTACAGTTCAAATTCTTGTTCTATTTTTGCCTTTTATTTTGTATTCAAATCCTTCGACTTCACATCAAATAACAATAAGTTTTCTTTAATGTTATCATTTCATATTTTATATATAATTCTAAACTGATTTTTTTTTAAATAAATATTTATTTTCCACAAATCTATTTCTTTTTATCAAATCAATTTATCTAGTCTCTTTTTCTAATCCTCATAACTATATCCTTGTAATATATTATATATATATGTTCCATTTTTTATATGAATACATAGAAATAAATTATCTGTCTATAAAGTTTATGTACTGTAAAACTCTTCTAGACCTGCATATTTGTTAACTTCTTTAAATAATCCAATTAAACACTTTATGAATTTATTTTCCTTCATGTATTATAGTTTTCCAAACAGTTTTAAGAAGCTTTTAATTTGCTTCATTAAAAAAAAAAGTCCAAATTTCTCTTTGATTATCCTTATTTGTTGGCCATAATTCACTATCCAATCTATGTCTGTTTTTAAATTCTATCAAAAATTTCTGAGTCTAGTCAATAGACATGTGTCTTATTTTCAAATGTTAAAGCAGATACTATCTCCCCATTCCGAATTTTTCTCATACCTTATATTTATTATATGAGAAATATATCAGATGTTTAATCCGATTTGTTTTTTTTTGTTTCAATTGTTCTTATAATTCATTTTCGTATTTAACACAATATGTAAATATCTATAGTCTCTTTTTTTTTTCAAAACAAATACCTCTCATTATCCATTTTTATCTTTGTCATTAATTGCTAATATCTTAGATTTTCCCTCACTATTTAATTTTTATATTTCTTTAATAATGACTCTATATCTTTTATATTATTTAGAGAAAAAAAATAGTTTGTATTATTCGCAAAAAGTAAGACTGTTATAGAATATATTCTAGTTCCCACTGTGGAATCATCAAATCTTTATCTCTCGACCAATCCTCTTAGAAAAAAAATAAGTAAAAGACTTGATAATGACAAGAATCATATCACATGACTTTATCAGTGTTTTTAAGAGTAGTCTTTCATTCTACTATAAAACTATGAATTCCCATTTCTAGAGTGATTGCTCATTTTTGCTTTTGTCTGTGAAGACCAGGGTTCAAAGCTAAAACTAATACATTTATATATTTAGCAGTCACTGTTTACTTCTTTATACAAACTATCTCACATAATTATATATATCAGATTACTTCTTATATATTTTAAAAACCTGTTTTGTCTCTGTCTCCCCTTTAACTAGAAACAATAATATTCCATGACTTTCCCATATGCATCCAAGAGCAATTATCTTCATTATTCTAGAACCAAAGCCAGAAACAAATATAGAGATGAGATTTTATATTATTAAATCATCTTCTGTTCATTTATTCCAGCTGGGATAATGATAACTGCTCTTGGAAATATGAATAAGATATGGGAAATTCATGTGATTTTATTGTTGGTATTAACTTTTCTAGCCAAAGGTTGGCAAGACTTAAATTTGTTGTAAAACTAATACCTCTAAAATATATAGAGATCGATTTGGTATCAGATCTATATCTTAGAGAGTTTTTTTTTTTTAATTTCAAAATATTTGCTTGAATATTATAAAGGAATAAAAAAATATTTACTAGATGCATAAATGCACTAGTCTAGCTTTGAATCCTAATCCCCACTGATCAAGGCAAAAACCAGAAACCGGGTCAGGAGATGGGAATTTTACAACATTTTATCATTTGGTGTCTATTGATTACTCGCATTTATATTTGATAGTTCTAGAATAGAATATAAGATAACTGCTCTCAAAAATTTAAAATTGACATATTTGTTACTATCTAATTTCATGTTTAACTTCCACTTACTCTATATTTCCTCGATGATGCATTTCCATATTTTTAAGATATCTTCACAATCTATTCCTATCATATTTTTTTCTATATCTACAAATATTGTAATTGTTTATTTTCCCTATATCCATTGAGTAAATATAACTAAATTATAAAATCCATTCTGAATTTTTCCTAAGATTTTATGCTCTTTACATTCAAATCCCAACTATCCATCATTATATATGCAAACATTTTATAAACTATGGAAGCTAATGCTATTTGGTCTATAGGTAGTTAACAATTTAAAATCTTTTCACAACCTTTTTTATAATAATCTAATTCTTATATCCTTCCATTCATTCAGAATCTTTCTACTGTCTATAATTTTTTTAATGTTTTCTCTTAAACTAACTCTTGTGAATTTTCCCAAACCTATTAACATTAGTTGACGTATCATCTATTTATTTTACTTTTCCATTTTTATTCTACTTATTGCTCTTTTCTATTTAAAATCTATTATTCTATTCATTGACATCCTCTTTGAAATTATCTTTCTAATTTAGACTCAGAATCACTGACCAATTCAATATTTTCCCAGGTTTTCATACAAACTCAAAGAGTTTTTTTTTTTAAAAAAAATTTTTGTCTAGTTTTACATTTTGCCAAACAAGTCAGCTTATTAACTCAATAGCGGAGCAATATTGGTCAGTGAATAGGATAAATTTCAAAATGTTCAACCAATTTCTGAAATTATTGTTGATACTCTTATTAGCCAAAAATAAAGGTTAAGTTCTAAAATGCCTAATCTCTATTGATTTTATGAGTAACAACATGCTGACTATAAAGAAAAATCACACTTGACATCTGCTGTAGCTTTCATTGCTGGTACAAAGTGGTGTATACTGATATTTGTTTATTTAATTTAAGTTATATAATGATTCAAAAGCACTTCTGAAATTATTCTTGCAAAATTAAATAGATTTTATGTAACAAGTGTTTTTATAATTGTTGTTTTTATTTTAAGGAGATTTCAGAATGATAGTAGGTGAAGATAAAAATAAGATCAAAAATATTGTCTCATTAAATGTTGACCGGTTTCGAGAACTTTATGCAACCATTTTGAGTAATACTCAGCATATCATTTGGAATAAGAATGCCATGACTATAGAGGTAAAAAGTTTAAGTAGTCTTTTTTTGTTTATGATTGCATAAATAAATAAAAATAATAATTATTATTTATGTTATTCAAAATTGATCTTATTTTAGCAAGACTGTTCATCTTCTTGTCTCCTATATCATTTAAATATGTTGCCTAAGCGGTTACTGTTGAACTTGTCTTGGTACCGGAATTTAGATGGACGTTATCGAGACATGGAAGATACATTGTGTTCTTTAGCTCATGACAGTGAATATAATGAATATGTTGCCAAAGGAGTTCAAGATATTGTTCGATCATCTAGTATTTTCCAGAGTAGTAAAGGAATTATTACAGGAGGTAATGATTTCATATCTATATAAGTTATCCCCAAAAATATATAAATATTCTGAATTATATTAATAATTATTATTAATCATTCATTAAATTAGAGATTATCCACTTAATAACTAATATTTCTGTAGTGTAATTTTCACTACACCACTCATATAAGATAAGGACTCATTTCTATCCTCCTTTAACACCTTACAGAGGGATGTAATCATAAACATATGACCAAAGATGTGAAAAAGATATATGATCCAAAAGATGCACATTACATACGGAACTAGCACTCGTCAATTGGCCCAGAATACAGTCTCTTGCATATATCTTTATCATTGTTCAGTTTTTATAGATAGGGAGTTATTACAGTTTGTTGATAAGCGTCAAACTTACTGCTCTCACAACTTTGTCACAAATTACTTGATGGAAGTATATTAATAATTTTTATTAATCATTCATTAGATTAAAGATTATCCACTTAATTATTAATATTTCTGAAGTGTAATTTTCACACCACTCTCATCCAAGGTAGGGACTGGTTTTTATCCACATTAACATCTTGTGGAGAGATGTAATTATAAATATATCATCAAAGATGTGAAAAAAATGTATGATCCCCAAGATGCACATTTCATGCTGAACCAGTACTCATGAATGACTAATAAAAATTATTATACTTCCATGAAATAGTTTGTATCAAAGTTGTGAGGGCAGTAAGTTTGACACTCATCAGTTAAACTGTAGTAATTCCCTATACTGAACAATGATAAAGATATGTGTAAGAGATTGTAATTCGAGTCAATTGACGAGTAGCTGTTTAAGCATGAAATGTGCATCTTGGGGATTATATATCTTTTTTACATGTCTTTGGTCAAAGATGGGTAGAAACCAGTGCATACCTTGTGTGAGAGTCAAGTAGTGAAAATTACACTACAGAAATATTAGACATATTCTGAATGTTTTAAAGCAGCACCATGCCTTCAATGTGAATTTGTTTCTGAAGTAAAAATGTTACTTTTTTATTATACTAATGTTAGAAACTTTCTAGATAGACTTTTTTTTCCAGAAAATAGATAAAACAACGAAGTGTGAAATTATGCAATATTGAATAATATGTGATTTCTCTGCGAGTTATTCTATGTATCTCTTCCAGAAGCCATAATGTAAGCAATAAGTAAAATTAATGGGCACTAAATGACATGCAAGCCAAATTCATTTTGTCTAGCTAATTTACTTAGGAGATAGTGAATTTACATTGTTTTTCATTCCATGATAACTTTGTATTCTTTCTATTAATAAATAGAGAATTCTAATACTTTTAAAGTTTTCGAAACTAATTTGAATAGCAAGATAAATGTGCTTACTTAATGGAAAACTATTCATATCCAGTTCCTCTTCTTTAGAAGATGGTTAAATAGAAATTGTTTGCAGTGTACTAGATGTGTATTCAAATTATTTAGTGTTATTTTTGGCAATTCTAAGGAGAAAAGTCACCAACAGTTGAATAGACAGTCAATAGCAGATAGACACTGAGAGACCTTTATAGAAAAAAATCAAATTTCAATTTAAACCAATGATTAGTAATAGCACAACAATACTAGATAATAAAAATACTGTAGTCCTATATATAATTACAAACTGTCAAAATAATTTCAGCTATGCTTTTAAATTAACCCTGATATTTGTGTATATGCATATATCTAAAAGTACATTATCTAAATCTTGGTTTATGCTTGAGTTAATGTATGAATGCAGCCATATCCTCAATATTGATTCAAATGTATGCTACTGTTAATAGAATGCTTTACTTCTTCCTGTGGACATTTTCTAATTAGCTGTGGATTGCTAGCATTCAGTGAGTGTAATGTTTTACTGAGACATTCTTTATATGCTCTATTTTTTGAAAATTGTTAGCTTTTTTAAAAAAAAAAATTATTTTTATATTGGACTTTTAAATATTAATATTTTTAAAGAGCATTTTCCTAATTTTTCTATTATCTACTTTTCTTTTGTGCCGAAATAATGAGACTAAATATTATTATAAATATATTGTTTTCAATACGTATTTTATATATATATATATGCATATGCAACTATCAAAAACTATTTGTCCGAAAGTTCGTGATTGTGGCATTTTAGTTGTATATTATATGTAGGACTATTTCCATTACCTAGTATTAACTATTAAATATATTTCAGAAATATTCAATTTTCAATTTAAACATTCAACTCTTAGTAATAGCAAAACAATAATAAATAAAAATAGTCCAATATATAATTTCAAACTGTCAAAATAATTTCAGCTATGCTTTTAAATTAACCCTGACATTTGTGTATATTCATGTATTATATATCTTGGTTGAGTAATGTCTGATAAATATTGCTGCTGTTATTTTAAGCACTTTTTTTATTGAAGGACAAAACAATTTTTTTTTAATGGAGGCCAAAATGAACCACAGAACAATAACAGAATTCAAGTCTCTATTAGAATATCTCATTTGATTTGGCCTTAACATTTTAAGAGCTCAACTACAATAATTAGAAATTATTTCTCTAGGTTATTTTTGTAAGTATTAATTATGAATGTGTTTCTGAAAATATTATTTATGTACATTGAATTCAGTTTTTATTTCTTTAATAAAGTATTTCATAATTGCTTACATCTTATCAATTATCTAGCTTTTATTTAGGACTCAATCTGCATCCTTTAGAGAAACAAATTAAGTAAAAAAAAAATAATACTTATCAAAGAGAGCAATTTATTTTTATCTAGAGCAATCAATTGATATAACATTATCGTTGATTGTTCAAGCTTACAATAGCTCTGGAATAAAAAAAAATTATTGTTTGTAATACAAATGCTGAAAATATGTAGAGAAGAAAGCCATCATAATTATATGATGCTTTATTTAGTATATGTCAAAAATAATTAATGATAAAAAAAAAAAAATAGCAGTAGTAATATCTAAACCAATATACAATCAAGATAGTTATAATATTTTTCAAAATGAAGATATAAATTAAATAGGACTATGATTTTTTTTTTTTTAAATCGTAATCTAAAATTTTTTAAAAAGATATAGCTTTATATGAAATGATCCAAGAAATGTATTATTTTCTGGCCATTAGAATACAAAGATCAAATAACAATGCTTGATCCCTAATGTAACGGTATACAATATGCCGTTACATTAATTTAAAATTAAAATAAAAACTTAAGTTCGTAAATAAAAATTGATTTATTAAAAAGAAAAAACTTAACTTAAAAACTGAAAAGTGAAAGTTATATTTAATGTATATATTGTCATGCAGATGGAAAACTTAAACTATTTTAAGAAAAAAGTATATAAAGATTGATATTTCGAAAATAGAAATAATGTTGATTTCTATAATCTTAGAAAATGGGAATGATTGTTTTATTAATTAAATGATTGTTCTAAAGCACACTAGCCCTTGGGGCACTCGAATAATTAAATGGTCAGATAAGAGAATAAAAAGAAATTAAATGACCAATGCAAGCACGAAACCACAGCATGGACCGTAAATGAAACATGAGAGGATTAGTGACGTCTTGCTTGTTGAATCCGAAGATTTGCTAATAAGAGGCTAATAAAAGTATAAAACCCCAAATTTTTTAACTCAGGGGGGATTATTATTATTATTGTTATCGGAAAGCTGACTTTGAATCTACATATGAACTATAGCTGTATTGCAGGCTTCACGATGTAGAAGTCTGCAATAGATTTAATTTCTTGACAACCAGCTGAGACCTTCCTATGACAGTTATGGACCAAGGAATGGCAAGTAGTGGCTTCGTTTTTTAAAAAAAAGAACAAACAATCTACGTAAGTGATCACGAAGATGGACCTCTAAACCAATTGAACTTTCTTTTAAATAATTACAGTATAACTTCAATAAGTAATCAATCCAAAAAAAAAAAAAAGTAATATAAATAAATGGACTCTTATCTGACTAAGAATAGAACTCTAAATCAATTATAAATATTTATTTTTATATAAGTTTGCTATTTCAATCATTTCCTTTTTTTTTTATTTATTTATTTATATTTAACTAGGTTATTTATTTCTATCTGTTAACTAAAATGTATTAAATTTAAGTTGGGTGTGGATAGCTATATAGATTCATTAAGTTTATGTTAGTTTAAGGGGTTTTAATTTTGGGCTATTAGTCTCGTAGTTTACATCAATGCTTGTGAAGGGATATATGGGTGTTTATATCAATGCAATGTGAAGCATGTTTAGCATATAGGGCAACATGCCCAACTGAATGCATAATCCCAAAGATGTAGTCATGGCGTTGCAATGGACGCAGACCTATTTCCTGCGCCATTGACCCCTTTTTAGCTATATGGATAGGGACTGCAAGTCGGCATATAGACTGCCCTCCCTCATACGTAGCATTTCTCTTTAATTATTGCATATACATGATTCCTTCGCCAGACAGACGCACATTCCTGTACTGGATGAGGATCATGTCCCTCAAATAATATCACACTGTCAGATGCACATTCCTGTCAGCGTGGTTTTATGCTAGCATCTTCATATTGCATTGGTTGCGACTATATATCTGGAAGCAGGCGTTGGTTTGGCTACGAACTTTTAGTCTGAGATTGAATGATTTGTTTTGAAAAGTTATTAACTGTGGAATCTATGTAGCCTATCTATACTCAACATGTTAAAGTAAAATATTATTAAAATGTCCATCTGTGCGGAATATTTGAAATAGTAATTTAAATTTAAAAATTAATGTTAAAATCTAAATATAAATTTTATTCCTCAAATTTTAAATGTGCGTTAATAAAATCTGTTATGTTATTAGTACTGGCAGTGATCTAGTTTATTCTTTTTAATCTTTATTAAAAATATATTTTAATAAATATATTTTAAGCTCAGCTTCTCCCTGAGCTAGCGACTGGTGCTTTTGGTTTGATAAAAAGGTAACCTCTCCCGTGCGTATCTGCCTACCGTATAAATTTTCCAGGTTCAAATGGCCTGGTGGTGCCCTGTACGGCAGATACGGTAAGACTCGAAACCCCGACCATTATACTAATGATGATAATTTCTAGCATTATCATTAAAATATTAATTTATGTATATTCTAAAAACAATTGAAGCTCAACTTTACTATTCATTCTTTATTAAACCATGCAAAAAAAAAAAAGCTTTCAATGATTCACGTTGAGCAAACATCTGATGAAAATCAAGATAGATCATAAATCATTATTGTAAGATTAAGCAGAAGAGGAGGGGAGAAAAAGAATTTACATGCCTGTTTAATTAGATCTTCAAAGATTTTAGGGCACAATTATCCACCTTCTGTACCCATGAATGACATGGAATTCAAGACTAAGCTAGATGAACGATGGAAATTTTTCATCTGGATCAGTCAATCTAGCCAGCCATCTATAGTATTACTTGTTAAATGGGTATCTAATTATTATTAGCCAGAGGTAAAGATTACAGGTTGATCTGAGTTGTTGGCAAGATAAGTATTGATATGTTGATACTGAGATCAAACAATATATTTGTAATATGGCAGCAGCCTTTACTGCTGATGGGAGAAATGTCATATTCATACACCATGATTAATTTTTCAAATGTGTGGTAAACATATATTAGGATTACAAGAACTTTGTCAGTTATATTTTTCAGTGCATTTTATGTAATGTATATTCAATTGTTGCATATATGAAATGTTTATTTTTTACTTGTTTTGATTATGTTTTTAAAATGCTTTTATAAATGTTGGTATCTTTATTTGTTTCTTTTTAGGGATAATCAAATCAATAAAATACTCTACAAAAAAATTAAAGAAAATGTGGCATGGAAAACAAAGATAATAAATGGATGGTTTATTGAAAACAAATTTATATAAATATTAATCATGAATTATAATAAAATAAGTTATATCTCAATATTTTGAAAAAACAATATTAACAACAAAATAACTAGTAAATAAACTGTAAATAAATAAAAATTATCTATTCAAAAAATACTAGCTTCACCTTTTTTTTAATATTAAATCTGAAAATTGCAATAGTTTAATCAATTTGCAAATTTTGTTTAAACTTTTGAAATGGGAGACAAAAAGATTAGAGTATAAGGAAATGTGAACTTAGAGCAGAATGGAAAAATAATGCTACTATTGGAAAAAATGAATAAACATTTTTTTTTTGAGAAAATTAAGAAACGGAAGAGAAATTAGATTAGGCATGTGCTTAGGTGTGAATATGTTTGAAGTTTATTAAAGAGAGTGAGAGGCAGAATAAAAGTTGGTGATTGTAAGGAGGAAATTGCTGTGATCATTTGAAAGGTAGAGCATCAGATCTTCAAGAAACAAATGACTAATATTGAGAAAATCTTTTAGCAAATTATCGAGTGGCTCTTTAATCAATATATACAGTAGTAATATCTTTCTTAAGACTATAAGCAAGTTAGTGTAAATACATAATTGTCTAAGTTGAACTTTACATATGAAAGACAAAAAGAAAAATGCTTTAGAGCTATTGCCTGGAAAACAACAGAATCTTATGAATCAATTATCAAATATTTAACCTCTTGGGACATATTATGAAGCTGATGGATTAAAAAAAAAAATTTAAAGCTGAAGACAAGAGAAAATAGCAAGACTTTGCATCTATAAGAATCTCATCAAATAATAAATAATAGACAGGAATATAAAACCTTTGTATATGAAGCCAAATAGATAAATCAAAGGATACCAGGTGGAAGCGCAATATCTACAATTTAAGATTGAAAGAGAAATAGCATAAATAGTAGAGATTGGGAGAAATTTAAATATAAAGAGTATCAAGGTGGTAGAGAATTTATGATTTTCTGTTTAGTTCTTTATAATGGAATTGGAGAATATGAGGTTAAGATAATGGAATTATTGAAAGTTTTTTATTAAAATAGTTAGGAGAGAAAAAAAGAATCAACTGTAAAAATGATTGATTAATAATTAGTAAGAAATAAATGAGTTTGTTGTGATATATAATAGTTTTAAGAGGAAAAGTTTAATTTGGCTAATAGGATTTCTGAGTATATAACCTAGATATAGATACTTCTAGCTTCATGAAACATGGAGCATTTTATATCACATCACATTAAGGAGGTCATTTTACCTCATGTTTTGACTAACCTGTAATTAGATAAATAGACAACTTTTATTCCAAAATCTAGTATGTGCATTCTTAATCATTTTGTTTGAATAAAGGCAAATAGTTAGAAATTGGTCGTTGAAGTTGGTATCATTGATTGTACCACCATTTATTAGCCTATTAAATAGGTCTTAAATTATCTTGAAATGTACTGACTATAAACCATCTCATAATTACCCAAGTCTTTTGCACAAATTAAAGTGCTAATGAAATTAGAATATTTTAAATATTTTATGACTAAATTTTAATTGAGCCCTGTGGTCTAATCGTTAATGTATTTGCCTGCTATAATCATAATCTGGTTTGAACTCAGCAAAGTTGGATTTTTTTTTTTTTTCAGATAACCAATTCATGGCCAATCCAGCTAAACTATTCAATAATTGTCATTAACTGAGTATCTAAGCTAATTCTTAAAAGAACACTAAAGATTTCATGAAATTCAGGATTGATCATAACACATGACTTTAATGCCTTTATAGTCATTAGTAAGGAAAGTATCATATATTTTTGGCACTGACTTTTAAGTTTCCATAAAGTATTATCAACTGAACACAAATTGGGATTAAACTGCAAGTAAATAAAACTAAAAGTTTAAAAAGGGAAGAATTGCTGAACATGTAATTATTTTTACATTTAAAAAGCAAATGAAGTAATAATGGAGATTGTGTTAAAAATTTGAAAGATAATTACAAAATTAAACACTTTTAAATGTTTTAGATGGACCAGTTTTGAATCGAGCAGAATTTGGATAATTAGCAAGATAGGGGAAATATATTTGGAGGAATATTAATGGGATAAGTTGATCAAATAGTATATTGGAGATACAAATGTTTTACTGTGAAAATTAAGGTCAATTCAAATTTGCTTCTATTGTCTTTTATGCTCTTGCTATATTTATCAGAATTATAAATTATGTCTTCTTTCATAATTTTTTCATGAAACATTCATTTACGTTATCAAAAATCAGACAGAAAACTGTTGACTTTTATCAGTAAACTAATGTCTAGCCTATAGTTAGATCAAGCAAGTGGCTTACTGAAAATTTTAATCTATAAATAAATGCCTCATTTACATATGTTTAGTTTCATTTAAGAGTGACGTTTCATAAATTCTAGATAATTTCGTTGACGTCATTCATTCAGACATAGTAAACAGTAATTTAAAGTGATTGATTTATCCTCACACTTTCATATCCAATACTTAAGATTTGCCCATATATAAGCATTTGGGTTGAATGAATAAGTGGATTCATTTATTCGTTCACAAAGACTTTATCTTGTGTTGAGATGAAAGTATTCATTTATTATTATTAACATTCATAAAAAGCGCATGTACGTTAGCTTGAAAGGCTAATCTTTAGTTTATTACTATTAACTTGAATAGCATAATAGAAATGGTAGTAGACTGAAACTAATCTAGAATCTGTCTTTTTTTTTTATCAACATGGATAACTTTGTAGCATTGCTTTGATAGTGATCATCTAAGATGTTCCTGGAAAGAAATTCTAACTATTGGAAAAAATTTGTATTTAAAAAAAAACATCCCATTAATTTCGAATAGAAATCCCACAATACTTCCCATTTTATTTTTATAAAATTATTCCCTGCAAACAAATGCTTTGTCTAGTGGGAAAAAATAAAATGCAAAGAAATAATGAATTATTGATTGCCATTCATAAAACTTTTCTTATTAACATAGCTGAAAGCAATTTGTGACCTTAATGTTGGATAATAATTACTATATAAGAAGTGTGAAAATTTTTTTTTTATAACATCTATTTAAACTGTAATTATAAACTTTAATAAAGTTAAAATTGGACATCTTTAAAGTTTACAATGAAATTCTTAACACAAGTCACTATATTAAGATGACATTAGTAAATGATAAATATTACTTTCTTTTTCTGTGTTTATACTTCAACAAAGTTTTAATTTTTCCACTTATATTTTGCAAAATACAGAATGAAATACAATATTACATTTTTTGAAATAATAGGATAACAAAACTAATTTGTGAAAGTCCAAATGTTGTTTGGTATTTCAATAGCTAGTGTACATGTAATGTTATTTGACATTATAATAGCTTTTCATATGCAATTGTATTTAGCATTTTATTTGTTTGATTACATGCAATGTTACTTGACATTGCTATAGTTTTTTATGAGAAATATTACTTGGTGTTGTAGTAGTTTATTTACATGTAATGTTATTTAGAATTATGTTCACATGCAATGTTACTTAGTCTTGTAGTATTACCATGTTTATATGTCATATACATCTGTTAAATCCATCAACTTTTCTGACTACTTCATGGCTTTTATATAGGACTCTTCATGCTGTTAATAAATTAATTTATTTTAAATGATTGATGGGATATTTTGTAGTCACTTTTTTGATCTTTAGTTATGTAATGTAACCTTTATTTACATTTTAATGTACTCTGCTGGGAACTTATCAGCTTCTTATATTTAAAGCTAGGATTTAATTATTCAAAATTAAAAGAATGTTAGAAATCCCTAACTGTAAAGAGCTTAATAATTAAGGCAACAGAAGTTACTTAATAAAGAATAGGAGTTGCCTTCGAGTCATATGACTATCTGTATTTTATTAGTATATAATCTAGATTGGTATTGTAATAGGGCATGTAAGAATTCTGAATAGTTTCAAAAGACCCATTTGTTTAATATTTAGAAGTCTCTACTCACAGAATTATAATTTCTGCCAATATATTACAATTTTACCTTGTTTTATTTTCATGGGTTAATTTGAAATTTAATAGAATCTATTAAGTTTGTAAAGTTATATCCAAGCTCTTACTTTGGAATCCAGTCATTATTACCCTAAAGAAAATAATTGATTTTATCAAAACCTTGGCAAACTATTTTAGTCACCATGGATAGTCACAATAGTGATCAAGATCATCCATCTATTGAATTTTCTCCCCCTGTTCTTACATATGGTAAATAAATTTATTTGGATTAAAAAATTTTAATCATAATGCATGCAAACTAAAATGACGCGGGACTACTAAGAAATTTAATAATGTGAGTAAGTTTAAAGTAAAATAAATAAACCCAGTACAATTTAACGAAATGTCAAGAGTATCAAACATTTCTGCACAGTTGAGGAATATAGAAAAAAAATTGTTTAATTAAATGAATAAAAATATTTTCCTCTTCTTATTACGTTATTTCTTGAATGTTACTTGACTATCTTGGTAAGTGATCACATGATCATTTAAAAACAAATTTTTTACAATATCTACACATCTAGGATAATTCAGATTTTTATTATCTAAAAAAAAAAAAAAAGCTTTCATATAGGTATTGCCTCATTCTAATGTTTTATCAATTTGTTTTTATTGTGTAACAGTTAAATATTATGTTAAAAAAAATGATTTTTACAAATTCAGAATTAAGATCAAAAGAACCTACAGCCTCTTATTAAAATTTTAGGTTCTTGTCTTATAGTTTTAGCATGAAAACGGCATCTTTAGCACCAAAGAGGTATTATTGGTAAATGATACATTTCATCTGAAAAATATGTTTTATTGAGTGGATGCAATTTTGATAATTTTAGATTGCAAGCACTCTCTTGGTTTTGAATTCTATAGCAAATTTTTAACAAATTATATTTTAATAAATGCTGTATAAACAGCAATATATGAGGATATTTTTATAAATCAATCAAAATCTATGCGCATTAAATATCATGAACACTAATGATATATATATAAAGCAATAAATTCACTCAAATAAATGATTAAATAATTAGGCTTTTAGAAAAATAGCCTAATACAATACAATACAAAAATATTAAAACAATTTGTTTAATATTACCGAAATATTACTGATAGTTTTGAATGGTAAGATCTGTTTTTAATTTAGAAACTGGTTTGGATTTAGAAAAGGAAGAGGAACAATCAATACAATTGGAATAATGACAATTACTGAAAGATATATAGAGAAAGCTTATTTATTTTAGGATTTTGAGAAAAAGTTTGATAGAGCAGATTGGATTATTTTGTTGAAGACTGGAAAAAGAAAAGGCATAAATTAGAATGATTATAAGAAATCTGTTAAGATCTAAATGAAATAGGACAAAGTATGAGATAAATATGTGTTTTTTCCTATTTTGTTTAATATTACTTGTTAGACGAAGTGACAAGTGAGTATTGTCTCAATAAAGGCTGAGTGAACAATAGTGGAAGGAGAACTTAGTGCATCAGATTTACTGATGAAGAATTAGCATTTGCAGGGAGTGAGCATGAACTTAAACCAATGCTAAGTAAGATAGAAAAAAATTGTAATAAGTTTGGGATGAAAAAACTAAAGTAATAAAAATAGGGAATAAAATTTATAAGTGTTAGATAAATTGTGAAGCAGATTTAAGTTTTTAAATATTTAAAATTTGAAAAGGATGGAAGTAAATTATAGTGAGAACTGCAATAGTTCAAAAGCTATTCGAAGACTGAAATTAAATCTAAAAGAGCAGCTAGTAAAGTGGGTTTTTTTTGTTGGATTGTTCCTTTATGACGGAAAAAATTCAGAAAAATTGAAAAAGTAATGTACCAGAGATTTAGACATATAGTTATGATGGAGAATAATAAAAATAAGTTTGGAAAGACAAGGTAAAATATGTAGAGATGTTGAAGAAGATTAGTAAGAGAAACTGGATGGAATATGCTACGAAACATAGATGAAATGTCTGGAATATATTAGAAGATACTGTAAAGAGTAAAATATAAAAGAAAAAAAACTGATTAATAACCTTAAGAAAAGAGCTAATTATAAGATGTTGAAAAAATAGAATAATAGGAATACTTGAGAAAGTGATGCAGATTGATATACAAATACTGTCTTGATGGAAGATTGATAAAAATATATAATAATAAAACAATAACAGATAAAAGATAAAAAAAAAAAAGGACATAATATTCTGATATTGCAATTAGGGTACTGATACTATTCATTAAAAATATATGTATAAAGGATCGTAAGAGATTTTTCAATTTCTAAATATGCGGGTGATCAAAGATCTTTAAATGAAAGTAAAACAGTAAAAGAGAGTAGAACTGATTATGTATAAGAAAAAATAAAAAAGAACAAATTAATCACAAAAGGACACTAAAAGGTAATTCTAATTCTCAAGGATGGCAGAGAATATAAGCAATATGCAGTAAAGGAAATATAGGCAGTGATAACGTCATAAATATTCAGGCTAACACAATTATCTTAAGTACATTTTATTTAGAGCTTACAATGATCTTCAAAAGCTCTGTTCAGGGTTAAGGTCTAGGCAATGGTGTATTATGACTAAATATACTTCATCATCAGCAATTGTTTAACTCTATCTTCATTCTAAATGCAATTTGAAGTAGCATCTAATTAAAAGCAAAATAATGAAGGCCCTTACATCACTAAGAAAAAACACAAGGATAAAAGATTTTATCTTAAAAAATAATTTAATAGAAAATAAATATTAATTAATAACCATAATTTTTTTATGAGACTGATATTTTTAAAGCCAAATCATCATAATCAGAATTAAAAATTAAAACAAACACAAATGGAAAAATTGTAAAATCTTTAATAATAAAAGGATACAAAAAAAAAAAAAATTAATTTTGATCCCTATAATTCTTTCACCAATAAAATGACATTTCTACAATCGCAAAGTTTAGCCATTTATTTGATCAAATGTACCAGGAAGTTTCTGACATGTCTGATCCTATTATTCATCAATATCTGTGGCTGAAGGATTATTGCCTATCACAGTCACTGGAATATATATATATTGCTTTCACAATCCAATAATTTACAATATGGAAAAAAAAAAAGAATTTCAGTTTTTTAAAGATGGACAATCCTCCCTGAACAACAAAACAGATGAAATTTTAAGTAGCTTTATAAGTGCTTGGTCATAATGGACGTTGTATTCGTGTCTCACCTCATAAACTTATCAAGTCACAAAATATATATTTGAATATATTTCTATTTTATAAAAATCAATTCTTACTAAAAACAGATACTTGTAATGCTGGTGTAAGAACGAGTTAGATATGATAAAAACATTATAAAAAAAAACAAAACAAATGACCAAAATCCTTAATCATGCCAGGAAAAATTAGTGCAAGTGATCAGTAATCTATCGTAAAACTTTGGAATACACTTTTAATCCCTGAGAACTTTCTCACATAGATATATTCAACAAAAAAGCTTTTGTCAGAGCTCTTGTGAAGTTTACAACGTTGTTTAGCACAACTGAGCGGCAGTGATACTTTTCCTCTCTGGCCTTCCTGGATGTTATATTTTTTCTGAGAGCCAGAGAGAATAAAGAATCAGTAGACGGGATAAAATACACATTCATTCATGTCATTTCGCTGTATTCAGTCCATCCATGATTTGGTGAACCTAAACGTAATAATCCTACAGACCGGTCTTTAGATGCTGTAATAAGATCTTGGAAAATAATTAAGAAAAGTATATATTTACTTATTATCAATAATCATATGAATTAATATTAATTTATATTTAAAAAATGCTTATAAGAATCTATATATGATATGTATATACAATGTTATAGAAGATTTTCATGTCATTTAAATATAAGAAAATTATAAATATAAAAAAAAAACAATTTTTATCTGAAAAACATAACATGACTTTCAGAATAATACCATCTAAAGAGATTAAAGACAACATTATTTAGAAAATTTTAATGGAATATAAATCAATAATTAAGAGTATCAAGGTGTAGTACTTAGTGCACCTGCTGGCCATTCTCATGGCTGGGATTCTAACAAGTAAAAAAAAATTTTTAGTATTCTACTCAGAATCTAATTAAATTATCCAATTATTGATCAGTAAATATCTAGTGATTGTCAATGAAAAATCGGAATAAAAACACTCCTCTTAGAGAAGCCTAAGCTTTTCAATAAGGCTGTTTTATATAGGTATATAATAGGATAAATTATTTAAAAGCATAATTGAAATGAATTTGATAATTTATGGATTTAGAAATCATAAACGAGCAAACATATTATGATATAATATTTCTAGAATCTAATTTTCATTACACCACTTTCATTCAAGATAGGGATTGGTTTCTGTCCACTTTTAACACCTTGCAGAGAAATGTAATAATAAACATATGACCAAAGACATGAAAAATATACAGAATCCCCAAAATGCACATTTCATGCTGAACCAACATTCATCAGTTAGTCCAGACCACAATCTCTTGCACATATCTTTATCATTGTTCAGTATATACAGATAAAAAATTATTACAGTTTAATTGATAACAATCAAACTTGCTGACCTTACAACTTTGATACAAACTACTTAATGGAACTATATTAATAACTTTTATTAATCACTCATTAGATTAGAGATTATCCAATAATGAATAATATTTCTGTAGAATAACTTTCACTGAACAATGATAAAGATATATGAAAGAGATTGTGGTATGGGCCAACTGATAAGTGCTAGTTCAGCATGAAATGTGGATCTTGGAGACTTTTTTTTTTTTTTTCACGTCTTTGATCATATGTTTATGATTACATCCCTCCACAAGGTATTAAAAGTATATAGAAACCAGTTCCTATCTTGCATGACAGTGGTGAAGTGAAAATATTTATTATTATGATGATGAAGTCCATTCACTTCACTGTTGGACAATCTCTTTTTTCACCAAACACATTTCAAGCATTATACATTTTTCTAGTAGATTAGATTTCCTCACATTATAAGCAGAATAGGACAATTTTAAGCTAATCATTTGTGCATCAAACCATAATTCAGATTTAATATGATTAAATAAATAATCATTTTTCTATTCTTCACTGTCTTACTTTCATATCCATGAAGAGTTACAGAAAACACCATAGTTTAAACAATTTAGACTTTTGCCTTTAAAGAAATGTCTCTAAATCTAATGATCTTTTTCAGTTTTTCATTCTAACTCTGTGCAGTGTTAGTCTATTATGAATATTTTGGCTTTTGGATCTTTTGTTTATGGATAATTCAAGGATGCAAACGTTTACCCATTCAATTTTGAAATTGGCTACAGACTCTGCTATTATAATCTTAATTTTCTTCATAGGTAATTTAAAATTTTTCACTTTATTCTTTAACTTTTTAATGAGAGTTGTGAAGTCTTTTCAATATATTTTTAGCTATAAGTAAGTATAATGTCATCTAAGATTATTAAAAAATTTTAAATCAATATTTGTTCCTCATTACATATTCAGCATTATCTTTTCAAATTCTTTTATTAATATGAAACTAGTATGCTTTATCTATTTGTTTTAACTGTAGTTTCTGATTCATATAGAGTCCTCGTAGAAATTATAAAATATATTGTACATCCATTTTCTTGAAAAAAAATTTTTTTTTTATAATTTAGCATGGACAACTGAATCAAGTTTTGTTGTTATGAATACATATAATTTTTGGTATTCTTTGTCTTTTCAATTACCCAATTGACATTAGCAATGATGGCTCTTGCTTCTCAATCTATGCATCTAATAGTATCCTTTCAACATAAGATCTTATCTGTGCTATATAATTTTCAATATGCTTATTCGCATATATGGCACTATAATTTGCACTTTGTTTAGATTTCTTTCTTTGTTTGATATGGGAACAAAAATTGATTTCTTTCTATCTGTAGATCACTGAGTAGTTCTGTTATTTTCTGTATATTTCCTCTTGCTCTTCATTTCTTTGATTATAATCTGTCCATTGGCATTTTTTTTTTTAGCAAACCTATTCATGATTGCTGAAAAATTTCCTGCAAGCTAGTTCAGCTGATTTCCATATTCAAAGAGTTTACAAACACTGTTCTATTGATTGATTTCCCAAGCAAATTGTTTACTTTTAATTTTTTAATATTTTATAATTATAGTAAATATCTTCAAAAGTAGAAATGAAAGATTTTATTTAGAAATTAACCATAAAGAGGCTAAATGATAAAACAGTTTTAAATAAACAAACAAACAAAAAAAAGTAGAGTAAAGTTTTTTTAGTATCCTCTAAGAAGAAACAATGAAAAAAAAAAAACCACTCACCAGGCTAATCATTTGCCAGAGAATAAGAGCTTGTGTTTTTCTTTCTTATTTTACCCTCTAACTTAAAACAATGAAACAATAAATTTTATGTAGCAAATTCTTTTTGATTAGATACTATCCAGGAAATATGAACTATTAAACTTAGACTTAATAAAACATTAAGCTAGCCTCAGAATGGTATAGGACTATTCTGATTGTAAATAAACAGCTTTTTTATTTTAATGTAATCTTTGAAATTTCTACAAATCTTTTTAGTCTGAAATTTTGAACAAGCTTTGAGTCGCTGCATTACTCTTTTTTTTTTAAAAAATTGGGGGAGGGGGGAGAATAAATTAGAACCACAAATCACAATCATACTTATGAACTCTTGATCTATTATTTCTCAAGTGATTATAAAATAAATGGAAGATATGTAAAAATGATAGGAATTCTAATTAAAATAGTAAATACTGTCTAATACTATACTAGCAGTTATAAAAATAAAATAGAAATTCATATAACACTACAATACTAATCAAAGCAACAAAATTTTAATTAAATTATTAACTACGAAGAAACCATGGTTGTGTAAGAATTTTAGTAAAATTTTGTTGTTTTGGCTAGTATTGTAGTGTTATATGAATTTCTATTTTAATTAAAATATATATATAAGTACCAATATTTATTTAATAATTATTCATTAAAACACTGTTCACATAAAATACAACTATTAATTTTAAATACAGATTCCAAACATTCCTCACCTATTATTTACAAAATGTATGTGTGTACAGTATATATATAATTTTAATATTGCAGTAAGAATTTTATCTAATATTAATAAAAAAAAAAAATTAATTTACATCATTTGTTTAGGATAAATTTATACTTTAATTGATAAGATAATAAAGAATTTATAAGATTAAGAAAACAAAAGCTTCCTACAAATAAAAAAACTCTTTAATTTATGATGAATCGAAAAATGAGAAAATATTGGGGGGGGGATATGTTTTTAATTTCTAATTTTAAAAAAAGTTATTTGAATTATAACAACTTAAAAGAAAGAAAAAATATGATTTTTTAAAAAAAGCTTATAGTAAAATATAACATCAAAACCATGTCAATGATAGATGCAACCCCCTCCCCTCCAACAGTTTGAAAATCAATGGATCAAGGCTTCACTGCACAACTTCTATATAATAATATGTAAGTATACTAGGAAAGGCTTCATAATATAGTGGTTAACATATCCATCTCTATCACCACAGCCTGATATAAATTTGGGCCAGATAAAACTGAATTTTTTTCAGGTTGTAAATAAGCCTTAGGATTTTTTCCCAGGTAAGTGGTCCTTAATCTTACATCAGTACTATTGCTATTTTTATATATATTCATGTAATATAATATATTATTCATTTGCACAATAGCATTTTGCAATAATGACTATTTGCTTAATAATGATTAGTTAAAATAATGCTGCTTTTAAATTATCTCCTATGCTATTTTTGTGGTATTTGATAATATGTGCTCAACATATGAGCTGAGAATTACAATGAACGCTGTTGTTTTTCTGAAGTATTACTCTGTTTATTCATTTACAGCATTCATGTTTTTCCAAATTTTATAAAGCTATTACATATTGTGTAATATAAATAAACAATATTTGTTTAATGTTTGTGATATAAAGATACCACAATCTTTATTATAATATGCAATAAATATAGATTTATTTATAAAAAAATCAATTAAATAACACAAATTTTAAAAAAAACAATTTCTTCTTTGTATTTTTCTATGCTTTTTATTAAACAATTTTGATTGTCTAGTGATCTTTTTTCAGTACTAAAATATATACAATTGTGTTACATTAGTTCTTTATTTACATAAACATACAATAAATTTATTTTGATGTTTATATATATGTACACAGCCTTTCTATTATTTATATATTTTCTTAATACATATTTTTTACTTGTATATTGAAACAGTCAGCTTTGTCAATTCTCCTGTTTCACCTACTATATACTATATATAGTAGTATTTCTATATAAGTATCTATCATCAAATCCTCGTATATCGGATTAATATTATATCCAAATCAGGCTGGATTTAAATATAAAGGTATTAGTTATGTATGTGTGCGTATATTTTAAGCTTACAAGATAAAAGGTGTATTTGTATATGTAAAAAAAATCATATATACACACATATATTTCTAGGAGTAAATTAATGAAAACTGCATTGTATGTGTAACGAGAGACTACATATATGCAGAAAAGAATAATGTTAACAGATTTAAAACATTATAAATTTATTTATTTAAAATATTTATTCTAAAGAAAATTAATATTTGAAATTATTGTATATTTCTGCATATATTGCTAAATTAAATAATCAAGTTACATATATAACCAGATGTTTTTCCATTTAGATTTGTTTTCGAAAAATTGGTATTATAAAATTCCATTTATAGATTTGTTTTCGAAAATTTGGTATTATAAAATTTAATCTTTCTCACTTTAGTGTGACCTAATTACCAAACTAAAAGTAACACTAACCTGTAGGATAAATTATCCTGCGTAATTAAAAAGAAATAGTGAATGACCGGATGTAAAATTCCGCTATAAGAAATAAAAACAAAGTAATTATACAATTCTAGGAATTCAGTGAGAAAATTATCAAAACAAAGCTAGAAAATTACTATAACTGAGAAGAGGGGGGGGGGGTAAGCTGAATATATATATGCCTCTGCGCCCATTTTGAAATTTAGTCGGACTTTATTTTCATTCAACCACGTATGTTTAAAATTTATGAATTAAAATGAAATTTGAGTAGAGGCAAATTTGCTTGCCTTCTGACTCAAGAAGTCTACCAATGCGGGAAATATCAAGAGGAGAAGCCGTGTGATGAAGCAGATGCCCATCTCCAATCCTCAACATGAAACAAGTACAAACAGCAGAGAGCCTGGTAAAAACTTTCCTCTACTTAAAGATTAATAACCCGGATAAAATGCGATAATTCCTAAAGCTAGCTAAATTTAAACTCTATGGCCATAGCAATAATAATGTAAATTTAAATCCACTACTAAATGTAATTTTGATTTCTTTATTTTCTTTAAATCCACTACTAAATGTAATTTTGATTTCTTTTGTTTTCACCTTAAAATCTTGCCTGATTTGCCTTTACATTTAATCTGATTTACATTTAATTAATATTTGATTTGGTTTAATAACTAATTTGAGTTAATATCATATTTATTGATTTATGTGTTGGTTTGCTAGGTTATCTCCAATTGATCTAGTTCAACGTAATTACAGTTTTCTGACTTATTTAGTTGTGACTTGCTTAAAATGATTGATTTTAAATTAATTATTATAAATTTCATTACGTATAATTTTAAATGCTTTATTCTAAATTGTGTCTAATTTTAAATGCTTCATTCTAGAATGATAATTAAGTTTCTAGATTATTTTATGTATTATAACTTAATGATATATGCTTTTAACATATTTTAATATAATAATAATATTTGCCTTAATTAATTCGTGTACACAACTTAAATTTGTCTTGAACTGGGTCAATCAGATATAAACGAATTGCGTTGCAATTCCATTTTAAACTATGATAAGACAGAGTCAAATTTTAGATATCTATTCGTTAAACATACATTCTTTCTAAGTAAACCTATGCCATTTTATGATTTTCCATTGCTTAGTAGTTTGTGCTGTAAGTTATTTAAAGCGGAATTTTACTACTGACTAAATGCTTAGTGAGGAGCCGCTACAGCTTCACACCTAGAGAATAATAGGATGCAAAAGAAGCCCGTTTTGAAAGGGTTAAAATAGCTTGTTTTAAGAGTTAAATAAAAAGCGTAAAGCTGTTTTAAGATAGATTCGCTTTCGAGATATTTAACTAATGTTTAGCTGGAGTTACTGAGATACAGCATAGAGCTATAATTATATCTTAATGCCCAATAATTTGCTGTACTTCCTTCCAGAGTTATAAATTCCTGTATAGATAGCTTTACAAATTAGATTCCTAATTTTTCCTTAATAGCATAATTATACATGCTACCTAATGAACTGATATACGGTAGTTTCATGAAGGAAACTAGTGTTTAGCGTCATTAAATTTTAATTATATAATGTGGTCAGTGGTGTGAGTGTGTTTTTAAACGCTACGGCGTATATATATATATTTGTTGCTGTATTCCTTAATGGTTTGTATGTGGTCGCGCTGCACCATTACTCTTAGTTCGGGCAATTTTCTTCTTCAAAATGATGGACAGGTTCGAACCTCCCCATTCTGCATCCTTAGGAATGGAGCATAAGACTCCCACCCAAATAAATTGCTCGATCAGCCGGACTAAAGGTCGTTTATTTACACAGCAATGAATACAGTGAAAAGAGAACCGTTACTTGGTAAAAATCTCATAAAAAGGCACACTCGAGACGCAAGGGCTATATCAGACTTTATATTTTCTATACACCATGGTATCTAAAGTCTGACTGCCAATCATCAGTTCATCCCGCCATAGTAATTGTATTTTCAGCTTTGATCTGAATTCGAGTCTAATTTATAAGCACACAAGCTATATAGAGAATATTAAGTATTCGTGTTTAATAAAATATCATATTCTTTAGCAATATGTATAATCACTGCTGCTAGCTCTAGAGCGGATCTAGACCCGGTTATATAGCATGAACTAGGCATAGATGGTCATGAGCAAATTAACCTTGATCTATAATGTAATCTTAAGGCTCATGAAAATATAAAATTCTCATCACCTCCGAGTGATATCTATATGTAGCAAACTCAATTAAATGATTTAATCCAAACTACAATCGCCTGCATGTGATTGAAATTGCTATATAAACAGTTAAATCATCACCTACGAGTGATATATGTATTTGTAATAAACCTAATGTAACTAATCAAAATGATTAATGTCACCTGTGAGTGATCTACATTGTACCAAATGTATATCTAAATTAAAGCCACATGTAACTAGGCAAACCATAAATGATTATAACTTCAGTCATCACTTGCATGTGAATCCCAACTCAAATATGAAATTGTATCCCTAACTTAGTCACCTGCGTGTGATACAACCCATATAGCCAAGTTATAGTCATCATTTTAATTTAATAATTTTAATATTTATTTTTCATTAAATTGTGTTTAAATTTAACTTCTGTGTCATGTCTCAATGTTACTCATTGGTAAGTCTTTATTGATTAGTTAATCATTAGTTAAGAATCACAATCCATATTTTATAATTATGTTCTGCCACACACATCGTCTATATAGCTATACTTGTTAATAAGTCAACTTATCCTAGTCTTGTGCTTTACTGATGTGCTATTGCCGGCAGGTGATGAAAGAAAATGCTGCTGTGGCTTCATATGTGTCATCCGCAAGATGGTAAATCTTTGAGCATTAGTAAAGGAGTTGGGGCTATATCAGACAACGTGGTTAGTGCCATTCTATGCTGGTCAGCCTTGGTATGATTTGCTAAAGTTCTAGATTTTGTTGTGCGAATGTACAGATTTTCCTGCTACAATATTATTTTAAATCATTTAATATGTGCATTAAACACCTATTACATATATTTATTTACATAAATATACTGTATATTATCATTTTATTCATTCATCTGTAAGCAAAACTCATAATTTGTAAATCATCATTGTATATATGTTTTATATACTTCTAGGAAGTACAACTGTTTTTATAAAAAAAAATGTATTCTACTCATTTAAAAATCAATAAACGAAATTTAATAATAATTTTAAAAACCAAAATAAATTTTAAATATGCTCTTCTAATTAAAAATGTTATTTATCATCTATTATATCAATACTAAATTGTTAATATATCAGATACCTGGTTTTCTTTTTCTTCCCTATTGGATTTTTAAAAAATATCTTTGAATTTGGAATTTTTATTGCATTTAAATTTATAATTACATACAAACTGAAAAATAATTTTGTATTAATAATTTTATTTTATTTTCCATATTTTGAATCCATATATACACACTTAAATTTAATTATTTTGCTATATATCTTCCCATCTTTTTCTTCACAGATATCTATACTGTGACATGAAGGCTTGTCACATGGGTTTTATCAAGTACATTTTAAGTTTAAAGATAGAAATCATTTTTAATAAAATACAAATAAAGAAAACAATGATGAATCATTTGTTTATGAAAAATTAATTTAGTATTAAAAAAATAGATTAAGATAGTCATAAGGGGTACTAGTTAAAGAAAGATTTCAAACCCATGATAAATGAAAGAATGAATGTAAGTGTGAATAAAATATTCCATAAACCATATTATATATATCTTCATTTTAAAAATATTTTATTTAAATTGAAATAAAAATGATTATTTTATCATACCGAATAATATTTATTTTTATTATGATTAAGAAAGAGAATTTCCTGAGCGATTCTTTAAAAAAAAAAAAAGAAGACATTCCTAGCACTTAAATAGAGAGAACTTTATTACTGTCATACCAGTTAGATTTTTTTTTTATGTCTGATAAATTTAAAGTTTATTAAGTTAATAGCAAAATAATAATGATATTTGAATAGATTTCATGAAAGGGAGGACATGGAGATCCTATTGATTGATATCTTTGATGAAAGGAATTGAATAAATAATAAAATAAAAATCATCTCTTCATGAAATAGGCATCAGTGCTATGCTGATCAAAGTTAAACCATCAAAGGAAAAAAAATAATAATAAGAATTGAGGATCATCAATGGATGGTACCCATGTCATTTCATTATCATTATTGCTGTTGGAATTTGGCACAAAACATGGAAAAGGAACTAGCTGAAGGAATATCAAAAAAGATGTCTGCTGAATACATTGGATGATCAGAGTATAATATAAAAAAAAAAATAGATATTTGTTAGAAATTTTTTCTCTCTTAAGATTTTAAATAATAGTTTTAGTTTTCTTTATTAATATTGTTCAATATGAAATTAAAATTTAGATTAAGTAAATAAGACATCATTAAATTCATGCATATGAAAGTAATAAAATAATTTAAAGTTTATATTTTATATTTAATTTTTTGAAAATATAAGGTTTATTATTTAGGTGAGCATTACTTGATCTAAATAGACATACAACTAATAAATAATTTTTTTTTTCATTTATAATATGGTGCCTTTTGACACATATATTCTTAAATTTTATAATATATATTTCTAAGTATTGGTATGTAAGTTGGGTGACTGAAATTATATTTAATAAATGTTTTTAAAAAAGGAAAATCCAAATAAAGATTTTTGAAGAATGCAGCAAAACCAAGGAAGATTATAATTGATAAGGGATTTTAAATTTATGCTAATTAGTGTAATTTAATTATTTTTTTTGCTTTGTCATAATTAATTTTATAATGTTAATAAAGTTATATTTAAATCATCAATAAGTGCACTTTCTGATTCTTTTTTATGATATATTGTTTCACCTATCTAATGAATTATATATTTATTGAATTACAATATTAATTACATATTCTTTTAATTATGGTTATATTTGTTTATTTAATCATTTATTTACTTAGCTATTTATGAAAGGTAAATTTATCTAATAGCTTGATTATATGATAGCTGTAGTTTAACATAAATTTTATTTATTTATCATCAAATGAGATTAAAAGCTTGGACGATAAAAGAGAAGTTCAGACCATAATTATTTTGAAACAAGAAGAGTAAATACGTTGGTGCCTTATAAATGCATGAATCTATAACAATTTGAGTTTATATCACTTGTAGAAAAATATTATAAGTAGTGTCAGTAAAAGTTTATCTGAGATAGCTTATAGACATTGAAGAATGTGTTTGAGTTATCAGAATTTCTATTTGTAAAAAGAATACATAAGTACTTCTATTTTATAAGTACATACTTTTATTTTATCTATCATAGTCTGTTACAATACATACAAATAAGATATTTTATTAATTAACTAACCATTAATAATTAAAATTAATTTTAAAATTATTAAATTTAAATTATTGGTTTTAAATGATTATATTGAAAAGTAATTATTTTATAAAAACAGTTGTTATAAGTTTTGCATTACAGATTACTGAATTAAAATTATTAATGAAATGATAATAAAATATATGTAATGTATAAATATGTGAAATATATATGTGTGCGCATTTATATATTAAATAAATTAAAGATATACATTTAAAATAATAAAATATAAAGACAATAGAAAATTGAGTGTATGTATATATATAAATACATCAAAATAAGTTTACTATATGTTTGTGTAAATAAACAAGAAATAATGTAATATAATATTACTTTGCATCTCTGAAAAAGACTGCCAGAGAGTCAAAACTGTTAGACAATTTAATAAAAAGCATTGTGAAAAGTTTAAAATGAATATTTAGCAGATCTTTTTCAATGTAAGCAATGAAACAAATTTAGAACATTAATATACTTTCTATTTAGCTAATGATTAAATTATGATTCTTTTAGATGTTATTATTATAACTTTTAATCCAGAAAAATAAATAAGAAAAGATTTTTAAGAAAAAGCAATGATAATAATATATAAAATAATCTTTTTTTTAAAAAATTAAAAATCTTAATTTAACTAATAGCTAAAATGGAAAGATATTAATGCTCTTAATCATATATTTATTTTAAAATTTATATTTCTCTGTCACTATAAACAAGAAAAAAATATTTTTTAAACATATGCAATGTATTTAATATACCTTCAAATTATTGTTTTGAAAATCTAAATATGCTACTCCACATTTAATATATTAAAAAATACAGAATTTTCAAATTATATATAAGATAACGAAAATGACTTCCTTTTCTGTGAGCTATCAATATCCTTTTTGCAGAAAGCCTTCAAGTATAAAATAATTATTTATACTTGTTATCTCAGATTTTAAAAAGCTGGCTTTATAACAAATTATACTATTAAAAATCATCAATAAGGATCAATATTAATAATATTACTTGTTAGAAACTCTAACCCAAAAAATCTGAGGTAGCATGGGTAAAACGATTGCTTTATACTTGGAGACTTTCTGTAAAGAGCAATTATCTTGGATAATTTAATAAAAGATAATTAGTTAGTCGAAAAAATGCAGAACAGTATTTCTTTCTAGAAAGGCTTGTAATCAAAAATTTCTTACGAAAATCTACTTGTAATGCCATCTAAACTCCATTGACATTTAAAAATTAAAAAGATTGTTTATAGACTGAAGATATATAGAAGTTACTACTACCTAAGGTTGATTAATGTGATTATATGCATGCTTATAATTTCCATAAATCATATAAATATGGATAGCCAATCCTATATATCTTTTCCATATAAGACAGTGCTTGCAGAGAAAGTCGAGTTTAGTAGTGAAACTAATAATAGGATTCTCAGGTAAACAGATTTCAAAATCAAATGCAAACCTAAAATAAGAAATGGCCACAAAAATAATTAACAGTGATGAAAAACAATATGGAGGAAAGTATTTGGAAGTGCAATAAAAAATAAATTGAAATCTAATTCACCAATTGAGCAACAATACAGGACAATGGTTCTCAGGTAAGACTAGAATAACATAAAAATAAATAAATCTAAATATATATAAATATTTTTTTCTAATTTTGTCTCGGGTGTAATGCAAAAGCAGCATTTTAAAAATATGTTTAAATTCAATTAATAATCATTTTTATATCTAGAGGTGCAATAATGATAGACTTAATTACAAAGATATGGCTGAATTTAGATTACAATTAAAGACCAATATTGTAAGGTATTAAAATCAGTCATAAAAATTTTGCTGCAGAAAGAAAATATTAAACAAACAGACTAAAGAATCATATGTAGACCTGTTTATATTTCATAAAATTAGTTTGTATTTGTATAGTCATTGCAAAACTCAATTTCAACTTTTATGTTTTTTTTTTCTCTACTTTTTTTTTTTAAAAAAAAATTAGAACGGTAATTCTTTTTTAAGGACTGTCATTAATTACTACAATTCATGTTATGGTTTGCATATGATTATATGTAGTAATATATTGCAATTTTTGTAAAGCCATAAAATGAATGTATAATAAAAATTAAACCACTTTTGATAATTAAATATAATTTACTGAATTCATTATTATGCCATCAAAACAGTAATAGCATATTAAGCACTCAAATCATCATCAATTTTTAAATGATTCACTTCAGGATGAGTATTCCAAGTTTAATCCATTTTCTCTGATTCATAAAGTCTTTTTTCCATATTAATCCAAACAATTTCCTTACCCATCCATCTTACAGTGGTAATCTTCTAGATCTTTTACAATTTCTTAAGATCTCGTTTAAAACATTAACTATTTATCTATTATCATCTCACAATATATCCAGACTAATTCTATTTCAGTCTCTTAATTCTGTCAATGATGCTAACGATACTTAACCATATATTTCACTTTTAATTCCTCTCTGATATGCCCAACATACATCTCTCTATACTTCATTACATAGTCTGGAATTTTTACATTGTTAATCTTTTAAGTGTCTAAATCTTGGATCCATATATAAGAAAAAACTGGCAAAATATATTTATTAAAAATCTTTCTCAAACACATCACAAAGGCATATTTCTTTTTAATATTAGGTTATTTCTATTAAAAGCACTACACTCAAATTTAATTCTGCAATTAATTTCATTCATTATGTTTCCATCTGTATTAATATTTTGATCAAGGTAATTGTGAATTTTTTCCAATTCATGATTATCACTCTTTATTTTTTTCTATAAAAACCATTGAGCATTACTTTAATTTATTTAGCACTTATCTTTAGTCCTACTTTCTTGCTTTCATCTGATAATTTTTGCAATATTTTTCAGAGTCTAAAACATTATTTGCAAAAGCAACCACAATTATCTGCAAAATCTAGATCACTTAAATAATCTCCATTTATTTTTACTCCCTTAGCTTTCTATTTTAATCCACGAAACTTCTTTTGAAGATGCTGTAAAACATTTTGAAGATAAGGAATCAATCTGTCAGACACCCTTATCAATGTTAATCTTAGTATCACCATATAATCTAATCACTGCTATAGCATTTTGATAAATATTCTTCGAAATATAATAATATCCTGGATCTATATCTTGATAATCCAAAGCTTTAATTACAGTAGAAAATGCTTACAGAGTCAAATGCCTTTTCATAAACTACAAATCCAAAACAAAATGGCAACTTATATCAAGAGGTCTATTATATAATTTCCCTTAATATTTGCAGGTGATCTAGTATGATAAAACTATTTTTAAATCCAGTTTATTTTTTCACTTGGTCAGAGTTCAAAATTTCTAACATCTTCTTTTCAATTTTTTTTTTTTAAATATTAAAATCACTACTGCATTCTTCCAATTAAGCAAAATTCATGATGTAATTATCTTTGCAGAATATTATCTTCTTATTGCTGAAACTATTAAGATCTATTGCTTCTATATACTGATATCTGAATATTATGAATAAATAACAATAAAGGAAATACAAAGCCACAAATTATTCTAGCTTCACAGGAAGTTATACTCTGTAGATTTAGCACTGTTTTACACTTTTAAAAAAGAATCTTGCAAAAAAGTTAACACTGCATCAGGACTAGCAAATCAAATTGAAATAAACCCACATTCTATAGATTACACTTTAAAGAATCTGAAGGAAGGGACCATTTGTACACGGAAAAGAGATGTCAATTTATGGATGAACTACTACCATAGCTTCTATCTATTCTCTTTAAAAAAACAGAAAACCAAACACAAGAATAAAATTCAGGTGGAAATTTAGCATAAATACAATATTTGCTATATTAGAAAAAATATATTCTGAGAAAGAATTGTTTAGTTATCACATATTTAGGATGATATAATGTTTATGAAAAGATAATTTCATGATTTATAAAATATTTGTGAGGTTTGTTCTAAAATTATATGGAACTTTTGGCTACTATGATATATATTAATTAAGGATACATTCATCATAAGGTGATAAATCCATATCTTCTATATCCCCTTTATGCATTAAAACTTCTCCTAGAAACTCATGGTGATCAGGATATCTGCGATATTTTCTTACAATACCTCGGTCACAGCAAGTGTATAATGTACTTCCATTTGAGGTGTATCTAATAAAAAAAAAATATTTGCACAAATGTTATGTGATTTGTTGAAAAATAGATTTACTAATTCTAAAGAGTTTCTTGGCTCTATTATCAAGAAATAACAACTGATAGTTAGAAATAGAAGTTTGATAACAATTTTTTCTCAAAAATTGTATATAACATAAAATTTTTAAAATTCATTACAAAAAAGCAATACATTTATATTATGAAATTTCTTACCTTAATTTCCATATTGGCGATTGGCCATGTTGAGCAAGCGTTTCTTGAACTCCTAGCTCAGGAACATACGCCGATACTAAATCACCGCCTAACATTAAACAGCCTAAAAATACATATTACATATATAATTATTTTAAGTGATTGAATTGTTATAAAAGAAACAATACACTTTTTTCAGAAACATATTTCTTTAATTCTAATAAAATAATCTTGAGTGCTGATCCAATTTAGAACACATCCATAAAATCTTGCACCATTTTTAAATATAATAAATAAAAATATTAAAACAACGTTATCAATTTTATCTGTCATTAGATAGTTTCTACAACTTAATTGTAGACTATTTTTCATAACTGTTCTTTCATTTAATATCATCATCTATTTTTTACTTCTTACAATATGTATGTGGAAACCTAATTATTATACTAAAGTTTCAAAACACACTCATTTTATTTTTAAGTTTTAACATAACAACCATTATTGATAGTTTCGTATGTATCTACTTGTCCAAACACATATTTTATACAAATAATTATATATAATAAAATCACCACTAACACTTTCAATTATGTACTAACTCATTAATCAGGATTTCATCATAAGATGAAGACTGAATGGAGATAAACTGAACACAAAAAAATTATTTATGTTGATGATACTGATCTCACAAAAGAGATTTTTCCTAGAAAAAGAAAATTTTCTTACTAAAAATATTGGATTTTTTTTTCAAAATCTGGGAACTTGACTCTAATTCCAAAAAAAAGATACTACCTTCAACTTTCCCTCTAAACAATGAGGAATATCTCATAGTTCCTCTGTATTTTGTTCTCATAAACAGAATACAACATTCTACAACAATAAAACTTGGAGCATAAATCTGAATTATCTCTGCACTTGTTCTTTTCCATTATACTGCAATCCCCACAATATTGTTCTTTAAAATTTTAATTATAATAAACCTTATATCATTGCTTATTTTTCTTTCTAACTTCACAAAATTTGATAACATCCCAAATAATATATGGTAGTTCTTACAAGTTAAACAATCTTACTTTATTTGAAAATAATCTACAGATATAATGCAGCCAAACAAAGAAATCATCATCAACTAACAGCCTAGAGCTGAAGCTCAAGACTCTTAATGCTATCCTTTTAGAATAATTCCTGCTTTGAATGATTAATTTTATAGCTTCCAGAGAATGAGAACTAGAATTTATTTCTGTCTATTATAAATAAAAAAGTAAGTATTCACATATAAAGTCAGATTCATTTTGTCTCCCAAGAAAATTCAAATGATGTGTAAAAAAAAAAAAAAAGATTGTGTTCTCAGTTTCAAATACAAAAGTGAAAGCTACTTAAGTCACCAGAAAATGACAAAAAATTTATAAAAAGGATGTAAGGAATTTGGACAGCTTTGTTAAGGTCTTAGTGAAGAATGAAAAAAAATTTTTTTTCAATTAAAAACAAACTCAAACACCTTTTAACAGTTATAGTTCACTCTATTTGTTCAATTTCAGAGCTATCTATTATAAGCTTGAATAAGAAATGGATATTAAATGGTGATGCTATATCCACATTTCCAGAATAGTTTTTCTGACTGCATGAGAGTTTGAAATTATGAGTATAAATAACTGTTTGCACTATAACATTATATGGCAATAGTATGAAAACTGAACCCTGCCGTCTGATGGCGCTGTTTTTCACAAAACACACATCAATATACCGTTTTAGCAGCCTTAACTTACGCTGACAGTACAAGAGATGTTTTTTGAGCCGTAACAGGCCACCTGAGGGCGATATATTCTATGATTACGTAACGAAATACTACGCCTATGGCATTGCGACAGTATTTGTCAAGTGAGCGCTTTTGAACTCTCGCTGCGGTTTGATTTGATGGTGGCCATATTTGAAAGAGACGAAACTCTGCAAAAATTCATTGTCGGAAATTTTTTAGACAGCGTAGTAAATTAGTATTCCATATTAAGAATTGTCATGTCGTCAAACACGCTTCCCTATGCTTTTGAACTGTCCACAACTTGAAAAGGTTCTTCTTTTCAGCAGAGTTTTTTCCGATTTCGTGCGCAAATGCCCGTTTACGTGCAAATCCGTGTGAGAACTGTCTAATGTCGTCTGTAAGTTGTCCGAATTGGTCAAAGCTGAGTGAAATTCCAGCCAGCCACACAAGTGGATGCACAATATTATGTTTTCCCAGAAAGAGAAACTCCTGCAAGCGTACCTATGTAGGTCTGCGTAAGGGAAATTATTGGTTCGAAGGCTCCAAAATCCTGCTACTTACAGCTTTGAGGCTTCCCTGTTATTTTATTTGTGTGTTACTTTTGGCTGCTGTTTTTTATGCCCCCGAAAATGGTGGTGTTTTTTTTTTACTTATTTTGCTTCACAACTTGTCCAAAGTTTCATTTCTTTTTGATTCAATAAATTATTTTGTGGGGAAACTTGTTGTTGTTTTTGTTGTACACATGATTATAAAGTAGGTAGGTAATATTTGATAAGTTTCATTAACAGTTAAAGTAGGTAATATTTTATTATACCAAAAAAAAAACCAGAAGTGTTTAAGAGTTTATTCAAAAGGCCCCACCCAAAAAAAATAAAATAAAAATTAAGAACTGTGCAGTAACATAATAAAATGTTCAAAAAGAAAATCCAAAAAGAAGTCGATAATTAAAAATCAAAACAAACCTTCCCCGCCACCCCTCCTCCCCCGATTTAAAAAAAAAGGGTTCTTTAAAAATGAACTGTTTATGTCTTTTTTTAAAATTAAAGGCCCAAAAAATTAAGGAAGAACTTTTCGCTATCATATAAAGCTTTCTGTAGCGTAAAGATTTGAAACAAAAAAAAAAAAAAGCCTCATAATAAATTAACAACAAAAAAAAAAAAGATGACAATTCAAAATCAAAACAACCCCTCTCCCCTCCACCCTCTAAAAAATCAAGTGTTGGTTTATTCAAAAGTACCGAATTGTTGAAGTCTTTCAGCAAATCAAAACATCAACCAAAAAAAAAAAGAAGATAAGTTAAAAGCAAACAACCAACCCCCTTCTCCACCATCTAAAAACAACAAAGTGTTTGTTACCGTATTTTTGTGTAAACAAACCGACGGAGTGTTAATCGATAATTTAAAAGCAAACCAACACCCCTACACCATCTAAAAACAAAGTGTTTGTTTCTTTAAAAAAAATGAACCAAAAAAAAAAAAACTGTGAAAAAAAAATTTGGTTTACCGTAAGTAATATTATGTAAAGAAACCTACGGACAGTTAGTCATTAATTTACAAACAAACCAACACCCCTAGATCATCTAAAAACAAAGTACTTGTTTATTAAAAACAAAAAAAAACCCCGGGTGGAATAAAAAGAAAACTTTGGTGGTTTACCTTCGCTGCCGAAAAAAAACTAAAAACCGGTTGAAAAAAAAACTTTTACCGTAATATTATATAATAAAAAACAACTTTGATGGTTTACCGTCGCCAACGAAAAAATAATAAAAACCGGTGGGAAAAAAAAAAAAATCTTTTACCGTAATATTATGTCAACAAACAGACGGCTTGTGAATCGGTATATTGATGTGAATTGGGCGAAAAAGAGCACCATCAGATGGTAGGGTTCAGTATTTATACTATTACCCATTATATTTACAGTGATATGTTATTGAAATATAATATTTTTTAATATTACATATTAATGTTAAAAGTCTGTTAAATATAAATGTGAAAATGAGTTTATGTTATGTTATATATATACATTCAGTTAATACTATGTTAAAATTATACCATATTAGTCTTGTGACTTCTGTATTTTGCTTGGTGATAAGTATGATTTGAATTTTTTCTCTCTCTATTTTTACTTAGACTAGAAAGAATTTGAAAATCCATCTGTACAGACAAAACAACACTTTAGATACGTGATTTACACTTTTTTTTTACATGTATAAAACTGCAATTAAAATACATTTGTTACATGATATGTGTGTTGGGAATATTGCTAATTATATCATTTTTTCAATAAGAAATTATTTATTTATACTGAATTAGTTATACTTTAATCTGACTAAAATAAATATACATATATGTTTCAAAATTTTCTTGACAGTTTCATTATATTTACTGGATTATATAGCTAATTCACTTCTGGAGAGAGAAAAAAGAGAAGTCTGTAATAGAAACTATATTTTATTTATAATAAGAATGATAAAAAAAAAAAAGATCTTGATTAAAAAATTTAAATACTAAGAACATTTATTAAAATGTACTAATAAAAATACAAGATTTAAAAAAAGTTATTTGAATAAATGATAGTCATTTTTTTTTTTTTAAGAGATTATTTTACTTCTATGTTCACAATTAATTTTAATTATGAATATTTTTAAGTGAAAAAATATCTCTTAAATCACACCAAGAATTTCAAAAAATAATATTGTAAAGGCAAAGATTTTCAGTTCTGGCAATTATTATTTACAAACTGAACATTTATTTTCACATTAATGTTGAAAACTTAACTATTTCCCTTTATATTTCTTGTAACTACTTAACACAATTCTCTACTTTTTACTAAATTTCTGTGGAAGATAAATGATGTATTTATACAATGGACTTCATTAGCATTAAGTAAAGCAATATATATATATATATATTCACAAGAATAAAAAATACATGTAGAACAAATAAATTTTTTATTCAAAACACAATTAATCATCATTTAAAAAGCTATCTGAGCAAATTTTTTAATGAACAAAAAGAATTTTTAATCATTTTAAAAAACAATTTATGCAATATTCATTTATGAATTTTAATATTTCAAGCAATTTTAAATATATATATAAAAGAAAGCGCATAATGGAATGAATTTTTGGGGAAAAAAGTGGGGAAAATGTTGAAAGAGCATATATTCAGATTATTTTCAAGATTTTACAATTCAATTAAATTAGCTTTAACAATTATCTATTATATAATACATACTATTACAGAGAAGGAATAATCCCTCTCATCATGTACATTACGAATCTCCTTGCACTCGCCCATGAACATCGACTTAAAAAGCATAAGTTTACACTTATGCTCGGAGCTTATTTATATATATATGTCAATCTTTGCTCACCATGCTGAAATCAGGGCTTGAATCTATTATGTGCCTGAGTTGTATATTATTAATTTAATTGGATAAAGTTTTTGATTTATAGCAGGAGAGAGATACAATCTCATTTTTAACCACCTGGGAAGAAATATATTGTAAATTTTGAATTTACTTTTAATAAAATTCTATATAGCGCAGCTGTGTATGTAATGTTATACAGAATAAACAATTCCTTCGATCATGTGTTTTAAGAAATCTTGCACTCGCCCATGAGCATCAACTTGAAAAGCATAAATGTACGCTTATGTTTTAGAGCTTATATATATATATCTAAGCCAGACTTTGCTCACTGTGCTGAAATCAGAGCTTAAATCTATTATATCTGAGTTTATATATTATTAATTTAATTGGATAAATCTATCTGATCTCACAGGCGAGTGCAAGATGATTCATAAAGTGTACGATCGGAGAGATTGTTCCTTCTTTATAATATTATATTAAAAGTAAATTCAAAATTTACTATATATTTCATCGCAGGTGGTTAAAAATGAGATTGTATCTCTCTTCTGCTATAGATGAAATAGCTTTATCCAATTAAATTAATAATATATAACTCAGGCACATAATAGATTCAAGCCCTGATTTTAGTATGGTGAGCAAAGAGTAGCTCATATATAAATAAGTTCTAAGCATAAGTGTACATTTATGCTTTTCAAGTTTATACTCATGGGTGAGTGCAAAAGATTTGTAAAGTACATGACCAGAGTGACTGTTCCTTCTTTACAATATTACATATGTAAGCTGCACTATATAAATAATAGAAATTTTATAATACTTACTGCAAAAGCCATCTTCTGCTGAAGAACCATAAACCTCAGGAGTTGGAGCCACAGAGTTCAAGCTGTGACCCACTTCAAATGAATGTAAAGTACGCCCATCAAGAGTGATTACTTTGAAAGCTCCATCAGTTGAAGCTGATAAGATTCCATTTTGATGCCCTCTTACCCATGGCCAACTACTATGAAGAAAGAGAACATCTCGGATAATATTGTTATGACACTAAAAAAAAAAAAATGAATATATATATATTGTAAATAGTCATTTATAATGTTTATGAATCTTTTCCTGAAAATAAATATTAAGCTATATTCATTAAAAATTTTAAATGTTCAAACAACTTCCAATTCTAAATAAATAAATTATTTTTCCAGAAAATTGTTTTTCATCTTCTTGAATAAGCTTAGTCAACAATAAGTATCTCTGTAATGTAATTGTCTCTACACCACTACCATGCAAGATAGGAACTGATTTCTATCCACTTTTAACATCTCATGAAGGGATATAAATAAATGTATGATCAAAGATGTGAAAGAGAACTATGACCCCCAAGATGCACATTTCACGGATATAAATAAATGTATGATCAAAGATGTGAAAGAGAACTATGACCCCCAAGATGCACATTTCACACTGAACCAGCACTCATCAGTTGGTTCAGACCACAATCTCTTATACATATCTTTATCATTGTTCAGTATATATATTTAGCAAATTACTACAATTTAATTGTACAGTGAATCTCAACTTAGCTATGTAATTCTTAAACACTCCATGACCTCAAGTTTGGTTGAAAAGATAAAACAATAAACATAAACTAATTAATCGGTCTGAGTTAGCTTTCGGCAAAACACTGCCAGAATCATAGTGCTGAATAAAATTATGCAGTACAGATATGCTTATATAAAATGTAAATGAAGAACAATATGCAAATAAGGCAATTAGATATTCCATTTACCAGATAATGGAACACATGAATCCTTTTTGTGAATGGAATGTAGATCCTTTGCAATGCCCAATACTTTCTTTTTTCTGTTGCTTTTTCTGACCAAACTATTGTAACGTTGGATGGAAAAAATGTATGATCCATGGTGCATTCATGATTAAGAAAGATAAATCTATATTCAGTCTTGTTTAGCTCTGTTGTATAGATATGTGCATTGGTCAATTCTCATGGATCTATTTGCATGAGATTGCCTATAATACACAGAGGTGCAGGATGGGTTAGAACATGCAATTTTATAGATCCTCAGAGGCTTTAAATGTTTCTTATACAGAAACAAAAATCTATATAAATATAAGACAGAAAGGAAAAACAATATAGATGCATACATTAATGATCTAATAGGGTTTGGCTGTAATCACAACATGCCTATTAAAACGGTAAATTTTACACCAATGTAAAAAAAATTAAATGCATTAATAATATTAGTAAAGTGTGGATAAACCTTCAATTACATCCCACATATTGCAAATAACCTTAGCAAGATTTGCGCTAACACATACAGGGGTAATTTTAGATAGCTCCCATCTCTTAACAATTTACTGAACAACATGCATGCTCCTCAGCTCTGTGCATTATGGGGAATCTCGTGCAAATAGATTCATGAGAACTGCCAACAAGCATATCTATACAAAGAGCTAAACAAAAGACTGAATACAGGCCTATCTTTCTTACCATGAAAGCACTATGGTTTATAAATTTTCTTCAACCAATGTTAGAACGATTCGCTCAGAATGAGACGGTGCTATTAATTAGTTTATATTTATTAATTATTTTACCTTTTCAACCAAACTCAAGGTCAACGGATGTTTAAGAATTACTGTTTAATTGATGTGTCAAACTTGCTGTTTTCACAACTTTGACCCAAACCTATATTAATAATTTTTATTAGTCATTCATTAGATTAGAGATTACCCAACAATGAATAATATTTCTAGAGTCTATATATACACACTGAATAATGATAAAGATATGTGTAAGAGATTGTAGTCTGGGCCAACTGATAGAGTATTAGTTCAATATGAAATGTGCATCTTCGGGATCAGACATATTTTTACATGTCTCTAGTCATATGTTTATGATTACATCCTTCCACAAGGTGTTAAAAATAGATAGAAACCAGTCCCTACCTTGCGTGAGAGTGGTTTAGTGAAAATTATACTACAGACATTATCCTTTATTGGATAATCTCTAGTCTAATGAATGACTAATAAAAATTATTAATAAGTTTGGTCAACAATTTGATTTCTAACAGCAATCTATCTCAAACCACTTTATTTATGACCATCTATATAATAATAAATAATAGATATCAAATGGCAATGTTAAATTTTATCCCTAGACTTTTCTAGTTATTGGCCTCTCTCAATAAAAAAAAAGTATGATTTTGAATTTTCAAATATTTATGGTTTTGATTCTAATCATTCTTGCCAGTCAAGCTGTATCAATCAGAGATTAAATCATTAATTATATATTTCTGAGACTTCAGTTATGAGTTTAATTGTAGGAAAATTTGATCTTTTGAAAAAATAATGATATATACTGAAACAAAGTAAAGCAATAATTATTCAAGCTTACATTTAATCTGAATTTGATAGCATACACTATCTTATATCATTCATTTTTATAAGAATGAATAATCAATGGAAACTATATGGTAGAGCTACACAGATTCCTATAATAGTTTATAGATTGGAAGCATAGTTTAGCCAGAAAAACAGCCATCTTTTTATTTTTCTTATGCTATTCAATACAATGGCATAGCCTTAGTGTCCATTCTTAAATAAAAAAAATGGCTAAGAGTTACAAAGTGTGCTCCATATTGAGGATAACCAATAGCCAGAAACCAATAAGGTTTTTGTTTGGTACAACTATCTGCTATCCATTAATTCTTGTATTCCTAAGGAATTACATGTCATTTATTTGTGAAAGTAGTAGATAACACTGACTTATTTGTCATTAGCATTTTGTGTAAATATTTTTATAATCAAAACTGAATTATTACACAATACCATAAATCTTGTTCCCTAAAATTTGATAAATTATGAAGAGACCTTTTAAATTTTCATGATCATTATATTATTATTTTAGCACAAGTTATGATTTATATAAATAACATTATTTTATTTAATCTTGGTTTCATGCAACTTTAAGCAAATATGATTCAAGTACAATGAATAAATTAATGTATATACATACTGCAAGTAATCTTAAAAAAACAAACACTGTCAATATATAAGTGTAAATTAACAACCTACTGAATAGAAATATTTTATTTATTTATTTTTTTATCACTATGGCATTCATTCAATGCAAATTCTTTCATTATATAGCTGAGCTTTTTGATCTTAAAAAGAAATTGTCATTAGAAATGGATTATTAACCTACAAATTTAAATACAGTACTTGATATTCTATGATACTGCAGACTTAATACATATTAATAGTTGATATGCAATTCTAATAAATAAACCTAAAAATTATTTTAAAAAAAAAATTAAATTAAACTACTGAAGAATAAAAAAAAAATATTTTGAAAAGAAATTAATTATATATTTAAGATTAATTCAGAATACTTATTAAAAAATTACAAATTTTTATGTTAGTGACATCAACCAAATATAAACTGTACGAGTGTCACATGTACATATTTGAACACCTATCTTAATTTTTGAAGAATATAATTATATGACTTAGTTGTTCTCATTTTATACCTATATTTTTAGGCATATTTTGATTGAGCGCATTAAAATCCTCTTTATTAGCTCATTATTTAACTAAGAAAAAAGATATTATACAATAGCAAATGCTGAATTGTGAATTATGACAATACAAAATCCATAGGATTAGTGTTTCAGCTGAAATCTTTCATCACCTTTTCCAAACTTCAACATCATTAATAACAAATCAAAATAGGCTTGAAACTCGTTTATATCAAGTAGATTTTATATGTTTTATTTCAAAATGTGAAAGATGAAATGCACCCAATTACTCATATAATGCTATTTATATTATTTTCATTTTTTTACTAAGCTTACCAATATATCTATATAAAGAAACAAATCTACAAAATCTTGATTCATGAAAATAATAACAAAGTCATAATTTTATCAAGACAGATTTATAAAAATTTTAAATAAAGTGAGTTGGAGGTAATGGCATGTAGTTTGGAGAAGAGAAAAACTTAAGACAAAAACTCTTGAAAGACTTTCCATTTTGTAATATTTTTTTGTTATTGTTGTTTTAATTAATAGTACTTATTTTTATTAAATTAGTTATAGGGAACTATTCTGAAGATCAAAGCAGATGGGTTTGATTGTTTATTGATTTTGAATCAAAATAAAAACAAAATGTTCTACTAAAATTGCATATGAATCATTTTTTTTAAACATTATATTAAATCTAATTCAAAATTATATACATGTGCATTAAATTGTAAGAATAATTTGGTAAGCATTTTGTTTGAATTTCATTACCAAACAATAATATGTATTTACTTAAACCGCCTCGAAAACACCAAGTGTTTAATATGTGTGCATTCGTTATAGCTTCTCTTTCAAGCGCTACACACGTTTTTAATTTTATTTATTATAATATTAAGAGAGAAGTTTAAAATTCTTAATAATTTAAACAATATACATAAACTAATCACACCCCCGATGTAATATTCCTATAAATAATTAAAAGCATACATATTAACACACATAACAATCTGCATACTTGAATGTGTATGATAATTTCATTCATCAGTTATAATATTAGGGATGATGATAAATAATGATGAGCACAAAGCCAATATTGTTAATGAGATATACCTTCCACTATTATTTTCCAATTCTGAAATCTGTCAAGAATAGTTATTTATTTCATTTGTTATTACATTAAATGCTACAGTAATATATATCAAGGCTATAACCTTAAAACCATGTGCCTGAAAAACAACAGTAGGAACCTCTACAAATCTTAACACAAGATTTATTTAAAAGACAAGAGAGGCAGTCGTCTTTTAAATAAATCTTGTGTTAAGATTTGTAGAGGTCCCTACTGCCGTTTTTCAGGCGTATGGTCTTAGGATTATAGCCTTAATATATACTACTTTACATAATGAGTATGCCCTTCACAAATTTAATTATTAAATGCTACAGTATTTTCAATATATTTCTTATTTATTGATAATATTTAAATATTTTTTTATGTGTGAAAGATTAAACTAGCCTTACGCATAGATATTAATAATAAAACTTTGATACTCTGCCATTATTAGTAATATGAATAATACTATAACAAAAAAAAAAAAACAAATTAAATAGACATAGTACACTAACCATGAATATGATGCTTATGTGTCGAAAGTATACTCGAACTATTTAATTTGTTTTGTTCTGTTATAGTTTTTCATATTTGATAATAAGTATAAATTCTATTCTGTATTGATTAGTTAAAATGAATCAATCCTATATAGTGGAAAGAATAAATCCATTGAAAGTTATATATTTTTTTCTTCATATGTCAAAGCGTTGGCCGGGAAGTGAACTCCGAGACAACTGCTTGTAAGGCAGCTGTGCTAAGCACTCGGCTACCAACACTTGACAAGTTATATATTTTTGTTGAATAAAAATAGTAGTAGTGCATAAATTACATTATGTAAATCATACAATAATAATTTTTTTTATTATTATTTATGTATTCATGTATAAGAAATATCAAGTATCAAAAACTTGCATATAGTTATATATATTTGGTAACAAATAGTTATATGAAGTGTACTCCTCTTCTAAATATTAATATACTCCGGCAATTTGATACTATTAAAATGTATTTATATTTTTTATTTAAATAACACACAATGGGAGAACTTTTTTTTTGTAGAATGCAATGCATTTGAAATATTTACAAGGCAACAAATAAGTTATAAAATCACTTTTCAACATTATAAAAGTTGAGTTATATGAATAATTATTTATATATAAATATTAATTTGTCACACACTAATGAATGTACAAAATATTATTTATTAATATTAACACATATACTTTCTTATTAAAGAATAATGATAAATTTTCTTGATTATTATTATGTAATGAAAGAAATAGAATATCACATAATAATGAAGTCAAGTAAAATAATATTAAATAATTATTTTAATTTTGAAATTATTTATATCTATAATGAAGTTAATAATAAAATTCTACAGGCCTCTGCATGTCCTATCCTATACAACATTAGAACACACATAGTGGAATCCAGTTAATGCACTGAGAAGGCTTATAATTTATGTTTAATAAAGATTAGTAATTTTATATTTATTTGTTTGCTTATGTTCAATAAATTTTCTTTTAGAATCTGTTTATCTTCCTTTGTTCTTATTTATGAGCTATATAGCATGAACATTTGTGCAGAATTCTCATTATATAAGATACGCATAAGCCAGGTGAACAATAAATGGTTTCAGCAGAATTTATTCCAGTAGTAAAATTTAATATTAATATTATACAACTAAAATTTAAATTCTTTCATTGACTCTTTGTATGAATACTGAATTAGCTTGAAATTTGAAATATGTGAGTTTTTTATGATGTGACTAATGAAAGGAGGTAAATTCAATGCACCTACTGGAGTTTTTTGTATTATATAACAAATATTATATAAAAATATTAGATTTCCTAGACTTCTATTACTATAACAGGTAACTGATCTTAAATCATCTGAATATGATTATAATCTATTAATATTTAGCGAAGCACATGGCTACACTTAATACATGTATAACATACACAATCCCCATAACAGGATTTATTTAACTGAATTCATATATTAATATATATACCTTGTACCATTATAATAAATATTGTAAAGATGGTGTTATTTACTTTAAGAATTCCATCATTACACAAGTAATAAGAACATACATACACAAATATATTCTAATCAAGAAGGAACTTAGTTAATTCCATTTTATATAAATCTCATCAGTTCAATTATACATATATTGAGACAGTTATGTGTCTCATGGCATACAACCACATAGTAATGTGTGGGCATATATATATAAAGTTGAAAGGAAAAGTAGAAATAAACACAGACAAAAAAGTTTTGTAGATATTTTCTATATTACCCTGGAATAACAGTTAAGGATTAAATAATTTTGAATGAAAAATTTTTTTTATTATAAATTAAACATTTAAAAACATCTAATTAATATTTTATTAATTCTGATTTTGAAATTGAAACAAGCATGTTTTTATGTTACAATAGATATATTGATAATTATAAATTTCCACTATTTTGATTAGTAAATTTTTTAAATTAATGTTTGTATAACATATTTTGATAAAAATCTACAAAGTTGTTTTTGAAAGTAAGGCGAATTAAAAATGAGTAATTAACTTTTTATAATCAAGATAGGCTAAAACTTAATTTTATTTAAGAAATTTTTTAAATTACACCATGACTACAATAAGATTGGAAAAAAAAGATTAGGGAGAGTTTTTTTAGTTTTAGAGTTATAGAGAACTACCATGAAGATATAAAAGAAAGCAAGGGAACCAGCTGCTGCAACTAGTGCAACAATGGTAGAATTTGAATTCATATGGAAGCAAGACCCTGCTTTTCTGTGTTCTTCATAGCCCATACTAGTATTAGACATTATGCCTGAAGTCTATCCAATTCTAGACTAAATGGAACTGATTGAATGCCATTAGTTACTGGATTATATCTATCCCGATGGTAACAATAAGCCAGCCTACTGCTAGAAGGGACCAGCTTACCCAGAGAGTCTATCAGGTTACTGAAGAATTAGTTTATATATATATATAATGCTTTATCTATATGCAGAAATGCACAAATAAAGATACCATGCCATATATATATAAAACAGCTGATGAGTTATTTTAAACAATTTCTTTATAAAAATGACAGTTGTAATTTTTTAAATTACAATTTTTTTTTAAGTAAATAATATTCAACAAAAAGTAAGACGTTTCCAGTATATTTTATTAATAAAGAAAAACTCCAAAAATCTTTCTAGATTGGGGGGGGAGGCAAAAAAACTTGGAGTATTTTTTGAAAAGACATTTATAATTAATCAAGAGTAACCTATCAAAGATGTGATATTACTTTTTTTGTTAAAAAAGAGAAAGAAAACTTTTATGAAGGATCATCAAAAAATTAATATTTTTGTTTAAAAAAAAACACTTTTTTGTTTATCGTTAGTTAATGAATGAATTAGTAACTGATTCATATTATTTTTAAATTATTATATAGCACATCTGAGCACTTCTCCATGTGTGAATTCTATATATATTTTCAACATGGAATTAATTGTGAAAATTATATTTTTTGTAAGTGTATTATTTTCACAAATTAAAATATCATATGATATAAACATTAGTATATGTGAAAACAGTCATTATTTATATACCATTAAAATGTGATAACTTATTTTATTATTATATGACAACTCCTATATGTTATAGCATATCTATATGCTTATATAGATGTGTATCAGATAGACACATATATATTATAATTAATCTTATTTATTATTATTATATTACAATTTAAATATGCTCAAAAATTATTATATCACACATCTATGTGCTGACATATATATTTTATATAAACCTATTGGAATACATATGTAAATTACGATGTAATAGTGGATTTCTTTTTGGTATTAATAAAAATCAGAGGACTTATTTTAAATGTATACCTGTATTCAGAAGATTTTAATTTAATAAATTTATATTTTATTGTTTAAAGTTATTCCAGGGAATTAACTCAATTCTGAATAGATTTAAAATATTACAAATTATTATATATTAGGATTATATCTCTTGCTCACAGTAAGTTATAAAGCTCTTGTTCCTGAGCTAAATTCATGCATAATGGTCTGTTATATAAAAAGATTTATATTCAGTATTTATGGACATCCAGTTGATCCTGGATTGGCGCAAAGGGGATATCCTTTAAAGTCCGTTGCACTACATTTTATTTAGTTTATTTACTAGAAATTAAGTTTATAGTTGGCCAGTACATTAATGGTACTAAATGGCCAAAGCAATAATGATGATCAGCATATTTTAGTATCCCAGCATTTTTTAAAATTTGTTATATTCCTATGAATTGGCACTTGGGTTTGTACATCCAAATTATTGTCCAAGTAATCTGCCGCAAGCTAGCAAGGGCTAAATAATTAGCCTGATCTATAGTAGGCCCATTTCAATTCTAGTCATAAGATTGATTGTTGATTTATTTTTATTGTTGATCATTCATAATGATGAACGATTATTGCTTTTGTATAATGCTGGCAAATGTATACTTATTTATAGTGTTGGTGTTGATCTCTCATGCTCATTTCATTGATTCATATATAATTTATTTAAATTTTGTTGAGGATGATGATGATTTATCATCACTCCAGGTTCATCCCCTGTTGATTTGTACCATTACAAATGGCTACCCAATTGTGGGCCAATGATATTCATGTATAGTGGCCATCACTATAAAATTGGTACTCAACTTGATCTCAATATAACCACATCTGAGGGGGAAAAGTATACATTTTATGCAGAATTAATTTTAAAGTATTACTGTGAAATATGTGTTAAGAGTATTGATGATTATACATTATAAAATAAGTTTTTTAATGTATATTTAAAAAGTTCATATACAGAGTTGAATAGAAAATCTGATTTTGGAGATTGGATTGGGTTTTTGACTGTTGGAGTTTGTTGTACTTTCAGTTTTGATGACAGATAATTTTATCATTGGCTTGATGATACAATGTTTGCATGCAACTGCATGGAGTGTGCTATCTAACCCATTTTCTGATTTCCTATTAATTATCATGGTGCAGTTAATATAATCCTGCCATGATCTCAGCTTCTAAGTCTCCAAGAAAAGGAGCAAGGGCATAGTTCCATAATTTCTAGCCCCTAAGACTCAAAGGAGCAGGGGTTTGCAAAGATTTTTATATTTTTGTCATATCAAGTATTGTAGTAGGTTATAGTATGTAAATTGAGGTAGCCCTTTTGGTGTTCATGGTGCATTGTGTACTTATAATCCAGTGGCTTAATTTTGTATCTATCTCAGAATTGCAAATCATTATTCATTGTTAGCTGTCAGATGCCTGTCAAATCTCTTAAAAACATTGATGAGTATATAGTTTGAGGTACGAACTTTATTTTGATTACGCATATATATTATGTAAAATATTGTTAGATGGGTGTATTATTTTTATTTTCCCCATGAGGTGGATTATGAGACAGTTATATTTCATGGAACCACATAATAATGTGTGTGCACATATATATAAAGTTAAAAGGAAAAGTAGAAAATAAATATACTGGTAATTATAAAATTCCACTATATTTTAATAAATTAATGTTTGTATAACATCTTTTAATAATTCTACAAAGTTGTTTTTGAAAGTAAGATGAATTGAAAAAGGGTCATTAATTTTTTTCAATCAAGTATAACAGGGCAGGTATAATCAAACCCTGTTGCATTAAATAGAGAAATATGTAGTTATATATTTATGCATTATAGAACATATTACTAACAAAACTAAAAATTTACAAGTCGATTTATAATCAACAATTTTATATAGTTGTATTGTATTATAGATTTTTTTTTAATGAAGAAAGCTCATAAAAGAGAGGTATGGGGGGTATTCACATGCTCTGATTTTTTTTCTTTTGCCAAACCCAGCTATACACATTGCTATGTATATGTATGAGTGTATTTAAATCAATGGAACAGAAAAATTCATAGGATAAAAATGAAAACATTTTGTTTGATAAACTTTTAAAAAAATATTAAAAGTCGAAGAAAGAATTATAAATATCAAGATGGAAGACCTATTGATCTATAGAACAATAAGTGACTTTTGCAAAACCTTGAAATGTTGAGTTCTACTAATTTAAAAAAAAAAAAAGGTGTAAAAAGCTTTTACAGTGCATTCCAATGAAGACACATGGAATGTTAATGGAAATGAAAAAAAAATGAATGAAAAGAAAGAGAAAGAATTAAGAGAAGGGGCGGAGTTGGCAATTCCTGATTTAAAAAAAAAGAGAAATTTTAAAATATATATATAAGTTTTTGGGTCGTGAAGAAAGCAGGCTTATTAGATTTATATATATAAAATAATCCAGAGATCAGCATTATATATTGGTGAAATATGGTTATACTGAGGTAAAAACTTCAACATGCGGGGTGTCCAAATCCCTCCCCTGAATGTATAGTAGCTGCCAGTATCTGAGAAGAGATGTAAAGCCTGAAAGATCGCCTCAATAAATAATGTTGGATCATCATCATATTTGTCAAAAGAAACAAAATAAATAAATAAAATTCAGCCAAGTGGAATCCAAACTTCAAAAATTCAGTTCATCGTCCAAGAACTGGAGATTGTCTTTCATAGGTGGATTCAATCTATTCCCCGGGGAAACACAGGTACTTTTTCTGTTTGCACATATATGTATGACTTACTAGTAAGCTTAATGAATTAAACTCCACGTAATCCAGAAAAACTGTTGGTTGACCTAATTATGACTTTTTTTTACTTGCATAGAAAGTTTTAAATTAATCTATGTATTATTATTATCATATCAATCCTTCCATGATTAAACTCTTGTAATATACATGTTATAGTGTGTTTGTGTGTGTGTGGGGGGGTGGGGTGAATAAAAAAAAAGGTAAACTAACAAAGAAGGGAAACAAAATCTAGAAGCACAAAATAATAAGTTATAAAAAAGAAAAAGAGGAAGATCAATAATCTATTGGTACAATATGTCAATCATAAATGTATTTTAAAATGAGTTTAAAGAATATCGCATGTCTGCGCTAATTTACGTAAATATTAGTATAAATAAATATGTATTAAATGATGAATTGTTTTTTTTTTTTAGTTCTTTTTTTTTTTGATTGGATTAAAATAGATTAGACCTACTCCCAGTAATTTTACTGCACGCCCTGAGAAAGCTAGCCGAAGGCCAGGTCATTTTATCATCGTATTATATACTTCATATTACCCAATATAATTCTTACTTACGGGTGAGATTGGTGCTTGGAGTGTTTATTTAGACGTCCATAAATATACTGTTGTGTAATATCGAAGGTAATTATATCTGCATAGGATATCCTAAAATCAAAGTGATAATATAAAGATCGCATTTTATAAAACAGATAATAATACGATTTGCATTTGATTGTTTTTTTTTGTTCACACGCGTATATAGATATATACACTCATACTCGCATAAAGACGAGTACTTCCAGCAAAATAGAGAAAAGAGGTGAACCCGTTCCACAAGATAGGGAAAACATTTTTAATTATTGTATTTTTTTAATTCAACCCTGACTAAAAAGATTAGGAAGTTTTTTTTTTAGAGAACTACTATGAAGATATAACTGAAGGCAAGATATTAAACCCAGCTGCTGCTACTAGTGCAACAATGGTAGTTTGGATTCACATGGAAGCAAGACCTAACTTTTTTGTTCTCCAGAGCCGATATTGTATTAGAAATGCCTGAAGTCTATCCAATTCTAGACTAAATGGAACTGATTGAATGCCATTTGTTATTGGATCATACCTTTCCAATGATGACAATAAGTCAGTCTACTTTAGAAGGGACCAGATTACCTAGAGAGTCTATCAATTTGCTGAAGAATGTTTATTTGTATACTGTTTTATTTATATGTAGAAAAACACAGATAAAAGCACTGCATCATATATATATAAAGTACACCAGGTGAATTATTTTAAATAATTTATTCCAGTATATTTTATTAACAAAAGAAAGCTACAAAAACCTTTCTAGATTGGGGAGACAAAAAAACTTGCTGGAATATTTTTTAAAAGATGTTTATAATTAATCAACAGTAACCTGTCAAAGATATATTACTTTTTTTTTGTATAAAAAAAAAACTTTTATGAAGGACTGTCAAATAATTAATATTACTTTTTTTAAAAAATAAAAAGGAAAAAAGAAAAACTTTTTATTTGTTTACCAATGAATTAATAACTGATTCATATTATTTTTTATATATACACATGTATGTGTAATACTTTCAACATGAAATTAATTGTAAAAAATATATTTTTAATTTTATTATTTTGGCAAATTAAAATATCATATGATAGACGGCACACACATTTCCATGGGTATACATACATATGTGTAAATCAGTCATTATTTATGTATCATTAAAATGTGATATCTTATTTTTTTATTATTATATGACCATTCCCATATGTTATGGCACATCTGTAAGCTTATATAGACGCATTTTCATAAATTATTATACTGCATGTCTGTGTGCTTATATATAAGTGTGTTTCATGTAAACCTACTGAAACATATATTTAAATTACAATGTGGATTTCTTTTTGGTATTAATCAAAAACAGAGGGCTTAATTTAAATGTATAGCCATATTCAGCAGATCTTAATTTAATTGTTATTAATAAATTTATATTTCATTGTTTAAAGTTATTCCAGTGAATTTATTTAATCCTAAAATATTATAAATTATTATGTATTGTATTATATCTGTTCATAATAAGTTATAGAACTTTTGTTCCAGATCTAGATTCATGCATAATGGTCTCTTATCTAAAAAGGAATTTATATTCAATAGTTATGGACATCCAGTTGATGATGATACTGGATTGGCGCAAATAGAATATCCTTTAAAGTCCATGCACTATATTTTATTTAGTTTAGTATTTATTAGAAATTAAATTTATAGTTGATCAGTACATTAATGGTAAAGTGTCCAGAGAATTGATGATAATCAATATATGTTTTTTTTTTTTTTGCTATATATTCTGGTGGTTTAACACTTAAGTTTGTGCATCCAAATTAATATTTAAATAATCTGTCCCAAGCTGGTAAAGGCTAAATAACTAGCCTATTCTATAGTAGACTCATTTCAAATCCAGACACAAGATTGACTGTTGATTTATTTTTATTGTTGATCATTCACCATGATGAATGATTATTGCTGTTGTGTAATACTGGTGAACTTATACTTAAACAGTGTCTGTGCTGATCTCTCATGCTCCCCATATTCATTCCATTTTATATTTATATTCAATTCTATATTTTGACTAGGGGTTGATAATATTCCATCACCCCAGTGGGTCTGTATTGTTACAATATATATATATAAAATATAATCAGCAGAGAGAGCTTAAATGTACTCATTCATAATAAAATATAGCTCTATAATATGTAAATTAAATAACTGATTACATTTTAGGGGTATATATTTGTCTTGAAAGAGGAAGGGAGAATTAATGTGTCAATTTTGAATAATGGTTATTGGGATTATCAGTAAAAATAATTTTTATATAATAGAAAACTTATATTTTGATTATTACCTATCACATAAATGGGCAGTTTTTAATCAATTATTGTTGTTGTTTGCAAAATTTTATTTACTAGTTTTTAAATTGGTAATTGCTGAAAATAATGTAAACATCTTGAAGAGATAATGAAGGGCACTGGAATTTTTCTTGGTCAAATTATCTATGAATACTATTCTAACGGAATTGCCGTTATCTATCTATAAGATCGTATATATATATAACGATACACGTATATAGATTATTTTTATACCATATTTTTTTATGGGAATCCATATTTCGGTGTGATTATGATAAATAACTATGCATTCATCATTGGATTAATGCATTGACTGCTAGTATAACACAATTCCCTTTTTGGATTGTAAGAATTCAACAAACAACAAAAAAAAAAAGTTAGATTAAAACATTTGGCGAATCGCTATTTCTCGCCCAGCATATTTATGAGCATCACTTTATGACCTCAAATGCCAATCTTATATGAATATAAGAATTATGCTGGGAGAGCTGGAATACCAATATGGAGAATTATAAGATAGTAGCCTCTAGTTTGCTCACTCGGGGTGGGTGATTATTTAATCGTGGGAAATATATGGGGATTACACTATATGAGACACATTTTCTTCAATGGAATAGTTATTACATTAACTTTAAATTCTAGTAATCTAAAAAACTCAAAAACAAAGAAATAACACAAATATACGTAAGTTTTATTTAACTTTAATCTTATACCTTTATTTCTATACTATTTATATGACCTGATTATTTTGTGCTCAAAATGATGAGAAATGCATGCATACACGCACACTGCATAGAAATATATAAAATGCAATAGAAAATACAAATAAAAAGAAAGATAATATCATATTCATCTGGATATACACACACAAAAAAAATCACTTTAAGTTCAGAAGAAGAGTTAATTAATAATGTTTATGCGGAAAGTTTATGTGTAGTTCAAAATGCACTAACATTTGAAATATTAAACGAATATAGGTGGTAAATGTGCACATTACCTGCATTTCTTTTCTTCTCTGGAGAAAACTAAAGGTAAAATCTTTTTCTTTTCATTATATATCGCCCTTGATGTGATGGCCATGAAAGTTTGTGATTGCGGCGGTCCGATCTACTTGATTGGTTTTCCATTTGCTAACTTTATTGGAGTTTGGTTTTTTTGCTTTGGAGTGATTGGTTTCCTTTAATAGAATTGACTCAGCAGCAACTTTAGTATCTTTGTGGGATGGGATTGTAAAGCCCAGCACGCTTACGCTTCTACCCCAGCCTGCTCAATATTTGACGAAGATCTTTTCAGCTTTTCTTCCATTTCCAACTTCCTCAATTTATTTCTTTTCTAAAGTTGTTTCCACAACATTATGGACAAAGCGAATAAATATTATCTTCTATAATTTTAAACAATACCAGCTAAGTTATCGACAGCAAGTTGCAAACAAGAATAATCATTAGAATCAGAAATCAATTAAATCTTATTAAATTTCTTTTTATAGTCCCCCCTTTTCTAGAAAGTTCTGTTATTTCACCTTTGTCACTCAAATCCGGATTCCTTAAAACAAAAAGCTTTTAGCACCTTTGTATTTTTGGCTTGCCTGAAATTCTTTAATGAATGGAAACAACTTCGGCAACGAACATTCCTCAGATATAGACCAAGTTATTTTTTGAGATTTTTTTTCATTTAATCTCTCCAAAATAAAATTAAAGGCGTTCCATTTTGAAAATAAAAATATATCCCTATACCTGCATTTTTATTTTTTTTGTTTTCTCTCTTTTTTTTATATTTGTTTTCTATATTATTCCATACAGCAAAATATACCCATGCATTTCCATAAGACAAAAGAGCACACATACCCCCACTTCTCCTGTTTATTTTAACCTTTTTAAATCCCCATCTAGACTTATATATATATAAAAAATACATCTATTTTTTTTTTACTCAGATATTGACCTAGATCTATGCTAATTTCCCCTTCTTGAAACAGGGTTTAAATCTAGCCCTGTTACACTATATTCATTAAATTATATTTATATATAAGATAACAAGATTTAAATTGTTTAAAATCAAAATAACAATAGAACTATTTAAAATTTTGATTTTAATAAACTATTTATTAATTTAAAAAAATTATAATATAATACTAATACAGTATATTAAATGAATAAAATAGTCATCAGGTTTCATTAGTAGGATGTGTTACTTGGAAAAAAATTATAAGCGTAACCTCAAATATTATATAATTTCTAAGCCTTAAAAGAATTTAATGTATATTTAATCTGATTAGTAAGAATTAAAGTTGAAAAATTTGATTTAAAAATATTAGAAATTTTTATTTAATACTAATATCTTTCATTATTTCATTTTTATTTCATATATAATAATGATATAAAAGCATGCAGTTAAAAATATGTAAAAAAAATAGCATATACCGTAAATGTCCATGATAAGAGTTAAACAACAAACTTTTAACAAATCTTTTTTTTTTTTTGAGTATTTACCACAAAGTATTTGAATTTTTTTATTTTTGTATTCATTTTTAATATCAGATATGCACTCACTCATTCCTCTACAATATTCATATTACATTTAAAACAAGTAACATAACGATAAAGTGATAGATTTGGAAGCTAAAGGTTCCAATAAGAAAGTCAGCTTGTCATATTCATGTTTAAATGTCATGATTTTCTCATTTTTCAAACAATAAACATTTGAATATAATTATTTTTATTTGTGCATTCTGTTATATTTCTCTGAAAACTTACAAATAATATTATTATATAATTTTTTTTAAATGGGAAAAAAATAAATAAATTTATAATAGTAAATAAATGAATGAATCTCTTTCAATAAACATGATCCATAGTAGAGGGCAAAAACCTTTTCATAACCTTCTTACAAAATAAAATGAGATCATATAAATAATTGTGGATAGTTACTAAGTTTTATTTATGAATATGAAACTTAGGCATTTAATAAATGAGCCATCAGAACTTCAAACCATTCAATAAAGTATGAAGAGCTGTATATCTGGAATAATAATAAAATATCAAAAAATAAAATAAAGGGTAATAGAACAAATGAATATCACTGATATCATTGAAAAAATGAGTAAACTGAAATGTATTTGAGCTGGAAAAACTGTTAGAAGATATAATAATAGTCGAGAGGTGAAATTTTAAACTGATCCCAGAGATTTAAAAGACCTAGAAAGATATCTCATATGAGATAGATGGATAAAATAAGGAAATAAAAAAAGGGTTAAGGATCAGAAGAATTGAATTAAACTTGGAGAGCCCTTTATCCTGAAATGATTGATAAGAACTGAAAATAATGATGACGATGATTTAAAAATGTAAGTAAATGTTTAAAATGAACAAGCATATATATATAAATTTTAATAAATTATCATGCTTCTTTTAAAATAGTCTCTTTCAACTTGGAAATCAAATGTAATATAAATTTCTTTCATATAAAGATTTCAACTACATTAGGAATAAATATGAAAACATGTAGACAGTAATATAGTTAAAAAAACTTTTGATAATTATGTTTATTTCTTATGATTCTTCTGTTTCTCTTTCTTCCCTATATTCCTCTTTTTACATTTATTTTCATAACTAAGGTATAGATACTTACTGCACATAAATCTTTTTATTTTATACATTTTGGTGTATATTATATTAAATTCCATTCTTTTTTTGATAATACAATGGTTTTATTCTAACTGAAGATGTACATAATTTTAAATTTGAAACTATAGCATTATATAAAGTCTGTAAAAAAAAAAACGCCATGGCAAATTAATTTAATTAAGTTGATATGATGTTATTTTCTAATTCTCTATTCTGATAAGCAGAATTTTTTTTTTTTTTTAGAAAATTACTTTAGCAACTATTAATTTTATTTTGAGTAAGTGTTATATATTTTTATTTCTTTCAATTTTTAATACAAAACTATTAAAACATTTAAATTATTATGCATATTTTTTAGTGTATTATATATAAGTTATGAAAAAATACTGACAACAAATTACTTTGCAAGATGAATCTTGGGATTTGAAAGAACATGCCACACAATTACCAAGAAGTGGTGGGAGGCAAAAAGTTTCTAATGAAGAATGTATATAAAAAAATGGATTGGAGAGAAATTTTATTAAAGAAAGTTAAAAATTATTTAGCCATATATGTCAAATAATTGATGATCAAAAATTAAAAATTCTAATATTTGGCATTATACAAGGCATACGCAAAAGAGGAAGATCTCAGAAAGTGTAAATAGATTGAGATAACTGATGAAGGAAGAATCATATTTTCAGATGATTAAAATAACTGATTTAACTTTTCATGACAAATTTCAGACTGCTGAATTTACATTTTAAAAAATTAAGACATTACCCCCCCCCCCCCAATCAATCTCCTCTAACATATGCTAATATTAATTAATTCCTCCTCTCTAATTTAAATTATATATAAAATAGAATTTGATCTTTATGATAAGATATACAATTTAAATTTTTTTGTATTAAAAATATTGGTAATAGTATGAATACTAAACCCCACCACTTGATGGCATTGTTTTTCATAAAATGCACATCAATATACCGTTTTAGCAGCCTTAACTTATGGCTGATACTACAATAGGTGTTTTGAGCCATAACAGGCCACCTGAGGACGATGTATTCTATGATTACATAACAAAATACTATGCCCACTGCATTGTGACAGTATTCGTCAAGTGAGCGCTCTTGAACTCTCGCTACGGTCTGATTTGATGGTGGCCATATTTGAAAGAGATGAAATTCTGCAAAAATTCATTGTTGGAAATTTTTTAGAAAGCATAGGTGAATTAGTATAACATATTAAGAATTGTCATGCCATCACATGTTTCCCTACGCTTTTGAACTGCACACAATTTGAAAAGGTGATTCTTTTTAGCAGAGTTTTTTCTGATTTCACGCGCAAATGCCCGTTTATGCATGAATCCGTGCAAGAACTGTAAGGGAAGTTGGTTCGAGGGCTCCAAAATCCCGTTACTTACAGCTTTGAGGCTTCCCTGTTATTTTATTTGCGTGTTATTTTTGGAGTTTTTTTTTTATGCCCCCAAAAATGGTGTTTTTTTTTCTTACTTGTTTTGGTTCACAACTTGTCAAAAGTTTCATTTATTTTGGATTCAATAAATTATTTTATGGGAAACTGTTGCTGTTGTTCACATGATTAGAAAGTAGGTAGGTAATATTTGATAAATTTCATTAATAGTTAACTAAAGTAGGTAATATTTTATTATACCAAAAATTAAAAAAGTGTTTAAGAGTTTATTCAAAAGGCCCCACCCCCCAAAAAATATATATAAAATAATAATAAAGAACTGTGCAGTAACATAATAAAATGTTCAAAAAGAAAATCCAAAAAGAAGTCGATAATTAAAAATCAAAATAAATCTTCCCCGCCACCCCACCCCACATCCCCCGGCTTTAAAAAAAGTTTTCTTTAAAAACAAACTGTTTATGTCTTTTTTAAAATTAAAGGCCCAAAAATTAAGGAAGAACTTTTCGCTATCATATAATATAACTTTCTGTAACATAAAGATTTAAAACAAAAAAATAAAAAAGCCTCGTAATAAATTAACCAAAACAAAAAAGATGACAATTCAAAATCAAAACCACCCCTCTCCCCTCCACCCTCTAAAAAAACCAAGTGTTGGTTTATTCAAAAGTACCGAATTGTTGAAGTCTTTCAGCAAATCAAAACATCAACCAAAAAAAAAAAAAAAAAGAAGATAAGTTAAACGCAAACAACCAACCCCCCTCCACCAACTAAAAACAACAAAGTGTTTGTTACCATATGTTTGTGTAAACAAACTGACGGAGCGTTAATCGATAATTTAAAAGCAAACCAACACCCCTAATACCATCTAAAAACAAAGTGTTTGTTACTTAAAAAAACTAACCCCCAAAAAATAAAAAAACCGGGTTAAAAAAAAAACTTTGGTTTATCGTAAGTAATATTATGTAAAGAAACCGATGGACAGTTAGTCGCAAATTTAAAAACAAACCAACACTCCAAACCATCTAAAAACAAAGTATTTGTTTATTAAGAAACGAAAAAAAAAAAAAAAGCCCTGGTGGAATAAAAAAAAAAACTTTGGTGGTTTACCGTAATATTATGTAAACCAAACAGATGGGCCGATGACAGAAAAAAATTAAAAACCAGTTGAAAGAAAAAAAAAAAATTTTTACCGTAATATTATGTAAACAAACAGATGGCCCGTGAATCGGTATATTGATGTGCATTGGGCGAAAAAGAGCGCCATCAAACGGTACCAAAATATCTTTATTTTTCCTATCAATTCCAATTATAAATGCACTTAGTTCTACTTTATTATATATCAGCCAGTATTTTACTATGTGTTGGTACTTTAAGATCATTTAATTTAGAACTTCTAATTAATACCTAATTTTCTACTTCGAATTTGTGTAGTTGTCTTTAGTTCCATTTCATTTTATATTTAGTTTCCTTTACTGGACTAACAGTAGTTTTATTCAATTCTGTATCCTGTTCAGGGATAATATATTTTAATACATGTGAAGCAGAACTTGCCATCCTATCATTATTATAGATGAATCTTTTTTTTAAGAACTTTTGTAATTTCTATTTTTGAATTTATTTATCGGAACTACAACTTCATAATAACATCTTATAATAGCATTTTTGTTCTCAAGTAAGGTACACATTATTTCTCAGTTTGACTTCTAAACTTGAATATAAAAACTTTTAGTTGCAGTTTTATTTCATTTTCCTTACTTCTTTAAAATTATGACTTTGTTTTGTTTTTATTATTTTCATCATTTCAATTTGATTTTTTCTGGTTGGAGATGGTGTATGCTCAATATTCTTTAATTATATTTTAAAATATGTCAGGCTTTCATAAGTAGAGAATCACACACTATATATATATGTTTGTAAAAAAGTAAACTGATTATAATTTTTACCTGGTTAAAAAATAATTATTTCCATGATCAATGATTATAAAAAAGATCCCGTATAATCTTTTAAACTTCCAAATAAAGCAAATATACTTTAGTAAGTTTAATGATATTTAAGTACTTGATACAACTGATGAAGGGAGTTTCGCTGATACCAGTCCTGTGAGCATTGTATTATAATTCAGAAGTTAACTATTGTACATTATCTAATAAATGGCTACCATTTGCCTTATACGATAATTGTTCTAAATTTGAAAAACATACATTTTTTTAAAAATATATATGTTTTTTTTGTATATTGTAGATATAAATACTATAAGCTAATTAATTCACTCATTTCTAATTATCAATGCACATCATCTTATATAAGCTGGTTACTTTGATATTTTAATTTAAAGCAAATATCTTTTACTGGACATCTAAATGCAAATTCATCTAATAAAAATTACCATCTGATTGTATTAGGGATGAGACTTTAAATTGTCTCAAGATATTAAAAGACGAAACTCATTCCAAAAAAAATATGATAAAGTAATATATAAATATATAAACACTATACAATGTGTATCATTAAATCATAAAAATATTTACTAAATATTTTTTTTTGTTTAAAAAAACTAAAAAAATGACATATAATTTTTTATTACCACAAAATAATTTGTTTTTAAGGTGATTATGCATTAAGTAATGAATATTTATTATTATAGAAAAAAATATTTAAAAAAAACCCATTGTTTTAGTTTTAGAAAATTAATATAATAAGACTTGAATTCTTAACAGAAGAGTAATACAAAGACCTCAGAATATTAAATGAAGTATGGAGAAATGTATGTTGAGAATAAAGGCAACAGACAAATATTATTGACATCATTAAAAGAATTAAAAGACCAAAATGGAGCTGAGTAGAACATATTTAGTCTTCAACTGAATTTCAAGAAATTGTGTAAGATCTAGATAAAGATCATATATGAGATGATAAGATGAAATATGAAAATTGCTGGTGTGATATGGATTAGAGAAACTATGGTTTACAGAAATTGAATTAAACTCGGAGAGACCTTCATTCTACAGTACATCAATAATGGTTGATGATGATTTATTTTAAAAATACGTTTGTTAGTAGTTTAAACTTTTGGCACGTTAACCATTCATTCAGCTGATTTTAGCAATGTTAATCGCATTCTAGCTGTCAATAACTTGAGTGCATCACAAACTAAAGCAAAAAAAAAAAAAAAATAATGGAATAGAATGAAAGAAAAATTGTTCAACTGATGACTGAAGTAGAAATACAAGAATAAAAATGAAAATTGCAAGGCTAAACAAGATTTTAATACAGCTAGAAGTTTGTTCTGCAGTCCCGTGAAGTTATAATTGAGAAAGAAATATGTAAAGTGTTTTGTTTGTATTAGTGCAATATATAGAACAGAAATTAGGAACAATTAGAAAAAAACAAAAGGAAAAATGACTGAAGATTTTAAAAATATAGATTTTGAGAATGCAAAAGAGAAGTTGGAAGAATAAGATTAGAAACAAAAAGATTTGAAAAAAAAAATGCACAAAAATTATTACTTTTTGAAAAAAATTAAAAAGGTCTCAATTGGACATTTATTTATTACATGGAGAAATTATGAATGATATTTTGGGACTGAAGAGAAATTAGTAAACTTCTGAAGAATAGCAAGATAATGAAAAAAGGGTCTAGGATACTACACAGAATCTGCTTTTTGTTGGAATAATGATGATGAAATCAGAATAAATATAAGCAATAGTTTAAAATAAGATTCATAATGCCATAATTTAACCATTTCAATATACAAATAAAAGTAACTACATGTTAGAGAAGAAATAATAAGATAGTAAAAAGACCATATAGAAAACTCTTTTTTAAAATAATATATTAATTATCATTATATTTACATTTATTATATAATTATTTCTCATGCAAAATTAGCAAATGTTTGTCTGTTCTATACATTGGAATGTAAGATGTGATATTAAAACTATTGACCAGTGATTCAATGAAGCCTGTGGATCCATATGGAAAATAGTATAAAAAAAATGAACCTGAGTAAAGTTGACAGACCCAATCTAATATTAGATATGTAAAATAAATAATTCAAATTTAGATACATAATGGCTTGTGATTCTAAAAGCAAGCTTACTATAGAATCCTTGCAGAGCATGCTCAGTTGAATTAATGGAAATAAATAATGTTGAACTATATATAAGAGATGTAGTCTTTTTTTTTTAAAAAAAAAGAATCAATAAAATTAAATAATAAAGAAGAAAATAGTGAATACTTACATCATAAATAAAATCTAATGGAAGTGGCATTCTAAGATCAAATAATGTCAAACCCTGAAAATTGCCAAAAATGGAAAAATTAGATAAATATTTATTAAACATTTTAAAAACTCATAAAGAAAAAAAATAAGTGAATAATAACCTTTCCATTGACACAACAACACACTATCATATGAGGACATATAGGGTCTGCAGCAAGCCCTGTTCGATCGCGGCCATTAAAAGCACCTACAAGTTAAAATCAATGTTTTCATTAAACAGTAACATAAAAAATACACATACACAACATTTATACGTATATATATATACATACTTGCATCCAAATACATTTAACAGGATCAACTTCTAACATACTTGATAGATTCATCAAAGCAATTGGATTTGCAGAGGTAGTTAATGTAACAAAAATGAAAAAAAAACCCTACAACTTTCCAATTTTCTGCTTTTGCTAAACACTTTTAAAATGTTCATTAATATATAAAAAATTCTAAAACTGAGTTTTCCATACTTTTTTAAACAAGCATTATTTTTTATTAATTAATTTACTATAGTAAAAGTGATTCTCGTGACACTAATTAAATGATAATTTAAAAAAAAAAAAAAAAATTAATATATTATCTATAACCTAGGGTTAGAGGCCGATCAGATAAATAAGCAAGCTAAGAATTTTTTTTCCAGATAATCTAGCCAGCTACCCACTATAAAGAATATTTGAATATTACAAGTTAGAATGAAATAGTTCAATGTTAACTTGGTTTAATCAAATGAATGTTAATGTATAGACTAAAATCCACAAATGTCACTGCAGTGTGATGTAGAACTTCATCACTGGTTGACTGAAATATTGTTGTAGATGCTGAGCTCTACTTTTTATAATAGAAAAGAATGTAACTCTCAGTAACCAAATATTGTCTAATAAAGACACAATAGCTTTTTCATAAAACTTACTTTGGCCATTGAAAATGTAAGAAAAAGTGTATTAAATTTTAAATCTCAGAATATGTCTAAAAAGCTAATTCCATATACATTATGACTAAGAAGTTATCTTATTCACTTAAATGTCATATAAGTATTTTCATAAAATATTATAATTGAATCATAACTTACAGTTATCATAAGATGCTAACTGCTCTCCCCGCTCAATGTCAATCACAGCCAAACGCCGAGCCGTAGTGGTGGCCAATATCTGTAATGAAATAAAATTTAATCAATATAAAATTCATATAATAAATTTACTTATGAAAAATTCATTTTAATGCTACTCACTTTAGTTCCATCACTGCTAAACCGAACAGCATTGACATTACGAGCTAGACTCATGGTGGTAATCTTTTGAAATATAATTATAAAAAACTTAATACAATTTATAAAATAAAATTAAAAAAACTGTTTCAAATAATATTTAATTGTAAAATTATTGTAACCTTATACGTTATAATTTCTAAAATGTAATCTTCAAGAGCCCCCACCCTTTCCACGTCTGTTAAATATTAAGTGCATTTCAAATTTAATGGATTTACATGATTTCAAAAGAATAAGCACAAAATGCTATACTACATATATGGCTTTTGACATTATTCAAGACTTTTTTTTTTTGTAAGAGACAACTAGTTCATGATTTTCATTTGTCATCATTTCTTTTCTCTGCCTGTGGACAAATATGCATCTACTGGACAATATCAATGCATTTGCAAACTGATAAGCATATGCAATAATTAGATAATCATTTACTAACCAATATATATAAATGAAATAAGGGACTTCGTGATATAATGGTTAGCACATCTGCTTGCTTACTCATAATTTAAGGTTCAAATTTAGAGTATCTTGAAATTTTTATCAGTTACTTAAGGATTTCTAAACAAACTTAGAATTTCTCTCATGTAATTGATTCATAGCAACCCAGCTGCTTTTAATTAGAGGATAAACCAGAAAGAAAAACAAAAAAAAATCTTGCCAACTAACAACTGAGTAGCTAGGGCAAAATTTATCACCAGATGCTTTAATATGATTTCTATTAATTGTCTTTCCTTTAGATTAATTTCTAGAAACATATTAACTGTTAGCAATGTTTCAGATTGTAGAGTCTAAAATAATTCATAAGAATTATACCATTAATAACTCATTCGATTCTCTCCCTAAGAGAAGAATGAAGACTTCTAGTGACATCATATTTGCTTCCAGTAGTTGTTCAACATGGCAAACAGTTTTCAGGTTTATATTAATAGTAATAACTGTATGGTTTATTGTTCAGAAAATCACATGATACTTTGAAAATCAAAATGATCATGATCAATCTAAGAATATTTAGCTTGTAAGTCTAACACTTGACCACTGAATAAACCACACAAGATTCTTAAATCAATTAAGAGATTAGGATATAATATTAAGATCTGAGAGAATATTATTTTTTCCTATTAGGTTTAATTATTTTTCTATATTGTATTCCAATAAGGTTATCTTTACTGATGTGCAAGCTACATTTTGAAAATCAATAGACTGCAATTTATTTTTCACATTCACATTCAAAATCAGTAGATATAAATAAGAATAATGAGCAATTCTCATATAAAGATTTATTTATAACTTTTGATTGTCAAAAATAATGTTGTGATTGATGACTAAATTATATATTGTACAGGGATTTAATAATTAGGAACAATTATGTTTCAAAATACAGTATTAACTAAAAAATAAAACAAAATTTGATGAAAATATATAACTGTGTTAAGTTTGATTATGCTCAGTTAAAATATGCAAGACTTAATTTCATTCGTGTAATAAATATATTTTTAAAAAATCTGTAAAATCTTACTTGATAACTCATTAACATTTCACATCTAAGAGCACTATATAAATTCACTTTACCATCGTAAGCACCGGAACAAAATAAATAACGATCCTACAAAAACAAAAATTTTTAACTTTTAATTCAATACATATAAAAAATGTTAATTTAAATTTTTTAACTAATAGTTTAATTAATAGAGAAAAGGTGAATGCAAATTTATGATAATTGGGTATTTTAATGGAAACACTTAATAAAAGGAATGTGTTAATCATATACAATAGTTATAAATATCGATAAGAAAATTATCTCTTACCTATTTAGAAGATAAACATATTCATTAACATTATTTTAAAATGCTATCTTTCTGACAAAATGAAAAATGGAAAAGCAACAACTAAAATAGTTTGGAAGTTTAAACCAGACTGGATATTACATGACCAAAAAAGTTATTACTAACAATGATGTCAAGAAGGGAAAAAAAACTCCATAAAGATGGCTTCAACAAATATGTACATAGAATTAATTATAAAATGATTGCATATGATTTCTGAAAAAATAGAAATGTAGAGAAAAAAAAGAGGAAATAAGAGTTAAATAAGGAAGTTATAAATGCATATTTGTATAATGTATATTGAGACTAATAGTCTCAATCCAGAAAATTAGTGGAAGTAAATAATTATTAAACGAAAAAAAAAATAGAAAACAAAATTACTATCAAGGTTATTCTACTGATTTTCTTGATGTGTTCAACACACTAAACTTATTACAAATATAAGGACATAATAGTTATACAATATTAGAGCACAAATTTTACTTCAACCATTAAATATTCAGAATGATTGTGGAATGAATGAAAATGTATATAATGTTGAGACAATGTAAACCTACAATCATATTAGCAAATTAATATATTTATTTAAAAAAAATGCTACTACAAATAATAAATGTATCATTTCTAAAAGAATTAATAATAACAATTGAATCATGTTAATCCATTACTTTTATTTTGAAATGAATAATATGTAAATAAAATATAAATCTATGAAAATATATTTACTGATTGTTTACAGTAATCAATTTTTGAACAAAAACCGTGAAACTAGTATTCATTCTAATATAGAACAGTAGAGAATAAAAGTGTAATAATTAACACATTTGTTTTTTTAGGGAAAAAACTTAATGTTAGTGGATTATTTATAAACATCAAGCATGCTAAAAATAGCAAAGCAAAATTGGGAAAGGCCCCCTTTTCTTCATTAATTATATTTCCAAAAAATTGAAGAAAAATAATTGAAGTATTGTGTTTTTTTTTGAAATGCAAATGTCCAATTATAAATGCAATTCAAACCAAATGAAAACCTGAATTAAAGCAATGTAGTTCATGTTATCAACTAGAATTATTGATATTTTGTTTACTGATTATAGTAAGTCTCATGGACAATAAAATAAGTTAGTGTAAAAGAGTAAAATATTAGATTAATTTTATTTATTGTAATTGTTGTATTTTTGTAAAAATTGCATTCAAGTTTGTGCACTCCAGAAAAACTAGAATTATTCGAGTACATCTTCAGTTGACTTTCCTGTTCAATTCTGGTAGGAGAGATTTAGCGTGAGTGCTTCAGTTAACGTCCAGCACTATGGAAATGTAGTTCACGGGCATAGCTGAATAGGCCCACAGAGATTGGGAGTCCATAGCCTGAGGAAACTGTCTGCTATAATTAAGAGTCGAGTTTCCAGCGGTTTTCAAGTGGAGTTACTGGTGGACTGTTGCAGAGACAGAAGCTATAAGGAGCTTATAGTCGGCCGCAGTGCTTCACTACGATGTGTTCGTGTACAGCTAAACTGGAATCGCTTTGTAGCAGCCAGCCTAAATGTACATCGAGGGAATTGAACATTAGCGAACTGTAGAGATAGTGTTGTTACAAACTATTTACTATTCCGATTACTTAAAAATATTGTGAGTCTTTTATTGTATATATTCATTTGCTGGCTGCCCAGTCATACTTGCGGACACAGCATTAGAGTCACATTTTGAACCTGTGAGTAGTGAATAAGTTTTGCATTACAACAAGCTTAGCCGTAGATGGAGAAACCAGGTGAAAATGGAAATCCCAGTTAGAAAACGTTAATAAATGGAAATGAATAGCTAAAGTATTCGCTGCAAGTTTATGTGATGTAACAATGGTGAAAGTTTGGAAATAAAATGCTTGCACAGTCATCATCAGTAGCTGAGTCCCACCATGCTTGCGCAGTCACCATTGAACCTGTAACAGGTGAAGAAGTTCGGCAGCAGTTTTGAATTGAACACTTCTGAGCAAAATAACAGGAAATATGTTTCCTCCAAGTAGTAATAGAAAAACAAAATTCCAAGGAATCGCAACAAGGATTTTTCTGGAGTGGGGGAAGGTGTTGTATTTTTGTAAAAATTGCATACAAGTTTGTGCACTCCAGAAAAACTAGAATTATTCGAGTGCATCCCCAGTTGACTTTCCTGTTCAATTCTGGTAGGAAAGATCTAGTATCAATGCTTCGGTTAATGTCCAGCGCTCAATGGAAATGTAGTTCACGGGCATAGCTGAATAGGCCCACAGAGATTGGGAGATCCTAGCCTGAGGAAACCGCCTGGATAGCAGCTAAATTAGAATTGAGTTTCCAGCGGTTTTCAAGTGGAGTTATTGGTGGACTGTTGCAGAGATGGAAGCTGTAAGGAGCTTATAGTTGGTCGCAGTGCAACACTACGATGTGTTCATGTACAGCTAAACTGGACCGGGGGCAAGGTGTGCGTAAACCTAGCCCATTGTGAACTGCTTTGTAGCCAGTCTGAATGTACACTGAGCAACACTACGATGTGTTCATGTACAGTTAAACTGGACCAGAGGCAAGGTGTGCGTAGCCAGTCTGAATGTACATCGAGGAAATTAAACATTAGCGAACTGTAGAGATAGTGTTATTATAAACTATTCGCTATTCTGATTACTTAAAAATATTGCGAGTCTTCTATTGTATATATTCATTTGCTGGCCGCCCAGTCATACTTGTGGACACAGCAGTAATCATAAAATAATTGATAAAAAAAACTTGTCTTAGTTAACTTACGTTTGGTCAAACTCAATAAAAAAAAGAAGAGAACTAATTTTAAAGATGATATTGGAAATTTAAATTTAAAAAAAACTCAACCAAGTGACCAATTAGTGATAAATATATTACTGGATTATTTAAAAAATGATAATATTGATGGTAGTACATAGTACAAGCATAAAAAAAGGCACAATTATAAATATTAAATTTCATTAATTCGTATATAATTCATAATAATGAGTGCATGTTTTTCAAAAAATCAATGAAAATATTAAATTGGACAAATGTACTTTTATCTTTTGATTTCATTAATAAAGAACATAGCTTAACATTATAGTGGAGATGGCAATACTTTAAATTTAGCATATAAAAAAAAATTTAATACATACAATATTTATCAAATGCTCATTATATTAGTGCCCTGAGCAGATGAGTCTGCATTTATCTTGAATGTAAAGGAAAGTGCAGATAAAGATGAGAAAATGTTTTATTCCATAATGCAAATACTTTAAAAGAGAATATTTGAGAAATAAGTAGTTTAAAATATTCACTGAATATCTCTGCCCAAATTCATAAATGAATATGGACACAAACAGTATTGCACATAAAATACAATCAAAATAATGAATGTTTTGAGTACAATTTAAAATACACTTACTTTTTTAAAATTAATTTATGTATGTGGATTTGGGGCAGTGACACACTATTTCTTTTTTATGATTTATATAAAAATTATTTCAAACATTTGATTACTTTATTTATTTCATTCAAAAATAGTAAAAAACATTAAAGATCTTAAATAAAGTTTTTCATTAGAGCAACGTAATAGGCATATTTTAAACTGCACATCTGCATCTATCAGATATTTAGTCTTTTATTTATTTTATTGTTATTCAATTCCTTTCGTTGTTACATTACTTCTATATTCATGTAAATAAATTCATTATTTCATTTACTTAATAGTTCTCATTTAAATTATTCTTCATTCATCCATTTATGTACCTTATTTTGGGATTAATAAAAGCTCATCACTAATTATTATAGTGGGTTCTCCTAAAATTCATCATGATTCTATTAATTTTAGTAATATAATAATTAGGATCTAGTTTTAGAATATATATTCCTGATGTGTTGGCTGTGGTGAGCTAATATAATGGGTAGGGACTTTAGCAGAACACACATTAAATAAATATCATGATTTATATAGTGCCTATGAATGAAATATTTGTAAATCTGGATAAATGATTTTGACTTTACTTATATTCTAGTATATACCATTGATCTTTTATATTTTCCCATGCATATATTAAAATGAGTGATTGTCAATTGCATTATTCACTCTGTCTACTGTCACTACACAGGAAAACCTCAAATATATGATAATCATAAAAAGTCATAAAAAACATAGTAGATTATTATGCTATTCACAAATACTAATAAATACAACAGCAAAGATTTAACTTCACAAAAAATTTTCACTAAGAAAGTCTATATTGTAAAAACAAAATATTATTCAGTTATAATTCTGCTAACAAAGTTTTTTTTTTAAGTTTCCAAAAATTTACTTTACTATTCTTAATTTAAAAATGTGTGTTTTGTCTCCCAAGATATCCCATGCAGAGTCAAGTTCTTAATTATTTAAGGGATTTTTTCTGACTCTTCGTTTATCGATCCAAAAGTTGGTGACAATAAGGTTTAATTCTAATATCCCATCTGGTGTAAAATTCCTGATTATATCACAAATTCTTTCTAACTTCTATTTTCATAAAATAATATTGCAACTAATGTCAGGGATTTCAAATTACTCATAAGCTTACAAGGCTAAAGAAATTACAGGATTCATATTATGGAGTAAAGCTCTTACTAAAGCAATAAATCAAATATTGTTAAAGTTCTAATGACTAGCTGAGGTAGTACTCACTTATAGCATTTTAATCATAACTATAGGTCTTTGAATTTTTTTTATATTAAGTTTAATAGTGACTGTATATGATGTTTGGGCATTTCTTAAAAAAAACCCATCTCTTAAAAACATCCAAAAACATTTCACAAATATTCTTATGAAAGGGGAGAGCTTTAATCAAATCGAACAAGTCACAGGAAGCTATGAATGAATTTAGACACAATAAAAAGGAACAAAATGTGACAATAAACCAGATGGAAGAAAAAATGATTATTAAAATAAACAAAGTACAGGGTGCAAAAGAGTCTGTGAATAATGATTCAAAGAAGCCTGAAAATTGTGCAAGAGTAAATAGGGGACCTGGATAGTCAATTTTAAATCTCTACAGTTCTGAGATGATAGTTGAATCATGGAGAGAGAAAAATAATTGGAGGACAACTATAGATAAGATGGTCAAACTTACAAAAAATAGCAATGGCTACTTTAAAAAGGAGAGCACATGAAAAGAAGATAGAAGAGACAAAGATAAATATTCCATCTATGAACAGAATGGCTGAGATTGTAAACCAGTTCTTAAAAAAGCTTTTTCAAGAAATGCTTGCAAGATACTCATTGAATTTATTAATAGTTTGGAAAGATATTTCAGCATTAATGCCCTGAAGAGGTGAAGCTAGCAATAGCTTGTAGCTATCTACAAGGAGCATCCGAAGCATAGTGGGCTTTGTTATTCACCCATTCTTCTAACTTTGCTGAATTTAAACAAGTACTCATGAAATTCTATTTGAGTGAGGATTATCAGGAAGGTATTTAACATGAAATATTCCAGAGAAGTGTCCATCTGATGAGCCATACTCCCCTTTTTTAGAAAGCAGGAAGCAAAATTGAGAGCGATCATAACAGATTCACTCTGATCTTAGATACAAATAAGGATATTAAGACAATTTCCCAAGCCATATTGAAAGAATGTTGCTTAGCACAGACTGCATACAATTGAGCAGTTGGATGAACAGTTGAATGCACTTGACGGCAATAAACCTGCATATGTTGAAAAAGGAGATTTAAACCTCCAACTAAACCAACATACAGAAGAGACACTAGTATAGTCCTCATATGAATGCCATCCAATATGGCAAGCACAATGTCAAGCCACCACCATGGTACCAGAACAGAAAAGAAATGTCACCTTGGAAGAAAAGATGACTGAGATCAACTGGTAGCCAAATAGTCCTACCAGAACAAGGATAATTATATGATCTAGAAGTGGGTCAAACCTTCAACATACAGGAGACACTCATTAGGAACATGGTTCCCCAACCCATACCAAAACATGGATAATTAGATGATCCAGAATATGGATAATTAGATGATCCAGAATTGGATCATATCTCATGAAAGAAAGTGATTATAAGAGATCTGATCATGATCATCAATCTGACCCAGAAATCAACAAAAAGCAAAATGATAAAACGGAAATTGAAGAGAAAAAGGTACTTTGCAGAAATTGAGAACAAATATTATGAAGTAGAACTTTCAATGCTGATGGTGGATAAGCAATGTTCTCATAGATGTAGGAATGCAGTGTTCATAATGCTCCAAAAGTTTTGTCTTGGCATTGCATCTACTTTAAGGTTTATCATCTCTCAGAGGAGCAGGGCTTTCTATCAGTAAAATACTGTATTGTCTACCAGGCAAAGATTTGTACCATGGGTCTGGAGCCTATAAGATTCTAAGTAAATGAATAAGACTTTAAACTAGGCCAAACATTTCTTTGGTCTTTTCTTTAAGGTGCCTGTTAGGTATGAGTTGTGTTTGTGCTTAAACTTAGATAGCTTTTATGATGCTCATGCTGCATTGCATTCTTGTGTTCTATGATGTGGTTTTCTGTCCATCATGTTACTAAAAGCAGCATACCTATAGTATGCCAATAATCACCCCATCTCCTAAAATAAAATTTATATCTACAAAATGAGATAGCTAATTTTGACCAAATAGCCCAAAATGGCTTAATGAAGTATATCCCAGCTTGTAAATCTGTAGAAATATTAATATGCAGCTGAGCAGGACTTACAAAAATTTTTTTTATAGTAAAACAAAATTGGTTGAATTACATTAATAGGTCAAAAAAAGGGTTCAACTCATTTTCATCTCCCTTATTAGATGGAGGAAATGTAGAAATTTATCTACATTGCTGTATTAATAATAACTGGCAATAAGCTCCTTAATTTTAAAGTTAATTAGTGCATGAAGAAATAGTATTTAATCTTCTCATAAATTTTTTTAAGAATAAAGAATAATTACTTGAATTTTTTTCTCATCGCCTGATAATATGAAAATCTTCAGATATGTTAAAGCAAGTTTAATATTTAAAATATGAGCATAACGGGTTGTAAAAGAGAGAGAAAGATACAACAGTGTTTATCAAATCAGTGTAATTAACTGATTATCTTTTTTGTTTTGGCAGAAAAAAATTTTAATTAAAAAATAATATCAAAAACTATTTATTCTAATTTTGGTTTTTGACTTGTTTTCTAATGTCAATATTAAGGGAGGGAAATAAGTGAAGAATTGTACTGTCAAAATTGATCCAATTGGTTATTCAATTTATCATATAGAAGACAGGATTGTGGTTGGTTGAAGATAGGTTGTTACAAAATTAGGGGTCTGGATTAAAGACCTAGGTGTTTTGTAAGAAGCAGGCATTCCCGACCCAGCTGTTGAAGAGGATAGTCAATTCCTGATCCAGCTGTTGAAGAGAGCTGTTATTCCTGACTCAGCTGTTAAAAAAGAAATGCAGAACTCAATTGTTTAAATTTTTTTTACTACGATCATGTGCAAAATTTAGCTAAAAACTCAACATTATTTTCCTCCATGCAACATTCCTCACTAGAAAAATATAAAGAAAAGAAAAATGCCTCTGAAGTAGTCTGCAACAAAATCTTATCTCCAGCCAAGAGCACAAGTGTCTATGTATTAGCCAGACCTGGAAATTTTATTGGAATAAATTTTTGTTTGTTCGCCTGAAATATTCTATTGCAAAATGAAAAAAAAGGAAATAACTGTGTACAATCAACCTGAAATTAATAAACCTTCGAAAAGAACATTACCTGAAAAACTCGTAAATTACAATGCAAAGAACTCCAAAGAAAATTAAAATTATGGTAAGAGTTTTTTTTAATATTTTTTTTGGTGTGCACGTAGCAATTGGTATTAATTAATAATATTATTAATAGTTCTTTTTTAATTCATGTGCTTTTTTTTTTCTTTTACTTTTACAATTATATAGTTTTTTAAGAAACTTAATTTTATAAAATTTGAAGTTTTTTCTTTCTTTGTTTTATGTCACACATATTTGATGTTTTTTCTTTCTTTGTTTTATGTCACACATACCCAATTATATACAAAAAAGCTAAGCTAATTTAAAATACTCTTTATAACTTTTATTATTTAAAGAAATAACTAAATAAATAAATACATAAGTTAATTAATTTAAGGAATAAAAATCAACTGGCTAATTAATATTTTTATGTAACTATACCTTTTGTTAAGTATGTATAAATCTGAAGTATATTATCATATCATTTTTTATTTTTTAATTATTAATCAGCTAATTTGTTTAATAATTGTTTAAAAATATTCTAGGGTTAACATCTTTATATCTCCAACTGTCTGTTACATGAAGTGGCAGTATGAGTTATTTGATTTCAAACAGGTTAGAAGTTGAGGGATTGTTTTCAAATTATCGGAGTAGTTATTTTAAAATAAATCAGAATAAACTGCTATAATTTTTTATCTCTTGCTCACAGTAACAGTTTGTAGAGTTCTTGTTTCCTGAGCTAGATGATAGCATAATGATTAGTTATATGGATGTAGGGGTTATGCTGCTATTTGGACATTCGAATGTTAACGCTGGATAATGCAAAGATATCACCTCCATTCTACATTTATATATTTTTTATTATTATTAGAAATTAGGTTTAGTCAGCCAGTACATTAGAAGTACTAAATGGCAAGAGCACTGATGATGATCAGCATATTGTGATGTTTCATATTCGGAAGGATTAGTACTTAAGTATGTGCATCCAGATAATTGTGTTGTATTTCTTCCCTAAGTTTGACAGTGGCTAGATAATTAGGAGTCTATAGTGGACCCTTTCAAATTCAGTCATAAAGCTGACTTGATCATTCTTCTTCTGCTGGAGATGCATCTTATGGTTTTGTTTATACTGACTCTGCTTTTATTCACTGTATATTCATTTATTCTATATTCATTTTATATTTGTGTTAAATGGGAATTATAATGATTTCCCATTCCCCAATGTTACCCCTTTGTTCTGTACCATTATAATATATATTAATTTACTGAAATAAAAAATATAAAGACATACTATGCTCTATATAGTTTAATGTAGTGGTAGATTTATGGACTCAAAAACTAAAGACTTCTGGATCAAAGCTTGGTATGTCACTTCTGGTATTTGTACATTGCATAATCTTGTAAGTGATTAATCATCCAACTATTATTATTGTCATAATATAATCTAACCATCTCATTATACAAATAAAAACCATTTCCATGGCAAAGAAAAAGTATGAATAGAGATAGTAACAAATTCAAATAAAAAAGTCCTTTTTAAAAAAAATACATTATTTTAATAATCCATATTAATGTTAAGTAATAAAAGTAAACTTTACTATATATTTTAAAAATATCATTTTTAGCCCATTAAAGTTATTAAAAGTATAATAATATTGTCATATTTTCATTTTTTAGTAATACATTAAATAATTTAATGATACTCAAGGCATTTAAGTTAAATTATAGATTACCAAAAAAAAAAAAAGGTCAATAATTAGAAGACCAACAATATTTATATTTTAAAGATTTAGACAGATGGTATCCTATTTTTTTTCACTAAATACCAAATGAATAATTTTTGTTTATGAAGTTAATTTTTTTTTTCAGAAAATATCTAATTAAATGTAACTCCTTATGAAGTCTAGATGCATCACTAAAAAATTAAAATGGTAAAGATTAGTAGACTTTGACTTAGCCTTTGCATTTTTTTAAAAGTTATTGTCTGCATTTAATATCGGAAGGTAAATCTAAAAATGTATGAAAGCAGATTTTTTTTTTTTTAATAATATTCATTTGAAATGATCAATTTCAGTTTATTTTGATTTGCCATAAAGTATAGAGCACAATGAGCAAAAGAGAGTTAGAAAAACATTATACTATGATCTTAGAATGTGATTATCATGGCTACTAGATGAAAAAGTGAGCCAATGAATTATATCATCTATTTAAGTCTCTGGATTTTTTTTGAGTGTCTGAAAAAAAATGATATGCTGCTCAAGGTGTTTAAATTAAATTACTAATTAATAAAACATATCTCCCAATTTACATTAAACATCAACATTAATCCTCTCTTCCTCTACCTGAAAACTAGTTGCACAAGCATGTATAAATAGAAACCAGATGGTAATGCCAACTAGATTCCCAAACTAGTTGCTGGTGATTAGCTTTCATCAGAAAGATGGACTAAATTACATATACTCAGCCACAAGGCACTTTTACTCCTATTACATAGTCCAAAACTAATGGTTCAAAAGTAAGGCATATTTGTATAAGCTATTAAAACTAATAATTCAAAAATTTCCCTATCAAAGTAAAGAAACAAAACTAATGCAACCTCTCTGAATAAATTTTAGTTCTAATATAGAATAAAATCTTACTAAAAAGATATATATTATTCACCCAGAATCATGGAATGTTTGAAACATTGGTTAAAGCATTGCAAAATAGTTGAACTGAACCATCTTATTAAGATGACTATTTGCTATTACAGCGACAAGAACGACAAAAAAATCTCAATCAGTGATAAGATTTTTTTTTTTTTTATTCAAAAAAAAAAATATTGAAGAGTTTCTTTATGTGACTATTAATGATTAATAAAGATTAATGTCTGTGTAAAACAAATGAAAGTAATTCTGACACAGGTATAGTTAGTTTTTGTTGTTATAAACTACAAACACAGTTAAAATAACCTACAATATACAAGAGAAAGTCACAGGATGAAACAAACAAAAATGGAGAACTGTTAACTTGAATATCATACTTTCTAAATTTTTTGTATTTTAAATATGCCAGAAAATAATTATATACATTAAGTTATGACTACCTGCTTATAAATTTCAAGCATAGCATTAGTATTGTCTTTTAAACCAAAAAATATATACAATTAGTGGGAGTGAATTTGATAACTACTTTAACAATAACAAAGCTTATAAACATCAAAGCTCTAAATATGAATTAATAAATAATTAAGAAAGTAGGAAGAAATGACAAACTGCTGCATCAGGAACTTATTTACAGAATTTTTTGAGTTGATTAATAAAGCAGTCTTTTTTTAGTAGATAACATCACATATACTTGTACACAATTTTTTTTTTCAATACAAGTGCAATATTACTTATTGGTAATTATATGGATTAGCAATTTTATGGATTAAGAATAATTTAACAAAACACTTCTTATCCTTCCTTTATTCCAAATTTACCAAATTTTTAAATCAATTCATCTGCTTCTAGAAATTTAATAAATATTAAAAGTAATATATAAATATTAACCAATTTCCACCAAACTCTTCTCTTTAAATTCCCATTCTGCAGTAAGATAAAAATTTTTTTTTGAATATGCAAGCAGATTTTGAGATAAATCGTCATCACCAAATGACATTTACTTTCTCATTCTGCAGTATATATATATTTTATAAGCTAGGAAAAAAATAAAATTAATTAATAAAAACATGGCATGTATCAAATGGATCTATCAATTTACAGGTAATAAATTAAATATTATGAATGAGACCTCATATATCTTTGTAATGCTTTAATTACATAATTAGTTATGTGCACATTTAAGTCAATTAGTGAGGTTTATATAAAATTAAATTAAATTAAATTACTGCCTAGAATATATTTGTGTATGGGCTTATTAATTGTGAAAAAAGGCAGAAATTAATAATTGTGAATTTCATAAAAATAAATAACACTTTCTTTACAGATATATAGGTTAATGGCAAAATTAGTAAAATAATAAAATTGATTATAATTTCTAGCTGTGCACTATATGATGAATACATATGTCTTTGTTAATTATAAAGAGAATCACATTCAGTAGTTGTGCACCTTTCATTGTTTATACTTGGAAACAAAGCAAATAAAATTTCCTCATTAATAATAAGATTAAAGCTTACTCTGATTTGTGATTAATGATAATGAAATTTGGCATGGCTGATGAAGAAGATTCCATTGAAATTGGTCCTGTAAACCTTATATTATCATAGTGATTATATATATGTTATCATCATCATCATCATTACCAACCATTATCAATCCACTGCAGGATGGTCTCTCCAAGTTTAATCCATGCTTCTCTTCTCCACATCACCCCTACACATTTTCTTATTTCATCCATCCATCTTACATGTGGTCTCCTTCTGGGTCTTTTACAATCTCTTGGAATCCAGTTTAAAATTTCAATTGTCCATCTATTATCATCTCTTCTAGCAATATGTCCAGCCCAACTCCACTTCAATCTTTTAATTTTTCAATGAGGTCAGTAACACCTGTTTGTTCTCTTACCCATACATTGCGTTTTCGATCTCTTCTTGTTACTCCCAACATACATCTCTCCATACTTCTTTGAGTGGTCTGAAGTCTCTGTATTGATCTTCTATTAAGTGTCCAAGTCTCACATCCATAAGTAAGAACTGGTAAAACACATTTGTTAAAAACCTTTCTTTTCAAACACATAGGCATATTTCCTTTTAATATCAAGTTATTTCTACCAAAAGCACTCCAACCAAGTTTAATTCTATGATTAATTTCCTCTATTATGTTTCCATCTGTATTAATAATCTGACCAAGGTATTTGTACCTCTTAACTTCTTCTAATTCATCATAATCAATCTTTATTTTCATATTTTGAGCAAATCGATTAAACATTACTTTAGTCTTTTTAACATTTATCTTTAGTCCTACTTTCATCTGATAACTCCTGCAACATTTCCTGCAGCTCGGAAGCATTATTTGCAAAAACAACTACATCATCTGCGAAATCTAAATGACTTAAATAATCTCCATTTACTTTCACTCCTTTAGTTTCCCATTTTAATCCACAAAATACTTCTTGCAGCACTGCTGTAAAAAGTTTTGGAGATATGGAGTCACCTTGTCTTACACCTTTCTCAATGTTGACTTTCCCAGTATCATTATGTAATCTAATTGTTGCTGTTGCATTTTTATAAATATTCTTTAAAATATGACAATATCCTGGATCTATACCTTGATGATCCAATGCTTTAATCACTGAAGAAATGTTTATAGAATCAAATGCCTTTTCATAATCTACAAATCCAAAACATAATGACAACTCATATTCATTTGTCCTTTCTATAACTTCTCTCAATACTTGAATATGATCTACTGTACTAAAACCACTTTTAAATCCAGCTTGTTCTCTTGGTTGGTGAAAATCCAAGGTTCTCTGTAGACGAGTTGTAATTATCTTGGTAAAATTTTTATATAAAACTGATAAAAGGCTGATAGGTCTGTAATTTCTAATATCTTCTTTATCACCTTTTTTAAATATTAATATTATTACTGCATTCTTCCAATCATCCGGTACATTTTTATCATTTAGACATTTGGTATATAACTTTGCTAATATTTTTTCTGTTTCTTCACCTGCTTCTTTTAATATATCAATTATAATTCCATCATTACCTGGAGCCTTTCCTTTTTTCATACATTTAATTGCATTTCTCACTTCTTCATTTAAAATTCTGGGCAATTCGGAAGATGTAATAGATATAGGAGGTACTTGTTCTTTATTACTATATAATTCTTGATAAAAATCTACCAAATTCATAATGTCATCCCTCTTTTTAGTAATAATTCCATCTTTTTTCCTTATTGCAGATATAAATTTCCTACCAATACCAAAATGTTGTTTTACATTCTTAAGACTTTTATTTTCTTCTACAGCTTTTCTTGCTAGTTCACAGTTATACTTTCTTATATCATTTTCAACTCTTTTCCGCACCATTTTACAAAATTCGAGATATTCAATTCTTTTTAATGCATCATTCTTGCATATCTTCATATTCCTTCTTTTCTTCATAAGTTCTCTAGTCTCAGTAGAAATTTTATTAGTCAATTGCTGCTTTTTTCTACCAGCTATCTTTGTTGTAGTTTTTAAAAGTGTATCAGTTATTTTCATATTAATTTCATTCAAATCTGAATCATGTTCAAAATCTACTAATACTTGAAACCGATTTGTAAGTTCTAATTTAAATTCATTAGAATGTTTCTGAAGATTAGGAATATCAACTGTAAATATAGTTTTTCTTAATAATTTTTGTCTCTCTAGTTTTACATTAACATGTATCTTACCCCTTACTAATCGATGATCACTTCCTGTGTTAAATTTATTAAGAACATTACAATCTTGAAATATGTATTTCCTGTTAGTCAAAATATAATCCAATTCTGCTGTACCTTCATTTGGATGCTTCCATGTCCATATCCTTCTAACATTTTTCTCAAAAAAAGAATTCATAATATAAAGTTTTTCCTTCTCTGCAAACTCCACAAGTCTATGTCCTCTCTCATTTCTATTACCATAACCAAAATTACCTACAACACTTTCATCTTTCATTTGTTTACCAATTCTAGCATTAAAGTCTCCCATAACAATTTTAAAATGTTGTTTACTCTGATCAAAAGCCTTTTGTACATCCATATAAAAATCTTCTACTACTTCATCACTGTGAGAACTTGATGGGGCATAAACCTGAATTATCTGCATTTGATATCTGCTATTAAGTTGTATAACTAATCTTGCCACTCTGTCTGATACACCATCAATCTCCACAATATTGTTCTTCCACTTTTTATTTATAATGAATCCTACTCCACTTGTATTTCCAATATTTGTGCCTTTATAATAGAGCATATGTCCACTTTTTAAATCAATTGTCTCTTCACCTTTTCTTCTAACTTCACAATGTCCAATAATATCCCATTTAATATAAGAGAGTTCTTCTAATTCTTGCAATCTTCCTTCACTTGAAAGTGATCTGCAGTTGTAAGTACCTAAATAAAAAGTCGTCATCAAATGGCAGCCTGGGTCCGCCTCCAGGATATTCTTAGCACCCTCCGCCTTCGGCCACCAACCGCTGCCTTGGTTGGTGACTTTACAGCCTCCTGGAATTAAGGGCCATGCTTTATTTTTGTCTGTCATAATTGTATAATTGGGAAAAATCTTTATCATTTACACAAACATTCATTCTGCCTTATCAGGCACTGAGAAGAAAGACCATGGTGTTTCTTGATCTTAAACTCAGAGGTAAAAAGCCAATAAACTCACCACGCTGGCTAATGCGTGTTGGTGAGCAGCCCATCCATGTTCATATACTATATGAATAAACATATAGTAATAACAGCTGCAACGACAAGAACGTATGGAGTGGACATTAGGAATTTGCCCTGCTCGGTTCCTTTAAGGCCTCCAAGAGGAATCAAAGGGTCTCCTTTCAGTTAATAGCAAACTCCTATACTCTTTGTTAAATAACAAACTAATAGAAGGAGTTTAAACTCCTCTCATTCCTGTTATAAAATATAGCTATGTAATTTATTGATCATATAACTGGTTGATTAATAAATGTATTTTTTTAAAAAGTTTATTTCAAAATGTGTATGTACATATTTTAATTGTTGTGTTATTTTTTTAAAGCTTAAAAATAAAATGTTACTTATTTAAACCTAATAAAGTCTAGTAATCATGAAATATTAAAGGAAATTTTTATAATTCTGCCTGGATAATAGAAGTTATCAAATAAAGGGGATTTTCATAATGATGAAATCAGACAATTGAACTAAATAAATAAAACATTATAATTATAACCTTTCTTTAATTAATGTTATTTTTACTAAGTTCATGCAGATATTTCAGATTAAAATTTTTTTTTTAAAAATCCCATTCTCTATATTCCTCTGATAATTATTTTCTCTTATTATTCCAATATTCATACTCCTAAAACAAAACATTTGATCCAACAGCAATGGAAATTAAACAGATTAAGCTTTTTCTCATTAAAAATTCTTATGTGACAGAACAAAAGTTTTATTTTTTAAAAATTTTAAGACTAAAATTCAATTAATACCCCCACCAACCTCCTCCAAATTAATTACAGAATACAAAAAAAATATTGTGAAAATTCATCGCCTTACAGTAATCAGAATCACTTAGGATCTTCTTACTCTTAAAATTGAAAGCAATTGCAGGAATATGTATCCCATTAATCAATCAGACTACTAAATACATTTTCTATATAGATGGCTTGCTAATCATTCTCCTATCTAAAAAATACATTTCCCAGTTTATCTCCAATCTGGATAATTATGCACAGTATTCCCTTCACTGCCCTTGCATACAAATTTTTGGATTTTCGATTTATGTTTTACTCAATGTTAAGGGTTCTGCAAATCAAAATAATCTTAATTTTTAATAAAAATATTATCAACCTTTTATCAAAGGCCTACTCATTCATTCATGTTAAGAGATTCATTAACATTTTTATATTCCTCAAAACTAAAATCATTACATAAGAAACTAATCTGGTGAAAGAGAATAGTACTTGTAGGCATTAGATCTAGTGCAATGTATTTGCACTGTATTCTGATGAATTGAACTTCATTGCTGTTACCCCTTCAGATATACCACTAGTTCTATCAACTAGAAATAAATTCATCAAGAATTTATTTAGCATCATTGCCATTCATGCTCTATTTCTTATTGTTTTTTCATAAAAAAAAAAACTTATTCTCAAACTGTCAGCCATCTACGCTGTAAGTTGTCAAAGACTTTTCTTTCCATCATGATTAATAAAGCTCCTAAGTTTTTTGAATATGATTATGAAATTAAAACCTTTGTAATATTGTAATTGGAAAGAATAACATAGTCATCAGCATAATTTAAATCTAGGAACCAGGAAGATAAAATTTTCATTTTTGCTTTTAATCCAATTCTAGTTTCAAATTCTACAAACCAATACTATATCTTAAGTTCCCAAAGACCACTGTTATAAAAATAGAAAAGTTGATACTAGTCCACATCCTGTTATTATCAGTTTTTATTTAAATACCTAGATTTTCTATCCAATGGTAATATTTCCTCTCTATATGGAGAAGCTGTATAATGTGAAGAAACTTCAGAGAACAAACAGTAATTTTAAACATTGCCACAAAACTTTTTAATGAGTCAAATACCTAAAAGCAATATATAAATTTATGCTTTTGCTCACTACACTTTTCTTGCATTTTCTTTACAACAAAATCTATACTGTTTCTTGATTCTCAAAAGCCATAATGATTTTCAGTTAACCACTAATCTATGATTAAAGCAATCTATTCCTGGCTATATCTTTAATGAAGTTGATAACAAAAATATTCTGTGATAATTAAAGTAGTTTTTTTTTATTTTCTTTATTTTTATAAATTGAAATAAAAAAGGTTTCCTTACATCAAATGACACAACTTCAATGGTTCATATATTCCTAAAAATTTCATTAGTTTTGAAGCTATCAGCCCATCACTATTTTTTCAACACTATTAGATATTACATCAGAACCTGCAGTCTTTGCATTTTTTAAAATTTCAAAGAACTTTTTTTAATTTCATAAAACTGGATTTCTTTGTTCAAATTTAAATCACTAAGTCATTTGGATTTATTTAAAAAATAATCAAAATACTTCTTACATCTGTTCAAAATATTATTATTATCATATAAAAAAAAATACCATTTAATGATTTAATAGGATTGCTACAATGTTTTTCAAATACATATATTAGTTTTAATGCATCAAAAAAATATTTAAAGTGATCATAATCTTCAAATAACAATATCTTCTTTGCAATTTTATTTTACCAATAATTCATAAACCCTTTTGACAGTTATTAAGTTCTGTCTTTAAATTCTGCATTTCTTACAAATTAATTCATATCCACAAATATTCCTTAAGAGATGTCCATGCTTCAGTACATTATAAACTTGAAAATCCACATAGTCAATTTCAGTATTTAATAAAAGTTGAAATTTACTAGAGTAATAGTTGTTGCTAAATAACAAATATCAATCTTTTGTCAATATGTTTGGAATAGAAGTTTTTAATGCAACTATCTTTTGAACTTTGGAACATATTAACTTCTATGACTTATACCAACAATGTGCATCTATAAGTATTCATGAAAATATAATTAAAGCGTCCTTGATAAACATATACCAATAAGATATATTAGCAATAATAAGAGAATGATGTTGGTGTCAGTTGACCATAATTGAAATTACTTCCGGATATTATGTTAATTATGCCAATTCTTAAGATGGCTGAAGAAATGACTATTGGACAATATTTATTAATAATAGATTAGGGTATACAAGTCTCCCTCCGAAGGTTGCTAAAAATCCAAAATACTTCTAAATCGCTTTTCAGAACAAGAATTTAGATAAATTATAATTTTTATATCATTAATAAATTTATATATTTTTATGGGGAGCTAATAAAAATTTTGGTCATTCTATATATATTGACAGCTAAATAACAAAATCATTATTATAGTAATAAAGAAAATGTTTTGGTACCAATGTTTTATAATGAAACTTTAAAATATGATGTTTCAAATTATATGGGCTAAAAGGGGGGAAGCAAAAGATAACCACACCCTGCAAAAGAATCAACAGCATATTTACGGAAGTTGAACAAAAGAAAACTAAAATAAAAATCCCTTGCGCAGTAAGAACGTTTTGTCAAAAAACTAGACTGAAATATAAAGAATTAAGTATTTTCAAGTTTGTAAGCCCGCGGCAAATTTGGGTTTTAATTCGGTCCCCATCTTTAAATAGCTTTGTAGTATATTAAGGGATTTTTTTTAAAAGAAAAAACTTCATAATTAATGATTTTTACTGGTAACAATGCTGGCTGGATAAAATTTATTATTAAATGTTAGAAGTTCATAATTAAATATCAATTTTAAATTATATTGTTTATTAATGAACGAAAAAAAATTAATTAACAAAATATAAATACTGAAATTCGATTTGACTTTAGTGATAAATAATTTTTTTTTAAAAAAATTAGATATTAAACGAAATAATAAAAGAAATTGTAAAAGCAGAATTTTGTATTGATTTTGTACATACTTACTTTAGGGTTGAATGCCACACCTCTAACACTGCCTTGATGATATTTTAGAAAGCGTACTACTCCTTGTTGTTGCATATTTTAGAAGTTTTATAATCCAAGATCAAAGTTTTTAATAAAAAATTTTAATTATAAAATATTTTTGTCCCTCCCCCCTTTCAACAAACAGCAGCTTAACAATATGCTTTTAAAAGATTGCACATTTTCAAATCGTTCATCTACCATTAATAATAATAATAATCACAGTTTAAATAAATACTGATAGCTCTGCATCACAGCAGTAGAAATAGTTTATAAATACGGAATAGTGAAACTGGTTCGGATGAATAAGCGAATATATACATACATAAACAAAACAATTATAGACTACAATTTCAGTCTAAGAATTTCGATAAATCGGAATGATAACGATTTTGATAATTTAAACAGTGATCATATTAAAATATTGCAGCACTGCCGACAAACTAACATATTGAGTATATTTCTATTAGAAATGATTAAAATAGAACAGAGTACTATGTACATGTAAAATTCTTAATTATATTTCATTTCAAACAGACACAGCCGCCCAATCCGCCATGATTAACAAAGTTAAGTATCAGCAATCGGGGTCATTCGGAAACTTACCATGTTCAAATACTCTTTTTGAAAATATATTAACATCTTATTTATTTTAAAAATATTGCAAATTTTGAAAACATTTTTATAATAGCTTTTTAAATAATAATATACTAATATTTTTAATTTGTTTATTTTCAGATTTTAGAGGGCGCTCGAGTATAATGATTGCTCTATTTTATCGAAGTCAAATAAGAAAATGGGGTTGGAAAAGTGGAATTATTATTAGACATTAATTTTGAGTGTTTAAGTATTCATCGACTATATCCTTATATAATTATACAAAGTTATAAACTTCTATTTGTACGTCAAATTAAGTAATTTATACTGGAGAAACAACAAAGACACTTATTTTTCCTAATTCATTTCTTCTAATATTTACGTTAATACGAGGAAGAGCTGATTATTCCATAATTTAGCATTTATATTATATTTTTTGATGCCTCTTTTACTTTTAAACATTCTATTTAGAATATATATTGTATATAATGTCCAACGGGACATTACGATAATTAGATAGTAGAATTTCTTCTTTTTTTCTTTGGTGGTAATTTGTTAACTTAAATTTACGCCTATATCTTGAAATAATGAAATTCTTTACATCATGTCCGTTAAATGTCATGACTAAAAGTATTCTTAAAAGACTGAATTTTATAAATATGGATTTGGGAAATAATAATATTTTCAATTTTTTAAAAAAGAGGCCGCACCAGGTAGAAAATTTCTATTTTCTCCACTAAAAATATATACTGTGAATTAAAAATATATCTAAATGCTTAATTTTCAATTTTTTGAAAATAATATTAATGAAGACTTGATTTACCTGAATGAAAATTATTATTCATATGAATATAGCTTTACTTGCACATCCGTGTAGCTTATATATAGTATAGTACTATACATGTATCAAATTTTCTGATGACATGATATCACTTGTAAATGATGAGAATGAGTTTAATAAAATGTTATGAAGGATTGGTAGAACTTTTAGAAAACTTGAGATGAAAATAAATACGGATAAAACTATGATAGTAGGTAAAAGAAGAAAAGATTAGAAGTGAACATTAGATAAGTTTAAAATAGGCAAAACACTATGCGTATTGCCACTTGATGCCAGAAGGCTTGTGCATAAAATCCCCATTTAGTGCTTATTCATCCAATATCCCCAGACTAGTTTCTGGCTTGTCGCCTTTGTCAGTGAGGAGCCTTGGATCTGAGAGCACTTAGGATCTAATGCAATCCTCCAGTAGCCATCTTTTATCTTTACTTAACTATAAAATTATGAGACTTAAATTGAAAACACTATAATATTTTTAATCCAAGCTCATCAGCTTATATAGTCATATAGGTCTGAACTTAGTTCAGTACCTATACATTTTGGTGTCTTTGGTTCTTTAATAACCATGGCCACCACTATCCTATTAGGCAGGATTAGTTTTAAGCCAATAAACATCACATGATCACCATTTTTTATGCTTGCTCTAAACTGTTATTAAAACAGGCAAAACTCTCTATACATATTGCCATTCAATGCAAGCCAGAGTAATCAATGGATGTCAGAAGGCTTGTGCATAAAATCCCCATCTAATGCCTACTGATCCAATATCCCCAGACTTGTTTCTGGCTTGTGGCCTTCGTCAGTGAGGAGCCTTGGATCTGAGAGCACTGCACTTAGATCTTGGGATCTAATGCAACCCCCCAGCAGCCACCTTTTATCTCTACTTAACTGCAAAACTATGAGACTTAAATTGAAAACACTAATATTTTCAATCAAAACCAATCCTTCCTAATAGGATAGTGGTGGCTATGGTTATTAAAGAACCAAAGACACTAAAATGTATAGGTACTGAACTGAATTCAGACCTATATGACTATATAAGCTGGTGAGTTTGGATTGAAAATATAGTGTTTTCAATTTAAGTCTCATAGTTTTGTAGTTAAATAGAGATAAAAGGTGGTTACTGGAGGATTGCATTAGATCCTAAGATCTAGGTGCAGTGCTCTCAGATCCAAGTCTCCTTACTGATGAAGGTCACAAGCCAGAAATTAGTCTGGGGATATTAGATGAGTAGACACTAGATGGAGATTTTATGCACAAGCCTTCTGGCATCCATTGATTATTCTGACTTGCACTAAGTGACAATACGTATAGAGAGTTTTGCCTGTTTTAATAACAGTTAAGAGCAAGCATAAGAAATGGTGATTATGTGATGTTTATTAGACAAGATGTTATAAAGCAGATTAATGTTTTTAAATACTTTTGAATAGCAGAGCCAGCATAAGGGAAGTGAAACTGAACAAAGAATCCACATTTGTCAATGCCCCACACCTACATGATCTATATCTTTTGTGAATTCTGATTCAAAATAAATAAAAAATTTAATGAGAATCATTCTTGACTAGATTTATATTAATTGTAAAGTAATATATTTATATCTAAATAAGATTTTTATTTTTTAATATTAAATTTTTTATTGTCATATACACAAGCAGCTCTGCATAAAAACATTACACCAAGCCCTGCTTTTTCTTGGGTTGCCTGTGGCAAGCTGCATAACTAAGAATGAGAATAGAGATTACAAATTAGCCAGAATTGCAATGATTTTACAAAACTTTAATTTTAGATCAAAGAAAAAGGCATTTTAAATGTTTCATTTAGAATATTATATGGAGTAATATTTAAACAGCATTAAACTGTTGCACATGCGCTTTGGATTTTTAATATAAAATGAATGAATACTAACATTTCAACCACATGATAAAGTCTTTGGAAAAGATAGAATGGCCAAGGAGAAAAATATGAATAAGTAAAAAAAATAAATAGAGGAAAATATATGCAAATTTAGAGGAGAATGAAAAAAAGAAGTTGGAAAACCAAGATTAGAAGAGTTGAGAAGAATAAATGAAAAGATTTTATACAGAAATTATAAAAAGTAAAAGAAACTGGATCAAACATGTATTTAGTGGCAGAAGAATTATAAAAAAGTTTTGGAAATGATTATAGAAGATATGAAAGAAAAAGATAGGACAAGAGAATATACTGATAATCTTATAAGAGAAATTATTAAAAGAGTATTTGAAAAATAAGGCAAAGATTTGAAGAAGATTATGAAACCTATTTTCTAATATATAATTAATGATGCTAATATACATATATCAGGTGTATATTTTGGTTATATAATACCCATCATTTCATCATTATCAATTACATGTGGGTATTGCCGTTACTAAATTAAAAAGAAAATGAAAAAAGTCTTAAAAACAAATATTCTTATTGAGAATTATTGAGCATATAATTAAAGAGATAAAAATGTTTTTCACTTTAAATATCACAGTTAATCCAAAAAGAAAACATTATGAGCAGATCTTGAACTAACTCAATTAGCTGGAAATAATAAGATAAAATGGAAAAAAATCATGAGAAAGTATAATGATAATTAACACTAAAAGTATAATAATAATTAATTTAATTATAAATGTTAGTAATAATTATTAGAGAATTAAGATACATATAACATTTTTTTGTATGCAATATTTTTTTATTACATATATAATTATTTAATGAAACTGAAAAAGAATGAATTTTGTGGAATGCCCAGAAAGCAAAACCTAAAAACATAGAATGTCACTAATAATTTTTATTAGTCATTCATTAGACTAGAGATTATTCAATAATGAGTGATATTTCTTGGTGTAATTTTCACTACACCACTCCTACAATAATAAATGGAAAAATATTATGCAGACATTGAAGTTTCTGAGAAAACAACAAATATCTATAAAAATATACTCTTATCTAATTATTAAATAAAGACAAACAGAAGAGAGGGAGAGTATTAATTCTGAAGAAATTAATAATTTAGTAATATTTAAAGAAAATGCTATAACATTCAATACATAAATCATTACTTCTGCTCTCCATTTTTTTATCCTGTAAGATGATACTTCAATTAAAAAAAAAATTGCATAAGAAAAAATTTTCAATTTTGCAGGAATGCCTCAAACTTCAATCTTTCTGGTACATAGTATATACTTTTATTTCCCTTTATCCTGGAAAGTATTTGTCCATAAGAGATCAAACAATATTTCCCATGCTTATTAATTAAAAAGGTTTCTTTACATGTGGAATGTAATATTTGAGTAATTTGGAATTAGTTCATTGGGTATATCCTAATATGAAATACATTCATGTTTATTAGCAATAAATGTGATCTTTTAAATAATGTGAATGAATGCATACAGATATTTATTTGTAAGGATAGACAAAAACATAAAAAAATTTAATATTTTGGTATCATTAATATTTATGACCTATATAACAGCCTTTAAGTAATCACTGTAGAGTCAAAGTCTCTATCGTTCTCTTGTAGAAGAATGCTTATCTTACAAGAGTTGTCAATTGATAGGTATTAATGGTTTGGTTGTTGTTGTTTTTTTGTTAACTAAGAATATCTAGATAGCCAGGTTAGTTATAAATCAGGTACCTATAAGAAAAATCTGAATTTATTAGAACCTAAGGAAAGTTTACTAATCATGAATTTAAATCTAGATTGCAATCATGCTGCAGGGAACTGTATTACCATCGTGTCATAAAATGATATATAATTGTTAATAAAAAGATGATATTATTATTTAAAAAACAATATCATGTAGTAGATGGAAAAGCTTTACAAAGAACTATGCAGTAATAATGAACAAAAAATATAGTAATCCCTCCATTTACTGAATTTTCAAATATTTTTTATGAAGAGGGAGAAATAGAATTTATGAAGACTGAAAAGCTCTAAGAAATGATTGGTATTATTGTTGATATCTTAAAAGATGCAAGTAAAGAAATAGAGAAAGTGCTGGTAAAAGTATATAACATGCCTAAATGATAAAAAAGTATCAAATAATTGGAAGACTGCAGAAATGACATTAATATTAAAAAATAAATTATTAGAAATTACCAAAAAATTAGTTGTTCTACCAATTCTATACAAGATTATTTAAAAAATAATTACAACTCATCCAAAGGTAAATTGAACTCAGACTGACTAACTAAAAAGACAAGATGGATATAAAAGTAGTTTTTAGAAAAGTTGACTATATCCAATCCAAGTATTAATAAAGTTTTAGAAAAGACTAATGCATATAAATTGTCACTATACTTTGTTTTTAGATTATGAAAAGGCATTTAACTCAAAAAGTATGTTCATGATGATTAAAAATTTGGATCAAAATATGAAACCCACTATATTATCAAATTTTGAAGATTATCAAAATGCATGTGATTAGATTATGTGGAGACATTAAACAGATTAACATTGATAATCATTTATGAAAATGATTTTGTTATATTTTGTATAAAAATATATTGGGCTTTAGTAACTCAAGAGCTACAAGTTATAAAGTGAAGTTTTACTTCAGAGAAAAAACAGTGATGAAATGTAAATACATATCTAGTTTAAAAAGCAATAAAAGGATCGCTAATAATTAATGTAAATGTAAAAGTAAATAGATATGTAAGTTTTAAAAAGTAATGAAAAAATAAATTCTGTAAAAATAAAGGAAACTTTATTTTTATAATTTGAGTTTAAGTCTAATTAACTAAGAAAGATAATGCAAATGATTATTTTCAAGACCGGATATAACTCGTAGATATAAAATACCAAGAAAACTGTGTATTGTTAAAATCAAACCATTAAATTATTTTAGAAGAAAACAAATGGAATAAATATTTGAAGCTAATTACTGTGGAATGCGAATGGTCATAATTAAAAGCCGGACCCTTATCTTCATTGTAAAATTGCATTAGTCAAATGGATTTACTTTTATATTGGAATGATAGGAATTTATCAATGAATTCAAGCAAGGAAAAAATATAAATAGTTGGTGCAACAAAAGAGCACTGTCATTAGCTTTTCTCCACTCATCGTGTGCTATTGTATTGCTATCATAAGGACCTTTGAGAAAAGCTGAGCGGAACAGTGCCCTATACTTTTCAGCAATAATGGAAGTGTCCTAGACCCTGTGTCTTTGAAGATGAAAGCTGGCTAGGGAAAATGTTTATAGACCTCACTGCCTGTGAAGGCCCAAGTAGGATTGTGTTTTAAGTACTGTGAGTATAAACTTTTAGTATTCACTTAGGTCTACTACTATTATAGAGATAATATTTGTTTGCTTGGTGGCAATTATAGCATTGAAGATTTAGAACTTTAAATCAAGGACTAATTGTTAATGCGTATTTGAACTAACTATGGATTGTTATTTAGTAAAATGTTAATTGATGTTTATATATATATAATATGTAAATAAATTATTTATTCTTATGTAATAACGTTTTGGGTAATTAATATTTTTGTGATAAAGACTGTAAAGACAACAAAGCTGGCACAGTCTGATAGTTGCATTCAAACCAGATGCGAAAGTAGAGATTTGTTATAATAGTATTTATATATTAGTGTCTCATGTAAACAGGTTTGTTTTGGAATAGCTTAGTATAAATTAGGATTTTGTTCTCATGAATATATGTATATATATAATTTAATAAAAATTGTCATTGGGACAGTTGGCAATAGCTGAATTTGATGTAGGGGATGCTAGGAAATGGCCATGTTATGCTACTTCATAAAAATTTTTCTTGCTAAATGGTATTGTAGATGAGAAGAAAAAAATAGCTGCATTGTTATGTCTATCTGGCAGAGGGGTAATTGTGATAATAAATAAGTATTATGAGTTACCTATAAAGGATACAGTAGTGTATGATGATATTGCAAAAAGTTGACCGATCATTTTAGCCCCAGTCAATCGAAGTTCATAGCTTGATTATCTCTAAGAAACAGAAGACAAGCAAAGGGTGAATTTATAAAAGATTACAGTTTAATTTTAAGGCAATTTGCAAAAGATTGCTTATACGAAACCTATGTGGATGAAATATTGCTTGATCAATTATTATGGGGTCTACTGCTGATAGTCTGAGAAAAAATCTGCTGTGCGATACAGATTTGAACTTTTAGTCAGCTATCAAGAAGGAAATAGCTTATGAGCTAATATTAGCATAAGCAGCCTGTTTTAAAAATAAAATTTGAAAACGAGGAAATAGATGTGTTGAAAACAGATTGTAAACAAGCAGATGCAGTAAACTTATCAAAGAAATTGATTGTTTCTGCTGTGGTAAAAAAGGGCACATAAAAAGTCAGTGTATGTTTCTGGGAGAAAAGTGCCATAGCTGTAATGGAAAATGACTTGAAAAAGGTGTGAAAAGCAAAAATCAATCGTCAGTGGCAGAATAATATACATTTAAATGAAATTGCAACAGATATTATGGTGAGCATAAATAGTAATTGAGCAAGCCCTAGTAATAAATTTATATTAAAATTAGAAATGTGTAATAGAAACATCGAAATGGAAATCGATAGCTGATTGGGCATTTCATTATGCTCAGAAAAATTATGGAAAGTGATTCAGGGAAAATGCACTGATGTTCCAATTAGACAGACAAATATAAGAGTTGTGATGTCAGTGGCAATGAATTGTGTATGCTGGTCTATGCTACAGTGCCTATAAAGCATAAAAATAGGATATCAAAATTGCCTTTATTCATAGTAAGAGAAAAAAAATCAGTCTGCTAATAGGATGGGATGGTTTCACAAGTTATACATAGGTATAAATATTAACACTGTAAATAATGTGGCAAGCAGATCAATTGGGAAAGCAAAGCCTATGAGTAATAAGGCCAAGCTATGGCTGTTTGCATAAGAAGCTAAGGAAAAGAGAAACATAGCGAGCAAAGAAAAAATGGCTAATGTGAGTTTCAGAATTCTAGCACCAGTATGTGGTAGAGAGAGGTCAAGTAAAACTTGATTCAAAGGGGCAGCAGTAAAGAATCTGTCGAATCAAGCAGAAATGATTGATGGTGTAAAAAGACACCACAAAAACCACATTAGAAGTTGGGGTAGACTGGCCACCATTGAATATAGCAGGTGGAATGAAAAATCTGAAAAGATAATGAGAAATCCTAAGACAGTTCATCATGAAATAAAATTGATAATGCCATAGTGGGAAAATTGTTTGAAAAATAAAGCTCGAAAAAACGTTTCAGAACAGAACGTTGCAGTAGTAGAAAAAAAGTCACCCAAGCCTATTCATAAAAAATGTAAATCGGATAGACTTTGTGATTATGTGTAGCAAGTTTAATAAGATTTTTCTCTGGAGTGGAGGTGCTATGTTTTGTAGAAAATATATTAGGCTTTAGTAACTCGAGAGCTATAAGTTATAAAGCTAAGTTTTATTTCAGAGAAAAATAAAGTAATGAAATGTAAATACATATCTAGTTTAAAAAGCAATAAAAAGATCATTAATAATTAATGAAAATGTCAATGTAAATAGATATTAAGTTTTAAAAAGTAATGAAAAAATAAATTCTGTAAAAATAAAGGAAACTTTATTTTGATAATTTGAATTTGTCTAATTCAATAAAGAAAGATTGGTTTGCAGATAAATTAGACTTAAACAGATAAAGATTGTAAGTTAAAAGCATTCTATAAAAGATTGCTGAAAGATAATGCAAATGATTATTTTCAAGGTCGGATATAACTCGTGGATTTAAAATACCAAGAAAACTGTGTATTGTTAAAATCAAACTATTTTAGGAGAAAACAAATGGAATAAATATTTGAAGCTAATTACTATGGAATGCGAATGGTCATAATTAGAAGACAGATCCTTATCGTCATTGTAAAAATGCATTAATCAAATGATTTGCTTTTACATTGGAATGATTAGGAATTTATCAATGAATTCAAGCAAGAACAAAACAGTACAAATAGTGCGTGCAACAAAAGAGCACTGTCATCAGCTTTTCTCCACTGATCACATGCTGTTGTGTTGCTGTCATAAGGATCTGAGAAAAGATGAGGGGAAAAGTGCCCTAGACTTTTCTGCAATGATGGAAGTGTCCCAGAGCCTGTGCCTCTGAAGATGAAAGATAGCCAGCTAGGGAAAATGTTTATAGATCTCACCTGTCGTTTGTTATCTGTGTACACCTGAGAAGGCCCAATTAGGATTGTGTTTTGAGTACTGTGAGTATAAACTTTTAATAACCACTTAGGTCCACCACTATTGTAATGACAATATTTGTTTGCTTGATGGCAATTATTGCATTGAAGATTTAGAACTTTAAATCAAAGACTAATTGTTAATTTGTATATAAAGTAACTATGGATCGTTATTTAGTAAAATCTTAATTGATGTGTATATATAATATGTAAATAAATATATTTATTCTTATTTAATAACATTTTGGGTAATTAATATTTTTTTGTGGTAATTATTGGTAGTCAGCTTCATAGCTGAATATACAGCAGATTTTATATCTTCAAAATATTTTACAGGTTTTATGGGAAGTATTTTGTGAATTTAAATGGGAAGCTAAGTAAATTAAAATAAATAGAGGTTTTTATAATCATCTATATTTTGCATTTGATGTGATTATTTTTGCAAATAACATTTCAGAGCTTCAGAAAATATTACAATAATTGTCAGATGAAAATAGGACTAAAGATAAATGTTAAAAAAGACTAAAATAATAAACAATGATATTTCATTGTAATTAAAAAATAAAGACTGATAAAAGTTAATAATTATAAATACATTAATCAGATTTTATAGATGAAAATAATCATAGAATTAAATTTGAATAGAATGCTTTTGATAGAAATTATTTAATTTTAAATGGAAATATGTCCATGTATTTGAAAAAGGTTTTTAAAAATGTTTCTTCATTCTTACATTTAAATCTGAAACTTGAATACTTAATAGAATAATAATATAGTCTTCAGACCTAAAATGAAATATAGAGAGATGTATGTTGGGAGCATGAGAGAAAAAAAAAATTGAAGAAATTAAAAGGTCAAAATGGAGCTGAACTAAACATATTTAGGCTTAAAGAAATTTCAACAGACTGTAAAAAATTAAGAAGTTTGCTGAAATTTTGTGGATAAGAGAAACTGTGGATTGAAATATCAGATTAAACTTAGTAAAATTTTCATCCTATAGCAAATTGATATTTGAAAATGATAATCTTTTTTATTGAAACTAAATGCATCTTTTACATATGTATATATACCAAATTTAAGTGTGATAACTAAGTGTTGATGGACCACTAATACATGTGATTAATTATTATGAAATAACCATATATAAGTATTACTTAATATATTTGAATTATTTAAATAATATTGTTTTAAAAATAATAAGTTAAAACTTAAGTTTACAAATTACTATAAAATAAATTAAAAAGCAATGATAAATCAGATATTAAAATGGACAAATATTGGATTACATGATATAAATGATCGATTTAGTACTATAATTATAAAACGAATATAACGAACATTTCATAAATCTGAAAAAGTTATAAATTGGAAAATTACAAATAAAAATATAGATTAGAGTAATTAAAATGTAATTAAGATTTTACAAGTCAAAACTTTCCATTTATTTTATTTTCAAAAAGTGTGTGCATATATTTAGTATATAATAATTTTAAATCATAGTAATTACATAAATTTAAAGACTTGGATTTAATATTAGTTATAGTGATTAATGTAACCACAATCTTTATTTTGTTTAAAATTTTATTGACATTATTTCAATATAATACGTAGAATTTAGTATAATTATAGCAGAATCATTTCAAAGAATTTAATATAATTCAAGTATCTGGAAAAAAGAATGTTTTGGATGGGGTTTTTATTTTGATTAAATTTCAGTTAACTTTTAAATAATAAGATTAATTAAAGTGAAGGGCTGCAAACCTCACATGCATTTTTAGAATGCGAGAGGTTTTCAGCCTTTCACTTTAATTACGAACTTCTTGCGCTTAATAAATAATATTTATAATAAGATTAAGTAAAATTCTAGACATAAAATAAATTTATTTGAAAAGTTGTCATTATTTGGAATGGATAGATTTAAATAACAAGAATATATCTTACAATACCAGATAAGGAGAAAGATTTCATTCATACAGAGGAATAATTTCTGATTTGTTTTTTCTTTCTCACCAAAATGTGCTGATCTATTAATATTAGACCATTTCCCACATATCCAATATAATTGTATAGTAGAAACACACTTCTGTGAGAGACTTAAGGAATTACTGTAATAAATATATTAGATTTATTAAACAGAATATTAATAGAATGTCATCAATTTCCTCTTGCTATTATATATATTTTAATTTACACTGAAACAGATCGCATAAGCAAAAAAAGGTGAAAACTAAAGATTATCTCGTTTTGAGGAAGGAAAAGTAAATTAGCTGTTTACTAAAGCAAATCATTAGTTTTTTAAAAAAGAAAAAATATGAAGTTAATTTAATCATGATTTAAAGAATACATTGTTATTTTATAAACTTTACTTCTTCCCTTTTTTATTTTGTAATTCAATACTAACCATAGTTCACTGCAAAGGAAAAATTAACATTATTACAAATTAACTATAACTTAGTACTGCTTTGAACCAGCAGATCATATTCATAGACCAGATAAAGTCAGGTGTTTTATTTTAAATAAAAAAAGAGGTAATCATAAAAAAAAGAAGAAAATGTAACAAATAATATTTTATGTAAAAATAGAAGCTGCATAATGCTAACTAATATATATATATAATATTTGAAGTGCCCCATAGCTATATTGTTTCAGCCACACTCCCTCTTTAAATAAAGAGTAGTATGTATTTTTTCAATGGACTGCAAAAATTCAGATTATTCTTTATTTAAAGGTGTAGTGTGAACAGTATAACTATGGGGCATTTCAAATATTTTATGTAGAAAAGATAATAAGATGTAATTAGTGGTAAATTCAGATTAATGTATGACTTTATTGGCAGATGTTTAGATATTGTCTGGATAATAAAATACTTTTCAAAAAAAACAGTGTTGGAGCATAATTATAAACAGATGGGTTTTAAAAAAAGAGAAGAAAAAGGCAGAATATATGTTTAATTGCTGGAGCAACTATTGTAGAATCGGTAATTAAATAAATTGTGTTCAGATTAGAAAGATATACCACCATACAATTTAGCAGATGCTGAGTTCTATCCAGAAATTTGATATCAACATATGAAATGTTGTCAGTGCAACAAAGTGAATCCAGTGTACAGGAAAAGACATTATTAGTTGATATAGTCTCTTTTGTGTCAATGAACCACCAAAACCGTTGTGTGAATTCATTCATTATGCATTGCTAAATTAAAAAGCATATGTTAATTCTGATGATCTGTCATGTAGTGCTTAAGAAAAAAAAAGAATGTGTTTAAACTTAAACCCATAATATGTAGCATGATCTAAGTTAAGGTTTGTCATTATGGAAGAATATTTATTATTATCAACATATCATCTGCCTTCATAAAGAAATCAGAAAACAATTAAATAATTTACCAGTATTTATTAAATAAATTTATTGTAACCTATTGCTCCCAATATAGGAATTTACCTACTTTGAGTTTTGATCTAGGATTTTTTGGTGTATTGGTATTGTATATTTCAAGTTTGACCAACAAATTATTGAGTGAAAGGGGGTGGGGGTGGATACCACCTAAATAGAAGGTAACTAAAGCACTCATAATTGTAACAAAACTGCTAAGATTGATTTTTATTTTATTTTCAAACTATATATATATTGTAAATATTTTTAAATCATGTATGCAAAAGAAGTATTGTATTATTATTTATTAATTCATATTAATATTCTAGTAATATAATCCAGAATCAAAGTGTTAATCAAGCCTGAAAAATAACTAAACAGAGAATAGATTAAAATACCTGTTTGATGTGCTGATCACTTTTATGTATTTTATTTTTATTACTATTATTTTTCTTAGTTTATTATTTATGTAAGGCAATTTTTTTTTGTGTATTAATTGTTGATTAGCTTTTTCTAAACATGTCGATATTATAATGTTTGTTGAATTAATGAAAATCAACTTTTGTTCTAAGAATCATATTTTTGTGTGTCACAAAGTTAGAAATAAACATTTTTAAAAAATAAATTAATGAGATTATTAGAATCCAAACTTTCTTCTTATACTCTCTTGAGCTCAGATGAGATTGAATGAAATTAATTACTATAACAAGATAGATTTTGCCCCCTAGATCTATAGGTATTCTTCTGTCTTATATGGAAGTGGTGCCATAGATTCTGGTGATATGATAGCTCTATAATAAACGAAAATATACCTTGTAATCATAGAAAAGGGCCCACATTAAAGTTACTATCATCTTTGTGGGTGAATGGCAATCAGAAAATATGGCTGGTTTTTGCATTAGATTATATACCTAATAACCTAGTCTGACCATCATTATCATCAGCTAAAGTAATTGTAATAAATAAACAATTATTTTTACACTTTCTTTTAGATGAGTTATCCATTGATTGGTAGAGTAAACCCCAATGAAGTAGAATGTCACAATATAGTGAACTCATAACAATAGATGCCAAACAATTTATCTCTCAAAAGCAATTCATTCTAGTTTGAAACAAAACAAGTAGCATCCTTTGTAGCCAATATTTGTCCATCGAAAAATCTGGAAATTGCTGATAAATTTTTTTAATGAGATAGGTAGAGAGAAAGAGATTATGAAAAAACAAAACTTGATGAAAGCTAATCAAAAGACGATCACTTTTACAATCATTAATTGTAAAGTACCCCTAACACTACTAATAAGATTTCTAATCTCATATATAAAATAAAATCAAGATTTAGAAAATTAAAAAAAAAAAGTATATTAATGCAGATCTGTAAATTTCTATTTTATAATATTCTTCTATATCTCATCCTAATAAAATCAATAGATATTGGTGATTTTGAATATTCATTTGATTGTCTTAAATCAGTAAAGGTCTTTGATAAAATATTTTAAGACTTCCTAAAACATTTAGAATCTAAAGCTAAAATGTGATTGGCAAAATTATCAGCTACATAATTAATGTAGAAAATATTCCAAAAATTTGACAAGAAAGCAAAACTAAAGCAGTTTTAAAACCATATAAATTAAACAATCATAAAAAAGTATCCACCAATACCATTACTATGTGTTTTCTACAAACTATTTGAAAAAATTATTAAATTAATAAGACATTACATGATCCAAAATTATACAACATCTTTATGTAGTAATTTATTTCTATTACTTCTGTTTAGTCTCTTAGTGCAAGTTGGAATAATCAATAGATGCCAAATGGTAATGCTAATAAATCCATATCCACTACTGATCTATTCATATCTCTAAACTAATATCTAGCTTATGGCTTTTATCAGTGAAGCATTTGGATTTGGATCTAATGCACCTGGATTTTTTACATCTAATGCACCTTTCCTTTGACAACCATCTTACTCTTTTTTTTTTTCTATCAAGCTTTTAACCTGAACTTCAAAAATATTTTAATTGTTTTAATCAAAGCCAATTTGCTTGCATAATTATATAGGTATGACATCAGCTCTAGGTAAGAATGTATTAAATATTACCATCTGGCATTTATTGATTACTCAAATTTATACTAGATTTCAGGACTAAAATAAGAAAAATAAAGTTATTTCGTAACAATAATTATTTCAATAACTGAAAGCCACCTAGTGTTATGAACAAGTTTTATTTTTAAAAATTTATATTGAATGTGCATTCAAACTAAAATAAAAATATGGTATATTTATTGATTCAGTCTTAGCTTATGACATATTTTGAGAAAACAATCTTCTAAAAGTTTATAAAATCCTTAAATGCAGAAAACACCATTACTTTATAAATTGTTTTTCAATAAGAAAATTCAAGTGGCACCAAATAATAGTCATAAAACATAGAAAAATTTACAGAATATTTTCCCCCAATGCTCATATATTTTTGTTATTTAATTTTATAAATTTATGATTTTTCTGGTACTACATGAAGTATGATGCAAACACCCTATGGACAGTTTCTTTAGCATATTCTACTGGTGAATGCTAAGCTGTTTGAGGAATCCACATTAAATTTCTGGATATATAAACATTAATATGAGAAATATAACTGGCACATTTATATTCATTCTTTTGCAGTCTTTAATCCATTCTTATATTTCCCATCAGATATCAGAAAAAAAATTGTCTTATAGAAAATATATACAAAACAATTACATAGATAAGCCTTACAACTAACCCATGATATAGATTAACATATTTATGAATGATTAACCAAAAATTATTTCTAATACACATAGAATTATAGTGTAAAAATATACTTCTTTTTGAGGTTCCAAATAAATTTCATTTTTCCTAATCCAACAGTAAAAGTAGATAGATTTAATTTTCCTAGACTTTACTGTAGTTGCATCAATAAATTTATAAGAACACCTATGGTTGTTGTGCTTATCTGCTTCAGAAATGGATTTTTTCAGTCTATAATCCATGTAATTGTAATCAAATATCAAATATAAACCACATAGTTAATGAAGGCAGGATTGGATTTAATAAAGTCATTGCGGAATGTATATTTTGGTTGGAATATCTCTAATTCTTTAATGATGTTTGCTATTAACTTGTTTTTAAAAAAATCTATTGCTAAATATGTAATTAGAAAATCAAAATCATTTTTGAAAAATTGTATATTTTACAATTAGAATTTATGAAAATTTAATTACTGAAACATAATGAGCAAGTTAATTATAATGTGAACGTGTGTGTATGTATGTATATATATATATATGCATTTATCATAAAGCTTGTAGAGGAATTGGCAATCCTCACTGTTTATATATATATTATAACTTTCCCTTCCAGTTTTTTATTACACTTCTACCCTACCTTCTCTTTTCTACCCTCTGCTATTCTAGCTCAATACTAAACAATGAGACTATAGGGCTTGAAACTTGCTAAACATCTAAACATAAAATAAACTTTAGGGATGATTACAACAGAGAGAAGTATATAAACTACACTCCACAATGACATTGCTATTGTGAAAATTCTACTACTACTATCCTATCATAATCATTAGGAAAATCCCCACAACAAACAATGACTAACATAATATTTCATTTAAATAATGTTTTAACTACTCTTCTATACTTTAATAATCTCAAAATTATAACACTGAAACAAAATACATTCATCTACAGAAATTAATGTTATCCTATGGCTATCTTGGGGATCATAAGTAATCTATTCAAAATATATTATGACAATTTGATTAATAATGAAATAATTGAATCGCAAGAGGGATTTTACTATGATCCAACCATTTAAATAAAATCACTTACTGTTACAAACTATGATTAATCTCCTATTGGAATAATTAATCCAACTGTACTTATAAGACATGGAAATTAACACTCAATATCTACTCATTACCTTCACTTAAATAATCCAATTTATTTTCTGAAGATTTATTGTCCTACCCATCTTAATCACAATCACTATAGAATACTCATTTTATCATAATCAAGAGCTTTATTATATAATTATTATCTACAATGGCTAACTTAATTAAATACTCTTCATTACTTAGCATTCATCTATTGTAACTAGATCCTTCAAAATTATTAACCTTAAAATATATTTGATTAATAACTTGTACTCTGAAATCAAACAATACTTTTAAATTTATGCTATAACATATTTTAACTTAAATTCCCAAAATTAGAATGTGACTATCAAACATTACTACTGATTTCTATTATATGGTCTCCATTTGGTAATACTTAATAGTATTTTTAGCATGGCTCTTCAAGATTTTTTTAATATCCTATAACAATATGAACTCCCTTTTTAATATAGCTATCATTTAAAAGCAATTGAGAGTTAGTGTATCAATTATAAAATATTAAACATAACTTCTCAAATAAGGCATGTAATCAAAATATATGTATTATTTAATGTGGATAATGTGCTTTATTGATATGACCTTGCGATGGATGTCATGGAAATGACTCTAATTAATACTACAAAGTTTAAATCAAAATGGTCGTTTATTTACAATAATACTAATAAACAACAAACACATATGAACATTAAGTTAAATACTTCCTTAACAATAAAAAAAAAAAAAGCATGAAAACTGTTTATACATTGATAATAAATTATTTACATTCTTTACAAGTAAACTTCATGATTATTATATAGAATTAACTCTTGCCTTAGTTTGTCTTTTAGTTCTTTTGAAATGATAAATTTATTATTTTATTATGTATGGTTTCATACTAATCTGATATATTTCCACCATTCATAAGTTATCCAGAATCTTCACAATCATTTTCCATATTACCTGATATTTTGTAACTCTCAGTATATTGATCATCTTGTAATAGTTAAATTATATTTTATATTTAAAATTTGATTTAAAATATTACACTTCCATCTTGTGGTAAATATATATATAAATAAAAGACAATATTTTTGATGTATTTAAAATGGATAATAAAGTTAGGATTTTTTATTTTATTATAATGCAATTCGTTTATGCATTCATTCTCTCTCTTACTTGTGTTTTTCTGATAATCTTAGATCTCAGTTATTCTTATTCATATGATCATTTATTCAAGTTTTATTCAACTATATAGAACATTTATTATGCACATGGTTTTATTACCTACAGGCTGATCTATCCAGACTTGGGAAGAAAAACTGTAGAATCCTTTAAAATAGTGAATCTACCTTCGATGCATACTATATTATTATTTACTATGAAACTTTATTAAGATGAACAACTGACTTTATTAAATACTATCATATTAGAGGGATGGAGATTTCTTTTATTTATGAGTGGTCACATTTTGGTAGATAATCATTTTCTTAATGGACTTATCCCAATTTTATCCTGGTTTCTTCAATAAGCACTTACGGTATGTACCAAGCTCATTTCTTTGCCAAAAATTCTCCCATCTCATGCTAATAATTATCTGGGCATCATAAAGATTACACCCACATAACTATTCATCAGTTCTCCAGGATGATATTTTATATATCATATCCTGAAATTTTAACTCACTTCCTACAGTGTATTTAGCATCTAAGATTCTACCATTTCTATACCAATAATATAATATATTCTTCCCATGCAATACTTTCCTATCTATATTTGCAATCATGTCACAAAACATTCTATTTTTATTATTATTATTATTATCATCAATAAGATATTTTTCTTCTAATAAATGAGATCATGATATTGTCTTACATTAACATTCACTCTTTCTTGCTCTCAGAAACATTATATTTTATAACATGTTTATTATTCTTTTTCAGAAATCTTATTTATGATCACTAGTTTATTTCTCTTCTTTTAAATATGTTTTAACAATAATAAATTTGAAATACCTTTTAATGTATTTTATCACACTTAATTTTTTATAAATATATACTGGCTCAAAATATACAGCTTTAACACTATATTCCACTCTCACACACTTTTATATTTTAACTCACTGCTACCTCCTTCTTATATTTAAGCATACTTTTTTTTTTTTTTTTTCTAACACAAAAAATAATTAATATAATATTATTTTTTAAAAAAAATAATACTTTTAACATATATATACTAAATTGCATATATCAATTCTTTAAATCACTATTATGAAAAATATCTTGTATGTATTTTTCATATCAAACAAGAAAAATATTAGTAATAAATTTAAATTCTTTTTTTTTTAAAAAAAAAAAAAACATTTCCAGTTTCTATTTTAATATTACAATGTTTACTCTGTAAATATTTATCATTCTTCACACATTGAGGTACTTCCATCTTCTCTCTGTTAAAAGACATGTATAGTTAAACAAACATTGAACAACAAGCGCAAATGACAGGACAATTTTTTAAATTGGATGCATCCTTCCTTTCTAGCTAGTTTTAAAGTTGCACTGCTCATAATCCTGCTTTTCAAAATCCACTATGAAAAGTTTGATAAATATTCTAAATAAATTTCCACTTTATTCTCCCACACTGCACAAACTTTTAAACATATTCCAATAAGTCATCAATTAATTTACTTTCTGATTTCTCTCCTTTTCTGTTATTCATTAGTTTTGTAAAATTTCAAACACATATTGGATAACTTCATTTAATTTTCTAGCTTGTAGTACATTATCTTTGTGACTATCAAAAGTTACACAGATTTTTTTTAAAATTATCCTTCCCATTTTAATATTCAGTTCTTAACATGCTATAATAAAATTTCATTTTCTATTTCAACATAAGAAATCTTAATTTAAGTTTTATCTGTTTTTATTTTCATTATTAAGTATAAGCTAAATATTTTCTTCAAAATTGTGCAAATTATTTAGTTTTTCTTGCATTCAACATTCACAACTAATTAATTATTCTTAATGTTCTATAAGATATTTTTATTAATTTTAGAAATTTATTTCTAGGAATTTTTAATCAGTTTTTTACATTTAATCTATGATTAATAAAAACCCTTAATTTAGCCTAGACAAATGAATGTTTTCTTACATGGGTATCATCATGTTTCTCCCTGAAGCACTGCAGTTGTGTTTCCTTTCTTATGGATATCCTAGGAAAAATTAGAATAACTTTTCAAACTTCTTTGTGGTGTTATCTTGACTATAAGATGATCAAGATTGGCACTCTGTCATAATAAAAATTAGTTTAACTTACTCCATGGTGTTAATAATTACTTGAAAATATTTTTTAATCTTAGAGTGCTTTTTAAAGATGATTTTTACTACTTAAGACTAAATATTTTTAACTTTTATAATTGTTTTTACAGAGGGAAAAAAATCAAGACTGCTATCTACTTTATAAGGTTTTTTAAAAAATCTTTTTTTTTCAGATCATCTGCTGTGTTTTGTTTCTTAAAACTCCCAGAATAAATTGATGTCAAAAAACTATTTACCTCTCATTGGTCAATCTTCCAAATCAACTATTATAACTTTTAAACAAAATGTCTTTCTGTTTCTATTTGAAATATTAAAATCAATAAATGTTTTACAAATGAAATTAATTTAAATCATTTGTTAAAAACTACAGTTCCAATTATAATTTTAATATATGAGATTATTAATTAGATTTAAATACAAAGTTTAGGAATAAATATTTTTGTTTACAAGATTTACAATTAAAATAATTTTAAAATAAATTCTTATCTTGTGGTACATAATTGTTCCTTCTTTCATTAATTATAACTTTAGATCTGTAACTTTTTAAAGAAGCATTGTATTGAAAATAAATTAAAGTCAACTTTATAAGTAAGGATATTTATTGAGATTGACATTTATTGTATTAATGTTATATAGTAGATTATAATATAAATTATTTATAACTAACAATGATTATTAAATCTCTAAAGAATTTTCTCTTTAATCTTTATGTATTAAATCATTTATTACTGTTATACCCATGTTTATAGCATTACTATTATCTAACTTATAAATTTAAAATTTTAGAGCTATAATTTGCATTTTACATACCATTCTTGCCATAGATAACTGATTAAAAGATTTCAATATATATAAACATTAAAAGCATAAAGTTAAACTAGTCAATAAATAATCAAAATTACCCCAAATTCACAAATCAACCAAACTAGTCAAGAAAATAAACTCTAAAACACTACCAATGGTTTCATGGCTACAAGCAGACTTCTCAAGTGTAAAGGACTACAGAATAATAACATATTTAAACTAAACATTACCCACAATTCCACTTCCCATATAGTATTAAAAGAACTTTTAAATAAGTTAACTGCTTCAGAATCATAAATTTTTAATAATAAAGATTCTTTAATTCTTTTTTTTTTCATTTCTCTCAAAGAAGACAACCTTAGCTGCATCAAAATTAATAGTGTGACTTGTATCTTTTTCATGGATATACAAAGCAGAACTAAGATATTTATTTCTAATCCTACTTTTATGTATCTTTATTCTTTCATTTAAGCTCATTTATAAGAAGACAATTTAAATGGCAAAGAAATGAAATCATATTTTTCTGCATCCTTTACATCATTATAAATATTAAATAAAATATTTTTAACAAATTTATCACAGTATCCAACACTCAAATAATCTTTATAAAATTAATCTTTTTGAAACAAAACTTCCTTTTTAAAATTATTTAAAGATATAGAATTATTTAAAGGTACATAAAAGTAGAGTTAGAAATAAATATCTTATTTCTGCTTTATATATCCATAAAAAAGATATAAGACACACAATTAATTTTGATGAAGCTAAAGCTGTTTTATCTGGGAGAAATGAAAATAAAAGAAGTATTAAAGAATGTTTATTATTAAAAATTTATGATTCTGAAGCAATTAACTTATTTAAAAGTTCTTTTAATATTAAAAGTCTGTGGAAAGTAAGTGGAATTGTGGGTAATCTTTAGATTAAATATGTTGTTATTTTGCAGTTCTTTACACTTGAGAAGTCTGCTTGCAGCAGTGAAACCATTGATAGTGTTTTAGTGTTTATTTTCTTGGCTAGTCTAGTTTAATTGTGAATTTGAGGTAATTTTGATTTTATATATATATATAATACTTCAAGAGTAAGACTCATGCTATTGTAACAATAGGTAATTTAAATGATATCTACCCATAACATGACATTTTTTACAAAAAAACAGCAGTCTGTCCTCCTGTTATCTCATTTTCTTATATAGGGACATATCTGAAACACTTAGACTAGATAGAATAAATATTAAATCTGTCACAAAATTTATTTCAAAAATATTTTAAGTTGATTGATATTACTAATTGACAGGTCTGGGAATTTTCTTAATTTAAACATGGATGGGTGATTTAAACTATTTCCAATACTTAACACACACACGCACACACATATATATATATATATATATATTGACCATCTGAATGGGCACAAGGGTTTAAGATACTTTGTATCTGCATTAAATAGTAATATTAAAAAAAAATGAAATAGCCTTAGAATTTTAAATTTTTTTTGCTGGAGATTGTTTAAAGCTTAGATATGGGTTGCTTATGCAGTTTATTGACCACTTTATAAGTATCCATTATTATTAGTATAATTAATGAGGTATTTAATGTAAGGAAGAGGGGTTGTTTATTAATGGGATTAATACATTTTGTCAGAAAGATGCAAAGTTATTTTATATTATTGTAGTATTTGGTTGAATGGCTTCAAAATCCTTTATTCATTAATACGTATCCTTTTGTCAACAATTAATAGCCATTTCAATTATATTTAGTTAAGATAGTTTAATATTTAGGTTGTAGTACATGTGCATGCATGTATGACTCTGCATCATTTTCATTTCATTTTCATCTTTAATAACAGCAAACAATAGTACATTCACAATAAAAAACCTTTAAATTATAATAATTATCTTAAATAATTTAACAAATATATATTTCTTTCCAATGATTAATAGATAGTTGAATCAATAGATTATTTTACAAATTTAATAAATTATTAATCATTTTTATTTAATAGTTAATTAATATTCATTTTTCTTTCAAGTTTGTAAAAGCTATTTATTTTATTATTATTTTTATCTTGATTTTAATTCTAAAAATCAAAGTGATTTTTTTTTTGAAAAGATTTTTTTTGAATATGTAATTAGCTGAGATAGAAGAAAAGCGTGGGAGTAACCTTGTGGAAGAAAATGAACTTTGCTAAAGAGAGCTATTTAACAAAGATCTCCAGTGGAAAATTTGCTGATTATGTAATGTAATTGTAGCCAAAAACAGTGGCTCATTTTTGGGAAAGTAAAACCAGTTGCTGAAGTCAAATTGATTTTAAAAAGACTTTGGAGTAAAATTTCGAAAGAATCCCAAGAAATTTATTATGGGACAAGTTAATTTCAGAATGCAGTTCTAAATTTTAAAAGGTATTCAGTTTACTTTACTCTCCTTGATTTAAACATATTGAATTAACCTCTTCCTAACTAGTGCTTTTTAAAAATGTATGTTAATAATGTCCAGTCTATGTTACTTCACTTAATTGTCATTTTAAATAGGAATAAATTGCATGAATATTATTGTTGTATCATTAACCAACGTGAGTTCTTTAATATATCTGGAAAACGCATGCAGAACTATTTTACAGAATATATTTTAATTCTTCACTATTTTCCGTGTTGTGTTTTTGTAAGAATTAAACATAAATTTAAGGATATGCATGGTTTGATAAATCATGCCATGTTTAAATTCATCATAAAGAGATGACAGTATTTGTTTGTCTGGTATTTCTGGAAATAATACGTATTTTAAATGAAGGAAATAAAATGTGAGCTACTTCAAATTAAGTATTTGCTTAAATCGAATGGAAGGATAGAAATGCAGGTAATTTTTGTTCTCTTTGATAAAGATGGAAAATAAAACAAAATATTATTGATTGAAGAATTACTAAGGAAACACGGTATCTTAATGGACAATATTTAAGAATAAACCAGGCGTATAATAAATTATAATGTGTTAAATGCTATTCAAGAAACCACTAAAATAATTATGTATTTAATTTAGAACTACAATGGAATAAGTGAGATAATTCCTGTCCAACAGTAGTTAAGAATTTATTATATTCTCGTCATAATAGAAGACAAATTGATTGCTTATGTATGATACAGTAACTTAAATAACTTTGTTATGAACATTGAAGATGCTGAGTCCTATTTAGGCATGATTATATTTGTTTGGTTACCCTACAGCAGTTTATTTTAATTTAAATTCAGTTTGGAATGTGTCTCATATTGTTTCATAAACCTGGAACCGAGCTTTGCAAGTGAACTTTTATTTTTAAGTTACAAAACTAATAACCTTTGTTTCTTTATTTTTTTTTTATTGCTTGTTATAATTAATGTATATGATAGGTAGATAGGCTTATTTATTATTATGTTCATTTATAATTTGGGTTATTTTGACCTTCAAGACCATCTCTACAGCATATCTGAATGAGGAATACGCTGGTAAAATTGATTGTGCTCAAATAGGTCTCATTGTTCTTTTACGAAGATAAAAGAAAGAAATATTTTTTTTAAATATATTATTAGAGAGGTTTATATTTATATTGCATACTTTATTATCTCAAAGTGAGAATTTTTTTTTTTTAATCAACGAACGTATAATAGAAATAGTTTGCAAGATATGAAAGAAAGTTCGTTCGTAATAATTATAAATATTAAATTTTAAAAGTAACCTAAAGTTTATTTTGAATTAAAAGTTATACCTTAATGAAATATTTAATTACCATGTTGCCTGCATAGTGTGTAATTTAGAATTAATTTTATATATACTTTTGTTCGCGGGTGTGTGTTTGTTTTGCACAATTGGGACATATGTTTGATAAAGTTCAGTTTGTGAATAATTTATGTATAAATTTCGGACATTGTCGTATTCTACTGAGTTGAACGGATTGGTATGTTATCTGTACGTATTTATCTGCCAGCGTGTATTTATAATGTTCAATATTTAGAAAAGCTATGAGAATGGAAAGAAATCTGATTGCGTTATAATGTCTGTAGGGATAAAAGATTTGCTTATTTAGTCTATGTTAATAATTTTCCATGAGTAGAGCCTAGTTGATATTATATGCGTATGATTAAATGATATTTTGAAGTGATGTTTTCTTATGGCCCTGGTGATGAGGAAAAAGTCCCCACCAAAAGTATATTTAGAATCAGATGAATTATTGTAGAAGTGTTCAGTAAAAGTTTATCTGCTCCTCATGTAGATTTCCCTTATAACGTATAGTATGTATTATCATGAAAATATAGCTATGTGTTAATTAATAGGTGGCCAGATAAATTGTTAAATTAATTCTTGATGTAGTATTAGTGTCTTATTTTATCGATGAATTACGACATTGTCCGAAATAAAATAATTGTATGATATTTTCTTGATGAGTGGAGAGTTTATAGAAAAGATTGTTTTATATTATTGCTGCTTGAACGTGCACACACATGCGTAATATAAATAATATCGTGTATATAAAGTATAGAGATATTGAAATTAAAATGAGAAATAAATGCTTTCGAAATACATTACATTCATTTAAATAGAAGTATAAAGTATTGAGATTAAAACGGGAAATAAATATTTTAAAATACAGTGTATTTATTTAAATAAAGGTTATAAATCATCAAATCATCAGAATAAACATGATTTTGTTACTATGCATGAAAGATATACGTAATTGAAAGTGATTGTTTAGTCAATTAGAGAAAGTTGCTTTGTTGAGAGCCAAATATAATTTATTTGATTTATTTTGTTAATCAAGAGTAATATCCTCTCAAGAGTATTTTTTTGTGCTAATAATATAACATGTTATTTATTTATTGTCATGTAGATGAAACATGTAGGCAAAGCATATGTTCGAATTCAGGATATTTAAGTTTTGTTATTAATTTGCTTTGATACTAGGGATAATCCCAAACTGCTGCTCAAAGTTTATTTGATAATTTAAAAATCTGTAAGACAAATAGTCCATTTGTAAATATCATGTTAAACCAAGTTTATTTTATTGTAATAAATGATTTATTTTAGTTATTTAAAATCTTAAAAACTGTGTCTTGAGTTATTCTTGTATACATTCGTATTTCCATTTCCACATCTCCACATTTCATAAATCTATTACAAAATAAATATATTATTTTAGAGTTATAATACTAAATCTGCTGGTGTCTGACAATATTGTATTTCTTAATCCAAACATTATAAGGAACATTTGTCACTGGATAAACGTATTAGAAAGGTTGACAAGTCAGTATATTTGTTAGATGATGATATGAGATTAAAATACCCTATCTCTGTCATTATCTTATTATTGAAACACAGTAAAATACTTTAGTCAATTTGTTCATTACATTTTTATCACACTTTAGAATTATAATTTATGGGCCAATGTAGTTTATTTAATTCAACTGTGTTTGTTAAAATTCCCTGAGATCTTATTGTTTATTTTTTGATTGGCATTAAAGTAGATGTTTAGATTATGATATGCCAAGTCATAGAATTGTTTAAGAATATAATTATAGCAAGCTGATATATGTTATACTCGGATGAAGGAAGAAATTAAGTTTAAAGTATATTTTAATAGACTGTACCAAATAAACATTATGATTCTTTATCATATAATTAATTAACAAAGGAATTTACATTATATTAAATGTTTTGTAATATTTCTTCTTTTATTCATTTATTATCATATATCTTATGAACTGCCTATAGCCTCCCACTGAGCTGAGCTGAACATAGACTTAATTGAAGAGTCTCAGTAATAATTTTGTATTATATATTTTGTTATATTGTTCTATTCATTAATAGAACTGGCACCTGGGCATTTCATTCATGTAATGTTTATGAACGGTGTTGGGAGAGTAGGTTATAGGGTATGTTTTCTGTTCGCTCATCGTGGGGCAGACATAGCTTCGGTGGCTTCGACATGGCCTCAGTAGCCTCGACATGGCCTGGTTTGATTGATTGATGATGAATAGAATGTTTTTGGTGCACCAACTTTGGGACCTTGATTGACTGATGATGATGAGAAGTATGTTTTCTGGATGCCCATTGTGGTGGCTTGAGATATATTTGACATCTCAGTAGATAGATTGCAATATGGATTTTGTTGTATGAAAGTGGTAGCTCAATCAATTGTGCAATGATGATGATTGGACTAGGTTTTCTGGTGACCAATGTGGATGTGCGATGTGTAGTGGAGCTACACATAATCTAGGTTGGATTGTGGTGCCCAGATGTCTTGGCATTGAGTAGTTTGGTATATTTTTCAGATTATTTAACATTTTCTAGTGTGCCAACTTTGGACATCGATTGACATTGATTGGTTGATGATTGGGTAACTTGGCATGATCGTTTGATGATGATGATCCTGGTGAGGTTTTCTGGCACAACATAGTGGCCTGATTGGTTAATAGATGATTAACTATAGAACTGTTTTTTGTTGTCCAGTGTATTAGGCCCAATGATGATGATTATAGTGGGTTTTCTGGTGCGCTAATGTAGCTGCATGATTGATTAATGATGGATAATTATAATGCCGGTTGTTGATATTTGATGTTTCAGGTCACAATGATTAGATATGAAGTTGGTTTCTGGATTCCCAACATTTGATGTATGGGTATATCATGACACAGGTAAGATAAGTTGTGGCTTTGTGGGATTGATAATTATAATGATGTGTGTTTGATAGGATTATATTGTATACAGCCAAAATGTAAAATTTGATAAATAAAAGTTATATAGTATTGTAAACATTAATTATAGTTTAAATGGTGCAGAGAACTTAACAATCATGCTTATAAAAATTGTGTTGTCTTCATTATTATATAAAAGTCAATTTAATGTACAATATAAATGTAGGTGAATATAGAGATTTTATCCAGCTAACTCATTAATGTTTGGATTGATATTGTTAGAGTATACAGTACAATAATTTTGCTATCAAATGTGGAAACCGAATGTTGCATGGAATAATGCAAATAAACATACTAGAATAATCTTATGTACTTATAAGTGATGATGGGAAATTTAGATTGTTTGATTGGGGAGGGGGAGTGAAGCTGTTGTATCTTTTCTTTGTCTGCAAATATTAATAAGTAAAAAATATAAAGTACAATGGAAGAGTTTAATATTGATGAAGATTTGGGCAGGTCCCAAGAAATATTATCTCCAGAGGTGATTGTATTGTCTCCTGATATAGATTCAGGAAATGAAACTATAAACTTCATGAATAAAGAAGATAGTGAGGCAGAAAATGTCTCACAGCATTTGATTACTCCAAATTAATTGATGAAATAAATAAGTGCTTAGTAAACAGATGTTAGGGATGAAAGAACATTTAGCTAAACAAATGTTAGACATGAAAGAACATTCAGCTAAACAAATGTTAGCGATGAAAGAACATTATCAACATATGTCAGAGATAATGTTAGGAATGTTCAGAAAGAATGTCCAACAAATAGAACCCGAAGTATCAGAAACAAAATTAGAAGTAGAATCAGAAATGTTAAAAATGATGCCAGAGAAATTATCAGATGATGTTCAACCAGAATCAGAAATAAAAGAAGTGAGATTAGAAATAAAGCTAGAAGTATCAGAGGTGAAGTTAGAAGTGCAAGATAGTAAAAGTCAAAGTATGGAAGTGAAAGAAGTTAATGAAAATATTAGTAGCCAAATACTCAAACTAGAAATTACAGAATTATGTATTAAAGGTCAACTACATAAGAGTAGGTTAAATGATAATAACCTAGTATTGCCAATTAAGGATAAAGGTCGACTGATTGCTAAGTTGGTTCATAAAAATTACAGTTTATATGGTCCTGAACTAAAAGCATACCAAAAGATTAAAGAGATAGTTAATAAAGAACTAGAAGTGGACAAGAAGGAAATTATGAATGTGTTTAAAGATTTCAAGGAAAATTGTGATAAAAATGATGATATTATTAGAATAATGAAGTTAGGAGTGTTTTCTTTAGGCAGGAAATATTCAGAAATTTTAAGAAGCAAATTAGCAAAGATTACTGATATTACCAGTAATAAATTTAAAGATAAAAATAAAGGTATAGTTTCTGAGTGTGCTCTTAATAATGTAGATCATAATATAAAGAGGAATGTTTGTAGAAAAGTGTTATACGCAGGTAGTAAACATGTAATACCTAGTATAGAACAAATAATGCAATATTGTAATCATGTTAAAGAGACTGATAAGTAAAAATTAAATGCAAGTTTAAGAAGACATATATTTTGTATAGATTGTCTTAAAAAGAAAAAAGTTATTGATCTAGAGGAAAGCTTGAGAAAGGCCAAATTCAAAAAACGAAAAGAGAAGTTAGTTTATGAAAATACTCTTAAGAAGGTTAAAAACAAAGAAAAGAATAGCCAAAAGGTTAAAGTTAAATCCCAGACAATAAGAGTGAATTCTCATGTAGAAAGATTTAAGAAAAGAAATATAAAAAAACGCAAGATTTAAGAGGTACCTATAATACTCATAGCTTAATACCATATCCAGTTAAAGTGCTAGATAGTTAATAGATGTGAGAATATAAAATTCTGTATGCTTTGTTTCCTAAAGTGTAAATTAATTTTATTTGTGTTGTTTAATAATGATTAACATAACCTAACGGTGTTACTTAATTCATTTTTTTTACTTTTATAAGAACAGGGGATTTGTGACCATCTGAGTGGGCACAAGGATTTAGGATACTTTGTATCTACATTAAATAGTTATATTATATTAAAAAATATGAAATAGCCTTAGAATTTTAAATTTTTTTGCTGGAGATTGTTTAAAGCTTAGATATGGGTTGCTTATGCAGTTTATTGACCACTTTATAAGTATCCATTATTATTAGTGTGGTTAATGAGGTATTTAATGTAAGGAAGAGGGGTTGTTTATTAATGGGATTAATACATTTTGTCAGAAAGATGCAAAGTTATTTTATATTATTGTAGTATTTGGTTGAATGGTTTCAAAATCCTTTATTCATTAATACGTATGCTTTTGTCAACAATTAATAGCCATTTCAATTATATTTAGTTAAGATAATTTAATATTTAGGTTGTAGTACATGTGCATGCATGTATGACTCTGCATCATTTTCATTTCATTTTCATCTTTAATAACAGCAAACAATAGTACATTCACAATAAAAAAACCTTTAAATTACAATAATTATCTTAAATAATTTAACAAATATATATTTCTTTCCAATGATTAATAGATAGTTGAATCAATAGATTATTTTACAAATTTAATAAATTATTAATCATTTTTATTTAATAGTTAATTAATATTCATTTTTCTTTCAAGTTTGTAAAAGCTATTTATTTTATTATTATTTTTATCTTGATTTTAATTCTAAAAATCAAAGTGATTTTTTTTTTTTTGAAAAGATTTTTTTTGAATATGTAATTAGCTGAGATAGAAGAAAAGCGTGGGAGTAACCTTGTGGAAGAAAATGAACTTTGCTAAAGAGAGCTATTTAACAAAGATCTCCAGTGGAAAATTTGCTGATTATGTAATGTAATTGTAGCCAAAAACAGTGGCTCATTTTTGGGAAAGTAAAACCAGTTGCTGAAGTCAAATTGATTTTAAAAAGACTTTGGAGTAAAATTTCGAAAGAATCCCAAGAAATTTATTATGGGACAAGTTAATTTCAGAATGCAGTTCTAAATTTTAAAAGGTATTCAGTTTACTTTACTCTCCTTGATTTAAACATATTGAATTAACCTCTTCCTAACTAGTGCTTTTTTAAAAATGTATGTTAATAATGTCCAGTCTATGTTACTTCACTTAATTGTCATTTTAAATAGGAATAATTTGCATGAATATTATTGTTGTATCATTAACCAACATGGGTTCTTTAATATATCTGGAAAACACATGCAGAACTATTTTACAGAATATATTTTAATTCTTCACTATTTTCCGTGTTGTGTTTTTGTAAGAATTAAACATAAATTTAAGGATATGCATGGTTTGATAAATCATGCCATGTTTAAATTCATCATAAAGAGATGACAGTATTTGTTTGTCTGGTATTTCTGGAAATAATACGTATTTTAAATGAAGGAAATAAAATGTGAGCTACTTCAAATTAAGTATTTGCTTAAATTGAATGGAAGGATAGAAATGCGGGTAATTTTTGTTCTCTTTGATAAAAATGGAAAATAAAACAAAATATTATTAATTGAAGAATTACTATGGAAACACGGTATCTTAATGGACAATATTTAAGAATAAACCAGGCGTATAATAAATTATAATGTGTTAAATGCTATTCAAGAAACCACTAAAATAATTATGTATTTAATTTAGAACTACAATGGAATAAGTGAGATAATTCCTGTCCAACAGTAGTTAAGAATTTATTATATTCTCGTCATAATAGAAGACAAATTGATTGCTTATGTATGATACAGTAACTTAAATAACTTTGTTATGAACATTGAAGATGCTGAGTCCTATTTAGGCATGATTATATTTGTTTGGTTACCCTACAGCAGTTTATTTTAATTTAAATTCAGTTTGGAATGTGTCTCATATTGTTTCATAAACCTGGAACCGAGCTTTGCAAGTGAACTTTTATTTTTAAGTTACAAAACTAATAACCTTTGTTTCTTTATTTTTTTTATTGCTTGTTATAATTAATGTATATGATAGGTAGATAGGCTTATTTATTATTATGTTCATTTATAATTTTGGTTATTTTGACCTTCAAGACCGTCTCTGAAGCGTATCTGAATGAGGAATATGCTGGTAAAAATTGATTGTGTTCAAATAGGTCTTATTGTTCTTTTACGAAGGTAAAAGAAAGAAATATTTTTTTTAAATATATTATTAGAGAGGTTTATATTTATATTGCATACTTTATTATCTCAAAGTGAGAATTTTTTTTTTTTTTGAATCAACGAACGTATAATAGAAATAGTTTGCAAGATATGAAAGAAAGTTCATTCGTAATAATTATAAATATTAAATTTTAAAAGTAACCTAAAGTTTATTTTGAATTAAAAGTTATACCTTAATGCAATATTTAATTACCATGTTGCCTGCATAGTATGTAATTTAGAGTTAATTTTATATATATTTTTGTTCGCGGGTGTGTGTTTGTTTTGCACAATTGGGACATATGTTTGATAAAGTTCAGTTTGTGAATAATTTATGTATAAATTTCAGACATTGTTGTATTCTATTGAGTTGAACGGATTGGTATGTTATCTGTATGTATTTATCTGCCAGCATGTATTTATAATGTTCAATATTTAGAAAAGCTATGAGAATGGAAAGAAATCTGATTGCGTTATAATGTCTGTAGGGATAAAAGATTTGCTTATTTAGTCTATGTTAATAATTTTCCATGAGTAGAGCCTAGTTGATATTATATGCGTATGATTAAATGATATTTTGAAGTGATGTTTTCTTATGGCCCTGGTGATGAGGAAAAAGTCCCCACCAAAAGTATATTTAGAATCAGATGAATTATTGTAGAAGTGTTCAGTAAAAGTTTATCTGCTCCTCATGTAGATTTCCCTTATAACGTATAGTATGTATAATCATGAAAATATAGCTATGTGTTAATTAATAGGTGGCCAGATAAATTGTTAAATTAATTCTTGATGTAGTATTAGTGTCTTATTTTATTGATGAATTACGACATTGTCCGAAATAAAATAATTGTATGATATTTTCTTGATGAGTGGAGAGTTTATAGAAAAGATTGTTTTATATTATTGCTGCTTGAACGTGCACACACATGCGTAATATAAATAATATCGTATATATAAAGTATAGAGATATTGAAATTAAAATGAGAAATAAATGCTTTCGAAATACATTACATTCATTTAAATAGAAGTATAAAGTATTGAGATTAAAACGGGAAATAAATATTTTAAAATACAGTGTATTTATTTAAATAAAGGTTATAAATCTTCAAATCATCAGAATAAACATGATTTTGTTACTATGCATGAAAGGTATACATAATTGAAAGTGATTATTTAGTCAATTAAAGAAAGTTGCTTTTCCTCTCAAAAGTATTTTTTTTTTCGCTAATAATATAACATGTTATTTATTTATTGTCATGTAGATGAAACATGTAGGCAAAGCATATGTTCGAAGTCAGGATATTTAAGTTTTGTTATTAATTTGCTTTGATAGTAGGGATAATCCCAAACTGATGCTCAAAGTTTATTTGATAATTTAAAAATCTGTAAGACAAATAGTCCATTTGTAAATATCATGTTAAACCAAGTTTATTTCATTGTAATAAATGATTTGTTTTAGTTATTTAAAATCTTAAAAACTGTGTCTTGAGTTATTTTTGTATACATTCGTATTTCCATTTCCACATCTCCAAATTTCATAAATCTATTACAAAATAGATATATTATTTTAGAGTTATAATACTAAATCTGCTGGTGTCTGACAATATTGTATTTCTTAATTCAAACATTATAAGGAACATTTGCCACTGGATAAATGTATTAGAAAGGTTGACAAGTCAGTATATTTGTTAGATGATGATATGAGATTAAAATACCCTATCTCTGTCATTATCTTATTATTGAAACACAGTAAAATACTTTAGTCAATTGTTCATTACATTTTTATCACACTTTAGAATTATAATTTATGGGCCAATGTAGTTTATTTAATTCAACTGTGTTTGTTAAAATTCCCTGAGATCTTATTGTTTATTTCTTGATTGGCATTAAAGTAGATGTTTAGATTATGATATGCCAAGTCATAGAATTGTTTAAGAATATAATTATAGCAAGCTGATATATGTTATACTTGGATGAAGGAAGAAATTAAGTTTAAAGTATATTTTAATAGACTGTACAAAATAAACATTATGATTCTTTATCATATAATTAATTAACAAAGGAATTTACATTATATTAAATGTTTTGTAATATTTCTTCTTTTATTCATTTATTATCATATATCTTATGAACTGCCTATAGTCTCCCACTGAGCTGAGCTGAACATAGACTTAATTGAAGAGTCTCAGTAATAATTTTGTATTATATATTTTGTTATATTGTTCTATTCATTAATAGAACTGGCGCCTGGGCATTTCGTTCATATAATGTATATGAGGGGTGTTGGGAGAGTAGGTTATAATATATATATACAAAGACACATGCAAATATTACAATAGATATTTGAAATGCCATCTAGGCATAATACAAGATAATTTTTTACACTGCTGATAATGTTTAAACTGAGAAAACTCCCAGATATATCAGTTAGTAATGTCAATTTAAAATATCTTTGAAATACATTTTGTGATCAATTAAATATTCACTCTTTCTAGCCTAAGTATTTCAGATAGTCTTCTGTATAAGAAAATGAGAAAAAACTAACCATTATTTTCTTGTAAAAAATATCATGTGCTATAGCTAGAGGGCATATTAATTACTATTGCATCACTTGCATGAATCTTAAAGTATTATATATATTAAGTATTGTACCTGTCGGTTTTGTATGTTCACATAACAAGATCTAGCATCTAGGCAAAAGTACCTTGAATCCAATCATGCGCAAGATACATAAGTCAGGAACACTCATGAATTCTGCCCTATTTGCCTATTTTTCATATCTACCAACTTATGAGCAACAATCCCGATGATATCGATCTAATTTTATCTCTCTCCGCCGGCATCGCACATCTGAGACACAAAAAGACTCTTAATAATTTAAAGTTTAATGGTGGAATATTTAGCATGAAATATAATTTAGAAGCATTTAACGATCATAACCTTTCATATTCTTTATATATTAGCAGAGATCATCTAGTCAGTAGGAGCATAACTTATTAATTAAAATATTAATTCAAATAAAGGAAAACACAATGATTCGGAAAGGTTATAATATATATATTTAAGGTTTATTATTTTAACAAAACATAAAGTAAATGCATGTCATCATTGATTGATCATTGGCCTCATAAATATTCTATGGCAGTTGGTCATAGAGAAATCATATTACATTTGGTTGATAAATTAAGAATCAAATTTAACAGATGACTTTGTTTAATATAGACCATAACGATGAATATAAGATTTAGCGCTATTAAGAAATATAATATTGAAGTACCACTACACCCCAGAAGGAACAAAATAGCATTTAACCGATTTGAAAGATAATTATTATTTTATAATGAAGCATTACATTTATACAAAATATAGTGATTAATATACAATTTATAAAGTGACAGATGTGTGTGGGATAGTTGATAAATATATATTAATAATAATAATGTCGTCGCAATGACGTGCATTTTAAATAGTGGACATAGATCTGTTTAGCAAAAATCACAACATTACAGCTTATGGATGTTCATGGGTTTATTAGAAATATAACAAAAGGTGGTGCATGCATGGTGGCGTATTTGATGTGATCTAGTCATGGATCTGAACATGTTCTTCATGGAATTTATTTTGAAGAGAAAATACCGATGTGACTCTGCAAACGTTGTCAGGATCAGTTTATAAACAAAGAGCGGTCGGCTATGCATTTATTGGGCTGGTTTTTCCAGAGCGATCCCCATATAAAGCATGCACATACAACCAAATAAGTCCCCAGGGGGGTTAAAGCCTGGTTCTTGGACTTTGAGAAGGATAACAGGGTTCGACTTTGCGATACCTCCGGATAAGAGAAGCACGAATATATAATATAAAAATGAGTGTGCCTATATGCACGCAATGCTTGGGATAACAAAATATATAGCTTTAAAGACAATTTTAATTACTTAATGCCCATAAATTATAGAATATCCTGCATAATGGTATGATCTAATCGCTAAACAGGCATGGGTGAGTTAAATTAATTAAATTATATAATTTTTAAGACATAAAGATTCCCCTTTCCCTTTACTTTAAATTATTTCTAACTTCCCACACCATTTAATAAATACAAATTTCGGTTAAAAAATGCTATTATTAGAAATAAATATGTTTATATGGAAACAAATGGGGTGATGGAAATAACTGGGATAATAATTAGATTTTACATCTATGAAATACATTTATGGTTGGGATTAGTGCATTTAAAAAAGATAAAAAAACATTTTTAGAAAAACAGATGTTGATCTGTTTTCCTACAACAATTTATAAGATAATGACTTTGTTTTTCCAAACTCGTGAGCACCTGCATAAGTCGAATAGGACTTGTTTTTAATTAAAATAAGTTCTTAATTATCCCATAAGTGATGGGTAGGGAAACTAGAAAGGACTTACATGCTAGCAAGTTTGAAATATTACTGGCATTTTAAAACACAAAAATACGTAATATAATAATTAAATAAAATATGATTGCTGCATGGAAATAATAAAAAAGAAACATATTGATTAGAGGCTCAATGATAGAATAGGTTAAGTTATATAGAGTTGTAACTAAGTAAGATTACATAAGGTATAAATATTTACATAAGATATTAGAGTAGAGTGTCAGGATTATTGTTGTTATAGAAGGCTGAACTTAATAGAATCATAGAGTGGCTAAAGTTCTTTTACCTTTCATAAATAGTAGCAGTCCTTGATGTTTGGAGTGTTCATCGGCATTAATACACTAGATCTAGGTTTGGAATAAGGCATCACAGGTAGCATTTTACTTATTTAATTGGTAGACATTTGAAAGTTCATAGGCACGGGATCCGGAGCTTTTCTTATGGGAACAAGCATGTTGGAACAGATTGGAAGGTGAAGTTTCCCCTACTCATGGCACATTGGATAAAAATTTAAACTAGCATGGATTATGTGGACCATCATTAATTTATGGTTGTCTCCTCTCTTTTGGATTCAAATCCAGCAGTATTTATACTCTTTTTTTGATGATGTAGTATAGCACTTAACTGCTGGACTTGAGGCAATTTGAGCACTTTAGCAAAGCTGAAATCTGCTGACTGAATATCTTTTGTTTTGTAAGTCTTTTGAAACAATGCAATCCTGTTACAAGTTTCTCAAATGATTGTTTTAAAATAAGTCTTATGATTTTAAAACAAGTTGGCATGGATAAAATTTCCACTAATGGATTTTACTTTCTATTACAAATTGTAACCTTTTAATTTTAACTAATGGGCTTTTCCGGGTAATTGTTTTTAGTTGTGTTCGAGAAGCTTCTTAAAAGAATTGCATCATTTTCTGACCGCTAAAATTAAATATAAAAAATAATACATTTCATATATGAACTTTAAGATATATGAATAATATAACTATTTATACGATTTATTATAAATCTCCCCACACTGAAAATATATATATTTACCCATTACGCATGCATACACATTAAAATAATATTAAATATTTATTTATTAAATTATTTTTCATTAAGATATATAAATATCTACATCAGTTGTGTTTAAATGGTTAAGCAAAAAAAAATATATGTATACGCGCATAAGGATGGGGTTTAAACATGGCTTAGTGGTAGGAGACTGTAAGTGAGCTGTGAAATATGATCTGAGCATCAGATCGACTGCTTCAGTATTAGAAATATATATTTTCATTATTTGAATCAATATTAACAATGTTTAAATTGAGAAAAATTTCAAACATGTCAATTAATAATATCAATCCATTTAAAATATCTTTCAAATAAATTTTGTGATGGAATAAATATAATATTTTCTAGCTTAAATGTTTTAGACATTTCTCTATGTAAAAAAATGAAGTAATGAAAGATGGACTGTTCTTGTAAAAATTATTATCATATGCTATAACTACAGAGCAATTCAATTACTTACTATGGCAGTTGCATGAGTCTTAATCTCAATATATATATATATATATATATATATATATATATATATATTGAACCACCCACCTAACTAATAATAAAGACTATAGATAATAATCTCATAACTTTACTCTGCCTCCCTTCTTATCATTTACTCTTCGAAGGTGCTTGGTCCTCAGGTAGAGTGTAAAATATCATTAGCAGCAACCTACCAATAATATAAACACTCGACTTCTAGACAAATACTAACTAAACAAACACTTTATTTGTTTTAAAGAAAAAACCTTTGGGCACCAGTTAATTACATTGTAACTAACATGTCTATCTGATCAGCCTATCTAGTACCTGAGATCCAGCTAGCTCAATGGATTTTAACAATCTTTCAAGAGAATAACAACTCCGCCCTAGATAATACTTCTATTTTTAAAAAAATAACAATGTACTGAATGAGAAAACAATTTATGTCTTTACACAACAAATCCTTACTTTTAAAATTATAATTTCCCTATCCTTTTACTTTTAAATTAATTATTTCTTATTTAATGATTAAATTTTTCCCTTTCCACTTTATTAAAATATTACTCTGTATAACTGTGTGTGTTAAAACATAAACATAAATATTTTAAAAGACAATTTAAATATTTCCTTTTTTATTTAAAAAAAAACAATCATTTTGCTTTATAATTTAAAGATGCACACTCTGTTCATTTTAGATAAATGTTTTTTAATACATTACTATTATAAATAAAATGTATACAATGCATTAACTTAAAATCCACACATACCAACACACAATGTCTTTAAATATAATTAAATATAGAAGCCAATATTGTTTGTATTTTCCAAATATTATTTTAAAAAGTTTAAAGTTTTATTTAGCACAGTTTATTGTTTATCTTTAAAGGAAATCAAGAAAGAAAGCATATTAAAACAAAAGTTATCTAGGATTTATGAATTTTGAAATGACGTACACAGCACAATGTAGATTCTTTAAAATTACTTATGATCGGTTAGCACTAACTTCCAACAAATCTCCTTTGGATCCTGTGATCTTATATAAACTTTTGTGGATTTTCCAGCATACACACACTCCTCTACTTTACTTGCTTTATTCGAATATGGTTCCCTCTGAATGAAGAAAGCTCCAGCTGATTGTACAATGCGGTGATTTAACAGTGCATTGTATTGGGAGACATAACAATTTATATAATTGTTATATCTATAGCTTCAAAAAATATTTTTAAAAATGTAATAATAATAATAATAATCGAGAATAATAAATGTTGAAATATTTAAACAGTTTAAACAATGGAAATTTTTTATTAACTTCAGCATCTATTGTCTCATGAAATAACTGATGTTTGCTTCGCTTTGATTGGGCTTCTATTTTTTTCTTTAAAACTTTCACACACACATGCACACATTTAATTGTTTTATTGTAAAACAAAATGAAAATTCTTTATTATTTTTTATTACAAATTAATCAAAATAATATTAAATCATTTTTATTTCATAAGATTTTTTTTCTTTTTTAAATAAAAAAATCTTATCCTCTTTTAAAGCATTTATTATTTATTTTTTCTTTAATAATAAAATCCCCTACCCTACTCTTTAGTTTTAAATCTTTATTCTTTCAACTTTTATTTTTAAAAAAATGAGATTTATAAAATATTAATTAGATAACAATGTACCTCGGTACAATATATATATATATCAGTGATGAAGAATCACTTTTTTAAAAACGGAAGCACACTACATAATCTTTTTAAATAATGTTTTAATTTTACGTGCATCAACAATTTTTACATAATAGATACATCTAGAAAAATCTCTGTAAATCAGACTGTGACTAGTTTAAATATAGAGAATACATTATTAAGATATTTTTAGTTTCCAAATGCTCTTAACATTTTTGGGTTTTAACTATTAATTACATTTTAGCATTGTTTGAATAAAAAAATTGAAAGTTAACAGAAATTCCATGTAAAAAATAATAAGTTTGAATTGTTCATTCTTCTTTTTTTAGAGAATTATTTTTTTTATGTTTGGCAAAATAGTTTATATGCACTAATGTACTTATTGTTCTTACTACACAGTTGTATGTTCAACTTGTTGGATTGATTTGTGAGGTTGAATATGTATATAATTTTGTGAATTTTTAAAATTGAATTTTAGTTAAAGCTTTTGAACTATTTAGTAAATTCTTCTATGGAAACACTCATTCTGTTCAATACATGATGCCCTTGTCCCTGATATATATATATATATATATATATATATATATATAGTATCATTTATTTATATATATGGTACAAATTACTATTTAATATTGTGTATCATTTAAATAAAAAAAGAGAGAACCCGATCTTTAATTATTTTTTTTGTAATATAATGTTGTTTTAAGAAAAACGTACAGTGAAAGTTTAATTTTTCTTTTTTTTATATATATTATTTAATTAAAATAAATTTGATGTTGGAAAATGCATAACAAATAATTGTTTCAAATAGTGAAAGGAAATTTCAAAGGTAAAAGATTGCTATCAGAAACAACTTTCTGATAGTAATTAAAAATAGCAGAAATTCATAACGAGAAAAGAGACTTTGTAATAAAAAAATGAGAAATAATGTAGAAGTGTATAAAAAAGAACAAACAGTAAAAAGGAATATGCGCAGAACTTCTAGAAAGAATCTGGGAATATAAAAGGAGCTGACAGATTTGAAAAGTGTCTTTTGTCCTATTGTTCCAGAGAGTGTTGAGCAATTTGAAGTGACTCGTATTTTTTTTATATAATGTGTCCACTTAGATACGAACTGAAAACGCTCTCCATGAGTGAGTAGAACTCTATCATTTGCCGACACTTTCTCTTGAGAAAAGTCACCTAGATCATCATCTGACTCTATCTAAATTTGATCAGAGATTTGGAAAGAGTAAAGCTAAAAAAAACAACTACTGCGGACTACCCACTGACTGAATTGGATGTCGGAGGATCAATAACCTACTTAAATATCAACTTATCGGTAAGTTAATGGCCATAACTTTATATAAAGCTTTATGAACTGAGATTTTAATGAAATGTTTATCCCATAATTTTGTGATCTAAAGATTTGCAAACTGAGTAGTAAATGAAACAGTACCACGGAAAAATAAGACACAAACTAACTATTGCTTCAATATTTGAATCAAATTATTAAATTCGTTATGCACAATATGTCCCAACATTATAATTTTTCATTTATCATAAATATTAAATCTTTGTTATTAACATACTTTCATTGTACGTGTATAAATTTAGAGTTATTATATTTAAGTTTTGATTATTTAGAATCAAATTAGTATACAAATTACCTTTGCTAAATAGATTTATTTTTCTTAATTAAGTCAAAGGGGAATATCTTCTACTTAATGGGAATTTTAACCCAGATCGTATAATTATTACTTTACGAGTTACAATATGTTTGACGCAGACTCAGTGGGTCTAATGACTCTGGCGCCCTCATGTAGAAATTAAAAGCTGATTCAGCTCACAATTGTATTCGGTAATAATTCTAGGCTGAGCTGATCAGGAAAGATAGTTATGTTTTTAGAATAATAATGAAACATTCTTTTTTTTAAATAAAATAAATGAACATTTATTTTTCTTTTGCATAACTTGATCAACTCGCACATTTATAATGCATATAAAAGTCTAGAAATATGGAAAACATTACAATGGCTTGCCCAACTTGGGCTTACAAAAGAAAAAAAAAATATGACCTGAGAAAATTTAAAAATGGCATAAAATTGAGAATTTAATGTCCGTAGCCAGAAAATAAATATGACCACAAATAGTGCGCATGTCTAAAAAGTTATTGCGTACGATTATGAAAGTTTTTTTTTAAGAATATAAGATTTCAAATAAGACTATATTGAAATAAAATAATAGCTTATAAATTAAATAATAAATAAAACCGATCAAAAGTTAGGAATGACAGTAAAGGTAGAGAGGGATGGCAGATTATAGGGTGATAAAAGAGAGGGGTGTCGGTGAACGAATTTATTAGCAAAGCAAAATAAAATATTGAATTTATATCGTAACAATTGATAAAGTTAAGATTTTGTTTACTATAGCAAAAATAAGCAACATGGCCATATATGAAATTGAGAAGTAGTAAAAACATACAAAATATGGCAGAAGGCGAGAAAGAATTAAAAGAGGACATGGAACCCTTAATAAGAAAACTATTATATGAATGCATCAGGAATTCAAAGAAGATATAAAAAAAGAAATGGCAGAGATGGTCAGAGAATTGAAAGAAGAAATAAAGGTAGAGATTAAAGAAATGAAAGAAGAGTTAATAAGGGTAGTAGATGAGAAAATAGCTAAAGGGTCGCAGAGCACAGAAGTGAGAGAATTGAGATCCTATAAACAAGAAAGCCAAGAGATAAAATTCATAGAAAATAGAGAAAACGTGCCGAGTGCAGTAAACCCCTTTTTGAAATTAAAAAATTTTTTATGGACAAGATGGAGAATCAATGATGGAACACCTAAATAGCCTGCAGGGGTACTTTGCGATAAACCCCATGTCGGAGGACGTTAAGCTAATGGTGGCAGTTAATCATTTACAAGGGACGGCACAAGCTCGGTGGGAATCCTTGTTTAAGAAACCGAAGAACTTTACGCAGTATGGTCAAATATTAATCAAATGTAATTGGAACGAGGACCACCAAGAGAGAATTAAGAATAAAGTGGCACAAGAGAAATGCAGAGAAGGGTGTTATGTACCATTTTTGGAAACAAGTAGCACAACTATGAGCGCTGACAGAGTGCAAATTGACAGAGAAGCAGATTATCAAGATTATGCGGAAAAATTTTCCCGATCCCGTAGGGCATCTGTTGATAAGTACTGGATGTGAGACAGTAGAGAGAATGACGGAATTACTTAGCGCTTTCGAGAATGACAAGGCTGGAGAAGAGACGAGTCCTAAACACTTTGACAAAATACCGAACCAGAAGGGTTGACTACAATTGAACACTATGGTAATGACTGATAGTTCTGGAAATCAACGGAAAGATAAGGGGTCCCGAACTAAAAATAAAGGGATGGGAATCCATGCAAGACCTCCATCACCAGACAAAAAGTTTAGGAATGAAAATAAATACAAGAGAGAAGACCTTATAGTAAAATGGAGAGACTGGTGTGAGCAACACAGAGAGGGGGTTCGATCCCTATCACCTCCATCATCAAACAGTTGTAGCGATAGATAACATTGAGAGATAAATTGGGCTGGATTACACCCTGCAGATCTCGGATATGCCTCTGGAGAAACGAAAACAAAAAAATAATATGAAAACGTGCAACTAGAATATTAAAATATGTATATATAAATTTACATGATTTACATAAAGAAAAACATGATCACGGCTGATGTATACATAAGTCACAAGTATTTGAGCGGGTAGGCGGTTATGGAAGAGGGGAAAAAGCATAGCCCTGAGTCCTAGTACACAGTATATAACATAAGACCATCTTTAAATGCTCATCAGTCTATTTCTAACAGAGATCCTGATAGATGGGGAATTCGGACCAGGTTGCCATGAGCCTGTAAGACTCAAAACGATGAGCAACACTCATTTGTGCTTATAACTTGGGCTTCTTATTGTTACTATTACGTTTAAGTGGAAAGGACACAGATGAATGTGGAAATATTTTGCATTCCCGCAGTGTTAGACCTAAAAGTGGGCATTAAAGCCGAACGTCGCTTGTTGAATGAGTCTACAAAATATATCAGCATGCTAATATAAAAAAAACCAACAACACACGAATATGGACATAAAGACTTATGAAGAATAAAATTAGTTTAAACCCCTATTTTTATTCTCGTTCCCCTGCCCCGGTGATATTGTACCATTTATTTATATATATGGTACAAATTACTATTTAATATTGTGTATCATTTAAATAAAAAAAGAAAGAACCCGATCTTTAATTTTTTTTTGTAATATAATGTTGTTTTAAGAAAAACGTACAGTGAAAGTTTAATTTTTCTTTTTTATATATATATATATAATTTAATTAAAATAAATTCGATGTTGGAAAATGCATAACGAATAATTGTTTCAAATAGTGAAAGGAAATTTCAAAGGTAAAAGATTGTTATCAGAAACAACTTTCTGATAGTAATTAAAAATGGGAGAAATTCATAACGAGAAAAAAGACTTTGTAATAAAAAAGTGAGAAATAATGTAGAAGTGTATAAAATAGGACAAAAGGTAAAAAGGAATATGCGCAGAAGTTCTAAAAGGAATCTGGGAATATAAAAGGAGCCGACAGATTTGAAGTGTCTTTTGTCTTGTTGTTCCAGAGAGTGTTGAGCAATTTGAAGTGTCTCGTATTTTTTTATACAATGTGTCCACTTAGATACGAACTGAAACTGCTCTCTATGACTGAGTAGAACTCTATCGTTTGCTGACACTTTCTCTCGAGAAAACACCTGGATTGTCATCCGACTCTACCTAAATTTGATCGGAGATTTAGAAAGAGTAAAGCTAAAAAAAACAACTATTGCGGACTACCCACTGACTGAATTGGACATCAGAGGATCAATAACCTACTTAAATATCAACTTACCGCTAAGTTAATGGCCATAACTTTGTATAAAGCTTTATGAACTGAGATTTTAATGAAATGTTTATCCCATAATTTTGTGATCTAAAGATTTGCAAACTGAGTAGTATATGAAACAGTACCATGGAAAATAAGACACAAACTAACTATTGCTTCAATATTTGAATCAAATTACTAAATTCATTACGCACAATACGTCCCAACATTATAATTTTTCATTTATCATAAATATTAAATCTTTGTTATTAACATACTTTCATTGTACGTGTATAAATTTAGAGTTATTATGTTTAAGTTTTGATTATTTAGAATCAAATTAGTATACAAATTACCTTTGCTAAATAGATTTATTTTTCTTAATTAAGTCAAAGGGGAATATCTTCTACTTAACGGGAATTTTAACCCAGATCGTATAATTGTTACTTTACGAGTTACAATATGTTTGACGCAGACTCAGTGGGTCTAACGACTCTGGCGCCCTCATGTAGAAATTAAAAGCTGATTCAGCTCACAATTGTACTCGGTAATAATTCTAGGCCGAACTGATCAGGAAAGATAGTTATGTGTTTAGAATAATAATGAAACGTTCCTCTACATTTATTTTTCTTTTGCATAACTTGATCAACTCACACATTTATAATGCGTATAGAGGCCTAGAAATACAGAAAACGTTACAATATATATATATATATCAAAATATTAATATATAATATTATTTATTGGATTTATAAATCTTTTTTTTGTTTTATATATATATATATTTATAAATCTTTTTTTTGTTTTTATATATATATATAACTGACAATCCATCATGTGTATGTTTTTATGTATGTATCTAAGAAATAGTGAAAGGAATTTCTTAAAGATAAGATTGGAAAGTCATAAAATTATAGATTTTATATTTAAATAATATGTTTAAAAAATTTTAAATTTAGCAGAAGCAAATTATTATTGTTTTTTTAAAGGATGTTATTAAAAAATTTTTAATGCAAATATTCTTAAATTAATTAGTTAGAAAGAAGTTGAAACATATTTGTGAGAAATTAAAATATGGCAGGTAGTGATTAATTTGAAAAACAACTATAAAAGAAACATTTTTTTTTGGAAAACCAATGTATTTTTTAAAAAAATTAAGTGAATTAGTTGAAGTTTGGAATTGGAGATGAAATCAATTTTGAATTGAGAGAATTTCAATTGAAGAGTTAAAAGCATGTCTTCCAGTTGCTATTAGAAGGCAGTTAGGTTAAGTTGTCCCTCCTTTGTAATTGAACCATTATATCATACTGTGTCCCCCCCTCCAAATAAGACCTAACCAGAAAATAAACTCTAGCATGAATTCTCAAAATGGCTCATAATATGAGCCATATCCCAAATATAAATTCTAGTTAAGATCATAGACAGCTTTTGTTGCCCATTGAAACGTGTAATGGCCTATTGAATTATTATGCATGTATAAATAAACAATATTATTGACTTTAGTGTTTTAAATTAATGGTAATATAAATCAGGGTTGGGAAAATAGCAGCCCAAGGGCCACATGCAGCCCGCTAAGAGTTTTTATGTGGCCTGCCAAGACAATCAGAAAAATCCACCTTGAACTGAGATTTCCTTCCCGTGTGTGACTGAAGATTTGTCTCGTATTTTCCATTATGATGGCCACATCAATGCACATGTGCAGTGTAGATACGATGTGCAGTGCTTTTCCCGTTGATCTAGTTAATTTCAATTTTGTCTTTGCATTAGCAAATATATACATTTCCAACTTTAGTGAAACCATGAACCATCCAAAAAACATAAATTCAGTGATGAATGTCATGTGTTTCATGAAGAATGGACAAACAAATATTTCTTTGGTATTACAGGAAATAAAGCAGTGTGTTTATTGTGTCATGAAAAAAGGTGTGGCCCTCTGCTAACCTTCATTTCCACAAAGTGGCCCCTGATGTGGCCCTTTGCCAATCTCTGTGGCCCTCGAGCCAAAACAATTGCCCACCCCTAATATAAATTATATGGCACTTAAGTAGTTTTCCATCAATCACTTTGGACAAAAGTAATTCTATTTGTATATAAAAACAATTTTCTCTCAGCAGAATTTTGGACTTACAATAACCAATTTATTGACTTTATAAATGATTTAACAAACTTTTAAAACTTTATTTTTCATAAGCCAATGTTGAAACAGTCGACCTTAGTTCGAGATTGAGTTTTATTGTTCTACCACAGCCCATGTGTCATCAGGCTTCTTTTTTTTTTTTGTAAAATGTATATAGACTATACGTATATTTCTGAGAAGTGTCTATGAGATTTATAAATACAAATCTGAAATAAAAATCTTTAATTATTTTAAATATTAACTTTTATAGATGCGACTCAGATATATACAGATATTATAGGAGCCTATATATATAATTAAAAATACTAAATCAATTTTTTTTTTCCTTTTAAAATTGTATTTTTTTTATACTTTTATTTTAATATTGTAATTACTTTTTTGTCATAAAACTACATATAAATTCAAGATGGAAGATGCAGTCATTGACTGTCTAAAAATAATTAAAGGGATAAGAAGTTTGTTTCATGATTTAAAAAAAAAGAATTTGTAAATTAAAGTTAAGAAAAGTAAAATCTAAAACAAAGCTAATGGATTTTAGTTAGCTAGTAACATTTTTTTATCAGATCCATTTCCAAACTGGAAATTGGTTTGAATTGATTTTGGACAGTTATTTCATGACTGCATCTCTACTAACAATAGGGTAAACTCTTGGAAATTAAGGATCCATTAGAGTCAGGAAGTCTAATTAAAAGTATATTCTCTTATTCTTCTCCTTCACTTTCTTTGCATATCTTCATATAATCATATATATTACTTATAATACTTCATTTATATACACTTTAATGCAAGTAATTTTCTTAAACTTCTTTATTTTCTTACAGTTTCGACTGTCCAGCAGTCTTTATCAGAGCTACAAGATTTGAATAATACAAATACATAATTATCATTTCACACACATATATAAACAAATATATATATATATATATCCATCATTTTACACACATATATACATATATATCAAAATATACACATATTTTCTTCATATATATGCATATAAATCTATATCACCCCTAGAAATATATATATAATCCATATCTACATCTATATATACATATGCATATCCAATACATAGACATACCTTTTTTAAACATAGATCTATACACAGATATACATCCATCCAGATACATATATACAATCCTCATATATCTTTACAAATACACATTCCTATGTATATTCTACTTACACATATATAAAATACAAAACATATCCAATTCACTGTTTTTTTTAAAAAAAAATTATCGTTTTTTAAAATTTTTTTTACCTTTTTAAATAATTTTATTTTTACTTTTTATTTTTAAAACAACCCTTTAAATATTCTTCTTCTTAATATTATAATATTATTAATAATATTATTTTATTATTATTTTTTTATAATTATCTAATATATAACATCTTTTACTTTACTATCTTTAATTTTACTTTTTATAACTTTTATCTCTATATCACTAAATAATATTTTTTAACATTATTACCTCTATCTTCCTTACAGTTTTAACTTTAATTAAAATGACCGTTATTTCAAAAATTTTCTATCTTGTTTATTCATTTAAAACAGCTCCCTCTGTTATCAATATTATAAGCTTATAATTCTATTTAAACCTTCCAACTTCCCAATTATAATCATTAACCATATTCAAATATTATAAAATAACTACTTAACCATCATTTCACATATAAATATACATATCAAACATCCATATTTCTTACATATATATATATATATATCTTCACATTACCTCTATACATATAACTAAAAATAATATATAAAAACCAATATATAAAACTATATTAAAATAAAAGATTAAGAAATCAAAAATTAAAATTTAAAAAATTAATAAATCCCTACCTACATCTATACAGCCACATGTATATATAATCAAAGATATACTTATATCCCTTAAAACATACTCGTTTATATACCTATACTCATAACACATATACATACATATATCAATCCTCCTATACATTTATACATACCCACTCACATAAATACTCAACTTACTTATAAATTACATATATAAATATACAAAACACATCTAATACCCCATTTTATATTACCTTTAAAACCTATTTTATTTTTACTGTTTTTCATTTTATTATCTATCTTGTTTAATTATTATCTAATATATAATACCTTTTTACTTTCATATCTATAATACAAACCTATCCAATAGACAAATTTTATTACCTTTAAAACTATTTTATTATTACTTTTAGTTTTTAAAAATTTTCTATAACCAATTTACAAAATTTTATAAACATTACCCTTTTATTATTTATTATTACTATCAACCCATCTGGTATCAATTTTATAAAACATAACTATTTTTAACCTATATCTATTAACACTCTTTACAAGTCTTTTATGTATATCCACAAATTATAACTTTTAACCTACTTTCTTTTATTACTATTATTATTACCATTATTATTAATCAATCACAACAATAAACATGCTAACACCAATATCTTTTCCAAACCATATTTTAATTTTATATTCAATAGTCTCTACCCATATACATATTTATATACTCCTAAAACATGTATATATACCCTTATTTTTAATTACTAATAAGCCTGTAAATCCAATACTAAATCTATCAACACAACATTCTTATTCCCACATCCCTATTTAAACTAGGCCTTATCCTCTTAATTATATTGCTTTTTATTTTTCTATCTCTTCTTTTATTAGTATATTCTATCATTTTTATATTCTCTTTGTCAAATACATGCCCCGTTTCCATAGTATGCAAATAAATCGGTGAATATTTGTCATACCTATGCTGATTTAACCTTGTAAAAATAGAAAAGATTGTTAATAAATAGTTATAAGTTTTATAAAATTGATAACAGAGGGGTTGATAGTAATAATAAATAATAAAAGGGTAATGTTTATAAAATTTTGTAAATTGGTTATAGAAAATTTTTAAAAACTAAAAGTAATAATAAAATAGTTTTAAAGGTAATAAAAATGGTCTATTGGATTGGTTTGTGTTATAGATATGGAAGTAAAAAGGTATTATGTATTAGATAATAATTAAGCAAGATAGATAATAAAATGAAAAACTAACAGTAAAAATAAAATAGGTTTTAAAGGTAATATAAAATGGCGTATTAGATGTCTTTTATATATTTATATATGTAATTTATAAGTAAGTTGAGTATTTATGTGGGTGGGTATGTATAAATGTATAGGAGGATTGGTATATGTATGTATATGTGTTATGAGTATAGGTATATAAATGAGTATGTTTTAAGGGATATAAGTATATATTTGGATATATATACATGTGAATGTATAGATGTAGGTAGGGATTTGTTAATTTTTAAAATTTTAAATTTTGATTTCTTAATCTTTTATTTTAATATTGTTTTATATATTGGTTTTATATATTATTTTTATATATTATTTTTAGTTATATGTATAGAGGTAATGTGAAGATGTGTATATATATATGTGTGTGTGTATGTGTGTAAGAAATATGGATGTTTGATATGTATATTTATATGTGAAATGATGGTTAAGTAGTTATTTTATAATATTTAAATATGGTTAATGATTATAATTGGGAAGTTGGAAGGTTTAAATAGAATTATAAGTTTATAATATTGATAGCAGAGGGAGCTGTTTTAAATGAATAAACAAGATAGAAAATTTTGAAATAACGGTCATTTTAATTAAAGTTAAAACTGTAAGGAAGATAGAGGTAATAATGTTAAAAAATATTATTTAGTGATATAGAGATAAAAGTTATAAAAAGTAAAATTAAAGATAGTAAAGTAAAAGATGTTATATATTAGATAATTATAAAAAAATAATAATAATAAAATAATATTATTAATAATATTATAATATTAAGAAGAAGAATATTTAAAGGGTTGTTTTAAAAATAAAAAGTAAAAATAAAATTATTTAAAAAGGTAAAAAAAATTTTTAAAAAACGATAATTTTTTTTTTTTAAAAAAATGGTGAATTGGATATGTTTTGTATTTTATATATGTGTAGGTAGAATATACATATGAATGTGTATTTATAAAGATATATGAGGATTGTATATATGTATATGGATGTATGTATATCTGTGTATAGATGTATGTTGAAAAGAGGTATGTCTATGTATTGGATATGCATATGTATATATAGATGTAGATATGGATTATATATATGTCTAGAGGTGATATAGATTTATATGTATACATATGAAGAAAATATGTGTATATTTTGATATATGTGTGTATTTTATATGTGTGTAAAATGATGGATATATATTTTTTGTTTATATATATATGTGAAATGATAATTATGTATTTGTATTATTCAAATCTTGTAGCTCTGATGAAGACTTCTGGACAGTCGAAACTGTAAGAAAAAGAAGTTTAAGAAAATTACTTGCATTAAAGTGTATATGAATGAAGTATTATAAGTAATATATAAGTCTAATTAAAACAAACATTCTCTGAGGGACTAAAAAAACTGACATAAATAGGGCTAAAAATCTATTGTGTCAGAGTTTGGTCAATTGTTGCTAGATAATTTCACATCCGTTGAAATTTTGAGGGGCCTAAGCCACCTTTCCCTCCATCTTCAGCCTGACTCACGCCGAGATGTAGCTCCTACTACTCAAGAGTGACTGTGCCATCAAAGAATGCTGCCTGCCACAGAAAATTCATCAATACTTCACAGAATCCTTAGGTAACCAGCCCAAAGACAGTATAATTGCATTAGCCAATTCTTATCTGTAATTTAATTTGTAAACTAATGTTTTCTTTATGTTTGATTTTTTTCAAAACTCGCTAATCAGCGAGTCCATTAATCTTTTGTATCAATTCTCTACTATCAAAACTAATCTGTCATCCAACTCACGCTTCTTATTATATTTATAATTTAGTGCGGTTATAATTTAATTTTAATAATATTTTTATATTTTTCACTTAATTTTATTTGGAAATGCCAATCAAATCTAGTCTTATGAACTTCTATATCCCACTGTGGAATATAACGGGAGGGGGGAAATTAATGGGTTCTTGTTATTTTAAATATCTCGTAAGATTGGGTTTGTACTTTAAATGAATATCTGCTTTTTTTAAAATAAATGTTTTATCATAAATTTATACAAAATGTATAAATATTTTTGCAATCTGGGGTGGATATTGGTGTCTGTTAATTTTATTAATTTCTTATTGATCATCATCGCCAAAAGGCTGTCGACTTAAATTTGTTTTGTAACTCGAACTTTTAAATGCGTGAATTTTAGTTTTTTTTTTATATATCTTATACAAAATATTGATTCAAGAAGGGGGAGCAAGGCATGCTTCATTAATGATAGTTTAATTTATGATCAATGACTTTAGATTATGTGGGTCATTATTTTAGCATATTATATATTTGTTAAACCATTTAAGGCTTTACTTTAATATTTAAATACAGTGATTTTATATTATTATGATAGCGTTGCTAGCATATGTCCAATTATTCATAAGCCACATAGGGCTTTGATCTGATTCGCCTGTACCTCACTCCAGGGAGTCATGATCCTCTTTGTTAGTCATTCTTCTCCTCCAAGTATATATATTTATATACTGCTTTGAGTCACCTGTACCTCACTCCAGGGATTCAAAGCATTGTCTTTAGTTTTCTCATTGATAATAGAAGTCTATGTTTACTTCTAGAACATGCAGGTTAGAGTAGATGCTCTGCATGAATGCGCCACGGTCTGACCCATAGAAACTTCCTACCTATCTTTTCTTCCTGTACCGCTTTAGCATGAAGCTGGTGGGTACAACCTTTAAAGAATTTGGAGAATGATCTTGTCCAGGCCAAATGTGCCATTGCTTCTTGCTGATATTATGCTAGCACTGCCATTTCTTATAGTTAGTTTTCTAGCCTGTTTAGCAAAATAAATCGTAATGATATGTGATAATAAAATGTTTTTCCCTTATGTAATATTTTCCATTGGAGTTTAAATCCAACTTCTCATGAAGCTGCCCTCCCCTTTATTAAAATAAGCTAGTCCCACAATTATAGAGTTTCACTATATTCTATCATTAAATGCTGAAATGGTAAAATAAATAATGTTTTAGTCTACTGATCAAATGTATCCTTATTTTAATTGGTTATAAATAGAGTATCTAAATGAAAATAAACTTATGTATCAAATGCTAAAGGCATCATATTGAAATTGTATAATCAGCTAAACTATTGTATCTTGAAATATATATATTTTTTTTAAATGTATAAAACGTCCACCAAACCACTCCGATAAATCCATTTTTTCTAACATTAAATAGAAGCCTATTTTTAAATATCTGTCCAGAATTGTAACTGCTGCACTAAATTAAGTTTTATTAAAATAAAAAATAATTGTATCAAGTTTCTTAAATGTTTATAATGAAAATAAAGTTTTACAAGCATGGAGTTGATTATATATAAAAAAATCATCTTGAATTCTGTCCAAATAAATATTTATATTTTAAACTTTAATCCAGTTGGTCGAATCTCCTTAACATATTTATCTTATTTTTTTTTTACTATATATCGGGTTCACTCAATCTCTCATCATCATCATGACTAGTTGAGTTCTCATATAAAATGTTGTAGCACCAGGCCAGGATATAATGAATTTATGTGGTATCACTGTAGGTGTTGTTCATAGTGTTATAGATTTAGGGAATTAGCAAACAGGTTAGAATTCATGACTGCTCCTGACCTGTGTATCTTGGACATCATTGGATTCAGGGTACTTTTGCTTAGATTCTAAATTTTGTTGGATGGACATACATTTTCGACTGGTACAATATATCAGACAATTTATAATTTCATTTATGTATTTTTAGATACCTTTATTTTATTTATAAATCTTTGATTTAGTTTTAGAATTTCATCATGGTAGGTTTTAAATATTTAAGATAAAAAAAAAATCAATTTTATTTTTTAACATTTTTTTCTTCTTAAAAGACTAAATAATGGAAGTGATTTTAGTAATCAAAATTTAACTCAAGTATTTTTCCTCCTAAAAGATTTTAAATAATAGAATGGTTTTAATAATGAAAGTTTAAATTTACGTTAAATCATCAATCTTTCTCCTCAAGTAAAGTTTTTAAAAAGAATACTCAAGCAGACTATAGCAAGTAATTTTGAAAGTGTTTACAGTGTGCACACTTGATAATGGATGGATGTGGTTGTGTTATATATGAATATTTATAATTCACTATGTTGTATTGTCTGATGGATATATTTTATGTGTATGTGTGAAATACAGAAATATTTTTTGAATTTTTATTCCTGTATTCAGACAGATCATTCTTAACTGTAATCATTTTTGTTGTCACTCCTGTGTCATAAGCCTTCAAATATCATTTGATTTAATAGTAAATTTAAATGAAATAATATTTTGATCTCCAGTTGAGTGCAAAAAGAAAGAACTATTCTGGAAAGTGCAAGAGAGGAATTATGGAGGGCATCCAGGTAAGAATCTTTCAGATTTCAATAAAGAGAAAAAGTACCTGAATACATCTACATTAAAATGTAACTAAATACTCATTTCTAATTTTAATTAATTTTAAAATAATCATCTTTAAATGATTTAACTACAATCTATATTTTTAAATATATATTCATTATTATTTTAAAATATTACTTTTAAATATTAGTGGATACATTTTGACAATCGAACTGTTGAAATTAGAAGATAGATCACCACTTTAAAGTTCATTTGTATCTGCCACTATAGTAATTTTAATGTTCTCTTGTAGCAAATATGTATATTTCAAATATGTTTCTGAAATTGATATATATATATATACACAGACAAATTTAATCATTCATTTTAACTGTTAGTTTACTAATTAATGTTTTTAATTTTTTTTTAACTTTCAAATAACTGATTGTTTTATGAAGTTGTAAAATCACTTTGCTTTACTTTCATAAAAAAAAAAAGGAAACTTTTAGATTTTATAATAAATTAATTAATCTTGTTAAACTTTCAGAATTCTTTACGAATGAGTGATAATGTTATTTAAATGAAGTGTTTTAATTACATCTCTAGAAAGAATATATGTGTTATTAATTGATTTTAAATGGATTTTTTTGCTTTTTTTTTTTTTAGTAATTTATAACATTTATATAACCTATCTTAGTCTTTATGCATGCTTATTGGATATATATCAAAAACAAGAAAATAAATAATATTAAAAGGGATCGGTTAAGTTGATGTTTTTTAATTTATTCAAGGAATGATGGATATTATCATATATACATACCTCTACTTGAAGAAATGGTATCTTTATGTTAGAATATGACTAAAAATGTTAGGATATGTAGGTAAAACAAGCACATATTAAACATTAATTTTTGTCATTTAATCATAATCTAATGGAAACTCTTCTTTGCCTTCATTTTGATTATTGGAATTTGTATTTTTGATTTAGTCATCATCACTTTCAATTAAATAGTTTTATCTATGTTATCCACTTTATCAACACATATCTATAAATAGTGCATTAAGCTTTGACTATTTATTAATCATATGTGATCATCATCATCATCAGTCAAAGACCTGTAGAATGTTTTGACATCTATTTTTTTAAAAAAAAAATCTATTTCATCTTTTTCAGAAGTCTTTCTTCATATGCTTTATAAATGTGTGCTATGTTCAAGCTTGATTTGGTCACTGCAATCGGTCACTTATTATGTAAACCAAAATAGCATATATAAATTAATAAATGAAACTCTCAAAATTCACAGTACGGTTAAATTATTATTTAATAAGAGGTTTAAACAAGTTACAGTAAGAAATTATCTACAAGTAATTATTATAAAATGATTATAATAAATAGATACATAAGTTTTACCATTCATCGAATTATGCCCTGAGGTGTACTGACAAATAATAATATAGACCGGGTTGGCCTTTATGTTTGCCTAGATCCCTCTTTTACACCTTCAGTGAGGATTAACTAGATATGAAGGCCAGTCCAGGTCATTTTTCTGATGTTGAGTTTACATGGTGGGCCTTTTTATATGCAATTCCCATTCCAGACTGTGAGCATTTGGATCCAGTGGTCAGCCTACCCTATTGATCATTTATGTCATTGGATATTTGTTATCTATCCCTATGCTTATTGGTCTGTGGTGATACATGTTCAATCTGATTTGAATCATCTCGGGATCTGGGCAAGTCTCTATAAATTTGGGTGCTTATTTTCATGCAGCACACAGCACTATCCCCCAATTTCTGAGAAATGCACACTTCTCTGGAGTCACCTATATAGTCCTGTAGATATGCAGGCAGTCAATGTTTATGGTGAAGTCTAATTTCCTCCTGTTTGTCAGTTGGGTTCATTTCGGAAAACTTTATCCTAGCTTCATCTAAATCTTCTGCTGCTTCATTCCCTAATTCTGTATGAGTGTCTTCTGCACCATCTTTAAGCTATGATTCTCAGGTAAATCTTAAGTTTTCATATTATAGTTGAAGTTTACTTCTGTCCAATTTTTCCGGACTTGGTTTATGTGCTGCCAGTAGCATGCCACTGATGTGGTTTGTATTTCAACTATTTGGTCAGAAACAATCCTAGTTATTTGACTTTTTATCCATGTCTTGCTTAGTGTCTTGTGTATCCATGTTTTCCCCAGCAGAGTACCTATTTTTGTTTGTTGGTAGTTTTCCATGGTTTGGCATCTGAATGGACAATTTGTTGTGTGATAGGCATGATATCTGTTACATACCCCCCTGGTGCAATAGCCTTCAAATATCATCTGTGTATATTTGAATGGGTTCTTAAGTGCCTCTTATCTATCCTTTATCCCTCTCTGGGTTTGCAATGGGCTTGAGTGACCGAGAATTGTATGACCCCTTTACTTGACCATATTTTGGCTTGTCTGATGGATGCCGAGCTTTTGGCTCATACATACTGCCATCTCTGTCTGTAACTATCATCACCTTTTTCTAGATGCTACGTCTTCATAAGGTCATTCTTCTTCCACCCCAAGCCTAGCACTTTCGTGATCTCAGTCCTTTCATCATTCCAACGATACCCTATGGTCTTATGTGCTCATGTCCAGCACATTAAGTAGTACTGCCTTGCAAGCCTTCCACTTCTGTTTTACACTCCCCTCTCATTCATCTAAACTCTCTTCTACTTCTTTATTGTTCGACTTCCCGGCCTTTTCCTTACTTTCACCTTCATTTCCCTCATACTCCCTTTTCCATTGACTACTTTTGCTTTCCATCCCTAGTCTCTGTTCTATATTCTGAACCTCTCGTCCATTTCCTGAATTCGGAGTTCTATGCTTTCTAATTTTTCTAAAATTATCTCCATTACACTTAGTTCTTTCTCTTCCCCCGTCTTCTGCTAGTGCACTTTCTGCATTTTTTTACTTCATTTTTTTGGTACCTATTTATTCTATTAGTGTATATTTTTTATTCTTCCAAATAAACATGCCAGATTTGTCACACTGGCTCTCAGTGGTATACTGAATGATCCACCTGATAAACCTTCCTCCATTCATTTCTACCCTTATGGAAATATATTGTTTTGTAATATCCCAAATATTGGTAAAATCCATAAACCCCTATTTTATTATGTCACTTTATATATCTCACTGAATAAACTTTATCAATCATAAATGTTATTTTCTATTCTGATTAGTTGAGAACTTTTCTGTAAGTATACATATATATCACAAAATATGCCATCATTTAAATATATTTTTAAATATATTTTAAAACTCTTTCTGTTTTCTCTCTCTCTTTTTTTTATTTTAAAAAAAATCATTCTCCAACTTTCACTGGGAAGTGCCATTTTAACTGTCAATTTCCAACCTTCACAGCCCCATTCATTGGGAAGCCATTTTAACTGTCTACCCATGATCCTATTCAAAGAATTTGAGTGAGAACAGGTTATTACCTGAGATTCAAGTAGGTATATTTATGAGCATAGACCTTACCAATTAATAAGAATTATATCCCTCGAAAACAAAAGAAAAAGTTCCAGTGGGCCTTTTTGGGTACCTTATCCAGACTAGCTCAGTCTCAAGATCTGGGAAACAATGTTTATCAGTAGAATGAAGCTGAAACTATTTTACAAAGAAACATCATTTATATATTTTATAAATTTTCTTATCTGCCCTATGAATCTTATTATTTTATTTTTTTTAGAAATATATGTTCATGAATATTTGTAAGCTTTTATAATGAAACAGTTAGATCTGATTATTCTTATACCCAAATCCTCTTATATTATAATTATATTAAGTTAATATCGTACTAAAATCATGTTAATTTTAAACCTAAATGTACTAGTCATGTATGTGTGCATATATTGAACATACAGTAAAAGAAACGTAAGTATAAGTATAAAAATCAGTAAATACACATGTATGTATTTCTAGTAGTAAAATAAATGAAAAATGCTTTGTATGTGTAACAAGAGACTACATATATGCGGGAAAGAATAATGTTAATAGAATTAAAACATTAGAAATTTCTTTATTTAGAATATTTATTCTAAAATTAATATTTGAAATTATTATATTTTCTGCATGTATCGCTAAATTATATAATCGAATTACATATATAACAAAATGTTTTTCATCTTTGGATTTGTTTTTCTAAAAAAAGATGACTTCATAAAACTTAATCTTTCTCACTGTATTATGACCTAGTTACAAATTTAAGAGTAAAAATAGATTTTAAAATAAAGTATGAATAAATTATCCTGGTCAACCAAAGGAAAAAACATTGCTAACCAAAGGAAAAACCCACCTGTAGAAAAATCAATCACAGTGGAATTCCAAAATTTCTTAGAATGCAGCGAGGTAATGAGAAAAACAGATTTAAAACTACTATGACAGGGAGAAGGGGGTAAATTGGTATATAAGTTGCTTCAGCATCTTTGAAAGATTAGAATCTTATTCTTGATTCATGCAGTTCAATTTATTAAAATATCTAAATTGGTAATGAGATGATCATGGGCTAGAAAAGGCAATTCCCTTGCTTTCTAGACCCCGTGATGGTCTACCAGATGCAGAAAGCAGTGAAATAGGAGCCGATGCCACCTAAAATAATCCCTCCACAGGAAGCCGACTTGCCAGCAGAGAAAAGATTGCGGCAACAAAGCTCCCTCAACTTAAAGTTAACTTTTTAACTAAAATTCATTAATCCCTAAAAGCTAGCTAAATCTAATAATTATGGCCAAAATAATAATGTATTCTAAACTTACCAGTTAAATGTAATTTTTATTTTCTTTATTTGAATTCCTAATCTTACCTGATTTTACTAATTTACTTACTTACTGATTAGTTTTAAATTGCTTTAATTGATTGATTCTAAATGATTGATTATAACTGATATATTACATATAATTCCGAATGAATTATTTAAATGATAATTATGCTTCTAAATTATATTACATTATTTAATCTAACAATAACATTTGCCTTTATTAATAATTCTAGCTAATAAGTTAAATCTATAGTAAACTGAATCAATCAAGTTAAGCTAATTTCATTTCAATTCCTTTTAAACTAAGCTAAAATAAAGCCAAATTTCAGACTTCACTTACGTGAAATCATATCTTTAAACTTATATTTCCTTTTAGTTAAATCTATGCCAATTTTATTATTTTCAATTATGTATTTGTTTATGCTATATTTATTCAGAATGGTGTTTTACTCTTAGTTAAATCATTAGTGAGAAGTGATTAGATATTCTCATGCACATATATGTAATTTCGCATTTATTAATGCACAAACAAAACTCCCTTCTGAAATGGATAAAATGTCATAATTAAAAGCTTATGGCTATTCGAAGATAGATTTGCTTTAAATGTAATATTTAATTGATATTCAGTTGAAGTGATAAAATACAGCATAAAGCTATAACTTTATATCGTAATTATCCATAATATGCTATAACCCTCCCTAGAATTATATAAATGCCTATATAGATAGCTTAATAAATTGGATTCATAAACTTTTCTTAATAGCATAATTATAGATGCTATATAATGAACTGATCTATGGGAGTTTCATGAAAGGAAACTATTGTTTAGCATTCTATTTTTATTATATAATGATGTAGTCAGTGGTGCAAATGTGTCCTTAAGAAACACTTCAGTGTATATACTTGTTGCTGTATGTATCTCTAATGGGCTTACAGTTCGGACAACTACCTTCTTCAGATGGGCATCAGGCAAGTGCTACCCCATTCTGCATCCTTAGAACTGGAGAATGAGACTCTAGACAGTTAAAATAGTTGTTCAATCATCCGAACTAAAAAGGTCTCTTATTTTACAGCAATGGGTACGGTGTCAAGGGAACCGGTACTTGGTACAAGTCCCGTAAAAAGGCACGCATTCGAGACACAGGGACTCAGATTGTATATTTTCTATATACCTTGGTATCACTACCAATCATCAGTTTATCCCACCATAATAATTGTATCTTTCAGTTTTGATCTGAATCTAATTTCATAGGCATATAAGCTATGTAGAGAATATATTAAATATTCACGTTTAATAAAATATTCTTTGTAAATGTAATAATCACTTCTGCTAGCTCTAAAGCAAATCTAGATCCTGTTAAATAGCATAAACTAGGCATAGATCATCATGAGCAAACTGAACTAATATTAACTTAATAAGTCTCATGAAAACTGTAACTTAAAATGTATAAATCTCAATCACCTGTGAGATATATATAGTAAGCAAAGTAAATTTAATTATTTGTAACCTGAAAACTAGAATCACCTGCAAGTGATTTGAAATGCTATATATATATATCCAAAATCATCACCTGTGAATGATATACATATATGAGTAGAATAAATTAATTGATTTGTAAGCAGAAAATTAATGTCACCTGCAAATGATTTAAAATTTCATATATATATATGTAAACCAAAACTACCTGTAACTCAGTAAACCATAAATGATTATATCCAAAATCATCACCTGCGTGTGAACTAAAATTAAATGTTGTTATTTAATTGTATCCCTAACTTAATCACCTGCGAGTGAGACAATCGTATAATCATTGTAATTATTATTTTCATTTATTAATTTTATGATTTAAATATTTCATTAAATTAATTTAAATTTAACTTCTGCTTAGTGTTTCAATGTTGCTCATTGTTAAGTCATTATTGATTAGTTAACTATTAGTTATTAAGAATCACCATCCATATTCGATAATTATGCCCACGCTATACCTATCTATATAGTTATACTGTTTAAAATGTCAGTATCTTATAGTTTTGTGCTTTACCAGTGTGCTACTGCTGGCACGCAATTAAAGAGAATATTGCTGTGGAATCATATATGTCATTTGTAAGGTAGTAAATCTTTGAGTATTAGTAAAGAAACTGGGGTCTCAATAACCTTATGCTGATCAGCCTTGGGATGATTTACTAAAACTCAGGATTTTGTTGTGCGAATGTACAGATTAGACCATTACAATAAATAATAAGCCAGAAATTATAAGAATCTCATAATTCAAATAAATACACAAGTTATTGCTTAAATTCTAATATTTATTAATACACGTATATATTATCACAAACATACGACATTCATTCCGATACATGTATATAATATCAATGTACATATTCATGAAAGAGTGCAACTATGCATCAGAGTTGTATTATTAAATAATTTAATCTATTTTCTATAATTCTTTCTTTAAGTTGGAACAAAGTGCATATTTCTTAATTTATTATTATATGTTTACTTAATGTATATAGAGAAAGGCTGATGATGACGGCAATTGTTTTAGAGAGTTGTCAGTCTGAAAGATGATGAAAAATTCCATATCATTTACACATATGATAATCTATCCTAGAGGTGAGTTTGGAGCTCCGTGATCACTTCACTTGCTTGAAATAGATGGCAAAATCTCCATAGACAAAGATCGTGGTAGGCAGGTCACAACAGCTATATACTGGCCAGTTTAACAAATCTACATGATTCTCCTACCCCAGCATTTTGATGGGATCCATTCTTATTAATTTTTATTAATTAATCAAATCAGTTTATGAAAATTTACTTTCCATGCTTTTCTCTATAATGGTCTTTTCCGAACCACTACCAAATCAAAAGATATATATATATTTAGTTCTTTTTTTTTTAACTCTTTTTCACCTCACTTTTTTTTTCGATCCATATGCCAATGACCATATGTCAGGAATCCTTTTAGCTTCCATTGTTCCAAAATACTAAATTGGCCAGTTCTTGGAATTCCAATGACAAGTGTCATTAACAGAAATCACCTATGGCTCAATTTTCAATTCCTTTTATTACTCTCCAACCTTATATTTTAATTTGCTTTTGTTAAGAAACATGCACTACAAATGACATTATTTAAATAGCTATAACTTACGATATTAATAAACACAAAATATATAAAATAAAATATAAAAATACAACTCCGCACATAACCGCTTCTCTTCATCTTCATGTACAAATCTGTAATTAATTCTACGCAACATCACAATAACATGTGTAATAAATATATATGTATACATTCATGCCTTTAAATGGTTAATGTATTCCACTCACACTATTTTGTAACAGGGTTCGAATGTATATCTATAAATTTTCTTGCATCTCTTAATTCAATTTGTAATAACAATCACAATAAACACTTTTGTACTCATTATTGCCTTTTACTTTCTTTAGTACTCATATTTGAACCAAGATACTGCTACACAAGGTTATTGTTGTAATGCACTAGCAAGTGGTTTGACATAAGAAATGCTTTCATTTTCTGAAAAGCACTCTCTTGTGGCTCTTTCCAACAGCATCGCTGATTTTTTTGAAGCAGTTTGTACAAAGGTGTGGCTACATTTGCTTTTCTCTTTAAAAGTTTTTGAAAAAATTAACCAATCCCAAGAAGGCCTGAAGTTCTTTGACATTTTTGGGTGCTGGTGATTCATGATAGCTTTAATCTTTCCGGGATCAGGTCTAACTCCTGTGCCTGAAATGACATGATATGTCTAAAAGTTAATTTGCATATTTAGTTTTGCCCCAATTTTTTCTAAGCATTCACAAACTTTTTCTAATTTACTTTGTAATGCTGCTTTAGAGTCAGCTGTTACTAGTATGTCATCAAAATATGGTGTTTTTTCCAATCCTTCCAACAGCATGTCTATTTCAGCTTGAAATGCATTTGGGGCAATTTTTACGTAGAAAGGTAGATGATTATAACTATACAATCCTTTGTGAATTGTAATAGTTAGAAGTGCCACAGTTTTCTTTGTCATAGGGATGTGACGAGATGCGATATTTAAGTCCAGTTTTGTGAAGTAGTTCACTCTTTCCAATCCTGCTATTATTTCTCTAACATTTGGAACTGGTATGGGCTTTTAGCAATACTTTTGTTTATAGTCAGCCTATAGTCCTTACACATATGGATTTATCTATTTTTTGTTATAACAAATGTTGGAGTAACCCATTCTGCATCTTCAACCAGGGTCAAAACACTTTTCTTTACCATATTGTCTAAAGCCTCTTCGACTCATGATTTCAGATCAAGTGGTATCTTCCTAGGCTTGCAGTGAACTGCTTTTGTGTTTTTGCGAAGCTCAATTTCCACAACAGTAGTATTAATTTTTCCCTGCTTATTAGTAAACAGTTTAGGGAACTTAACCTTTATTTGTCTTTTGATATTAATTTTGTTTATCATGCAGATTTTAATATGTAATGGAGCAAACAATTCCCTACTCAATAGGGATGCTATTTTGTCCTTGACTATATATAGACTTAGTTTTTTCTGGCAACTATTTATGACTACCATAACTTCTACTACCCCAACTATTTGAATAGAATTACCATTTGCATCATTTACCTTGAGCCCTGTTTTCACTATTTTGGTTGGTTTTTGATATTTTTTATTATATTAACTCAGACCATTCACTTTGCGATATGATAGATATCCCATCTCCACTGTCTATCTCCATTTCTATAGATTTGTTGCATATCTCTATTGCCAGCATTATTTGCAGACTGTCTTATTTCAGTAAACATTCTGATTTGCTATATTTATTTGCTGGCAGTCTGTTATTAGAATTTTATTTTTTTGTCCAGAAAACTTTAGCTAGGTGCCCAATCTTCCTGCATTCACATGCGATATTCCATTTTGCTGCAGCAATAACATTGAAATTTTTGGGTTTGGTAGCTCTTCTACTTTGCTTGTTTTGCAGATTGAGGTTTGTTTTGTAGCCTCCAGGTTAACTTGTTGGAACTCCTTAGTACTAGTTCATAGGTCATCCCTCTTTTTATGGCCTCAGGATATGTGAGACCTGGGATAGCCAATAGCTGTTGATGGAGCTTGTCATCACTCACCCCCCACAAAAATTGTTCTAATAGAGCTTCCTCTAGATATTCTTCATGTACACAATTTCACACTTTTAATCCCATAAGGCAGTATCAAAATCTGTACAACTTTCTCCCCTCACCTGGCATTATTATGCAAAATGAATGCAAACAGTGTACTTTGATGGCTCTGGGCTAAAATGATTATCCAGCCACCTAACTAGATCAAGGTACAGTAGTCTTTCAGGCTCTTTGGGTCCACGTAACTGATTTGCGACCTCAATTACTCCTGGTCCTCCAAAAGTAGTAATGTGGCAATTAGATAGATTAATATTCTAAGTGCTTTGTATATTGCAGCCACTTGGAGGAACTATTAACAAATTCACCAATATCTTCCCTTTCCATTCTCTACCCTAAGTTTTCCCATAATCTGTTCCATCCCATTTTCACAACATAATCTTTGTCAACTCCATGGCCTTCATATCTAAATCCCCCTTATCTTTTCCCAAACCCAGCATAAAAACCAATAACTCACTTTCTGTATAATCACTTTGTTCATATTTATTTTTCCATAACTTCATTATTTGTACTGTTTCTGCTTCCAAGCATTTACATTGAAGTAACAGATGCTAATATTTTCTATGCCTTTCTTACACAACTTGCAGACTAAATCACCTATATTTTTCCATTTACGTGTATATTCTCTTGTCGCTAATGATCATGTTTGAGCCTTAAACAATAAACTACTTTCCTTACTATTATCATAAAATAACTCACATCCAATGTTCCGTTTACTCCTATATATATTTAAACTCATTTTACTCTCCATACTAGTTCTCCATCTCCCTATTCTTTATTAATACATCTATTCTTCTATCCCACTCCTTACCACTATAACACTCAACAATTCTCCTAATACAATCATCTCACCTTTTGTACAAGTATACTGACATAAATTCTTTATGCATGTCTTCCTACTTCCCTTTGTACTTTTTCTAAGTAATCTAATACCCCTTTACTAACACATAACACATCATTACCATATGTTAACCCTGCTACTGTCACTCCCTTCCATACAATTCTAGCTCCAACCTATTTATTATATGAAAACACTGTTAATTTTTTTATTGATCCCTTCATCTAAGCAATTTTTCTGATTACTCAAGATGATTCCCAAATAACTATATCTATTCACCACACTTAACTTTATATCCCCCAATAAGAAATCTTTGTCTTCTCCTCCAGTATTCACCAACATTATATTTGATTTTTCTTCACTAAATTTAATCCCCATATCTTTACTCACCCTTGCGCATGTCCTCAGCATAACTTCCATATTTTCTCTTCTGTCTTCCTTGCCACCTATATCTATCTTCCTAGTCTTTCTATTGCTCTCTCCATTTCACTAAAATACAACAAAAACAAAATAGATGACATAGTGCATCATTGCCTTAGTCCCACCCCATTTTAAACTTTAACTGATTCTATATCCCCTAATTGATATGTATAGTAATTATTTTCATATAATTTCGTAATAACATCCACTAAAGCTTCATCCATTCCCAAATTTTCTAAACTTATCCATAATCTATTTATATTTACTCTATCATATGCCTTCTCTATATCTATAAAACTCATATATAACTGTCTACCTGAATTCCTACACATATCCATAAGTTGTGGAACTACAAATAAATTATCTCCTATACGCCTATCTGACCTAAAACCTCCTTGCATTTCCCCCACTACATTGTTTTCTTCCATCCATTTTGCCACTCTTCTAGCCACTATATATGAAAAAACTTTATATAAAACTGATGTTACCACTATCGGTCTATAATTGTTTAACTTTCTATAATCCTTACCCTTTTTTTTAAATAATAATCTTACTCTCGTATTACTCCAACTACCCAAAAAAACTCTTCTGTGCCATCTTATTAAAACATAATAGCTTTACTTTTGCCCTACACCCTAAATTCATTACCATCTCTGCTGCCCATCCCTAAACCTCTTGCTTTACCACTTCTCAATTTCTTCCCTGCCTCATTCAGTTCATTTTCTGTAAACCTAATATTCCCATTACTATATGCTTTCATATTTTCTATCCCTCTGTCCTTCACATCTAACATCTTTTCTACATCCATTACATACCTATTCAAGATTCTCCCTAGAGCTATACTATATTCCCTCCTTATCCAGTAATACTATCTCTCTCTCCCCTACATTTCTCCTTTTAATGTAATTCCAATTTTTTTTACTCCCATCTCTACCACTTTTATTAATATCATCCAATAATTTACTATTCAGTTTCATTCTCTCTCTATAATTATCTATTTTAGCTAACTTCTTCTTTTCTAAGTACTTTTCCCATTTAGCATTTATATCTTTTTCACTTTCTTTGTTTTTAATAGCACACTTATATTCTCTGCATGCTTTCCCCTCTCTTTTACACTTTTCTCTCTCATTTTTTTATTACTTTTATTCTTCTGAATATTATTACCTAAAACCCTATTTGCCCCTTTTTTTATTTCATCATACCAGTCCTTATAATCATTTCCAACCAACTCTTCCATGGTTTCTTCAACTTGTATTTTATACTCTTCTAACTTATTCTTATCATTCACTCTCCATCCATATCTTTCACTATTGTTTCTATTTTATAAACTGTAATATGAGTATCTTAAGTGGCACCTTCTGGTGTTGGATATTGATCGTGCCTACAGAAGGTTATTACATTACAAAAAAGGATAAAAACATGTGCATTATTATTAAACTCATAATTTATGGATGCAATGTGTGGATTTATATAGTAACTTAAAGATGAGGTAGACAACATTTAATTTAGTTTATTCAAGTCATTTTTATCACAAACATACACATGTATATGATGATAGAAATAAAAATTTTGCAACTGATTCTCTATATAATAATTGTTATCAAATGCCAAGAACGTTGTAATGTTCATTTAACATTTAATATGTAAATCCTTTAGCAGTTTTAATGCTAATAACACATCTATAAATTATCCTAAGTTAAATTTCTATATTTACAAGTTTCAAAAATATTCTCCAAAAATGACTTGTTAATGTGTAGGATTTAGACAATATATTTTAGTACATCATCAAAATGTAAAGAAGTTTAATCCATTATGCTGCCTTTATATATATTTAAATAAATCAATGATATAATATAAACTATCTTTATATAACAACAATATAAATAATAATAATCATACACAAAAAAGTTATTTTCAGCAATTTAAAAAGGGTAAAAATTTAATATTTTCTGAAAAGAGTTTTTTTTATTATGTATAATTAATTATTATCTATATTATTGCTGTTATATAAAATATTTTATATCATATCATTGATTTATTTTAATATGCATATGAATAAAACTATTATTTTTTATCTTTAGTAAAATTTATTTTAGTGTAGTTTTATTTTATTAACACGTGGGTTGTCACCCTTCTGAATTGGTTTTCTGGATGAATCTTATAATTCTGATATATTGCAATTCATATTGCTTTATTTAATATTTTATAACTTAAACACCTGTTTAGTGATTTAAACAATTTAATAAATAATTAATAATAGGAATAATTCTCAATGAATAATATAATCAATATATTTTATTACTATTACACATCCAATCCATTTTTTGTGTAGATATTTAGTATTTAAACATGTTATGTGTCTTATTTAATTTAATTTTCAATAATTTTAATTTTAGCACATCTAATTTTAATATTATTTCTTTTTTTTTTTTAGTAGCCAACCCAATTCATACATTATTATATTCAAAAAAATTTTAACTTCAATTCAGTGATTATTTTATAATAATTTAAAAATCTAATTTCAACTTCATTTTTATAATAAATTTTGAGATTTTCTTTCTCTGTTAATCAATGTAATTCTTAATCATTGAAAAATAACATATGAAAATACATATATACTTCCTATTGGTCATGACGATGTAAATATATATATATATCAGTAAGCAATGTAGATTACACTTTTTCTTATTCTTTTACCTTTAAACCATTTGTCTACTTTATCAATTTCGTCTAAAAGATGTAAGGAAAAAGGTACATTTTCTTTTTACTTGTTTTCCACTAGTAGAAATAAATATGTAAAATTTAAAAAAAAAGAATTTTTTTTGACATCCTCTGGAAATTTCAAGAAAATTTTACTAAGCACTTTAACTGAATTTGAAGAAATCATTTTGATCATTGACTTGATTTTTTTAGCTTTCATTTAGAATGACTTTCATGTTTTTTTTTATTTTTAAAAAACACATCTTCTGACATAGGAAGTGATACAACTTTTCATGGTCAATCAAGCAAATCATAGCTGTGGAATTTATGTCTTGTTATAATTTAAATATTTGATAGGTGAACAGGAACAGCCGTACACAGTATAGTAAGGATTGTTTAAATTAACCAATCATTTTCTGCATAATTAATATTCCAAACATTTGAGAAAAATTTGAAATGAAATTTTAATTTTAAAAACATCTTTCTTTCAAGCCTGTCATCTTTTTCATCACTAAGCATATATTAGTTTGAACATTCCATTAAAAAAAAAAAAAAAACAATACACAAGACAAACATTTTAAATCATTTTTAAATGTTTAATCATATTTATAAACATTCAAAATTATAATCGATACTATTTTAAATATCTAAGAGTTTATGTTTAATTAGACGGTTCTTATTACAAATACATGTCACATGATCACCATTTCTTATGCTTGCTCTTAATTGTTATTAAAATAGGCAAAACTCTCTATATACATATTGCCACTCAGTGCAAGCCAGAGTAATCAACGGATGCCAGAAGGATTATGCAGAAAATCTCCATCTAGTGCCTACTCATCCAATATGCCCAGACTAGTTTCTGGCTTGTGGCCTTCTCAGCTCAGTGAAGAGCCTTGGATTTGAGAGCACTGCACCTAGATCTTAGGATCTAATGCAACCCTCCAGCAGCCACCTTTTATCTCTACTTAACTACAAAACTATGACACTTAAATTGAAAACTATAATATTTTCAATCCAAGCTCATCAGATAGGTCTGAATTCAGTTCAGTACCTATACATTTTGGTGTCTTTGGTTCTTTAATAACCATAGCCACCACTATCCTATTAGGCAGAATTGGTTTTAAGCCAATAAACATCACATGATCACCATTTCTTATGCTTGCTTTTAACTGTTATTAAAACAGACAAAACTCTATATACATATTGCCACTCAGTGCAAGCCAAAGTAATCAATGGATTCCAGAAGGCTCCTCACTGATGAAGGCCACAAGCCAGAAACTAGTCTGGGGATATTGTATGAGTAGGCACTAGATGGGGATTTTATGCACAAATCTTTTGGCACCTATTGATTACTCTAGTTTGCACTGAGTGGCAATACATATATAGAGTTTTGCCTGTTTTAATAACAGTTAACAACAAGCATAAGAAATGGTTATCATGTGATGTTTATTGGCTTAAAACCAATCATGCCTAATAGTATAATGGTGATTATTAAAGAACCAAAAACACCAAAATGTATAGGTACTGAACTGAGTTTAGACCTATATGACTATATAAGCTGATGAACTTGGATTGAAAATATTATAGTGTTTTCAATTTGTCTCATACTTTTGTAGTTAAGTAGTGATAAAAGGTGGCTGCTGGAGGGTTGCATTAGATCCTAAGTTCTAGGTGCAGTGCTCTCAGATACAAGACTCCTCACTGACGAAGGCCACAAGCCAGAAACTAGCCTGGGGATATAGGATGAGTAGGCACTAGATAGGGATTTTATGCACAAGCCTTACTCTGGCTTGCACTGAGTGGCAATACGTATATAGAGAGTTTTGCCTGTTTTACAAATACATGTATTTATATGGATCTATATATGATCTGGATTTGAATTAGGCTAGCACAGGGCACTTAAGAGCACAATCTATAATACCGTCCAGGTGGCGGGCACCATTTATTTTTCAATATAAATTTATAATTGGATATTGTTAATAATACACATAATGTACAAAAAAAATATTTATTTCAAAAATAAAATTTTAACATATAATAGTATGCCCTACAATTTGATTACAATATAATATAATAATTTATAAGAAATTTTAAAAATTAAATTTATTTGTATCAGATAAATAATTTTTTATCGTGTTTGGATAGTGGCGGGCACACGTAAAATGGTCTGCGGGTGCCATGGTGCCCGCGGGCATAGGGTTGGGGACCCCTGGGCTAGCATTATAAAAAATATTTCAATATCAAAAGCAAAATTGGTGCAAAAAACACAATTAAAAAGTGAAAATTTCACATCAAAATAAATCACTGCGAAAAAACACACATAATGATTCAAAAGACTGTGATAAATTTAATTGTAAGAAAAAAATGGAAAATACAGATTATAAGCAACAGAAATAAAAGTTTCATAAATGCTATGAAATCTGTGCCAAAGTATATCAAGATTTCCTTAGGATAATGAGAAAAACAGACTACCATGGGCAGAAACCCAGAATGAAATCATGGCCAAAAAAAATAATATATAGAAAAAGATTTAAATCTTGCATACATTGGCCTACATATTATTTTGTCTTTTTCAAGTTATATTCAGTGAAGAAAACATGAAAAGATGCAATTCTTAATCCTTTTTTGTGTCCCTTATTTTTATTTGTCCATGGCTTCATAGTAATCTGCTCTTCTCAATATCCTAGAATTACTAACTTTACTTACAACATTTGAAGTAAATCTTTATACTTTGATATGGATTTCATAGCATTTGTAAAATCAACTTTTTTTTGTTTATATAGGTTTACAAATGTCTATCTCTTCATTTCACATTCTTCTCTTACAATTAAATTTATCTGTAATTCCTTGAATTGTTGAATGTAATTTTCTAATAATCTTTGAAATTTTTGTATGATTTGCCTTGCTATAAAAATTTCCTATTAGTTTTGGAAGACATATAATCTTTTTTACATTGATTTTGCTTTCAATATAAACAGAACAATTAAGCAATGACAATTTAGTAAAATATATAAGCATGTGCACTTTATAGTTTATTACCTTGAAATATGAAGATAATATGAAATATTCATTCAATTTTATTTTCCTGCAAACATCATATGAATAAATAAACTGAAAAGGATAACTATTATTAATTTTTAAATAATATATAGAATTAATAGATGATTGTTTGAAATGATTTATTTTGAGTAATTAGAAAAAGCTTGTAATGTTTAATTACACTACTACATTCAATTTTAAAAGCCATTTTACATATAAAAGAAACTCCTTCTAAATACTTTAAAATGCATTTCCAGCAGTTTAAAACTGGTGGAAATCTATGCAGTTTATGCATGCACTTTTTACATCTTTGTTTCCATATTTCTTTCTAGTTTCACAAAAGGTAAGTTTCATTTTTCTATGATAAAAATTAAAAATTTTACGATAATTTTTGTGATCAAGTAAATTGAATTTTTTTATTTTTCTCTCAGTTTTTCATTTTTAATGGAATTGGAGTTGCTCTGAAATTTACATCGGAAAAAAATACAAGATTTTATTGATCTGCTTAAGGTGAATGAACGTTATTGGGAGCAGATGGTAAATATTTAATTTTATATATTTTTTAATTAATTAAATTTACTTTTGACAAAAAATATATGAAAAAATTATTATTGAAACTAACATATACGCTGATCAAGAAAATAGCTCATGATTGTGTAAATTTATATCGTGAATTATCTGCATTTTTTGGTATGGTGTGGGCTTGGGTCCAAATGTCCAGTATATGAATTAGCTGATATCTGGACTTCTGATATGAGACAAAGATAAGCATATTTTTCAAATATTATGAATTGATTTAGATTTTTTTCTATAATGTCTTGTATTTTAATAATAATAATAAAAATACGCAAATGCTAAAAGTAAAGATTTTGATAGTATATAAACTTAGGCTAATTATAGACTACTGCAATGCAAATTTCAAAGCTGCATATCAAATGCATAGAGAGGTAGCAGTTGATGAAGCTATTACTAAATTTATGGTCATAGTAGCATAAAGTAATATGAGCCATCAAAACCTATATAGAATAAATAATACTACATTGCACTGTCTCTAAACTACTAACTTATATACTTCAAGCTTAACTCTATAATGAATTTAGTATTTCATTCACTTTTTATTTTATTTTGTATATAGTAACTATTTTAGTAGTAATTTTTAATAAATTACAAACTATTGAAGTTCTTTATTATAATATTCAAATTATTCTAATTATTGATCAATATTAACTACTTGTTATTAGGGATGACATGTTCATTGCAAACACCTGCATGGAAAAAACATTTTGAAGGGCTACTAAGAAAATTGAAAGGTACTAATATCTTTATTCTATGGAGTGTTCAAGTGATGGATTATCTTAGGTGTTATTATATACTAATTTATTAGAAATTTAATGATGAATGCAACTAACCTACTAACAAAATTATAGTTTTAAAATTTATGCATGATAATTTTGAATTTATGAAATAATATGAAAATAATTATTAGAAATATTAACTTTTATTCTTTTTTTTATTACTTTGAATATCAATGACTATATTTTTTTCAGCTTAATTACATTCTTTGGTGTTTAAGTTTCAAACAATATATATTATATCATTTTTGAATAATACAAACTTAAGTTATGATAAAATTTGTGGCTTAACATAATTTTTTAAATATTCAATATGGCTGCTTTGCCAGTGAAGAGGATAAGCAACAAAGTTGTGAAATAATACTAAGGAAATTCACATATTGTAGGGAAAATGTGAATTCCCCTAAAGAAGTACATTTTGCAATCGCTTTAGGAATTATATTGACAAATTGATAGCCTACATCTAGGAGTGTAGTAATATATCAATGAAAGGATAAATCAAAAACTTAAGCATCATATCAGAACATGATTCAGATATTATAGCCAAAGCTTAAATAATAATTGTTCTAAAAAAGATGCTGCTCTTTTAACGCAAATTTTTGGGTTGAACTTGGTATTTCTTGCACTATGAAATAAAATGATTAAAAAAAAATTTACTGATATTGGATATTGACTGATCTAACAATAATGTTATCACTGTAATAGGATTGAAAATAGTAATAATAGTAAAAAAAAATTGAGTGTTTTTTGAAAAAAAAAAAACTTCAGCAAAAATAAAATATATCATCTCAATTAATTACAATGAAGAATTCATCACTGATATATAATAATTTTTAATTAAAATCCTATTCTACATAACTTACAAATATAAAATCAATTTATTTAATTATATAAATAAAAATCATTAGTTGCATTAAAAAAAAAAATACATCAATTTTTTTTTTACAAAATTCGCCATGTAAAACAGGCTACTGTTTGAACTGTTATTCACATTCAATGTTGTTTTCAAATGTCATTAAAAATAAAATTTCTGACTTTCAATAATAAAGAAAAAAGTTCAGACATTATCAAGTGTTTTTTCTTTTACAGAAAAAAAAAGTGTTTCTTTATAGACAGTTCTATTTAAAAAAAAAAAAAAAGGGGGGGGGGAGCATATTTACATTATATATTCCTTTAAAAAAATTATGGAACTCTAGCATTCTTTTCTTATATGGATCTCCAATACCATAATTGATATCAATTTGCAACAGTTGTTGAAAAATCATTCGTAGTAAAACAACAAATGACTTTTTTAAAAAAATGCTACTCTATGTCAGTGGCTCTCAACCTTCCTAATGCTGCGACCCTTTAATACAGTTCCTTATGTTGTGGTGACCCCCAACCTTTAATTTTGCTACTGTTATGTATAGAAAATGTATTTTCCAATGGTCTTAGGCGACACCTGTGAAAGGATTGCTCGATCCTCAAAGAGGTCGCGATCCACAGATTGAGAACCGCTGCTCTACAGGACACTAAATACAGTTCACAGGTTAGCAATTTTTAAAAATATTCTTGAGAATGACATTCTAAAAACTCAACATTAAAAAATCTTGTTAAACAAAAAAGAATGAAAAGTTCACACTATATGTATAAACATTTCGTTTTTATCTGAAATCAATCAGAAATCTTTTGTTTGCCTTAACTTTACTTTTTGATTCTTCTTAGTATAGAATTTATTTGAAGATCATTGATTCATAACATAATCTTAATATAAGATTTTGTGAATATTAATAATTAATAAAAAAAAATGCAGGAGAAAAGTCAAAAAGTAAAGACAATTTTTTTTATATCTTATTTGCTAAGAACAACAATGACAAAATTTAACAATTTTTCATCATCTTAAGACAGGAATTCATAAAGATTTGGAATAGTGGAAGGCTTGCTCAAAGATGGTTCTAAAAAAGTGATATACACCTTTGTTTTAATTTTCTCTTACATATATTACATATAAATATAAATGAATAATACATCCCATGATGCTCTTCTATATCTTTAGGAATAGTAATTCACTTTTGTTACATTATCCAGAACTAACTATTATAAGTTTGAATAATCAGTAGACACTAAATGGTAATGCAATAATCCACATTCTAAACTAGTTTTGGACTAATGATCTTTATCAATAAAGTTTTGGACAACATATATACAGGGCTGCAATAATACATTAAGTAACTTGGTCAATGCTTAAGAAAGCTATTACATATATGGAGTATTTTAAATCTTATAATTATCAGATATTTAGATAACAAATAAAGATGTATTTATTTATATTTTCTTTTTTAAAAAGAAAAAACAAGAATTATTCTTCATATTTCTCAATATTCTCCCAACCTCTATTTTCAATTTCCATAAGAGTTTTTTTTTTTTTGAGAGGAAAAATTTTTAAATTAAAAAATTTTTTAAAAAAATTTTTTTGTTTGACAATTCATTTATTTAAAAAAAATATTGAATAAATTTTAGAATTGGAAATTATTTATTGAATTTGCTATGAAAAAAGCAAAAAAAAGTTTGTTTTAATATATTATGTTAATATAAATGTGTATGCAATAATCTATTTATCATTTTCATTAATTTTTTATAATGTTATTTAATATAAATTATACTAACTTTTATTTAAAATTTGTCAAAATATGTATTTATATTACTGATTCATTTGTAACAATACACAGATCTGTTACTTTATGTTTATAACATTAAATTGAAATAAAATATTTAAAATGTGTAAAAATATTGTTTTAAATATTATTTAATTGTGATTGGAAGCCAATAAAGTAGCATTTACCTAAAGACAGCATGTATTCTTACAGTAGCCTTGCTTACCTTTACATATCCAGTATCTTTGACTTTTTTATACTACACAACTACTAGCCTGAAATTACTCCCCCCCCCCCCCCAATATCAAATCTATAATATTAAGTAAGCAAATTGACTTAATTTCAAAACTTTGGTGTGTATTTTATGTTATTAACCTGATAATGTAAAAGAATTAAAAGTGGCTATTAGATGCGTAGGTATAAATAGTCCAAAATTTATCACTAATGAAAACATTAGTCTGAAAATATAGATTACAGCATTACTATCTAGTATCCATTGTCTACTTAAATTAATATAGACAGTTCTGTAAAATAAAATAAATGACAGTTCCTAAAAGCTTATCTAAACATACATTATATTTACAATTTGATCATTTATAATTTACATCAATTTTTCTTAAATTTCACCACATAATTCTTTGTGGATCTTGTGAGTCCTTCCAATAAAAAGTCTTTTTGATAAATAAAAAAATAGTAAAACTATTTATAAAAATGTATAAAATTAACTCTGTAATCAAAGTTTTATACTTTTGAAGTGGAATATGAATTCTGTAGAACAAGAATGGTAGGATGAAATATCGAAACTCTAAAAGTTTCTGAGGTACTGTGGCCATTAATATGATTAAAATAAATAATATTTTCCATAAGATATTTTTATGAGAGATCAGCTGTAACTCTTGCCATGCAGCAAAAATGTAACCTGGAATGAGAAAAAATTTTACCAAATAATGCTGTTGAAAAATATTTTTCCAAATGTAAAATGTATAATGACGATTATCAGCCAATAAATATGGATGAGCGTAAGTGAAAAATTTAACAGCAATTACACATAATAATGTTAAAATTGTCATTAACTTATGATTATCAATCAAATATTTGCACCAAGCTTTCATTTTATATAATGATAAGAATAATGGGAAAGAGAAGCAAAAAATAAAGGATATGCAGTAAAAAAACTGAGGCAAGTGGAAACAGGCCTGATGTGAAGAACGGTCACCCACAACAATACCATTATTGACAATTACAAAAATAATAAAACCAATTCCAACTGAAAGATAAGCCCAAGTATGTAAAATTACTCGATATAAAACTTTGACGTTGTTATTAAAAGAATTTTTTAAATGATGTTCAATAAACACTTTTAAAAATAAAACTTTTTCTTTTTTAACTCTCTTATCAAAATGACCTTGAGATAAAATGATTTTAAGTGCTACTTCCCCTCCAACAAATATAATCCATAAAATATTAGTTTGACGCATCATAACTGCGATAACACCAGCTAATGCTGCAAGTCCATTACGATTATGAAGAAAAAAGAGATACATTAACAAAACGAAAAATACTGAACCGGCATCTGTATAATAAAAAAATGTAAAGAAATACAAAACTGGTAATGTAACAAGGTTAAAAGAAGTCCATAAACATTTGATTGTATGGCGATTCTACAAAAAAGAAAAAAAAAAAGGAAAAATTACTAAGCAAATATGGCAAATTTGTTACATATATCTATAAAATATAAAAATTAAAATTGGAAATTTTCTTCAATAATTCAATTATTAATATTAATTATAGATTTATCAATCAAAAACAAACACAGATAATTTAAAAATATTACATATACATAAATCAATCCATTTAAATAATTCCATATTTGTTTTCAATACCTATCCAAATATTTAAGAGGTATAATGATATCTTTATCTGTAGTCCCAATAATACTATTAATAATATTTTCATAGATCTACAAAATTAAAATATATTTAAAAATGTTGTAGAATAAACAATTGGTAATATGCTTAAATACTTGCATTTACACTTTCATTATTAAGAGAAAAAGTAATTTTAAATATTGTTGGACTAAATGATTATGTGTACCATAAATTCATGGTCCATTTTGCCATAAAATGGGTGATTTTTGAGATTTTCTTATCTGCAATCATAGATTGTGTAGACATGTTCATGAAAGAATAGTTAAATTTAAGTAAATATGTTCAGGACTTATTAGATATTGGAAATAATAATAATGCTATTTATAAATAAGTTGATAGTTTTAATCATCTATTTACTTAAATTAATTATGATTATAATGACAAAAAATGGATATTTCAACCTTAACTTCCTAAGGTCACATGACAAATTAAAGTTATTTGTTTTAATGATTTCAAAATAAGTTTAATGATTCCACTTGATTTCAAGATAAATGGAGCATTCTAATGTCATGTATATAATTAAATGCCTAAAACTTACATACCCATATGAGTATATGAAGACAAGAACTAGCATACATAAGTATACTATAGGGCCAAGTCTGCTTTCATTTAAATTAGAGTTTTCTGGGATAATGAGATGAATACTGGTCATATATTCTCAGTTAATAATCTCAGAATAATACGTGCAGAAATAGAGGGTGCTAAAAAAAAAAAAAATCAAGGAAGCATCATTTATTGAAACTTCAAAATGAATCAGTAAAAAATAGTATTGTAATTTGCAAATTTTGAATATCAATAGCAAAATTATTTAGATCAAATTTTGCTTTTCATGTTAAATTGCCATTAGTTTTGATAATGATATAAGCATTTTAAAAGAGCTTTTAACTGGATTTTGAAATTTCTGTGTAAAAGTATAATTAAGAATCTCAAGGTGTTCTTGACTATATTTTTCCTGAGTCAATTTTCAACTCTATAATTGCCTAACTATCTACTAGAGAAACTGCACATTGATTTCCATAGTTTAAGTAATTTTGGACTTTAGACAGGCAGTGATTTCTATTCAGAGGACAGCTTTTACTCTTATTCTGCTATTTAAAACCAGGGACTTAAAAATTTAAAAACCTATAGTTTTTAAACTCAAATCAATTAATTGTGCAGATCAATAGAGCTAATATGAGACCAATATATATTTTGATGGCTTCAGTTACTGCATTCACTTTTAATATTTTAGTAGAATGATGCCTAAAAAAACAACAACGAACATTTAATATTTTCCATTCACTTTACATAATTAGATAGCAGTAATACTTCTCTTCAAATTTTATGAGCAACAAAGTAAGCAGTGAATAAAATCAATAGATAGTAAAAGTAATTCACCAGAAAAAGTCGCAGTGGATAGCAAATAGTTTTGATAGTCTAGTTGCACTGCCCTTCATTATTTAATGATTTAACTCACAATTTACATTGTGACTTATGACATTGAAAGAGAGATATTATTAGTATACATTTCCATTCAACTTTTTCTTCAAAATGATTTCTTTCCTGTTGGTTTAATTCTATTTTAATTTTCTCTTTGTAATCTAGTATAATGATAAAATAAAATCATTAAATTAATAATTTAGAGGTCATATGAGGTTCAAGCACTGAGACAGGAGATTATATTTCCAGCCAAGAAAGTTTAACTTTTGAATCTATCATTCTATAATTGTCCTAAACTGTCATGGAAGAGTAATAATAAAAATCTTGATTAAGTTGATAATAATAAAATATAACTTAATTACATCACACAAGTAAGAACAAAATTTGACCAAATAAAGAATTTTGTCAGGAAAATATATTAAATAAACAATTAGAATGATGAAATACCATAGTGGATTGATTCTCTTATTGTAAGAATAGAATTCTACACAATTACAAAAACTTGAGATGGTATACTTCAGGACAATTTTAAACAAGCAAGAAATTAACAAATGATGGAGTACTTTGGGAAAAAAAAAGAATAGATAGTACAAGAGAACAGAAATTGCAAATGTGCTTACAGAAGATATAAAGAGAGTGTAATAATTTCTGAGTATACTATAAATCCTTTATCATCATTTTTTATTGTTATTTCATTAACAAAATTTGCAGATAATGCTAAGAAATAAAGAGAATGTATTAAAACTGTATTTGCAATTCTCTTCAAGAATATAATCAAATAATATATGAGAACAAATATAAGAATATAATTAAATAATATACAAGAAAAAATATATCCCACTTTTACACTTTCTTGTTAATCTGTTTCCTTTTCTCTAATTCTTGTTTTCTTATTCAAACTAATATATTTATAAGATTATTAACATGTAACAAGACTAGTATTATATTATTCAAACTATTCCTTTTATCATTTTTGATATATTCTAAAAGTTTCTTATATTTCCCTCCTTAAGATAACAAAATTACCACAAAATATTGAAAAATCTTGGCATAGCCACAACTCTAGAATATATTCCTCAAAAATGTAATCATATTTGTCCAGTTAAATATAAAGATGGAAATTTTTCTTCCTTTTCCTAGGTATGACAGACATAGCTCTTGAATTTAAGTGCTTTAAAAACTTATGAATATAAATCACAAAGTTGAGAACAAAGGAGGCTTCTATTTCGGTTCTTATATTTACAAAAATAATGAAAAAGTTATATATAATTACTTTAGTTAAGTATATTAGAAAATGATTAAGAAACAGTGAAGAACGGCCGATGCTATGGCATATGGAAAAAAAAAAGAACAGTGGAGAATTCTGTCTCTGTTCTTCGATTAACACAACCAATGAACAAAATACAAATAAAATAATTAAACCAAAAATTTTTTGGATTGCGAATTTTTTGAATTTCAGCAATAAAACCTTATTTTTTAAAAAAAAGTATGTAAAATTCAGCTAAAAATTTAAACAATTAATTCTAGTATCTATGATTTTGTATACACGATATATATAAATATTTTCTGTATACTATAAAAAAGGATAAATAAAAGAACAAAATTTTAAAATACTGTATTTGCTTATTTTTATATTTGTACAAATTTTTTATACAGAAATAACTAAACAATAAAAACAATTTTGTAGATTAATCTCCTTTTTAAATTGTTGGTTTAAAATGCAGATCAGCCTATTTAATGTTTACTTTTTCATTTCCAATTAGCAATTAAATGCAATCTTTTAAAAAAACTGAAAAACTTCTTTCTTTTCTAGTAATTTTTCCTGTTTACTCCATTTAGTAGTTAGATATAATTTTTTAAAAGAATTAATTATAATAAAGTATAAACAATCATTGTACTAAAATATTAAAAAAACAAAACCACAATCCATTACAATAAGAGATTCATTTATAGGTCTTTATTGAACTTATTTTTTCTTTAATTTTATTTTTGAATTTATGAACAGAATAACTTTGTAATTTTATAATATTCATTAAGGCTGTAGTCTCAAGCACATGCGTATAAAATGCGATAGTAGGGACCTCTACAAGTCTTAAAACCACAAGCTTACTCATTGGAAGAAAAGAGGGGAACCCTTCTTTACTTCAACCTACTTTCTATTTAAATAGGTGAAGCTGAAGCGGTTCGATCTGAGAGTGTGAAGCTATTCAATACTTCACTAATTAAGTTCACATTTCTTATTACACATTAATACTCGTGAAATCTTTCGATTTACAATGAGTCAATGGAAAGATTTTATAGTGATAAATAGAAAGTAGGTTGAAGTAATTAAGAAGGGTTCCCCTTTTTTTTTCCAATGAGTAAGCTTGTGGTTTTAAGACCTGTAGAGGTCCCTACTATCGCATTTTATACGCATGTGCTTGAGGCTATAAATGTGCGTTTAAATAAATTTATAATTACAACTTTGTAATTTTATGTAAATAATAGCAATTTTCAAATTATTTAGACATTCATAGTAATAGTATTCTATATGAAAATTTCTATCTTATCACTTGTATTAACACAACTAATAAAACAAACATATAAAATTATTTATATACATAAACAACAGAAAAAGATTAAAGATTAGTGGAGATTTCTGTTTCAGCTATTGTGATAATACAACCAATAAAGCAGGCTATAAATTGTTTGTCTATAAAATCGGAAATATATTAAAAAATACTGGAGATTCATGTCTCAGTCCTTGTATTAACACATTAAAGGAAAAATCATATAAAATTTTTAGATAAAGTTCTTCTATAATTAAAATAATCATAATTTAATTATGGCACATCACTCTTTCCACAAAAGTCAAACTCCTGTTATATTAATGCCAAACAAGATGTGTTATAATGGCATATCTTTGAACTTAATTAATCAGAAATATGAAGAAAATTGCATATAGGTATTATTATAATCAATCTTGGCTTGATGTAGTTGAAAGCATTTCTGCAAAACTATTATATAATTTCATGAAAGATATTAATTTTTTCCTGATCTTTCTCATGTTATTGATCTGGTGGTTCATAGCCAAAAACAAAATAGGTTTCATCAGCATGTTAAATAATTGGCGTAACATGACAAACAATGCTATTACATTCAGATTTCTAAACACATGCAGTAAGTATTGTAATGCATTCTTTAGCTAAAAACTTGTAATTGATCCATAATTCGCCCTACGTTCCAAATCTAAGAAAAACAGAATGAATAAAAAAAAAAACAATTTTTTAGAAGATATTATTGCATGCCAAAATATTTAATTCTTAACAAATTTCATGGTAACAATATTATTTAATGCAAACCCCTATATGATTGCAATAGTGACAATGTCTACAAAATGTATCTAATGGAAGAAATGGTTTTTTTTTAATACTTTTCAAACATAACCAATGAATAAACAAAATAAAATGCAAAGTGTTTTAATTGCTTCTAAAAATGTATTGAAGAAATAATCTAAGTATGAAAATTTAAAATTTCTTTCCTTAAATAAATCCTGGCTACTATGTCTGAAGGTTAACACAATTACGACTTTGTTAGTTGCTTATTTATTTATTTATTAACAAAGTAATAACAATAATGAAGAATATATATTAAAATATTAATTAGTTCTTAGTCCATATATCAGTAACATAAAGAACAACTTGTTGAATACACACATTATTTGATTTGAAGGAAATAAACAATACTAACACATTTATACCTTGCTGCGGTCAGCATAATTTAGAAATTAAGTTTTCATTTCCATCATTCGATGACTGCTTTGACTACAGTTTCACTGGAGGATACTTCTACTTTCTCTCTCTACTGCTGCATCTTCATTCTTTATGACTTTTAGATATGCAAATGAGTCTATTTGCAGTGCTCTGTAATGTTTTAATTTTAGAGTAATTCAGCACTCTCTTCAATAGACCAGACCAATCACTAATAAACAGATATATACTAGAAATTTAATCAGACATTCTAGTCCTTCCCCTACTCCAAAATTAATAGGTTTAATGACAAACAATATCTTCAAATTTAGCAGATAGGGACGTATTCTTGGAATTCTAAAAACTACCATCAGAGCTTTAACCACTGCAGTAAAGCAATCTTGTTGTTGATCAAAAAAGGCTTCTTCATTTACCTCTATCTCTAGGCTACATTCTGGATCAGTCACTACCTCCTCTTTTCATAACATTAGATTATTACACTTCCTTTTGGCCAATCTCAACTATAAAATCCTTGTTATGGCAAAGCATGTGATTTATGTGCTTCCTAAACTCTTTATCATTTGGTAACTTTGCAAGTCTCATTTGTTTTGACAGTATCTTTACAATTATTCCAGTATCCATTGACTTTTAAGCAAAATCTTGTATACACATTTGTTTCCCTTCTAATAATCCATGAAATTTTGTTTTTTAATTCTTTTAATAACAATAGATAACAACTGAGTTAGTATGGAATGAGCAACCCATCAACAATTCAGCTGGAGTTTTCCCAGTTGCAGTACTAGGTGTAAAATGTTGCCTGTACATCATCTCTATCAAAACTTCAGACATGTTTTTATATTTCATTTACTTCAAACTATTTTTTAAACTTTGTACAGTTTTTTCCATAAATCTTTGAGATGTGAAAGCTGTACCCATTATCGGTCACAATAAGCTCTGGGAAATCATGAGTAGCAAAGATTTAATTTAATGCAGTTACAGTACATTAAGTGCTTGCATTCTTGATCAACTTATATTCCATCCATCTAGAGTAGGCATCAACCAATATAAGTAGTAGGTGTCCATCTATTGGACCTGCATGAAGTCCACAGAGTTGTGGATCTTGTCAATGTCTCTAATTGCTTAGGTGATAGCTTAGCTGTCTGTAGACAATCTAAACATTTTTTTACTAAATTTTTCAATATCTTCAGTTATATTAGGCCACCAGACATAGTAGTGAGTGAGAGCTTTCATTCTGACAACTCCTGGGTGACCTTAATGTAACAAATTTAATACAGTACTTGAATTCTTCTAGAAGGAGCACCAGTACACGATCAGAGTTCAATATACATCTACAACAAACTGACAGTCTATCTCTATTCAAATTATTTTATCTAATTCAAGGAGATGAGTATTTGGCCAACCACTTTTTACCCACTTCACCAACTGCTCATAACCATTATCTCATCTAATCCATTCTGATACTATAGCACTATTTATTATCTAAGATTTCAATGAATCTATATAGTTTATTTTTTTAACCACATATAATTTTTCTTTATGATCGGGTAATCACAACAAGGTATCTGCAGGTCTGATTTCACTTCTCGCTTTGAAAACTAGTTGACAATCACAATGAGACAATATATTAATCTAGCATAACATTCGATGACTTACTTGATTGAGAATTTTTTCTCGGAACCGAAAATTCCCAACAGAGGGTGATAGTCTATATAGATCTTAAACTTCCACCCATAAACATATTGGTGGAATTTCTTAATAGCAAATATGACAGTTAATACCTCCATATCAATTTGGCTGTAATTCTTTTCAGATGCTGTAAGTACTCTTGAATCATAAGCAATCAAATGTTCACCTCTGAAGCATAAATGAAAAATAACAGTTCCTACACTGTATGCTGATGTATTGGTCATTATAATCACATCCAAATCACTCCAATAACGGATCAATAAGCTTTTTGAAATTAGCATTTCTTTTGCAATGTTAAAAATCTTTTCATGCTTACTTTTGCACGTCCAACAATGTTTTTTCTTAAGAAGTCGATAAAATGGAGATGAATAGTGCAATTTTTTTTCAAAAAACTCTCATAGAAATTTAAGAGTCCTATGAAAGCTTGCAATTCTTTCTAGGCTTAACTTTATTTGGATCTGGAAACTGTCCCTGAGCATTTATAACATCTGAGAAATTTTATCTCTTTTAAAGACCGAATACATTTGCTAACATTAATTTTTGCTTTTGACTTTGCTAATTTTGAGCAGACTAAATCTACCCATTTTTCCAATTCAGATTCCATTGCACTCATAATCAAAATATTATCCAGATAAGGAATTACACCATCAATGGATCTGAACATATCCATTTTAGCCTGGACAACATTAGGGTGATACATATAGGTATTTTATTATATTTCAATAATGCCTTGTGTGTAGCCAGTGTCAACAGCTCAGCTGTACTTTCATGATATTCCAAATCCCTAATTGACAAACTATATAATAAAGTATAATATATATAATAATACATATTAATAAAAGTTAAAAAGTATAATATAGTAGTGTGAATTTATTATTGAACACAAATAAATCCAAGTACTTTTGTTAATAAAAAATATAATAAAGTTTTGTATCATTTAAAAATGAATAGAATTTTTAAATAAAGAATTTTCGGTTTTCTTTTTAACAAAAAAATATTAATGGGATATAAGAGTTATATGAGCTATGCTATTTAAAACTGACTTAGTTTGGTGGATTAAAATATAAAAGTTATATCAATAAACAATGTAAGTATGAAAATTTAAAATATCAAACTATATATATATAATTTGCTTATATTTGAATGTTTCTTATATATAATAAATAATAATTTTTAAAAAGTAAAAAATTAAATAATAGTAAAAATATTTTATTATTGAAGGAATATAATTTTGTTAATAGAATACATGAATAAGTTTATGCACGAGAGATTTCAATGGGTTTTCAAATAAATACTAATTCAAAAAAAATAATGTAAAGAAGTCAGGGTATCTTCATTTCTTGCTATGCATCATGGAGCTCAAAAGCGCATCATTCCAAAGAATCATATTGTGGATGTACATATTTTTAATAACCAGGTTAATATCAATGCAGGCTCGAGAAAGGGAGGGGAGCAGTGCAATGTTTTCGTAGAAATGTGTGGTGGTTCTTTTAAATATGATAAACACATTTAAGATATTAAAAAAATTATTCTATTAGCAGATATTTTCTATCTCCATTAGCAATTTTGTAGAATTATCTAAAAAAATAATATAAAAACGTTTGATAGAAATATTCCACTTATGTTACAAAATAAATATTTTTGTTTTAAGGTATTATTTAATTATTGTTTCAAAAACTATTTTTTAAACATTAATTTGTTTTATTTTAAAAGCATGTGTTTTAATTTCAGAGTTTATTTTATAGAAATAAATGAATAAAACACGTAAGGTATTTACTAACATGTTAAATGACTAAAGCCATATTTTCAAGTTTTTCTTGCAAAAGCACTGAAAAAACTGTCTTTTAATTTGCAAATTTTTTATTTCATAGAATGGTGGTGCTAACATTACTCTAAACTGTAAAATATTATTGATAAACTGAATTTCATAACATGCACAATTATTGTAATCATGAGGCAATATTTTTAAAATAAATTTTATTTTTAAAAAAATTATTAAAAATAATGACTTAATTGTGATTGGAAAATCTAAACAGTTTCATTTAAATATATATTTTATTAATTATAGCAACTAAAGGGTGTTGGCCTGTATATATATATATATATATTTAGAGGTTCAAGCAATTATCACAAGTTTAAATAAAAAAGTATTTTATATTTAAATAAAAAATATTTACAGATCAGAATGTGTTTCTAAAAATAAAATTATTCAGAAATCTAAACGATACTAATTACATAGCCAGGCTTGGCCGCTTGATGGCATTTTCTCTAGCCAAGAATCTTCTGAGTTAAAGTCTAGTTTCAATGTGAAATACCGTGATACTAATAAAATGGCTACCACAGTCGAAAAAAAAAGTAAGACAAAGTCAAAAAAAAAGTTAAAAGTTGTTTTGAATAATTAAAAGTTTTTAAAAATTGCAAAATAGAAATAATTAAAAATTGTTTTTAAAAATCGCAAAATAGAAATAATTAATAGTAAAAGTTGTTTTTAAAAATCTTAAAACAGAATTCACGTAATACAAATAAAGCCAAAAAAAAGTCGCCATATAGTTAAAAGTTGTTTTGAATAATTAAAAGTTGTTTTAAAAATAGCAATAATTAATAATTAAGAGTAAAAGTTGTTTTTAAACATCTCAAAATTGAAATTGCATAATACAAATAAAGCCAAAAAAAAAATCGCCATAAGTCGCTGTATTTTAAAAATCGCGGCCCGGTAACGTTGCATTGTATTGTTTTTGACTGGCAACAACACCATCAAGCGGCCAAGCCCGGATATGTAATTAGTACCATTTAAACATTTATGTGCAAATTATGATGACAAAATGGCAGTCAGCCTGTTCGGTTTAGCACAATAATAAGAGTATATATGTAATATATTGTGAGCTTGAACCCCAAAATTTAAGGCTCGGGAAATTGTCACAATAAGCTTAAATAAAGAAGTATTCTTCTCATATTTAAATAAAAAATATTTACTCTCAGAATATATTTCTAACAATAATGTGATTCAAAAATGTAAACATTTTCCTTTACATGTAAATTTTATTAAGTATTTTGACATCTTGGTGGTCTTGTGATGAAGCATCTTCCCCACATAACCTGCAAACTGGCATGTGGCAGCCCTGTGCATAACAATGTGTCATTAGTTTACTATATTTTATTATTATTTAAAAAAAAAAAATGAAACAATACTTTTTTGCTGTCCATTCTTTCTTCGGATTAAATAAAAACTTGAAAAAGTTTATTATTAAGTTTTATTTTATTGCAAATACTTGTGAAAATTATTTTAATTTGTTACTCATATTTCTATTCTGGCTTTTGTTTTTGTTAAACCACAATATTTAGAAGGTAGAGAGAGAATATGGTGAACTTAAGTTAGTACTGAACTTTGCAAATTCAAGAAATTGTTCCATTATTTCTTACTTGATGATAATAATTATGAAAATGTTTGCATTTTTTAGAAATTACATTTTGAATTAAAATAAAGTTTGCACAAAAAAAAAGTAAATCAAAGATTTTTTTCAGTAAATAGTATCTTAAATTTTTTATAAAGATTTATAAAATTTTGAAGAATAAAATTTCAAGATTTTTTTAATATTGTTTTATTATTTATAAAATTAAATTCAAGATTGTTATAAAAGTTAAATATAAAAAAAAAAATCTCTAAATTTCTAATCTTTAATTAATACTAGTTTTTAAAAAATGTATACATGATTAAAATTATTTATATATACCCATACACACGCATTGCAAATAAATGTTGAATGTTTTGAATTATGAAATCTGAATTGTACTTTATATGCATTTCAATGAATGATTATTAAATTGTACTTATCTATAATTTTTAATAAGGTTTATTGTATTTATCATTTATTTTTCTACTTCCTTAAAAAACAATGATTGAGGTTTCATTTGAAAATAGTATAACAAACAGATATGGCAAAAATAAAATGGAATAAAGCTAAGCAATTATATACTTTCTTTTTAAAAGATTTGAATTAAATTGAACAATATATTTAAATAATAATTTAAGATGAAGGATATATAATATTTAGTTATTTTTTATTTTAGTCAGCACATTGAACTAATGTTCTCTGATATATCAGTCAAAAGAGAGATTAACTTAAAATATAAAAAATCATAATAAGTTTACTTCTTATGAATAGAATTAAAGATAAAAGCAGTAAGTCAAACAATATTTTAAGTACAGATATGGTTCTATTTGATTAGCCAGAATGACTTTTTATACACCCCTAAATCAAATGCTTAGGACAATAAATAAGTAATGACAGTTTTACGGGCAGTAACATGACTTGTAAATAAAAATCATCATCATCTACTATAATAAAGAATAATTGTGCAGTGACAAATGACTAATATGAAAAACTGAGGGTTAATAAATATGAAGCTAAATGGTGAATCAGTAGGAATAAAGGTTTTCAATATAAAAATGAATCTTAAGAAAAGAAGTTGATTAGAATTACATATTTTAATATTTTTCAAGTATAGTGAGAGTGAATCAAATTTGCATTTTAATGGGAAGAAAACTCTATGAGATTTAATTAATGGTGAAATTATTATGAATGCCTTTTCATAATCTACAAATCCAAAGCATAATGCCAACTCATATTCATTGGTCCTTTCTATAACTTCTCTCAATACTTGAATATGATCTACTGTATTAAAACTACTTTTAAATCCAGCATGTTCTTTTGGTTGGTTCAAATCCAATGTTCACTGTAGATGAGTTGTAATTATCTTTGTAAAAATTTTGTATAAAACTGATAAAAGACTGATAGATCTGTAATTTCTAATATCTTCTTTATCACCTTTTTAAAATATTAATATTAATATTGCATTCTTCCAATAAGCTGATACATCTTTATCATTTAGACATTTGGTATATAACTTTGCCAAAAAATTTTCTATTTCTTCACTTGCTTCTTTTAATATATCGATTATAATTCCATCATTACTTGGTGCTTTTTCCTTCTTCATAAATTTAATTGCATGTCTCACTTCTTCATTTAAAATCTTAAGCAATTCAGAAGATATAATAGATGTAGGAGGTACATGTTCTTTATTACTATACAATTCTTGATAGAACTCTTCTACCCATTTCATGATGTCATCTCTCTTTTTAGTAATAATTCCATTTTTTTTTCTTATTGAAAATATAAGTTTCCTACCAATACCAAAATGTTGTTTTACATTCTTGAGACTTTTATTCTCTTCTACAACTTTCCTTGCTAGTTCACAATTGTATTTTCTTATATCATTATAAACACTTTTTCACACCACTTTACAAAATTCAAGATATTCAATCTTTCTTAATGCATCATTTTTATATATCTTTATATCCTTCTTTTCTTCATAAATTCTCCAATCTCAGTAAAAATTTTATTGGTCAATTGCTGCTTTTTCTTTTTACCAGCTATTTTTGTTGCAGTTTTTAAAAGTGTATCAGTTACTTTCCTATTAATTTCATTCAATCTGAATCATGTTCAAAATCTACTAATATTTGAAAACGATTTGCAAGTTCTAATTTAAATTTATTAGAATGTTTCTGAAGATTAGGAATATCAACTGCAAATATTATTTTTCTTAATAATTTTTGTCTCTCTAGTTTTGCATTAACATGTATTTTACATCTTACTAATTGATGATCACTTCCTGTGTTGAATTTATTAAGGACATTACAATCTTGAAATATGTATTTTCTGTTAGTCAAAATATAATCAAATTCTGCTGTATCTTCATTTTGGATGCTTCCATGTCCATTTCCTTTTAACATTTTTCTCAAAAAAAGAATTCATAATATAAATTTTTCTTTTTCAGCAAATGTCCTCTCTCATTTCTATTACCATAACCAAATTTACCTACAGCACTTTCATTTGTTCATCAATTCTAGCATTAAAGTGTCTCATAACAATTTTAAAATATTGTTTAGTCTGATCAAAAGCCTTTTGTACATCCATATAAAAATCTATTATTTCATCATTATGAGAACTTGATGGGGTATAAACCTGAATTATCTGAACTTGGTATCTGCTATTAAGTTGAAAAACTAATCTTGTCACTCTATCCATTACACCATCAATCTCCGCAATGTTGTTCTTCCACTTTTTACTTATAATGAACCCTACTCCACTTGTACTTCCAATATTTGTGCCTTTATAGTAGAATAACATGTCCACTTTTTAAATCAATTGTCTCTTCATCTTTTCTTCTAAGTCCAATAATATCCCATTTAGCATGAGACAGTTCTTCTTCCAATTCTTGCAATCTTCCTTCACTTGAAAGTAATCTGCAGTTGGAAGTTCCTAAATAAAAAGTCGTTATCAAATGGCAGCCTGGGTCCGCAATCATGGGATTCTTAGCACCCTCCACTTTTAGTCACCAATTGCTGGCTTGGCCGGTGACTTTACAGCCTCCTGGGAATAAGGGTCCTTGATTGTACATATTTATTAGAAATTTTTTCATTCGCACACACATTCATTCTGCCTTATCAGGCAAATGGGAAGAAAGAACATGATGTTTCTTGATCTTAAACTCAGAGGTAAAAAGCCAATAAATTCATCACACTGGCTAATGCGTGTTGGTGACAGCCCATGTTTGTATACTGTATAACAAGAATGTATGGAGTAGACATTAGGAATTTGCCTTGCTCGGTCCCTTTAAGGTCTCCAAGAGGGATCAAACGGTCTCCTTTCAGTTATCAGCAAATTCCTTTCTGCAGTCACCCATATAACACCTGTTTATATTTTAAAACTATGTACAATGTATATTTCATTAACAATTTTTCTTTTTTAAATTGTGTAATTAAATTCATAATAACTATTTAAATCAAGTAAAACATTTCAACATCATAATAAAGAAATCATCAACGTAAAATAAAAATTCTAATTACTATTTTAAATATTAATAGCAATTAACATAAGAAGTCTACTCAATTAAGCAAGATAAATGTAAAATAAAAATACTTATATGACATTGGATTTTGGTATAAATTCATGTTTTATATTGTGAAAATATTTCCATATCTGATTATATGTATATAAATCAAACAAACCTAAGCTAAAATTAAGATAAATACTAAACATAAAAGGAAAAAATATTTTGTAAAAAAAAAAAAAGAATGTGTTTGAAATATCAGCAAACTATAAATGTCGTCGTCGTCATTGTCATTATAGGATGTCATCACTTCAACATTAAATTCTGGTAATAATATGAATGGCATTTCTCCAGAATAATTCATGACATTTTGTTTTTCAATTTTCTTAAGAGCACAATCATTATTGGATTGGCAAATTTAACTGTTTTAATGCTGGTCATTTATTTTTTCTTTATCAGCTATTTTTATGAGAAAACAAACTTTTATAATGAATTATTTCTTAGATAATACCAACTTGGCCTTTTCATGTTACAAAAAAAAGTTGATGCATAAATTAATTCAATATTCATATATTACTTAAAACACACACATATATGCTCCAGTTACCTTTTTAGTTCCATGTATTGACTGAAGAATCAAATACAGTACATAAAAATTACCAAGAGCAAAAAAAATGTTAATAGTCCTTAACCACAGTGTTACACAAAATATGGAATGATCTAACTGACAAATCCAGGAGATTGTTTTAATTAAAAACATAGTGATAAGATAAAGACCTGGCAATGTAGTAATCATAGGATTCCACTAGAAAAGAAATAAATTCTATTAATAATAAATGACAGATGTATACATGCATATATATATTAAAGAACTATTAAAAACAAACAAATTAACAATCTATTATGATTAGGATGACTATCATTTATTTAGATTATCATTTATAATCTTAACATTAAATATTGATAATGTGTTACTATATCACTCTAGAACCCATCTGAAACTGTTAAATATGCAAGCAAATCCCTATAACCTGTTCTTAGATAATAATTAGACTTTACTGATCTCTCAGTGCATACATATGAAAGTATTAAGTAATCAAAGAATAATAGACATTAATACAAATAAATGCCTATTCTTTTTAGTTAATAATGAAACTTCATTGATTCCTCAGAACATACTTAGATTGATTTCTGGAAGTGAGGATAGTAAGATCTTTATATTAACATGTGACTAACATTAATATTTTCAAAATGACCTACAATTATCAATAAAATTTAAGTTTTTACCTTAAATCTAAATAATATTGATAAAACAGAAAAAGCATCTATCAAATAATGCATATATAAATATATGTGCACTGACAACTTCTGCTTGGATAGTCATTTATTTACATTATCATCAGTTGGTTAGAGATCATGTGATATTCAAATCAGAATGACATGTTGCACACAATAAATCTATATAATTGATCAAACTGAGATTTTTCTCTCTCCTCAGATGGAAATCTGTTCAGTAACCTTTACTTCTTGAATCCATTATCTGATACTGACTTCTATGACTTTATGAATAATGAATTTCATGTTACAGTATTTGTATTCAATATAAAACTAATCAATAGAGGGACTGATACATTTCAATCTTATTACAATTGATGAGTAATGGTTGTATAATGAAATTGGTCACATGGTTTAATGATCCATTTTTTTACCTTTCAATAGAATACAGGCATGAGAAATATTGGCAAGAGGAATGCAGAAATAAATATATGTACACACACACACACAAATATGGAAGCACACACATGTGAACCACTTTATATATAACTTGGATTCATAGTTTTTTCAGCTATTCAAAATGGCACCTTTATATTCTATCAAAAGTCAGCTCTAGCTTTAAAATAATTTCTTTTTTAATTAGGATTATTTCTTATTTTGATTATAACATAAACATTATCATCAGATTATTTATTTCATTGCATAATATTAATTGACATTTTTAAATATATATATATCTTTTTTTTCCTTTAATTTTCTCATGTATAAGAACAAGTAAGATATAATTTATGTGGAAAAAAAATCAGTTGGAAGATGATCTGGAAAAAGATGCTGATTACTAGCATGAAAATCAATAATGCTTGCTCAAATTTCAGTAACATCAATTTTTTTTTTTAAAGGCATCACTGATGTAATCCATCAAGAATAACTTACAAAGAGATCAGAATCTACCTCCAAACATCCTCCTATTGATCTTTCTTTTCATGAAGTCTTCTGCATGTCTTTCCACATAGAAAAACTCAAAGTAGCATATGACATCTTTTACTCATGAAAATATTAATGTCTCTATATATATACAGACACATACATAAAGGTATTAGAAATTGCTGAATCACCACTTTACATATTTACTAAGATCTTTACAAACTTCTTAAGACAACTTTTGACTTAAACCAAAAATAAAAAAAAACAAACCAAGCTGCATTTAAAAATGGTTATAGCATATATCTAAATACGGAAAAAAGATATATAATCAATACGTAAGAATACTTCATTGTATTAGATTCATAGATTATGAAACAAATTTAATTCTGCAAGTATTCTGTCGAGATTAAAACCTTAGAACATCATAATGTAGATCCAGAATATTGCCAAATTCTTTAAAATATTTATCAAAACACAACAGCTACATGATGACACTAAGATTAGTATTAGTAATATTGTACAACAATAACAACTCCATTAATGATATATAGGTGCATTAAAATTTATGATATAATTCTAATATTGATATGCTAAAATAAATTGTTAAAGGAATAGACACAATAATGAATTACTAGTGCAAATGATCAATCAGTATTTAGTTTCTCTATTACTTAGCATAAATATATATCACGAACTATTTAGAACTTACTGGCTGAACTGCCACTTTATGTTCATCCGTTTATTCAATAACTGCAAGTGGTTTCTGGAAATGTAGAGATATGTTAAAGGCGAACTTTAAATTCAATTTGTACAATATTAGTTTAATCTCAGTTAAGCATGCGAAATAGACTGAACAATCAAAGAAATATATGGTTTTCTATAGTATCATAGCACCTATGAATTTGATGCCTCAAATCTACTTGTTAATCCCTTAGAAAAGTTAGTACTCGGTAAAGATACCTCATATGAAAAAAACAAAACACGCAATATGGTGTGAAATGATAATAGTAATGATGATGGCGTAATATTAAAGTTAATCCTTATTTATCACTGTAATTGTCATCATGAATAGAGACAAAAATTCCCTGCATGTGTTACACAATGTTAAATATTATTTTACTTAAGTATTTAAAATTAAAATGCGATAATAAATCGAATTTCATTTTAGCAGATACATCGTAAATATACTGGGTCTATAAAAAATGCTACGCACTATTAACACAATTTAAAAAAATAATAATAATAATTATACAAATTGTAAATATTACCTCATTAAATTTACCTTCACAATATCTTTGAGCTTGTGAAATGTGAAAAATTTCATCCATGTAAGGCTTGCTTTGAATATCGTAAATTAATATAAAAGTTAAAAACGAAATCAAAGCAAAGATAGTAAGTAAAATTGCAGCCATTTAAAAAAAAAAAAGTTTTATTTACGGTCTATAATGCTATCAGGATACATTCTCTTTAATAGAATTTATTTTTACGTGAAATAATATTAATATATATAGTGTACTATAACAACTCACACCACGTTTTAAAAATTAAACAAACTATGTATTTATTTATTTAAATAATAGTTGCGTATTTTTTATACACAAAAAAATAATATTTGAAGACTAGATAAAGATCTTTTAGTTTTATAAAAATAGATTGTTTGTAAGCTTTTTTGTTATTACTGGAACTACAAAAAAAAATATCTAACCTTAACACTTTATTCTATAGTACAGTTCTGACATCTACAATTTTTTAGTGCATTGTAAAAACGAACCTGTAAATTATGCATCAAGTTTGTAAACTCGATTTATACCCCGATGTTTTTGTTTCATTATGTTTATTTAAAAATGTAAAAAATTCTCAAGAAGTTAAAACAATGGTTATTGAAGGAAAGTTGGAAGGCAGTCTTTTAAATACAAAGTTGGTAAGGTTGTCGAATGCAGTCATTTATCTTTGAGGATTGGATAATGTTTAATTTCTTTACTTTGATTTTTATATTGCGAAATTTATTGACTATTCGTTTTTGTTATTAGATAAAAATTGAATTGATATTGTTAATTTTGCCTATCTCAGATGAAAATAATATCTTAACAAAAGTAAAAATATGTAATAAAATCATTACTTAAAATCATATATAAGTAATCTTTCACCTGTTTATGTATGTATTGACATGTTATTAAAATCACACATCAATAATATTTTAAATTCAAATCAGGTCATTAAGTATATAATGGTTTGCACATTATAAAGAAACTGATGTTTACAACTTCTTAAAAGATTATTTTCATGAAAGAGAAATATAGATGTGAAATTAAAATATAGAAATAAGTTGAAAGGATAAAATCACTGATATAGGTTTATTGGGAAAAAAATATTATTTGTTCGAGAAAATTATGTAGCAAGAGAGAAATTTGATTGGATGTTATAGATAGTGGAATTATAAAAGTTATTACTAGAGCAATCTATAGATGGTAAAGGAATAGAAGAAAGAAATTAATCAAACGACATTTAGAAAAGATCTGAAAGTATTAGAAGTGAAAGGTATGGAAAAGGTATTTATTTTGATGTAGGATTTAACATAATTAATGATGATGCTAAGTATAGCCTAATTGTGAGCTTGAAAACAGGTTATTTTAATGATTCTTGACTTGGGATTAAAAAAACCATTTTCAATTTAGTCACTTGAAAAGAATTGTGCTTAATTTATCATTTTAGTATTCAACTTTTATCAATTCTTTTGTTTATAATGATTAACTATACTGAATACATATAAATGTTTTATACAAGTTATATTAGATTTGAAGCCCTATATTCAGTTTTGATAGATAAAGACACATGGCACCTGTTTATTCTTTGAACTTATTTTCTATATAAATTCCTTTTTGTAGTTGTATAATTTAAATCTTTAGACTATTAAAAAATGTACTATCACTTTTCTTAAAGTCCTTGATTAATTTTTCTGACTGATTATAATAGGCTTTGAATGAAATGGATTTGATTTACATGTATAAATTTATTTAGTATAATGCATTTTATGTCTGTTTCTATTTAAGGATGATTATTGATATGAATCATGAAAAAAATTTACGAGATTTAAACTTAGAATTTTATTATTATGTATTTTATAGCATTTGAGAGTCGTGATATTGTTATCAGTATTATATGTAAGTTGACACGAACATGTTCTTTGATAAAAAAAATAATAGATGAGTTTTCTTATGAATAAGAACGGCAAGAGATTCATGAAGATAAATATTAGTAGATGTATAATATTGATTACTATTGCAATAATGCAAGGTATCCCAAATAACCACTTTTAGGTCACTGGTGCCTGAATTCCAAAAGTGGTAAAAAAAAAAGTTAATTTCAAAATAATCTGTCTTTTCTTATTTTTCATTGATTAATTTAAATTTTAATGAATTTTTAAACATTAAATTGTAGCCAGATTTTTTTTTTTTATGGAATTCAATCACAATTATCCTAAAGAAAATGTTAGATATTATTAAAGAGTTAATTGACAATTATAGATGCCATGTGTAGCCACTAATGATCAGGACAAGTTTACCTACTGATCTATCATTGTTTAAAGGTATTTTTCCTGTTTTTACATGCAGAATATTTGATAAATATATAAAGATTGTTAATTATTAAGGTATATTAATAATATCCAATTATATGTATATAATATAGATTAATTTTAATGTGTGGTATTTTTCCTTTTTTACTTTTGCACTGAGAATGTTAACCTTTTGTTACAGCTGTTATTATATTTGAATAGCAAAGTTAATTTTAATAGTTAAATTATAAAGCATATGACTTTATCATTGCAGTTTTAAATAATTGTTTGATGATATGTTTTAAAGCCATTGAGAAAACACAATGATCAGCACTCTATCTGATTTATTTTTGAATTAGTTTTCAGCCTTCGGATATCAGTTTTTGAAACATATTTAGTTTGGGATGACCAAATTTCCTCATCTAACCCCACTAATAGTCATAGGCAGGAAGTAATAAAAAAAATAATATGGCCAAAATAGCTGTTGCAGTTCTTAGAAGCAATATTATTTTGTGAGGCACAAGCCAAACTAACAAAATTGCACTATTATTTTTTCTGGAGACTTCTAAGCATTGTTAAATTTTTTCATGAGATTCTATATTTTATTTATTTATCATGTTGTAAATCATATTTAAATTACATGAAAATCCACATCATTGCCAGTTTGTTTAGAAGATTGATTTGATATGTTATCTATTTTCTACCATTTGTGAAACTCTTTATATAGATGAACTCAAGAATGACAATATGGTATATATTGGAAAAAGTTGTACATATAGAATACTAAGTTGTTTTCTTAAGGAATAATGAAATTCAATATTTATCCTTATTTACAAATTATATATAAAATGCATTGTAACACTAATTAAAAAAATATAGTTCTAATTAATTAGAATTATGTAAATACAAAATTCTTTAAAAAAAAAAAATTACTGGCTACTCACGCACACACTAATTAGATAAATTAGAAACAGATTGTGGAGGTATGATTTCACTGATTTTTCTCAAAGCATCATTTGTGATTTTTAAAATTGATGACATAATGAATATCACTATTGTTAACAGAAATTGTAAAAAACCGAGTATCAGTTCAAATAGATATAGTGATCAAATAACACTTGTTTTGTTCGCAAAACAATAAAATGGAAAAATTACATTTTATTTAAAATATAATCGTCAATAGCAGACACACTTTAAATGTGAATGACCACTATAATTTCAGAAAAAAAAATTTAAACTGAATTTTGTAATGATTACACAAATCAACTGTGAAACAAGAATTTGTTATATGCTGATTTTTAAATTTGATTCTTTGACATCTTGTGATGCTTAACTTCTGCAGCAAATTTTATTTTTTGATAAATTTGAAGATCTTATCTAAATATTGCTCTTCATTGTATTCTATCAACTGGTTTTTTTTTTTGTGCAAAAAGCAATAAATGTTGTATCTCTTCATAATAAAATCCATTTTTTAGGAAGTTTTTTTTATATCTATTTCATATATCCAATTCAATATGCTCTTAGAATATCATATCCTGCAAGTTGAGGGATATAGCAATTACTTTTAATATTTGATATTGTATTTTCAAGTATAATACTTTCTTAAAGAAATTTTTTCATTGACTATGTTGTATTAAAGGGTTTGGTATTATGTTCCATTTGGAAAAATATTAGTTTATTTATTATTAGTTGTGATAATTGATAAAATATCCTTTCTTTTAATTAATTGAATACAGCTGTACCTGAACCCCAATTTCATTTATTCTACCTAAAAAGTAATCAAACTATTTAAATTGATCTATAGTTTCAACATGATAACCATCTAATCAAAAATTGGTTAAGATTTTTTTCCCATCATTGGCTGATAAAACATCTATTTGTTTTATAAAATAGTAATTAGTAAAACAAACTCTTTCTATTTGCATTAAACATTAAGAACATGTTAAATTGGCAAGAACAATGTAATAATCAGAAGTTATTGTTTTTGTTTTCAATTGATTCAAGTAAAAAACTTTCACCATCAAATCTATATCACATCTTATTGCCTAATTTATTAAATTGCCTATAAACTAATCAAAACCATTACCATAAAACTGTAAAACAAAGTTGAAATTTAATCTATTAATCAAGTGCTGAGGACATATGTAATAATAAATAATGAAGGGGATAATCCTTTACTCATGCACTGTTAATGAATATTTTTAAATCTACATGCACTCACCAGTAAGCAAGAGTTTGAAAAACATAAGTGAATCATTTATGCTTAGAGCTTATTCTTATACAAGCCAATCCTAGCTTATCATGCTTAATCCAAGGCTTGAATCTATTTTATTGTATGCCTGACATCAATCTCTAACAGGAAATAGATAGAATCTTATTAGTACTATGGTTCTGTTTTATATAAATTTTCATTTCAAACACTTCATATTTCTCCAACCTGTAATAACATTTTCCTGTTATTCTTATTTTATAGCAGTTGTATAGTATGAATAAAATTCTGTGGATAATCAGTTTTTTCAAACATTTTCTCAGACCTTCTCTATCAAAAATATCTTGATTAATCAATGAAAACAATATTAATCAATTAATATTAATATTAAGCAATTTCTTATATAAAATCCTTGAAAGTACTTTTGTTGTATAATGATATCCCATAATAATTACTGCAATCTTTTCTATTCCATTTTATTTTTATTAACTGGAATAATAAAATCATTATAATTAGGTGGCATAATTACTGTATATTTCTAAAGAACATTTCAATGCTTTGAAGTTAACATATTACCATATATTAAAACTTTTTTGAGGATTTTCAGTATTTCTATTTTAATCTCATCAAGTCTCATTTGATATATTGTATATATTTTCAAATGTAGTTAGTGAATTTTTAAAAATAGTTAATAATGATGTAAGAAAATATAATTATGAATTAGCAAGGAAAATTATTACAAAAGTTTTAAAAGTATAAACAATATCTTGACATTGGAGGGAAAGTTGTTTCAACAATCAGAAGAAAAAATTGAACTATTATTATAAATAGGAATGAGAAACAATGCTATGAAATGTATAAGAGAGTTCTACAAAAAAACACAAAATAACCTTTAAGTGAAAAGGATGAGTTATGCAATTATATCTAAAATAATTATATATATAAACCGATATATACATATACTAAAAATGGGTTGAAACAGGATCATTTTTCTTTTTTTCATTGATTCAGTATATTATGTCTTAAAAAATCATACTCGCACGCAGATATTGATAAGTTTTGTTTATATTTCTAAATCAATAAGTTTCACAAGTATGAAAATCTGAAGATTCAATATTTTTTTAAACTTTTTTAAAATATATAATCTAATAAAATAATGCAAACATATTGCTATATATCATATATATATACTGCATATATAAAACATTATATGTCTTCATTTAATGTTGTTCCAATAGTTTAAGGTAAAAGAAAATACCACTTCATCTGAGATTCAATTAAATGGTGATTATCTGTTCCTTCCAGACTGATACAATTACATCATAAAAAATTGGTGGCTGAATCTCTCAAAAATGAGTATGGTCATTTCAGCTCCAAAAAAAAATTGAAAAAATGAAAAGAGAGAGAAATTATTCTAGAAATGAATTTTGCAATGATTATACAAGCCAATCTATGCCCATAAATACTACCACATATAGGACACATTAGTCCATTTTTCTGTTTACTTGATATTTTATGATATTGCCTTTTAGTTTTCTCAGCAGAAAACTTTTCTTTCAGAAATATTTCAACACCATGCCTAATTGTAGCTCTCCAATGTATTCTATTCCATGCCATATCTTCCCGATGGAAACCATTGATAATGCATTTCTTTAAAATGTCTTTGAGATAATCCTTATAACATAGATGAGGTCTATCTCTCCCATGAAACCCATGCTCAAGTTCACCATAACATACGCTTTTAGAAAGTCTTTCATTGTATATTCATTTTACATGTTCACTTTAAGGAAGGTGTCATTTTACAATAGTGAATTCAATAATATCACATCCAGAAAGCTGAAGAACATATTAAATGGTTTTATAATCTTGCCATGATATTTTAAAAAAATTTGTGGAGTATCTTTGAATGAAATTTATCTAACGCCTTTATGTTGTGCCGATAGCTATTCAAGTTTCACATCTATACAATAAATTAGGTAAAACAACAGCTCTATGTACAGCAAACTTAGTTACAGAAGTTATTTCTCTATGATGAAATACTCTATCTTTTAACTTATTAAAAGCAGTAGCAATACATTGGAGTCTTTGTTTGATTCAACATCTAAAACCACCTTTTTACTTATAAAACTACCAAAATATTTAAATTGGTTTATTTTCTCAAGTTGATAATCCTCCAAGCTGAAAGTTGCTGAGTATTTTTCTTCCATCACTGGCTGATAAAGAATTAGAGTTTTTTGAACATTAATCAATAATCTGAGATCATTTTTAAATTGTCTTTTGAACTAACAAAAATAACACTATCATTAGCATACTATAAACCCAGAATCCAAAAAGATGAAGTTCTTGTTTTTATTTTTGATCTATTCAAATTAAAAATTTCATTATCAAACCTGTATCATATCTTGATCCCTGTCTAATTAAGTCATCTATACACAATTCCCAGGAACACTGTCATAAAAATTGAAAACAATTTTGCAGCAATACACATGCTCTTTTAACACCAACTTTCATTTCAAATGCCTCAGATTTTCCACATGTAGCAATAACACTTCCTGTCATTTTTTCATGTAGAAGCTGCATAATATGAATAACTAATTTCAAACAATGTCATTGATCTATCCTATTAATTGATTCAAATGCTTTGATCAAGTCAGTAAAAACAATATATAAATCACATCTTTATTCCTGTTACTTTTCTTGTATTTGCCTAGTGACAAAAATCATATCTATAATGCTTGATTCTCTAAAATCACATTGAACACGTAATAATTCATCTATAACTGAAGCAATTTATTTGATAAAATTTTTGAAAGTTTATTCTTATTGTAGTGGATAATAATGATATTCCATTATAATTACTGTTATATTGTCTATTCATATTTTTTTTTAAAATTAGAACAAAAGCATATATAAGATTAGATAGCACAATTTTATTGAGTCCAAATATTTCTAAAAAATTCCAATATTTTTGAAGCTAAAATATCACTTTATTTTAAAATTTCTCCAGATATTTTATCAGAACCTGCAGCCTTTCCATTTTTAGAATTACAAATAGCTGTTTGATTTCATTAAGCTGGATATCTTTGTCCAAATCTAAATGACTATAGATAAAATAGATATATCGTTAAAAATCTTCCTATCAATTCTAATATCATTATTCAAAAGATAATCAAAATATTCTTTCCACCTATTCAAAATATCATTATCATCATTTAAGAGAGTGTCGTTAGATTTAACAGGATTGCGATACCATTTCTTATGTTTATATGTTATTTGTTTTCAATACATCAACAAAAGGTCTAGAATGATTATGATCAGTGAGTATCTGTATCTTCTTTGCAATTTTAATTCACCAATCCTCTTTAAGCTGTCTTAGCAGTCAATGAACTTATGCCATCAGATCTTTATATTTTTTATGAAGTTCAGCATTTAGTCTATTATTTCGTCAAGCAGAGAATGCCACATGTTTCTTTTTTTAGAGACCAAGAATAAATTTAGTTGTATCCATATCAGAATTTTAGAAGAATTCCTAGTTTCAGTAATATGACAATCTTGAAAATCCAAGTTAGCAGTTTTAGTCTTCAATAACTTGAAATTTAGTACATATAATAGATTTTTCTAAAGAATGAACTTCAATTTTATTGCAAATATGATTGGAATAATATCTATTTTTTATTGCAACTATCATTTTAATCTTGGAACATACTAATCTATGTTATATCCAACAATGAATTTGTAAGGGCTTATGTATTGTAGATTTCTCTGTATTCTGAATCTTAACTATGATGTATTTTATTAAATGCTATTGTTTTGAGCATGGATGTATCCATGTTTTTGTTTAACAGTTTTTCTATCTAAACAAAGTGTTTGCGATAGTCAATTCATATGCTGTGCATATATTCAATAATAACAAAACATTTGAATTTACAACCTCAACACTATTATTTTGACTTTTGGTCAAAGTCTATTTGTACTAACACAGGCTTTAAAGTCCCCACGAAGAAAAAATTGATCTTTTCATGCTATCCAACAAGAAACAAAAGCTTTTCTTCTCTGAATTATCTGAATCTAAAATAGGAGCATAGACACTAATATAATGAGCACTAGTACCATTATGCAAAATAAATTTTAAGATCATTTGACTTACCTTGATACAACAAGGAATTCCAATGATAGAAAATACTAAATTAGATTTTACAGCAAATCCACACACCATGCATTCTTTTTTCACTGATTGATCTGCCTTTCCAAAAAAAATAAACTTGTATCCTACAAGCATTCTGTTACAATAGAAATGTAGGTATAAAATGGATGTCAAACCATTCTTAGATAGATGCCCATTTTATATATATTATATAAAACAAGGATAGAAACTTTTAGTGTTCTGACCATTTAATATTTGTCAATGTTCTTTTTTCATTTTTTTTTTTTTTTGATCTTTAATCTAATGCAACAAGCTCATTTACAATGTAATGACTTCATTAATCTTGGTAAAAAATGTGATCATGGTTAAGTAAAAACAATTTCACAATTGTTCAAAGTTGTGAAATATAAATTTGAATAGTGTTTAATAGAATGCTTTCAGATTTTAATGGTACATTTAATTGTCATTATATTGCAAATCTCAAAATACTAGCAAATACTATTTTGAACTTTCTGAAAATGTGGCTATATCTCGGATAGGCCAATTCCCCAAGTGCTATTATATAAGAGTATAAAAAATGAAGAAAATAAAAAAATATTTTTATTTATTGAAACAATAATATTACTAACATTTTATGCACTGGACATGAAAATATATATATTCAAATAAAATTTTATTATCTTTATTAATTTTATTGCACAACAAAATATATTTGCCCATACCTTTTATGCGTATATAAACAGATTTTTTTCATACCCCCATTTACAATGGCAACAAATGAAAGGAATTTAAATAAATTAATATTTAAAATTGTGTGTTATTACATATAAGTCAAAACAGATGGACAAATTTAGCTATTTTCTTTATCAAATATTTTGTATTATAAATAATTTTAATGATATAGATAAGTTTTCAAAACTGTTGATATGTAAAGTTCAATTATATTATTTTTTTATTAATTTGTTTAATATCTTAATTATTATTACTTTGATGCATTTATTATTTTATTTTTTAAACTAAAAACATATATACATTTCTATTTTTTATTTATTAAAAAATTAATTTTTTTGCAATTTTTTGGAAAAATAGGGCCACAGTATTTTCATTTTGTCCAAATATCAGAATTATTACATGCAGTCCTACCTCAAGATAGCATCATTTTGAAAATTTATTGTTTATCTTAAATTACAGTTAACCAATAATTCCTTCAAAATGATTACGATATAAACTAATCTGCCAGATATAATTACAGCAGGATATATTTAATATCTCATTTACAGAAAAATTCACAATTGAAAGTAGTAATACATATGGGCAATGAAAAAGAGAGATCAATTTGATATTTTTAAACTAGTAAATATTTACAATATAATAGATATTAATACTAGATATGTGCTCCTACAGATTTGAGATCTGATTGGTTACATATGTTTCTATATGCATTAAACAATTATTATATATAAAAGATAAGTACCTAAAACATTTCATTGTTTACAGAAACATTTGTATGTAAGTATTCTGAAATACATTAACTACAGCTGTAATGCTTAAATAAATCAATAAAATATCAGTAATATGTTGTCAAGACAATAATACAATCTAATTATACTGTTGTCTTGATAACATATTGCTAATATCACAGGATCACTATCTCTTATACTAGCACATAATTGTTAATAAACAAGGCAAAACTCTTTATACAGTAATGCCACCCTGTGCCAACCAGAGTAATCAATGGATGCCAGAAGGCTTGTGCATAAAATCCCCATCTAGTGCCTACTCATCCAATATTCCCAGACTAGTTTCTGGCTTGTGGCCTTTGTCAATGAGGAGCCTTGGATCTGAGCACTGCACTTAGATCTTAGGATCTAATGCAACCCTCCAATACACTTTATTTAAGCTTACCATATAATATTAAACACCCATGATGTAAGGCAGAAACAATTATAGATTTGGTTCAATCCTGACATTAATGTATACATATAATAAACACACTTTCGGATTACCGTGTGATATTTATACACATATGTAAAGGAACAGCAGACTTTGACAATATTTTGATTAACAGAAAGTATGGGTATTTCAAAACACTTTAATCATTAATAGAAGAGGTTCAAAATATGTGCTAAAAAAATCCAAATGATATTCAAAAGATAATTATATGCATGCATGTATAAGAACGTAAATATTGTTTGTGATATAAATAACTTTTTCTGTGATTTTTCTCCCCTCCCCCCATTCCATTTTACTATTATTAATTACTTGGATTAGTATAGAGGCATTTCTTTCTTGCCATAAATCATTTTCTTGCACTAACTATGTTGGTGGAATTGTATATTCTTTGTACTATCATATTTTTATCTTTTAATTATGCATTCAGCAATTCTGATTTCAATTTTTTTTTTTTTTTTTTTGTGTACAACTTTGTATAAGAATATAAATATAACTTTTTGGGACTCTTTTTTTTTTTATCAAGAGTTAAAATAGCCATACTTGTTTACAAATAGCTAGCTATTAGCAAAATAAGTTAAACACAGATGCATGCAAACATACATATATTGACATACTAAGAGCCTTTTTAAATCTATTATTGTAGATATTGGATCCTTTTCAAGTCTTAGTGGCAGCCAATAAAGCTGTTCATCAGCAAAAACAGAATAAACTCACTACTAAAAGTATTTACACAGAAATTATTTATAATATGTCTACTACCAAAAGGGTAAGTTTCCTTTTACTTATTAAGAAGATTATTTAATCAAGAGAGCGTATCAATAGCTCAAACAAGCTCTTAATTGATAAGTGCAGTAAGAGAAAATATTTAAAATCTCTATCAAAAATACTCTTATCTAGTGTCTGAATATTCAGACACTAGTGTCTGAATATTCTAGCTCCTCACTGAGGTGAGCCATAAGCTCAAAACCAATTGGTCTGGGGATAAGAAATGTTCTGGATAAAGATTTTAAATATTTTCTCTCACAGCACTTATCATTTAAGAGCTTGTTTAAGCTATTAGTACATTCTCTGTATTACATTTTTGTAAATACCAGTTTATAAAAGCAATGTCATGTTATATATAACTTGCTTCATTGATAATTAAGAAGTTTATTATATAATAATGTAATATGTAAATATTCTCTTTAATTGCAGAAATCAATTTCTATTAAATAAGAAAAAGAACTACTAAATGAATTTTAAATAAACAGTTTTTAAACAAAAAATTAAATAAATAAATCATTAAGTAGAGCTGTTTATATGATAGATTGTTTAAACATCCTATTTTTTTCTACCTCCTAATAATCCATTACCCAAGTCTGCTTTGTAATTTTCAATCTCACACATATGTACATACACATTTTACATTTAGTTTTTATGTAAGATTGTAGATGCATATCTTATCCATATTATCTCTGTTAATAAAAATGATGAAACCAATAAGTAGAGATTTCCTGGTTCAGCTCTATCTTGATTGTTTTGCACTCTTAATGAGTTATGGAGAGTATAGATGTCACTAATATCTAATGTAGAAAAAAAATATCTTGAGATAGTTATGTTATTATTTTTATTAATTTATTGTTAGTTTAATTTGAAATAAAGAAAAAATATTTGATGAAATTCTGTATAACATTATTATTTTAATTTTGGAAATAATTGATTTGATTTTATTCTTTGTAGAACATCATCAAAAGAATTATAATAGATTTGATCAAAGAAAAATGGTGTTGAGAATGGAAATCATTATGGCCAGTTCAGGGCTATGTTTTTTTATGTCAGTTTTAGTTAGAAATTTGTTAGGTGGAAATTATTTTAAAAAATAAATTTCAGATAAATTTTGTGGATTACTTCCATTGAGATTATATGTTTTTTTTTCAATACAAATATGTTTTATGTAGCTCTTTTTAGTTATCAATTTTAATCATTGCCAAAGTATTGTCAAAAAACGTATCAATAAAGCAAAACTTGTCTGGTGATAGCAGGTTGTTTTAAAGGGGCATTCTTTTATGTTCTTTCATTATAAATTGATATATGCATATTATATAAGGTGCCATATTGAATTTTTTAAAAACTGACTTGAGATACAATTTTCACAATAACTTCAGTTTTAATAATGTTAGAGCAAAAAACTTTACATTGATAGAAACTAGAAAAACTAAGGAAAACAATAAGGCTAAGTCAAATAGTGATTACCATTTAAAAATTAAGGAAAAAAAGAAATTTCAACATCCGACATAATTATTATTTTATTGTTTGTTCATAATTACTAATTCATCATTAACTAAGTTTAAATGATAATTTCTTTGTATTTCTCACAAAATTATCTTTCAAACCATAGATAATATGTCTTACCTGAGATAATCAATAGCTTCAGAATCTCCAAAAGTATTCACATAAGAATTCTTCATTTTTATTTTGTACCCCAAAAGTTACCAAATCCCAAAGGCTTCTATAAGAAAAAGATTCATCCTAATAAAGGATATAAAACAAATCATTTCCAGAAGATAGATATGCATTTGTCATCATAGCAATTGGCTTCTTGTCCATCTAAAACTAGAAATTGTATGCTACTCTCTGTATTACTGATAAAATGAGTTTCATCTCTTCATTTTATATTTTTTTGTGTACATTTATATTCTTATGCACACCAGTGATATTTATATTCTTTATGCACCCAGTGATGTTTATATTCTTTATGCACACCAATAATGCTATCTTGTTATATTTATTGTATCACATAGATATAATTTATTTGCATATAGTCCATTTGTTAGCTATAGACTTGAAAATAATGTGATGAAAGATATGGCAAAACTTGTGACTCCACAGCATGAGTATCAAGGCATAGGCAAGAATCAGAATTTGAATCTTTGCTTGCATATGCAATCTTTCTGTACATTTGATTATTAGTTTTGTAAATCATTACTTGTTATACAACATGCAAGAGTAAACACAAACACACTGTATAAACATAATAATAAATAATAAATTATTAAACCTTTTGAGAATCGTCATTTTTATAAAATAAGTTTGCCTCAAACTTGGATTACAACACACAAAATTACTGTACATATGAATTCATATGAGCATAAATAAATATAGAATTTATATATACACACATCAATACAAACGCAAATTAATAAAAATTAAATTATTTTTCAAATAATTAAAAAAAAATTTAAAATATTATTCAAAAAATTAAAATTGTATACTTACGAGCCGGATATTCTGCAATTATGTTTAGACTCCATGAAAGGCCTTGTTTGTGAATGATCAGCATATTTTTAATCCATTTTTTTAACTCGTGAGGCCGATAAAAGTTTTCTGTAGTTATTGCTTCATGGAAATTAGAAAATTGATCAAAAAAAAAAAAAAATTAAATGCGCCTATTACGAAAAAAATTAATAAAAAATTCAAATTTCATTGGATTTTTTTTTTTGAAGACATCATTAGAAAGCTATGATCCAGATGTATCAAATACTTGTATTTTGTTTGATGTCATGCTTATAGTTTGTACGTCATTAAAAAAAGAAAACATTTCGACCAATCAAATAAGATACATGGGACAACAGCTTAATAAGTAGAAGCAGTTGTATGAACCTTTAAAGTCCTTTTATATATTTTGTCAGAAATTTATGTATATTTTGGCAAAAAAAATATTGAAAGTTATTTATGCTAGACTTATTTCGGTGGGCGAAATTAACTGAACTGCCTATACATAGAACAGATTAAAAAATTTCTAAGTTCATGTTCATTTTTAATATAATTTTACATCTAAAAACATAATTGGATTGATATGCTCAATTCCTAGGAAATAAAAAGTACTTTTAAATACCTAGAAGCTATTTCACTTATGGTGAGAAAGATATTTGATTATGAAATAATTTTTATAAACATATAAGTGTTTTTTTATTCTTGAAGCATTGTTTCATATGACTCATGGTATTCTCTTATATCTCTAGAAATAGATATTTACGAGAGCAAATCATTCACATATTTAATCTTTAATGTTTATATTTGAGTTAAAAGAATTAATAATTTCTAGGGTAATAAAGAATAATTTAAGATCATTTATATATTCATTGAATGATTATTTAAAATATGTAGGTTTAAAAACTATGGAATTTGTAAATTAAGTTTAACTACTTCACATACATAAATACAAGATAACAATATAGGTTAATTGATGAAACTTTTTCTGGTTAAACACATATTATAAGCTATTTACACATTTTGTCCTATGTCTATAGTTATATTTGAAGTAAACATAGCGATGAAAATTATTTCTAGATTAGTGTGAGATAATAGTTTAACGGAGGATATATATTTATAAAAATAAAAAGTGTAGTTGATTTTTTATAATGTTTAACATCTATATCCGAGTTAAAAGCAATATAATTTCTAACCTAATAAAGAATGATTTGAAATCATTTTTGTTGTTTGTTTTTTTTTTAAAAAAGTTTTGATTAAATTAATGTAAATTAAGTTTATCTAATATTATAAATTTATTTGATTATTCTATAATAGCATAATTTTTCATTTTAATGTATATTTTGAAATGGTGTGGGGTGGTATAGATAATATTCTTTATTGGATCTTTTTGTTAAGACAAAATTCAGAAAGAAACAGAGGATATTTTTAAACTTTTGATGAAATATGAAGACCATTAAAGAGTCTCTGTCATTGAACATTTTGAAAGTCCATTGAAAACTAGCAAATGAGTTTAGTCAATGAACAAACTGGCATAATTTGAATAAACTAAAAATAAAAGATATTTCTATTGTGCTAAAAAAAAAAATCATCTGAAAGCATTTATTTTCACCCTGTTCTAGACCATCTATTGTAAGTTTAAGTAATCCATAGATACCAAATAGTATAGTAACTATCTGAGAGCTACATGGTGTTGTTGGTATTAAATAATCATCATCATTCTTAAATCTTGTTAAAATATTTTGTAATTGTCAAATGATTAAATAATTAAAATATATTAAATTAACAGATTTGAGAGAAGTTTGTTTATGATTAAGGGAAAAAATATAATTGCGATATTAAATAATTGCTTAATTATAAGGACATTTTATTCTTCGTATGCTGCAAGTGGTGTGATTAGATTTTTAGTTTATTATTTATTATAATATTATATAATAAAACCATTAATGAGATCAGTTGTGACATTCTGGAAATATTGATTGCACTATCACTTAATCCTTACTGACGATTCATCACTGTGGGTAAAGAAAAACATTAATTATTATTATAAAATATATGTTTACATTAATTCTGTACATTAATATAACTGCTTTTTGTGCAGAGCATTTATATAAAAAGATACATATTTATGGTAGTAATTATATTTTTTTGTCAGTATTATTTTTATAATCATATTTTCCCCCATTATTATTAGAAAACTTATTTATCTCATTGTAATTATTAATCTTTACCATTATTTCTAATCCTATTATATATTTCTTCCCCAGTTATATCATTCTTCTTGTGGATTATTTTAGTAAATATGAATAATCAATAGATATCAGATACTGAGGAACTACTATTACCATCTAGTATTCACTGATTTATTATGCTTACATGGAGGCACAAGAATTGTGTGATATGAGATGTTTTACTGTTATTGTAATTTAAGTTAGAGCAATCATAGTAAGATTTTGTTTTGGTGTAATCTTGAGTGATATTCAACTTAATTTATTTGTTAGATTTCAGATTCTTTAAAAACATTTGGTGTTGGAGATGAAGATGATACTTTCCTTTTGATTCTTCTTAATGATGAAGAAGATAAAAAAATGAAGACTTTTCAAAGTGTAATAGATGGTGAATTAATCAGTTTAAGCCACCTCAGTGACTTAGCCAATATTCAGAATATCAAAAAAGTAAGTCTTCTAATGTTAATATATATAGATATCAAATTTAATAATAGATCTAATAAAATAAAACTGGAGTTAAGCTTGTAAAATTTATTATACTAATATTGATAATACAAATAAGTATTAAGTTATAGGTAGCTTATGGCTTATAAACTTACTATAATTTAACATTTTGTGTATATAATTAGTATTGGTATAATAAAGTTTAAAAGGTTAATTTTAGTTTCATTATAGATATCATTATGGTTACTGTAATTTAATTCCTGCTAGTTGTTGAAAACTAAAATGATTCATAAGCATAACTGTGTTAAGCCAAAAATCTTCAATCCCAATTCAGTATTAATATATTTTCAGACATGCAAACAAATATTGCTGTTATTTGTTTCAAGATACAAAAGATTTTAATATCATCCAATTTTATATATAAATAATTGTATGTGATTAAAATTTTTTATACATGTACTTTCAAATAATGGGAATATTTTCTTATGCATATTTGGAAATCAGATTTCAGTTGAATTTTGAATTGAGGAAAGAGGTTTGAGTTTACTATAATTGTTGAGAATGTGAAGGGCCTCCAAAACTATATTCCTGTGTGTTAATAAGATTAGAAATTTAATGTCTCTCATTTGTGATAATATTTTACATTTTTCTCAACAGATGGCATCTTACCTATAAATAATTAAATTGAAAAAGTGATTATGCTATAAACAAATGTATTTTTTTAATAAAAGCTTTTTTCAGTAATATTTTATTGATCTCTTAGTGTAGCCTATATATTATAGAGAACATTTGCAGACCATTATGATATAAATTTTTTAGAACATCCCTCTTATCTTTTTCTTTCCAGTCTTCTCATTTAATTATTATATAATAATGAAAAATTAATATTAATATGCATTTATAATCACAACGACAAGCTAAAAGTAATGATGTTTTTTATGTATAGTATCCTTTCTTTATCATTAATATAGATTTGTATAAAAGTATATATATATTTTGTAAATACATATATATGTGTGAGAAATATATATACATCTATATTAATTAATGAAATGTATCAATTATAATGCACAAATGTATATACACATCTCTGTCTTTCTATAGAAAATTATATAATTCCAAACACACACATGCATTATATAATATTTTATTCATGTTTAAATGACCAATGTATATATATATATACTAAGAAAATTTGTCTATATTATATATATACACTATACATACGTGCTTGCATCTATATACATGTGTTTTTATAAAATAATTGAATTTAAAATTTAAATATACCAATGTATAAATAAGTAATAATAATTTTGAGTATTTTTATATGTGCATATAAACATTAAAATTTGAATATATATCTGTATGTTAAAGAATCTAGAAAATAAAGTAGACTTTATAGTAAAAGCTTTTTAGTCAATTAAAGAAAAAGTATTCTTGATCATCATTATTAATAGAGACCTACTCTTAAAAAATTATTGTGGCACTCATTTATGTTATATATTATGAGATTCAAAGAAATAGATTAGAGGTTTTCTATTTTCTGCATGTCAATAAAATGCATAAAAGAATTTAAGGCAGAAAAACATTATTTAGTTCGTGATCTCCTTATTGAAATTTTTTCTGAAGTCAACATATCATCACAGTTTTTTGATTAGTTATTGAATTGACAGTAATTGGTATAATTATACAGTGGTAATCTTTCTTTTTCTTCTTTCTGGTGCCAAAATATAATATTTGAATAAAAACAGTGGATATTAGATGGCAGTAAAAACTAGTGCTTCCTACCAGAAAAAGTTATAAATCAGGAAATATATCTAACAAGCTAGTTGAATTATGATTTTATTGACTTTACTCAATATTAACACTTTGATATGGTGTACTTATTATAGCATTATTTTATTGTTTTTCTAACAAAAAGTTTTTGATTTGAAGAATGTCAAATTTTTTATTAAATTTGTTAAGGCAATGTTATTTCAATATCTGGTTGCATTGTTTTGTTTATGTTAGCTGTTTATGATAGGCTGTAAAATATTGCAGTAGTCAAAAAAAAAAAATACAGTAGAATAATATCAGAAGCAATATTACCTATTGTCAAATTCATTAATAAACAATTGTTAGATTATTAAATTTGTACATCTAAAATATTATGAATTAAATGATCTCTTCATAAGGAGACATATTTTGCTAAACTTATTGATATTTAGTCTGAAAAATTGTTTGCCTGAAGGTTGATGGTTAGAACTAGATTATAGGAAACTACTGCCAAGCCATATTACTTAATCATTATCAGTGGCTGAAAGTCCTTAATATAACTTGTTTTAAAATCTCATTATTTAAAAATGCATTACAAGCCACTTTTTACTTTTATTTTATATAATACTTTTTTTAAAAAATGACTAAAATATTTTTTTTTATTGCATATGATCAACACTGATTTATTACAACTTGAGATAGATATGTGTGAGAAGATCTGTCAGAGGACATTTGCAATATATCATCATTGTCTGAATTTAAATTATTTTTTCTAAATATAAAATATTTATATCTTTTTATTTTATCAATATAATATAATCACAAAAAATATTAATTTCAAAAAATACAGAGATAAACAGTAATTAATGAAATATATAATCTAAATATTTAATTAAGTACCATCTGGAATATGCACAATTAGAATGACAATTTTATAAAAACAATGAGGATTGCCAATTCCTCTACAAGCTTAGGAATTGGCAATCCTCATTGTTTTTATAACTTATAAGCTTAAGAGATAGGGTCACATGATCTACGACTCTTATTTTGACAATTTTATAACTCTTTCATGTGGTGATTTGATGTATGTAACTTTTTTTTTTTAAATTTTACAATTATTGCCTTTGACAAAGGTGCCCAGTACTGAAAATGCATTTAGGTTATATATCTCATTAACTATTGTTTATCTCCATATTTTTGCAATTAATATAATACAACATTCATTGATTTAAAAGTGTTAGCGAGTGGTACTTGAAGTGACAGTATCTACTCAGAAGTGAATGAAGTTGCATATGCATAAATTGATAAGCACAACTAAACCCGACAGTTATAATGATTAAATAATATTGATAACTCTTTTCCTTTCTGCTTCCCATAATATAAGCATTGAAAAAAATCAGTGAACACTAAACAGCAATACAGTTAGATAACCGAGATAATTTTCTAGCTTGAAGTAGAAGCACTGATGCAGCCAAGTGAAATTTATTTCATAAATTTTAAAGTGATGAAAGTCTTCTGTCATTAAATTGAAAATAGAAAGATAAGAGTTAAAGATGTGCACTGAATAGAAACTTAAAAGCAGTATCATTTACCATATCTAGAAGTTGGTTAATTGATTTCCATTTTAAAGAAGAAAAAAAAATTTCTAATTGGATCAAGTGATGTGAATTGTTGTTCTCATTTATCATTTTTTTGCTCAAATATCACTTCCTTTTAAGAACAATTATTGTTATTAATACTGATTAATATGAAAATTTCCATCCTGTAAATATTGTATACTCTTTGAAATATAGCTAAAACAACAAAAAAGCCAATTCTGGGAACTGTAGCAATATTATGTGAGGAATTGTTTTATCAACCAAGTAAGTGCAAGATGGACCTTTCTTTGAAAGATAAATTAATTCTTAATGATGAATGATATAGAATATAAAATATTAATTTCTTAAATTTAAAAGATATGGAGTGATCTTGAAACTATCTATCAATATCTTTTTATCCTAGTAAGTAAAGTTAATTGCATTCATTTTGATAATTCATTTATAAATAATAAGCCAAAACTACTTGCATCTAGAATAGTGATATTCCATTATTTTTGAATTATTTTTTCTTTAGTTGTGGGTGTAACAGCAGACTCTAAAATCTACTGTTTACATAAATTTATTAGTATTTATATCCAAATATGGAAGTATATAGTGAAATAGTGAGTGTATCCATCTGCCATACTTTGATTTTGGATTTGAATGAAACTAAGAGATTTTTCTATTTTTATTAATGAGTATACAAAAAAGGAAAAAGAAAAATTTACAACTATACTTATATTTGGCAATAGTGAAGAACAGAAATGCTATTTAAACTTCTATTTTAGAAATGTCAAACTCAGCTAATAGATAAAATTCACACAGGCTGCATATTATGTATTTGTATGTTACTTATTCTGCTTTTCATATTTCACAATTTTTTAATTTTTAAATAAATAACAAATTAATAGCAAACTTGAAACAAAATAAATTTCTTTTGTTACACTATTGAAAAATTACAATTAAGTTAAAAAATATATAGCTAATAAATAATTAAAAGGAAATATACAGAAAAAACAAATAACATACATGTCATTATAGATATGATTATAATTTTCTGATTAATGATAATATATAAAAAAAGAGTCTAATATTTATTGCCAAATTTTAAAAAGTACTGGTTTATTGCACTTAAAAACTAGAAACTTTTGTCGCGGGTTCGCTTCCCAACCGATACTTTGACATATGGAAAAAAAACCTAGAAACTTGTCAATGTTTGCCTCCAGCTAACTTCCCAAGATTTGGAGATAATGACTGATAACACATGATCTTCATTATAGCAGAAAGATTTTCATTGATAGTTTTTACCTTTCAACTGTTGAAAACTATTTGATTTAAGTATGTACTTCTAAAATAACCTAGAATTTGTGCAGTAAATTTCTTAATCTGAAGATAGTTTTATCCTAAAGAAGAATATATTTTTGGAATTTCTCTATATTTTTTTTTTTAAATTTGAGTCATTCTGCAGCTTGATAATTCCATTTATAAGGAAATAGAAGCTTTTTTGATTTTGAAATAAAAAAATTCCTGTTAAAAGAGAAAACATTTTTTGTTACTTCTTGAAATCTTTGAAAACATTTATCAAATTTGTCTTTAATCTGTTTAATTTTATTGCAATATTGTGAAAAAGGACAATTTTGTTTTTGTGTTCTAGATTGTTCACACATAGGGAAATAAGTTTTACATGATTTCCCATTAGAGTCAATTTCCATACACAACTTGCCATTGTAAACCATTAAACATCACATGATCATCATTTCTTATGCTATTAAGAACAATGAAAGTGAAAAAGATATTAATGCTAAATGGGAAAAGTATTTAGAAAAGAAGTTGGTTAAAATAGATAATTATAGAGAGAGAGAATGAAATTGAATAGTAAATTGTTGGAGGATATTAATAAAAGTGGAAGAGATGGAATAAAAAATTTTGGAATTATATTAAAAGAAGAAATGTATGGGAGAGAGAGATAGTATTACTAGATGATGAGGGAATAGAGTGTAACTCTAGAGAAGATTTAGAGAGAATTTTAAATAGATATGTAATGAATATAGAAAAGATGTTAGATGTGAAGGATAGAGTGATAGAAAACATGAAAGCATATAGTAATGGGAATATTGTGTTTTCAGAAAATGAATTGAATGAGGCAGAGAAGAAATTGAAAAGTGGAAAGGCAAGAGGTTTAGATGGATGGGCAGCAGAGATTGGTAATGAATTTAGGATATAGGGCAAAAGTAAAGTTATTATCTTGTTTTAATAAGATGGCACAGAATTGAGTTTTCCTAACTAGTTGGAGTAATACAAGAGTAAGATTATTATTTAAAGGAAAGGGTAAGGATTACAGAAAGTTAAATAATTATAGACCGATAGCAGTAACATCAGTTTTATATAAAGTTTTTTCATATATGGTGGCTAGAAGATTTGTAAAATGGATGGAAGGGAATAATGTAGTGGGGGAAATGCAAGGAGGATTTAGATTAGATAGGCATATAGGAGATAGTTTATTTGTAGTTACACAACTTATGGATATGGGTAGGAATTCAGGTAAACAGTTATATATGAGTTTTATAGATATAGAGAAGGCATATGATAGAGTAAATAGAAATAGATTATGGATAAGTTTAGTAAATTTGGGAATGGATGGAGCTTTAGTAGATATTATTAAGAAATTATATGAAAATAATTATTATATATATCAATTAGGGAATATAGAATCAGTTAAAGTTAAAAATGGAGTGGGACTAAGGCAAGGATGCCCTTTGTCACCTATTTTGTTTGTATTGTATTTGAATGAAATAGAAAGAACAATAGAAAGATTAGGAAGAGGGATAGAGATACCGTTAATAGGTAGTAAGGGAGTGTATATTTTGTCAGGTCTTTTTTTGCAGATGATATATTTTTGTGTGCAGAAAGATGAGAAGATATGGAAGTTATGTTGAGGACATGTGCAAGGGTGGGTAAAGAGATGGGGATTAAATTTAGTGAAGAAAAATCAAATATAATGATGGTTAATACTGGGGAAAGAGAAGATGTAGAATTTTTGTTGGGAGATATTAAGTTAAGTGTGATGAATAGATATAGTTATTTGGGAATTATTTTAAGTAATCAGAAAAATGATTTGGATGAATGGGAGAAAAAATTGATAAATGAAGCAAAGAAAAGAAAGGAATTGATAAAGAAATTAACAGTGTTTTCATATAATAAATATGATGTAGCTAGAATTACATGGAAAGGAGTTGCAATAGCAGGGTTAATATATGGTAATGATGCATTATATATTAGTAATGGGGTATTAAATTACTTAGAAAAAGTTCAAAGGGAAGTAGGAAGACATGCATTGGATGCAGATGTATGGACAGCAAGGGAGGCAATTCAAGGAGAAATGGGATGGTCAAGTTTTCATATGAGAGATGCAAAAAGTAAAATGAAAATGTTTGGTAGATTGCAGTTTATGGATAATAAAAGAATAGCTAAAATAGTATTTAATTGGGTTATGAGTAAAGGGCAGATAACAAGATGGGTGAGAAAGGTAATACGGTATGCAAAAGATTTGGATAAAGAATTTATATCTGTATATTTGTATAAAAGATGGGATGATTGTGTTAAGAGGAAGGAATAAGGAATGGAATAAAAGAATAGATTTACTAATAAAGAATAGGGAGTTAGAGAGATGGAGAACTAATATGGAGAGTAAAAAGAGTTTAAATATATATAGAAATAAACAGAATATTAGGTGTGAGTTAATTTATGATAATAGTAAGGAAAGTAGTTTATTGTTTAAAGCTCGAACAGGATCTTTAGCAACAAGAGAATATACATGTAAATGGAAAAATATGGGTGATTTAGTCTGTAAATTAGGTAAGGAAGGAATAGAAAATATTAGGCATTTGTTAATTGAATGTAAATGCTTGAAAACAGAAAGGGCACATATAATGAAGTTATGGAAAAATAAATATGAAAAAAGTGATTATACAGAAAGTAGATTATTGGTTTTTATGCTGGGTTTGGAAAAAGATAAGGGGAATTTAGATATAAAGGCTGTAGAGTTGATAAAGATTATGTTGTGGAAATGGGATGGAGCAGAATATGGGAAAAATTAGACTGGGGAATGTAAAATTAAGTAGCTAACAAGTTTTTCTTGGTATAATTGCTGAGAGATTCTTGACTTCATTTAAGAAGAAGCTACAGTACTTCACATCAGTCAATGGATAGAAGGTTTTTGCATAAAATTCCTATCTAGTGCCTACTCATCCAATATCCTCCAGACTCGTTTATAGCTTCTGGATTTTATCAGTGAGGATTCTTGGATCAGGAGCACTGCACCTAGATCTTAGGGTCTAATGCAACCCTCCAGCAGCCACCTTTTACCTTATTAGTTAACTATAAAGCTTTGAGTGCAAAATGAAAACACAGTAATGTTTTCAGTTCAAGTTCATTAGCTTGAATAGTTGTATAGATCTGAACTCAGTTCAGCATCCATATTTTTTGGTGTCTTTGGTTCTTTAATAGCCACAGTCACCATAATTCTATTGGGCAGGATTGGTTTTAAACCACTAAACATCACATGATCACCATTTCTTATGCTTACACAAGCTGTTTACACAGAGCAGAGGCTAAACTCTTGATACAGTAGTGTCACCAGTGCAAGCCAGAGTAATCAATGGATGCAAGAAGGTTTTTGCATAAAAGCCCTATCTAGTGCCTGTAACAAAAGAAATTGATTTTGTTTTAAGTTTGCTATTAATTTGTTATTTTAAAAATTAAAAAATTGTGAAATATGAAAAGCAGAATAAATAACATCCAAATACATAACATGTAGCCTGTGTGAATTTTACCTATTAGCTGAGTTTGACACTTCTAAAATAGAAGTTTAAATAGCATTTCTATTTTTCATTATTGCCAAATATAAGTATACTTATAAATTTTTATTTTACCTTTCTTGCATCCATTGATTACTCTGGCTTGCACTGGTGGTGCTACTGTATGGAGAATTTAATTTTCAATTGTATTGTGCATGTCTGCAATTAATTTATCTCTTCCCTCTATCTTTAATGTTGAGACTGTTCAAATGATTGGTAATATCAATTAAAAATGCCAAATCTTGCATCCATTCTTGATCATTAAAAGTTGATTCATCTTGATTTTTAATTTCAAGAAACAATATTATTATTTTTTTATAAGTAAATAAAAGCTCTTTAAGATTTTATGACAAGATAACCAATGAACTTATGTAATAAGAAAATTCTTTAATATCAGATTCTAAATCCTGAAGAAAGGTCACAATTTCAAGCATATTGTTCATTTTTAATACTTTGGAATATAGAATCTTGTAGATGAATAATGCAGTGGAATGACTTGAATTCTGTTTTATTTGGGAAGATTTTCTTAATTTTTTCTGCCAGTCTTGATATGAATCCCTTATCTCTATCTATCATTACTTTGGTACTATCAGTTACAATGAGCCTGTTTGAACTTCTTTCAAGTGCTCTATACTGTACCAAAAATATCTTCATCATTGATATTTCAATGGATAGAAACATTTCCAAAATCTCTATGTTTTCATTACAACCATTAAAGAGCAAAGCAACTTATGTAACATTTTGTACAACTATATTTTCATCAATCACATTGGGAAAGCACAGGACTCTTATAGATACTTCACACAGTTGATTGCTTAGATTTTCTGCCATCTGATTTATTCTATTAGACATTGTATTTTTTGATAAAGTATATCATGGAATAATTGTTTTGTTTAGAGTTAAATGAACTCGGCACTCTTTTTTGTACATTCTTTGAATAATGAGTCTCAATGAATAGTTTTGAGTTTTTTTGCTAGTAAATATCTAAATTTTGTAACTTAGGTCTTGTTTTACTTCATTGCTTTTGCTGATTTCGAAGTGAGTTCTTAAAAGTTTTCAATTTCTTTTCTTTTAATTAACCTTGAAATATGAGTATTGTTCCTTGTGATTTATTTCATAGAGCAGTTTAATACTGGTATTATATTCTTGAGCAATACTAATCATTTCATCACATATACACACAATTTTATTCTTCAATCGCAGAAATAATTCAATTCCCATCATTGAAATTTTTCCCATTCTTATTGATCTTTCTTTTTCTTGTTGGTTTTGAAAGTGAAATTTTCTAGATTAAAAAATATTGACTATAAAATTTATAAATTTAAATAATTGTTTAATAATTTGGTATTTGCTAATAATTTAATAATTAAATTTTAATTACTTACATTTTTGCCAAAATATATTCCATATTGAGCAGATCAAAAACAGCATATAGGTAAAGAATAAGTGAAAATAAATAGTACTGATAGATAAAAAGTAATTTGTATGTTCTGCTTAAAAATACAAGAGTTAAAAAATCTTGTGCTACACATGTTCAAAAGAGAACTTTCTCCAATATTCATTCTTCTCCACTGCCATAGTGGGCCATATTGCATCCGGCTTGTGTGCATGTGATCTTGTATACTGTGTAAGGCGTTTGTTCTGTAGGAAGTTTATCTTTCAAGTTGTTTATTAGTTTGTATATTGATGACAGAGTACAGAAGCTTAATCGATGTAATTTGGAATAGATGTTGATTGAGTTTTTGGCTACCTTTGAAATATAAAGGAGTAGAATCCATGATTTTTCATCTGTTGGAGGATTTGCTCTCATTTTGTTATAGACTTTGTTAGTTATGCTGACAAGTGTTCTATATTTAAATACTACCCGGCATAAATCATTTATATATTTCTCTATGTTAGCCTTTCAGTCAGCTTCTAGTTTACAGAAATAGAGATTTCTATGGAGAAATGTTGTTAAGCTAGGACATTTGTATGTTTTAGATGATATCGATTCAGGGTGCATATATCCTTATTTCAATGGCTTAATGAAGATTTTATAATTTAAGGGAAGCCTTTCCCTCTGCGTGTATATGTCTAAATATCCTAAGAGATTTTTTTTTTTCTCTTTTTTTTTCAATTTGATTTTTTTGCTTTAATTTTTATGTACATTTTAAATATATATTTTCAGATTTATAATATTAGTGAACAAGAATTGGAAATGGGGTCACTTTTGGACAGCATTGTATCCAGGATAGCAGCAAAAGAAATCAAAATGAAATAATTATGAATATGTATATACAAATTACAGTGATTCCACGATGTTCTGTTATTTATTATTATCATCACATTCATCAGAAATATGGTCATTTGCAAGAATATTCATCTTATCATGGTACAATATAATATCTTTAGACAATCTTTAAATTTAAATTATTTCATTCATTGCTTACGATGTTAAATTAGAGTTGGTATGAATTCTTATTAAAATTTTTGTAAATTGTTACCTGTTTTTGTTATGATAGCTTAAATAAAACATAGTTACATCTATAAAAATAAGGCAAAGATATGTTGAATCATCAAAAAATGGATATATGCATGATATCTCAAAAGTTTTATATTTTATAAAATTAAAGTGAATAAATAAATCACAGTTAATTTAGTTAATCAATCACTGCTGGTTAGTAAATGACTGTCTAACCATTAATGGTTAGATAATAAAAGTTTTAGGATTATTTTGTTTGATTGATTATATTATTTAATGATTTGATTGTAAAAACACACACAAAAAAAGATTGTTATATGAAGAAACCTTCCCAAAAGACTGAGAAGGAGTTATACTTCTTCAGGCAGTGATTCTATGGTTACTGTTATCTTATTTTTGAAAAGTTAATTATTGAAGTTTTAAAACTGCAGATCTTATCTTAAATCACAACATAATTGTCATCTTATGGGTTACATTGATCATGTTGATTTTAAGTTTATGAAATCATTCCCCAGTTGTTGCTCTGTTTGGTATTTATGTTCACACAATTGGAGGCTAAAATCATTTTGAATAAGTAATTGTTTTTGACATTAGCCCATAAAAAGTTCACTTTATGAAATTGATTCTGTAAGCCATGCATTGTCATAATTAATTATTATAACATCTTATATTTTAATTAAATAATGTGTTATATAAACAAAACTTGGAAGATTTCTTTTGATGATATCAGAAATATTAAATAATTTAAAATAGCTTTTTAACCATTGTTGTTATTCAGTGTATTATCACAAGAACAGATGAAATACTCATAATACATATGATTTATTAGCTAACCTACTAGATTGTTACTGAGAATGGTAAGAGAAAATTTTCATCTTTTGTGCATGCATATATCTTTATGGAAAAAAAAATCATATATATAGACATACACTTTTGTTTATTTTTATAAGATAAAAATCTTTGCATTTATAACCTAAAGTTATTTTTATATCTTGTTTATATATATATATAGTATTGATTTCCAATATTATATAAATTTACAAAATTTAAGTTTTAATTTTTTTTTTTTTTTGACATTGTTTAAAATGTTTACAATGTATTAAATTGTAATGTCGATGTAAATCTCAGTATAAAATAAAAATTTCATACAGATGCATATTATTTTTTATTATTAAATCTGAGTGTTAATTTTTAATTTATTTTTGCATTTCATTATAAATAATTTTTAATGATTTACATTTTAATTTAGTAAGTCAATAATTTCCAAATATAAATGAATTAAATCTCCAGATTATGAACTTAAATAATTATATAAAAATGTTTTCAAACATTATTTAAAACTTTCAGTTATGAGTGGTCTATAATTTCATAACTATTGTCCTCTCATATTTTAGTAATTCAAAAATTACAAAAATCATGTTTGTAAATTCTCTGCTGGTCAATTGAATAATAATAGAGTACTACGACTTAGTAATCAGTGATATTCTTTATACTTTAAGACAATATATTCTAACACCATCTGAATGTTTACAGGTTTTTCATAAACATTAATGGAGCTTGTAATAAGAGATTACAGTTAGAAAGCAAAAACTAAGTTAACAAGATGTTTTTTTGTATAGCAGGTACATTGAATCAGTGCGCTATTGGAGAATCAAATAGGTATACCATCACTTTAGTAATCACTAGCCTTTCATTACATTTTATATATGTAAACATTATAATTTGTCTATCTAAATCCTTTTTAATTTATATATTATAGTTTTAAATACGCAAATTTGTTTCATGGGATTAACTTACTATCTGTAACATTTATATATATAGCAAATTTCAAAAGAAGTTTGAATTATTTTTCGTTCTTGATTTTAACATTGAAAGTCATCACTGAGTAGTCTGTAAGATTTTTGGTTTCATAGACCCCTAATGATTTATATGTTGTGGAATGAAATAACTATAAAGCTAAGTTAGTAGTCAGTAGTTTTTCATTGCAGTTGATATGTTCGAATTTTATTAATTTATATGCTTTTTTTTGCAATTTGACTAATCATTTTTAATTATAGATATCTAAGTACTATTTCTAATTTATATATAATAATTGTTAATATACAGTGGAGCTATATTTTGTTCCAAGTCCCTTCTAAACAAACATATATAGCGTACAATAGCTCACATTTTGTTAATAAACATTGATTAGAATAGAATATGTATTATTTATTGAACTGTAAATGGGACAGTACTTTTTTTTCACGTGTGTATAGTTCAGATGTTTTTTATAGGTATAATATGATTAAAAAGGATTTGAACTCAGACTTTCAAATGCCTTCTAATTACATTAAGTTCAGTATAGACAATATACTTGAATTTAAATATGTATATATAAATTAATATTATAGAATAAACAAAATTTAAAAAATAATAATATAGTTATTAATAATAAATTGAGTGAACATATTTATATATATTTTATTGAGTATGAGTTCACTCATGCATTCACTGAAGCAATAAGAATAAGAAAAAAAACTAATTACAATATTTTTGTTTTTAAAATAAAGTAAATAGTGAAATGTCTGACTTATTCTGTAGGTAATATTTTTTTTTTTTCAATAACTTTTGTCCTTTTATAAAAACATAAGTGATTTTATTATTAAGAAATTAAAATCACTGTAATGGGTTTGATTTTAAGTCAGTATATCTAAAATTTTGTAAAACTTTTAGCATTGTGCTCAGAAAATATTTTCTTATACATAATACTGCACATCAAATTTAGAAAGGATAATAAAGGTAGAATAAAATGTATATGCTTTTCAACATTAACTGAAGATATTTTATTGATATATATAACTGTGTATGACATTTTGAAATGGAAAAAACAACTACTGGCATATTGTAAAATGTATTTATATATATACTTTAATATGAGAGCATACAGCAATGAGAGTGAAAAAAAAAGATTGCTCAAATATACAATTTGGGAATTTTAATGTTTTTTTTTATTTGTTTATTTGTATTTTTGTTCGTTTACATTTGTCTTTGGATAGTATATAATTGAAATCATATAGTTAGATACAGTATAATTTGCAAACTACACTGTATAATAAATTTGTTTCAAAGGATTAATTTGATATTTGTAATGCATATCGAGGCATTTAAATTTCATACTCTGCTGATAGTGATAATGCATGAATATATATAAATGATGATATCAGTAAATTCTTATATATATATTCCTGTTTTCCTAAATTTTAATTAAATAGATGATAAATTTATTTGGTTCATATATATAGTAAGAAAATCAGGTCATACACCATTGACTTAACTTAATAAGCTTGTACTATAGCCATAAGCTTGAAACCAATTTGACGATAGAGATAATTCTACATAGAAATTTTAAATGCTTTCTCTTACAGAATTTATTGGAAAAGCTTGTTTAGAGCTATTAGCACATTCATTATATATATATATATGTTCGAGGAATGTTTAATTTCTTTTTATTTATTTTCTTGAATTGTATATATATATATAAATGTTTAGTTTTGTACACAAATAATTAAAAGATAAAATTGTTTTCTGAAAACAGGAATAGTTCAGTGTAAGAACATAAAAATCTATTTTTTTTTTTTTAAAAAAAAAAAACAAATCAAAAGAATGAAAAACAGGATAATTCTATAAAAACTGCAGAGAAATGGTTATTTCATTAGTTATTTGTGAGTTGTCAATAGAAAGTTCTTGCTTGCTAGTGAAACAGAAAGCTATATTAAACCAGTCATCAATAAATTCTAGAAGAAATTCAATATAGCTGCAGAATACTAGCAGATTTAAATAATTTAATATCTGTTGGGAGTGATCTTGAAAAATGTTTGAAAACTCTTTGAATCAATTGCTAAAATCCTGTTTCTGAAGTTGTCTAAACAGTCTCTGAATATCAGTATATGCAGCAAACATATAGGTATATAAATTGACTCAAATAACTGAAGCTTCTCAAAACAGGCCATTGAAATGACAATCTCATGTTAAAATTGTTTTGGAAATCAAATATTTTTTCAGGGAAATGCATATTCAATTTATATATTGTAATAGTAACTTTATGCTGAAGTACAACTAACTACAGCTAATTGAAAAATAATACCATTTATATAACAGTAGAAACCACAGAATAAAATAATTAGAATTATGCATTCATTATTCTAAATATTTATGTATGTAGGTACCATATATTCCAATCATAACAATAATGAAAGCATTGTCTCAGAGCTAGGAGGGGGTATTCTACAGGTTGTGTGTATTCTTTATCATCACTTTACTTGCAAATGTTTATTTGTATATAATATTTTATGTAATGATAGAGAAAAAGAAGAATAAAGTTTATAATAAAATGTTATAATTTATTAATGAAAAATATAAAAATAATTAAATTAATGAGTAATGAAATAAAGCATTATAATCTTTCTTGGAAATTTCCTCACATAAGTCTTTTGAAAGACCCATAAATAAATGTTTGGCTGTCTTCTTTTGTTTAAAATTCTTATGTAATGATATTTCAAATATACAAAGAATTTAACTTCTAGTATTTCATAATTTCAAAAACTTTATTATTTAAATATCACACAGTTTATTATGCTGATAATTCAATTATCAATAATATATTTCTGCCAGTTGTTAATGAATAAAGAAAATGATATTATTTCAAAGAAGTTTAAAAATAATTTTATATTCTGTAATAATACTTTAAAGCTTTGTGTATATCTTTTCTTCACTTATTCATAAATCATATAATAATAGTAAAATATTAAGAGTTTCAAACTTTTAAATTGTCTTACAGCAAGCTTGAAAAAAAATACTTCAATATTTTGAAGTAATATTTTTTGAGTGTTTATCAAAGACATTTATATTCTGTTCTTTTAGCAGTTCATTTTCAGAGCTTCATATGCTAAGAATGTTTTAACAAGAGTTGAGGAGGAATTATAGATTCAACAATTTGCACTAAGATGGAATTAATGAGCGTCTTACTTTTAATTTAGCAATTCATTGTCTGTTTAAAAACCATAATATAATGAATCTTCTGTTTTATAAATTATACAATAATTTAAACCTTTTTTATATCTAAAAAGAATATTTTAAAAGCAAACCTATTTTGCTTTCCATCTTATTCAAAGGGGCAGGGGAGAAGACTAATACTGTATTAAAAAAAAACAACTCATTATAATATTTCTGTCTCTTAATTTTCATATAAACATTTCCCCCCCAATTTTTTTGGGAATATCTCCATAGTAAATTCAATAAATTTATTTGTAAGAAAAGGAATAATATGCCCATTTTCATTTTGAAAATATGATAATTTAATGTTGTGATAACCAATATTATCACCACAATATATAGCTGGAGATGGAGAATATTATTTAAAACTGTGTAAAAAAATTGAAATCATGAAAATTTAATAATTTTTTTAAAAGAAGTTGACATTTATAATTCTTGCAATAACTTTGCCATGGATATACTTTTAAGATTGCCAGGAGGAAGAAAAATTTTATGGTGCTAAGTCATATCCTGAAATTAGTATATTTTAATAAAATATAATGTATTGTTTATTTGAATCCAACTATCAGATACATTAAACTATTACAAGAGAAGTATTTATAATACAATTTTCTATATTAATTTAATCCATTTAGTCTAGTTACATTTACTATATATATATAAAATCTAATGAGCTTGCCAATAGCTCTTAACAAGCTTTTCAGAATAGTCCCAACCTCTGAACGTTTTTTGCTTCTCACTTGTTAAGAGCTATTGGCAAGCTCATTAGATAACATTTGTAATACAAGTTTGTTAAATTAGATTATGTAATACGACTTGATTTCTTTGCATATATATATATTGTGACCTTCCAGATTGGCACCAGGAATGAATGTGGGAAGTTCACATTGTGCCAATAGTGATCAGGGGTACCTAATAGGAAAAAAATGAATTATGATATAACTTAAGGTATAATTCGGTTGAAAAGTTTTTAGAATGTTAGTTTGAGTGTACCAATCATTAAATTTTTTTATTTATGTATATCTAATAGTGGGAGAGGGGAATGGATTGTATCAGGAGCTGTTGGTATGAAAGCTAGACTAGTGGGAATAAGTATTGTTTGTCTGTAAGGCCATGATGAGTGCTTATTCATTAATTTTATAATCTATTGTTTATTGCCATTCTAAGATCTAGCTTGTATATGTGGGTGCATGTCCATTCACATCATTGCCCACTTTACACTTTATTCATATTTCTAATTATCACTCAGAATATCCATCGTGCAATAACATTATTTATTTTGCCATAGATATTGTTAATAGCTTAGTCATTAATAGACCTGAATTAATGGAAAGACAGATGCACGCGCACACACTATCAGTTAATATGATTTTTTTTTATTAATTATTTATTGCATAAAATCTTATATTTGAAAACGTAAAAGTTATTTATTTTATTTATTATTAGTTAGTATTTGTAATTTAATTTTTTTTTTTTCAATACTCTTTTTCTAACATTTTTTTTTTTACAAGTAATAAATTCTTGCATATTGTTGCCTCATTATAACTAAAAAAAAGAGAGAGGCATGGCTAAATAGACAGAAGACTTCAGAAAAAGGTTTGAGAAGGTGAAATATTTTTCTAAAAAAAAAAAAGAGAAATATAATAAAACAAGTGAACCTAATATTTTCACTAAATTCTCTACTATTCCCTTTTTACTAAGGAAACTTCTCTCATACTACTCAAGCATAAATGCCAACGTGTAATTGTGAAAGATACAGGATAGAATTGTCCAATATGGAAGACTAAACGTTTAAAGGTACACCAGTTCCAACTTTTATCGACTAACAATTTGAATTTGCTTTTATTCATAATGCATGGATATTATATAGAAAAATTGCTAATACAATTTTGCTATAACTTATTTATAACAAATAGTGTGATACTGGAATTACGTAAATTAACAATAATGATAATAATTGGAAAAGTTATGCTGAACTATATCTCATTTAATAAGGTTTCTATTTTTATTGTGTAAAATAAGGCTGAAAAAGAGAAATTATTCATTCTAATACTTTACATTATTGGAATAGTTATGTATACTAAATTACCTTACCATTCACACCTATGAATGAGTGATAGAATGTGTGACCTAATGATATTTGATAATTATTTATCAGAAATGTGTATAAGATGGATGACCAAATAACTTTGATCTTGATTGTTATTAAAATTTATTAAACATTGGAAATTTTAGACAGAACAGAGTTGAAAATAGTGTGGATCATAAACATTTATTTGAATGATCTTGCTGAGCTGTGTAAAGTTTATAAAAAAATAATTTGATTCAAATATGTGCAAAAGCTGTTTATAATGTCCGTTAGGAAGCCCTAAGAACATTGGAGATTATTGCTGTTTTGCCAAATTCATGTTTATCCTGCAGGAGAAATGTTTGTATGTTTCATTGTTTGTTTATTCATCATTATCATCGTAAGCTATGTGTACATTTCTACTTTTAACATTTCAAGTACGAATTAAAAAAATAAAAAGAGAACTTTTATTTTAATGATAGAAGGTTTGATATGCATTTCTTCCATTGCATATGATAGATAGATAGATATATTTATATCCATAATCACTTCTAGAGCATCTCAGATATTTTTGGTATAAGTTATATCAAAATGGTAATATTTTCTTTTGTTGTATTATGTAAAATATTATATATTCCCATGCTCATATTATTGGTGCAAATTGCATGCTTTATCATCATTCATTAGTTGGTAATAATAAATAGATACATGAAAATATTTATGCCAGTATTGCCAAATGGTTAGGCTTACTTGATAGTATTTACTCTAATTTGAAATTCGATGTTCGACTTTTTCATAGGTATTAGATTCATTTATAATTTAATTAATGCTAATATAACATTTTATTGTATGATGTGATTTCGCTATCAGAAGCTTATTTTATAAGAGTTAAATTTATGCTTATTTGTTTTCTATCGGTTGCGGCTGGTGCTATGCGCTAAAGATTGTGAAAATTTAAGAGTTTATCTATTTATGGATTTGTCCTATATAAAATGCCTTAGATACCTTTGAGTGGAGAGGTGATTGAATGGATAATCATGCTATTCGGATTAGTAACGCTCCTTTTACTTATTTACCTATTGAGCTGTGGTTGGTGGTATATTTCCTTATTTGATAGTATATGATGTGATAATTATATTCCTTAAAGTAAAATGGTAGATGCCCCGTTTATTTATGATTAATTGGCTGGGTCGCATGCCATTTGTGTCGGAAAAGTTGGTAGTTACTAAGTTGATGAATTAAGTTGATGTTTGAAGTCTTGTTAACCCTCATGCGCCCGTATGCGAATATTTATTTGTTAGCATTTTGCTCTCCCTCTTCATTCCATGTATTTATCATTATGTAGTATATGTTAGTTATTTCAGATAAATGTTTTAGTGATTTCTGTAATATACTTGAAGTTGGATTAATAATTTAAAGATTAGCTCATTGTACAGTCCGTATTGTGAAGTTTATTCATTCCACAAGTAAACCGATAGAAAATGTAATCAATAAATGCATTATGATTATAAATTTATAAATGTGCATACATGCGGAGATATGATAAACTTAGAGACATGGAGGGAGACCATTGCTGGAATTGTAAGTTCTAAGTAGGTTGTCAAATCATATCGCCCACATTATCATTATTTCATTTATTATTATTACTGGCAATTCACCCTCCCGGTATGAATGTAATATCGGATTATAAAATTTTACTTTATTTAATGCTAATTTTAATAAAATTATTACTTAATTTCATATAATAAGTATACATTTATATAATTTCAATGATATTAGTTGATTATTTGATACAGTTTTCTTAGTTCATTGAGAGCACAGAATGGGAATAGATGATATAAGCATTGGTAAGTAAATATATAATTATTTTGTATTTTTGGTAATTTAGTAGCTAGAATTATAAATAATATTGAAATAACAGATAAGAGGAAGAGCCTCCAAATATTAAGTGTGTAGGATTTATGTAATTTAAATGTTATTTAGTCAAGTTTGCAGTTAATGTGAAATTAATGTTAACTCGCCATCAATGTGTTTGTAAAAGAATGTGTCTTGTAATAAATGTTTATTGAAGTAAGATTCTCTCTGAATTATTTTATCATATACGTTCGATTGACTATTATCACACATATATACGTTCAACACAATATAACTGTAATACTTATCAGTTTAATAGTATATGCCATTTATTTAAATAATATTGAATTAATTGATCCAAACATTGTATAATGCCAAGATTTTACCTTGTTTAAAATTGTATTACTTATCAGTTTAATAGTATATGCCATTTATTTAAATAATACTGAATTGATTGATCCAAACATTGTATAATGCAAAGATATAGATTTTACCTTGTTTAAAATAGTTGATATGAGATAAAAATGCACCAGATCTCTATCATTATCCATTCTTTATTTCATTATAAGTTCCACAATAGTCGTCATTACTTAATAATCATCTTGTAATAGGATTGACTTATTGTTAATATAATAGAGCCCTGAGATTATTTCATCATTTAAATAAACATTGGTATAACTGTGCAATCTAAATCAAATGTCTGTAGATTAATTATTGGTACGGTGATTACCAAACATATTAGATGAGTAGCGTGATTGGTCTGGCATGTACTTGGATGGTGGGAGAATTGAACATATCATGATTCTTGATTTAATCCATGAATTGCTTTCTTTTGATAACTTAAGTATGTGCTTATAGTGTTTATAAATGATTCTCTCATCCCATTTGCATTCTAGACGATCACGAGACCATATGACCCCCAACTAAGCTAATCTGTAGATTAATACTATAGTAAGAGTCTTATCCATAATTAGAGACTCAACCTAAATTATAAATTTTATTCTATCTTGTATAGAATTGGCGCCTGGGTATTTATATGTGTATAAGGTGATATAGGTGAAGATTGAAGAGGTTACAAATATATATATAATTTAAATAACATGTATATTGTCTATACTAAATTTAATGTAATTAGACAGGATTTTAATTTTAAATTTTCAAATTCCCTACAGCTATCCACCCTATCTTATACAACTGATACCCATGATCACATACATGTAAAAAAGATAAATGATCTCCAATATTTATATTTCATTGCTGAATCAGCACTCATTAATTGGTCCAGATCACCATCTCCCACATATATATATATATAATCAGTGCTTAGTTTATATTAAGATAACACAGCTTCAAACTTTAATGGACAAGCTTCAATGTTCACCCTCTAATACATATTTTGGATATCATTTATCTTTTTCACATATATGTGGTCATGTGTATCAATTGTATAAGATGGAATGGATGGTCCTGTCTAATATATATTGTAATGCCATGGGGAAATACAGGATCATACCTGGGGTAATGGTCCCCATTATGTGAACATCATCTGTCTTAAATTGGTTAGTCATTTTTAACTCTACAGAAAATTGGGATTTAAACCATGAGGGATCTGAGGAATTGTATTTTTATCCTCAAGTTTAAAAAAAAATCTCAAAAGGGATTGACATAATAGATCACTCAGAGATCAGCACAGCTAACTATAAATTCACCCTCACTACCCAAAAGTATAAGGAATATTCAAAAGAAATAACCACTTATCATCATGAATGATTAGCAATCAAAAATAAATCAGTCAATCTTGTGATTGGATTTAAACTGGGTTTCCTGTAAACCAGGCTAACTATTTAAACCGTAGTTTTGATGCACATACTTAAGTGCTAAGTCATAAGAATACAAACAAAAAATAATGCTGGGATCTTGAAATGTGCTTATCATTCATCAATGTTCTGGCCACTTAGTACCATTAATGTACTGGGCAACTATAAATTTAAATTCTAATAGAGATTAAATTAAATAAAATGTAATGCACGGACTTTGAATAATATCCTCTTCATGCTAACCCAGGAATCATCATCATCTGGATGCCCATACACTAAATATAACCCCATATCCCATATAGCTGTTATGCATATATCTAGCTTAGGAAGGAAGAACTCTATAATTTATTACTGTGAGCAAGAGGAAAATAAATAAGCTTATTATAAATAATCTTAAACAATTAATAGGCTTTCCTGCTTATAAATAAATAGTTTTATTGGGATCATCACGAAAAAAAAACAATCTTAGAATATAAGCTGTCATGTTATAAGGTCACACACACACTGCACTTCATGAAACAGGAATTGGATAGAATAAAGTAATTAAGACTAGAAAGAATTTTTTAAAAACAAACAAACAATTATTTAATATCTAAACAAAAAAAATGGCATGATAGTAGATAATTTCAAATATTCATTTCATCAAAAAATAAATATACAATTTGATAAAAGTATATTAACATCAATTAATTTTTATTCACGGATTAACTTTCAATTCATTAAGTCATTTCTTTAAAAATAACTAAAAGTTTGTTAAACATTTTCAAAAATCAAAGATAGCAATCTTTGATTCTATCCAGAGGGAAAATTGAGAGAAGAAAATAACTTATTACATTTATGAAACAAAAATAGATTTTCTATTAATAAAAAGTGTGCACACATAAAAAATAATACCTATAGCCATGACTTTAGTGATCATGGAGTCCTTTCCGTTAGCAATTTCCAGTTTTCTTTACAATTGAGCTTCTTGAAGGCTTCTTAACATAGCCCTGGTTAAATTTATTCTTTCCTGGATGTGTAGCAATTTCAGGTAAATGAAAAAATAGCACATTTTGTCCCTTTGGTTCTTTTAAAGTTCCAGGTGAGACGTAGATAGAGACTTTTTTTTTTTGGTTGAAGGCTTAGTTGCAGACTACTTAAAGAGTTTTTTTTTTTTACCTTCCCTGCATTTTCTTCCAGTGAAGGTAGGTTACATGGAAGAAGGTGATGCCTAGCTTTTAGCTGAACTTAGCACATGGTTTGTATTGTACAAACCATTTTTAGTGCTAAACTCATAGAATGCTAAAAGCCGGATTAAAACTTCACTGCTTCTTTTCAACAGCTAAGTTAGGAATACTTTCTTCTATCTTTTTCAGCAGCAGAATTAAGATTTGACTGCTCTCTTCAACAGTTAAGTTAGCAATACTCTTTCCAGACTTTTGGGTATAATCACTTATTCACACCCCTACATATATTTTTTCTAGAACAATCTTGCCCACCAGTCAATTGTAACCTGCCTCTTACTTGATAATTTTTATGACAATCAATTAGATAAAATTTTATAAATATAATAGTTCAGACAATTTCATTTTTAATTACAAATATTGAAAATAAGTTAAGAACATAAATTTAACAACATAAATTTCTTGACATCCTTTATAATTAAAAACCAAATCTTGCAAAAAACAACAACAACAAGATAATCTCTTAATTGCACTGATTTGATTTTTCTTTTTCATTAAATAGAGATAAAGAAAGGAAAATAACTCTGATTAATTAAAAATAAAAATTTACAAAGTAATTAAAATCTTATTTTGTTCTTCCCTTTCTTTTATTTTTATTAAAAAAAAATACACTTAAATATATTTAATGTTTTAGAATTTTCATACGATCATATGGGGATTTTACAATGATTGAATTAAATAATGACTAAAAAAAAATAAGTCTAAGAAAATTTCAATATTTTCTCCCATTAATAAAATAATTTTTTATTCTCAAACCTGAGGAACATGCTGCCAATTATCTAATTGTTGATTTTTCTAGTACAGCTATGTAACAACCAACTCGTTACAATATATATATTTTAAAAGATTAAATTTCAATGTTAAAATTTGAGTATAATGTCTTTTATATAAAAAATTTAGAATAATCAGTTTAAACAGTATTTTATTTTACTCTGATAACTCTTCATCATATTTAACTACTCTCAGACTGTTGGGTTTGCAAGTTCATTACTGCCGCATTGCACGGAATTGCTCTCTCTGATTATGTTCTTAATGTTCTGCTGACATATTAGATAGTATGTTTTGTTTTTTAGGTATAATTTACATAAATAGTTTTATTATTATCTTGAAAATTATCATATCTAAGTTAATTTTATAATTTGCATAACTTATACATTTTCATTATTTTTAGAGTGATAACTTATACATTTTTATTATTTCTAGAGTGACTTTTAATGTCTTTTATATTGATTATTTTTTACACACAGGCACCTATAACTTTATTATTTACCCAATTTAGTCAAAACATAGTAAAAATCACGTTTTAAATTTAGTTATTATATTTTATAAATATTGTCCATTAATTAATATCTAATGTTTGGTTCCAGGAACACCTGAATGAATTTCCTATTATGGAATAAGAGACTATGGATCACTAATTTAAAATTATTGGTATCAAATTATCAGTAAATAATCATTCAGTGCATTTGATATGTTTGAATATTACAATTTTATTTATTATAGATTTTTTTTTGTTTTGCATTTTGCCTACCAATTTCTAATCACATAGATATAAGTGTGATCCTTCTTAATACATATATTGCAATGAAAAAATAAAATCCAATGATTAGTTATTGCAGTAACAATAGTCATGATCTCTTAAATAAAAAAAACAAGACACATTGGATAACAAATTACATATAATGAGAAAAAATATATTTAATAAAAAAATCAAGACTAGTCGTTAGTGGTATGGTGACTGATAATGAAAATGATTAATTAAATAATATTTATGTAAGCATTCCCCTGATTGAAAGATGTGTGTATGTTAGTCTGAAAACTACATATAAATATCGAATACAACTGTCTTTAGAATCCTGGTATTCTAAATTACAAAATTGGGCATCTTATCACCATCCCAGGTTACCACAAGAATATTCACTCCTTTTTGATACTAATTGAGGATGATTCACACTATTCACTATTTCTCTTTTACATAAGTCACTTATCCCAATCAGATTAAAAGATTCTTGTATAATTTAAATATATAATAATTAATAAAGATTAACTCAAATGTAACTATTAAAGTAATTTGGTATAAATGAAATATAACTGATGGAATGGTAATAATTAGCAATAATCTTAATATAGGAATCACTGACAATTTATAAATACATGAAATTGAAATGATATAAACAATAATTGATAATTTAAAAATATGAAACAATTCTAATTAATTTTATCAAGATCTTTAAAATTAGTTTTGATTTTTAAACATTTCTCATACATTCTCATTTTTATTTTAAATAACAAAATATTGAATCGACTATACACATGAAATCAATTATGTGTAGCATATTGAGTAAACTCATTTATAAAAACAAAATAATGCATTATCTTGCTTTTAGGAAAAATAAAATAAATAATAATAATAATAATTAGCCTCAATAAAAAAAATTGAAGGACCCAAGAGGATTTGAACCAACCTCATATATAAATATATAAAGTTTCTACTATATGTTGCCTTTGACAGTATAGCTCAGTTGATAGAGCTTTTGCCTTAAATTCGATATTCAAGAATCTAAAGGTGCGAGTTCAACTTCTAAGCAAATATTGTCACTTTGCATATAGGCCAGCAACACCTGAAGAAGAGTGGAGAATGATACTACTCTACACGTTGTGTAATTACTAATTCTGTATTGTCTATTTGTGTGTTATTACTAACAAGTTGTTTGTATTTTGAAAGTTTAAAATTTTCTATACATTCAACATTCACTCATAAATGATGGAAGTAGTCCAACATATCACATCTTATAATGCATTATAAATTCTTATTTAATTTTTATCTATATACATATTGTCACCTTTAGATTTGTCTTAAAGCTAAATGACAAGTTTTGAAATGACATAGTACTAAAATATATATTTTTTTCAATAGTTTAACTTTTCCAATAAGTAAACTTTGTTGCTAAACAATAATTAAGTAAATATGTAACTGATTAGCCGTTTTAGAATGACTATTATGATATCCTTAGCGTAAACGTAATTTTTAAGGGTAATTTTATAATGTTTAAATCTCATATGTAACTTCTATAATTTTTAAATGCTTATTACTGACTTAAAGTGCTAATAAGTTTAATTTTAAAGTATTAAAGTTGAAATCATCTTAGTTCAATTGTTATAGTTTTTTAAATTTAAATATGAGAGCAAAACTCTAAAAATGAGTTTAAACTTTAAGATTAAATATTAAATAAATAAAGTACTTGTTAATAAAGTGTGTTATTTAATCTTAATTGCGATAAAAATAGTTTAATTAGATAATTTTAAAATTTAGTTGATTAAAAGTGATGAGTAATTTCTAAAAGTCAATAATTATTATAATTAAGCTAGCAATATTTAAATGAAGAATGTAATAGTATATGTGAGGTTTTATGCATATAAAAATTATTAATTGCTTAAGAACTTCCTATTAAAAAATTTATTGCTTTTATTCTTGAATATCTTTATTTTAAAAAGATATAATAAAAATAATCTGAGAACTTAAAAAAAAAGATTAAATTAAATGTTGTAATGTAATACTTTATTAAATAATGTAAATTTTATTATGTACATAATGTAATATTTTATTTACAGTAATATAGTTTAATTAGTTTAAAAATCACTTAAAGGTGATATTATTTTTAATTATTTGTTTATATTTTCAGTGTAGACAGTGTCTTAGAAAGTTCTAGAATTATGTAAATCAAATCTAATTTTAGAAATTTTCCAATAGTTGCTGAAAGATTTTAATCTTGTTCATTAATTAGGTCAATTGTGTATATTTAAGTTGTCAATTTCATCCATCAAAATCAATCACATGACTTGTCCTATAAAAAAACCTGGTATAGACTCACACACTTAATACTTGACTCTTATCTGCTTAACTTATCTTCAATTTAATTTATTTATTTTTCTCAAGTTTTAATTGTTTTTAACTAGTTTTATTTTTATAGGTTAAAGTTTAAAATGCAGTGTTAAAGTAATAGTAATACTTATCTAGTCTCATCTATAATTACTAGAACTCCTCAGTGCTTTAAAAAATTGTTTAACAAGAATTTGCATTATGGAAAACTCAACAACAGATGCTTTAAAAATTAAATCATTTCCCCCAGAATCAATTGCTTCAATGGAATTTGATATAAGGTATTACTATTGTACATGTTCTGTAAGAACTTTATTAATTCTATTTTCTATGTATATACAAACTTTATTATAGAAAGAATAATTTTTAAGATACATTAAGACACTTTTAAATTGCTTAAGAAGACTTAAAATATTTTAACAACTCTATGCAATTCTTATATTAAAAATAATTAAATCTTTATTATGTAATAATAGTATTTTTTTTTTTTGGAATGATTTCATTTTGGAACTATAAAATAATTTTATAAATGTTATATCTTAAACACAAGTATATTTATTGACAAGAAAATAATTAAATTGTTATAGGCTTTCTTTTTTATGCATTAGTTTATTTATAAACTTATGTTGCTGGATTCTATAATATAATATGTAAGCCTTGACAGTAATTTTATTAAGATAAAGATAAAACTTCATTTTTACATTTATGAATATATTAAAGAGTGTTCTAATAATGAGTGACTTAAAGTTAATTAGTATGCCTTATTATTTTTAAACGCTTTATTTAAAGAATAATATTTGTTTATTAACTGACAATTTGCTCACAAAATTATTCTTAAATGACAGATATCAGTAACAATATTGTGAAAAAGATTTTATTGTGAAAATAACTTTATTATGTCTACATTAAAATTTAAAGAAGGAGTATATTTCTCTATGTTGACTCAATACTTATTGAATGTATTCATATTTCAAGAAATTTATTAGAATTTCATGTTATGCTCCAGAAATATTAATGTGAAATTTAATTTTCAAACTTATTATCCTCCATTTTTTCAGAATATTTGCTTCTTATTATATCCATTAATGAACTATAAAATGTGTTTATGAAAATTATTGCTCTTCTTTATAATTGTCAATAAATGACAATATTAATTTAAACTATTAACTTATTATACTCCATTATGAAATGTACTTTTGAAATAATTGCTCTTAATCAATAAATTATAAAATGTGTGCTCTCAAGATGAAATACTAATTTTATTATATTGTAACGGTATATGCCGTTACATTAATTTAAAATTAGAATAAAAAAATTTTTTTTAAGTTCGTAAATAAAAAACTAAAAGCTAAAATTAAAGAGTTGGTCAATGTATGTATATATATATTCACGCAGATGCAAAATTTTAAAAATTATTTTCTTTTTAAAAAAAAAAAATAACATGCTTTTTTATAAAAAAGTACAAGATCTCAAGATAAAATATTTTTGTAAATGGAAATGATGTGTCTATTAATTATCGAAAAGCAAGCCAGCCCTTGGGGATCTTATATAAAAAAGTCAGATGAAATATAGATAAGAGAACAAAAAATAAATTAGATGTCCAATAGAAGCAGCAATGAAGGCCCGGACCATAACGAAAAATTGGAACAGGAAACCATTGTTCAGTGAATCTGGACGATTGGTTAAAAGAAAAAAATATTGAAATTAAGAACAGTTCCAGCTTGATTGTTTTTGAGAGGCATGATAAGATGCACTTGTCACCCTCTCTCACTTATTTAAAAATGAAATGACTGTAATACCAGGATTGAACCAGCTAAGGCCACCTCCAGAACAACAGACCGGTCTTCAAATAGAGACGTCACAGGAATTGGCACCAGGAACCAGAATTCTTCTACTGTAAGACATGAACTGTAAAATTTAAAAGTAATTAAGAACTTCCGTTAAAATTTGACAAGCTTTTAATATTCAGCTAACCTAAATTTTAAAATGAACTTTTATCTGGCTTAAGTTTTCAAATTAATTATTAATGTTTAATTTTTATACATGTGAGTTTGCTAAAAATCATTTCCATTTTTCTTTTCTTTTTTATTAATATTTATTGTATAAATTATTTAAATGCATTAAATTTAAGTTGGGTATAGACGCTTGCTTAGATTTGTTAATGTTTAATTATGTTTTTGTTTTCATATTTGATTAAAATATATAGACATTCAGTAAATAATGATACCTTATGGTGAGTATCTAAAATGTATTTATTCGGATGTCTTTTAAGTTATTGGTGTCAATCGGCATCTTATGATGAATACCATTGGCTTTCTTGTAAATTTCCCTCTGCAATTCCATCAATGACTTTATATTTTGATCGTTTATGTTTATTTTGAAATGTTTTTAACCGTATAATCTATGTAGCCGATCTATACTCAACATTAAAAAACAAACCTTTATAAAATTCATCTGTGCAAAATTATATAAATGTTAAATTTAAGTCGGGCATAAATGGTTGCATAGATTCGCAAAGTTATGTTAGTTTAAGGGAGGGTAAATCTTAGGTTATTTGTTTTGTAGTTAAATTGGGTCAATGGATTGGATATATTGGTGTACTTAATAGATGTAGTATGAGATTCGCTATGTGCAGGATCGCATTATACGCCGCACACCCCCTTTTTGTCTATGGAAGGGGATAGTAAGACGGAAAATGCAGTCCCTTCCTATGGAGTTTTTTTTTATTGTTCTTCTTGCCAGACAGATGTAGCATTCCTGTCTGGATGAGAGTCAATGTCTTCTTAATGATGCTGTTCAGATGTATATTCCTGACAGTATGGTGTTTTGTGCTGTCGTATTCATACTGCATTGAGTACATCGATGTATCAGGTGGATTGATGACGGTTTGACTGCTAACTTTTGGCCTAAGGTTAAATAAGGGATAGAATATTTTCTTTTCAGATGCAGTCTATGTAGTTTATTCATGCTCAACACTCTTAAAAATATTATTAAATTCATCTGTACGGATGGTTTAAAATTTTAAAATAATAATTTAAATTAAAAGTTAATATTAAAATCTAAAATAATAAATGTTATTCCTCAAATTTTAAATGATTATATATGTGTGTTAATAAATGTTGTTTGTGTGTTAATTACTGGCAGTGGCTTTTATTTTTTATATTTAAGATATAAGTTAAACAAAGTTATATATTATTATCTCTGTGTCTCCACTGAGCTAGTGACTGGGGCTAATGGTCTAAATATAAAAAAGTGGAATCTTAACAGTGCATATCTGTCTACTCTATAAATTTTCTAGATTCAAGTAGCCTAGTGGCACTCTGTAGTGCAGATACGGTAAGACTTTAAATTTCCAAATTATCAGACTGTTATAATTGGCCACCAAATGTGAGCCGGTGTTTAATAAACCACGAATACCCTGAGAATTTTAAAGATAAATCATGCCAGTAACATTTTTTTTGAAATAAATGTATTTTTTGTATTAACGTAAAATTATAGTTTGAATTGTGTTTTAAAAGTACTGCCAGTAAAAAAAAAAATATGCATAGGTAAAGATAAATGCGAGGAATAAAACGTAATAATTAATATAAATCATAATTTTTAAAAAAAAAAAAAGTCTTATTTAAAACCCAACCATTTAACTTGCCTAAGTAATAGTTAAAAGTGGAAGAAAAGAAACTTGGAAGGTAGGGGGCTGAAATTAGCTGGTAGTAGAGAATAAACAGTCAACATTTTTGATCATATTCGTTTTGTAATTACTGACCAAAGTTTTGTCCTTTTGAAATTTTCATATGTAATCAATTTGTGTAACATAATTACTAACACTAAGTAAATTCTTTTTTTTTTTTTTAATGTTTTTGTTTTTTGAGGAAGTTTACGGATATGTAACGGTATATGCTGTTACATTAATTTAAAATTAGAATAAATTTTTTTTTTAAAGTTTGTAAATAAAAACTAAAAGCTAAAATTTAAGAGTTGTTCAATGTATGTATATATATATTCACGCAGATACAAAATTTAAAAAATTATCTTCTTTTTAAAAAAAAAAATATTTGAACGTGCTTTTTTTATAAAAAAAAAGTACAAGATCTAAGATAAAATATTTTTGTAAATGGAAATGATGTGTTTATTAATTATCGAAAAGCAAGCTAGCCCTTGGGGATCTTATATAAAAAAGTCAGATGAAATATAGATAAGAGAACAAAAAATAAATTAGATGTCCAATAGAAGCAGCAATGAAGGCCTGAACCATAACGAAAAATTGGAACAGGAAACCATTGTTCAATGAATCCGGACGATCGGTATAAAAGAAAAAAATATTGAAATTAAGAACAGTTCCAGCTTGATTGTTTTTGAGAGACATAATAAGACACACTTGTCACCCTCTCTCACTTATTTAAAAATGAAATGACTAATACCAGGATCGAACCAGCTAAGGCCACCTCCAGAACAACAGACCGGTCTTCAAATAGAGACGTCACAGGAATTGGCACCAGGAACCAGGATTCTTCTACTGTAAGACATGAACTGTAAAATTTAAAAGTAATTAAGAACTTTCGTTAAGATTTGACAAGCTTTTAATATTCAGCTAACCTAAATTTTAAAATGAACTTTTATCTGGCTTAAGTTTTCAAATTAATTATTAATGTTTAATTTTTATACATGTGAGTTTGCTAAAAATCATTTCCATTTTTTTATATTAATATTTATTGTATAACTTATTTAAATGCATTAAATTTAAGTTGGGTATAGACGCTTGCATAGATTTGTTAACGTTTAATTATGTTTTTGTTTTCATATTTGATTAAAATATATAGACATTCGGTAAATAATGATACCTTATGATGAGTATCTAAAATGTATTTATTCGGATGTCTTTTAAGTTATTGGTGTCAATGCAGCATCTTATGATGAATGCCATTGGGTTTCTTGTAAATTTCCCTCTGCAATTCCATCAATGACTTTATATTTTGATCATTTATGTTTATTTTGAAATGTTTTTAACCATGTAATCTATGTAGCCGATCTATACTCAACATTGAAAAACAAACTTTTATAAAATTCATCTGTGCAAAATTATATAAATGTTAAATTTAAGTCAGGTGTGAATGGTTGCATAGATTTGCAAAGTTATGTTAGTTTAAGGGAGGGTAAACCTTAGGTTATTTGTTTCGTAGTTAAATTGGGTCAATGGATTGGATATATTGGTGTAATTAGTAGATGTAGTATGAGATTCGCTACATGCAGGATCGCATTATACGCTGCACACCCCCTTTTTGTCTATGGAAGGGGATAGTAAGACAAAAACCCAGTCCCTTCCTATGGAGTTTTTTTTTATTGTTCTTCTTGCCAGACAGATGTAGCATTTCTGTCTGGATGAGAGTCAATGTCTTCTTAATGATGCTGTTCAGATGTATATTCCTGACAGTATGGTATTTTGTGCTGTCGTATTCATACTGCATTGAGTACATCGATGTATCAGGTGGATTGATGACGGTTTGACTGCTAACTTTTGGCCTAATGTTAAATAAGGGATAGAATATTTTCTTTTCAAATGCAATCTATGTAGTTTATTCATACTCGACACTCTTAAAAAATATTATTAAATTCATCTGTACGGATGGTTTAAAATTTTTAAATAATAATTTAAATTAAAAGTTAATATTAAAATCTAAAATAATAAATGTTATTCCTCAAATTTTAAATGATTATATATGTGCGTTAATAAATGTTGTTTGTGTGTTAATTACTGGCAGTGGCTTTTATTTTTTTATATTTAAGATATAAGTTAAACAAAGTTATATATTATTATTTCTGCGTCTTCACTGACCTAGTGACTGGGGCTAATGGTCTAAATATAAAATAAAGTGGAATCTTAACAGCGCGTATCTGTCTACTCTATAAATTTTCTAGGTTCAAGTAGCCTAGTGTCACTCTGTAGTGCAGATATGGTAAGACTTTAAATTTCCAAATTATCAGACTGTTATAATATGATATTCCACTTAATAAATTATAATGTGTATCATGCTATATTTATCCAGTCTGAATAGTTATGCATCTATGCTAGTGTCTTCAAATATTTTTGCTTCATGTTTTGTAAACTATTGTATGTATGAAAATTTAATATGATATTTTACAATATTTCAGAAAATCTGCAGGATTCTCCAGAACTTTTTTGGTAGGAATATCAAGACGGATTTTTTATTTTGGTAATGGATATAACTATCAAATTTTAAATATTCATAGTATTGTAAATGCTATGTATTATTTCTATGCATTTTATTTTGCATAATTCCTTATGAAATCTTTATGAGGTATTTTATTATGAGTTCTCAAAATGTTGCTACCATAATAATATATTTTAAAGTATTATATTTGTTTCTATTAAAAAGCTGTTTATTTTGGAAGAGGCAAAAGCTGATGTATATATATTTATTGTTAATTATTATACCCCAATTTTATATTAATCTATGTTTAGCACTATTTGTTATTTTATCAGTTTTATATATTATTTAATTATCATAGTTTTAAAGAGATTTAACATTGTCTCTCTCTTATTGAATATTTTATCTTGTCAGTGTATTTTAAAAGATTATAACATTAATTTCTCTCTTATATTGTGTTAATATTTTCCTAGTGAATTTATTGTTCACATATCTTATATTTAAGCAAATAATGATTTATTGAGGCAAAAACTTTATTGTTGTTCTTACCTGATAGTTCATTCTCATTATTTTTCTGATTAGTGATAGTGTCCTAGTTCATTTATTACCCTCATAGGTATGTGATTTTTCTTGAGTTTATGCTGTCATATTTTTTGCCATTGCTTCCATATTATTTAATGTGGATTTTCTTTGTGATATATTTTGTTTAATGCTATGGGTAGTGTACTATCATGACTTTATCCTATGAAATTGATATTTTTGTAGATGCTGAGGAACACCACTCATACCTTCATGTTGTTTGTTTGTTTAATGTGTAGGTCTTGTAGCTTGCCTAGACAGCACCTCAAATGTTAAAACTGATAAAATGTTTAATGATAAATTTAAAATTGTGACTTCATCAAACAACATACATCTTCTTTAGCAATCATCACCCAATAAGGATTGATAAGTTTATATTTTAATTAGGATGTTAAATATTTTTTATTAGGGACTTTATAATTGTATGATTGTATATCAAATGAGAGAACTTATTAAAAATATTGTAACGGAATAGCGTTACATGGGATTTGAACCCAGGCATATGAGGTTATATTAAACATATATTCAATTGACGAAATGAATGACAGGAACAAAACTTTTAAAAAAGCGGTCTTGCTTTAATAATAAACGAGAAACAGCCGTTTCTAAAGCATGATCGCAGCTATATAAGAGTACCTATCAAATTTATTGAAATAAAAAAGTAAAAGAGTTTTTTTTATTTATTTATTTTTTTTTAAGAATAAATCTGTAATCATTAGTTGTAAGTTTTTTTTGCATTTTTTAATTAAATAAAGAAAGATGAATGATTGAACGCAAGTTTGACTTTTTTTTAAAATCATTTGAGTCATTTTGAACAAAAGGGGAAAATGAATTAATTAATTTGCAATATGTTCTGAAATTCCAAGCGATCTAAAATTATTTTAAATGGGGGGTAATTAGTAAATGTAAAATTAGAGAAATTGAAACAATAGGCAGGATATGCGCTGGTACGCCTAGATAAAATAAGCCGAATTTAGAAACAGAGGTGAGAAAAAGTGTACACTGCTATTGTACAACTCAGACTTCTGTCTCCAGCGAAACAATACCTGAAAAAATGGTCAAATTGAGTTAAATTCCAAAGTGGTGCAAACAATCCCAGAAATCACTGAATTGAGTTAATACTCGATGGACTTATAAGATGAAGGGACTCACAGGTGCATGGGAGTGATTGGGTGAAAAAAATTCAAGGTGTGAGGGCGGGAAGGAAGAGATCAAAAAGGCCGGACAGTGCTTTTAAGGATGATTTATTAAAATTTAGAACTGGAGAAGAAATAAAATCTAACTTTCATGTAGAAATCTAACGGAGATGCGTTGCTGAACATAAAATTCGCGGCTTGACCGCCGGACCTCCGCGTCTAGCTCAGCTGAGTGCCCTAGGATGCTCGTAACACCGGAGAAACTTCACATAAGGACCACACACGCTTTTGCGACCTCGCAAATTGCCAGAATGCTTCGTTAAAGAAGAAATCATCGCTCAGGATCCCTCTTACAGTCTTTCTACGTTCCACAGGTAGCTATCTTTAAATTGTTGTATTCACTTATGCACCAAAGTAAAAGAACTTTAAAAACAAGAACTATTAAAACATTAAGCTAAAATGATAAAGTTACTCATGACCATTAATGAACAATTAGAGAACCTAACCAAATAAGTTTGTCTATAGATTAACATTCTTTAAAATATGTGCGAAATCACCTTGAAATCTATATTTAAATTATCTCGGCTTGCCGGTCATATACCTGCATGAATTGTTATTAAACAGATTAAAATAAAACATTTATTTAACTAGTATTTTTTGTTATTAATTGCTTGGAATTTCAACATAAATTTATATAATAGGGAATGAGTGCTGGAGCGATCAAATTTGTTTGTATATGAGTGAATGCATTTGATATTTTGGTGTTGGGATTTGATTATATTTATGTTTATGTTTATTATGCTCTCTTAGATTAATATTAAGTTTTGATTATATTTATGTTTATGTTTATTATGCTCTCTTAGATTAATATTAAGTTTTGATTAATTTATTCTGTGGGATATAGGGCGAGCCCTCATATGATCAGTCTGATTGATCGTGATTGAAAGATCACATATACGATGTAATTTGAAAGGTGATATTGGCTGTGTTCGTTTCTTGCTTCCGACTGGAGTGATGCACGGGCATGTTTTGTGATATAGTTGAGTGAGCTTATGCACATACGTGGCGGACTCTTATAAAAGTTCTCCTGGCACCTACTACTTGGATTCAATCCGAATTTACGTATAAAATAAATAAAGCGTACGTGTATATGTGTTTGAAATTATATTCACAGAACATTATGTAATCCCCCAGACGCAAGAACACAGCAGGTTCATAGAAGTGAACCATCAACCAAAACACGAGAATGTCACCGTAGGAATACGGCAAAAGCGTCCAGATATAAAGGACGTGACTTTACTGGGCTTTCGGTACGGAAGCCGGCGATGGGGCGGCCTACAATATCAAAGCTATTGAAGATTTTTGTTAACCATTAAGTATTATTTATTTATTTTAAAACTAATGCATAATTTTCCTCCATATTACATCGTTTTATTTTTGTCTTGAGGATTAATTTTGTAAAACAGCTAGATGCTTGTCTTTTGAATGTCCTTAATGTTAAATAAATGTTATTTTTATTATTAACTTAAATTTGCTTGCCTTTTATCACCATCTGCATACTCTCAGAAATCTAAATATTATAAGGTTTAACACACAATTCTATTTGTTTGTTATACATTGAGAATACATGAATACAAAGAATTTGATATGAAAATCATTTTATTTAAATTATATTTTTGATGTTAATAAAACATTAAAGAAAAATATTATCTTATTTAATAAAAATAATTACAAATATTTATTTATGTGGTATAAAATCACTTGGTCAATTTTATTTATGTAGAAAATGAATTTGCTTTATTTGAAAGATCACTCGATTTTATTCAGCATAAATTTAAAATGATAAGATTGCTTGGTTTTACTTCAGAAGATTAACAGAAAATGTATTAGTATGATATCTTGAGTAGCCATAAAAACCCTTATCTACTCGTGATAGCATGAATGCTATCCTACTATATTATCTTTACTTTAAAATTAAGAATTTTTCATGTTTTATCTAAATTGTAAATTCATAATTGTAATTTAATGAGACATCATCTTAAGGGTAACAGTATGTCTTATTGCTTTGTTGCTTACTAGGATTTCATTCTTGTTGGATTTTCAAAAATTAAAGAGAAGACAAAATTATAAGAGTATTCATTATATAAGAACTCTGAAATATGGTTTATGCAAAAGATTATTTAAGTAAAAACTATTTCATTTAAGAACAAATCATTTTAAGAAAAAAATATTGTGACAAAACATAAAAAGATATACTTTTATTTAATAAAAAATAAATCTGATATTAAATCTGATCATGACCATAAGTTATAAGATGTTATAAGATAGTTATAAAATGTAGTTGCATTTGAAGATGTGTTGTGAGAAGAAAATGTAAAGTAACCTAAACCTGACAAATGCTTTAGATTTTAAGAGCCATATTATTACTTTAGAGAATATGAGAATTATCTTAATTTGCCGTGTTATTGCATTCTTCTTAATAATGCTTATTAAATTGTTATTATTTATCCTTATTCTTTACTCTTATTATTGTTTAAATATATGCATAACTCTGAGCTTAGCCTACTCTATTATTAGCCTGTATTGATATTATTATTTGCCCATACTTTAGAACTGGTAGTATTTTCTGCTATTACTTTGCCTATAGCTGCATAGACCCAGATTGTGAGATTATTTAATTCTCACTTTCTCGTTATTTCTTTACGTTATAATATATATTAAATTCACATGTTTCCTGGTTGCAAATATCAAATAAAATTTTTTTCTTATCAGATACTAATAATTTCATAATTTAGAATAATTAAATAAAAAGAAATATTTTATAGCATAACTAAAATAATGGCAGATTTAAATGACATACTAAAAGTTTTACTTGATTACAGAAATCTTAAAGTTCAACTACTGATTTTTCAAGTTTTACTTTGAATTTAACTTAATCTTTATTAACATAAAAATTAAATTATCTTCCAGTCAGTTAATTGATGGTTCACATGGTTATCTAATACAATTTCAGTTATCCTTTTCTTTGCGGCTTTAAACTTAAAATTATACAGATGAGTTTCATTCACATATTTTAAGCTTCCATATATTTTCAATTTACTTTTAATTATCCTCATTAAAAAATAAGTTCCTCCTATTTCACTTTGAATAGTCTCATTTATTATCCACAGTTTTCCAGCCAATATATAGCTATCTACTTCTTATATTTAAAAATTCCTGAGTTCTTTGGCTTGCATCAACATCAAGCACATATTATCACTCCTTTCATCATTATTTTTTATACCACATATTTATTATACAAGAAACGTGACAGATTTTAAATCAATCTCATTCTATTTTTTGCTTTTCTTCTCAAATCTTTTTTTAACTATTTTTATAATTCCTTTTTCTATTCAATAAAATATTTAAATACCCACACTCCTCCATTTTATCAAAACAAATATCACCGATTTCCCATTCTTCAATTTTGTTCTCTCCTTTAAAAACTAGGAGCTTAGTTTTTTTTTTTATTAAATTTAATTTTCTTCGTATCTCCACACTTTCCTATTAACAACTCCATATCTTTTACATTATCTACAAATAACGCCCTATCATCCACATTTTTTTTGCCTTGTTCTAGTTTTAACTATCTTCAAACTCAAATCTGGAAGAAACAAGTTATTCCACGGCAGACTCAGATATAGAACCAAACCATACACAGAACATGTCACATAAAGTGTCTCATCTGAGAAGAAAAAAGAAAAGAGAACCAAAACAATGGAAACACAATCCAATCAAGATAGCAGCTTAATGGAACTTACAACAATCACAAATAATCAGACGAACACTACCTCCCAAGTAAATGAGTTCAAAAAAACAGATGAACAAATGACATTACCATCTAGAGCAGGAAGTCCAGGCACACAGAGACAGAACATAAAATCTCATAAAGCGGATGAGCTGACAGTCCATGCTGAACATCATCACACTAATGAATAAACCAAGTAACACGCTAACACAATCTCATCAAATCGGTTATGCTGCTTAAAATTAGAGGTATAAATGTCAGGGGCCTCAATTCCCTTAACCGGGTATGGGCAGTCAAGAGATGGCTGGAGAAAATGAATTTACACATTGTGTGCTTCTCTGAAACCAAGCTACATCTGCAGTCAAACCCCAACATAGGTCAATTAATGCAACAATATGGTTTTTTTCATTATGCGCCTTCCATCCTGCATCATCCGGTGTTGCTATCCTCATAAATAAGAATCTCCCTCTCAACAAATTTAAATTATTATATCTCAGCAAAGAACTAGTGATTGCCAACCTATCCATCGGTAACTACTCTATCAATATAATATATCTATATATCAAAAACGATCCCACCATTGCCCTCTCAGTGATTTACAAGATCAACTACCTTCTTTCCTCTGATGTCTCTCAGATCATTTTCTTTGGAGATTACAACATGAGCTACAATAAGTTCAACTCTAAATACCTGCACCTGATCAACAGAGTACTTCTGTGTGGAGAGGGTTTCTTTCCTCCCGTGTCCTTCTCCTTTAATACACTTCAAAAAAGATCATTAATAGACCTGTTATATTATACTCCTGAGCTTCATTATAACCTAGATGCCAAACTGCAATTTGTACCCTTTTCAGATCACCTAGCTTTACTAATCAACCTCCAGATAGACCCCTCCATAGCAATACACACAATCCATTTGCGCACAATACGATTATTAAATAAAACCAACACTTCCGAGTGATTTTTTCGGAGGCATACATTCTTCTAAATAAAATAAATGTTCTCACCCTACCACCGCTTCAAGCTTGGTCATCACTGGTTGGAATACTGAGCACACTAATAGATTCTTACACAAGAAAGACAAAGATCCCAATCAGCAGTTAAAGGACCTAGAATCCATCAGTAATAGACTCAGCTCTCTCTCATCTACAGACATCAGCACTCAGGTTATTATGGAACTAAAAACACAATACCATGAAAAGCAGAAAGTCCTAGCACACTATATATCCGTTAAAAGATCCAAAATCTTCTTATCTAATCGTCAAAACTGGACACGTAGCTACATCAGGTGGGCACTTGGTGCTGCAAAACAGCCCACCCCTACCATGATTGAAACTAATCAGAATTTATACAGTGGTCCTGAAATGCTCAAAAAAAATACACGACTACTTCACTAACAAACTACAGAACAATAATTATGCAACTGGTAGAACCTGGAAAGCATCAAGTGATAATGTTGAGCACAATATCACAGAGAGGCACATAATTGCAAAATTGCAGTCATATCCAGAAAGCACACATCCTGGACTTCATGGATTTCCCAGATTTGTGCTTCTTTATCTCAGCCAGTTCACAGGCCTCATTGTGCGCAGGGTGATTGATGTACTATCGGGAAACTTTTGGAACATCCCAGACATATACCCGGTCGCTTTAGTCCCATTTCTAAAAAAACTAAGAAAATCCCTCCAGTCTATTAAACCTCTGCCCCATCTCCATGATACCTCTTATAATCAAGACAATCGAGTCACTAGTGAAGGACAGAATTCAAGAACAGCTCTATCTTCACATTTCCAAATACCAATTTGCTTGGAAAGGTGCGTACCACACTAGATGCTGTGCAACACTTCATGCTCATCACTGAACATATTAGGCTGCACAGGAAGACAAAACCGCTAGTGATTCAACTTGATTTCGCATCAGCATTCGATTCAGTTATCCCATCAATATTACTACAAACACTAAAAGAATATCGAGTTCCTGAAGTATACACAAACATAATAGGAAACCTGCTCTATAATCGCTCATGCTTTACCACAATAGATGGGCAGTTGTCTGATGGAATCAGACTTCATCTGTCGGTTCCTCAGGGATCCCCATTGGCTACACTTTGTTTTATCACATATATAACCCTCTCCTTACTGAAATCGAACGCAAAGTTCCAGGTATCTACGTTCCTGTATTGAAACACCAGGTACATCACATCTCTTATGTTGATGATGTATCAATCTTCCTACCAGAACAAAAACATCTTCAGCCTCTCCTGCGTATCATTGAAAAACACACTAAAAAACTAAACCTGCATATCAACTATAACAAATCTTCCATGTGGAAGATCACATCAGGGAAAATAATCCCATCCATTTTTACATCTCAACCTCAAAAGTTCTTGGGTTTTCTCATTTTCAAGTCGAGGTTGGTCATGTCAAAAGAGATACAAAATGCTATCCTTGAGAAAACTCGTAACATCGTAACCTCTCTTTCCAGGGTTACTCTGTCATTGCCTGGAAAAGCTGCACTACTGAACATGCTAATTTTCCCCAAATTTTACTACTTTCTTCCCATGATAAGCTTACCAAAACTTTTGAAACTGCATTAAACTCACTATGTTCCAGTTTCTTATGGAAAGGCAAAGTAGTTGCTATAAGTATATCAAAAGCACACATGCCCAAAGATCTGAATGGGTTAGGTCTTCATTCAGTCTTCATGCTTTACCTACAAAAAGCAATTGGAGTCATGAGGGCAATATATCATGAGCACCCTGATCAGAACACATTTATACCAGTAACACCAATGGATACATCTCCACCATTCTGCAGCAAATGGTTGTCAGATTTATGGATATATAAATAGGTCTATCGAAAACTATCCTAGAATCAAAGAGAACATACTGGGAAATTTACAAATTTAAATACCCAAACCTTATTCCATCTATCAACTCTCTGGGGCTAAACAATAAACTTCTAATTCTCAGATCTAAAAAATGGTTTTTGGAATCCAAACATTTAGATTTTCTCCTGAAACTAAACCTCTCCTCCCTACCCACAAGTCACTTCCTGGTCTATAGGAGAGGTTTTGCCAACCTCAGCCCACAGTGTCAGCTTTGCTCAACAGCTAAAGAAACCATTACCCATCTCCTTCATGACTGCCTATTCCTTAGCCCACTCAGAACTTTCATCTGCCAAAAAGTTTCAATAGACTATAGAAACATGCTTTGCATTCAAAACGCCATCAAGACGGCCATTTTTCGACCATCAGAACCTCCATTTTCCTGACTTTTGCAGTCTGGCTCATCAGGTGCAAGTACATCTTTGGACAGGCAGATAACAATGTCAGCAATATCTTCTTAAAACTATTAAGAAGCACTCGTGATAGAGACCGGCTTCTTGCACCAGATTGTCTACATATTGATTCCTGGGCTAGCATAGACTTAGTCGAGTAAGAATTTGCAACCCAAGATCTTCAGTTAACAGCCTCAGACCATTTGTCAAATCTAATTGACAGAAGACTCGAGTCCAAAGATTGATTTGTCATTGTATTCTTTTTGATTTAGTTAATAAAATTCTTTTTTGACAAAAAAAAAAAACTATCTTCAAACAAAAGAAATAATAAAAGTGATAATAGATATCACCGTTTCAATCTTATTTTATTATTAACTTCTGCTGATTGTATATTCTCCAGTTGAATTTATAAAAATAATCATTGTATTCTACTTATAATGTAAAATATCATAAAAGATTTTCTATGCGTAAAAATGCAATTTTTGTACGTTTCAATTAACTGATATACTGTACAATAAATAAATTAATGAAATTCCCTCTGTATTTCCCCAAAGCTATCTCTTTTTATATCATTCAAAGTAATGAACTAGAGCATTAAGTTTTGTTTACTTTATGAAAATCTAACAAAAATTATATATTAATAATTATTTTTTTACAAAATGCATCGCCATTAAAATAAGCTTGGAAACGAAATAATTTTAATTACTGTGCTTACAATTTTAGCAAAACCTGTTAACTTTTTGGCAGGAATTAATTCTTTTTACAAAATAGCATTCCTCCCCCCCCCCCCCGTAATAAATAAATAGAGCCACTGAATTTATTAATATATATTCTGTATACAGTATATATATTTACTAATATAGACCTTGATTAATTAATTTATTTGTGATAATAATAATAATTGCTTGATTAATGCTTTTTAGTTATTCTAGATATTATTAATAATTTACATAAGTAGCCTGTGTGTGACATTTATCTCTCTCTTTTATAGTTTCAAAATATATATATCTGCATGCACACTTGGCTATATTTCGTTTTAATTCTGTGCAGAAAAGTTAATTTGGATTTGTAAATAAGTTTATTTGAAATGACATAAAAATCACAATCATTAACAAGCTACCTTTTGCATAATTAATAAACACATACACAAACATATTCTAGACAGGTAAAAAGTCAAGTATAATAATAAGAACAATGCCCAAGTCTTAAATTGAAATCAATATTTGTGACATTAACAAACTATTGATTTGTAAAAAATAATCTGTATTTTTATAAATCAAATGGCTTGATAATAATGTAAACTTAGATTTCTTTATAAATATATAGATACAGTATATCACATTGTTCATATTATATATTGTATCAGTCCACCAAGATTTGGATGAGATATGAGTGGATGGAAGATGAAATAGAGATGGGATGAAGGAATTTTAAATATATAGCCAATAGAATCTGAATGCATTGATATATTAACACTAATCAAGTACAGATATTTTCTTAACCTTTTTATTTTGGTTTCAGAAGATTATATAGGAAGATGTATACCTTATAAAGCTGATCAACTTATAGTTACATATTTACCTATTTGAGCACTGCCAAATTCACAATGAAATTATTATAAGTCAAGCAATTGACTTCCATTCTCCATTTATAATATACACAACTCTTTTTTTTAAGCTAAGTATCTACAGTAAATTCTCTTATTCTTCTCTTTCACTTCCTTTGCATATCTTCATATAATCATATATATATTGCTTATAACATTTTTTTTCATATACACTTCAATGCAAACAAATTTTCTTAAAAACTTCTTTATTTTCCTTACAGCTTCGACTGTCCAGCAGTCTTCATCAGAGCTCTAATCTTCCCTGCTATGAAGACTGCTGGACAGTCGAAACTGTAAGGAAAATAACGAAGTTTTTAAGAAAATTTGTTTGCATTGAAGTGTATATGAAAGAAGTGTTATAAGCAATATATATATATGATATACAGTGAACATAATCAAATATATAATAATTAAAATTTAGTGTATGAATGAATTTTCTTTTATGCTAAATATCCATAGCTCTAATTCTATTTCTTTGAATGAAGTGCTTATTGCTAAAAGAAGAGATTATTTCAGTTGATATTTAATATATATATATATAGTGGTCTTATTGTTTGATGCGTGAATTCATGATCCTGATTTTTAAAACATTTTTTTTTTAATTTTAAATTTAAGATGTTACTAATTAGTAGGTATAATTTTAAAAAGGGTGCTAAACTTATTAAATACATAAAATAGATAGTAAAATTAATACTAAATATAGTTTAAACTTGCTATCAGATATTTAGATTGTAATTGTTATGTATATTTTTATAATATGGATGCGAAAAGAGGGAATTGAAAAATTACTATTGTCTGTGATTTATATTAAGCCAATACAGTTTAATTTTAAAGTTGTTATAATAATTAGATTATTACTCAATAAATATAATTATTAAAGTCATTGTAATTAAATATTTTGTAATTGTAATATAAACTTAACAGATGTGTGTGTACCAGTGAAATGATCTATGTATGGGTATTGTTTTCACATCAGACAAAATCATTTTCTGTCTGAATGATTAAAATTATTTTATTAATATAGTTTAATAAGTATTGATTTTAATTATTCAATTTTTCATAAAAGTTTGTAAAAGTAAAATAATAATAATAAATTTAAATTAGATTTGAAACAGATAATATTTAGTGAGTAAAAATAAAAATTAAATGTATCATATTTAAAATTGTTAAAATTGACATTTTTATTTTCTTAAGTATTGATTTTAAAAGTCTTTTAACTAATTAATATTCATATTTAGTAAATTGTAAAAATGATAAACCATTCAGTGATTATTAGTTGGTTTATGATGTCATGATTTATGTTACCTATAAAAGCAGGAAAGTGACAGACAATTGGGGGAATTGAATAAAATCTTAAAGGATAAAATCACATAAATTTGTGTCAAGATTTTAAAGTATAATTTTTTTCTAAAACTTATTAGTTTATAAAGTAAGATAAATTAAAAAAGATATTTAAAGATAATTATGCATGGAGTTAATTTTTTTAAGTTTCTTCGTCAATAGCAGACATTTCAGTAGTGAACCTTGAATTTTTGGCTGCTGATTGAACAAACTGCAATTCTTCAATAAACTGTATTTTTGTAAAAGAAAATATCTGTTATTGGAATGCATATGTTGTCATGAAATAACTTAATATGTAAGCCAATTATTTATTAATTCTTATTGTGTAAAATACTGTTATATTTTTTTAAAATAAACTTTATATTACAAGATGATAAAAAATAAACTTTATATTACAAGATGATAAAGATAATTATACAGATTTTCAGAGTGTGCAAGTGTTTGAGAAAGATGATATATTTTACTTATTATTAAGATGACAAAAGACTAAATGAATGATGCTATAATTAATGTGATAAATAAAACTTATATTAAGAATTAAGCTATATGATATTTAATAGTTTGAAGAAAGTATTAATCGTGCTTAAAGTTTAAAATAATTTAATTATTTAATAGATAATATAATTTAGACATAGATAAATGGATGAATGGAAATATATTGAAAAGAAAAGCCGATGGGTGAATTTATAAGATTCTGAATGAATTTATAATATTTATAGAACAGATGGAAATGTGATACGGATGAAGTATTCATTATTATACGGATGGAATATTCATTATTTATGATTATTTTAAATATATTTTGAAAAATGTTATATGAATAAAATATTAATAACTAGAAATATTAGAAATTAATTGTAAGATAGATATCCATGCAGATTACATGAATAATACTATTGACTTTATTTTATAAAACATATAAGATATGAAGAAAGATTTATTGCCATGTCCATATCTTATGATAAATGCAACCTAATTGTATAATATTTAATAATGGAGCTCACCTATGATATACAAAATATTATTATGATTATTAACTTAAACTGTGAATTCTATAAGGAGAGTGTTTATATTTCATCATGATTTTCTTATGAGGATATACTTTGCAAAGACATTTACAATTTTGTTAATTTTTAAGTGGAGATGTTTATTTATTTGTTATTTGGAGAAAGTTGGAGGAGTTGGTTTTCTCTTCGTTGGAGCAACAGTTTTATTATGCCGTTGCTATGGGAACCTGCATTTTACCTTCAGGAGGAGATTTTATTGTTTTCGTTATTTGTACTATAACTAAACTTAGATTATTTTTATTAAATAGAATTTAGATTTAGTATAAATATTTTATTTAAATGTTAGATTTAATCTTTCGAAATAAAAGTTGTTTGGGTAAAGTTTTATAAAATGTAAGTGACTATTGCCTGTAAGATATATGTAAGCATATTTAAGCATATTAACAAACATGATTCACCATATTACCAGAACCACACCATTACCAACAGGCTTGCTTATTGGCACTAATGGAAAAAAATCTACAAAAATATTATACAGACTCCATCCTCAGAAAACGAACAACAAAAATTTAAAAACCTTAAAAATTTATATAATTGAACAGAATCGACACCCAAAGAATATCTAGCAATAAAGAAGAGGAGAAACTCATACATGGTCTAAAAACTATATCAGATGGACCTTGGGTCATCCTCCTTCAAACAGAATGCCAGCAGCCATCCAAACGCAAACAGGGATGGTTAGTGGGATTTATATGCTGGAATCGGCCTACTTGTATTATAGGGATAGGTTGCAATGAGGCAACTCTTATAACCTTGCAAAAAAGCTTTTTGGTGAGTCAAAAGAAGAAGTTAAATTCTTCCCTAATGAATTTATAAGGAAACTGGAGTCCATAGCTGAATCTTGCCATCCTAGCCTTCATGAGATACCTCACTTTGCATATCAACATTTAAATTTCTTTACCTTCAATTACTTAGCAAATTTTCTATCAAAAGAAATATACACAATACAAAATTTATATATATCACTAGTACCTTTTTGCTAAAAAAAAAAAAAAAAAAAAAGGTAATAGTATGAATACTGAACCCTACTGCTTGATGGCATTATTTTTCACACAACACACATCAATATATCATTTTAGCAGCCTAACTTATGGATAACACCACAACAGTGTTGTTTAGAGCTGTAACTGGTTGCCTAGAGGGCGATGTATTCTATGATTACATAATGAAATACTACACCCATTGATTTGCGACAGTATACCTTAAGTGAGCACAACTCAACTCGCTATGGTCTGATTTGTTGTTGGCTGTATTTGAAAGATGTGAAATTATCAAAAAATTCATTGTGGAAAAATTTTGAGAAAGTGTAATGGGTTTAGTATTACATATTAAAAATTGTCAGGCTGTCACACACACTTCCCTATGATTTTGAACTGCCCACAACCTGAAAAGGTTAGGGTTTTCAGCAGAGTTCATGCACAAATGCACGTTTATGTGTAAATCTGTGCAAGAACAATAAAATGTCGACGGGGCAAATGTTCAAAATTGGTTGAAGGGGAGTGAATTGCTCGCCACAGAAGTTGACGCTGTTGTGTTTTTCCAGAAAAAAGAACATCCTGCCAGATGCGAAGTTATGCGTTTGAGGTAGGAGCATGGTTTTAGTCAACTACAAGATCTGAGGAATTCCGTTGCACTCCTGCAAGCATACCTGGGATCTGCATAAGGGAAGTTAGTTGGACAGCTCCAAAATTCCATTACTTACAGATTTGAGGCTCATCTCCTATTGGAGTCAAATAAACCGTAACTCCCTGCCTCACCTAAAAAAAAATGTTTTTTAAAAATGAACTATTTAAGGCTTTTTGAAAAAGGTAAAAAATAATGGAAGAACTTTTTGCTATCATATAAAGGTTTTGGTAGCATAAATATTTAAAAAAAAAACCTCATAATAAGAAAATAAAAGACAATAATTAAAAATCAAACCAATTCCCCTCCACCCTCTAAAAACCAACTGTTGGTTTATTAAAAATGAATTGATTAATAAGGCTTTCCAACAAAAAAAAAGCTCAAAATCAATAAAAAGTCGACCATTTAAAAGCAAACCAACCCCCCTCCCATAATTTGTATATTTTGTTAATCTATCTCTTTATATGTATTCTATATTCGAACACATTTAAAATTAATATGCAAAGTTTCCAGTACATTGGCAAAAGATACTAAAAGACAAGAATTAAAATTCAAACCAACCCCCCTCCACCCTCTAAAAACCAACTGTTGGTTTATTAATTAAAACTGAATTGTTTAAGACTTTATAAAAGAAGCTCAAAATCCAAAAAAAAAAAGGCGATAATTCAAAAGCAAACTACCCCCCCCCTCTACCATCTAAAAACAGGGTGTTTGTTTATTAAAAAGGCAAAAAAAAAACCATATGAGTTTTATGTATAGAAAGGGGTAAAAAAAAAATTTTTTCCGTAGTATTATGTAAAGAAACCGATAATTCAAAATCAAATAAAAAAAGCTCAAAATCAAAAAAAAAGTCGATAATTTAAAAGCAACCAAATCCCCCTACACACACACCATATAAAAACAAAGTGTTTGTTTATTAAAAATGCAAAAAAAAAAAAGAGTTTTATGTATAGAAACTGAAAAAAAATATTTTTTTTACCGTAGTATTCTGTAAAGAAACCGTCAGCCCATGGATTGGTATATTGATGTGCATTGGGTGAAAAAGTGCGCCATCAAATGGTAGGGTTCAGTATTCATACTATTACCAAAAAGAGAAAAGATATCAACCATTGAAAAGCTAAGACCAATTTCAATGAGTCCATTGGGGATCAAGATATTGAAGGCTGTTCTAAAAGATAGAATGGAACCATACATTTTATCTATGCTCTCTAAATGCCAATTTATAAAAAGGGTTCATTCACTAATCAAGCAGCCTTTATATTTAGAACTGGTATTGACACAGTTAGAGTAAAGAAAAAAATATGGTCCTTTTGTAATTCAGCTGGATATTAAATCTGTTTTTGACACAGTTCCTATTGACATTCTGATTAACACTCTAACTGAAATGAATATTATTAAAGCTTATCTTTATGTCTTGACAAATTTACTTCAAAACAGGGAAATACATGTAACTATAAATGGACAAACATCACTGCCTATTATTCCCAATTGTTCTATGCCTCAATGTTCTTCATTGAGCATACTGCTCTTCTCAATATACATAAACCCTTTACTTACAGCCATTGAAAAAAAAATGACAGGCATATATATCCCAAACTTAAACACTAGTATTAAATATGTTGCTTACATGGATGACATGGCAATTTTCTTATAATCCAGAAAGCAAATTTCACTTGTAATAAAATTGCTAAAACAAGACACTGACAAATTCACATTTAATATGGAAAAATCAAGTGCATGGCAAATTTACACAGGATGCAATACTATAGAACATTTTAAAGAAAAACAGCCTTTTTTTAGGTTTTCCTTTTTACTTAAATCCTACACAAATGAGAACAAGTATCCAAAACCAACTAACAAATAAAATATATAATTAACTCCCTAATAAAAGTTTATCTCTCGCTTTATAGGCCAAAGTTTCATTATACAACATGCTACTTGTGACTAGAATGATATATTATACACCAATAATAAAATTTACAAAGAAATTTATTAACCATATTCATACACTACTGAAAAAAACTTCTCTGGGATAGAAGGATTTAATCAATCTCAATCAGAAAGCTTCAGTGTTCATTGGTAAGCAATTGCCTGGGTTTACATTTAATAAAGGTATTTGAAATATAAACATCACTTAACATCATCTCAAGATGTACTGAGATGTTTCCTTACCTGGAAATCACATTTAAAATCTCACCTAAGATAGATCACCACCACTTGCAGGATATTTGAAGGCCATTAGAGACTTAGTCCTAGAAATACAAAATCTTGTCTATATTCCCCCAAAGGGTAAATATCAATATTGGGAAGTATATTTATTACTTTTCCCAGCCACAAAAATTCACAAAAAGTTCTATACTTGAACTTACAAATAACTAGGTCACAAATTTAGATATTGGTCACTTGAGCCTAAATTCTTTGATTTTCTGGTTAAGATCAACTTAGAAGCATTACCTACAAATTTTTTTTACAAATATAAAAGACAGATTCAAACAATAGATGATTGCTGTGGTCTTTGTAAAAGAGAGTTCGAAACCTAATCTCATTTATTTCTCATGTCCCAGCTTTGACCACATCAGGGTGGAAATACTAGTCATATTTAAAAATATAAATATTGGATATATGTTTAGAGAATTTGGTAAAAGTTTTTTTTCAAATGTACATGCTAATATTTTTGTTCTCTAAGCTATATGGTTCACAAAATGCATATGTGTCTATGAAAACAGTTCAAGAAGACCATTAATTGCTTTTAAAAATAAGCTAGAAACAATAAGAGAAAGGGATAGAAAAGATTCTGAATACAAGATATATATAGAAACCTGGTTGGGACTCTCTCAATCTTCAAAGTCATAGCATGACATACCTCAATAATAATATCTGGGCTTTTTTTATATTAATTTGTTATATCTAGTGTCTATGATTTAATTAAAGTTATAAAATAAAAATAAAAAAGTGATTAAGTGTAACCAATGTTTTCTTTTCAAAGAATGAATACAGTATCTTTGAAACATGATATTGTAATAAATTTGGTAATGTTCATAGGAGCAATTGGTATCTAGTTAACTTTATGGATCAGATAAAAATAAATATTATATTTATTTTGGTTATAATGTGAAATGTATTGTAAGGGGTAGCTTACAATGCAATTATTCCTGCCAAGGTTAGCCCACTTATTGAATCAATTCCATTTGAAACTTACCCTAATAATGGGGAGATTATTTGTTTATGTTAACACATATACATGTACAACACATATTTATTTACATTTGCAGTTAATTAGGGAAGTCACAATAAATTATTATTTTGTAACAATTCATTTAGTACAACCAATATTATAGGAAGTGATGTATATTGTACCAATACGATATTGTTCACCCAATGTTGGGCTGAACCTAAGAAACAACAGTAATTAAATATTTTGTTTCTTGTTTGAAAAAAAAAAAATTTAAAAAAAAAGCCAAATTACGTATTTTAAAGTGGTTTAATTTTTTAAAAAAAGAATTGACCGAAACTCTTTTTTTTTTTTTTAAATGAAAAGACATTTTGACATTTATGTTAGTTAAAATAAATCATTCTGATAAATCAGAGACAGATATTTTGGGCGAAGTTAAAGCATTAAGAATAAGTAAAGAGAAAAGGACAAGGGGGTGGAGTCAGTTGTATGTTCCGTTTAAAAAAAATAAATAAATAAACAGTTTGTATTTAAGTTTAGTGAAATATAAATATTGTGTCAAAATGGAGGAAATAGAAAAAGAAGAGATATCTGAGATGCAGATGATGATAAAAATGATGATGAATATGATGAAAGAATTCAGGCAAAGCAAAAGTTCAAAGCAGGATTGATGAAAGAAATCAAGCAAGATCAGCAAGAAATCATTGTGGAAATAAGAGAAAGGAGACAAGGAATAACAGGAAACGTAGAGAAAAATCAAGAGATCATAGAAGTAGATTTTGTCAAAGAAAGTAAGGAAGTTGAGGTCATGAAAGAGATAGTAGAATCAGATAGTGTTGAAACAGATAAAGTAGAAACAAATGTAGATCAAAAGATAGAAGTTAATGTAAATGAGTTTTCACAAGGATGTAAAAATAAAAAGGTTAAAGGTTCGTCTTAAGCATAGGGTTAACACGAAGAGAATATGAAAAAATATTTACGGTTAGGAAAAATATGGAGTTCTGTGAAGCTTAAAGGTTTTTTAATTTATAAAGCAGAAAATAGAACAGAATGGGAAAGAGATAAAGCAACAAATTTTAATCGAGGGATAGACATGAGGATATGGAGTATAATTTATGTTAGTGAATTAGTAGAAAGAAAGGAGGAACCACCTGACATAGTTTAAAAGTTAGTAATTGGGCGGAATAGTAAAGGAAAGAAACAAAGGACCGGAAATGGACAATGAGCACGAATATAATTATTCTAATATAAATAAATCTGATAAATTTAAATCTGAAACTTCTATTTAAAAACTAAAATAATAAATTTGAAAATAAATGAATAATAATAAATGAAATGTTTGGGAGTAATAATAATAACGGAGGCTTCGTAAAATAAAAGATTTTTTCTCCACGCACATATTAATCAAGAAAAATGTTCATAAACAAATAAGTCAAATTAATGATTTAAAAGTAATGTTTGTAGGATTAAATAAATGATAAAATAATGGAAATACGTAGAAAAAATCAAGTTAAATAAATAAGTATAATATATGTAGAAAGTCATAAATAAACTAGCGTAATAAAGTAAAAGTTTGTTTTGAATACTGCAAGTTAATAAAAGGAAGTAAATAAATTGTTTAAAGTAATCAAGATAAAAATATCCCTAGTAAAATAATAAAGAATGAATCGTAATAAAGTAAAATAGTTTTTTTCTGAATACACGCACGTTAATAAAGAAGATAAATAAATGGTTTAAAAATAATACTGTAATATAAATATGTAAAATAATGTTCGTAATGCTTTAAAAAATAATATTGTAAGATTAATATAAATAAATGGTTTAATTCATGTGAATTTAAAAGTAATATTGCAAGGTTAATAAATAAAATATAAAGTCATTCTAAGTTATATTAGGTGTGTATAAAGGATTGAAATGAGGGTAGTATTGAAATAAGTTTTAGATAAGGATAAGTTAAAGCTGTTGGCTGGATAAAATTTAGCACCTGTAATGGACTGTCAGGGATTACTTCTCAGGGGAAAGTCCCCATTCTTTTTAAAAATGCACACTGGGAACAACCAGAGTAAGTCACGAGTCACTTTTTTGGGGGAGATTTCCCATATTTTGTATATTTCATATTTTGTTTCCAAAGTCTGGTAGAAAAGCCGACAAATGAAGCTTCGTTTTCAATACAAGTAAGTTGGTGTAAGCCAGAAATTCTGTGTCTGCATCATTCAAAATCCCTGTATCACAAAAAAGTGCTGTCCTCGTGGTCGTTATCCAGTACTAGGATCATGAAAGCAATGTTGCCAGCATTGAAAGAAGCAAAGTATAATTGAAGATTGCCCTTAGCATGTAAAATGTCAGATATTAGAAAGTAAATTTAGAAAAATAATAAATAATTTAAGATTTAATAAAGAATTAAAGTTAACAGAGATAAAATGGTCAAAAATAACACATTTTACTCTCAAATGGAGGGTGATGTAACGTACCAATATCGTATTGGTACTTATAGTAATTTTGTCTAAAAATTATTGAAATAAAAATCTTTCATTAAAAGAAAATAGTATGTAAAAGTTTAAGAGTTTTTTTATTGCAGTTTGTTTTCGAAACGTAAAATTAAAAGTCAAAGAGTTTTTTTTTTCTATTATTAGTAGTTGAGTTCAGTTGAGATTACAGTTGAGAAAGAGTGCAGTTCAGTTCATTGAAATCACATCAGATTAAATCAGTCAATCGATCAGTTGACAATGCAGTGTTAGAAACCTCGGAAACATACGACTTTCTCTAGTCCGAGTCCAGTGAAACAGCAAATCATCCCAAAAAAGGATAATGATTGCCTAACAACTTGAAGAATCAGCAAGAATATTTAGCTGTCTCCAGTGCCACTGAATAATAAACCCTCTCAAGAAAACGTTGAATCCAGCTGGCTGGAAATATTCTCACTTGAAGCAGCCACCCATTAAAATAAAGTTCACAGCAAACAGCAAGAAGTCCATGTTCTAAAATCCTAGGTAATAACATTTTTCTTATTCTCATTTCTAAAGTAGCCATCGCATTAGTTTGAAGCCTCCCAGAGTCAAGTAATAATGAACTCTATAGCATACATAAACGAACTATTGATGTGTGTGTTTTTAAATGTCATATTATTTAATGCTTTGTTATATGATATTCTAGTGTATGAATTAAGAATGTGTGTGATCATTATATAAAAATACCAGTGTTATATTAGTTAGATTTATAAAAGTATTTAAAATTAGTATAATAAATGTTAATTAAAACTTAAAGCTTGATTTTGTCGGTCAATTCTTTTACCACTAATTAAAGCAATAATTTGTTATTCTAGTACAAGTGGCTGAGCTACTCATGGGTGTATCTTAGGTGTTGGATTAGTGGTCATTGTTCAAAGCACATTATTTATCCTCTGGGTAAGTAACTGACACCCATGTTTCTACCAAACAAAAAAAAGCGCTTTGAATGTGGTGTTGAATTCAACAGTTGAGAAGAAATCTGTTTCTTTCAAATGTGGTCAGTTAGATATATTTTATGTATATATCTGCTGGCTTGGATTCAGGTGCTCTTTAAGTACTCTCTTCTCTGCCTAAGGGACCATGGTGGAGCAATACATTAATTGCAAGGGATTAATAATAAATATTGTATCATATTTTGTACAAAAATTAACAAATTATATTTCAAGTTATAATTTTATTAAAGAGCAAAAGTATATAGTTTGTGTTTACTTCATCAGGGATTTTATTTGTCTTTTTAATTTTTTTTTTCTGGTTAACCTACCACCCGGTACAATATGTATATGCTATTTGATTGATACACTTTAATGGATTGTTTTTAAATCTAAATTGAACAATAGTGTAATGTAATTTGTAGTCAAGTGACTGAGAGATAACTTGAGATCAAGTTAGGTAGCCATAGAAACAGAGTGTGAAAATAGAACTATGATTTTGTTATTTTATTTTTTTATATCAATGAAGTGTATTTAAACAATAGACAGCCATGTCAGTCCAACAGCAAATGAAGATCTGAACTTGTCGCGTGAGACATGAGCATGGACTGCATAAAAACAGAAATCTTTTTAAAATTGTTCTTCTTGTCAACAATACTTCTGCTCAATAAGATAACAGCAATTGAATTAAAATTTCAAATTCCAAAATAGAGTTGTTTTTTTTTATTATTATTTGAATTATAGAAGTTTTTAAAATCGAATATTGTATCTTAAATTTCATCAAATTTAGCAGAAAAGGTGAGAAATGAAAAGTAAGAACAATTTATAGATTTGGGATAATTAAATCATGTTTTGATTGTGACTGAAAGAATCTTAACATATTAAATCTTTTAAAAAAAATTCTGCTAATAATAGAAAGCAAAAATGAAATGACTCTTTTAATATATATATATATAATGAAACAGATATTACTGTCCTTCTATCTGTTTCACCTTTATGTCTCCATAGACACATCTATGCCGGTTTTGAACACTCTTTAGTACAAGTGTATATGTATACACACAGTGTTATATGCCTTTACACAGCTGTATATATATGTTTACACAGTTGTATGTGTCCACACAGCGCTATATTCATTTGTACAGTTATATATGTGGTCACAGTTTTATATGTATTCAAACAATTATATGTTTATTGTCACACATACAAGCACCTGTAAATGATAATGATATTAATTTTTGTATGGATATATCGCAGCATTTATATAAATAATATATTGCATAAGGATTATTTTGTATAGAAAATGTGGCTAAATATTCTTTAACAAGTTTGGTTTAAGTAAATTATAAATCACATGCGAAATTCACAGATATCGCAGATTTTTATTTAGAATAAAATTGCAGGTGGGATCAGATAGTCCTTAGGTTATTGACATTGTTTTAGATTCATTCATTACGATTGTAATGAATTTCTTTTCCCAGATCAAACCAGTAAAAGTTTGGGCAAGAAGATAAAAAAAAGATAAGAATCAAAAGAGACCTAAGGCTAAAACTTAGAAGTCTGAATTGTAGTTTTAAAATAGATGGTCACTGGCTTTTGATCTAGGGAATATAAATATTGCAGATTTTTTTTTGAAATTGACTCTCTTTAGTTTTTTTTTTCTGAAAATTGTTGTGGAGACCAGAATCCAAAAATGATCGAGTAGAATAATCTATTTACTGGCTCGGAAGCCAGATGGACTCTCAATTCCTCTAAACATTCCTTTGAATAGACTTTCCAGCAACCTGCATGGAGAATATGAAGAAATTTAACCTATCTGAAAGGCCACTGAAGATTATGACGCTGTCAGACGCCCTATTCCAGCCACTATCATTGATATACGCTTCAAGTCCACTCAAGGAGGCAGAGAGAGATGGTAATCATTTTTAAAAGGAGCTGCGGTATGAACTTTAATCTATAAATTCTTATAACATTTTAAAAAAGAACGTTCTATCTAAATTATAAAAACTCTTTCAATTTTACCCTCTTATAAAAAGAAACTATCGGTCTGTGACTTTATATATAATGTAAAAAAGAAAAAAATCACTTACTTTGATTTTATAAACTGCTGAAATCTTTTATGAATTAAAAGATTTCATATTTTTTTTTATACTCATTAAATGTCTGAAATTTATTCTCTTCAACTCCTACAACTAACGGTCTTGCCTAATTTCAGTAATTTTAATATTTTGTTAAATGCATTTTGTTATGTTTGATATGTGATAATATGCTCAGATTTCGAAACAATGAAACTAAGTAATTTATAAAGGAGATAATTGTAATCTTCACTTAGACATTTTAAAAGCATTGTTTATTTTATTAAATCATTGTTTCGAAATTATAATATTGGTAATAAACGAATGCACTAACCACTCGTTGTTATCATAGTTATATATATATTGTAAAATCGTATTTTTTTTAAGATTTGCTTAACCGATCTTATATTATAACCTTTGATATTTATTAGTTGGAAGGGGATATATATATTGTCTAGGGATGATAAAGTATATTTGCTAATGTTTGTATTAAGTCCCATCGAATATACTTTCCCTCCTTAATAAAAAAATATTTATATGCAGATTCAGGATCTTAACTAGATTATTTTTATATAGTTTAAGCCCATTTTATTAGCATACTTATAATGCTAATTTTAAGAACTGTTTTGAATTAGCTTGACAGATAAAAGCTATCTGTTTTAGGCGCAATTAATTATATGCATACTTATTGCTTTTTATATATATATTGCGTGCATTGCGGGTGTGTTTTTTATATAGTACACTTATATGTGTTACGTTTTGCTGCCTCTGACAAGGGTTCACGGTAACAAACCGCCCCTTTATTTAGTTCGGGTTATGGCTATCTTCATTAGAACTGGGGGCGTGAGGACCCAGATTATTTTTCCATAAAGCCAATCCGACATCCTGAACTTTATGTTCATATATCAATAGCAGCAAACCGTCGGTCTCAGAGTAAACCGAGCATTTGATGCTGAAACTCTTGAAGAATCACACACTCGCACTGCAAGTTTATTTCTTTAATATTTTAATATAGCGCCATAGCGCATATATGTGGACCTAATGGTAACCAGTTCTTTTTCCCATATTAATTAATCATTCAGCTTTAGACTGGAGTTTGAATCTGGTTATCAGTTTGAATCTGCATGATTCTGAGTTTATTTAGTTGCTCAGTTAATTAGTATATATAACAGTCTTTAAAACTGGCTGTACTCATCATCATCTCTACTAAGGTATCAACTTCTAACTTAAGCAAGTCAAGTTCCTCAGATAAGCATATTAAATAATTAGGCATGACCTCTATAACTCACACACACATGTATTGTAAAATGTTTAAAAGGGAACAGATGTACTTGATAACAGTTCCAACTATTGTAACATGCTTGCCTGTGTTGAATACCTTGTGAAGATTATACAATCCCTGCCATTATGATATTTTGTGTTAGATCATTTGTTATTGTTTTAATAAATCTTTTTTAAATATAAACTGTTGTATATCTTTCTTGCTCAGACTCTAGATCAAACCAAACCACAGTATCTTATCCAATCCATAGTATTTTATCCAATCCACAGTATATTATTAAATGTCACAGTTCATTACTCCAATTTCTTAATGAGTTTATATGCTATATGTGTATGTCTAGTATATAAGATTAATAGAGTGTCAAGTGTTATATATATCACTTATTTAGTTAGGTTAGTAATACCTTAAGTCTCGTGTTTCTCCCTGTTCTATGTCGGCACGCGGTTAAATGAGAACTGAGTGTAGCCCCAGGAATGTCACTCATAAGGTGTTAAATTTGGAGTACTGGCAGATGAGTTGGAGTTTGGTCGGATTAGAGGTCTCAACCACCTCACTACGGTCAGCTTTGGTATATTTTTCTTGGGCTCTGAATTTTGTTGCATGAGTGTACAAATCTGACTGTTACAATATATATATATTTACATTCGAATATCAACCTTTCAAGCTAATTGTGCAAACACTTTGAGAGTGTTAATAATAAATGAATACATTCTCACCAGTACAAGATATAGTATTTATGCAGGAATAAAAAGGAATCCTCTTATTCCTACGACTCAAATATTTATATATGAGCAAATCTGAAGTACTTGCTCATATATAAATATTTGAGTCATAGGAATGAGAGGATTCCTTTTTATTCCTGCATAAATACTATATCTTGTACTGGTGAGAATGTATTCATTTATTATTAACACTCGCAAAGTGTTTGCACAATTAGCTTGAAAGGCTGATATTCGAATGTAAATACAAGTGTATACAGATGCTATATAAAATAAATGCTTATTTAAATATATATATATATATTGTAACGGTCAGATTTGTCTATCTCATTAACACTGCAGAATTCAAACCCCAAACATGAAACTAAACACTCTAGGAGGGGTTGCCTTCTAGATATCCTAGGTTCGAATCTAAAGTCTAAATTCCACAGTGCCACCTACATGATAATGCACCTGATGCTACTAATAATATAACCTTTTTAACTGGTGCCGGTGATCAGGGAGAAACTAAGAGACTCTATACTACACTATAAGCTTGGGTTTGCTAACTAAACATCTATAAATGGCACAAAAGAAATGTATGACAGATATAGACTGAGACAGTGATATAGATCAAGAAAATAAAGAATCAAAATTTAGTAAATTTAAAAGATTTATTACAGTCTCAAAATATATATAATACACACACTGCCTGCATATGTTAGACAGTGATGTTTACTAAGATTGTGTTTTAAAACAATATTAATGAACATTTACATTTATAGGTTATTAATGCATTCTCTATACCTTGGGCTAATACAATAATATTATGATAATGTGCCTAAGAAAGTTTGCGAGGATATGCGAGGTGTTTTAAGTAAATATCAGAAATAATTGAATAAAAGGGTTTGACAACAGTGAAATTTAATATAACATTTCTTGAATTCGAGAATAGAACGGACTGATGCTTGTTAAACTATTAGGTGGGGAAGTGATTAAGGCATTTATATTCATAGAGATAATTAAATTACATTGGGAGGATGGTGGTGCTAGTGAGGAATTTCTGTAAAGGATGGAGGGTGTGATACATTTAAACCACTGGAACTTTGCAAAATAAACAATTATATAATAAATAAGTGAAATAAAATACGGAAAGCGTCTTGCCCTAAATCTGTAGGAGGTGGTGTCACATGGCAACCCAAGTCTAGACTCATCCAAATTTTAGCGACTTTGTGACAACAGTGTAGAATTCCCAGGTGTGACAATTTCGAGTACACACTCTGACTGGGAACCACAGAAAGTGAAGGGGAAACGATCTTAGTTGTTTAAAGCCCTTTGGAGGAGCAAAGCGATCTCAGACACCCAATACACCTACTAGCAATACTCAAATAAAGTATATAAAATATTTTTAAAATGATTCATTTAGCTTGATAAAGCACACAATCAATTCCCCAAATAGTTATTTTAAGAAAGAAAGTCTGCACATTCTCAACCTCAAAATTATAAGCTTGGAAATTTAAGCAAAACAATGAAACATATTTAAAGTGGGAGAATGCATGATTGCAGAGTTTTAAAAGAAAATATAAGTTAATTACACAATCATGCATTTATTAAATATTTACTCATTGACCTCGCACATATTCTCATGTTAAAACCAATAAACATGTGGATTTTAACTACAAAAATCATTAAATAATGGAATAATAGTAAGATAGCCCTCGAACGAGCGATTCAACAAGATAATAAAATGGGACAAATTTATAATTTAAAATGCCTTAATGGCAGCATCTTAATTTAAATAAAAGAGAGTAATTTGCTCGATCAATGGCTATGCTGACCATCATAATAAAAGAAAAACAGATTAAATACAAAATATTAACCCAAGTATAGAGATAGAATACACTAATTAAGTAATAGAATTTAAATAAATGAGTACATAATTATAAGATACAAAAAAACCCCATAAAATTAGCTATAGCTTGAAAAGAGAAATATATGATCACAAGAGCTCTTGGATTAATTTTGGGTTACCTTGTCAGAAATAGGCATTTGAAGGCAAATTTCAGATGGAGACTTTCCACCTTGATGGTAGCAGCACTCATAAGAGTTTGGCAACAAATTCCAGTTACAGTTCATATTTTAGCAGCGGTGGCAGTTTTTATGGCTTCTTATGTGAAGGCATCAGATGGCATTAATGTGCAGTGGATGGGTATTTCCAAAAGGAAAATAGCCTTCTTGCCAGCTCTACTCAATCATCCTGGGATTTCCGTTGAAGGCTGAATGTTTCAGAGAACTTTAAATGCAATATTTTAGAAAACTGTAAAGTCTATTTGAAGATGAAAACTCAGCTTCAAATATTAAAACTTGTAGGATACTAGCAAACTAATAATAATCAGAATAAATCAGAAAGCTCAGAAAAAATTATAATCAGAATAAAATCAGAAAGCTAATCAGAATGAAAAGTCAGAATCAAATCAGAATGAATTAGAAAAATCAGAATGCCCAGAAAATCAGAAAGAATCAGAATACCCAAACAAAAGAAAATCCTTCTATATATAGCAGAACTGTACAATAAAAACTGCCCTGGAGCATTTCAAATATACCAAAATTTGCTATCTGATCAATGCTCTAATCAAATCCATCGGAATGTCCAAAGGAATTCAACAAAATTTTAATTAATTTCTATTGTTAATGATACTGTAGACATTCGGATTAAAACTTTGATTTCATAAAAAAAAAAACTTTTTCTAATTAAAAACTACCTTAAGTGGACATCTGCTGTATTTTTAGATAAGCTACTAGAACAGATTAATTAAACTATTGTTTCTTACCAACCCTCATTTATTTTAAACAGAAAATATGTGGTGTGATTTTAAAATCTAAAAACAAAATTATTTTACTTTTAATTTTCATTGTTTAAATCTACTTATGAGACGAATATAATTTTATTTTAAACTAAAACAAATATTACGAATGTAATATCTTTTTATAAATAGATTTAAACAGAAATAATTTTAAACAACAAATTATTATTTTACCTAAGGTTTTGAAAATAAATATATCACAGTGTGTGTTCAATTACGACCTATATAATCTACTTTAGAAACAAATCTCTTTTACGTGTACATACACATAATTTACCATATTTATTTATCCTGGGAATTAGAAACACAAATATATATAACAGGACATTGTACTCGTGGTTTAAAATTGGGTGGGATTTTCAGCATATAAGCGCATTGCAGACACACTATGATACACTTGGGTTTAAACTAAGGTATGAGGGTAGGAAAGATGTGAGAAAAGGTGAAACAAAGATCTGCAAAGTAAATCTTACTGTTTCAATATGTAAAATTTCTCCTATCTAACATAATTTACAATTATAAATAATTGTTTAATGGTACTTTAAGATGAAGATGGGGTAAAGAAAAACGTGCTATTGTGAGATTGCGTTCTTCCCTAACATGTTGGCACAAGACCTCTATTTTCATTCTACTTTATTGTAACATGCAAGAAGATGCCTGTGGTCCAAAATAGGCATGCACAGAAATGTGTTTACTATACATGATGCCAGGAGACACCGCTGCGTGATCTATCCTTGCCAAGGAAAATGATTTACTGAGCTAAATTGCTGTTGGAAAGTAACGCACCTAACCATCAACTACCACTACTACTAGGACGATTTTATGAACTTTGTCCCAACTATTATTTTGATCAAAAAATTAATGTTATAAATTTTTGTTTGATTTTTCTTTTATCTGTGTTATATCTTCATACTCTGGTGGGGCACTTCACAGACTATGCTGCTAGAAATTTTCTTTTTCAGAGTTAGCAGAGATTAACTTAACTATTTTTTTATATTGTAAATAAAATCTAGGTCAGCTCAGTTTCCCACCTGCTTCACATCAGGTTATCTATGTATATATTAAGATAAGATTTCCATTTATTTTTACAGATTAAATCACAACACTTGGTAAATTACAGAATTCATCTTATATGTTTTATATTGTTGATAATTAACCAATCATTCTAATTTTTCCAGTGTGATTGACTAATCAACTAGTGTAAATTCCTATACCTATCCTATATATATATATATTGTGTTTTTCTGAAGGTTTGTGATGATGGTGTTCTAGCTGTATTTTTATATTGGACTATTTCCATCATCTAATATGTGTGTTGAATGTCTTTAGAAAAGTTTTAATTTTTAGTTAAATATTCCAAATGCATTCAACTGTTAGTAATATCACAGCAAACAGGTTAGTATATGCACCAATTGGTGAGACCAGCTGTCCCATTCAAAAGCGCTTGCAAGAACATAAACTGATGATTAGAAGAGAGAAAACAGATGTGTCTAAGGTAGCAGAGCATGTATGGACCAATGAACATACGTTCAATTGGGAAAATACAAAAATATTGGATAAAGAAGAAAAGGTACAAAGAAGAAAATTTAAAGAAGCTGCTCACATGACAATGGCAAAAAATCCCATAAGCCAACCTAGTGTGACTATACATAATGTATGGAAATCACTAATCAACTTTGCTCTGAGAAAAAAGTGGAGAAATCAGGAGGAACCTCATAGATAAGTATATGAAATTACTACATACTGTTGCCTTTGGCAGGATGGCTCAGTTGGTTAGAGCGTTACCTTAAATTTCAATAATCAAGAATCTAAGGACCCAGGTTCGAATCCCATGCTAGTACTGTCACTGGTCAGGCCAGCAACACCTGAAGAAGAGGGGAGAAAAATACCTCTCGAAACGTTGTGCGTATACTAATCTGTTTGCTGTGATATTACTAACAGTTAGTGCATATACTAACCTGTTTGCTGTGATATTATTAACATTTGTTTGCTGTGATATTACTAACAGTTGGTGCATATACTAACCTGTTTGCTGTGATATTACTAACAGTTGAATGCATTTGGAATATTTAACTAAAAATTAAAACTTTTCTAAAGACATTCAACACACATATTAGATGATGGAAATAGTCCAATATATATATATATATATATATATTCCTATACCTATCCTATATATATATATATAAAACTTAAACCAAATAGATTGCTTTGCGGAAATCAATAGATGTTTAATTTAGCTAGTCAGCATCACAATCATTTTAAATCATTAATGTTTTTTTTTCTTGTACAGTTCATGATTTGTAAATAATGAGCATCATAGATGGATTTCTACCATGGGGTAAAAGGGTATGGATCTAGAGAATTATTAGCTAACAGAATGGTAGAAATTCATATGTGACACGTGTATATTATTTTTTTATTATTACTATTGTTATAATGCTTTATTTTAATTTTATTTATCATTGTCAATAAATGTTAAAGAGTTTATATTATTCCAGTCTCTGGTTTATTGAGTTATTCTGGCATTCAATAGTTAACAAACAATTATGCATGCACACATATCTATTTCATTGTCATGTAATAGTTTTATAGTAAATCAAATATTTTAAATGCTAGTTGTAACCTATATAGAGGTGTAGGAGTTGCTTTGGGTATTTGTTCATACCTGTTAAAGGGACTCAAAGGTAATATTCTCACTGGGCTCGAATATTAGGGCATAACAGAATTGGAAAAGGGTAAACAAGTGGATGAACTAACCTAAATTGCATCTGATATTATTAAATAGGTATAGAGTTAGTCAATTAAAAGTACGTACAATCATTGGTTAGGCATTTCATCAAGTTTGCATCAACAGCCTACCTGAAAACCCAAAATCTGACCGTAGTTAGATGCAACTTTTTCCTTTTCCAAACCTGGTAGAACTCTGCAGACCGTATCATCAGGGCAATAAATCAGAGCACATTGACCCCATAGTCTCCAGACTGCTACATCTACATAGCATTACAGTCTACAGGCTATTTTCCCATCCTTTACATCTGGTGTGTGGGCAGGATCATAACCAGGCATATTTACCATCCATTGCAGTATTTTTGAATTGGATGTATAATATTTTCATTATTCATAAAGCAAAAACCTAAGTTGATCTCATGGTTTGAGAACTAAAATAATCTAAAAATATATTATATTATTGATGTTTTGTTTTGTTTCATTAATTAGTATTAAGAAAGGTAACTTCATAGTAAGTTTTCATAATATTTGTATTGAATGATATGGATGGGACAATATGGTATTTCATACTATCATATTGTGTAATGGCCCAATTGTATCAGTGGACGTTTTTATGGAATCTTGATATAATTGATCTTGTGTTGTTTGTTAGTAAGCTCTAGGAATAGAGGCCAATCTTATAATTAGGTTATTATATAATATTTTGGAGACATAATTAGATTTTATAGACCTGTAAGTACTTGAAAGAATAAGATAGGATGAAGATATTTAGATAGATAATCCATTTTTTGATATCAGTAAGTGCTTGAAAGAATAAGTCATGATGAAAATGAAGGTCATTTCATGGACAGAATAATAAATGCCTTTTGGATACACCTATGCAAATCAATTAGTTATTAGTATAAACCTCATGACCTAATTATTACACATGTGATGAAAAATTTTAGGCTAAGTACATGGAGTACATATTGTTTGTATTTTTGTTGTTTAATATAGCATTAGATCTTATGCTCATTAGCATGAATTAGGGAGAATCTTAGAAAGTTATCAAATAATTATGCAAAACAAATAACCAACGTTTTTCAATGTCTATTTATTATGAATAATTCATATTTTAATGTATTTTCATAAATATTTAATATACATGATATTTACCTGATTGATTTTAGATACATGGATTATTTAAATTTGATTACAGTTAAATTTACAAGGTTATTAATTTATTACTGCTTATAGGATACTATACATCTTTAATTTACAAAATAAAGATTATTGAATTTTATCTTTTGTTAGTAGATTATATTAAAGGTTAGGTATAATATAAACTATGGGATATAGTTGTTATTATGATAGCAGGTATTTTATTTTAATAACCTTATATTTATAATTTGTATATTTTATAAATAGTATATACTAAATAATATGTTGTATAGAATATATAAAGATAGACAAATGTAAGTCTATCTTTATTTAAGTGAATAAATATAAGAAAGACAAGAAGTAGTAGTATTTTTTACGTTAGAATTTTTTTTTTATTAGATTTATTACGTTAAATTTTATTATTGGTATGAATTATAATTTAATGTTATTTGAAATTTATTGTAAATAAATTGTAAATTGTTTTAAAATTAAAATAGTGCGTAGTTTTATTTTTTGTTAATGTTTTTTCATTGTTTATTATGGTTATAGTACAAAGTTTTTAACCACAGCACAAAGTATTAAATAAATGTATAATGATTATTGTGAATAGAATTTATGTTATTTTCAAAAATGCAAAGCCATAGTAAATGCTATTATTGTGAATGATCATTGAGAATGATTAAATCTATAAAAGGTTTAAAAAGTATTAATAAAAATGCTATCCATATTGGCGTTGTTGATTTATTTAAACTTGATAAATTTTATTGTGAATGATTAAGTTTTTATGTGAGAAAGTATATTAGAAATTTGAAATGATGGATTGTTTTGTTAAGGCAATTCATAAAATTAAATTACTATTTAAAGGTGAAAACCATGTGTTGTGTTTATTTATTCATTTAAAAAGAAAATAAGGAAGAAATTAATTTTAAATTGTATTTTTAAATTTTGTAAAGATTCATGGATGGTATTGTTATTTGAATACAATAGTAATAAGATATTACTATTTAATAAAGAAAGGAAAGGTGTAAACTGAGTTATGATAGTAAAATTGAATAATTATTTGTTATTATTAATAATAGGAAATTATTTTAAATAAGTTCTTATCATTATTTGATATTGTGATAATTCATGAATGTTTATAGTCAAATTATCGTTTCTTAACTATTGATTATATTTGGATATAAGTAAAATTCCTCATTATATTTGATTGTATAATAGAGTATCAGATTGAGAAATAATCTTACCCTGAGAAGTTTATTTAAAGTGTATTATAAAAAAGAAATAAATAGGTAAGGCTAAAATTAGAGAGATTAGAATGAAACGAATTTATTTTAATGTAGGAACCGTTAGTCATTGGAATATTGTTTGTATTGTCAAAGATTAACATTGGTATGGTATTCAATGCCATTGAGTATTTGCTTTTATATGTAATAATTTTAAAATTCAGCTGTCCCTATAGCGAGTATTAAGTTTCATGATTATTGAAAAAAATAAATATTGAAATTTAGTATTTAATTTTAATTAATAATAAACTTTAAATAGTGTAGTTATTGGTAGATTGGAACATTCTAATATAATTATAAAGATTGAGCTGGATTTTAATTCCAAATTAGGGTATTCAGTTTCAGGGATAGGGTACAATATATATATATTGTTAATAAGATGATGGTAATCATTCTCATTATCATTGAGAATGTGTTATATTTTAGTTTATAATATTATAAAGAATTTTAGAATTAAGGTTAAATTCGAACTATATGCATAGATTAACAATAACTTTCCGTGTTACCCTCATTAAAATATTAATGCACAATATTGTTATCTTACTTATGTACAAAGCTTAGATAACTTCAAAAGGGGCTTAGAGTGCTTTTACCCTTAATTAAAACATTATAATTTACACCAAATAGTATGTTTTTCATGAATGAGAAGTTAAATACTGGGGTAACGAATTTCTTCAATGTTAGCCATTTAAAATTTGTTTATGTGTTTGTAAATCTCTTTATACAAAAGATTAAAATCAATCTTTAATTATAAAAAAATATAGTATAATTGTAATGTTATTATTATAATTTGTAAAATGATAATAAATCTTCAAGTTAACTAAATTATATAAAATTTATAGTATCAGTTGGTAATTATTAAGTTATCAAGATTGCATTGTTTAAATTTGTGCTGCACAAACGAATAGCATGTCATACAAAAATAAATAAATAATAGACTCTGGCTGGTAAGAAAAAAAAAACGCAAAGTATTTTCTAATATTGGAATCCATAATTAACATCAACATGATAAATGTAAAACTTCTCTTGTTGTTTGATTTATCTTACAACATGGAATAAATTTTTAAAGAATTTCCCAAGCACTCATCTTAATGCATCTCCAGAAAAATAAAATATAATTAAAAGATTTTTGCCAGTTAGAAGTACATTCTATTTTTTATTAAATTTTATGTTATTGCCAAGAAATTAATATTTCTTATTATTTGAAATTAAAGAATAAAATATGTACAAAATATCGTTTCTACTACTATAAAAAATATTGATGGATCTATCTACAGTAATAATATATATATATTAGGTACTTTAGTATTATTCCTACTATGACATATTACTCCGGTGACATTTGCGCTCGGTAATATTTATTCAAAGTTTTTGTTTATGATGGCATGGTAACCAAGAATCCTGGCATGACTAATCTATCTCAAATAAATTGACCTTTTCTTTTTCATTTTAGAAGACATTAAATGATTGGAGTCCAACACAGTGACACCCCCACACACCCACCCAATATAATACATCTCTCACATCATTTGTAAGTAATATGGTTTTATATTTAAAAATATACATTTACAGCTAAAACTTTATAAATTTCTGTTTTATTTTTTTTTTTGATAAAACTTTATAAAGGCAGTCTCCTAGTTACAAACTTAATTGGTTTCTGTGTTTGGAAGTTGAAATTGTTTGAAAGTAGAGGTATGTAAAAAAACACCAAAAACAATTTTCAAAATACAGTATTTATTTTTTATTGATTAGTATCTGGAGTTTTGTTTATAAATTTATCAAAAATTAATTGAATTGTATTCTTTTTGTTCTCTTGATAAAGAATTCTGTAACATTTTGTCTTTTTCTATTGCCCTTCCTATATGAGATATAAGCTCTCTATTGGGACCACTTTCTTCCATGATGGTCAAAAATTTGTCAAGATGCATGAAGACTTCATTCACATTCTTGATTGTCAAACTTTTAACAATAAGTTCATTATCAGATTCTTCTTCATTGTGTATTTCATTCATCTCTTGTAGTTTAATCAAATCTTCATTTGACAGAGGTTCTCAGTGAGATTGCATTAACTCGTCAATATCTTCATCAGTGACATTGCTTGTTACAAATTCAACAGCATAGTCTTTTTTCAATTCTTTCTTCCAATTTTCTTGCAAACTAAGAGTCTTAGCTCGAATAACTGATAAACTCACTGAGATGGCTTTTTGATGTTGATCTTCAATCCATAAAGCCAAAGATTTCTCCATTTCATCCATTACTCTGCCATGTCCTTTTGATACAATCTTTGAAGACATATTTCTACAATTTTTAACATATTTTTTAATTTTGTTCGTTTTTCACAATTGTATATATTGTTGATCAGTTTAAATTACATGAACGTGAGATTGAAGCAAAAGATTCATCAGAATGTCTAATTATATCCATTTTATCTCAACCGTTTGAGGTTTATGAGACCTTGATTTCTTTTTGGTTGTATCAACTCTGCTGTTTTTTAGTTTCTCACTCATGTTTTTAATTAATAAGAATGAAAAAAATTCACCAATACGGAAATATATATAGTGTATATGTAACATAATTGTGCACAAACTACTTTTTAATAGAAGATGATCCTGTTTTAAGACAGTCTGTGACAATGCTAAAAATAAAAGTAATTAATGTCAGAGAGATGGGAAGATTTATTGTATTTTCTTATTGTTCTCTATAATATACTTTTAATTATCTTCTAAATTCCAAAGTTTATCTTTCTTTAGAAAAAATTCAATTATGAATGTATGTAAATAGTCTTTTTTTATCAGATACTATAAATTTGTAGCATTAATTACTAAAAGGAATTTTTTAATTATTAAACTACTAAAATACTATACAATTTTGAATATCCATTTTTTCTATAGTATATAGCACTAATTATACCTGAAAGTATGGGTGAAGATAAAGATCTAAAGTCCAAAAGTGATTACATAATAGCAAAATGTTTATAACTCGAGTGTTCGTAACTAGGGGATTTCCTGTATTACAGTGACTTTTTAACCCTCTCCACAATATAAATCTCTCACTTGTGAGTAATATAGTTTATATTTAAAAATGCATTTACAGCTAAAACTTTATATATTTGTAATTTTGTTTTGTTAAAACTTTACATACATATATATATATTTTTAAAAAAAAATTAAATTGTAATGTTAAACTTACAGCAATTTTTTTTACAGCTCACTATTTAAAAAATGTATCACAGTTCTTTTTCATATTTCTTTTTTTTTTCTGTAATGAATATATCTCTTCATCATTGGAAATAAGATGTGTTTTTTTTTTTTTAGATTCAAAGTTTGATATTACATGAGCTGGATGTTTATGATGACATTGCACTGAGAGGGGAAGGAATAAAAATTCACAAAAAGTGCTACATTAAAAAGTCACAACTACCTGTTTTTATTTAATATCATAACGTTTTTTTATTTCATACTGAATATACCTCTCCATTTTTTATTTATTTTAGATTTGAACTTTCATACTACACATGGTATGATGTTTACTCCTGGTAATGTAATATTCTAAGTTTGCAATATCTTTAAAATAATGCCTCCATAGGATCTGCAGACAAATTTTATTGATTAAGTTTGTCTGCACATTCTGTGGTGTTATTTTAATCATATCTCAAACTTAGAATAATACATCATTGGAATAATGTCATAACAAGAATAATACCAAAGTACCTAAATCTCTTATAAATTCTCTTTGCAACATTTAATTAATTCTTTTTTTCTCATATATATATATAATACATATTTACTGAATATATGTTACTTGTTAAGTTTAAAAAATATTAAGAAATCGATTCAAAATTTCTGTTAATTTTTGATAATATTAATAAAGCTCTTATAAATTCCATTCACAAGATTTAATTAATTTATATATATATTATAATATACAAACATTAATGTGTTACAAATGTTGTCATAATTTTTTTTACATTTAGCGTGAGATTACTGTTGAGCATCTTTGTTATTGCCAAAAGGATTAAGAGGTGGGATCTTTTATTGACAGAAGAACATGCAATAAAGTACAGTATTTTCAAAATTACAGGTTACTAACCAATAGAGGAGAATACTTCCACAGCAATGGTTGTTTGATGGCTTTTATAGAAAGTCTAGCAAATTCTTTATTGCAACTGTTACAAGTTTTATTGCAGTTATATTAAATTTATTTTAATTACAATCAACTGTGGTACTTTTGTGTAATTTCTTATATTTTTATAATTGTAACAATCCTGCTAATATTTGGATAATGAAAAAAAGATCATCAAAGTTAAGATTAATCACAAACTATAATAATCCTATGAATATGAAAAGTTAATGCTTAATGATAAAAGATAACAGATGAAACAAGATAGGACTAAAAATATAATCAAATTTAATGATAAATTATACTGATAGTCAGACTTAACTAGGAAAATTACATTCTTTATGGATTATGAATTTATATTAGGTTTAAAACCAGAGTGTTACCCAAATACTAGGGAATCCATAGGAGGATATTCTACATCATCAGTATTATTAAACCATGTCATGACTAAATTTGGTAGAGAATGAATTATTATTTCACTAGCTATTATAAAATTAATTTATATTGAATATCAGAATTTATGAGAAGAGAGACAAGAGGCTAGATTAATAAACAACAAGAAAAAATATTTATTATACAATAAGGCATATATAAAATATTAAGACACTATTACATTGACTTATAAAATATAAATACATAACTAAGACCATTCTTCAGGTGATCACACTCAAAACAAAAATTTGATCAAAATTTCCGATTTGAAATCCCTTTTTGTTAAGCTTAACAATTTTCTTTACTTGTTTGTTTTTATATTATGGAGTCTATTCTGGTAATTCAGACGCTATAAATCTATTCTTGGAAAATTTAGAAACATTAAATTTTCAATTTCTTAGCTGCTCTATATTTCAAATTATTGAAGTTATATTTCTTTCCCTCTCTAAAGACACAAATAGACCACGAGAGAGGACTTTATGTGCAGGAATAATTTAATTTAGGTAGCAGTTCGAGTTTAATCATATAACAGATTAAAGATAACCAATCTAGGCTATATTGTGTAGGATAAATGGCACGCACTGGATCTAACCACCATACGCCATTATGACCACTTTATAATATATATTTGTATAACTTGTTGCTAAATAAAAATAAAGTTTTATAAGCAGCTAGTGACAACTGCTAACCAAAAAACAAACTGAAGATAATGAGCAGAGTGTGAGCTTTTAATAAAAAATTTAAATTATATTTTAGTTACATTGCCATTGTTTTAAAAATAAGTAAATTGTATTTATCATGTTGCTAATCATTTTTTTAAAAGTAAATACTATAATATAAAAATCTTTTTTATAAACTTGATATTTTAACAAAATAAAACATCAATCTTTTTTGTTTTTTTAAAATCGTATTTTATTTAAAATTTTGAATAATTAACCTTTGAATTTTGAATGTTAAATTTAGAGATAATACAAATTAAAATTTTTAAACTAAAAAAATATCTTTTTTTTGTTGTTTTAACTTATTTGTCTATTCTTTTATTATTATTAACATTATTATTGAAATTGGTACTCAAAAGTAATCAGCATTTAACTATTCTTGTGGTCAATTATACGTCTTGCTTTGCAATTTATATATTGACCTCCAATCGGATTAGAAATAAAATAAATCAATTCAGTCTTTTGACATTAGATGATTTTATTTCTACACTAAACGTTAACATTATTTTTTTTTACATATACCCTTGATAACGAGCTAGAAATTAATATGAGGCACCAAATTTAAAATTAGTTTTCAATACTAAAGTAAAGAGTAAATAAATCCTATTTTAATTTCTGAAGTATATTGCAACTACATTACGAGCTGTGCAATGTACGATTGCCAATCAGGGACTCTTGGTTTGAATAGCTTTTTGTGAATGTCAGGAAAACTCTATTGAACATCTCATTTTAACCTATAATTAATTATTTATTATTTCATTGAGAAATTATTTTTACCAGCTAACTCTGTAGTGAACTGAGGACATCTCAACTGGGGTTTCACTTTCAACTTAAATGGGAGTTTGAGCATAAGCACATGTCATTAGTTTGGCCATCTCCGGAGAAAATGCTTAATAATACAAATATTTTCAATCCACAATTAGCATTATAAACCTTACATTCTATAATTTTACCCTTTCAATCATCTACTCATCATTACTAGTTAAGTTTTCTGATTTAAGTTTTAAAGAACAGGGATTGTATGTTCTCTTTTCTAATCCTTCATTAGCCAGTCCAAAAGCATTATTATTGTATTGGCATATTATAGTGAACAGGCTATCATAATTTTTTTAAAAGATATGTTTTTCAATGCAACTTACAGGATTAACCCAAAAAACAAAAAGTGAAAAAGATGTTAATATTAAATGGGAAAAATATTTTTTTAAAAAAAATAAGTTGGCTAAAATAGATAATTATATAGGGAGAATGAAATTAAATAGTAAATTATTGGAGGATATTAATAAAAGTGGAAGAGTTGGGGAGTAAAAAATTTTGGAAATGTATTACAAGAAAGAATATAGGGGAGAGAGAAATAGTATTACTAAATGATGAGGAAAATTGAGTAGCTCTAGAGAAGAATTAGAGATAATTTTATATAAGTATATAAGGGATATAGAAAAGATGTTAAACGTGAAGGACAGAGTGATAACAAACACAAAAGCATATAGTAATGGAAATATTAGTTTTATAAAAAAATGTATTTAAATGAGGCAAGGAAAAAATTGAAAAGTGATAAGGCCAGAGGTTTAAATGGATGGGCAGCAGAGATGGGGATAATTTGGGAAATAGGACAAAATTAAATCTATTCTCATGTTTTAATAAAATGGTACACAAGACAGAAAATCCAGATAGTTGGAATAATGCAAGAGTAAAGTTATTATTTAAGAAAAAGATAAGAACCCTGAAGCTGGAAATATAGTACATATTTCTGCTTCACCTAGTGCCAATGTCATCAGCACTAGTCTGGGTTTGAACCCAATCCTTATTAACTGACACCCATCTCATATTAGGTGGTAGTATATTTATAATTGTTATAATCTTTTGATTAATTTGTATTTTATGATTAACTAACCTTTTATAATAGTTTATTTATTTATAATATTTGTAAAAATGTATATTGTGTTTATTTTATTAAATTGAATTGAATCCTAGATATCTATAAAATGTTACAAATATTTCAAATTCTTTATTAAAGTTCACTTTCTTCAATTAATCAGTTGGTAACATTTTATATTTATCTTTTAATCAATGTACATTTGAGAATCAATTATTTAAACAATGTAAGATTTGTATGAAATGTTTTGTAAATTTCTACTTAGGTTTATGTCAAATATAAGTTTGAAAGTCATTGTACCAAATTCCTAAAATTTTTCTGAATAAAATCTACATTTTTGTTAATCTAAATCTTAATTAAATAGATTTTGTTAGTATAATGACTGATAAACTTAATATGCTTGTTGTTGTTTTTTAATTAGCAAATCAACCCTTGGGGCATGTTCATGCAGAATTATAGATTTCCCTCCAAAGCAGGCACCAACCTCAGAGAAACATTTAGAGTGATTGCAATTGGCAGTTGTCACTGTAGATTCAATCCTATAGATAAAGACCAGAACATATAAATAGTGGAAAATTTGATAAGGATGATTAATTATTTGTTGAGTTTATCTGAAGAGAATAGTTTAGAGATATAGTACATCATGCCTACAGAATGACTGTCTAAAAGATTGACCATTGCTTTCCGGAGCTTTGTCCCACCAGCTCATCAATGCCTTTCTAGTGCTTTCAACATCTAGCCGGAGACTGTCTATGTCAAGGAAGCCTGCAAATGATATGACAGTATTAACTGCCTGTTTCAAGCCAATGAATGCCTACTGATTGATTCTGAGGTAACGTCCAATTTGCCACAAGCCATTGATTCTATTTTACATGTTTTCCAAATCAATACTAACTTATATTTTATATATATATCTGTATAATGTTTATACGTAATTTTAAATTAAATGCGTCTTTAATTTTTCTTAAATTTAAAATATCAATTCTAAAAATCTCACATTATTTTGATGCGGCAAATTTAAATTAAATTTTGTTGGTTTATTTATAATATTTTGACTTACTGAAATTGCCAAGTACAAAACTCGATGAAAAACTAACTTTAAATCCCCTCCCTCTTATTTTCTCCAGTTAAAAATTATTACAGGAGACTTACTTCCAGTAAATTAATTAATAGAAAGCTCATTTAGTTTTGTACATCATATATAAATTTATTTGAATGATTGAAATTATTTTAAAAGTATCTTACTATTACCTCCAATTTAAAATAGCCCTGTAATTATTTCTGAAAGAATAAATAATTTTAGTGAATCAATTAAGTAAAATTTATCATAGAATTTTATCAGTATATATTTCATACATATATTTTATTTGTCAGAAAAATATTAAAATTATGATTTACAATTTATTAGTTTGATATTCAATGCTTGTCTATGTTAATTAAAAATAGTCTTATTTTGTAATCTTTGATAAACTATTTAAGAACTTATTAATAAATGAAATATTTGTGAAGTGTGGAAATCAATTTATATTTTAGTAATTTTTTTATATAAATATATATTATATTTATGATTCATTCATTAGTGGACTAAGGTTTGTGGGGACTTTCTATCATCAGGGAACTGATTATTTTAATCAGGAATTTATTGATTAATTTTGTTAGTGATACACTATCTATATATATATGTGTCTAAGGCATTAATGTTTTTTATAGCTACAACCATTCATTTATTATTTTGCTTTGCTACTTACTCATCAGGACCTTCGGAAATTTAACTATGAACAGTCCAATCTTTCACATTCCCTCAAAGTAGATGTAGTTCATACCAAGGGATCCATTTTCGGGCATTGCCATTTAAGATGTGTATGGAAAGTCCAGCACATCAAAATATTATTATGATTATTTAGAGATATGTTTTGGCTGGAGGGCCAGCATTTCTCATCATCTAGTTGCATTTACTAGGAATTTCCTTTAGCAAAACCACCCAGAGGTTCATAACAGACCTCATTTATTTTTGTTGTAATCTATAATAGCATACTGCCTTCTTCATCATTTTATATCTCTATTTAGCAAACCTGAAAGGCTCTCTGCCATGATGGCACATCCTTCACAAACCAATTTCATTAATTAATTAAATCTAGACTGTATAATTATCAATTATTTATTTAAGAACTATTTTGCCTTCCACACTCTTTATATACAAATGATTTTAAATGTAACAGTATTTTAAATGCACATCTTTCATATCTTGTAATATATAAAAAATAGATTTATTTATAATCTTTTAAAAGGGCTAATAATATTTTATTGCTGATTGATTTTGGCTGACCAATTAACAAACTTTTACATTGTTTGTCAAAGCCACATCAAAACGAATTAAATAAAATCACCAAGTTGTATAAACAAAGACTTAACTTATTTTGTATTAAATTCCTTAATAAATTTCTATAATAGTTATTTTAAATAAGCTTAGTTTGTCATCACTCCCAATCTCTAAAATTAATTACTCTATTTATTTAAATATTTCTTTGATTTAAATTCACTTCTTTATAATGTTGCCAGAAAGAATTATCATTATTACAGTTCACACCATTAGTAATCGATCAAATCATATCTGTACCATTCTGCAATCATTAGAATCCATTAAATCATTAATTTTCCATATAAACTATTTATTATTTTGAGTCTCTATGTGAACCATGACCTCCAGCTGGGATGGAATAAAACCAAGCACTGCTAGTGACATCACAAACGTTATCCATTAGTCAGAGAGGCAATAGTTTAGGCAAATAGGTTAGGATTCATCCTTGTCCTGACATATGTATCTTGTGCATGGTTGGATTCAATGTAATTTTGCTTGGATTATTGGTCTTGTTGAATGAATACATGATTTTGACCAGCACAGAGGCTGCATTTTTTTTTCCTAGAAAGATAAACAATTATAGACCGGTAATGGTAGTGTTACATAAAGTTTTTATATATATGGTATCTGAAAGGGTGGCAAAATGGATGAAAGAAAATAATGGGATAAATGCAAGGAGGTTTTAGAATGGATAGGCATATAGGATAGTTTATTTGTAATCACACAACATATAGATATGGGTAGGAATACACATAGATAGTTATATATGGTCTTTATAGATATAGAGAAAGTATATAATAGAGTAAATAGAAATTAATTATGGATAAGTTTAGAAAATTTGGGAATAAATGAAGCTTTAGTGGATCTTATTAAAAGATTGTATGAAAACAATTGCTATACATATCAATTAGGAAATATAGAATCAGTTTAAAGTTAAAAATAGTCAAGGATGCTCCTATGTCACCTATTTTGTTTTTGTTATATTTGAGAGAAATGGAGAGAGCATTACACAGATTAGTAAGAGGGATAGAGATACCATTAATAGATGGCAAGGGAGTGTATATATTATCAGGTCTTTTATTTGCTGATGATATCCTCTTAGGCACAGAAAGTAGGGAAGATATGGAAGTTATGCTAAAGACATACACAAGGGTATGTAAAATGATAGGGATTAAATTTAGTGAAGAAAAATCAAAAGCAATGATGATAAATGCTGGAGAAAGAGAAAAGAAAATTTTTTTATTGGGGGATATAAAGTTAAATATGCTGAAAAGATATAATTATTTTTGAATCATCTTAAGTAATAAGGAATTAATGGGAGAAAAAAAAGACAAATGAAGCAAAGAAAAGAAAGGGTCTGAAGCAAAGAAAAGAAAGAGACTGATAAAGAAATTAACAGTGTTTTTTATAATAAATATGATGTAATAAAAATTGTCTGTAAGGGAATGGCAGTAGCAGGATTAACTTATGGTAACGATGCACTAAGTGATAGTAAAGGAGTATTAGATTACAGTACTTAGAAAAAATGCAAAGAGAAATAGGAAGACATGCATTAGTTTAGATGTGTGGATGGCAAAGAAGGCAATTTAAGGAGAGATGGGATAGTCAAGTTTTTATATGAGAAATGCAAAAAAATGAAAATGCTCCGTAGATTACAATTTATGGAAAGTAAGAGAATAGCCAAAATAGTATTTAATTGGATTACAAGTAAAGGATAGATAACAAGATAGATGAGAAAGGTAGTATGGTATGCAGAAGATTTGGATAAAGACTATGTCACTATACTTGAAAAGGTGGGATAATTATGTTAGGAGAATTATTATTATAGTGGCAAAGAATGGGATAAAACAATAATTGCATTAATAAAAAAATAGGGATGTTGGAGAGATGGAGACCTAGTATGGAGAGTAAAAAGATGTTAAATATATATAAAAGTAAACAGGATATTGGGTGTGAGTTAATTTACAATAATAGCAAGGAAAGTAGTTTACTGTTTAAGCTCAAACAGAATCATTAGCAACAAAAAATATATACATAAATAGAGAAATGTAGGTGATTTAGTCTGCAAGCTATGTAAGGAAGGTATGGAAAATATTAGGCATCCCTAATTGAATGTAAATGCTTTCAAGTAGAAAGAATACAAATAATGAAGTTGTGGGAGAATAAATATAGTGATTATACAGAATGTTGGGTTGGAAAAAGATAAGGGGAATCTAGGCCATAGAGTAGACAAAGATGATGTTGTGGAAATGGGATGGAGAAGTATTGAGAAGAATATGGAAAAAACTTAGGATGGGAATGGAAGGAGAAGGTAAAGTGGCTAAGAAGTTTTCCAGGCATTCCTGATTTCAATAAAGGAGAATCCATAGCACACCACATCAGTATACCATCATCTTCAATTCTTGTTGATAGTGGTAAATTAAATCTTTCATAGCCATACACTGCCACAGAAAAGAAAAAACTTAAACCTTTCAAGGTGAGCTTTAGTTTTACTCTTAAAGCTTAAATAATCTCTTCCTAGATGATTTTAATGTCTCATTAAAATTTATCATGGTTGAAGGAAATCAATCTCTGAACATAAATAATAAAGAGAGTAATCAATCTTCAAGCATATTTTAATGCCTCATTAAAATTTATCTTGGTTGAAGGAAATCAATCCCTGAACATAAATAATAAAGAGAGTAATCAATCTTCAAGCATATTTAATAAAGATGATAACTTACATTAAGAATTTTCATCAACTATAACTGAAATTTGTTTATGCAAAAATATTATTTCCACTGTTGATAAATATTTTTAAAATGTCCCTAATCTCTAAACTAATACCTACGTTAATAATGGCAAACAAATAAATTCAAAAATGTCTGCTTTCTCTCCTATAACTGAATCCACTGAAAATATAATAATTAGAAATAATAACACCCATTTTACTTTACTTTGAACCTGTAAATAATTGTAATAAAAATTACTCCTATGATAAAACATTAAAAAATAATAATACAGGGCCTGAAATCAACATAAACTGGTCATATGATAATATTATGATCTTTTCAATATAGATGAAGTGTAAAACAATTCATTCTTCTCTATCACTGGATCAACAAATCAACCTGAAATCACTATGAACAATACTATAAATATTCTGAGAACTTCATCTTGACCATGCCTCCACAAGTTCTTAAATCTTTTTAAAAATTTCACAACAAAATGTTAATTATTGCAATTACTAACGCTAATATTCAAATAACTAAATTTCCTATGGATGAATTTTATGATTTTTTAACAAAAAAAAAAAATATGAAGTCTGACATATATGATCCTTGACCACCCAATAATAGATACATTGCAATTGAATGCCATAATATTTCTCAAAAGGAATTTTTAAAGAAAATATTTTAATCAACGGAAAAATCTTGTGCTATATTAATCTAGATAGACCTATATTACTATCAGGCCAAATAAAAATGGTCATGCGAACTTTACCAATGCAGATCTCCAATTACTTCTAGAAAAATATAGAACCACAGCTAATTTCTGATATCTGCTAGAGAAGAAAGCTACTGGGCCTGTACTAACAAACACAGAATTATTTAATATTACCTTCAATAAAAATATCTCTTCAACAGATATTCCAACACTTCATTTCATTGCACCATCATCTCTAATAATGACATTTAAAGTAATATCTTCACAATGCTTTCTCTGCAAGATCAGAAACCCTATCATTAAGGACTGCTCTAACAGGTTCTATAAGCTCTGTGGATTAAAAATGCACAAAACACATCAATGTGCTAAATCTACACCATTTCAAGCAAACCAAAGCAATACTTTCATATATAAACCAAATGAAATCATAGACATACAAACTCAATCACTCATAGATAAAAATGCAATCAACATCACCGAAACAATTGCAAATCAAGAAGAGAAAGAAAACATCGTCACTGAATCAATGATAATTGACTCAAACAGCAAACTGGATACTAAGTCTAAGTGAATACCACCCTCTACAGATGGCAACCAACACCATCAGATGAAAACTTCTTTCAAACAATTACAAAACTCTAAGAAAACTCATAGAAAAAAAGAAAAAAAACTATTCATCGAAACAAACCACTAAGAATCACAAATGCTTGCAATATCAATTAAAAATTAGATCAATAACTTTTCTCTGCACCGGAAAATTAAAAGGCTCAATTAACACTTCAATAAATACAGACTCTAACACAACCAAGAATAAACATTTAATTAGGCAAACTTTAAATAGCATATCAATCCTATCTCCAGAGCAATTAAATCTTTGCCTGAATGTTGAGACCCATAAAAGTGGCCATAATTCTCAACAGAAAAACAATCTCTACAAACTGAAACTCAACAAACAACTCTCAAGAACAAAATTACAGTCAAAACAATGAAGCTTAATAATAAATGGCTAAATTTACATTTTTCACCACTATTAGTATTATTCTTATAAAAATGGTCATTTATAAAACAAATTTAAACAATTATATTATTAGAATAAGTCCAGTAGATTACAATAATAAATCAAAGTCCATTTTAGTCACAATAGACACATCCCAAAATAACCATATAATAGACATTAAACCACATACACTTTATCAAATTTTCTATATTTATGGCTCAATCCTTCCCCCTGTCTTCCCTCAGAATTGAAATGCACCTCAACATCACAGGAGTTAATATAAGGGATATCAATTTCCCTTGACACTTTTTTTCAATTAATAGCTGGATTTGGTAATAATCCCACATTTGCTTCTTCTCTGAAACAAAATACTCAATAAACAACAAGACAGACCCTCAAAAGCTATATTGGAAAATTTTGTTACCTATAACTCTCCACCTCCAACATACCTGCTGCAGGGGTAAGAATTATAATCAACCACATTGCATCCTTTACATCCTTTAAAATCTTATTTTGACCAAAACATGATCATCTCTTTCTTCCATCACCCTGCTCTAACCATAAACATTATTGACCTATATCTTTATAACCAATTCTTATTTATTCATCAGATAATCTCTCAGATAAATGTAACTCTAGCCTTAAATCCATACCCTACTATACTTCTGAGAGATTTCAACATGTTGTACTCTGAATTTATCTCTAGTCTCATCAAAAAAATTAATGAGTGTTGAAGGTTTCTTCTCTAACAATGCTTTTTCATTTTATACCTAATAACCAACCCCTATTTACTCATCAAATAATCTCAGATAAATGTAACTCTAGCCTCAAATCCCTATCCTACTATACTTCTGAGAGACTTCAATATGCTGTACTTTGAATTTATCTCTAGTCTCATCAAAAAAATTAATATTGAAGGTAACAATGCCTTTTCATTTTATACCTAAAACATGCAACTCTTAGAGATCTACTCTTTTACTATAGGTTTTCTGACCATCTAGCTCTTTAACAATCAGCCAATACTTCAATTCAACAATATGACTATACTTCTTCTAAGAACTGATACCAGAAGCCATTATTTCTGGAATATATATCCTCTTCAAAAAAATTACTATTCTCTCATTACACCCCACTGAGGCTTGTCTTGCTTTCATCAACATTATTAACTCAGTTATTATGCATTTTATAAGCAAAAACAAATCACCCACAACCTTAATCAAAGAGCTTGATATGTTACACCAAAAATTAAAAATTACTCCATGTGATCCTGCATCTATCCCTTCTATTAGCCCATCTTAAACAACAATCCAGTAAAAAAAATACATACTATTTGCTGATTACATCTCAACTGAAAATTCAAAACTGTTTTTATTTCAACCTCATAAATAGCCAGACAATACATATGCTGGATTCTTTTGTACAAAGAAAAAAAGTTACCCCTTCATCTATAGTAAAAAATAATCAAATGGTCATGGGCCAACAAATGCTTCCCCTACTATTCTATCATTTCAAAGACAAATTTTAATTTTCTCCTTCCCTTATATAATATCTATCCTTTTGTATTCAGTAATTTTATCACCAAATTACAAAAAAAAAAGAAGATATTATAATCAAGCTCACTCTGGTCTCCACATGCAAACTCCAGATTTATACTCACACACCTAAGCTTCTTTACCAATACCATAACACTAAACCTACTCAATCATCTCTCAAAGTAGATTTATTAAATTGAATAACTATATCCCATGTCCCCTTAATTTCTTTCCTCCAAAAATATTCTTTCATCCCTCTAAATTACTTATTTTTATGTTCCATCTCCATGACTCCAATTTTAATTAAACCCATAGAATCAATCACCAAAGATAAAATACAACCTATCATTAATGCCATATATCTCAGATTTTCATTTCACAAAAAAAGGATCATCCATCAGTGTAGCTAATACTCATTAGAACAATTATAGACCAAGTGAGATACTTGAGGAAAACTGGTCCATTTGCTGTTCATTTGGTATTACTTCTGCTTTTGGCTACATCCCAATTGAAACTTGACTGAGATTCCAAAAACACATCATACTTAAACCTATACTATATATTCTCACCAATCTTCTCATAAACAGGGAAATTTACATGACCTTTAATGGAAAAGTACTCCCTGGTTTCAAACCTCACAATTCCATTTCCCAAGAATCCCCCCTCAGTGCATTATTATTTATAATGTATATTAATCCTTTATTATTAGAAATTGAAAACAAAATGCCTGCCACCTACATTCCAATTATTATTAACAATAATAAAGCATATTTCCAATACGAATCACCTAGTAATCTTTCTTCCAAAAAATTCCTTTCAGCTTTAATAAAAATTCTTGAAACCTATACAAAACAATATAAACTCCACTTCAGTCTCAATAAATTATCTACATAAAATATTTTAAATGGAAATAGTATGCCCTCTAATTTCACTGCACCTCTTCATAACTTCTTAGGTCTGACTATTTACAAAGTCTACAAATGCCATGAGAACCTCCATTCAAGACATGCTATTTATATCCATTGAAATAAAAATCAATTTCCTATCTAAAGCTTACTTACTACATGCCAAAATCATTCTCAATATCTTAATATTTCCCAAAAACATCATATTATGCACTAATAATAAATTATATCACAACTTAAAAAAAACTTCCTATGCATCAAATTAATATAGGGAAATTATAATGTGGCAATGAGCATTAAACCATGTTAAAACATGACACTAACAATGGATTATGACTCCATTCCATCACTATAATCCTCCTATGAAGAACAATCAATAGTCAAATTTCTCACCCTTTTCCCTGACTCTCAAATTTATTTTCATCACCCCAATAGATATACCACTTCCAGCTAAAAATACCTTTTCCAAAAATCTTAAAATTCTTGCCACATAGTCCATCCTCAAGGAACATAATCTATCAACAAAAATTAATTACTTGGAAGCATATAACCTTGCCCACAAAACTGAGACTTTACCAATCTCTTCTTCATCATATGAATAAATAGATTATCTAAAAATGTAAATTCTGATACTTAGAACTCAAATATCCTGATTTCCTTATTAAGATCAATTTGGAAGCATTATCAGCCTGTAGCTTTTTTGCTAAAAGAATGTTGTCTGCCAATATAGACTCAACTTGCCCACTCTGCCACAAAGAGGAAGAAACCTCAACATTTTCTCTTTAAATGCCCATTATTTCAAATTTATCAAACACTCATTACATATATCACTAAGTTCTAATTAACCTCACTCATAATGCTCATCAACAGCATAGAGAGAGAACTTTCCCTAAGCATTAGAACAACTATTTCTTATTTTAATCATTCTTCAGTTTCTTAGGTTTCATTTCTGCTGCAACTCAATCTCAAAAAAAAAAAAAACTACTATTACATTTTTACAACAAAATAAAATAAAAATTAGAGATCAAATTCTTGCATCCCAGATATATATGCAGCCAAATGGAGTTAATAATCTTACTTACACCACTGTATTCACTGGTCATTAAAAAGTAGGATATGATCTTTGCTTTAACATCCTATACCTTTCATTAAACATATAGATTTCATTATTTTAAAATTGGTGTATAATTAATCAACTACCCAATTGAACTCTAATCCATAAAACTAGTTAAATTTAACAGCACAGCTCATATCCTAATTAAGTCTCCTCTACTTATATAGAATTCTTTCTGAATTTGATGTAAATATATATATATATATATATATATAATATTAACTTCAAAACAAACTAAAATATAATATGTAGATATGCAATAAGTACTGTATGTTAAACTAATATAATCACCTTATGGGAAGCATACAATATAATCAACTATAATCAATAACCCATTAAAACCAGCCTAAAAATAACCAACCAAAGACTCATTACACACTTCAAAAGATGGAGTCTGGAACCCAAATTCCTTGACTTCATTATTAAAATAAATCTTAATGCGCTACCCACGAATTGGTTTCTTTATCACCGAAGAGGTTTTACCAGCATTGACCCTATATGTGGTCTGTGTGCTCGTGAAGATGAAACCATAGACCATATTATACACTGGTGCCCAAGACTTAAAACTCCAATTCCAACATAAGACCTGATATGATTTTCTCACTCGATAATGCCATTCATAATGGTTTTTTTTTTCAATAATAAGGCTTTCTACCTTTGTCCTTTATTCCATGTGGATAGTCAGATGCAAAAGTCTCATGGAATTACCCCCGCCACAAATCATACCATTGTTCTATCAAACGCACAAAAAAATCAAGAAACGTGACAAGCTCCTTGCCTCCAGTAAAGTCTTTGCTGACACCTGGTCTTTAATTGCTCTTTCCTTTTCCTGATTATCAATTCCCACCTACCCAGCATTATAGAATAGTCATTTATAAAAGAAAATATTCATGTTTATATTAAAAATGCTAATACCATTAAACAAGTTCTTTGAATCTCTTCACTATACCTAACCACATAAGAGTATATCATTGTGCTCTCATAACATAATCTAGCCAGATGACATATAGAACATTATATAATCATATTATTGTACAATTTATTCATTTATTTATCCTTTATTAGTATGTAATCACTATTTATTGTTAATAAAATTTTTATTGAAATGAATATAATCCATGTAATCGCTTATTTCAACAATAAAATTTATTCTAAAAATAAGTGCTTAACATTGCCAAAAATGCTCCAGGCAGTTTTGCCCAGATCAAAAGATCCAAATTCCCAGAGTCAATCCCCAATTGAGAAACACACTTCATTTCAATTTGGTCAATTGTTGAACTCTGCATGCCATTTTGATTGTTCAAATAAATAAATAATATGTAATCAAAATTTGTTGTATCAATATGTAAATTGTTCTTGAAATAATTGAATTTTTTAAATAATAATTTATTTAAGATTTCGCCCACTCTGTTTAATAAATAAAAAAATAAAAAATCAAATTAATTGCTTAGAAAGTTAATGTGACATATGAGCATGAAAAATGCCTATACTAAGTGGGGTACTGATGTATGAGAAAAACTAACAGAAATGTTCACTATTAATAAAACATACTGTTAGAAAATAGTCAAAAGATTAAAAAAAAGTTTGTTTCTGAAAAAAATAAATAAAAACAATGCTATGAATAATACATTAAGTCAAATGTTGATTATTTATTTCAGTGATAGTATAAAATGATTAATTTATGATACATCATTTCTTTACAAAGTTTTTTTAAAATCAGAACAATAAACAGGTTAAAAAATTCATATGATCCAATTTTTTTATAATTTTTAATAATATGCGAAGTAGTTGTAACAACAGATGCTATTAAATTTTTATTAGTGCTGGAAGTTGAAGGCAAAAATTAATATTGTTGCTTTGACGATCAATACTAGGTTAGGTCGTTTGAGTTTAATGCATTTTTTTAAAAAAAAAAAGTATTTAAATTTATTTTTGCATTATGTTCAAATCATATTTTAAAAAAATAACCTACACAATTCAAAATTATTTTCTAAAGATAAAAAATTGCATTTTACAACAAAAAATCAATCGTTATATAATACAAAGACTTTTAATTATGATATGTGATTGTTCTAAGAAAGATGTAAATTCCAAATAGTCTCTTGACCAAAATACAGTTTTCAAGCAATTGAAAAAATGTAGAGAGATTATTGGACTAATCTATATATATTGGAATTACAGTAATCAATATGTATATATTATTAGAATTGGTTTTCAGAATATAGCTCTAGACATCTGAGTCTTAAAAAAAACATATATCAGTGGTATTCAGTCTTTATTGATATGCAAATTACTTTTTTAATGTTATTACTAAACAATTCAGTCTGCTCTCTGAAATTTACTTTAGCTAAAAAAATAAGGCATTCAAAAATCAAATGAAATTAATATACAAACACATTTGATAACTTAGATGATATATTTTACCCCTTAATAATATAAATGAATAATTAATTTGTAGAAAGCCATGTGGTATTTGAGCATTAAAAATGACAATTTGAGTTTTGATCCAGATATCATTTCAATCCTGATTTTGCTACTCTATCATTGTGCTGAATTGCATAGGGATTTATTTATATAGAGAGCAAATTTAGTTAGGCTTTAGAATCACACAACATATATATTTACAAAAGGTGAAAAACAGGCATGCATAGACCTCAATATTTTTGGACAAGATATGATTTTAGACGGAAAAGATCAGTTATTTTGTGAGAAAAGAGATCGCATGAAGAAAAGATAAAAGATGTGTGATTCATTGCACATTTAGAAAATGTAATGCAACAGTGACCAAACAGCAATTGGACCATGAAAATTATGTTTAAATGCCTATGCACATAATTTAGTATTTATTTTATAAACCATGGATATGATGCAAAACTATCATAAATGAATTAGCAAATAACCGAGTCTATGCTATTAGGAAATAACATTTTTCAAGCATTAATACTTTATGTCCTGTTGTGAAATACTCTTAACCTTACATTTCATTACATATATATATTATATAAATTTCTCAGGGTTATATCTTTAAAAAAATTACTACATCATAACAACATATATGCAAATGGAAAAATACAAGGCAGTGAATGGCTAGTTTACATCATAATTATATTCATTGTTATTTTTGAAATAAATCTTGTTCAGTGACAGACAATATGAGATAAAAGAAATACAACAGGAAAAACATATACAAGGTCAGAAGGCAGTAACATTTTTGTTAATGGAGTCTAATAAAATAAAGCCTATCTTTTATAAGACCCTATAGTAACTAAATTTTAAAAAAAGTTGGATGAACAATATATATATTTTTACATTTTTCATTACAAAATTAAAATGTTTCAATGCCACAGTGTTTTCTACAATTTCAAATGCAGAATTTAGAATTTTAACATTATTGGGAAAGCAACTGATAGATCATGATTGTCTGGTTGATTAAAACTGATATAATGGTCTGTTACATTATAAACAGATATTTTATGGAAGGTATCAATATCAAGTTTCACATATATCCATTAATTTTCATTTAATTAGAAAAATATAGCAATTCTTTCTTTATTTCAACTTGGGAATCAACTATGCAATCATTGGCTAATTAATGAATATTAAGATAGTAGAAGCAATATCACCTACTAGACAAAAATGTCTGATATTTGAAACAACCACAGCTATTTGTGTAATGATTTTTCAATGCTTACATACTTAATCTTTCTAAAAAAGGTTTAATGTAGACTAAATATAAGTTAATTGCACTATGAGCCTTTGTTTTGATATATACCAATAATTTCTCAAGTTATCTGAATTTCACTTATTTATATAAACATGGTGTCAATGAAGTCTGTGTGCAATTTAAAAAAATTATAACTCCATTAGTATTTGTGATAGAAAAAAATCTGTAAAAAGTATTAGAAAGCTTAATGTATCTAGTTTTAAGTAAAACTATTTAGTAACTCTTCAACGTAATAAATAATAATTTTTTGAAACTTTTAAAATACTTCTTTTTCAGAATTACATAACTCATAGCTTAGGTGAGCATCACTAGAACAGAGGCTTTCAAAATCCACTGTTCACAAGATTCTGCAGAAAAGACTTCACATGAAACCATACAAAATTCAATTGCATCAAATGTTGTTAGAAGAGAACTATCATGCATGGCAAACTTTCTGCCATCACTTCAATAAAAAACTTGAAAATGATGATGCATTTGTGAGTAGTTTAATGTTTTCTGATGAAGCAACATTTCATATCAGTGGCAAAGTCAACAGCCATAATTGTCAGATTTTGAGAAGTGAAAACCCAAATGAAGTTGTGAACATGAAAGAGATTCTCCTAAAGTTAATGTGTGGTGTGCTTTGGTAAAAAAAATCCAAATCATAGGGCCATTATTTTTTGAAGGTCATGTTATTAATAGTGGCATCTATTTATATATGCTGATGAATTACTTTATTTCTCAGTTTGAACAATTAGAACTAAAAGATGATACAGTATTTCAACAAGATGGAGCTCCTTGACACTTTGCTCTGTGCATCAGTCAATTTCTAAATCAGAAATTTCCTAATATTTGGATTGGAAGAAGTGGCTCATTTTTTTGGCCTCCATATTCACCTGACTTGATTCCATTACATTTTTTTATGGGTACATGTGAAAACAATAGTGTATGCAACCAAACCTTGATCATTAGAAGACTTGAAAGCAAAAATAACTAATATAATTATAGACATTACTGTAAATTAATTGGCAAATGTTTTTAGAAAACTACAAAATCATATTACTCTTTGTATTACAAGTAATGGTGGACATGTGAAAACTTAATAAAATACAATAAAACAACAACAAAAAAATATAGATTTTCTTATTTCCAATACATTCTACATAATTTATCACAAATATTAACAAAGTTATATATTTTTTAAATTGAAAATGGACTTTATGGACAGCCTGTATTCTAAGATTATTAAAATATATATCATTCACTTATTGTTAATTTTATATAGCTTTATATGCAAGGTGGCTGAATTCAAAATCTTAGAGGAATTCAAATTTTCTTATCACCATCTTGAATATTTTAATAAAAAAACAGGTGGTAGTAGGATATAGTATAAAAATTATTGTCTGCAGGAAGATTGATTATCCAGAACCTGATTATAAGTTTTTATTTATGTAAATGTTTAATAGATGTTTTGAAAATAAAAAAAACTCAGCGTGCACATCTTACTTTAAAATCACTTCTTCAAAGAGTTCTTGTATTAAAATTAAATTAAAGAATTGTTTCAATAATTTAACAGTTAATAAAGTTTAATTTTGTATATCAATGCAAACACACACACACACACATATATATATAGTAATGGGATGGGGTGGATAGATAAAAGGGTCTGGAGTGTTGGAATATCATCATCAACCCCAAGTCAATACAAAATGAAATATCAATAATCTACAAAAGTATATATAAGTAAGACATATTTAAGGGGAGCATGAAATCAAAATCTCTGTGAGATCATTGAGAGATCAGCCAGTCACTCCTCAGAGCCACTATGATTAACTATAAATCCACAAGCATTATAATTTAAAAAATAAGTACAAGTAAATATTCAAGAGAAATAACCACTCATCATCATCATTGATGGGAATAAACAAATTATTACAATAAATCAGAATAAAATCAACAGTCCATTTTGTGACTGGATCAGAAATGGGTCTTCTGTAGACCAGGTTAACTATTAAGCCTTCGCCACCTTTGGGAAATTATTTAAACATAACTTAGATGCACCACTTAAGTGCTCATCCATCAGAATACATAATAATCAAACAATAATGCTGGGACATTAAAACATGCTGATCATTATCAATGCTCAGGCCACTTGTACTGGCCAACTATAAACTTAACTCCTAATAAAGCTAAACTAAAATAAAAGATAGCGCATGGACTTAAAGAATATAATCTTATGTGCCAATCAGGATGATGATGACTGATCATCGCTGGATGCCCTTGATTGACATTTAAAATCAATTAAAAAATTAAAGCTACTCTCAGTCAGTTATACTTACCATTTTAAAATCCTACTTCTAAATACTTTGATATAAATTGGTATTTAATAAGTCATAATTATTACTTTAACATCATTTATTTTAAAAATCAACAACTAAAATTCAGCCAAAGTTAACTAGTCATTGCAGATAGTATAAGACACTTTATCTATTAAATGTATTTAATACATATTAAACTCTAGATTAACCCTTCTTTAGTGTAAATATTAATTTTATTTTTAAGTAGGCTAACTGAATTACTTTAACTTATACTATTGAAATATATAATTTAAGATTATTATAATAGTACAAATAAATGCCTTAAAACATATATGTAACCCAAAGAGTCAAATATATGATTACACTTTATATATATAAATTTGATTGTATATTTGGAATTCACATGTGTGTGGAGGCTAAGTGATTACTTGGTTTAATAATATTAATATTTTGTTATTATATAGATTAGAAAACATGTATATATGGAATTAAATGATGGAAACAATTAACAGTGACATTTTATAAATACAAGCAATTGTCTGAGATAATCTTAATTCATTCAGTTCATAGAGTATGTAAAGGATTTAACTGATAAAATAACTTGAGTAATAATTGAGAGCATATTCCATATTCTGACCTTTATTTTTGTAGAAAAACTGTTCGAAATATTATTCAATAGTTTTTAAAATCTCTCCATGAATCTATATATTCAATAATAGAAACATTCATATGTGATGTTATGTATTGTGGCTTCTCCTTAAACGAAGTCAAGAATATCTCAGCAATTATGCTCAGATAAACCTGTTAGCCACTTTATTTTCCATTCCCCACTCTAAATTTTCCCACATTCTGCTCCATCCCATTTCCACATAATCTTTGTCAACTCTATAACCTTTATATCTAAATCCCCTTTATCTTTTCCCAAACCCAGCATAAAAACCAATAATTCACTTTCTGTATAATCATTTTCATATTTATTCTTCCATAACTTCATTATATGTACCCTTTCTGTTTTCAAGCATTTACATTCAATTAACAAATGCCTAATATTTTTTATTCCTTCCTTACATAATTTACAAAATAAATCACCCATTTACATGTATATTCTCTTGTAGCTAAAGATCCTGTTTGAGCCTTAAATAATAAACTACTTTCCTTACTATTATCATATATTAACTCACACCTAATATTCTGTTTACTTCTATATATATTTAAACTCTTTTTACTCTCCGTACTATTTCTCGATCTCTCTAATTCCCTATTCTTTATTAATAAATCTATTCTTTTATTCCATTCCTTACTACTACAACATTCAACAATCCTCTTAACACAATCATCCCATCTTTTGTACAAATATACTGATATAAATTCTTTATCCAAATCTTTTGCATACCACATTACCTTTCTCACCCATCTTGTTACCTGCCTTTTACTCATAACCCAATTAAGTACTATTTTAGCTATTCTTTTATTATCCATAAACTGCAATCTATCAAACATTTTCATTTTACTTTTTGCATCTCATATGAAAACTTGACCATCCCATTTCTCCTTGAATTGCCTCTTTTGCTGTCCATACATCTGCATCCAATGCATGTCTTCCTACTTCCCTTTGAACTTTTTCTAAATAATTTAATACCTTTTTACTAACATATAATGCATCATTACCATATGTTAACTCTGCTACTGCAACTCTTTCCATATAATTCTAACTACATCATATTTATTATATGAAAACACTGTTAATTTATCAATCCCTTTCTTTTCTTTGCTTCATTTATCAATTTTTTCTCTCATTCATCCAAATAATACTTAAAATAATTCCCAAATAACTATATCTATTCACCACACTTAATATCTCCCAATAAAAATTCTACATCTTCTCTTTTCCCAGTATTAACCATCATTATATTTGATTTTTCTTCACTAAATTTAACCCCCATCTCTTTACCAACCCTTGCACGTCTTCAACATAACTTTCATATCTTCTCTTCTTTCTGCACACAAAAATATATCATCCACAAAAAAAAAGACCTGGCAAAATATATACTCCCTTACTACCTATTAACGGTATCTCTATCTCTCTTCCTAATCTTTCTATTGCTCTTTCCATTTCACTCAAATACAACACAAACAAAATAGGTGACATAGGGCATCCTTGCCTTAGCCCCATCCCATTTTAAACTTTCTTAATATCTATTAAAGCTTCATCCATTCCCAAATTTGCTAAACTTATCCATAATCTATTATATCATATGCCTTCTTTATATCTATAAAACTCATATATAACTGTTTACCTAAATTCCTACTCATATCCATAAGTTGTGTAACTACAAATAAACTATCTCCTACACACCTATCTAATCTAAAACCTCCTTGCATTTCCCCCACTACATTATTCCAGTAGAGCCATCTGTCTTGTGGGAAATTTATGTGAAAAGATTAAATATTTATTTAATAGGTTCTAAGATTGTAGCAATATTTTGTGTATGGAGGAGGTTCATCTGTAGGTGTTATTTTAAGAGTGACCTCTAAATGTGGGTATATTCTATAATGGATGATATAAGATTAAGTTTTTTGTATTGTAAATACATGAATAGAATGTAGTACTAATCCATTTAGGTTGCAATGATATTGCATTTGCCTGAGTGAGATGGCCTTTACTTTTCTACCCCATAAAAGTTTTCCATAGTGAATAAATCTTTGATGTAAAGGATTTTGTGGGTAATTTTTGTAATAACCAGCATGTTTATGAGTGATACTGTCAGGTATAGAAAAAGATATGCTTTTGAGAGGGAGGATAAGGTCCATTCTGTTGTTTGAATTAGTTTGTTTTGCCTTCACATAATCATGTAGCTCAAGTGAAAGGGGAATCCTAAATAGACTGTAGATTTATCCTGACATACATTTGTACGTGTTTTGCCTGTATTACACCATGCACATTTTTATCAAAGTTAAATTCTAGTTTATAGGTGCAAGTGTATTCATGAAATATATCAATTGTTTGTACTTGTTTTTTTTTAATTGTTAGAAAAACAGTTATATCATCCATGTAGGCTATGCAGGCTACATTATGACTAAGTGTGGGTATATATATATATATCCTTGGGAGTCATTTTTCAATGTTATTTAGTAGTGGATTTATGCATGTGGTGAATAGCAATGCACTACGTGGAGATTCTTGTGGATTAAAAGGAAAATATTTTCCCATTTAGAGTTATGTATATTTCTCTATTTATTAGCAAGTTCATGAGAAAATATAATATTGATTTTGGGATTGTTGTTTTTTCTATTGTTTTTATGAATACATCAATTGGTAGTGAATTAAAAGCAGTCCTTATATCCAGTTGTACTGCCATCAGGCTATCTATTTTTGCATCTCACACAACATCAATGACAGTTTTGAATACAAAAGCTTCTTGTCCTGTTGATGAACATTTTTTAGCAAATTATACCTGTGATAATAAAGGTATAAGATGTCGTTCAGTTTTGTTTTTTATTACCATTTCGAGTAATTTGATACTCAATGGGTCCATAGATATTGGCCTTAAGTTTTGCATTATACAGAGTGAAGTTTGTTTCTTCATAAATGGTATATATCCCAAATATATATCCCTTTTGATATAAAGTTAGTTATGTCTGAAAAGTAGAAATAAAATGGCTTAAGAGTGCATAAATAAACTTTGGTATACCCAGTAGTCCTGGATGGTTTGAATACTGGCTTATTTTGAAGTATTTTCTTAGAAGTGTTTGTAAACTGTTGTTAGCATATTATCACCTATGAAAACACCTACAATCACTAATGCTGAAGGAACGCTTGTTGCAAGTGGTTGGCCTAATGTCCATTGAATATATTGTCTGGACCAGATATGTGATTGTGTAATGAAAAGCTTTTCCTTTTTTGTAGTAATGTATTGTAATATTAATTATATTGCAGCAGCAATATTCTCTATAATAAAATATTTCACAATATAGTAATATATAGAAGAAAAAAGATTTTCTAATATATCAATATCCTTTTTAATTGACCATTACTTTTTTTCTCATATGTCATAGCATCGGCTGGGATGCGAACCCACAACCGTCTGCAAACAACTACTTGCTTGCAAGATGGCTGCGATGACCTCTCGGCTAACAATGCTTGACAATTACTTTGTGACAACTTTCTTCTTCAAAATGGCAAAAAAATTAATGAAAAAGATTGTCTTTTAAGTTGTTTCAAGCTAATATATTTTTTTCAATATATTATACACTTGTAATTTGATTTAAAATAATGTTTTTTTCCTTCCATTTAAATTGAAAAAAAAAAATAATGCGAAGAATGTGCTTGATATATCATTAAAAATAAAATTTCATCAGCTTTTCAACTCTTTATTCCGTTTTGTTTTACATCTATATATATGATCTTTTTTTTTTTAAAGTAAATATTAAAAAAAAAATACCCTGCAAGTACAAAATAAATAAAAAAGAAACTGTTAACCTTCTTATGGAATTAATAATTATAGTTACAGTAACTATTAATAATTCTTTATATTTTTCATTATTAAAAGTAATCTTTCCATAAAATAAGAAAATGTATAAAGGTTTTAATGAATTATTATTTAAAAAATATTTTAAAGACAAAATTATAATTAGAAGTTAACCATAATTTGTGCAATTAATTATAAATTATCAATGTCATTTTTAAACAAACATTTGAGAACAAGTTATTGTATTGTCCAATTATTTTTTGTTAGAGAAGATGTGATATCCACATGAATTTTCCTACTGGTAGATTTTGCATAAAAAATATAAAGTCAAGATATTTTCATTTTGGGGATACTTGAAACCTGAACTATGGAAATAAGTTTTTTTGTATATCATTTAATTATATATTTATGAGAAATAAATCTGTTCTTAAAATATCTATTTTAAAATTTATCTGTCAAAATTATATATGTTTAGCTTTATTGCTTTTCATAGTATAACTTTATGGTAAAATATATTTTACCTTTGCATCATGTAAACTGAAGTTATTACGAATTTTTCATTTTCAACCAAATAAATAAAAATTCAATTAATTTAAAATAAATTTTGGTTGTAAATGTCCATTTAACTTGACATTTGTCTAAAGCTAAAAAAAAAAAAAATAGATTAATGAAAAAACTATTTTAACAATGATTTTTGAAGTGATAACAGAAGTAATAAAGTCTCAGAAAGATAGTCTTTATCACCAGTCCATTGAACACAGAGCAGAGGCAAAAAATGAGCAGGAAAACACTGGACAAATGTTTTTGCTGACCACTCATTCTAAAAGAAAAAAGCTAAAAATTGACTAAATGTACATTTTGGAACAGAAATCAGATGTCATTTTAATAATGAGTGTGAAAAGTCATCCTATTTTTTTTATTCATGTTTAAATTTTACTATCAAAATATAAAAGTTTTAAAATTTTAATTCAATGCAAGACATTAAAAGTAGAAAATCGGTTTTGAAACAATTTATTAATCATTTGTCCTGCTTTCAAAATTATGTTTAACAGCTAGTGAACATTAATTAAAAGTTATATGAATTTGTAATGTGAGTTGAAAATATAACGTCTAATAAAATTAAGATGGAATATTTTGGAATTTTAATGTGTATCATTCATCTGGAAATTAGTTTTTTTAATCAGTATTTCAATATGCTTAAAGAGATTACATTTTCCAGTCATTTAAATAAATTTAAATATTATCTTTAGGAAGAGGGGATTTTTTTTAAAGTTTGAATTTACTAATGAAGATACATCAGTCACTATCCGATTTTGTACATCTGAAGATTTTTTTTTAAAAAGAATAATTTTTTGGCTCAAGAATCCATCCATAAAAATACAAGGAAATATTTTTTTGTCCTTCAGAAGAGTTATGATTAAGGATTTTTGATTTTGCTTATGGATAAATAAATATGCTGGTTGAGCATTTTTTAATTTGGTATTCAGATTAATTGGCATTGTTATTATTTTTATAGCCATGTTGATAATTCTTGCATTGGATTACTTCTACAGTATACGTAGAGATACATAAATATTAAAACTACAGTTTACCTAACTGTAACTATTACTTTTAAGATATTTTCAACTATTTTATATGGCTTCTCATTCTTTTTTTCTCTTCCAATCTTGCTTCTTTCAGCATTTGCTTACTCTCTGACTTTTTCTTTCTCCCTTTTTTTACTTTTCTCTTTAACCTTTGAAATATGGAATATGCTTTCAGTTATCAAAAACCTAGTTTGAATGTTAGGAAATAGATTTAAAATGAAATTTGTAAAGAATTTTTACAAAATAAGATTAAGCTGTTTTTCATATCAATGATCCAAAACTTTAGTTAATATATTTGTTAATAAACTTTTTATTATTATTATAAAATCTTTTTGTGTTTAAGTGTAGATATTTTTACATTCCACACACACACATATATATATATATTGTAATACGATGATGGTAATCATCTTCTTTATCATTGGGAATGTATTGTACGCTAGATTATAGTTATAAGAATTTAGAATTAAGATTAAAGGATATTTACATATTAGACCTGTATGTCCATATTTGCGAGGGCAGAATGCCGTACCTTTCTCCAGTGGGGAAGAATGTTTGCGTGGCAGAATGCCGTATTAAAAATTCACAATTTTTGTGAACATATTTATACATTTCATATTGTTAAAAATTTGATTGCCATATGCATAGATTAGAATTCACTCCCATAGTTACCCTCATTAAAATATTAATGCATTATATTGTTACCTTAATTACGTAAAAAGCTTAGACAAAATCAAAAGAGTCTTAGAATGTTTTTGCCCTCAATTAAAACCTTGTAATTTACGCCAGTTTAGTTAATAAATGTTTCTGTGAATGAGAAATTAAATATTGATAAAATGAATTATTTCAAAGTTAGACCACTTTGAATTTGTTTTATATTTTATTTGAATGGATTCAAATATGTTTGTAAATCTCTTTATACAAAAGATTAAAGTCAATCTTTAATTAAAAAAAAAAAAAAAAATTGTATAATTGTTTATTGCAATTTGTCAAATGATAATAAAACTTTATGTAAATTAAACCAAGGTATATAGAATTTGTACTATCAGCTGTTAATTATTAGGTTATAAAGAGCATTGTTTAAATTTGTGTTGCCCAGACTGAGAAAATAGCACGACACATACAAATAAATAAATAATAGACTGGCTAGAAAAAAAAAAAAGAAAAACGCTATCTGCATGAACTAAGGAAAAAAGAAAGGTATTTTCTAATATTGGAATCTGTAATTAACATCAGCAAGATAAATATAAAACCTATCTTATCTTATTACAACATGGAATAAATTTGTAAAAGATTGTCCAAGCACTCATCTCAATGCATCTCTGGAAAAAGAAAAATTAAAAAACTTCTGCCAATTTGAAGTATGTTCTATTTTTTTTTTTTCAATTCTCTGCTATTGCCAAGGAATGAACATCTTTGCAACTTTTATAAAGAATATTAATAGATCTATCTAAAGTAATGATAAATAGAGGGATTTGAACTTAGAATTTTCAGTCTATATTCATCCTCCACTCCATCTCAAACAACTCACATATATGTAAAAAAGATTAATGATCCACATTATACGTATTTAATGAAGAATCATTATTCATCAGTTGATCCAAATCATGATCTCCATACATATATACAATCAGTACTCGAATTATATTAAGATAGCAATTCCTTAAATTTTAATGAACAAGCTTCCTTAAATTTTAATGAACAAGCTTCAATCTTTTCACTCTTTCAACACATATATTGGGGATCATTTATCTTTTTCACATGTATGTGATCATTTGTATCAGTTGTTTGAGGTCGAGTGGAGGATAAATATAGAATGATAATCCTAAGTTCAAATCCCTCTATTTGCTATAGTGAACATTCAATATAATGAATGAATAAGCTAATTACTAGAGTAATGATATATTTTTTTTGTCTAAAGAAATATTATAACTTTTGAGGAATGCTATCCCCACAAGGATTCCAAATGATTTTATTATTCAATTTTTGATTATTTAAATTCTATTGTAACTTATAGCAATTGTCATAGTAAAAGTAATGAAGACTATTTTTTCATAGGATGCATTCAAAGCCTTCTTTATAAAATGCTATATGTATATAATCTACAAAAGAAAACATTGCATATCTAAAGAAAATATCATGCCATTAAACAAAATTTTTAAATTCAAGGACATTATTGCATTAATAGGTTCTACGGGCTCTCGTAAGCTTATGTTTTTACCACAAAATTTATAATGTTTGAATGAGTAAAGTGCATGTTTATTCATAACAATAATTTATATAGTTAAGCTTTATATAATGCAAAGAATATGGGTATTAATTGAAAGATATTATTGTACTTAAGATTTATTTATATCTTGGTTATTATGATATATAAATTTTTTATTTTCTATTTTGTTTAGTACCAGTAACAATCATTAATTGATGCTATGTATTTTATTAGTGGCATATCTATATTTATTTTTATTATATTTATAAATTACATGGCAAAGTAATAGTACTCAATTTAGTGATTTAATTTATTGTGTATTTTATATTTCTTTTTATGATTTCTTATTGTTAAATTTATTTTTATTATAATAAAAATATATAATAGTTCATTATTTCAGTTATCTGTCTGATTTCACAAATTATCTTATTAACCCATAACTTATTTTTTTATTCATTTCACTATCCCATCATTTGAACTATGTATGAGACCATTCTCTGAACTGAGCTATTGCTTGAAATGTTGACAGTGAAATAAGAGAGTATAAGGTTGAAGGCAGTCCTTATTTGGTTGTGTGCATTGGTAGCTCTTTTATAAGAGAAGATGTAACTGTTAAATAATGAAATGTGTGATTTATATATCTAATAAAGTCAGATATTCTATGGTAATATTGCCACACAAACTCAAATATATATTATCGTAGAATATCTGACTTTATAAGAGAAGATGGTGCCCTGAAATTCTGATCACTGCCAGGAGTCTCAAAATAAAGCTATTGATATAGTGATCTTCAGGCTGATTGTCACAAAAGTGGTGATGATCAGAAAATATATCCAGTATTTCAAGTACTCAAATAGATTAAATGTAGACGTGATCATCATCAATAATATCAAAAAAGATTATTGAGTGAGAGGTTAATTATAAATTAGTTAATGTCATTAACATTAGAGCCACTACTCATTGCATAAATAGTCATCCTTAACATGGAATCTCAAGAGACATTAGTTGTCACTAAGCAATTACTTCCTCTCTATTATATAAATGATGCCCAATGTAGAAGGATGATTAAAATCATCCATTTAAGATAAAGTTTGCAATTATCACAGTCAACATTATATATTTGTTGTTACATTGCATGATATAAATCAATTTATCTAGATAACTCTGGTTGCATAATAATATGAGTGGGGTAAATATGACACTATCTGAAAAAGATAAAAAATAGAATAGTAGCAGTATTTAGATTTCAAACTAGGTTTAGGTCTGGATTGATAAATGATAAATAAAATATGAATGAAATAAAACAAGAATAATAAAATAAAAATACAACATAGAATATTACTAGAATAGTAATCTTATTTACTAAGATAATATAGACTAGAGATAATTTTTTTGTGGGTCAAGCTGACATAAAGGTCTAGTTTAGGGCTATTGTTATTCAATATAAAGAGTGTGCATATGAGATGGTATTTGGGTAATGATATGCAATTATACTCTCTTACTCATCCTGTGGTTGGAATTCCAAACTATTTTATAACTGTATTTAATGAATTATATAATATATTTATTTAATTTTTATCCATTTATTAATAAATTTTGAATTAATTTTAACCAAGTAAGCAACAAAGTTTACTTGTTTTAAATTAATTCAAAATTTATTGACAAGTGGATAAAAATTTAATTAAAAAAAATAAAATAACAAACACCATTAACATTTAAAATATATACATGTGATCTGATTATACCTTATGCAATAAGTTCTCAATTGGCAGTAACTCTTTTGAATTAAATAGGTGATTATACATCAAACTTTATTTATCAAATGCTAAGATTAAAATGCATATTTATGTAACACAAACTTGAGGTAATACATATGCACTTTTCAAAATATAAGAGAATTCAGGACATAATTAACCTTTATATATATATATACAAAATATTTAACTGAAATAAAAAGAAATATACTAAAAATGAATCTACCTATTCATTAACATTATTTTAAGGGAATAAAATAAAAATAAATACTTGAAATTTATAATTGACAGATAAGATAAATATTTCAAAATTATAATTACTAAGCTATTAAATATAAATTCAGTTTTAGAAAAGCATAAGTATCTTATACTTTAGATATGTAAAATAAATCTTTACCTAACTGAAATTATACTACCATTTATATCCTATATAATTATATATTAAAAAATATTAATATTTTTTAGCAAATGACCTGATTAATTGCTCTCAAATGTAATATTTCCAAATAGTATCATAATTCTAATGTCTACTTCTTGAACCATGATCTGATGATATTTTGCTATTCTAGAAAAAGTAGAAATAACATGAAAAGTGATTAGATTTGAAACATATTTTATTAATTCTAATATTTTCTAAACATTCAAATTATTCTTTCATTTAGCAGGTATTTGATCTATATGATGTTATAAGTGACCAAACATTAGTTTATATCCATGACAATGCAATGTAAATATCATTTTCTTTAACAAGTATTTGATTCATAAAACATCACAAGTGATCAGATGCTAATTTTATCCATGGCATTGCTATGGAAATTGAACCAAATTTCTATCCCATGTGCAAATAACTCACCAATCTCATAAAATTGTATTGGCAGGTAAACATAATCCTTGTGCACATTTTCTGTTGTTATAATTTATATCTTATTATTGAAAAGTACATAATATTCATTTTTTCAGAGTAAAGAAATATTGCAATTTTTTTTCAATATAATGAATCATTTTTTATTTTATAAATTGTCACTCTCCACAAATCTTCAAAAGATCTATCTAGTTAATGGATGAATACTATTGCTTTCATCCCATCATCTGTTTAGTTCTTTTTATAATTTTTTAAAATTGATGTCAGAGAAACTATAGCAATGCTCCATATTAATGCTTTAGTCAACTTCAGCTAATGTCCTATAAATAAAAATCTTATTATATAAAATAATGACAAATAAAAAAATATAATTATTACATATAATATTTACATTTTAAAATACAAATACTATTCTTTCACTCCCACATAAACTAAGTAATTAAGACTAAATTACAATGGAAATATACTTTATATATATATATTTCAACAGAATATACAAATAAAATAACAAATATATTTGAGATATTAAATATGCTTCCCAGGTTAATGTATTCACTATTAAAATCAAACCCAAAAAATTTTTTTTAGAAGATTGATTTCAGTAGTGACTAGGTATGCACAATTTGTTTATTTTTATTAAAGTACAAAATGTCAACAAACAACACAAATAAAATTTATTTTTGGTTGAACAATCAAGTAAACATTGTGTCTGCTATTTATGATGTGTTATTAGATTGAAATGACTTCATATTTATTGTTGCCAATCAGAAATTAAAATGATTCTATGATGAAATTGAATTGATTATAATGTACCTATTCAAATCTGCAAACATTAGATGAAAAGTAATTACATAGAACAACTCATTCCTATATGAGTTTAGGTAAATAGGGCATTAAATATATATTTACATATAAACAATATATATGTTCACATTTACTGTGAAATTCCTATTTTTAATTTTATTATTAATTTATTTTTAATAACACAATTAATAATAAAAAATAATAAAACATTTTCATTTAACTTTTCACAGTCTTGAATGTTTTATAAATAAAAACATTCACATTAATTCATTTTAACAACATTTTTTATCAAGTATCAAAGGAAAAAAGTAAAATGTCATCTCCCATTATTCTTGATTTTTAATGATTATTAAAAATATGTCTTATATTGAGAAGTTGATTTTTTAATTTTTATTTATCATTTTATATGAAGAGCTAAAGTATCAAGTAATATTTTCGCAACTATGATGTGCTAAAGTACACATTTAAGAGGTCAATTTATCTATCTATGGAATTGACAGAAATGTGGGAAATATTTTGCTAAACTATGAAAATATATTTTCCACATAGTATTTCATACTATTTCTAAGAAAAGTATATTTTATATAATTATTCCAAATTTATTTTATTATAAGCGGTCAAAAAGATAAATGATTCTTTCTATATTTTCACAAAGACTGTATCTTGTGTTTGGAAAGTGAGAGTATTCATTTATAGTTAAAATCCACAAAGTGCATGTACATTAGCTTGTTGGCTAATTATTAATATTACAGTTTATACAACATAATGCTATATAAAATATCTTATTTACATATGTTAATTTCAAATAAGAATGATGTATCATAAATTGTAGAAAATTTTGCATCATTCATTCAGGCATAGTAAAAATTATTTAAAGTGATCGCTTAACATTTTCACTCTCTCATTTCCAAATGCTTAAGATTTCCCATACATAAGCGTTTGGGTCAAAAATATAGATGATTCATTCTATCTTTTCACAAAGACTTTATCTTGTGTTTGGAAAGTGAGAGTATTCATTTATAATTAAAATCCATAAAGTGCATGTGCATTAGCTTAATGACTAACTATTAATATTACAGTTTATACAGCATAGCACTATATAAAATAGATACCTTATTTACAATAAGTATTATAATATTTGTATAAAAAAAAATTTAAAAATATAACTTTAAAATTGCAAAAATTGAGAACTAATATTATTTTTGTTCAGAAGTTTCTAAATGAAATCAGTTAATTTCTTTGTCATATTCAGTGTTATTATGAAATAAAACTGTTTTCATTATTATAAACATTATTTACAATAAGTATCGTATTTGTCTACAAAAATAGGAAAAAAAAAATAGCCACAAAACAGGCATAAAACATATTATGCAAACTAAATTCAAACTAATTTTATTTTATCAAAATAGGCAACATAGTAAAATATAAAAAAGAAAAAAAAAAGAATTTATATAATTTAAAATCTGGATGCATTAAATAAATTTTAACTGTACAATAGAATACATAACAAAAAAAGGGAGTCTTTCTATACTTTCAAACATAAAAATAAACTTAAAAATGACATTTCTTAAAATAGAGGAAAAGTTCTAAACGTATAAATGGAATGTTTAAAATATAAATTCCGCATAAGAATACATGGGTCTGGCTTGAATAAGCTATGCATTATGCTAAAAAAGATAATGCATTGTTTGATAGTATTTCTGATTAATAAATAAATAAATACATTTTAAATTAGATGAAAATTAATTTTGAAATGTTAGCTTCAACCATCATATGCAATACACATCTACTATGGTAGTTAAAAGTAAAAATATACTGCACACAATAATTGAGATTATATATATTCTTCAAAATATTTACTGTTAATACATTGAAAAGCTTTAATGAAAGTGGCCTTTATTTACAAATTTTAATATTTGATTTTCAAGTTTAAAAAAACATTTAAACTTAGCAGAATAATATGGTTAAATTTTTAAAATATATACTTTTAATATTTATTTGTGTTTTAGTATATATTGTAATATTTAATATTGCTAAAAAAGTTACAAGAGATTTCATATCTTTTGTGAGTTTCATTATTTAAAAAAAAAAAATCTATTTACTTGTTAATTTATTTCTTAAAAAAAATATTGAGGTTCAATGAGAAAAGTATTAAGTAAATTTTAAAGATGATCTAAAATATAGATAACGCAATAATGGAAATGTGAATGTAAAATATGGATAAAATAATACTTAATGCTAAAATAACTATGAAATAAAAGAATATCCAGAAATATAAGGTTAATAAAAGGAAAGAATGTTTTAATATTATGTAATAAAATTAAGTATTAAAAAAAGAATTACAATATTAAAGTTTAACATTTACTTTTATCACAAATGTTTCATGGAAATTACAAGTCATTATATGCCATTAATTGCATATTCTTATTATTTTATTGAAGTAAAAAATATTTATTTTTGAAGTTGTACATGTAATAAAAATATATATAAGTGAATGAAAGTTATCTTTTTAACTTAATTCTTTAACAATGATAATTTAAATATTTTAATTATATTAATCATTATTATACCAATAAAAGCACAATAATTTTGAATTATTTAATTATAGTAATTTATGCAAAATTAATTTTATATCTTTAGAATTAAAGATTACTTCCAAAATGAAAATTTAGGTAGCAAAAGTCAAAGTTATCATTGCTCTGTGATAATCTTTTGATTATTTTATTTGTAATCTATTCGGAATAAAGTTTTGAGAAGAATCCTTACCGATTTTTTTTAATAAAAAAAAATCCTAAATCTGATTATCTCATTCACAGATAAAAATTTATTTGATTAAACCCCATCAAATCTAAGATTACCACAAATCATTTAAGAGTAATGATATTCTGCTTCTTTTAGACCTTCTCAATGTGTTGATTTCATCCAACTATCATATATTTCTCTGTTAATTACAAGCAGTAACTTATATAGGGGACTCTTATCATGAAAGAGAGTATTTGGGAATTATTTCCAAGTCTTTTAGAATTCTTAATAGCAGTTATCAAATCTCAGATATATTCTCAAAGTACAAAACTGAAAATGAAATCATTAAGAATCAAATAGATTGTTTCAGTGAAGAAATAGAAAGTCCTTGTATTTTGAAATTTTTTTCTGATTGTTCTGTAATTCTCTATGACATATTCTGATCTTCAATCCTAATATCTCTGTCAGTCCACATATCATTCTGCAATTATTCTCTAAATGGCCAGATTTTATGGGGGATATTTTCTTCCATTCTTTTCTTGCAGTGTTTAATTTAATATTTGTTAGTGTGAAATTTCCTGATATATATTTTTACATGTATAGTGCCAAAAATCTATTTCTGAAGTTATCAAGTCCTTTTCCATACTTTCTTTCAACTATTAAACTTTACTACTATATATATTTTTCACCACATATTTTTTTTGACTTTTCACGTATTCCATCCCATTTATCACTGTAATAGCTTTTCTTCTCAGTATGTTTATTTCTTCATTCTAATACAAGATCTTTTTTTTTATAATATTTAATTTTTTTTATCAAAAAGTTATTCCAATGTTTTAACCCTCAATGTAAAGAGCCAGAATTCTATATCAGCTACCTTTTCCTAGATGAACTGCTTCTAAGGAGCCTACTTATCTCATATGGGTAGTATTTTATTTCCCACTTACCTATTGATTTATTGAAGACTGATTAGAAACTTTCTCTTACTAATAATCCAGAAATATATTCTCTAAGAGTTACAAATTATCTCAAGAAAAATTGAAATGACCAAAATTAAAAAGATTTAATAAATTTCTATCAGAAGAAATGTATAATAATCTTATATGTATATGTAAATAATTTTAAATATTGTAAAAATGGAAAAAAAAATCAATATTATGATAGTGAATGTTCTAATTATTATAAAAAAATCATATTGCATTTTGGCATGTTAAATTTATACTAAAGATTTTCATTTCTACGATCTCTTATATATATAGTATAAGTTTAGCTCATCCCTCTCCTATTAATATATCTGGATAGGTAATGGTCTAATAAAATGAGGGATTAGATTGATGTAATGTCTACATAAGTACAACTACAATACCAAATCCAATAAGGCCTTTGAGCCTTCCATCATCAGTTTTTCAATGAAATAGTTAGATGAATAGTTGGAAATGTAAAAAGGTTGAAGCATGTCTATTAAAGTTTGAGGAATTGCTATCTAAATGTAAATAAAGTACTGATTGTATATATATATGATCTGGCCCAACAGATGAGTGCTGGTTCTGCACAAAATACATATATTGAAGATTATCTATCTTCTTTGCATGTATGTGGTCATGTGTATTTTTTGCTTGAGATAGAATGGAGGATAAATATAGACTGAAAAATTCTAAGTTCAAATCCCTATACTTACATATATAAGAAATATATATTAATTTCCAATGATTGGGATAATGGTTCTGACATAGATAGTATTTTTGTTGGTTGAGTATCTCCTTAATTCTTTAGTTAAAATTATTTTTTGCCTAGAAATCCTTAGATTCCTGAAAAAATTCCAAAGTTTCACCATGATTTGAAATCCACATTGTGTCAGAACAAATAGGTGCACTAACAATAATACGTAACGTTTTTGTGATTTTTACTAGGGTTTATAAATGGATACAGTACATTATGTATTCAGATTAGATAACATAAGAGAAAGTTAGATAGATTGAACAATAATAGCATTTTTAACTATCTTTTTAAATCTTCATATATAACTAATAGACATTAAAGAGTGGAAGTTTGACCTATAATTATTTGTCAAATTATTGGTTTGTCTAAAAAAAAATTTATGAGTCAGAGAATGAAATATCCCTCAGTCTGTCTTCAATTAATTCAAGATAATGTACCATGTTTTTCTCAATAATAATGTAAATTACATAGGCAACTATAGATGTGATTTTACCCAATCCCAATAAAAAACAAAAACAGAATCATAGTAATAGAAATCATAGTTTTAGTCAAGTCATCAACATATATTGTTAATAAAGGAACAATGGAAACAACTAAAGATAATCATAAAAAGTTTAACATGAATAAGTCCCAAAATAAGGCTAATTTGATATGTAATTTCTATCTAACTATGCAACTTCAACTATACGCTCCCCAAAGAAAAATGTAAACAAACAACAACGACAACAACAAAGTAAATTAAAACCAGACAAAAAATATATTTTTTTTTACAAATTTTATATTCAAGCAGCTATTTTTTAACACTCTGAGCACTGTACACAATTATATATATTAATAAAATTTATTCAGTTTATGTTGGAACGATACACATTTTATTCTCTCTTTATTATCCTTTCTGAATTTGATATGCAGTATTTTGCATAATAAATTCTTTTTTAGGAGCAATGTTAAAAATTTTACAAAAATTTAAAACATATTTAAAAAAATAATACTGAATTAAAAAATAAATTTCTTACTAGGCTAGTCTATTATGTTTCTATTAAAAGAAAAGTTATTGAAAAAAAAATTGCCCAATTTACTTTATTTTAAAAATAAAAATACTGTAGTTGGGTTTTTTCTTCTTATTCTTCTTGCTTTAGTAAAATTGTCTCCCTCAATTTTTTTATTAAAAATTATATTATTTTTAAAATTTTTTGTTCATATATAAAAAAGCGTTTATGTTATTATATATACATGCATGTTGAAAAGTACTGTGCACTTGCTGTTCAATAAACAATATGTATTCTATTCTAAACAATGTTTATCAACAAAAGGTGATCTATTATATGCTATATATGTTGAAGGGGGAGTTCTAACAAACTTTGAATAGCTATTTCATAAATTATTGCCTTTAGCAAATCTTTAGAAGTCCAGAATAATTAGTTATTTTCTTGCCTGTAAGTGCATAGTATAAGTAGACATTGCTGTGGAAAAATAATTTTACTCAAGTAAGAAATATCCTCATACAAGTTTTACCAGATTCTTGAGAGATATCAATTGAAACTTGTTTATAGTATCTTGTTTCTTAAATAGAAAGAAATTTTTTCAAAGAAATATCTGTCATCATGCAAATAATTATTTTTCATTCTTAATTGCTGAAAAGTTGTTGATAGTTTGTGTTTGAATTTGTACTGATTTGAAGATGAATTAAGCACTCAGTAATCTTTCCAAAAATAAATGGATGCTACAACCAAATGATCTTTCGTGATTGATAAGCATCACTTTAGCATAATTTATTTTAGAAATTCAATATTGTAAGCTTTAATGAATCTTTTGTTATAATTAAAATAATCTTAATAACTTTTGGATTGCTTACGTTAACTATTAAATAAACTTTTTTAAAGGAAAAAAAAAGAAGAGAGGACTGGGATTGGGCAGATGTTTAGAGAAATAAGAATTATGAAAGATATGCTAAATAATGATGATTTTAAAGACAGAAATATTTAAATGATATAGGAAGAACAGATGAAAATCAGAAAGCTTGGAGATATGTCATGATAAATCAGACCATGAAAATATAAAATCAGTAAACTTTATATTCATCTTTTTTAAAAAAAAAAATTTAAAAATGGTACACAGATAACAAAAAATTATTAAAATATATATATATTTTATAAAATATTTATTAAATTACATTAAGGAGAGTCACTTATATATGCTCGAACAATTTTTACATCATCTGTTGGTCTATCGTCATTATCAGTTTCAACTTTTCCCATACGTTCAACAACATGGATCCCTGCAAACACACGGCCAAATATTGTATGTTTTCCATCCAGCCACTGTGTTGGTGCCAATGTTATAAAAAACTGACTCCCATTGGTGTTAGGTCCAGCATTTGCCATAGAGATTATGCCAGCACCTAGAAAAATGATAAAAAACAATTATCTTCAAACTTAATGCTTCATTATCTTTTTATGATCTACATTCATTCTGTTTGTAATGCTTTTATATTTAATGAAATAATATAATCTTTCTTGCACTTTTAAATTAACAGTGCATTCTTTTGTTACTGTTTCCTCTTTCTAGTGATTTTTTTACTAATTAAAAAGCAGATGAAGTTCTGAAGAAGACTGTTAGACAGATGAAACTGTAAGGAGAACAGTAAAAAAATGCAGTTAATTTTAAAAGGACAAGAAATTGTAAATTATCTTCATGTAGGATAAGTAAGTAATTTTCATAAATATATTTTTATTGATGTGTAGAAAGATTACCAAATATTCTTTTGAAGTTTTCTTGAATACAAGGATAAATAAAGAAATATTCATATGGAGAAAAACAGTTGATGGTCAGTTCTGATTTAAATTTAACTTCTACATATTGTAAAATATTATTTCATTCTAATATAAAATTGATATTTTTTCATATCTACCCTCACTCTGATTTCTTCTATTCATCTCATACAAACTGTTTTTAATGAAACTGATTAATCATCAATGAATCTCTATCTCTTTCTGAGTGATAATATACATTCAACTTTAAAATAAACTATAGATAAAGTCACAGAGTTTAGAACATTTATATGCTCACAATATAAAGGAAGAAAACAAAACAAAAAATAATTCTCATTAAAGAGAAAGTAAAAGCATAATATCTAAAATGAATAATAATATTTTGTCAGTATGAGTTTTCCAAGTTTCCTAAGGTGCTAATCTTGACATTCTTTGCCATTTTATTGGTAGTGCCATAAGGATTTCCCATGTAAATATATTGCCACTCTTTTTCAACTCAAAGCAGCAAAAAAATATATATTAAAAATTTATCACACAATTTGTTTCTATTATTAAAGACCTTAAATTAAATAGTTAATACTAACCCATAATTTGATTATTTAGCTTACTATGGTATAATATAAACAAAAGCAACTCTCTATTCTAATGCCATTTAAAGTCATTAGTGATGACTAGATGGTAATGCATTTAAACTCTCCCAGACCAGTTTCTGGTTTTAGTTTTTATCAATAAGAACTTTGAATTCAAAACTGGTATCAATGCAGTTATACATTTAATAAATATCTTTTAAATTCTTTTTTACTATCAAGCTAAAAGTCAGAGACCTGAAAACTTTAAGCATTTGAATCCAAGTCAATTTGCTAGCATAGTTATATATATTAGCATAAATGTGAATAGCTTAGTTTTAAGGTCAATACCAATACATCTCCTGATTATTTAGCTTAACTACAGTATTATAAAAATAAAAACAATTCTCTACTCTAACACTTCTCTACTGTAAACTTGAGTAATCAGTATTACCATATGATATTGTGTTTAATTCCGCATCCTCAGATCAATTTTTGGCTTTGCTTTTCTTAATTAGAACATGAGGTTCAAAACTGAAACTACTGAATTAAAGATATTGACAGATACATATTTGCAATGGTTCTGCTTTGAAGTCCAAGTATTCACTCAAACAGACAAAAGCCAAAAACTAGTCCAAGAAAGAAGATATAAACATTCTACTATCTGGAAGACACTGATTAATTGAGCATGTAAGTTATTGTTTAAATAGATACGTTTGAAATTGTTTCCCCTTATCATTAATATATTGGCTAATGAAGTTATTGATGGTTTGGCCAAAAGATAAGCCTTTCTTGGTTTCCTAATTTCATTATCAAAATACTGTGTGTATATATATATTATTTACAATGATAACTGTAATAAACAAATATTAGAAATATAATTTCATTCTTTGTTTTTAATCATCTTTTTGTTTATGGAAAATCTGAATTAAGCTGGAATATGCTGCATTCAAATTCTTTATGCAACTCAAGATATATTGAATGACATCTTTGAAAGCATGATACAAATAATTTATTAACTTACTTCAATCATCTAAATAGGTTACATCCTAATATTAATTTATTTTACATATTGAGACGGATTAAACATTTTCATCTATAGATGTTCTGATAGGCAAAAAAGCTGTTAGTATCCTGTCCCATTTTATAAACAGGAACCTGCTCATACAGACAGTTGTTTACATTATAATTTTCATTAGAATCTATCTAAGCTCTTTGTTAATAATTGAGCCTAATTTCTATATCTTTGTCCACATCAGATCAAGATAATCTCTCACCTTAATTATTTATTGCATACAATGAAAGAATTCATTAGATAATTAAGGTGGGAGATTATCTTGACATGATATAGATAAAGATATATAATGAAAAGATGCCCTGAATGGTATGGTACAGTGATAAAAGTGTCAGATTTTGAATTGGATTTTTTTAATCAATGCCAGTTCTAGCGTTTCTGTTGTTCAAACTTTCTAGGAATTCCTAAGCAATAAAACCATTCAATTATTTATTTGTTTTTGATGACTTTTTTACTGCATACTTACAAGCTTAAGAAATAAAAATAATGTTAAAGATATTAATGAATATAATAACAAGCAAAAAAAAAAAAAACAAACAAACATGAAACTAACATATGAAAAATACTATGAATCATATAATATAGACAAAATACTTGAAAAATATGGTATTAAAATTATATTCCCAGAATAACTAAGTCCAAATATATTACTGCAATAATTCATAAATCAAATTCCTAGAGAATATTTTTTAAACAAACAATCAATACCCACTTTATTAACGTCAATCTATTGGTTGGATAATATATTCATAGACTTATTAAAATTTATTAAAATTTTCAAATTAATACCATTATAAAACAAATGGAATATTTTATTCCTAGACCATAATGCAAGTAATCTATGGAATTACATGCAAGATTTTCCCAACTTTATATCAATCACATTAACAAAAGACATAGAGAGAAAACCTAATAGTGCTGTCAAACAGAAAATCAGTTTCTTTTATCTTGCTATTCACACAGGTAACACTGGATATGTTGTAAAATTTTGATAAACTAAAATTCTTTTTACATATAACAGACTTAGAAAAGCAATAGAAATATATGAAAGATCCAATTGTTTTTTTTTTTATTATAAAAAAACAACAACAACAAACAAAAATATTTTTAAAGTAGTATAATATTTGGATGAGTCTATTCATTATAAAATTACATCATGTTTATGACAATTAACCTTTTTAAAAAAAATTATAAAGTTATATGCAGGTCACTCTTTAAATCTAATCATTAAATAAAATACGGCAAACAATTATTTATGTATAGTCAAAATAACAATCAAGGCTATGATTATTTGTAATAAACAATAAAAATGTACTTAACATTCTTTGTAGTGCTTAATTTAAAATACAATATATATAGCATATTTTTATTGTTTATTATATATATTTAGTTAATCATAAAATAAAAAAATGAAGCTAAAAATATTAGCATACTATATACAGGAATTGAAAATGCCAGATTTTTAGCAAGTTTATATGGTGTGCCAGTGCAAAGATGCAAAACCATCCCTGAATCAATGTATGTGTTACATAGCAATGTAGTTTAGCTATTTACCATAGATGCCTGGATTATGAATTATAAAAAGAAATCAGCGTGTATTTTGTATAAAACTCTTTGTATGGCCAATTAAAATTTTTGAAATGGTCAAAAATCAGCATATGTTAAATCAGGAGAATAGAATAAATACTTAAGCATTTCAATATTTTTAAAATTGCACAATTATGGGCAAATATATTATTGTATAACAGTGAACAAGAGCATTGTTGGCAGTATTCATGTTGCTTGCACAAAAATTTGATCTACAAAGAGTTCAAAACACCCTGATTTCACGAATGTATTTGTAATGTGAATAATGCCTTTAGAACAACAACAACAACAAAAAAGTAATCTTTTAATTTGTATTTGCAATTTTTTGGTATTCCTTCTTCTGAACAATCTTCATTCTGTGCTCTGACATTTGATTGTTGATTTGTATTGGAAATATCATGTCTCATGTTTGATAAGAAATTTTGGATACATTGTTGTGCTTTTTTGCATGTTTCTGCAGTTCTCTTGCATGTCTCTGCAGTTTCCACTTTGGTATCATTTTGGTCAATGGTTAGCAAGTGAGGAACAAAGCATATGCACATCTTTCATTTTTTCTAAATCTTTCATTAAAATGATGGAAGTAGGTTAGAGAATTCAAATAAATTTCTCAATGAGTCTGACAGACACATAGTAATTGTTTAAAGAATTTTGGCAACTTTTTGCATATTTACTTCATTTCCAGAGCTTTTGATGTGCTTGATTGTGAATCATCTTCAATGCTCTGTTTACCATCATGAAATGTTGCAAAACATTTGAAAGTGTCTTTGCAACTTGTGGCTTCCCTGCTATACATAGTCTGAATTCTTTCAAATATTTCAGTAGCAGTTTTCTGAATTTAAAACAAATTTAATGTTAGTGCACTATCTCATCATGGATTTTCTACAAAGTTCATAAAACAGACTGTTGCATTTAACATCATAGATAGCTTTGCATGCATCATGGAGAAAAAAAATCAGTTATCTTTTCACTGGAACATACTTTATATACTCATTGTAATAAAATAAGTTTCATATATATATATATCTAATATTTTTTACATAGGTGCTCAGCAGATTGCATCTTTTAACTGGTCATATCTTTCTATTCAAGCAACACAATTTTATATTTTTAGAAATTAAACTAAGGCTCATTTTCACATTTTAAATATAAAGATTGTAGTTAATTTTTTTTAATGTTTACAATTGAATGTTTAAAATCTAACCTGTTTAAGTTTAATTTCTGAATATATACATATGTAGACATGTGCAATAACTAATACACTGCATTTTCTTTTCATTTCAAATTTTCTTTATTGCCATCATATATTATTTTTAATCTAGCCTAATATCTAATAAAGAATTTAAAAATAGTAAAAAAATAAAGTTCTTTTCATTTCAGTATGTCAAAATAAATAAATAAACATTTTTTCTTTAATAATTAGGTTACTACTGGAAAAAAGCATCTCCAACAACTACTCATAAAGAAATTTTAAAGAAAAATACAGTATTCACCAAGTAAATTGCAGGATGGTGAGGATTTAACAATTCTTCTATTTTACTACTTATTTATGAATAGCTCACTACCATTTTACTGATCATTGTTGGATGCTTAAATTGGTTAGTTATGGACCAATTACTTGAGAGATAGATAATATTAAGCTTCTTGAAAAGTATTTCATTCAGCCTACATTTCAATCCTAGACTGCAAACATGGCAGACCGCTGCATTTATATCTATTTATATATTAGCATTTTAAGTCATTAATTAGTTATTTGATTTATAAAAATTCAACCTGCTACCTGCATAGATGTATTCTATCATCCCAGACCCAAACATTGTAAACATACACAGTTTGGATCTGCTGATACGTTTATATTCCATGATAAAATATATTTATCCAGAGGAGACAGTACACATTTTTTACAAATCAACAGATTATCAATGCCTTAAAGTATAGATTCAATGCAAAAATAAGGATACTAGATTGATTCTATTAATATTGGTATACTGTATAAATAGAAAGACACTGTTTCATGAATTAGCCCACTATCTGTAAATATAGGATTCAAGTGTAGAGGAAAATAAGAAATTTTTCAGATTGCTAAAAAATTTACCAATAAGTTCAAAATTTTTTCAGATATTAGACTAATAATCAACCTAGGTAATCAGCTAATATTAATCAGTAAATAGACATATAGCTTTGCTTAATTTTTATATAATCAGTCCAATTCCAAAAAATGTATACATTGTCTTTTAAATATAGGATTCAAGTATAGAGAAAAATTAGAAATATTTCAGATAATTAAAAAATTTATCAATAAGCTCAAGATTTTTTTAGATATTTGACCAATAGTCAACCAGGTTGTCAGTCAACATTAGTCAGTAAATAGACATCTAACTTTGCCTTATCCTATACATTGTTTTTTCTTTGAAATAATATATTCAAAGTGGGGTGGTATATAAATCAAGATATTCTCTCCATATTCTTCATCCAATATAAAAAACAAAGCAAAGAATGAATCTAAATATACAGGTAAAAGAGTAAAATGCCTTTAAATCGATACAATGATCAAATATCCAACTTAAAAATTATTTGTCCATAATGTTGTTATAGATATATACTTAATATAATAATCAATTTAAATAAAATTGAAACAGACAACCAATTATATTTACAATTATTTAATTATCAACCCAGTTTTCATCCCTTAATGAGACCTTTTCAAGATGTAAAGTTTTATACATCACATGACCTATCAATTGTATTTACTTCACCTATTGGACATTATTCTACCTTCAACAATGCAATTAACATTATACATATAAACATATAAATAAATGACATAAAATAAAAATATATTAAAAAATACATATATATATTTAAAACTATATAAATATCTATGCACATATTTATTTATATAGGTATACAAAAATATATGTCATCATCATCATCAACCATTATCAATCCACTGCAGGATGAAGGTCTCTCCAAGCTTAATCCATCTTCTCCGATCTTTAGCTTCTCTTCTCCACAACACCCCTGCACATTTCTTATTTCATCCATCCATCTCACAGGTGGTCTCTTTCTGGGTCTTTTACAATCTCTTGGACTCCAGTTTAAAATTTCAATTGTCCATCTATTATCATCTCTTCTAGCAATATGTCCAGCCCAACTCCATTTCAATCTTTTAATTTTTTCAATAAGGTCAGTAACACCTGTTTGTTGTCTTACCCATACATTGTGTTTTCGATCTCTTCTTGTTACTCCCAACATACATCTCTCCATACTCCTTTGAGTGGTCTGAAGTCTCTGTATTGCTCTTCTATTAAGTGTCCAAGTCTCAGATCCATAAGTAAGAACTGGTAAAACACATTTGTTAAAAACCATCCTTTTCAAACACATAGGCATATTTCCTTTTAGTATCAAATTATTTCTACCAAAAGCACTCCAACCAAGTTTAATTCTATGATTAATTTCCTCCATTATGTTTTCATCTGTATTAATAATCTGACCAAGGTATTTGTAACTGTTAACTTCTTCTAATTCTTCATAATCAATTTTATTTTCATATTTTGAGCAAATCGATTAAACATTACTTTAGTCTTTTTAACATTTATCTTTAGTCCTACTTTTCTACTTTCATCTGCTAACTCCTGCAACATTTCCTGCAGCTCTGAAGCATTATTTGCAAAAACAACTACATCATCTGCGAAATCTAAATGACTTAAATACTCTCCATTTACTTTCACTCCTTTAGTTTCCCATTTTAATCCACAAAATACTTCTTGCAGCACTGCTGTAAAGAGTATTGGAGATATGGAGTCACCTTGTCTTACACCATTCTCAATGTTGATTTTTCCAGTATCATTATGTAATCTAATTGTTGCTGCTGCATTTTTATAAATATTCTTTAAAATATGACAATATCCTGGATCTATACCTTGATGATCCAATGCTTTAATCACTGAAGAAATGTGTATAGAATCGAATGCCTTTTCATAATCTACAAATCCAAAACATAATGACAACTCATATTCGTTTGTCCTTTCTATGACTTCTCTCAATACCTGGATATGATCTATTGTACTAAAACCACTTTTAAATCCAGCTTGTTCTCTTGGTTGGTGGAAATCCAAAGTTCTCTGTAGACGAGTTGTAATTATCTTGGTAAAATTTTTATATAAAACTGATAAAAGGCTGATAGGTCTGTAATTTCTAATATCTTCTTTATCACCTTTTTTAAATATTAATATTATTACTGCATTCTTCCAATCTTCTGGTACATCTTTATCATTTAGACATTTGGTATATAACTTTGCTAAAATTGTTTCTATTTCTTCACCTGCTTCTTTTAATATATCAATTATAATTCCATCATTTCCTGGAGCCTTTCCTTTCTTCATACACTTAATTGCATGTCTCACTTCTTCATTTAAAATTCTGGGCAATTCGGAAGATGTAATAGATATAGGAGGTACTTGTTCTTTATTACTATATAATTCTTGATAAAAATCTTCTACCAATTTCATGATGTCATCTCTCTTTTTAGTAATAATTTTTAGTAAATTTCCTACCAATACCAAAATGTTGTTTAACATTTTTGAGACTTTTATTTTCTTCTACAGCTTTCCTTGCTATTTCACAGTTATACTTTCTTATATCATTTTCAACTCTTTTCCGTACCATTTTACAAAATTCGAGATATTCAATTCTTTTTAATACATCATTTTTGTATATCTTCATATTCCTTCTTTTCTTCATAAATTCTCTAGTCTCAATAGAAATTTTATTAGTCAATTGCTGCTTTTTTCTACCAGCTATGTTTGTTGCAGTTTTTAAAAGTGTATCAGTTATTTTCATATTAATTTCATTCAAATCTGTATCATGTTCAAAATCTCCTAACACTTGAAACCTATTTGTAAGTTCTAATTTAAATTCATTAGAATGTTTCTGAAGATTAGGAATATCAACTGTAAATATTGTTTTTCTTAATAATTTTTGTCTTTCTAGTTTTACATTAACACGTAACTTACACCTTACTAATCGATGATCATTTCCTGTGTTAAATTTATTAAGAACATTACAATCTTGAAATATGTATTTTCTGTTAGTCAAAATATAATCCAATTCTGCTGTACCTTCATTTGGATGCTTCCATGTCCATTTCCTTTTAACATTTTTCTCAAAAAATGAATTCATAATATAAAGTTTTTCTTTTTCTGCAAACTCCACAAGTCTATGTCCTCTCTCATTTCTATTACCATAACCAAAATTACCTACAGCAATTTCATCTTTCATTTGTCTACCAATTCTAGCATTAAAGTCTCCCATAATAATTTTAAAATGTTGTTTACTCTGATCAAAAGCCTTTTGTACATCCATATAAAAATCTTCTACTACTTCATCACTATGAGAACTTGTTGGGGCATAAACCTGAATTATCTGCATTTGGTATCTGCTATTAAGTTGTATAACTAATCTTGCCACTCTGTCCGATACACCATCAATCTCCACAATATTGTTCTTCCACTTTTTATTTATAATGAATCCTACTCCACTTGTATTTCCAATATGTGTACCTTTATAATAGAGTATATGTCCACTTTTTAAATCAATTGTTTCTTCTCCTTTTCTTCTAACTTCACAAAGTCCAATAATGTCCCATTTAATATAAGACAGTTCTTCTAATTCTTGCAATCTTCCTTCACTTGAAAGTGATCTGCAGTTGTAAGTACCTAAATAAAAAGTCGTCATCAAATGGCAGCCTGGGTCCACAATCAGGGGATTCTTAGCACCCTCTGCCTTCGGCCACCAACCGCTGCCTTGGTTGGTGACTTTACAGCCTCCTGGGAATAAGGGCCATGCTTTATTTTTGTCTGTCATAATTGTATATATATATTGGAAAAATATTTATCATTTACACAAACATTCATTCTGCCTTATCAGGCACTGAGAAGAAAGACCATGGTGTTTCTTGATCTTAAACTCAGAGGTAAAAAGCCAATAAACTCACCACGCTGGCTAATGGGTGTTGGTGAGCAGCCCATCCATGTTCGTATACTATATGAATAATCACATAGTAATAACAGCTGCAACGACAAGAACGTATGGAGTGGACATTAGGAATTTGCCCTGCTCGGTTCCTTTAAGGCCTCCAAGAGGAATCAAAGGGTCTCCTTTCAGTTAATAGCAAACTCCTTTCTGCAGCCAAAAAAAAAAAAAAAAAAAAATATATGTATAGATATTTATATAGTTTAAATTTTTTTATTTTATGTATTTTTATTTTATATCACTTATTTATATGTATAATGTTAATTGTATTGTTGTAGCTAGAATAGTATCCAATAGGTGGAATAAATGTAACTGATAGTTCATGTGATGTATAAAACTTTATATCTTGAAAAGGTTTCAATAAGAGATGAAAACCAGGTTGATAATTAAATAATTGTAGATATAATTAATTGGTTATTTGTTTCAATTTTATTTATATTATTATATGAAAGCTTTAAATAGTTTTTTGTAAGCCAAATAACTTTTTAGTCTCCACACACACACACACACACAACCAGTGAAGAAGATATTACTTACTAAGCTAGTCAATTGTTATGTAATAAAATTTAATGATTTATCTTCTATATTTTACTTTTTAGTTATATCTATTTAATAATCAATAACTAGAGATCAGATGAAACACCTATAGAAAGGTTACCTTCAAGTTCCACTCAGATTACAATCTAAGTCATAAGTGTAGCAGAAAGATGAATTAACTACTTTATACATGTGCATAAACAAAAAAATGAATTGAGGTTATGAATATGTCATAATTAGGATATATGTTTTTGTTTTTTTTAAATGTCATAGCATCGGCCAGGATGCGAACCCACAACCCGGGCAACTACCTGCAAGTGCAAGGCAGTCGCGCTGACCTCTCGACAACCAATGCAAGACAATTAGGATATATGTTTGGCACTGATATGTTAAATAATTATCAATTACTATTAACAGTTTTAAACTAAGGTACATGCTCTAATAGATGACAATAATTTATTTTTGTTTTGAGTTTCTTTAGAAACAAAAGAAATCCTTCTATCATTTCTATTACAAGTTCTTATAAGGCTATAAATTCAGACAGATATTTTAATAAGTATGAGACATAAAAGAATCATATATTTTCTTATCATAAATAATAATTTATCATCTTCAGAGTTTCTCTTGATATACTATAAATAACAATGCATTCCATTCAGAGAGCTATATGAGGGGGTACCTAAAAATAACCAGAATCATTCTCTGATTTGTGTGTCTATTGTAATATATGCATCTATTGTTACATTCTTCTTGCAAAAATCTGTCTGCATCAATCTGCCAAGTGGCATCACCTTATGAAATCATGGTACCACATAGTACATTTTTTTGTAAAGTGCATTTTGCATATTGGGTGATTTTTATAAAGACTGAAAAGTTCAAACAATATGAAATTCTATTTTTCATTTACAGAAAACAGCAGGGAAAACAATTGTAATGCTTGGAACAGATTAGAAGCAAATTGATCTCATAACAATGCAAGTTTATAAATAATTTAATTGAAATATTAAATTCATAATGTCCCTAAAAAGTATGGCAAATGAAGTCCAAAGTCAAAACAATTCTGATTTTTTTTAATGCAAATGACATTTTTCTCTTAGATTTAGTTCATAATGGTCTGATATTTTACCTGCAAGTTCTGAAACATTTATGTGATGTGGTAAAATGTAAATGTCCCATTTTGTGGCAAAAAGAAGAGTATAAGCTTCATCCCAACAAAGTGTCATCTTTCAAAGTTTTAAGTTGTGAAACAATTTTTAATTAAATTCAGCATGACCCAGCATATCTATCAGCCATAGCTCAATCTCACTTTGCAATTTTTTTTATTCTCTTGAATGAAAACATGCCTCACTTTTTTTTGCAGACTTAGAAGTAGTGAAAAAAAAAAACCCATGCAGGTGTTAAATGACACCACTTTGCATGTGTTTCTGAACTACTTTGAAAAATGAAAAACACATTTAAAACAGTCCATCAAATGGACAGTAATTTGAAAGAGATTAAATTTATAATATGTAAAAATAAATCAACAATTTTTTATTATAAAATTCTGGTTACTTTTGGGTACTCTTTATGTATGTTAAATATTTTCATGAAATAATTATGATATAAACAAGAATTGTGGTGGATATTTTCATGTAGCAATTAGAGATATGAATAGTAGTGATGTTGTTAAGTAATTATTAACTGCTATTGACAGTCCTAAACTAAATTACTTGCTCTAATAGGCAACAATACTTTTTTTGTCTGGTACTGTGTACTCATTATGTTAAGAATAAGAATTTAAAATCTATTATTAAATTTGATAGCTACCATTCCTATTATTCATAAAAAAAACTCAGACTTTCAAGCTCCCTACAGCTATCCACTCCATTTTATACAACTGATACATAAGAGCACATTCATGTGGAAAAGATATATGATCTCCAATATATTATATACTTCGTGCTGAATCAGCACTCATCAGTTGGTTCAGATCTTTATCTCCCACCCATATAAAATCAGTGCCTAATTTATATTTAGATAGCAAATCATTTAACTTTTTCACAACGTATGTGATCATATGTATCAGTTGTATAAGATGGAGTGGATAGCAGTGGGGAGCTTGAAAGTCTGAGTTCAAATCCCTTTTAAATTACATTAAGTTCAGTATAGACAATATACTTGTATTTAAACATTATACATAAAAAAGCAATTTTAGGCCATTTTTGTTAGAGAAGATAAAAAAATCAAATAGCTCTAAAAATACAATTTTCTTTCAAAAAAGAAAATTTTATTATGATTATATTACTATAACTATTCAGATAAATTGATTAAAGATAGTCTATTTAATAATATAAAATATAATAATGATAAATATTTTGAAAGAAGTTATAAATAAAAAGATTTTTTTTTTTTCATTTTAAATGGTCTACTTATAAGATTTTGAGCAGGAATTCAAATGTAATTGAAAATAAAAAAAATAGAAGAAAGAATGTAACAAAATAATTTAGTAATATACTAAAGAGAAAATTAATAGGAATACAACGAAATATGGATATATGTTGGGAGTTATAAAGAGAGATTGGATATAAAATGAGTGAATAAACAGATAATAATGACAACATTTAAAGAATTAAGACAAAGAAATAAGCATCTATTGATATTATTGAAAAAATTAAGAGACTAAAATTGAGCTGAGTTGGATAAATTGTTAAAAGAGATAATAGATGGATAGCTGAAGCCTTAAATAAAATCCTAAAATATTTTAAAAGACTTACAGTGATTATGTGTGTGATGAAGTTTCAAGAAAAAAAAAGCTTGCTGGAAAAAAATGGAGAAAAGCTGTAAATTGGAGGACTGAATTAAACAATGAAAGATTTATATCCTAAAGTAGATTGATAATGGTTAAGAATGATGATGACTATTCTCAGAAATTATATTATTCCTTGTTTGTGTAAGAAATTATATACCAATCAGAATAGTTTGAGCTTACATGAAAAAATTAAATTCATAAAAGTAGAATAATATTTTAATTCAGTATTATATATTCATGTGAGAAATGCATGCTTATAGATTATGTTTGAGCAGGCTAAAATTACCTTTTTTTAAAAAAATAATGAGAAGTTATTATAAGTATTTGTTATTTTATGCTATTTTCATACTTGATAAATCTGCCTTAGCATGAAATCACGGACAATAAATTTTTAAATATACTATTAACTAACTTTTTAAATTAATTAGGAATATTTAGTTATATATATGTGTGTGTGTGTTGAAACGTGTTTTCAAAATATATATATGTGAATGTATATATTTATATATCATTTGTTTTCAATAACTAGGATTCAATCAATGACAGTTTAAATAAATACTGTATATGTTTCACCAAGACAACAAAACTGAATATAAATAAAAATTAGGAATGCTCTAATTAGTTGAATAAAACTTTTACTGCTTCATTAAAAAAAATATATTTAACAAGTGTTTTTATTTTTTAAAACTTTTGATGTGTGTATATATATTTATATGCACACACATATATATATACATACAAACATATACAGATTCTTATATCTTTAAATAATATTAATATTGATTGTGTCTATATATATAGATAGATAGATTTAAAAAAAATCATTCTAATTTATATCTAAATAATATTTATATGTAGCCTTTGACATCTTTAAAGACATTTTTTTTTGCTTTATTTGGGCTAGAAAGGAATTTGGTAGGAATACCTTGACTTGTTGCACTCCTCCTTTCTTGAATTTATTATTCCAAAGTCTGTACACGTGAAACTATATGGGTCGTATAACCTTAAAAAAATAGCCAGGTATCTATTCAATCATCAACAGTGAGAGCCTATTTATGTTGTCTATAGTCCAGATATCTAAACAAATCTTGAGTTTACTGGTAAATTTTTAATTTGCCTAAAAATGTTTTGATCCTGCTCTTAATTTAAAACCTACGTTAACAGTGTAGCAAACTAATGCACTACATAATGCCTTTCTATCTATGTGTATACTGTAAAAAATATGAATTAAATTCATAAGATAATCATATTCTTGAGTATTGATGATCAGGCATTATGTTTGTGCTTAACTTTATATAATAGCTGCAGCATTGACAGAGATAGATCTAGAGGGTGACCATTCCTGCAGCATTGGCAGAGATAGATCTAGAGGGTGACATTCTCCAGGTTATTAACATTACCCAAAGTTGGGTTTAGTTGATTGAATGACTCCGATTATTTTAATAATTGGATATGACTGATTGAGAAGCTCTGATTATCTGGTATAATCACTATCAAATAATGAGTCACTTTCTTTATTGAACGATAAAAAAATTAATTAGTAATCCAATTTATAGTTATTTCACAAGATAAGTTCTAGTTTATCTCAGCGGGAATCTCCTTTCAGTTCATGTAATCATATATAGTCAAGTAAATGTTTCAGATTTTCTAGTTTGTTCATTATCAATAAACAAACCACTTATTTAATTGAACTAAACCCAGTTTAAATTTATTTCATTACATAAATACCAATTTATCTCAAGAGATTGCTACCTTTCAATTTCTCAAAAGAGTTGATATTGCTTTGCCTTAAATCTTTTTACTTCCTTATTTTCTCATTAGTATAATTCAAGTTTCTGGCATAATTCAAGAACATGCAATTAGACATTTAATGATATTACAATCATGAACATATATAAAGATATATAAAATAGCTGTTAGGCAGTATTTAATAAAGATATATGGCTTGAGATAAAGTGCATACACAAATAAAAAAAATTATAATCATCAAAAATAGTTGTAATTAATAACAAAAATATAATAATTTTAGATATAAAAGAACACAATAGTATGATTTCACACAATTACATATAGCGCATATATACAACTTTTAGAGGTTAGATAATCAACACTAACAATCATATCTCGACCACCATATATCTAATAAAAAAAAAAAAAAATTGATATTACTATGCTTTAAGATATATAAGCAGCCCATTCATTAATTTCTAAATTTCCAAAATATATATGTCACAAGTATTAAATAACTATTCAAATAACATTTTAAAATCAAATATGCATTATTAAAAAAATAATAAATATGGGGAGGGAGGACTTCTGAAACTATTTTTTTTAAAAAATAATGAAACTATTCTAAAACTGAATACTTCATTTATTAAAATGAAAAGAATATTGCACAATGGGAAAAATAAATAGATTTTAAAGTTATATCATTTTAAGCTTTAAAGTTTATGTCCATATTAAAACCTTTTTTATAGATTAATGTTTTGTTTATTGGTTGAAAAATTATGTCCACAAAATAAGACTTTCAATTTACTTGGTTTTCTTTCTTGGAGATACATTTTATTTATTAATCCAATGCCAAGTTTTAATCAGCAATGTTAGATTTAGCATCCTCACAAAGTTTCACAGATGTAGGGATTATAGTTCTTTTGTTATAATGCAGAATGGATAATAGGTATTTTCAGAGCTTCCAACTAGCCTCATTTGGTGAATATCCCGTTTTCAGAACTTCACTTCTAATTCTCAGACTCACAATTCAAATAAAGATTTCACTGGAGTTTTCTACCAATAAAATGAATAACGACCAATTATTTAATCCCTTGGATTAGTACTTTTGGATCAGTCTGTTAAGACCTTTGGTTATCAAATCTGCTAAGACTCTGGAAAAGTTACTAAGAATTATTCTCATTAATAAATTTCTAGAATAAATCTTATTGTAACCCCCTATAAATGTCCAGCCTTATGTACTAAGATTTCTATCTACATCATAACATTACTTGAGACTTGCAAGTTATGCTAATTTGTTTTCAAATATGTTCAGTGATTTTCTCACCTTATTTCCAAAATATCATACAATGTTTTTTTTTATTAATCACATATCTATCCAATCTTATTTCTCATAATTTCTTGATTAAAATTTACAAAGCCTATTTATAGTCTTACATTACAGATTTTATAAAATTGATAGAATAAACTTACTTTATATTTCATTTTGATCATGATTATATAAATGCCAGCAAAATAAAATTTATTCATACTCAAATCAACCTAAATTTGATAAAGCAAAATTACAAGGTTTACTTTTAAATTATATAAATTGATTAACAGAAAAAAAAAAATAGCAATCCTCCCCCTGCTTTCAAAAATTATTAATTTCAATATTTTTGTTAACCCAAGGTATTTGGAGATATTACTTTTTTTATTGCTTTCATACAAATATTAATATGATACATGCACACTTATTTTGTACATTAATTTTCAATTTGTACACTTTACATTTCACAACTCTTTATTAAATTGAATTTAGTGGCAATAAATTTAATACAGTTACCTATCCTTTCAACTACAACAATCTTAGTCTTATAATCTATTAATTCTTTTTTATTTCTCTTAGTTTATATGCTATATTGATTACTAACATAATTATGCTTTCTTAAAGTATATAAGTTTTATTACTTGTATAATGTTAAAATGGATTATGTCTTTATTAATCTTTTGCCGTTAGTAACCTCATACTATCAATTCTCATGTTTTTACTTTATTAATTATTCTATCTAAACAATTCCTTCTCTTGTTTTTAAAAACTTATAAGATTACTATTGTTTTAATGAAATACAGTACAATAATATAAACAATGCAACAACTTTATAAATTAAAATCTACACATTAAGGCATTAATAATCTTTTATTTATAAAAATGCAAATTATTCTCTTGGATAGGTCTATTTTATTATCACCCTGACTCATTAGCAGATCAAGCAGTGTGCATAAACACAATTAATTGAAATTCCTATATAATTACAAACCCTGATATTTACTGCATATCTATCATATATTTAAGTTTCATCTATTTGTTATAAGATGTGCACATTGCTTAAATTAATTAATAGCTTACAAAGATAATAAATTTATTCAGGAGGCAATTTGCATTTTTACAAATTAAATGATTTGTTAATCATTTAAAGTCAAACCATAATAATATTTAATAAAATAAAATATTAAAATTACCTTTACAATTTTTAGTAAGTCAATGTCTGTCATCTCCAATAGCATTAAAATTTAAAAATCGAAATCTCGTTAAAACCACGAAATATTAATATTCCAATGTGATTAGCTAAATTCCCATAATTTGTGCATATTTACACATTTATATTGCTTATTTAAAAATTATTCATCTTATTTATAAAATGTGCTCTTTGATTTTTGATTTCCTCAAATCATTTTTCATATGCAAAAAAAAAAAAAATGTTACCAATGCAAAAACTTCCATTGCAAATAATTAAATGTTCTTCAAACACAGATTTAAATCTGTCCACAGAATAACATAATTTTTTATACAATAGATCATGTTCATGAATTTTCTTTTTTAAATGCATATTTTGATTCACCAATATAACTTGTCTTATACCATTATATATATATAAAATTTGTCGACTTTATCAACAACCTTTTCATTAATATTTAACTTAAGAATATTTAGTGCTATATTAAATCCAATGTTAAAATGAGAAGAAATAATTGCTATAATCATACCATATGAAATCTGTTTTTTCTCTTCAATAAATATCTATGCATAAACTTATATAATATATTTAAATTATCTGCACTTCTATATCCTATATTCAATAACTCATTACCATATATTTCAATGTTGAATAAATAATCGCTTTGAAATTTACATTACATTTTATTTCTAAATAAAAATATTCTAAATCCCACCCAATTTATGCAAATATAATAAATAAATCTATAATGATAACATTTAATTTTTAAACATTAAATAATAAATCATTTGTGATAGCCCTTCGGATTACTGAAATATAATGATTATCAAGTGCATACAGCTTAAAATAATTAAATAAATTAATCTCATAGTGCTTTGTTTCATGTTATTCTAATGCTTCTTGAAATACCATTGAAGCAGTTAATCTGATACTCAGATTGAGCTTCACAGCCCACTCAGAATCTCCCACCACCAAACCATATTCAAACTCCATCCTTAAGCATATATACGTATTTATTACTACATTTTTTTTCCACTTTATTAAAATAATAACTGACGTAGATATATATATAAATATCTTAATGTAATTACCTTTAATAAATAAATATTTGATTCGTATACATGCGCAATGGATGTGTACATATTATAGGTGGGGGGGGGGTACTTTTAAAATATGTATAAAAGCAAAATGTATTATATTAATGTGTATTTTAAAATTATATTTATAATTTATTATTTATTTTAGTAATGGCGGTCAGAAAAAAAAGGCTGACTCAATCCTGTGGAATATTCTTGAATGTAATTAAGACAATTTACCAGAAACCCACTAGTCCATCTAAAATATATGATAATTTTATAGAATAATATAAGACCCATTAATGGATGTTTTATCCATCACAAATTTGTTTTAAAATCTTAGATCATATTTTAAAACAATTGTTTGATAAATTCTAACAGGATTGCATTGTCTTTAAAACTTACATGAACAAAAAGTGCATCCGATCAACAAATTCCAGGTCTGCTAAGTGAATAAAGTGCCTCAGGTCTAGCAACTAAAGTGCATTCCGAGATAAACTGAAAATAGTATAAATACTGCTAGATTTGAATCCAAATGAGGAGACTTGTAATTATAAAATGGCTATGGTAAACATAATTCATGCCCGTGATTATAGCAGTTCCATGTGTCGTGAGTAGTGGCAATTTTCACCTTTCTCTCCATTCAACATGCTCTTTCCCACACTCATCGCTCAGGATCCTGTTACCCATGAACTTTAATGTACTTAAAGACTGAATAATGAAAATGCTATCTGCCTGACTGACTGAATCTAACTAGATCTAGTTCACCAATTCCAATGGACTCTGCAGGTAAAGAACTCTAGCCACTGCCCAATGTTTAAATTCTTAAGTTCAGCTTTCCATAACTATTTCTCATAACCCTTTCTGCAATTTAAAACAATATCATTTTATCAGCTGGTCTGTCGACCAGAACTTAAATATTTCATTTAAATAATTTGTAATTTACTTACCTGAGATTAGCATGTACTTAACTCTATATAATCTTCTTTCATTTTTATCTCATCATTGAGCCTCTACTAAATAAGTATATTTTCTTTCACTTTCATGTGGCAATAATATTTTATGACTCTTATTATGTTTTATATATTTAAATGATATGCCAATAATTCCTCACATTTGCAGTAGGTTTGTTTTTCTTTTTATTTTATTTCCCCCATCTCTACTTTATGGGATAACTAAATTAACTTTAATTAAAACAAGCCTTGTTATTTTTATCTGAGCGAATGCTTGCGAATTTGGGGAAAACAAATTAATTATCTCATAAAGTCATTGTAGAAAAACAGAGTAGAAATCTGTTTTTCTAAGAAATGTTTTTTTTAAAATTTTCTTTAAATAACAAGCTCTAATCTTAAAAACTCAAATTTGTTATATGAAATTAAATCTGTTTTATTCTGAAATCAATAACCACCACCTCACTCATATATATCTAATTTATGTTTATTATAATATGAAAGCACTTATAACCGAATTCTCATATTCTTTAACATTGTGGGGAGTTCATATATAAATTAATGTGGGAGGGGAGTCTCTATTCCAGTGGTTTGTGTATTTTATTAATAAATTTAAGCTCTCCCATACTGTTTAGCATTTAAATCATACCATTATGCGGGATATTCCATAATGTATAGATAGTAATTAATTAAGTATTCTTTTGAAGTTTTATATGTGTTGTTCCGAGCGTTGCATGCATACAGGCTCCCTTGTTTATATATATATATTTGTACTTCACTCTACCGCGTATCAGAAAGCCGAACCCTGTCTCGTATCTCCAAGTCCAAGAACCAGGCTCTTAACCCCCTTGGGGACTTATTTGGTCACTTGAGCTAACTCAATATGGGATCACTCTGGAAAAAGCCCAGCCCATTAAAACTCACAGCAGACCGTTCTTCATTAATTAACCAATTCTGCCAAAGTTTGTAGACATATATCGGTCTATTTCTGCAATTAATTTTCAGAAGCACCTTTTAGGATCCGTGACTGGATCACATACAAATTGCCACCATGCATGCACCGCCTTTTTGTTCTAGTTCCAGATAAAACCTATGAATATCCATAAGCCATAATAGTATGATTCTACTAAGCAGATTTCTTTATTATATTTCTTAATAGTTTCATGTGCGCGTCTTTTTGCGACACAATTATATATGTTATCGAACTATCACACACGTTTCTCACTCAGTATAAATGAGAGTAGTTTACTTATTCCTGTAAAGTGTATTTTTGTAATAAAATTAATCATTCTAAATATTTGATCAAGTGCTATATTTTGTTCTTTCTGGGGATGGATTGGTATCTCACAAAGATATTTACTATCATAGCACTAAATTAAATGTGTTCATCAGTGTATTTATTAATTATTGGCATATGAACTAGCTACAATGAAATAAATTAATAAATAAAATTTATCATTTTCCAAGTTATAAAACAAATTTCACATGATATACCTCTTGTTATTATATAAATATAAATCAGATTATGTATACTTAAAGAAGCCAATGACGATTAGTGAAATAATATAAACCAAGTATTTATGCATATTGTATATAAAGTAATAAATCTTATATATACCTGGTTCTCGTTTTATGCGATAGGTTCCTCAGAAAACACACGCAAATGAAATCGCGCTAAAATAGACGTAACTTACATTGAAAAAGGGGGGATGTGGTCTGTGATTTTTCAAAATTCGCATAAAAGCAAAGCACCAACGTAAAATTACTTTAAAATTCGTGAAAAAAAAAAAATAAGGAAATAAAATATGACTAACAAAAAATTTCAAATTTGAAAAAAATTGATACAAGACAAACTTTTTTTAACTATAATATTTAATTTTATTCAAAATAATATATTTTTAAACATAATTTACAGTACAGTAATTTACATTTTTTTATACATGTTTTAATTATTATCACTATTTGCCCAAAAACACATTCGTTTGCAAACTAGTAAAAAATCAGATTCTCATGTGATGTGATGTGATGTATTTGGCTTCTCCTTAAATGAAGTCAAGAATTTCTCAGCAATTATTCTCACAAGAGGAAATACAACTAGCGCCAAGTTCATTCTCATGTTGTGTTAATGGTTTTCTGTTGACGACGATGATGATTTTATTAATTGTTTATGAACTTAGACTTATGATAATAAAAAAACATTTATTCACCACTGCTGGAAAAAATTTAATTAAAACTAACAACTAAAAATTAAATTCTTATTTTTGTCTTTAATTTTCAATTCCGTTTAAAAATCAAATTTCGTTTTACATCACATTAATTTCAAGTCGCCTGTAAGTAATTTTTAAATTGTTAATTACAATTAAAAATCAGATTTTAATTGTGCCCACTGCTATTACTGACCTTTTAAAAATAAACTTGTGGACACTAAATGATTAATAATTGATTACGTTCTTTTTTAAAAAGCAAAAACAGAATGTGATTTAAAATGCAAAATTAACACGAACAATGTTTGAACAAATTTACATTATAATCTTGTAAAATTTAATGTGTGTATACATAAAATGTGGAAATCATGATTTTAATTTCATTACTGCATAAAATCTTACTATTATAAAGCACTGAAAATATTGAAATTACTAAGATGAAAGTAGAATTCCAATAATGTGCTATTACTTTCAATATAACGTAAGTGCGCAAAATTTATTATTTAAAGTAATAGCGCATTATTGGAGGTCGACTTCCAGTGAAACACGAATCGCGTAACTTCAAAATCGTGTTAAATAAGTCCGCGTAAAAAGAGACCCAGGTGTATATCATAACTTACAGAATCATTGTTTCTTTTATTTAAGATATTATTTTAGTTATTAAATTATGCTTGCTCTGATTAGATGATCTCCCGCTAATCCTATATATATATAATTAATGTGAAAGGTCATGACTTTTAAATGGGTCAAACTTATGATATTTATACTAAAAGAGTTCCATTATATGATTTCAAATTAGAGTCTTTTTGTGTCTCCACTTTGCGATGCCGGCGGAGAGAGATAAATTAGATTGATATCATCAGGCTGTTGCTCATAAGTTGGTAGATCTGGAAAATAGGGCAGAGTTCATGAGTGTTCCTTACTTATGTATCTTGCACATGATTGGACTCTAGGTACTTTTGTCTAGATGCTAGATCTTGTTACGTGAACAGACAAAGCCGACTGGTATACCATGTTATAATGTTTTTTGTCTATCAAGCAAATTATTTTTTATTAATAAAAATAATTTCTTTTATTCTTCTTTTCTTCATCTAATATTTTTACTTTATATAAAATAAGTACACTATTCATTATATTTCAGTTTGTGATCATTAAATACAAAAGATTTTGAGTATATTTATTTTATATGCTTTAACTCTCTCATATCGTGATCATTAATACAAAAGATTTTGAGTATATTTATTTTATATGCTTTAACTCTCTCATATAATAATTGATGTTCTTTAAATCTTTTTTTCAATTAATATCAAGATTCATTAATATATGAACAATAATTTTGATACTACATTATTTTTTTTGCTCTTTATGAATATTATTGAGAAATCTATTTACACTAAAGTAACATTACAATGCTCAGAAGAAATATCTTTAATCCCTTTATTATTACTTTTGATAATATATTATAATCAATTCATTATTATTATTAACATTATTTAACCTCCTTTTAAAATTTTTCAATCATTTTTCAATACATTCAATATTGACAACATTTATAATGTATAATGTCTAATATTTTCACTTTTGACACCTCTCTATTTACATAATTTGTCATTTGAAGCTAAAAAAAACATTGAAATTCTATTATTTTATATATCAAAGAAACATTAGAATTAGGATATAACATATCCTCTCTCCTAAATAGATTTTATAAATAAGCTATAATTCAAGTATTTATCAGATCTGCTTATAATTATATCTAAATATTTTATTAACTTCTTCTCTATCATCTATTTCAAATTATTTAATTTATCTAAGCTTTCCATAAGTTTGCATATACAATCTTCTTTTCCTCATGCAAATACATAATTTACTCATCTAGTATATATTATAATGTTTTTATTTTCCATTTCATTCATAATTACATTTTCATAAAACTGATAATGTATAATCAGGATATTTAAATAAAAAACAACTTATTAGCTATCCTTGTTTCATTTTATAATGGTCTTCTTTATAACTAAAAAAATATTTTCAATTATAAATTTTAATATATCTATTATAATTTACTAAATATCAGCCTTTTATAGCTACTGTACAAGCGCTTTAATGAGTGTTAAATAATAAATGAATACTTTTCAGTGCCCATACAAGATATAGCATTTAAGAAAGAATAAAATGAATCCATTTTATTCTTTCTTAAATGCTATATCTTGTATGGGCACGGAAAAGTATTCATTTATTATTTAACACTCATTAAAGCGCATGTACAGTAGCTATAAAAGGCTGATATTTAGTAAATTACAATTATAAACATCACGCTATATAAATAGATGCTTGTTTATATATCTATTATAATTTTTTTTTGTTTGATGATTAATCTTTTTCAATAATTCATACAGATTCCTTTCAATCATTTTTTTTTTTTTAATTTTTAGATAAAGATTTTGAAATTCATTCTTTATTATGCATGATTAAAATAACAAAATACAAAAATATAATTAAAAAAAACCCAGTGCAATATAATGATTTATATTATCTGCAAATGTATTATTAAACTAGATATAAAAAATACCTTTACACTTCTCACTTAGTAATAGTTTTAACAAGGCTGTAAACCTTAGCAATGAGCGTCTGAAAAAATCGTCACTAGGGACCTCTGTAGGTCTTTAAAACACATGCTTACAGAGGTCCCTAGTGACGATTTTTTCAGACGCTCATTGCTAAGGTTTACAGCCTTGTTAAAACTATTACTGAAATAATAGTGAGCGTTTAATAAAATTTATAATTACTTCTCACTTAGATTATAATGCTATTTGCTATCTTATATGCAATACTTAATGATCATACTACAGAAATATATGCAAATTTATCAATCTGAAAATTCCAGACCATTTTCTCTCACTATGTATATGTTTCTGGAATAACTTTTATTTATGAGATAAGCAACAGATCCAAAAACATATGGATCTCCAAATCAGCATGATTAGTCTGATCACCTTATACATTGTAAATATAATCTAGCTCAATATCTAAAAAATCTCACTATTTACTCTAAAATGGAAATCCAAATGTTTTAGCTCTCTAGCACACATACACAAAATATAGTAGAAAGGGTGATCTGAAATGTTTACATTAATAGATAATTACAATAAAATGGAATTCAAGAGAAAAGACATAGACAAATTTAAACAAGCTGATCAGTTGCATATATTTCTGTACCACAACCATTAATTATTAATATATGCTTAGTATGATAATATTTATTGAGCCATGAGATGTTATAACCTGGATAAAAATTGCTTACATCTTGTATAGAAATGGTGTCATGATAATGATAGTTAGATGAAATGCCTACAAATATATAATGGGCACAAAAATATCTTTATTATTCTTCATAGTGCTAAATTTAAAGCATAGCATATACTACATTTTAAATTTAACTTCAGAGAAGTGATAAATTCATGTCTATAGTTTATTATAAATAACTTTAATGCATATATCTATATAATAAAAGTTTGAATGGATAGTATCTTCCATCAAAACATTTAATTATAATTTTTGACTTATGGTGGGGAAGTTTCAATTACAAAAATGAGAATAAAGAAAAGTTTGATAATTATAAAAAGTGACTATAACACTTCATTTTTATAACACAAGGAATCACAATTACAGGAGATTATCCCTTTTACTGCATCGCTGTAATGACAATGTACTATTTTTTAAGCCCTGGACAGCTATTATCAGTCGCTAATGTAGTAAGATCACAGCTATAAAATTTTAATTAGCTTTAGAAACAACCCCCTCCCCCCAATTAAATTATTTACCATATATATATAAATTGCATTTTGATTATCTGAGACATTTTATATTCAGCCTCTTAGAGTAACTTTTAATGAAAATGTTTTGGCTGAATCTAGGCATCTTAAAATTTTTCTGCAAATTATTTGAGAAATTCTTGATATATATTATAACGGTGGAATTTTATGTTAAGCAGTCAACATGTAATGGAATAGAGGATCTGTATACATATATGGGACAATATGATGAAGCACATTCTAATATATAACAGATGAAAATTGATGATAATACTGAGAAAATAGGGTGTTAATTAGATCTTATCTTAGACATTCAATAATGGTACTAAGATTTGAGTTGATATCAATGTAAAGAAATAAAATATTACACACTTTTTATACCATTATATCTGGATACAAAATGTACCAAAATATGTGAGGTAGATTGAATACAAAACAATGATGTTAGATAAAGCTACAATCAGCATATGCAATAACAAAAATGATTATATTAAAGTTTATTAATTACTGTATATTCACCAAATATTTCCTATAAAGACCTTTATTTAATTATTAGCTTGATAAAAATTAAGCAGTAAATATCAGATGATTTATTACGTAATGTCCTAACACAGCCTTTTATCAATCAGGTGCCATTGTCTGGATTATCAGTCAAATTATATCTAACAAATTCTATTCTGATACCCAGAATCTTTTCTGTTTACAACCTATGAACTAAAAGCAACACCTGGAACATGGTTTTTAAAATACCAATGACTAGATAAATCATACATATATAATGTATAACTAGATATACAATGTAGGGAAATAATGCATTGAATTTTTGTTGTCAAAAATTTAACAAAAAATTAAACCCATAAATTAATTGTATGTTATTTTCTAAAATATAATGTAAAATTATATGCATGCTTAATATATTGTCAGTGAGTTAATTTAAATCAATTCAGACATCCTTATTTCTAATATAATTAATTGTTAATAAATATCTATTATAGTAATAATTTTAAATTAATCCTTTCAGATATTCTTGTTTAATGCTTTGTGATTTTCTCATAGTAAACATTAGTCTCTTACTTCCACAAAATAGAAATCATTATCCTATAAAAGGGTGTAGATAAATACAGAAACAGATATGAATGAGAAATGTTTGTAAGGAGAAAATGTTATCAAAGAGAAAAAATAACTATTTGAAAAAAATATGCATATATATTGTAATGGTCAAGATTGTGTAATCAGTCAACAAGGCCGAAAGACCAAGCAGGAACTCTCAACCAGCAGACATAGAAATATCCCATGCTCCTAGTTTAAACCCTACCTAGGCTTCCTGGTCTCACCTATCTAATTAAGATCCTTGATGTCACACTCTTCATACAGCATGATGTAGCTCAGGATTCGAATACAGACTCTTTCTCAGGGTTCTTCAAAACTTGTAATGTTGCCATACACTAGCACTTTTTAAGGCCCTACATTGATTTATTTACCTTATGATTATTGACATGATTTTTGGAATTTGATTATTTCTATAATGCTACAAAGTGATCAGTCATGTACAAAACCATGGATGTGTTTGTTTTGGCAGTTGAATAACTTTACTGAATTATATATAATAATTACTTAATAGTTCTGATTCACAATGATGATATGAGTTAATTAACAATGACAATATAAGTTTTATTACAGAAACTAAAACAATGGATAGAGTAACTTACAAATTATTGGATTAAGATTCTTTTACCAAGTATTACAGAAGATGATGGTGACCTACAGCAGTAATATGTGCCCTATTTAATTTGTACTGGAGGTGTGAGAAGCTATCCGCCCATTATAGGTTCGAATCTAACAATCTATTTCATATTTATTTTGTTTATTGGGATGATTGTGAACGAGTTCAATTTAAGGGTACCCAAGATTGCTGATGAGCTCAGGTGAAGGCTACACAGATAAACCTTTATTAGACATTGCAGTTACCCTATGAGAGTGCTGTCAATGGTAAACAAATGTAAAGATGATTGGCAAAGCGATCTGATGGCATGGTTCATATCTATGGATGGATGTCCCTGACCACAGGGATGCTTCTGCTTCTAACCAAGAGTGCATACCAATGAAGAAGATGTATTAAATCTAGGATTTGGGGTGGCGATGAGTCTTCAGCTCAATCGCACAACCTAGACTGACGCTAATACTTGATTAGAAACCGGGGATGCAAGAAGGAGTATAGCCAGCACTTGTCACAGTATCTATACGAAGATGAGTGAACCATGCAATGAATAGAGGTAATGAATTCAATAATAATACAACTATTGCAACACATACAAAGGGGTAGGAATACAATATACAGAAAGATAAATGATAAATTATTAAACCTTCCACCTACACTAATAATAAACATTATGAAACTTATTTTTATACGACAAATAAGCATCCCTAGTTAACCACGTATGATTGTCTTATAACTAGAAACCCATTCACAATAACTATTTTCAATCATCTTAAACTTGGAAATCTAATAATATAACATTTAAAGTATAGCGAAGATTAATTACCCCCAATATAGAATGATAGCATGCTCTATTATTTCTTTCATTGCCTGTACATAAATTGCAGTTTAATTTACATATATATTCTACTACATCGATAAGCAATGCAATATATATATCTCAATAACTTTATTAATATTACTTTCACATAATGGGATTTTGAATTATAAATATGACAGCCTTAATATTAGTTTTCATTACATAGGATCATTTTAACAAAATAGAATTATTAACCTTAGCAGCACGTGAAGTGAAATTTAAATAGAATTCATATAGCCCTGGGTCTCTTTTTACGCGGACTTATTTAACACGATTTTGAAGTTACTCGATTCATGTTTCACCGGAAGTTTCACCAGAAGTCAAACTCTGATAATGCGCTATTACTTTAAATAATAAATTTTGTGATATTGAAAGTAATAGCACATTATTGGAATTCGAATTTCATCTTAGTAATTTTAGTATTTTCAGTGCTTTATAATAGTAAGATTTTATGCAATAATAAAATTAAAATCAAGATTTCCACATTTTATGTATACACACATTAAATTTTACAAGATTATAATGTAAATTTGTTCAAACATTGTGCATGTTAATTTTGCATTTTAAATCACATTCTGTTTTTGCTTTTTAAAAAAGAACGTAATCAATTATTAATCATTTAGTGTCCACAAGTTTATTTTTAAAAGGTGAGTAATAGCAGTGGGCACAATTAAATTTGACAATTAAAAATTAAAATCTGATTTTTAATTGTAATTAACAATTTAAAAATTACTTACGGCGACTTGAAATTAATGTGATGTGAAATTTGATTTTTAAACGGAATTGAAAATTAAAAAATTAAAGACAAAAATAAGAATTTAATTTTTAGTTGTTAGTTTCATAAACAATTAATAAAATCATCATCTCAAAGATTAATTACTAATTACGTTGTCACCAGAAAACCATTGACACAACATGAGTGTGAAGTTGGCGCTAGTTGTATTTCCTCAGTTTGCAAACGAACGTGTTTTTTGGCAAATAGCGATAATAATTAAAACGTGTATTAAAAAATGTAAATTACTGTACTGTAAATTATGCATAAAAATATCTTTTTTTGAATAAAATTAAATATAATAGTTAAAAAAAAGTTTGTCTTGTATCAATTTTTTTCAAATTTGAAATTTTTTATTAGTCATATTTTATTTCCTTATTTTTTTTTTGCGCGAATTTTAAAGTAATTTTACGTTGGTGCTTTGCTTTTACGTGAATTTTGAAAAATCACAGACCGCATCCCCCCCTTTTCAATGTAAGTTACGTCTATTTTTGCGCATTTTCGTTTGCGCATGTTTTCTGAGGAACCTATCTATCGCGTAAAACGAGACCCAGGTGTTTTGTTTTTATTACAGATAACTTAATTATACATTAATTTCTAGACATGGGTTGGGTTATATTTATAGAGCAGCACAATAAACAAAAAACTGATTTATATAATTGAATGGGAATATGCTGACCATCCTTCACTAATTCTTTACATAATTCTAAGAAATTGAAAAATAACCTTACTTGACGTGATGGGGGGAATGAACTAAGAGTAAGAAAAGAAACCAAAAAAAAAGTCAATTTAAATACCTATTGTTATTACTTTAAAATTTTACAGCTTTAAATTTAGCATTTTTTCGACTTGCTACATTCCTTGGGGTCGTTGAGAGCAATAAAGTATAAACACATTAAACGATTTAAAATTTAACTCCTTCCATCACTCAAGGTAACATACGTAAAAATGCAAAAATAGATTTCTAATTTGCTAAATAATTAAGACCAGTGGATTTAACATCAATGATAAATGCTACTAAGTTAAGACTAGCTAAAGAAAATATGTTAGTTTTAAAAAACTGAGTTACAGTTAAAAACCTTTGAATAAAATTAAAGCATTTACCAGCAATATGATAATGACTTTCAGGACTTCTCCTGCACAGATGGATATACAGATTCATGGTCTTCAGACTTGCATGGAAATGGTAGGACATAGATGGATCTTAATCATGTTGATGGAACTTTTCTGAATGCCAAACTTCCTCAATGACCGCAGAGAAGCCGACACCTGTCTATTCGCTCATAATGGCAGGTACTTTTAACTTTTACTTTTCTTCTGCTTCACAAATAATAAAAGAGTAATAAGCAGGATAACTAATTAGAAACTTATGCCGAATATATATAAGATCTTGTGCAAAATATTAACCGAATACAAATATGATCTTGTACAAATATTATGCCTCATCTAAATAGGATCTTGCCAAATATACAATTCCATCCTTCTACACAATGCCCCCTTCCATGATTATATATCTATTTTTATGCCTGGGATCTGCTTTTTAAATTCTTAATGGATTTAGTCCTGCTTTTGCTTTTAATCAACATTCCATTAGTTTTCTACTTCCTCATGCCTTGTGTGCAGCCGAATTGTTTTCCTTGCCATTGTTTTTTACTTTTCATTTAACACCTTAAAACATGTATAGACTCTGAAGGTGTTCAATTGTAACTATTGCAGCTGATTGTATTTATAGATAGGGAAATACAGCACTTACACTCTCCTTCCCACCTTCTTCCCACTGTATGCATATATTAATATTTCTTTATTTAATTGAGTAATGCTTTTAACAAGATACTTTTTTTTCTTAAAATAATATAGCGTGGTGTAAAGCAATCAGCTTTTAACTTCAAAATGTAAAATTGTATATGCACACATGCGCATATTACTAATGTGTGTGGATATTGAGAAGTAAATTATATACAATGGCAAATACACTACAATTCAAGCAAATATGAAGCAGTACATGCATGCTGATATGCACCACATCAATATATATACATAATAATGAACACCAGACATACTAATATAAATCATCAGAGGGTGCCACTTAGACTTATAGCCTAGAAAATTACACTTTATTGGTGAGGATATCAAAGTATAAATGCCTATGACAGCTACACTATCATTCAGATATCTAAAATTGCCTCTAAATCATACAGAGCAGATACTTTTGGCAAATATCAAATATCAACTGGCAGAGCAGACAATAGTAAACAAAACACTGAAACAAATCTAATAATCAACAAAACAATGTTTATTTACAATATAATACAGTTCAATATGAGAGTTCAAATATAGTAGTTCAAATATCTGTCTAAATACAACACTGTTTAAATATATCAGAGTTCAAACACAATAATTCAAATATATCATGGTTTGAATACTACAGTTTAAATACAATGTACTTGAAAGGTAATGAGCTTTTTTCATGTTAGCATGAAGTGCATTTGACACCTTGTAGCTTTAAATATTATACTTCACAAAAATTTACTTATAATCTTGGATCATTCCTAAAATTTGATTATTATTTTATGATTTATCAAGATGTGCACACATATATATTTCACTTTTGCATTAAACAAATAAACAATAATAAAGTAGCCATAATCTATTATACACATTCACACATGCAAAGCACTACAAAATTAAGCCTTATATTGTGCATGCGAGTAGACACCACTAAAAAATAGAATAATAAATCTCTTAATCATCCATGTCATAAATAAATGTAATTGATGGAGAGAAATATTTCTACCTGATGCAAACTAAAACCATCCACAAGTATTTCAAGCAGGAACCATATATATATAATGGGAAGGTGAGCAAACAATAAATTCATGTGTGGAGGATAAATTCCCAGGATCGCCATAGATAATGCACACATATACATATACCAATTCTTTTAATTATAGATGCATGTAACACAAACAGAGTATACACGCAAATCTGTTAACAAATTAAATCAGCTTATCAAATTATTTCTAGTTATGTCACACATATATATTAAGGACCTTGAATATCCTCAGAGAAACACAAAATTTTACTTATTAAATCTAAACTATAAAAAAAATAAATTTATTTCTCGTTTAAAATGTTTTTTTTGTTTTGTTTAAAACTTTTCTTTAAAAGAGACATTGATTTCAAAGTACATCATAATTAATAACAATTGCTGAAGCAATTTATTTTTTATAAGAAAAAACTCTTTACAGGGGGAAAAAAGAAAAATTTAAATTTAAGAAGTCAATTAGTTTCTTTATTTTAACTAAAACTACTATGCTACATCAGATAAACTAAGTTATATAATATGTTATAACATATCAACATTAAAAAGTAGTTTTAAAAAACAGATAGGTATATAAAATTACATAACCTAAATAAAAAGTTATTTAAAGTTCAAGGAAAAAGATGGTGAAGCGGATATTAATTTCCAGAAAAGTTGAATTTTATATGTATACATTTTCATGTGCAAAGGAGCTCCTTAATAGTTTACACGTGAAGTCTCTTCATTTACCAGTTTTTAATCTTGTAGAGAGTTGTCATGAAATTTTCCTTTAAGGGTGAGAAGAGTGTCTATTATCACATACTTAACAATAGTTGACATGTTGTTGGCTCAAACTTAGCAAGCAAAGTTGGATATGGGCTACATGAAGTTTGCTTAATGATTCTTGAATTATTAATTTAACTAGTGGTAAAGATTCATGATACATCATATTTTGCAGGCAAAGTCAACAATCGAAAGAAGCAGGCTCAATGACAAATAGAAGGAAAATGAATGAAATAATTCTATGCTGATTTTTTATATCATTCATTTTTTTAAATTAGCAAGCCCACTCATTTACCAATTTTTTTAAAGTAACATATTTGTTTACCAAATTCCTTAATTAACAAAGCAAGTGATTACCTGTTTATATCTTTTTTTAACTACATGAACCACTACTTATTTTTATTCACTCAGTTTTCCAAAACTCTTTAATTAATTAAGCCAGTAATTATTTTCATTCAATTGGTTTACAAAATTTTTTAATTAAATAAATCTGCTTGTTTATTGATGACACTCAAAATATTATTATTTGAAATCCAACATGTTCAAAAGCAAGAACAAGGCTTAAAAAAAAATTAAAGATTTTCCAAAAGTTTCAACTGGTAAAAAAAAGAAGAAATAATTGAGAAAATAAAAGATACAATGACACAATGAAAATTAATATTTGTCTGAAGGTTTGTAATGATGGTATATTATAAGATGTGATATGTTGGACTATTGCCATCATTTATGAGTGAATGTTGAATGTATAGAAAATTTTAAACTTTATTTAAACTTTCCAAATACGAACAATTTGTTAGTAATAACACACAAATAGACAATACAGGTTAGTAATTACATAATGTTTCGAGTAGTATTATTCTCCACTCTTCTTCAGGTGTTGCTGGCCTATATGCACAGTGATAATATTCGCTTAGAAGTTGAACTCGCACCTTTAGATTCTTGAATATTGAATTCAAGGCAAAGGCTCGAGATAATACTACTTGAAACGTGTAATTACTAACCTGTATTGTCTATTTGTGAGTTATTACTAACAAGTTGTTCATATTTGGAAAGTTTAAATAAAGTTAAATTTTCTATACATTCAACATTCACTCATAAATGATGGCAATAGTCCAACATATCACATAATATACCATCATTACAAACCTTCAGACAAATATTAATTTTCATTGTGCCATTGTGTTTTTTATAATTGAGAAAAGTTTAATAATTATTTCATTGTTCCTTTAACATAAATTCTAAAACAGAGTTATTTGAAATAATTTTTAGTTAAAATAAGAGTTTCTTCATTTATTTAAAATAAAATTGACTAAAATTAATTATAAATGTAGATCTTTATCAATGTACACATATATAACACCAACTTATATGTATAAAAAAACTTGATGAAACTTATGAAAGCTGAATTTGACTTATATTTTGCCAACCACTACATTTATAAAATAAATTATGGATTGAGATAGAAGAGTTACTATTTCCAAATATAATATTACAATAATAAAAAGTTTAGTCAAAAATGTAGGTATTTTAGATTAAAATAAAATTATAATAAAACTAGACCTTAAATTTGTTGGAATTATTATATAATTATGACACATTAGATTTAATCAAAGATGCATACATATATATATACAGTTAAAATATTTACCATTACTTTAATTTTCTGACAATTTTATTCATTATGGATTTTTCTGATAATTATTTTCTCTATCCTTCTGTATTATCCTTACATTTATGGAGCTTCTGGTAAATTTTCTTTTCTTTTTTTCTATAATCTGGTAATATATCTCTGAAAATTCAAATATTTCTTATTCAAGCACAGAATAGTTTTTAATAGATCGAATATTAACATCAAAGAGTCTATATAGAAACAAAATCACTTCATATAAATGATATGGTCACATGAAAATTGATATACAGTTTAAGCAGGAAACTTAGCAAGCCAATCAATGAAAAATCATTATCTTTAACTACTGAAATCATTTTATGCATAAAAACTGTATACCGCTATTACTTGCACCAATTTCTAGCTTCATTCTACTATTTAGGAGCAACATTGAATTATAGTCATCAAATTTGGTTAAAATGAATTTGTTTAAAGGCTCTTCCTTATTTAATAATATTAAGCTGATACAGAGGAGGTTTTAGTTAAATTACTGCTAAATAGATCATGTTAAACATTGCAAGTATATTAAATAAAAACTCAGTAGTTGCTTTTGATGGAGTCTCAACTGATTTCCCAAACTATTGAAACATTACTGCTCAAAACATCAAAAAATTTCTAAAGAAGGTATAGGTAAATAATATTGGTATTCTTATATATTGTGCCATTTATGAAAAAGCAATCCACATAAAATTTTTGTTTAAAAATTATTAAAATATAATTCTCATAAATAACACGCAAAGGTTAATAAATAAATAAATAAATATATAAAAAGCTAAAGAGTTATTATCAGTAAAAGTACAAGTACTTAGTTAGAAGGGGGGAGAGGGTTTGCTTGAGAAACGATAAAACTAACAGTTTAAAGATTGATTGAAAGGGGGAGGGAATTAACTTAAAAATTTTAAAAAGTAAATAAAAGTTAAAGTATGACAGTTCAATAAATAAATCGTATAAAATTAAAGATACCCTTTCTTTTCGTTTAAACTATTTAAAGAAAAAAGACAAGTTGAAACTAAAAGTTTAAAATATAAATCTTTTATATAAATTAAAAATATTTTGTCATTTAATTTAAAAAAAAAAAAGTCTTTTCCCATAATTCAAAAAAATATAAATATATGTGTTAATGGCAATTGTAAATATAAGGAATAGTAAAATAAATGTGTGTGTGTTGATAAAATAAATGTGTGAAGATTATAAAATTAAAAAACAAATTCAGCAATAGCTACTAGTAAAAAAATCCACAAAACAACAAATTAGCAATGGCTACCAACTGACAACAGGATTAAAATCTTATCAAAGGAATGTAATCAAAAAACAGTGGAGGAATTTCAACAACAGATATAGCTGGCAGATATAAAAACCAATTAACAAAGTGACAACAGGTCATCACATAAATAGTCCAGTTTTTTATCGATCAATCAGTTGAGTTCAATCTATCAGTTGACTTCACAATCAGTTGAATTCAGTCAATCAATCAATCAAACAGTGAGTCTATTATGTATTCAGAATCAATGTTTTCCAGGACTATGCAGTGCTAACAGCCACTGGAATCATATGACTTTGCTCCAGCCCTTAGTCTAATGGAAGATCAGCAATTTGCCTGGAAAATGTGATGCCTGCCTAACAACTTGAAAAGATGCCAGGGATATTTAACTGTCTTAAAGAATAGTGCCACAGAATGGTAAGCAAAGAAACCTCCACAAAACCACATAAAGCAGCAAATAGCAAAAAGTCCACATCCAAAGCCTATAGATAATGAATAACTTTTATTATTTCATTTCTGATAATAATGTAGCCATTGCTTACCTTGAAGCCTCCCAGAGTCAATTAATAATGAACTCTATAACCACATAAAACAAACTATTGATGTGTGTGTTTGTGAAATGTCATATATATTAATGCTTTATGATATTTTATATTAATTTCATGTATTTAATGCTTCATGTTATCTTATATTTTATTGTATGAATTAAGAATGGGTGTGGTAATTGTATAGATTATCATTGTTTATCTTTAATTGAGAAAATTTAGAAGTAGTTTAAAAGTTATAATAATAAGTACATATTTAAAAATAAATTATCTTTAAACTTAATGCTTGTTGGTCACTTCTTTTACCACTAATTGAAGCAACAATTTGTTATTGTATTACTTTTGATTGATCTAGTTAGGATATCTTAGGCGCTGAATTAGTTTGCCAATCATTCAAAGTAAGTCATTTATCTTTGGGTAACTGACTGGCCCTTAATCCCAGGAGGCTGTAAAGTCACCAACCAAGGCAGCGGTTGGTGGCTGAAGGCGGAGGGTGCTAAGAATATCCTGGAGGCGGACCCAGGCTGCCATTTGATGACGACTTTTTATTTAGGTACGTACAACTGCAGATCACTTTCAGGTAAAGGAAGATTGCAAGAATTAGAAGAACTCTCTTATATTAAATGGGATATTATTGGACTTTGTGAAGTTAGAAGAAAAGGTGAAGAGACAATTGATTTAAAAAGTGGACATATGCTCTATTATAAAGGCACAAATATTGGAAATACAAGTGGAGTAGGATTCATTATAAATAAAAAGTGGAAGAACAATATTGTGGAGATTGATGGTGTATCAGACAGAGTGGCAAGATTAGTTATACAACTTAATAGCAGATATCAAATGCAGATAATTCAGGTTTATGCCCCAACAAGTTCTCACAGTGATGAAGTAGTAGAAGATTTTTATATGGATGTACAAAAGGCTTTTGATCAGAGTAAACAACATTTTAAAATTGTTATGGGAGATTTTAATGCTAGAATTGGTAAACAAATGAAAGATGAAAGTGTTGTAGGTAATTTTGGTTATGGTAATAGAAATGAGAGAGGACATAGACTTGTGGAGTTTGCAGAGAAGGAAAAACTTTATATTATGAATTCTTTTTTGAGAAAAATGTTAGAAGGAAATGGACATGGAAGCATCCAAATGAAGGTACAACAGAATTGGATTATATTTTGACTAACAGGAAATACATATTTCAAGATTGTAATGTTCTTAATAAATTTAACACAGGAAGTGATCATCGATTAGTAAGGGGTAAGATACATGTTAATGTAAAACTAGAGAGAGAAAAATTATTAAGAAAAACTATATTTACAGTTGATATTCCTAATCTTCAGAAACATTCTAATGAATTTAAATTAGAACTTACAAATCGGTTTCAAGTATTAGTAGATTTTGAACATGATTCAGATTTGAATGAAATTAATATGAAAATAACTGATACACTTTTAAAAACTGCAACAAAGATAGCTAGTAGAAAAAAGCAGCAATTGACTAATAAAATTTCTACTGAGACTAGAGAACTTATGAAGAAAAGAAAGAATATGAAGATATGCAAGAATGATGCATTAAAAAGAATTGAATATCTCGAATTTTGTAAAATGGTGCGGAAAAGAGTTGAAAATGATATAAGAAAGTATAACTGTGAACTAGCAAGAAAAGCTGTAGAAGAAAATAAAAGTCTTAAGAATGTAAAACAACATTTTGGTATTGGTAGGAAATTTATATCTGCAATAAGGAAAAAAGATGGAATTATTACTAAAAGAGGGATGACATTATGAAATTGGTAGAAGATTTTTATCAAGAATTATATAGTAATAAAGAACAAGTACCTCCTATATCTATTACATCTTCCGAATTGCCCAGAATTTTAAATGAAGAAGTGAGAAATGCAATTAAATGTATGAAAAAGGAAAGGCTCCAGGTAATGATGGAATTATAATTGATATATTAAAAGAAGCAGGTGAAGAAACAGAAAAAATATTAGCAAAGTTATATACCAAATGTCTAAATGATAAAGATGTACCGGATGATTGGAAGAATGCAGTAATAATATTAATATTTAAAAAAGGTGATAAAGAAGATATTAGAAATTACAGACCTATCAGCCTTTTATTAGTTTTATATAAAATTTTTACCAAGATAATTACAACTCGTCTACAGAGAACATTGGATTTTCACCAACCAAGAGAACAAGCTGGATTTAAAAGTGGTTTTAGTACAGTAGATCATATCCAGGTGTTGAGAGAAGTTATAGAAATGACAAATGAATATGAGTTGTCATTATGATTTGGATTTGTAGATTATGAAAAGGCATTTGATTCTATAAACATTTCTTCAGTGATTAAAGCATTGGATCATCAAGGTATAGATCCAGGATATTGTCATATTTTAAAGAATATTTATAAAAATGCAACAGCAACAATTAGATTACATAATGATACTGGGAAAGTCAACATTGAGAAAGGTGTAAGACAAGGTGACTCCATATCTCCAAAACTTTTTACAGCAGTGCTGCAAGAAGTATTTTGTGGATTAAAATGGGAAACTAAAGGAGTGAAAGTAAATGGAGATTATTTAAGTCATTTAGATTTCGCAGATGATGTAGTTGTTTTTGCAAATAATGCTTCCGAGCTGCAGGAAATGTTGTAGGAATTATCAGATGAAAGTAGGAAAGTAGGACTAAAGATAAATGTTAAAAAGACTAAAGTAATGTTTAATCGATTTGCTCCAAATATGAAAATAAAGATTGATTATGATGAATTAGAAGAAGTTAAGAGTTACAAATACCTTGGTCAGATTATTAATACAGATGGAAACATAATAGAGGAAATTAATCATAGAATTAAACTTGGTTGGAGTGCTTTTGGTAGAAATAACTTGATATTAAAAGGAAATATGCCTATGTGTTTGAAAAGAAAGGTTTTTAACAAATGTGTTTTACCAGTTCTTACTTATGGATCTGAGACTTGGACACTTAATAGAAGATCAATACAGAGACTTCAGACCACTCAAAGAAGTATGGAGAGATGTATGTTGGGAGTAACAAGAAGAGATCGAAAACGCAATGTATGGGTAAGAGAACAAACAGGTGTTACTGACCTCATTGAAAAAATTAAAAGATTGAAGTGGAGTTGGGCTGGACATATTGCTAGAAGAGATGATAATAGATGGACAATTGAAATTTTAAACTGGATTCCAAGAGATTGTAAAAGACCCAGAAGGAGGCCACATGTAAGATGGATGGATGAAATAAGAAAATGTGTAGGGGTGATGTGGAGAAGAGAAGCTAAAGATCGGAGAAGATGGATTAAACTTGGAGAGACCTTCATCCTGCAGTGGATTGATAATGGTTGATAATGATGATGATGATGATGAACTGACTGGCACCCAGGGTTTACTCTGAAACAAAAAAGTGCCTTGAATGATAGGTGTTAAATTTTGCAGCCGAAAAGGTCTGTACCCTTTAAACATAGTCCCAGTTATATATATAGCTCTGGCTTGAACACAGGTGCCCTCTGAGCATTATTCTTCTCTGCCTAAGGGGATGTGATGGTGCAATATTTAAACTGTATTGGTGTAGATCAAATATATAAGTTATAATTGTATTATGTTTTGTATAAAAGTTCATAATTTTGCTTCACAAGTATTTTATTTAAAGAGTCAAAAGTGTATAATATAGATTGAATTTATGCACAAAAATTATCTACTATACACACAACCCGGTTCAATATATATATATATTCATAATATTATTTCTGGGAGCTAAGAATTCATTTATCCATGAGAATATTAGAATATATATATAGATTCACATATACTATGACAAATATTTGTAATACATAAATAAACCACAGTATAATTTAAATCACAAAAAATAAAATCTTTCTCAACTGCTAGCAGTATTAAAATAAGTAGCGTATTATAGAGGAACAGTATATTTATTTTAATACCATTACAAAAAAATCAAGTTAGATGTCACATGACTAATTTAACAAGCTTGTATTACAAATGTTATACATAGAGCTTGCAAATAAGCTCTTAACAAGCTTTGCAGAATATCCCCAACGCCAGACCGGTTTCTGCTACTGGTGTCCCCAGTGAGCTGCTAGGATACTCAAGCATTAGATTAAAAATACCAGGACAAGCCCAGCACTTTATCTAATGGATAACTATTAAGTAGAAAATCTGAAAAATTTCAGACATCCAAATGTCTTCCAATCCAGCTATCTAACTTAAATAGCCATATGGGACTGAACAAAGTTCAGATACACCATATATTAATAGCTTTAGCAATATATAATCGCCAAAGCCTTAATAGAAAAAAATACCATATTTAGTTGAGAAAGATTTCATTGAAATAATTGAAAATAAGCCTCTGCAATTTATTTATTATTTAATGTTTCAAAGTGTTGAAATGTATTATGGTTAATTTATTTACTAGACAGACACATATATGGAGTTTGTATGTGTATAGTTTATCAGGAGGCTTATGAAATGCGACTTAAAAAAAATTATTACTTATATAATTCTTGAAAAAGATAGTGAAAATGCTAATGGAAAGCAACAGATCAATTATTCCATGACTAAAAATTCTAATACAGACATCTTTGATGACATGGTCACAAATACATATGATGACATGAGAAGTCAGAAATTGTTTTGCTGGTTAATATGAACTTAGACTTTCATTTCAATTATGTCATTTTGCATACATTCTAAGTAATCTGAGGGTGCAAGTCAACATGAGTATGGCTACTGCCATTATTGATAAAGAGATGCTCATAAAAATATAGAAGAACTGAATTATCATATTGAAATATGTTACATGATATGAGGGAGTTATAATAAAAATCAGAATGTTGTCATTTTCTCTACAGTTAGAAATCATCAAATCTTGTATAGTAACTTAGCATTTTGTATAGCAACTTAGTATTTATGTTTATTAAGTTTTCTATCTGAAGACTGAGTTACTAATAATGAGTACAATGTTCAAGTGTAAAATTTGATTATCAATGGTGCCATTATGACAATTTATTCTGTCACATTACTATTTATACTTTTGAGTTATATTTATTCAAATATGAATCTCTGTATTATATATGTATGTTAAGTTCTTTGCCCAAAGACAAATTTAAGCTTATTTAGCAATTTGAATACTATAAGCAAGCAATAATGCTTGATCATCAATGGTGGTACACCATTCTTTGCCACTTCTTTAATAATTTATTTTAGCATCTTAATTTTAGAACTGCATGACAAATTTTAATGATCCCTTTACATCATTAAAATGTATAAATCTCTGCATATGGCCAGGTTCTAAAAAGAAATAATTATTGTTTAATCAGTGGTTAGTTTCAATATTAACAGATTATTAACACATGCACAAACGCACATAGATCATACTTTCACAAGTGACTTTAGATCATTTTCTTTTATTCTACATATCTTTTTGTCAGTTCATTAATTATTAACAATTATCCTTTTTCTCTTAAGATCATGTATCAATTGTTTCCTTACTTTTATTTCAACTTTTAGTTTTCTTTAATACATTCTTTATTAGAAACAGATATAATAATAAATAGTGAGATGTGTCTAGAATATAAGAAAAAAAAACAAAGTGGATTTTTTAGTGCACTCTATTATATGTATAGCTTTAAAATCATCCCACTTAAAATTCATCTCACATTATACACATAATCTAGTTAGACATAACTATTAACAAATATGTTAAAAGTTTAACCACTATCTAATCATGCTAGAATAGCAACCCAAGCTTTATACATAATTACCTTAAAAAATATCTATTTGTTTTCAAGGTGTAAAGTTATTATCACACAGCTATTAGAATATAATGTTTTAAATAGATAATGTGACATCTAATACTTACTATGATGACAAAGACAATTATAATCTCACTTGCAACTTTATACGCATTGATAATATAATTCAGATATAAAATAAATGCAATAATAAATAATTTATTCATATATATTAAACGGGTAGCTTAATGTTTATTATGCCATTTATAATTTAGCATAAGTAGCATTAACAATTTATGAAAGATTGCAAATAAGATTATAATTATCTCTACTTTGCATGGAAAATGTTTAATGTTATATTACTAATTTAAACAAAATATATTTCAGTGACAGAATGTTAATATCTTTATTTCTTAACCAAAAATAGATGGCATGAGACACAGGTCAGTAATTATTATGATAGTTTATATGACACTTAGACTTTTATTTCAATTATATACATATTTGCTTCACTTTTCTATACATTCTAAGTGATCTGAGAATACAAATGTTAAGGAAAGATATATATTGACAAAATATCATTGGTGATGAACACATATCAGTTTGTATAGGACACTCTTTCCTAATTGCTCTCATCTACTTTCAGAATCAAATTAACATGCAATCAAGTGACATGAATAAGCAGTTTAATTAGTGCATTTTCTACTAATGTTTATAGTTACAAATTTAAATGCCCCTTTCTATATAAGTAAATGTTATAAATAATTTTACAATAATATCAAACACACACAATAAATTTAAAGTTATAATAGCAGTAAATAATTAAATATAAAATAATGATTAAACCATACCTGTATGTTTTAATTCACTGTTTATTTCATCATCAAAATGTTTTCCATAAATAGAAGCGCCTCCACGACCTTCACAACAGAATGAAAACATGTATATACCTTTAATGTATTTATTTTTATGCATAAATAGTAGATATTGCTCACTAATATAACACATCATAACATAACATAATAGGGAATATGCAATCTGTCTTCCTGTACCAGATTAAGATACTAACAATACATAGATGATGGCAAATGAGATTTGGTTAAAATATTGGGTTGGAAAATTATTCATATACATAAGTATTATTTTACATTCATTCCATAAAGTTGAGTTAGATTTCTATAGTCACTTATTAATGAACAATATAATTTTAACCTTTCTATCACTAATATAAATAATATCATTTCTTACATTATACTTAGTCATTTTTCATTTTATGATCTATTAGATCTTAGTTAATATAAACAATGATCTAGAATAAAATTAATCAATTAATTTGCCATTATTCTTATATTAATGTTAAAAATATAAATAGGTGCTTTTATACTTCTTGAAATTTTATTTTACAAATAAATATTTTACTTGGCTTGTTATTATTTAGATATCTTACTTTTTATTAAAATAAATTTTAATAGAGAATAGATTATGGAGTCTAACTATTTCAAAAAAGTAGCTGCATATCAATAAAAGTTGAAAAGCAATTAATTGTCTAGAAGTATTAACTAAAGTCCAAAAGTATTTATAATAAAGTTCTTAGGTTAAAAATATTTCAACCATCTTCTATTCATTATTAGATGCCATTCAATAATGAGTATTACACAAGAAAAACAAAAAACAAAGAGAAAAAGATAAAGATCAAAAAGTTACAGAAAACAAACAAAAAAATTGGAATCAGAATTGCTCTGCTTGTAAATAAAGAATAGAAATATGATTCCACAAATACATAATTCCATTATGTCACAAATGAATGAAAATAATAAAGCAATCACATTGTGCAATTAACAATAGAAATGAGAGTGCACAAACACAATCCAATGTCACAATTAATGCAGACAAATGATGATATGAGAAGTTGATTTATAAGTGAATAAAGATAGTAAGATAAAAGAAAATGGAGAAAAAATCCATTAACAGGGGTCCCCAACCCTATGCCCGCGGGCACCATGGCACCCGCAGACCATTTTATGTGTGCCCGCCGCTATCCGAACACAATAAAAAATTATTTACCTGATACAAATAAATTTAATTTTTAAATTTTTTTATAAATTATTGTATTATATTGTAATCAAATTGTAGGGCCTACTATACTTTTACAGCGTAAAATTGTAAATGTTAATTATATGTTAAAATTTATTTTTGAAATAAATATTTTTTTGTACATTATGTATATTATTAGCAATATCCAACTATAAATTTACATTGAAAAAATAAATGGTGCCCACCATCTTGTTGAAAAAAATAAATGGTGCCCACCACCTGGCCAGTATTATAGAATATGCTCTTAAGTGCAAAAAGGTTGGGGACTCCTGCATTAACATATATTAATACATATGCACATACACGTAAATTTTACAAGCATAATTTTTTTATTGCAATTAGTAATAAAATCATAATCATAATCTTAATAATTATCTAATTAATTTTTATAAATTTCATAATAGATGAAGAAAATAAAAAATGATTGCTGTATACCACCTATTTTCACAACTTTATTTCAAAATAATAATTTAATCATGAATTAAAGAAATATTGTGTATGTTTCATCTGATAGTGGAAGATAGTGTTTACGACATGAGTGTTTTCTTTATATAGGAATTTATTTTGGTGATGGGTGCTAATATATTGAAACAAAAAATCCTAACCACGGTAGTCAGTTAGATAATTTTCAAACTGAACATTAGTAAATTTTCAAACTAATAAACAAAACTATTGAAGTTTGTTCTTTTTTTTAAAAATATATCTAACTAGAAAGATTAAATCTTCAAATTTATTTATAATTAAATTTAAGATAATTTCATGGGTATGATGTATATTACAATGACATTAAGACTCCACTCTTTTCAAAACAATTTCTTACTTTAGTGTTCAGATATTAATTTGACTGAGCTATTCTAAATATATCAAAATTAATGTTTTATAATAAAAGCCAAAATATTTTTAATAGCTAAAAGTATAATGACAATTTCTTTATTATTAAATCAATTCATTTTTATTTAATGATTTAGACTTATTTTTCTTTAAATCATCAACATCAATTATCTAATTCTCTTCAAAATTAAATCATTTGTATCACATATTTTCAAGTGCATATAAAATATGCACAAAAATATTTATTGATTTATTTTTTATGAAATCATCTACTTCATAATTTATTTTAATAAATTGCAAAAATAATATTATATGAAATAAAATTATTAAAATTTATTTTTAAAACGTTACCCCCCCCCTTACATTTCCTTATTATGAAATTTAATTATGATCAATAATGTTTGATATATTTTCTCAAATTTTTACGTAAAATAAAAATTGATTCTTAATTTCAAATAATTCACAGTACTAAAAAACATAGAAGATAAAATTTTGGCTATACATTATATGTACTCATGATGTATAATAATATTTATTTCATAAATTCTACCTATGGATTCCCCCTATTTGTGAGCAAATAACATTTAGGATCCAATTATGCTTGTCAAAACAAATCAATAGTTATAAAAATACTTTTGTATTTTACTTTATAATTGTATTTTATTTTATAATTTTCAAGTTAATTAATTAAAATTTTTGAATGCAGTTTATTATGTTTTAAAGCAGAGCTTAATTTCAGTTAGAGATCTTAAGAATGCAATTCGGAAATGGGATTTTTTTTTTTTGATTAAAAAAAAAAAGGGTGTGTGTGTGTGTGTGTGTTATGTTTAAATAATTCTTAAATTTTAAAAAGAATCTAAAAGTAAGCTAAAGGTAAAAAACAATATCATATCATGGCTTATAGTAATTTTACTGAAATAAGCTGAAAGAATGGTGAAGAAACCGAAGAAAAAGATATTTCAAGAAATTTACAGATTGTATAATATTACACAGAAAAAAAAAAGTATTTAAATCATGAAGAAAATCATTGCTAGTGCCAATTTACACTAAGAGAAGCAAGACAGAATGTGAAAATTACTGAATCATTGGACTAATAAACATTTTAAGTAAAGTTTTAATAACCAACTTAAATGAAAACATCTACACAGATAAACAAACATTTGGCAATTATTTGAGCCAGATTTATTTTAAGATCTAGGAGCATTATAAAAAATATTATCACTCCACACCATTGTAGGGAAGCCAAAATTAATAAATAAATAAATAATCTATATCTAAGAAAACATCAAACAGTATTAACCATATACAATAGATAATAAATTAATTAACCTTCTACAAAATATCTATAGTAATTCAATACCAAGAATATTTAAAGAAATTGGAGAATGGTTAGAAATTGAAAAAGTCATAACACAAGGAGATTCGATTTTACCAAGCATATTTATTATACATTTGGAAAGATTAATGAATAAGGTCATAAAAAAAAGATATACAATGGGAAAAGTCATAATAGCAACCAGCCAAAGACAAAATTAAGACAGACTAATAAACAAAAAAGTGTGATACCCAATTACTAATACCCACTTATTAAGCTTAATATAAGGACATATAATTTATTAAAGTAATATATAAAAAATTGTAAGTAACCAAAAACAAAAAAAAGATTGGAAAACAACAAAACCTTGTATATAATGTATATATAATGTCTTTTAATAAAAATAAATACTAAAAATAAAAAATAAATATGTCAAAAGAATACTTGTGTATGGATGAAAATAAATAATTTAAGATGTACAAATAACATAATAATAACATTGAACAAATACAATCATTAAATACATTGAACAAAAAAAAATCAACATTAAAGATTCAAAGTGAGAAAGGAAAGAAATATGGATTATATTCAACCATGCTAAAAGAAAAAACATTGGTACTTGAAAAAAAGAAAAATCAAAATTGAAATAAATGGGCAAGATAATGCAAAAAGTTTATGTATATTGGATAAATTATTAATTATAATGATTGTGAAAAGCAAATAAAATTAAAAATAGCCAGATGAAAAACAATATCTATTTTGAAATATATTTATATATTGAGATACAAAGGTATTAAATAAATCTTTTATCTTATAGAATGTTCATTTTGAATACTATCAGGATACACACATAACAAAACATATATGTCAAATCAATGACTCCTGTAAAAATATTTGATTACATTGTACAAATTTTAATATTTTCATTTTTTTTTTAATTGTAAAAAGAAAAATATAAATTATTTTATTTTCCTTCTTTGATTTTGAAAAATATGCTAATAAGTTTTATGATGTTTTAAAATAATCATTTGATTAAAATTAACTTAAAAAATAGGTAAAACTTGTTTTAGAAAAAGATGTCTATTTATTAATATAAAAATAAATTTTGTTTACCAAATTTTTTCACTTCATCTGACTAAAAATATGTCAATTTAATTTTTTAATAATATTTTATCTTATTTGCATTTTTGAAAGATGTTTTCCAATAAAGTGAAGACACAATATATAGTGTCAATATATGCTATCCAAAAAAAAATAAAAAGTAGAACAAAAAAATATAAATAAACAGAAAATAAAAACAAAATGGTAACAAACCATTTTTTTCATTGGAGATCCCATACATGATCACATTTATTAATATTTCTTTGGGTTATGTTGAAGGCATTTTATTCATCATTTTGATGTAATACAGTATTTGTGTAATAAAATGTTTTCTAAATGTAAATCTAATTCTTTCTTACATGATGAAAGTTATTGATTTAGCTAATGGCAAAAAACTAACTGCAAAACATTCTTACTATTGCTTTAGGAAGTTTAAAGTTAGAAGAGTTTAATCTAAAATATGAAATGAGTAACAGCAAGTAAAGGATGACTGTATAAACTCCAAAACCCATATAGACATAAAAACATCAAAAATAGAAAACTATTATTAATGTTTCCTTAGGCAAAAAAAGTTATTGAAAAAAAAATCTAATTGCAACTTAACTGTTTCACTTTCAATTTATTTTATTTTTTAAAAAAGATACATTTTAGTATATATATTTTTTATTATTTTTACTTTTTGAATATTGTCATTGAGTAAATTCATGCACAGTAAATATATATATATGTAAATTTGCTCCTTCAATTTATTATTGCTAACTACATTATTATTTAATTTTATTTATACTATAATCTTAATTTATGTATGTGTACTATATACATAATAAGTATCCATATTATACATATATATGTATGTTGAAATATATGTGAGGGAGATTAGAATAAAATATAGCAGATCTTTCAATTCTACTATAACAATCTTGCTGGGAAGATATAAAAGGTTTCTGTAAGCTTGAAAGTAGTAGCAATGTACTAATATTATTAGCAACAATAGCATTTGTAATGAGCCGGCTAAGACTAGCCATTATCATTATTATTCATAAACCTGCAATGAAAATTAGCTAAGAAATATTTTTGGCCTACTTATTCCTTAAAAGTGATCAAAGAATATCATCTGAGTAATATTATCTCAAGTATAAACTACAAGCTGTATAAAAATTTCACTGAGGATTCCATCTCAGACATAATGATAAGTTTTAAGAAAAGCCTAACTCAATGAATTTATAATTTCAGTATTGCTTAAGTAGAGTCATATGACATATAAAGCCAATGAGAAATACAAGGAATTGTTTTCATTTAGAAGATAAAGGAATCTACAAAATTAAACCAAGACCATCAGTTAAGCTATTAGAAAATTTCCATGCAAAGAAAAGCTTTCATTAAACTTTAAGTGTTAAATATATGTATAGACTGATTTTTATGCCAAAAACATAAGTAAAAAATTTCAGTGCTTGAATTGTCTAATTTATTTATGCACTTTAATTCATATTATTAATAATTTTCTATTTGCAATATGTATTTAATCTGTTTCATGTGTGCAGTTTTATTCTAAATTATATCTCAGAATATATATTTCATCAGGTTATTTTTCTGCATATTAAATTATAAGCAATTTAAGGCTAATATTCTGAAAAAAAAAAACCCCTTGATTAATCCTTTTACATATACAGCTTATCATATTCAAACAAATATATGTGGAAGCTTAATGAATATTATTATTATATGTAAATCATTAATGTTATCAAATAATGATTTTGTTACTAAAAATCCAATTTGAATTCTCTATTTAATATTTCTTCTATACATATATAATTAGTGAGACCATGTTTAAATATTTTGACGTATTTTTATAGCCATTTTATTTTACTGTAACAGATTTAACATAAAGACTTCTTCATACTATTATACACATGGCAACTCCAAATCTATATGGATAAAATTTTGAATTTTTTTTCCAGATTTCAAACAAATTAAAATTTTTTTCGGTGCTTTTCTCACATACTGGACGAGCCACCAGATGGTGCTGCAGAACCACCAAGAAGCCTGTAAGTAATAAATTTCTATACAAAAATAGCTGAAATCGATGGAAAATTAAAATTAAAATGCCTAAGGCAAGATATCAAAAGTAAGTAAAAATCAAGTAAACATTTTTGCCTAAGGCAAGTATAAAATCAAGTGAAATAATACGTAAATTTTAAAAAAGTACACACACACAAAATTGGTAAAAATACACAAAATAACCTTTAAAATTAAAATGCCTAAGGCAAGATATCAAAAGTAAGTAAAAATCAAGTAAAAATTTTTGCCTAAGGCAAGTATAAAATCAAGTGAAATAATATGTAAATTTTAAAAAACTACACACACACACAAGTGAAATAATACGTAAATTTTAAAAAAGTACACACACACAAAATTGGTAAAAATACACAAAATAACCATTAAAATTAAAATGCCTAAGGCAAGATATCAAAAGTAAGTAAAAATCAAGTAAAATTTTTTGCCTAAGGCAAGTATAAAATCAAGTGAAATAATACGTAAATTTTAAAAAAGTACACACACACACAAGTGAAATAATACGTAAATTTTAAAAAAGTACACATAGAACAAATCCTCAACCCCCACAAAAATTATAACACCTAAGGCAAACAAATCAAAAAATTAAAAATCAAACAAATTCTAAAAAAAACCAAAAAAAAAAACGCTATGAAATTCGAATTAGGCAACAAAAACAGAAAAACTTTAATGGTAAAAGTCAAAAAATTAACAATGGCAGGCAGATGGTGCTTCATTAAAATGGCGGGAGATTATATAAACTAAAAAGCAAAATGAACATTACACGAGAGCTTCTATTTATCAAATTAATTATACTCTGCTTTATATGGATAAGCTTTCTATTAATTTTAATATCAAACATAATTGATAAATCATAAATATTAATATTATTTGTGCTCAAATATTTTATAGGTATAGAACACAAGCATACACACACTGCGTATATTAACAAATGAATAAAGAAAATTACAAGAGAAAAGCAATCATGTCCAAATCCATTTATTTAGATGTAGAATATTATTTTAAAATTATGAATAGTTTCTCAGTTGATCACTTTCAAAAGTCTTTATTCTCTGCGTTGAAATTATGGCATATACAGTAATCAAAAATAAGTCAAACCCCCCCCCCCCCTCTACAGGCAAACCAAAATAAAAAAGCAACACAGGTATGGATAAGCTTTCTATTAATTTTAATATCAAACATAATTGATAAATCATAAATATGAATATTATTTGTGCTCAAATATTTTATATATATAAAACACAAACATACACACACTGCGTATATTAACAAATGAATAAAGAAAATTACAAGAGAAAAGCAATCATGTCCAAATCCACTTATTTAGATGTAGAATATTATTTTAAAATTACGAATAGTTTCTCAGTTGATCACTTTCTAAAAGTCAATTTACCATCATTTGGTTAATGCTGTAATATAGGAGTGAAGAAATATATGCAATAAAAGTTTATACTACCTGTGTTTCTCCCTGGGATAATGATGAAAATATTAAAACAATGGTAATAATTTGTTCGGCTGGTGACTTCCTATGTGTTTAATCTAATTAATTTCAGGAATTGGTATTGATTCTCTTTGGAGGAGGTTACTGTTGAAATATTTCAGGAGCGTCTTCTTTCCAGTATTGGCAAAATTATTTATTATAATTATTAAAATTATTTATTATAGATTCGATCTAATCCAGCTGCAATTTAGTATTGCATCATACATTTTAATAACGTGTGGAGAATTATTTTCTTCAAAGTAGTATCAGATGAACTGTCCTTACCAAAAAATATATTATTCTCTATATTTCTTTTTTTGTAGACTCATTTTTTTCTAGAAAGTTATCACCCACGTGGTTTTGAGGTCCAGTTTCTCTTTAAACAAAGCAAAAAGCTTTCCCCACCTTTTTGTCTTTTCAAGGTCAGGAAATTTTGTTGACCACCTGAAATTTGTTTTTGACTTTTATTTTTTTGTTTTTCTTTTTACATTATTTACATAATAATGTATACAGTTTTAATTTTTTTTTCATTTAAGATCTCTTTTCTCTATTATAATAAAATGAACTGCATTAGCTTCTATCTTCGAAATCAAATTTATATTTGTTGAATTTCGTTCATTCGTCCATCCATCCATACAGCATATATATATATATACTCGTGTTTCAATAAAATACAAGAGAATAAACACCCCTCCCCTTTCATACTTCATCTTTATTTTAACCCTTCCTCTACCAATTTAAAAAGTCAAATATACTCGAATAAATAATATAAGAACTATATACACATGTGTGTGTACAAATTTTTCTTTTGTGAAACAGGGTTTGAATCCACCCTGTCACAATATATATATATGGATGTTCTCAAAATATGAAAATAAACATTGATTATGATGAGTTAAAAGAAGTTAAACAATTACAAATACCTTGGTTGGATTATTAATACAGATGGAAACATAATGGAGATGAAATTAATCATAGAATGAAAAAGGAAGATTTTTAATAAATGTGTTTTACCAGTTCTTACTTATGGATCTGAGACTTGGACACTTAATAGAAGAGCAACATAGAGACTTCAGACCACTCGGAGAAGTATGGAGAGATGCATGTTAGGAGTAGCAAGAAGAAATCGAAACCGCAATATATGGGTAATAGAACAAACAGGTGTTACTGACCTCATTGAAAAAAATAAAAGACTGAAGTGGAGTTGGGCTGGACATATTGCTAGAAAAGATGATAATAGATGGACAGTTGAAATCTTAACGTGAATTCCAAGAGATTGTAAAAGACCCAGAAAAGGACCACATGTGAGATGGATGAAATAAGAAAGTGTGCAGGGGTGATGTGGAGAAAGCTAAAATCGGAGATTGATTGAACTTGGAGAGACCTTCATCCTGCAGTGAATTGATAATGGTTGTTGATGATGATTTCAGCCTAGTTTTAAAAAATGCTATTATTTGAACTAATTTATTAAATATTATTTAGTAATATTTATATGTACATCCGCACATACTAATAGTTTACAAAAATGATATTAATTTGAGCTAATTTATTAAATATTATTTAGTAATATATATATATGTACATATATGTGCGGATATACATATAAATATTAGTATGTGTGGATGTAAATATAAATATTACTAAATAATATTTAATAAATTAGCTCAAATAATAGCATTTTTGTAAACTATTAGTATGTGCGGATGTACATATAAATATTACTAAATAATATTTAATAAATTAGTTCAAATAATAGCATTTTTTAAAACTAGGCTGAAATCATCATCAACAACCATTATCAATTCACTGCAGGATGAAGGTCTCTCCAAGTTCAATCAATCTCCGATTTTTAGCTTTCTCCACATCACCCCTGCACACTTTCTTATTTCATTCATCTCACATGTGGTCCTTTTCTGGGTCTTTTACAATCTCTTGGAATTCACTTTAAGATTTCAACTGTCCATCTATTATCATCTTTTCTAGCAATATGTCCAGCCCAACTCCACTTCAGTCTTTTATTTTTTTCAATGAGGTCAGTAACACCTATTTGTTCTATTACCCATATATTGCGGTTTCGATTTCTTCTTGCTACTCCTAACATGCATCTCTCCATACTTCTCCGAGTGGTCTGAAGTCTCTATGTTGCTCTTCTATTAAGTGTCCAAGTCTCAGATCCATAAGTAAGAACTGGTAAATCACATTTATTAAAAATCTTCCTTTTTCATTCTATGATTAATTTCATCTCCATTATGTTTCCATCTGTATTAATAATCCAACCAAGGTATTTGTAATTGATTAACTTCTTTTAACTAATCATAATCAATGTTTATTTTCATATTTTGAGAACATCCATATATCTATATTGTGACAAGGTGGATTCAAACCCTGTTTCACAAAAGAAAAATTTGTACAACATGTGTATATAGTTCTTATATTATTTATTCGAGTATATTTGACTTTTTAAATTGGTAGAGGAAGGGTTAAAATAAAGACGAAGTATGAAAGGGGAGGGGTGTTTATTCTCTTGTATTTTATTGAAACACGAGTATATATATGCTGTATGGATGGATGGACGAATGAACGAACTTCAACAAATATAAATTTGATTTCGAAGATAGAAGCTAATGCAGTTCATTTTATTATAATAGAGAAAAGAGATCTTAAATGAAAAAAAAATTAAAACTGTATACATTATTATGTAAATAATGTAAAAAGAAAAACAAAAAAATAAAAGTCAAAAACAAATTTCAGGTGGTCAACAAAATTTCCTGACCTTGAAAAGACAAAAAGGTGGGGAAAGCTTTTTGCTTTGTTTAAAGAGAAACTGGACCTCAAAACCACGTGGGTGATAACTTTCTAGAAAAAAATGAGTCTACAAAAAAAGAAATATAGAGAATAATATATTTTTTGGTAAGGACAGTTCATCTGATACTACTTTGAAGAAAATAATTCTCCACACGTTATTAAAATGTATGATGCAATACTAAATTGCAGCTGGATTAGATCGAATCTATAATAAATAATTTTAATAATTATAATAAATAATTTTGCCAATACTGGAAAGAAGACGCTCCTGAAATATTTCAACAGTAACCTCCTCCAAAGAGAATCAATACCAATTCCTGAAATTAATTAGATTAAACACATAGGAAGTCACCAGCCGAACAAATTATTACCATTGTTTTAATATTTTCATCATTATCCCAGGGAGAAACATAGGTAGTATAAACTTTTATTGCATATATTTCTTCACTCCTATATTACAGCATTAACCAAATGATGGTAAATTGACTTTTAGAAAGTGATCAACTGAGAAACTATTCGTAATTTTAAAATAATATTCTACATCTAAATAAGTGGACTTGGACATGATTGCTTTTCTCTTGTAATTTTCTTTATTCATTTGTTAATATACGCAGTGTGTGTATGTTTGTGTTTTATATATATAAAATATTTGAGCACAAATAATATTCATATTTATGATTTATCAATTATGTTTGATATTAAAATTAATAAAAAGCTTATCCATATCTGTGTTGCTTTTTTATTTTGGTTTGCCTGCAGAGTGTGTGTGTGTGTGGGGGGTATTTGACTTATTTTTGATTACTGTAAATGCCATAATTTCAACGCAGAGAATAAAGACTTTTGAAACTGATCAACTGAGAAACTATTCATAATTTTAAAATAATATTCTACATCTAAATAAATGGATTTGGACATGATTGCTTTTCTCTTGTAATTTTCTTTATTCGTGAATATACACCGTGTGTGTGTGTGTATGCTTGTGTTCTATACCTATAAAATATTTGAGCACAAATAATATTAATATTTATGATTTATCAATTATGTTTGATATTAAAATTAATAGAAAGCTTATCCATATAAAGCAGAGTATAATTAATTTGATAAATAGAAGCTCTCGTGTAATGTTCATTTTGCTTTTTAGTTTATATAATCTCTCGCCATTTTAATGAAGCACCATCTGCCTGCCATTGTTAATTTTTTGACTTTTACCATTAAAGTTTTTCTGTTTTTGTTGCCTAATTCGAATTTCATAGCGTTTTTTTTGTTTTTTTTTTAGAATTTGTTTGATTTTTAATTTTTTGATTTGTTTGCCTTAGGTGTTATAATTTTTGTGGGGGTTGAGGATTTGTTCTATGTGTACTTTTTTAAAATTTACGTATTATTTCACTTGATTTTATACTTGCCTTAGGCAAAAAATTTTACTTGATTTTTACTTACTTTTGATATCTTGCCTTAGGCATTTTAATTTTAATGGTTATTTTGTGTATTTTTACCAATTTTGTGTGTGTGTACTTTTTTAAAATTTATGTATTATTTCACTTGTGTGTGTGTGTGTGTGTACTTTTTTAAAATTTAAGTATTATTTCACTTGATTTTATACTTGCCTTAGGCAAAAATTTTTACTTATTTTTGATATCTTGCCTTAGGCATTTTAATTTTAATTTTCCATCAATTTCAGCTATTTTTGTATAGAAATTTATTACTTACAGGCTTCTTGGTGGTTCTCGTCCAGTACGTGAGAAAAGCACCTTTTTTAAAAAAAAAAAATAACTGGCTTAGAACCAACACAGATCAAACATAATTAGTAGAAAGGTAAAATGAAAATGAAAAAAAGTACTTAGAGACTTACCATATGTTTGTAATATTATCATATGTTTGTAATCTTTCCCTTTATTGTTTATTTAGGGTGTTAATGTCGTGGTGAAGAAGCTTTTATCCTGCAGAGTGCTATTTAAAGGCTATTATATATTTTTATTATATGGATGATGAAATTAATACAGACTTATAGAAGAGGAATGCAAAGGTGCTAATGGAGACATATGGATAGGTTTTATTCCTATCTCAGGAAGACACATTTCTGATAGGGTTTAAATCATTAAAAAAGAGAATGGGTACTTACATATTCGTCAGGCAATATTTATTTGGAAAAATGACAACTTATAACTTTATTCACTGGAAATGATACAAATTTCTACTAACATGCATTTATGTTTTTGTGAGAAATTATCTTCCACCATCTAAATTTATAAAGATTTTTTATTTTGAAAAATGGTCACCTATAACTTTATTTAGTGGAAATGAAACAAACATGCATTTATGTTTTTTTGCAAGAAATAAACTTTTAATAATCTAAATTTATTACAAGTGGTAACCTAACCAAAAAAAAATAAAAACACATATATTTAACCTTGCAATTCTGTCCATTTATAAAATGTTCTTTCTTAGCATCACTGCTGTGGACTGAACTTTCTTACTTCAAACCAAGTTCCATTAGGAATGGCTGTTTTTTCTTTCGACAATCCTGAATGAAACACTGCTATTGTTTGACAGTAAAATTAGCAGCAAAAACAACATTTTGACTAATAACTTTCTCTCCATCGGAATATTATCTAATATTCACATATTAAATTAATTAATTTCCCTTTTAAAAAATTGTAAATGTATTTAATTCGGTCTTTATACAGCATTTGTGCCAGCGACTTTCATCACAGCTGGATTAATATGTAAGTACCAGAAAGGGTAATGTAATTCTTTAAAATACCAATAATTTGTTAATTAAGGAAATCAATTTTTTTCTTCTAAAATTTCTTACATTTCAAATTTGCAGAATATTTTAATCATGGCCATATACTCATGCAGAATGCTATAAAAGAAACGAATTAATATTTATCAATCAATATATATATATATATCTAAATACACACAAGTAGTAATGACAGTTTTACATTAAATTGCTTCCCTAAGACCAGGTTTGTATATTTTAGAGACTACTGATAATAATAAAGTAATATAATAAATAATTACAGTCGCATACATCATAATCTTTAAATAAAAGAATAACCGCATTTACTGTTTAATACTTTTATTTATTGTTATTGTACATCTTAAAGATGTAAAGGTCTTATTAAACTTTTTAATATGAGAATAAATATAGAGATATTAAAATTTTCTTTTTGGAATGAAAGTAATAGAAAACATCTAACAATCAAGATCAAATCTTTTGCTTGATTGTATTACTATTTTGCCTAGTTTCCTCTATCTATTTTTCACAATGAACTATTATTATTAAAGGTTAAGAATAAAAACTTTTTGATAAAAACATGTTACCTGTTCCAGTGGGATCTCCAGTTTGAATCATAAAATCTTTAATAATGCGATGAAATTTAATCCCATTATAGTAACCTCTCCTTGCTAATTCTGCAAAATTGCGGCAAGTTACCGGAGCATGTCGCCAATATAATTCAATTCCTAAGTTACCCATTCTAAATAAGAAATGAAATTATTTGTTTATTAAACAATAACAATTTCTCGGTGATTTGAGAAATACTTTATAAATATTAATTTTTACATTGTTTTTTTTTAAAAAACAAAAAAACAAAAACAACCTATTGAACAATTTATAAATATGCATATTTATTTCTCTAATTTATACAGCACTAAATATATATAGAAGTGAGATACATCTCTTAAATTTTAAGGTTATAGTGTATGTTTTAAGTAAAATCAATAGTCATCAAAGTTGATATAGCCTCTCTTAATAAAGAACCCTGAATGTTCATTACCAAGTTTTAATCTGCTGCTATTACACCAATGACTTAAAACATTTAGACAACTTAAAATATTGAACCCAAAGGCATTCATTTTTATAACCATATTGGTCTAATATTAGAACAATGCTTACATTATGGCTTCTTGAGAAAGATGTCATTGCTGTTTAAAACTTACTAGCTAATGAGGCTTATTAATACATACTTATATGACTAAACGCTCACAGGTAAAACGTTTAAATAGCTCATTATAAGGCAAAAATCTTTCTGCCAGCTTCTCATAAAAAAACAGTAAAAGAGAAGATCTTACATAATAGCAAGTCAATTATTAAGCAAAGAGACATATTTTTCATCCTTATAAATGTCTCTAGTTAAAAAATAGTCAGACAGCCATTTAATTAAACTGACAATGGACCGTTCTACCTGAAAAAAAAAATCCAAGACTATTTTTTCAAGTTATCTAGTCAAGATTTGAAACCAGGTTGTGAGAATGACAAATGAATAAATACAACTACACTATAAGGCTTTTTATACATATATAATAAAACCATTTACTTAATTACATAAATAAATATTAATGTACCTGTATCTTAATATTTATCTATTTTTTTATAGTTAACTTTATTTGTGTTATATTAACTACATTATTTGGTAGTTGTGACTTATGCCCAATGTGGCCGCTTGATGGCATTGTTTGCAAAAGCACAGAAATATGCCATTTACATGGCCCAACTTACAGCCTATAGAATAATTCTGTTCATATTAGCCATTAGCAGACCTAGATGGTGTTGCACACTGTGCTTCATGTCACTACGGAAATAGTGCACACTTCACAGATTGGTACCGTAGAATGTGAGGATGTATGGAATTCAAATGACCATAAGTATTTATATGTGCAGTGGAAGTAATGGTCTTACACCTTACCTGACGTACTATTGCATACTAATAATTGTAAGCTATTCGTGCATTTTCCTACACACCTTGGAAGGTGAAAACAATTGCAAAAGGGTATGTTCCAGAAGCATTTCACATAAGTCATGTGAAGAGGCACATTTGCGGGAGAACAGTTATGAGAGTAATGAAATGGCTGCTGTTGTACATTGTTTTGGAAATCATATTCTTGGTTTGCTTAGACTGCCATATGTATTGGCCGATCCTTTGGATTGGCAGAACCATTGTTCCCCCCTCACATTCTAGCACTATGCGCTCAAAGCTTTGCTTACTCAGAGTAGTGTATACATTGGTCGATCCTTTGGATTGTCAAAACCATCAGACCCCCCACATATTCCAGTGCTATGCATTGAAAGCTTGGTTTGATCAGACTAGTGCATGTATTGGCCGATTCTTTGGATCATCAAAACCATTGCCCCCTGCATGCAAGCACTATACGCTGAAATGTATAATATAATTAAGAAAAAAAATTTAGAAAATAATGTTGGTTTGTAAATTTTTAAAAAATACTTTGAAAAATCATTGGAGAACAGAAAGCAAAAAATTATCGGCCCGGTAACATTACATTTCATTATTTTTGCAAGCAACAATGCCATCAAGCGGCCACCTTGGGCGTAAATCACAACAACCCATTATATATATTTGATATATGTATGTGTATAAATATGGCTGTCAATTTACCTTTGTATATATATTTTCCCCACTTACTAATTAATTTACATCTATATTAACCATTAAAAATACTAAATTTGGATTTTGTGGATTTACCTTTGTATATATAATGGCTTTTACATTTACTAATTAATTTACATCTAAATAAAACCATTAAAAATATTAAATTTGTATATTTATGTAAACAAAGGGAATAAATCACCACCACCCCAGGTTACGAATTAAAAGTACATGTTGAACAAAGTATTGAGAATAGAATGAATTCTTCTATTCTATTGGAGCTCTGATATTTATAAGCATACCTTTGTCAACATTGTTAGTAATTCAAAGTGAAATTAATTTATCAGCCAAATGGAATATGACACTTAAAGAGTTATTAAATTCATAATCAATTAAGCAAGGCTGGAGACAAATCTCATTTTTACATCTTGTTTGTAATAATTAAGTAAGATTTAATATATAAACATTAAAGTGAACATAAGTTAATGTATATGTAAACAATGTTGACAAAGGTATGCTTATAAACATCAGAGTTCCTACGAATAGATGGATTCATTTTATCCTTGATCCTAGTTCAACATGTAGAGTGTTTTTAATTCATAGTCTGGGGCAAAGAGTGGTTTACTCCCTTTGTTTATGTATATGTTGATTTATGTTTAAAGTTTCATATTAAATTTTTATTTAATTATTACAATCTAAATGTTAAGAGTGAAATTCTGTCCTCAGTCTTGCATAATTATGAGTTTAATAACTCTTTAAAAGCCATATTCCATCTGGTTGACAAATTAATTTCACTTTGAATTACCAACAACAATGTTGACAAAGGTATGATTATAAACATCAGAGCTCCAAAGAATAGGCAAATTTATTCTATTCTTGATCCTTTGGGCACCATGTAGGGTGCTTTTAATTTATAAGGTGGGATGAGAGTGATTTACTCCCTTTGTTTTACATATAGATTGAGGTATGTTTAATTTAAAGTGTGTGTATATATATGAAACAATATTAAATAGATTCTATTTTTTATATAAAGAAAATCATAAAAATCCCCACAATTCAGATTGCCTAAAGTATAGTCAGCAAATGGATAATATAGGTATCTAATAACTTTGCCAAATACTGACATAATTGGATGGCTAATTAGTTACTCCCCCCCTCCCCAAATCAATTGCATAAGAAATTCTACAACAGATTTAAATTCTAGATCATGGAATATATACTGAGATGATTTCTTCATGGCAGCATTGGATGAGCTAGATCATTTTCCAGCACATTGCAAAAAAAAAAAAAATAATAATAATAAATGAAAAGAAATAGGTAAGAGAGTAATAGTAGTTAAACAAAAAAAGTAGAGATCAGAATAGATTTCAATAAAATAGACTGATGATGATGTAATATAAGATATGAAAGCATAAAACTAACAGTATATAATTTAATATTTAAATAGTGCTACAAATTTAAAATAATTCACAACTGTAATCTTTTAGAAAGAAAACTTTTTATAATTGTATTTAATAAATTAATACATACATATATGAGATATGTGTTAGTTGAATATGTATAGAAGATGTACATATGAATACATATATGAAATTATATATGTAAGATTTTAAGGTACTTTTTTGTTACACTGGACAAGCCACTTAATGGCACTGTTTGTTTGCAAAACAGCAGAATTACGTGGCTTCAAATCGAAGTTGCTGGTTAGGGTGCTTAATGGCAACTTCAGGCAGCATCAAACTGAAGATTTCTGGTTTTTACCCGCTTAGACAGTGCGGTTTCTATGAGAATGCACAGAAAATTCCCACCTACCTTGTGTTGCAATGCTTTACGCAAATTGTGAGAGTCACTATCATGTGATATGATGGCTGCTGGATTTAAAATGTCCAGAACTGTGTTATTGTGCATTTTTTTATAAGTTGTAAACATCCTAATTTGTGTTCTGATATCTACCAAGAATTATTAGAATGTCAGAGGTTGTCCTTGCAGAGCTAAAAACACTAGCCCAGCCTTGTAAGTGCACACATGAGTATGCTTTGCAAGAATTCATGCTCAACATCACGTTCATTGTGAGACCAAGGAAGCAAAATGTCTGATGTGCAAAGTTTTAAATTCTGGCAGTTGCCTGTCACTGAGGCTGACACTGTGACATTTCTGAAGGCCAACAACATACTGATTGTCAAGCTTCCATTACTCCTTTTGATTCTGCAAACTAAGATGCTCTATAATGGCTAGAGGATATCATTTGTAACAAGCTTGCATCTGGTGTATTATTGGAGCCACGATGAGCTTACCATCAAACATGGGGTTATAGATCTTGACCTGTCATGAAGTGTTATCATCAACTGGAGCACCACTCGAGCACCAACTTAAGGAAGCTATGCCGCGAGAGCCTGAAGACATGACAATACACTAAAATTGGCAGTGCTGGTTTGATAGTGGAGGTGAATGAGACTATGTTTACCTGAAGAAAGACCCTCCAGGGCAGGATGTTGCCACAACAATGGACATTTGGAGGTCTGTGCCAGGAGACTAGACAATGCTTCATGGAAGCTGTCTCCTCTCAATCAGCAGCTTCATTTCTGTTGGCCCTATGCAACCATATTGAAGCTGGATCTGTTGTGTACTCTGACTGCAGGAAGAGGTATTAGATGTTGGAGCTGGAAGCTGTTAGATATACATACATGACAGTAAAACACTGCTACAATTTTGAGGACCCTACCATAGGTGCACATACACAGAACATAGAGTGTTTTTGGAAAATGCTGGAGTAATAAAAAACATCATTGCACAGTCTGCCAATTCCTCTCTGACTACCTGGCCGAATTCATGTGGTAATGCAGCCACAAAGGGAAGGACTTGTTCAGGGCCATACTTGCTGAGATGGCCATTTCAACAAGGTGTTCGTCACAGATGCATGAAGTTGTGTGAATTCGATATTGTTTTTTGCTATAAACACATATCCTAAAGAAACCACCAATCTTTCTCTTTCATTTGTTTGCATATCAATTTTGGATTAAATGTGTTTTATTGTTTTCTTTTAACTCTTATTTGTTTTGCACATGTGTGGGTGAGTATGTGTGTATAAAAAACTGGATTAACTTCAAAGCCTATGGAATGTACTGTGTGCAGTTTCGGATTGAATTTGTGATATGCCACATTTCAAACAATAAATAAAAGTAGTACCTTAGGCTTATGTTTTCACTTTATTAAATCACAAACTAAAAATAATGGTAATATTTCCATTTCACTTTCTTTAATCCCAAAGCAAAAAAAAAAAAAAGAAGGAAGAACACAGAAAGAAAATATCCCCCCTCCCCCCAAAGAAACCAGAAAGCGTAATGGTTTAATTTTCTTTCGCTTTTTCATTTCTTAAATTAGAAAAAAAAAAAAATATAACAGCAAATAAAAAACAAATGAAAAAGTCAATCCAAGGAGGTGTGTTAATGTTATTAATTGTATTAGATATTATATTTTAAAAAAAAAAAAAAAACCCACAAATGCACGAAATCCAAAAATGTGAAAAAAAAGTAAACAAAGTTTTTAAAAATAACAAAAAAACAACACAAAAACCAAATAAAAAAGTGAATCAAATGAGGTTTTGAAATAATTACAAAAATACTACAACAGACTTTCACATGACCCACCACTCTCCACACTATCTCATAACACTGATGCACTTGAACACATATATGTTAAAAAAAAGATAAATAATCATCAATATATGTATTTCACGCTAAACCAGCAATCATCAGTTGGTCCAGATTACCATCTCTACATATATATGCTATAAGTGCTCAGATATAACCTCATACTTTAATGGATAGGCTTCAATCTACTCCACACTCCAAACATTCATACAATTGAAAATCTGATGATGGAATGCTTGAAGGCCACCCTGAGGCCGAGATTCTTGTCACACCCATACTGACCTAAGGTCAATCTGACCCCTCATCTACAATATCCTGTGTTTCAGTTATTACATAGTAGAGATGTCTGCCCATCCCTTGTATATGTATTAAATGGATTATGTCCTGTACATGAGGGATCAGATTGACCTTAGGTCAACATAGGTGTGACAAAAATCTCGGCCTCAGGGTGGTCTTCGAGCATTCCATCATCAGATTTTCAATTGTATGAACGGTTGAAGAGTAGGAGTGTGGAATAGATTGAAGCCTGTCCATTAAAGTATGAGGCTTGGCTATCTTAATATATATCTGAGCATTATAGCATATATGTGTAGAGATGGTAATCTGGACCAACTGATGATTGCTGGTTTAGCATGAAATACATATATTGGTGATTATTTATCTTTTCAATATGTGTTCAAGTGTATCAGTGTTATGAGATAGGGTGGAGAGTGGTGGATCATGTGAAAGTCTGTGCTCATATATCCTATATATTACATATATAGACACAGGTATATAATAAGCCTGTATGTTTCAGTTAAAAATACGTTATATTTGTCTTTGTTTATGCAGAAACGCCATCAAGCGGTTTGTCAAAAAGTACTGATTTTAATATATATGCAAGACATTTACATATATATGTATATTATAAGGGACTTAGATTTTCATACTCCCTACAGCTATCCAATCCATTTTCTACAACCAATACATATGATCACATACATGTGAAAAAGATAAATGATCTCCAATATATATGTATTTTGTGTTGAACCAGCACTCATCAGTTATATAAGATGGATTGGATAGCTGTATGGAGTTTGAAGGTATGAGTTCAAGTCCCTTATAATTACATTAAGTTTAGTATAGAAATATACCTGTATTTAAATATTATATATACCCAATTATTAATGAACAATTTAAATAATATATTTTATAAGAATTCTTCAGTAATGAATAATATATATATTGTAAATAAATGATTGTCTCAAAAACCAGGCTATTGAGAAGGAAATGGAAACATAAAAAGATGTAAATAATAATAATTTTTGTCATATATCAAAGAGTTATTTGCAAAATTATTTTAGATATAACAAATGTCTTTCAATGTTTTAAAAATGTGTAACTTTAAGTCAATATTAAAAATAATAGACCTGATTATTTTCAGCATAGCTGGATCTATTCCAGAACTATCTCATAATCAAAAATGTATATAAAGATTAAAATAATAAAACCTAATTCTTGGATTGAAAAAAGTTGCTTCTTAATTCATTTAAAAAGATAGTGTCTAGAAATCTATGAATAAAAAGTAAAACTATCTTGTCTAATGCTAATTTCCTATTAGAAAGGACATATTTGAATTCATGTTTGTTGTTAATAAATAAATTTTCAAAATTTTAAAAGTAAAAGAAATGTCTTTTATACAGTTAAAATTATCCTGCAAAAAATATATTCAATCTCCAAAATAAATAAGAAATATTCCAACCAATTTCAAGTTTAACATGTATATATTAATAACACCTGCAAAGTAAAAAATAAATATATTTTTTAATGAGGACAAACTATTAAAATATCTTAATCTCCTAAGTTTTGTAAAAGCAAGGAAATTTCTCATTTCCATACATATTTCTTAGTTTAATATAATTTTCTACATAAAAGTTCATATTATAAATACATTCAGTTGTCTTCAACTCTATGCAAATCCAAAAGAAACTGTTGAAATGTAAAGAACTCAACAAGTGATTTTATAAACATTTTAAAGTTAATCAGACTTTAAAAGAAATGATTTTTTTGAGTGATAGTAGATATAAAATATAGCCCAGATATGAACATTTATGATTTTTTTTGTTGTATAAATTTAATATTCCTTCCCAAATAAATTGTAATATTTATTAGTATATTTAATCTTCTAATCAAATATAAGTTAAAGATCATAGCTAATAGTAAAATACAGTAGCGAGTGTTTAATATGAGAATTATTTAATATTTCATTATCGATTATAACTGAAACACACAGGCTTATTATATACCTATGTCTATATATGTATTATATAGGGTATATGAGCACAGACTTTCACATGACCCACCACTCTTCACACTATCTCATAACACTGATACACTTGAACATATATATGTTGAAAAGATAAATAATCACCAATACACGTATTTCATGCTAAACCAGCAATCATCAATTGGTCCAGATTACCATCCCTACACATACATGCTATAAGTGCCAGATATATATTAAGATAGCCAAACCCCATACTTTAATGGACAGGCTTCAATCTACTTCACACTCCAACTCTTCAACCGTCCATCCAATTGAAAATTATGTCCTGTACATGAGGGGTCAGATTGACCTTAGGTCAACATGGGTGTGACAAAAATCTCGGCCTTAGGGTGGCTTTTGAGCATTCCATCATCAGATTTTCAATTGGATGGATGGTTGAAGAGTTGGAGTGTGGAGTAGATTGAAGCCTGTCCATTAAAGTATGAGGTTTGGCTATCTTAATATATATCTGAGCACTTACAGCATGTATGTGTAGAGATAGTAATCTGGACCAACTGATGATTACTGGTTTAGCATGAAATATGTGTATTGGTAATTATTTACCTTTTCAACATATATGTGTTCAAGTGTATCAGTGTTATGAGATAGTGTGGAGAGGGGTGGGTCATGTGAAAGTCTGTGCTCATATACCCTATATATTATCGATTATAAAAAATTATTAAGATTTACTTGTTTCTCAAATCTCTTATTTAAAGGTAATAAACGAAATATCAGAATAACAATTTTTATTTATCGTCATATATAAAAGAAAATATTTAAATTATTATATACCTATTTTGATTAATATATATATAAAGTTGCACATATAGATTGAAATAAAATCTAACAACTTGCTGTTGGTAAATTAGAAGTATGTTATGGAAAATAATCATTTTATATGTGATTTATTTGTCTCATCTAAAGTTTTGTTGTGCATAAAAGTTCACTCGATTAAGAAAATTAATATTAAATCCATTTGTATATGTATCTTTCAAAAGGAAATTTTATTCACAAACCATAAGAATCATTTACAAAAGGAAGGACAATTACATATCGATCTCAAAGGAGACCAGTCAACAAAATCAGAGGTTATGCTTGTATATATATATAAACAAAAAAACAAACAAACAATTAATTTCATATCAATTACATTAAGACTTTATATTCTTTTCATCATAGGTACTACATTTTGATTTAGGTTTATTAGGGCCCAGGTCTGGTTGAACGTCCAATTCTGAGAAAATTTTTGGTCTAATTCTTTAATTTCTTTTAGTAAATGTAAAGACATTTTCATCATGTCATATTCTTCTCCACTCTCAAAGATAGTCTTATTTCTCAATGACCAAATGGAAAAAGTTATAAATGTTGCTAATCTTATGACCCCAAAATGTCCACTCTTGAAGGTCTTAGTCAAATTTACACAAGCTGATTCTTTGTTTTTAATGAAAGATTTAAAAGTGTTTCTTATGCTATCCCAAATTTGACACTCCTCCAATATATGTGCCATTGTCTCATCACTACGCCTACATAGTGTGCATATAGGGTCCAGATTATAATTCCTTTTACTATGTAGGAAGTCAGCAGTAGGCAAGGCCCCAAGGTTAACCCTGATTAAAAAATCAACAAACCTCGGTTCCAATTTTAGATGTTTGGTCAACCTGGAGAACCTTGATATTCCAATCGAAAGAATATTGTCAATTTTAGTTTCTTCCGGATTCATAAGATCATATGTGTTCCAGTAGTTTAGTTTGTTATTAAACATTGTTCCTGGCTTCATTTTTAGATGGTTAAATACTATAGAGATTTGCTTTTGAATCCAAAGCCTTCCACTTTTGGGAGGTGGCCTATCGGTAGGAGTTATTTCTTCTGGGAATATTGGCCCTTCCATATCTGGATTTTTCATAAATAATCTGGTAAGTACATTATGAAAACACTGTATTAATAAGATTTTGATTGAGTGTAGTCCTATGCCATTCATCTGTTTAGGTTTCTGTAGGAGGCACAGGCTGATGACAGGAGCTTCCCCCTCCACAACACAGCTTCCTACATTGGGTTTCGACATTCCTTATAAAGGCTTTCGTCGGTGAGAAGCCCGCAAGGAAGTATGTAATCTTGGCGATCATGACAGCATTCATCAGTGTGATTTTCCCAAAGATAAATAAATCTTCTCCAACTGTATGTTCATGATTTTGCTATTATTATGTAATATTGATATAAATGATGAGTTGACAACAATGATATTTTCAAAAATGCCAACGATTGAATATGTTAATATAAACACATGCAAGAAGATAAACAACTAACCTAATAACAATTCAGAGAATGAAGATACTGATAATGTAGCTTCCATAATAATGCAGAATATTTTTGAGGTATAAGGATATAAAAAAGTTTGAAGTTATAAAGCAAAACAAACTATTTGAATCTTAGTATACTTAATATAGTTTTAACTTTTGATTATCAAAATAACATAAATAATAACATGTATTTTATATTTCTCAGTGTTTACCTACATGATCCTGAATGTTTTTAATTTTTATTAATTTATCAAGTTATTCATCTTATATATATATATCTGTAATTTAAACCAAACGCCAAACAATATTTTGAGAAATACATATGATTGCTAATTATAACCATGGAGAAGCTTAATCATGGTTTAACTTGAATTTTAAAATATAATTCTTGACAACATATATATGTAGATCACAAACCCTTCATTAGTTTTTTATTTATCAAATTTATATTGGTTATTGATATTAAAAAATGACTGTTTATTTGTGAATCAGAAGTATTTTCTTTATATTTAATCAATTAATGATTATTTATTTACATTTAAATATAATTCTATTGATTTTACTTCCTTGTGCATGACTATATTTATATTGAAAGTGCTTCATCCTAAAGTGTGCATGAGAGTAAGTACATGTACTTATATTAATTGATGTTTATTGTATTGATATTATTTGCATATGTCTATGTAAAATTTACAAAGACAACTAGGTGCAGAAAATAAATTAAAATCTATTTGTACCAACTAATAAATTTAACCTTATACAATTTAATTAAAGTCTTAAAATACTTTATTCATCTTAGTAATGTGGCATATTTTACCTAAAAAATGATTGAGGTTAATTCATTTTATAAAGAATCATTATATTTCTTTAAGTATCAATTAAGAAAACATAGCTAGGAATGAGGTTTAAGCTATTTAAGATATCAGCAAATGAAATAATAAACTCATGTTGAAAGTAATATTTATTTCATACTAATCTGCTCCCTAAAATTGTCATTGACAGTTTTATTATCTTGATCAATTTTGTTATTTTATTATTGATAAATTTATTTGGTACTTGTTGTTTAGACATGTCAGCCACTTGGTGGCATTATTTCTGCAAAAGCTTAGAAATATACCATCTAGGTAGCCGCCACTGGCTATCTTATAGCCAGGACAGCCGCTTGATGGTGTTCTTTCTCTGCAAATGCTCAGAAATCTGCAGTTATTCACTTGATTTCCATGCGAATGCACAGAAACCAATGCTGTAAATGGCTATGTACAAAATTTTACCAAATAATATAATTTAAAAATAAAATAATTCCATTTTAGTAAATCATGTTCATTCATAGATTGTTTTAAAATAGTTTGCAAAATGTTGGCCCAGAATAGTTATAATAGTGTCTTTTTTGCACAGAAAAAAACACCAAGCAGCTGGTCTGTCTAAATGATAAGTACCATTTATTTGTTATTAGTAAAGAATGGGTTCACTTAAATATTCTAGTTATTAAAAATTAATTATTAAGTAATAAAATGTTCATATTCAGCAAAGCCCTAGAGACTTAACTAAATGTGACTATAAGAACAGCTAGTCCAGAGGTAGAGAAGCATAAGATGAATTTATTTCATTTACTATGAGAAGAGATCTGAGATCCTTAAAAAAAAGGTTATATCTGAAATTATACGTATTTCATTATGCTTTAATAACAAAATCACATGAAGGTTTAATATAACTGTGAGTGTGAAAAGTGAAACTTTCCAAACCTATATGTAACTTGGTTTACTCATCATAATGATGATCATACCTATCACCTAAAAGCTCTAAAGGATCTAGATCAATATAAGCTCCATCAGGTTTGAGTATAAATACAAACTATATAATTAGCAAAAGGGTTTAAAATAACAACTGTAAGCATGTCTATTCAAAATAAGAGACTTCTAATAATTGACATGAACCATGTATATATCTGACACAGCTGACTATTATTAAGGGAAGGTTTTTTGAGAAGGGAGTCAAGTAAGTGTGGTGTATGTTTTGTGTTTTTAATTTAATTGATTTTAATGTATTTTATTTATTTTTAAATTTTATGGGGTTTATATGTTTTATATTGTTTTTGATTTTTTTTTTTTTGTTTTTTGTTTTTTTTTTGGTTTTATTATGTGAAGTTTGTTTATAATGTAATATATTTCTTCTAGATCCTTGAAAATGACTATAGAGTAAAGATAGTCAAAACGTTGGAAATAAGTGGATATATATATACATCAAATAAAGTTTTTGAAAAGAAAAGAAGTGGTTTTAATTATAGAATTATCTGACTATTATTATACACACACATATATATATATAGATAAGCTATTTCCATTATGAGTCTTACACAAACACACAAGTATAATACAAAAATTACTACAAGGTAATAAAAGACAATAGAATGGATATATATATATATTTAAGTTTGTTGGAATCAACTAAAAATTCATAGAATGGAATAAAATAATAGAAGAATATAAAATAGTTTTGCAAAACAATAAAATATGTTTCTAAAATTTTTTTTTCATATATATTGCATGAAGTGTGAAATTTGAATTCAAAATAAAATAAAGATAGCAAATAATCGAAAGAATCTTGAAAATAAAGAGAAATAGAAAAGTAATGAATAGGTTTGTGAATAGACATCACTGACTTTGTGATTGATAATTTATGAATAAAAATTCTCATTATCATCATCATCATTAGTTATCCTTCATAAATAACTATAATATTCGTAACTCCAGAAAAAAAATCTAGGGTTTCAATGATTATATAAACAAATCCACAAAGCAAAAATACATCCAAATATATATCATATATGATAATTAATAAAATAAAAGTTGTAATCTGATTGAATTTAGCACTTCCACGCAATTTATCTAATCTTTTTTCTTTATTTATATTACTTGGTTGAGAACACGCCACTCTACCACTGTGCAAAATTATTCACGTTTTTCTTTCTGAAAAACTTTATTTCATTTATCTTAATATTTCACACATTTTAAAATTTTAATAGCAGTTATATTTTATACAAGCATCAATGCACTTATATACAAATGTATATTAAGAATTTAAAATATATTACTCTGAGTATATACAACTTCTGAACTATTAAACATTTTCATAACAGTTCACTTTAAAGTATTTTATTTGCTAGTACAAGAAAATACTTTAACTACATGTACCTATGCTAAGTTTTTTTGAGCCAAGATTAGTAACTGGATAATAAAGTATTTCGATCCAGAAATAATAAATGATCATCATCAGTGGAGACTGCCATTAAAATATTAATACATTTTATTCTAACATAATTAAAATTATGCAAACAATTGCTGTAATGAACTAGAGCATTAGAGCTTTAAAAATAAGCATTCTTACAAAAAAAAAAAAATCTTTATATCACACTAAGATATTCAAAATGCTACATATGTTACATTATTATATGAGTTGAAGTCTAGATTATTAATGGTTATTACAAATGCAGATTGCATGCATTTTGAAAAATCATGAGAATATCTTGTAATATTAAAAAAATGACAATGAAAATGACAGGTATCACAAAGATAATTTTGAAAATGGTTACTAAGAAAATTGTGAGATTTCTGAAGAATGTGTCTGAAAAGAACAAAATCAAATTGGCAGAAAAAATATTATTTTAAAAAATTAATTTGATGTGTTATTAATCTCCATTAAATTGCTTTATTTGCTGATTATATTGGTAATTATTTTCTTTTTTAAAAAATTTATCTATTAGAAATTTAGCTACTTTTCAAAGATATTCAGACAAACATTTACAAAAATATTAATATAAGACATATACTTTATAGAAAATCATTTAAAGAATAAGATCACACTGTATAAATACTGGCAAACTCAACATTCTTCTACTTTTTTTTTTTTTTCATATGTCATAGCATTGGCCGGGACGCGAACCCACAACCGTCTGCAACCAACTACTTGCTTGCATGGTGGCTGCGATACCTCTCGGCTAACAACGCAAGACCATTCTTCTACTTTAATACCATTTATTGTAACATTGAATAACCAACAGATGGTATTAGAATAAAAAAGAGAATGCTGTTCTTGCATAGCACACAAAACTAAAACTGCTGTATATGCATTTATTTTCTTCCATAAGCATATAAAATTTAATGAATTAATAACATCCCTTTTCTTATATGCCTTTTAAGAATATTTCTTGTTGTTCTTAAGCAATTATTATCTTCAATGTGTAACAGAACAAAACAAATTTAGATATAAATTACTTGTTTAACCTTTTTATATACAGTATGACTTAGTTTCATTTTTAAATGCTTTTATTGAAGTTGAAAAATCTGTTTGTTTATTTGTTAACATACTAGAGGGTGATATTTAAAGATTTAAAAAAAAAGTTTAAAAATTGATATTTAATAATTCAATTTCAATATAAATAACTTGTTGAAATTTAGAACATTTGTTTAAAATATCTATGAAAGTGATAGAACCCATTAATTTTTTTAATATGTGATTTAGTTTCTTAAATATATGCATAAAGAGTATTAACTTATTGCAGAAATATCTAGTGATATATATGTACACTATGTGTGAAATTGATTTAAAAATAATAATATTATTAAGTAAAGTTCATTTACAATTAGTTTTGGTAAGCATTTTTTAAAAAATAAAAAAGTAAAATATATATACGCATATATTATTATGTATACATACTAAATATGATATAATTAAACTTACCCCAAATTCACAACTAACCCAGACTATACATAAAAAATAAACTCTAAAACATAACCAATGGTTTCGCTGCTACAAGCAGACTTCTCAAGTAAAAAGGACTAAAATATAACAAATTTATACTAAATATTGCCTACAATTCCATTTACATCCCACACACCCTTAATATTATAAGAACTTTTAAATAAGTTGTTTTAGAATCATAACCTTTTAATAATAAAGATTCTTTAATCCTTCTTTTTATTTCATTTCTTTCAAAAAAGATAACCATAATCTCATTAAAACTAATAGTACCAAAATCACACTTTTCTTTATTTTTGCCATAACATTCTATAAATACAATTTATTCAAACCGCTTCAAACACTTTTTAGCAAAACTCTTGTACATATACATACACCTACATTTCGACTGACCTGCAGTCTTCTTCAAAGCAAGTTTATTTTGATCTTCTAAAAAAAAAAAAAAAACCTTGCTCTGAAAAAGACTGCAAGTCAGTTGAAATGTAGGTGTATATATATGTACAAGAGTTTTGCTAAAAAGTGTTTGACGCAGTTTGGATAAATTGTATTTAAAACTAATAGTGTGGCCTATATCTTTTTCCATGGATATAAAAAATAAAACTGAAATATTTATTTCTATTTTTATGTACCTTTATCCCTTCAATTAAGCTCAAACTACTCTCATCTATATATTCCTTCTTACAAAAACAAGGGACAATATATACTACTCCAGGAACAGTCTTTCTATCAAAATTTTCCTTTGTATTATTTAATAAACCATTTAAAATAATACCCCCTTTCCAAGCAATTTTCTTATTTCCAAACAAATTACTAGTTTTATGTACAATTCCATAAGAAGACTATTTAAAAGCAAAGAAATATTTTTCTTTATCCTTTACATTATTACTAGTAAATAAAATACTTTCAACAAATTTATCAGAGTAGTCAACATTCAAATAATCTTTATATAATTGACCTTTTGAAATAAAACTACTCACTCATTAGAATTATTTAATCTCTTATTTCTATAACAATATTTTTTTAAAGCAGTTATTTAAATGAGATACAGATTATAGATCTTAATTCTTTTTTTTTTCTCCATATGTCATAGCATCGGCCGAGAGGCGAACCCGCAATAACCGTCTGCAAGCAACTGCTTGCTTGCAAGGCTGCTGCGCTGACCTCTCGGCTAACAATACTTGACAGATCTTAATTCTTTACTCTTAATAATGATTGCATACCAAACAATTATTTTCTACATTTCTAATCACTAATACATCTAAAAATTTTAATTTAACAAAATCTAATCCCTCTCCTTCTACAACATATTTTATAGAAGGCTCAAAACAATTAAACTCATTTATCAACTCTTTCAATTTATCATTTTCAACTACAAACAAACAATCATCAACATATCTAACAAATAAATAACTTTAAATATAAACAATCCTTTTTAATAATAATTTCCTTTTCTAAATAATTAATACAAACTGAATAAATTAAAGGAGAAATAATGTAATCTATTATCCACCCTTCCTTAATTTTATAAAAATTACCATTATAAATAAAATACATAGAATCCTCCAATAATAAAAGCAAATCTTTAATAACTATAATCTTTTTCTTTGACAAAGATCCATATTTAATCAACACAGACGTATCTATTAACAGATTGATGATATATATTCTCAATATCCAAATTACCAAATACTCAATTACTTTCCATTTTAAAATTATTAATCTTAAAAATCTCAGAAGAAAAAAAAATTGTATAATGACCAAAATTAGCAAATTGTTTTAAGAAATTATTCAAGAACCTAGAAATACCTCAACAACATTATGTGTAAAATCAAAAATAAATCAGATAATTCTCTTTGTGAGTCTTAATATTCACAAACATCTTAGCTGATATGAAGTCATTAGGATAACATTTTAAATAATCTACTCTATTAAAAATTTTCAATTTTTTTCCTAATATTTTTAATAGAGTAGATTATTTAAAATGTTATCCTAATGGCTTCATATTAGCTAAGATATTTATGAATATTAAGACTCTCACAAAGAGAGTTTATCTTTAAGATTTATTTTTGATTTTACAAATAATGTTGTTGAAGGTATTTCTAGGTTCTTGAGTAATTTTTTTAAAACAATTTGTTAATTTGGGTTATTACATAGTTTCTTCTTCTTTTGAAGTTTTTGATAAGATTAATAATTTTAAAATGAAAAGTGGGTATTTGGTAGTTAGAATACTGATAATATGTATCAATCTGTTAATAGATTATGCAGTATTAAGGTTCTTATTTAAAAGTTCTTTTATTATTAAGGATGTATGGATGTAAGTGGAATTGTGGTTAATGCTTAGTATAAATTTGTTATCTTTTAGTCCTTTACACATGAGAAATCTGCTTGTAGCAGTAAAGCCATTGGTTGTGTTTTAGAATTTATTTTCTTTCACTAGTCTGGGTTAGTTGTAAATTTGGAGTAATTTTGATTATTTTATTGATTAGCTTAGCTTTAGGCTTTTAGTGTTTAAATATCATATATGCATAAGGAATATATATTTTAACTTATAGTAGAAATGTATATCAATTAAAAGTATCCACTAAAAAAAAGAAAAAAATTGTTTCTTGAATCACAATCGGGGTTTTTAGATTTACCTCCCCTCCCCCAACTTTTATTTCAAGTTAAATCTAAAAACTTCAATTAAGAAACAATTATTTTTTACTTTTTAGTGCATGGTCAATAAAAGCATTTAATGTAAAAAAACAACGCAAAATATCTCTATTATTTTTTATTACAGAATGAAGGTAATTGTTTAAAAACAATCAAAATTTCTCACAAATAATATTTTTTTGTATGATTTAATTCAACACAAGATCAAAATGAGACTTATAAAAATTAACATACATATAGGCATGAAAAAAAACCATAATTAACATTACAAATTAAATATAATCAAATTATTTTTAGAAAGCCAGTCAAAACAGATGATAATGTTTATCTATAAAATGTAATATATTTAAGCCAATAAACATCACATGACCACCACCTCTTATGCTTGTGTATAACAGTTGTTAAAACAGGCAAAACTCACTATATGTATTGCCACACACAGCAAGCTAGAGTAATCAATGGATACCAGAAGGCTTGTGCATAAAATCCCCATCTAGTGCCTACTCATCCAATAGCCCCAGACTTGTGGCAATACTATAGTGAGTTTTGCATGTAATATATTTAAGGGAAAGATATACTGAGAGAAAAAATATCAACTTAGAACTCCTCTCAAGTGATTTATTTCAGAAAAGTCTAGAGTTCCTTCTACTTATCTCAAAAGTTATTTTTTTTTTATAGTTAAAATAAGTAATATACTTTTTAAAAAATATATATATTTAAGTGGCTTGTTTTTTCCTTTATATAAATATTATGTGAAAAAATTGTTTTGTTATGTTTAAAAGATGCAGAATAATAATTGATGTTTTCAAAAATATAAGATTTTACTCTAGAATAGAAAGAACATTTTAGAAGAAAACTGCCTATAGAAAATAGTAAATATATTTGATTTTTAAAAAATTTATCTAAAATTAAAAAAAAAAGAAGGTATAATATAGTAAAAAATGACTGATAATCATTTATGTATACATTAAAAGATTGTTATGAATGAACACTGGTTAAATGAACAACACTTTGTATAATAATTCACTTAAGTCCCTAGCTTACATAATATAAGATGAACAATAAATAACCAAACCAGCAAATAATTTTAGTAATTCACATAAATAAATACACAGTTTTCTAAAAAAAAATTGATAGCCTATTTTGTCATATTTTGAAATATAGGAATAGAATGTGGCTATAATGAATGCAAATGTCTTGATGTAACTGAAGAAACTTGGGTAAGTCAAAAATGCATATTAGAAAGTACTAACATATTTACCAGTATCTATGATTTGTTTGTTTGAACTATAAAAATAATAATTAACATTCTCTAGAAATATAAGATTGTATGCAAGAATAATCACAAATGTATTTATTGAATGATTGTTATTATGAATAAGCAATGGTTAAAAATTGATATTTTGTAACATAAATTTATAGAAATACTTAAAGCTAAAATTATAAGTTAACAATGTAGAAAAATAACAATATTCTATACACTTTACTTCTCTCTAGTTGTGATATAAAATGGCTTATCCTTCAAGGAAATCAAAAGTTTCTGTACATATACTATATATCTAAATATCTTATTAACTAAGATAAACATCTCTTTCTGAAGCTTTTATAATAATCCCATCAACTTCTTACTCTTTATTGTCCAAGTACTGTTCCAATTCTGGTACACCTTTTCTCAATCCCCATTTATAAAACTGTTTCTTCAGTACTATATTCCCCAATTTTGTATCCTCTCTGACTAGCATTAGTGCAAATCATATTTTCTACCAAAAATTGGTTAGAAATTGCCTTGCATCATTTAATTTTCATTGATTATATTCACTTTTTTTACAGTATGATTTTTGAAATGTCAGATGGCATTAGTGTTAGAATAATACAAATTTTACATGATTTACTAAATAAACCTATTACCAAATTTGAGCACAATTTCATCTTTACTATTTTTTTTTTTTTCATATGTCAAATGCGTTGACCAGGAAGTGAACCCGGACCAGCTACTTGGAAGGCAGCTATGCTAACCACTAGTCCACCAACGTCTCTATTATTTAATGGCTTAAGCAGAGACATAACATTTAACTTGACAATAAACTATTATTTTAACAGATATATCACTATGTACAATACCAAAACAGTTCACTTCTCAGTAAATATATATATAAAAAATTACAAGTTTTCATAACAAAAATTATTAATGGCTTACTAAACTAAAAAATAAGTCAGAATTCATTTTAATGTAAAATTAAGGATCTTTGTAATATGAAATTTTAAACAAAAAACTTTTAACAATAGTCATTAGCTTTATGTGTTTTATTGCAGTGGTAGAATAGTGAACTCAAAAGCTTGAAGCTTACTGGATTAATTTTTGGATGAATAAAAAAATATCAAATAACTCCAGGATGTTCAGTTGAATAAAAGTTGTATTCAAACTGCCATTTAGGTGATAGAGCTTCTTGAGCAACTAATTATGTGATTATCCATTTACTTTAAATACAATAGATAACTAAATAAACATTTCTTTAGAAAAAAAAATTACTATATTTGCAAAAAATATTAATAAGTACTGTATTTTTTTTTAGTCAAGCATTGGTGGTCTAGTGGTTAGCAAAGCTGCCTTCCCAAGCAGCTGGTCCGGCTTTGCTTCTTGGTCAACTCAATTGACATAAAAAAAAAAAAAGTACTGTATTTTTATTATTTATAATTTTAAAAATATTTTGTGTTTTAATTAAATACAATGTAAAAAAATAAGTAAATTAACATTTAATTGCAATATTGAAACATTCTCTATTAATATACATATATCTATATGTTAACACACATTCTCACGGGAAATTATTGATAAATTATTAAATTAAACCTATTCAAAGTGAAAAAAAAGAAGATACTGTGTATATAGAGATTGGTTAAAAATCTTTTTCAAATATTGTAATCTACTAAAATAAATATTTAATGAATACAGCATTTCTTTTAAGTGTATTTTCAATTAAAACTTTTCGTTCAAAAATGAAAAATTGAATATTAAAATAACTTACTCTACATTACCATATGCAAATAAATATTTAAATATATTAAATGAAACTTTTAAGATAAATTTCAATATTAAGATTCTTGTCTGATAAATTTAATGAATAAAAAATTTATATATTATATATGCATATTTTTTGCTAAAAATAAGACTGAGTTATTAGGCATTAAGTTACTACAACCAAGTAATAATAATTGAGCATTGTTAGTAATAATTGTATATAGGTATATAACCACAATATATTTACGTATATATATATATATCCACGTACATTTTATGTGTGAAGATTTATATAGTTCATATAAATATACACGCACACACGAGCTTAGTTCAACTGTTTTTCTGATATTATAAACGGCTTGCATTCACGTATAGTTAATTAACTACTATACGATCAGGTTTTATAAATAAATAATATTGCATGTTTCTTTCTGTTTACAAAAATAATATATACTCATTAAATTCAAGATAATCCAAATCTTTAAAATAAAATATAGAAATAATTTCATTTTTGAAATTAAAAAAAAAAAAAAGTTTTGTTAATAGACGTCAATGATGACAAAGGTAAAAATTTTGCTGCTATGGAAAATTAAATAGATCAAATCATAATTCTTACGGTCTGGCTCTTTTGTAAGAAGACGTCTATATATGTTAATACTATATATATCTGTGTATATTTATAGCATGGTTAAAATAGTTTTGAGAGTTACAATCAAAATATTGCATACAATAGTTTGTAGCAGTTGCATATATTCATAAGTATAAAACGGTAAACCATCTTTGAATAGCCCACAGCAAGGCAAAGGTCTCTTCAGCATTCCTACAAGACTCTAGAGAATTTCTGGATATTGAAGGCTTTTTCAGTTTTCTTTCCTTACCAAGATTTAAAGGACCAAATCAAATGGATTGCTATAAATTGAAAGCCAAAGTCAAATCATTTAGGCAATGAAGAAAGTCAGACACTGTATATCAATATATATAAATATACACACAAAATATGTGGTTTAAAAATATAAAAACCATTACAAATACCAGAATAAAAAGTATATGTGTGGATATTTTTTTGATGATAGACATCAAAGTTAATGTCAATAGTATATATGACTTGAATGGTGAATGAGGTTCAAGTTTTTATAAGGAGATATAATTTATATTAATCACATGTTTACTGCCACATTTTATCTAATTTTATTCATACTGAAGAGTTCATAGAACTCCTCATCTTTGAATAATTGAAAAAATATATAGTACTTAATACTGTACAAGTTTCATTCTCTATTATAACCCAATGCTTGCTCTTTTTACATATAATGTGTTCATGGCTTTTTGTAAGAATTCCAATTCCTCCCTTAAATTATCTCTTAATTATATCTATTCCAATTTAACTTTTTTTAAAATAATATTCTTCCATGTATTAAATCTTAATGACTTTAATTTTCATTTATAGGCAATTATGCAAGTACTGGTTTAGACAAAGGATAGTAGATAGTAATGCAGAATGGCTCCCCAAAATAGTTTCTACTTTAATGACTTTCAGTTGGAAGAAACTGTTTATTATATTCATCAATTTTATTTGCAAAACTATCTGAGCTAATAACTTGAAAGTTTCAAAATTCTAAGTCTAAACCAGACATTCTTAACCAGTATTCCATGGAACAGTGATGCTCCATGATCTCAGAGAAAGTGTTCCACCAAAATTTGAAAACCAGTGAAAAATTAAAACAGTTAAGACAAAAACAAAAAAAAAAAAACAAAAAAAAAACATGAAAAACCAAAGTTATTGTTTCACTTTTGCATGTGAGTGGAGCCTGTGTGCAAACAGTTGAATGACAACAACCAAGTATATGGATGTGTTTCTTGCTAAAAAGGGTACTGTTGTTATTTCTTTTTTTTCCAAGTAAGTCAAACTTTTTAGATAGATTGTTAGGGTCATAAAATATATTGTTTTGTAAGGAGAAATTCATTTGTGACAAATTGGTCTTCTAAAAATTAAAATAGTTCTAATTACCCTCCAAAGAATTAAAAATAATTATTTAAAATGCAAAATGGACAAATTTCTAAAACAAAAATATGATTCTAGCATTGATAGTGCTAGTGCAACTATAAGTAATATCAATAATGATACTTGCTTTAGGGAGAACAAAATAAAAAAGGGCAATAGACAATATTCCAATGATTATTTAGATTTCAGGTTCACTTATATTGATGAAAATGAATGTCAAATTTCCCTCTGCAAGGTTTGTGGAGAAAAGCTTTGTAATAATGCAATGGCACCTGCAAAATTAAAATGGCATTTTACATCTAAACATGCCAATCTCCAGTCCAAAGATAATAATTATTTTCAAAGATTGTTGAATAATCAAATTAATCAAGGGAAAAAAATTAAAAGAATAGTAACAATATCTAATAAAGCAAATATTGCATGTATAAAGTTGTTGAAATAATTGCTAAAAATTAAAAACCACATACTATAGCAGAGCATCTGATTTTATACAAGTGAGTTTTGAAAAAGTTCAAATTATGTTTGGTGATGCAAAAAAAGAAATTATAAAAATTCTTCATTCCGACGACACAATAAAAAACAAAATTATACATATGTCAGATGATATTGAGAAAACAGTTACTAATAAGCTTTCAGAACAATACTTTGATTTACAAATTAACAAGTCCATGCTCATGTACTAGAATTTATTCATTTCATCAATTTTTATGCTGCAGATAATTTACTGAACATACAACAGGACAGGATATTTTTGATTCTGTTTTGCCATATTTAGATGGATTTAACATAACATGGGATCAATGTGTAGGAATCTGTACTGATGGTGCTCCTTCAATGGTTGATTCTATTAAAGAATTTATTACTTTTGCAAAGAAATTTCCTAATATCATATCTACGCAGTTTTTTACACTGAAAATCACTTGTCTCAAAAACATTACCCATGACATTAAAATCCATATTAGACCAAATTGTAAATATTGTAAACTAGATCAAATTGTGACTCTTACAAACATGTCTATTTAAAAAACTTTGTGCACCTATGGAACCTCAGCATGAATTTTATTTTTATATACTGAAGTAAGATGGTTATCTGAGATAAAGTACTGAAGTGAATTTTGGAACTTAAGGATGAACTGTCAATGTTTTTTCAAAATAAAAGGAGCGATAGTTTTAAAACTTTTCTTACAAATGATATTTGATATCTTAAAATGGTATACTTAGCTGATATCTTCAATTATTTAAATAAAAAGCTGTCAGCATTAAAAAAAAATATCACTTTGGAGAATGTGCATAATTAAAAAAAAAGGCAGTAGATATGTTTCCTTCAGTCCAAAATAATATCGATGATATGATTCCTATTATAACACAACATTTAGCATTATTAGAAAAAAAAATTGCAAAATACTTCCCACATTGAATATCAAAAATTATGATTGGATACAAAATCCATTTTCTATAGTCAACATATCAAGTTATGAGTTTTCATTACAAGAAGAGGAAGAATTCATTATGCTGCTAATGGATTGTACTCTCAAAATGATTTTTGCTGAAATAAAAGTTGAAGAATTTTGGATTCCTGTTCAACCTGAATTTAAAACTATTTCTGAAAAAGTGATTAGAATTTTATTAAATTTTCAACATCGTATTTATGCAAGCTTGGTTTTTCAACATTAACGAATATTAAAACAAAGAAATGTGAAAGATTGACAAATATAGAAGAGGAAATGAGAATAACTATTTCACACATAAGACCACATTGTAAAAGTCATCAGGCCCAAATATCCCATTAAAAAAATTTGTGACAATTTTTTTTTTTTTAAATTTCGTTTACCGATTATTATTTTCTATTGACTGATATGTAAACTGTTATGTATGTGATTTTTAATATATTATGCAATATAAAAATATATATATACTGTTTTATTTTATGATTGTGTTCAGCAAAAATCTTATAAAATTCTAAGTATGCCATGAGTCTGAAAAGGTTATGAACCGATGGTCTAAACTCAAGCATAAAAAACAAAATGATTGCTGGGTAAATGAAAGACAATAGATCCAAAAATCTGAATGAAAGTCATTTGGTTAGACAAATAGTTGTGTACTGTTTGCATTACAACCTAGTTTTTAATGATTAAAATGATGTTCATAGCAGGCCTGAGCAGAAGTAGAAGGTTCATAGAGAGAAAGATAAAACAGAAGAATTGAATTATCTTTTTAAGATCTTTTAAATTTATATAACTATTATATATGTAAATAAATAATTTTGCAATTTATATATATATGTAAATCTTGTGGAAGGAAATGAATTTTCACACATGCACTATTAAATTGATATATTAATTTCATCCATCTTTCATGAAAGAGAACATGACCATAGCTATGATATGGTGCTGTTAAAATTATGTGCGAAAAGAGAAACGATCGCAAACAAAAAATAAAAGAGACATAGTTCATTACATAAAAAGAATATGTAATGAACCAAAAAACTAATAGCATTCAAATCAGCAAAATTTAATGTTCTCAGCAGGCTGACCATGAACATGATGTGAAAGTATCAAAAGTATACTCAGTACAATAAATATTATTAAATTTTATATTTAAATACTGTATGGATATTTTTTTACATTAATATTTAGAATGGCAGAGTATGCAAATATAATTATCTATGTATAAAGAGAAAGGTTTCTGCCAAATTTATTGTCAGAAATGAAACACAGACGATTGTTCTGCTGATGTAATATAAAGTGGAGAAAACTCAGCTTGTTTAGCAAATAAATATCTAGATATTTTTACTGAAAGATTAAAAAAAAGCTAAAACCTTTCATCACATAAAAAATAACTGCCTTTTTAGTTGTTAAAAAGGCTATTGCTCTGAAATAGACAGACTTTTTTATTATTTTATCTAATATGTGATACTTCTATGAGCACATTGAAAATAAGAACAGTTGATAAATTGATGAAAAAAGAATATAGAAAGGCAGAATTTTCAAGCTTAAAGTTTGTGGATCTGTGAATAAGTAATGGCAAATCCTTGTACGACTTTTTTTTGGTAATAAGAATTATTTATATATGTGCATACAAAAACATATTTGAAAGAAGTTTATGACAAATATTCTACAATTAAATTTGAAGTGACTACCACATACATAAGACTCACAAATAATGTAATATCTCTATCTTTTTATGAAACATGTTTTAAGTAACATGGCGATTAGTTTTGCATTTGATGTAGTGATTCAGTCCTGCTGTCTTATATAAATCTTTCATAATGTGATGTTAATTTTATATTTGATGTATTGTCTTGGTGGCATTTGGATAAATATAAACTATTATATCTATTTTTACTCTCAATAATTTTTTATTTGTTTTTTGGTCTCAGCAAAAAAGGATTCAAATGAACAATTTTGAGGCACAAAACAATTAAATAAATATATGTGAAATAGTAAAAAAAAAAAAAGCCCTTACTGAGAAGATTCTAGTTAAGTATATACATTTACAAATCTATTTTATATATAATACAATAAATCTTATATTAGTCTGCATAAACTTTTCAAATAACAATACTAATATTTTTATACTCATATCCATATAATGAAAGGTAAATACATTTGAAATAATTCTATATGTAAACTAAAGATCTAAAACAAATATAAAATATATTACACAAGAAATATTCTCATATACAAGCTGAGATTTCTTTTGATTTATTAATAGCCTTCAAATATTTTTTCCAAAAAGTATTCTATTGTTAAAAAAAATCCTGGTCTCTCCTCCACCCATTTATTTCCTATTATTAAAACAGCTTTATATTTTCAGTATATAGCTTTATATTTTCAATTCATATCTGGACTGGCAATGGTAAATCTTCTTTACCTTCCTTAGATGTAACTATAATTAATGCAGGAATTTTTCTCTATTTTGAATTTCAAGATTGGTGAAATATTATTAATGCTGACCAAATAGACAGGATCTTAATTAGATTTTATTCTAACCAACATTTAATAGATAACACAGGGTATATTTTAAATACATTAATTTTTATCCCTTAATATTAATCACTTCATTTAAAGTAATCAATGAGATTCCAATAAATGGCCCTATATTTTATTCCTTTCCTTTCTAATAAGTGGTGCCAGTATTATTGGCAAAAAATTATATAGCTGTTACTGAATAGGCAATTGCCTCCACTAATATATGCTTTTTATTCAAATATCTTTATATTCATAAATCATGATGAATCTATCCTTTTTTATATCTTTTTTCCAGTATTTTTAATGTAGATCACTCATACAATATCATACTAGATTCACAAAAAGTACAGTTACTTTATTAAAATTCTTTAATAAGATCTTCATATTTTCTTTCTACATATTCACAAGAAAATGAACTGACACAAATTCCAATCAGAGATAATATTAAATCCTTTGAGAAGCATTAACTAACATAATTTATTATTTCTTTCAATTCTCAAAAATTACATAGAAAAAGGAAATGTCATTCAGTTTTTTAGTTTAATACTTTTACAACAGCTTATTTTTATTTCTCATATATATTATAACGGTCACAGCGGATCTGAAGAAAGTGAATGTTGAGTCTTACAGCATCTGCACTACGAGGGCGCCACTAGGCCATTTGAACCTAGAAAATTTATAGAGTAGGCAGATATGCGCTGTTAAGATCCCACTTTATTTTATATTTAGACCATTAGCCCAAGTCACTAGCTCAGTGGAGACGCAGAGATAATAATATATAACTTGTTTAATTTGTATCTTAAATATAAAAAAAAATAAAAGCCACTGCCAGTAATTAACACAAAAACAATATTTATTTATGCACATATATAATCATTTTAAATCTGAGGAATAACATTTATTATTTTAGATTTTAATATTCTTTTAATATAAATTATTATTTAAAATTTTAAATCATCCACACGGATGAATTTTATATTTATTTTAAGATTGTCGAGTATGAATAAACTATATAGATTGTATTTGAAAAGAAAATATTCTATCCCTTATTTAACCTTAGACCAAAAGTTCGCAGTCAAACCAGCGTCAATCCATCTGATACATTGATGTATTCAATGTAGCATGAAAATACGACAGCACTAAATACTATACTGACAGGAATGTACATCTAAACAGTATGGTTAGAGAAGATATTGACTCTCAACCAAACAGGAATGCTACATCTGTCGGCAAGAAGAACAATAAAAATAAAAAACCCATAGGAAGGGACTGCGTTTCGTCTTACTATCCCTTCCATAGGCAACAAGGGGGTATGCGGTGTATAAATCGACCCTGCCCGTAGCGGATCTCATACTACATCTACTAATTACACCAATATATCCAATCCATTGACCTAATTTAACTACGAAACAAATAACCTAAGATTACCCTCCCCTAATTAATTAATATAACTTTGCAAATCTATATAGCCATTCATGCCCGACTTAAATTTAACATTTATATAAATTTGCACAGATGGATTTTATAAAAGTTTGTTGTTTAATGTTGAGCATAGATCGATTACATAGATTACACGCTCAAAAACATTTCAACATAAACATAAATGATCAAAATATAAAGTCATTGATGTAAATGCAGAGGGAATTCACTAGAAACCCAATGACATTCATCATAAGATGCCGCATTGACACCAATAACTAAAAAGACATCCAAATAAATACATTTTAGATATTCAACGTAAGATATCATTATTTACCAAATGCCTACATATTTTAATCATATATGAAAACAAAAACGTAATTAAACGTGATGTCCAACTTAAATTTAAGGCATTTAATAATTTCTACAATAAATATTAATAAAAAAAAAAAAAAATGGAAATGATTTTTAGCAAACTTAAATGTAAAAAAAAACAACAATAATTGATTTGGAAAAGTCAGATTATAGTTCATTTTACAAAAATTAGATTTAGCTTGTTTATTAAACTTATCAAATCTTGACAAAAGTTCTTAATTACTTTTAATTTTAAAATTGTTCAGTTCAATAGCTTACAGTAGAAGAGTCACAGTTCTTGGTGCCAATTCCCACGATGTCCCCATTGGAAGACTGGTCTGTTGTTCATACCGTAGTTCTCAATCCAGAGGCTGCCTTAGCTGGTTCAATCCTGTTTTTCAGTCATTTTATTTGAAATAAGTGAGAGAGCATGATAAGTGCGTCTTATCGCTCTTCTCACAAAATCAAGATGGAACTGTCCTTAATTTCAATATTTTTCCTTTTATAATCATCCTCTGGATTCAACAAACAAAACTTCACTAATCCATCATTTTCATTAGGGTCTGAGCTGAGGCTTGGTGCTTCCATTGGTCAAGCTAATTCTTTTTATTCTCTTATCTATATCTTTCCTCTGAGTTTTTAATTATATAAGAGCCCCAAGGGCTAGTTTGCTTTTTGATAATTAATAAACAATCATTTCCATTTACAAAAATATTTTATCTTTAGATCTTGTACTTTTTTATAAAAAAGTACGTTCAAATACTTATTTTTTTTTCATTTTAAAAAAAATATTTTTAAAGTTTTGCATCTGTGCAAATATATACGTTTAACAACTCTTTAATTTTAGCTTTTAATAAATTTATTTTTATTTGTGAACTTAAAGTTTTTATTTTAAATTAATGTAACGGCATATTTATATACCATTACATAATATATATATAACTAGTTTAAAGGACCCAATATAACAACATACACAAAAAGTTTCAATCTAATGTTTATATGAATCTAATATTATACATATGGATTTATATGGGAGTGAATTTATCTAAACTACAAATAAATCTTAGAAAAAACAATCTAGCACTAAAATCAAACTATTTTATATTACCAGATCTTCTGACTGTTATAAATTTATATTACAATAATTAGCATTTAAGAAAAAAAAATCTAAGAGTAGTCTGTCTGAAAAAGTCCCATTCTGCATCACATATCATTTATTTATTTATTTATTCATTCAGGCAAAATAGGAATAATGACTATCACTATATCTACAGTAGTTTATCTAGATTTAAGCATTGCAAAGTCAAATTTCATTATCATTATCTTTCTACTATTAGCGTGTTATTTTTTGGTCCTTCTTTCTCTACACTACATGATCAAAATACATTATTTTTAAAAAATCTGCATGAAAAGATTCCTGAATTTTGTAGATATTTCATATATCTGGATGATCCATGTAATTTACTCCACCCTTTTTACAATCTGGTGTAGCCTTATAAACTTTCAGACCTAAGCTTACTTATAACAATCATTTAAGCCATTTATAATACCAGATCTTTAAAACTAAATCTTTGCTCCTGTTTATCGGCTCTTATCTTTACCTTTTTAAAATATATCTGTAACACTTCCTTTATCTTAAGTAGTTTTTAAAACAAGACTGATCTAGGAGGGGTTGGATTTATATTCATCATCATATATATATATTCCATGACTTCATTTAAGATATTCTCAATAAATATTGATATTTCTAAACATTTTCATGTAGGAATGACCAGAATAGGCATAGAATAAATAGGTGTTTGATTCAATGTTCTGAAATGATATGTGCCATTTTTTTTTACATCTACAAGGGCTCCACTTAATTTCTGCACAATTCCATTGGAATATAGATAATAATGAACTGTAAACAAGTTCTTTATTTCTAACTTCTCTATAGCATTTTTAAATTCATGAGATTCATATGAAGCTATATTCATGAATTTTTTTTATTAGTCTATTGATTAGAAACTGGGATGGCAATAAGAAACACATAAGAATACCTATAAAGGTAAAATACACAACCGTTATTTTTCTTTACATAATGAAATGTGTCCACTCTATCCATAAATAGAATTTGAATTGGCTTTTCTTTAGAAAATATCTTTGCCCTGAATTTATTTATGTTTCTTTTAATTTTTGGCACATATCATTTTCTTAACAAAGGTCTGTATATATGACATAATAATCTTTCCACATGAAATATCTTGCTATTTTACCTATGATCTTCTTCCTTACAAATTATTACTATCTCTGGTGAAGCATTCTAATTCAAAAGACCTGTTCAATAACTTTTCAAGTCACATCATCTATGATCCAGATTTAATATCTTTAAAAATTTTTTTTATTACTCTTTATTCCTTTTGCATTGCGTATTTTATAATACATTTCTAAATAATACATTTCTTCTTGCATGTCAAATAGACTAAAAAATATATAATATTATATAAATAAAAATTGAGATATGGTGTGTATGAGCATATAAAATAGTACAAATGTATTTTATATTCTGAAGAAGACTGCAGAACAATCAAAACTGTGCCTGACATTTTAATAAAAAGCATTATAATAAGTGCTAGGAGGAAATGTATTATTTAGAAATCTTTCCTAAGAGCCCCTAAGTAAAATTTCCCACCCTTTTTTAAAATTAATTCATTTAATTATAAAAGCTTTACACCAAACTTATATACATAAGGAGTAATCAAATTCATATACTTGGTGTATCATCACAACATTGCCATTACCAAGCACATGGCTAATGTCTAATTTGTATTTTTAGAGCTACAAGGCCATTTTATCAACTATGAATTTTCCTCCATTAATCTGTTGAAGATTGATATTATTTAATCACATTCTACTATAACTAGGACCCTTTCCTTTAATATGTAATATTTTTCTTATGGTTTGTTATGAGTTATTCTCTATTGGCCTAAGGATGTTAGATGATCTTATCTAATTGCTATAATAACCTCCCTTATATATTGACAAAATAGATGTATCACAAGGCAAATAAAATTCATGAGACACTTTAGGATATTTGAATATTATTTTTTTTTCTTAAAATCTTAACATAATTGAAGATTTAATTATATTTTTCATCCAATACAAATTTTATTTTTTAGTCAGTTCATATCAAAATTTCAAACATTACCAATAGGGAATAAATCTATACAATAATACATAAGCCATAGAATAAATGGCTCTGATGAATAATTTTAAATGGGTTAAACTTCTTAATTACTGATAAGCTGTCAGGAGAGGGACTACTTCCTTTTCCATTGATAACATATCCTAAAAAATGTAATTCTTGGCAGAATAATTATGATTAGAGATTTTATAGCTACAATACCCTTCTGGGAGTTTTTTTTATTATTAATTTCTCACTCTCTTGTCAAATTATACATATTAATGTGTGGTCCATACAACAGAAAATTCCATCCCATCCCAATATCTCTAACATGATTCATTGGAAGTAAAGTGAATGATAGTATTAGGACATTTTATTTTCTTACTAAGGATGAGATAATATGTAGAGTTCAAATCCACTTTTCATTCAGATTCCATAGATCCCTTCTATCTTAGACATCAGATAGCACACAACAACTAGACTGTTGTATGGAAAATGGAAAGTTTCAGCTATTCTAACATTCATCACTTTCATCAAATTGATAGTGGAGATTAAATCTTAGCCCTTTATAAATCCTCAATATTTTCTGTGAAAATGTCCTAAAGAAAAATGTTAGTCATTTATTTCTTCTATAGTTTTAGAATTTTGCAACAACCAAATAATTTGAAAGATACTTTGTCTTCACCATTAATCCAATCACAAAATGTTTTATTCACATTTTCAGTTCTTTCTTTACTCTGCTCATGACTACCTTTTACACAAAAGATATTTATATATATTGACATGGTTATGTGTTCCATGGTATACAACAACATAGTAGTGTATGAGCATGCATATATAGAAGTTGAAAGGAAAAGTAGAAATAAACACAAATTTTTTTTGTAGATATTTTCTATATTAACATTGGAATAACAGTTAAGGATTAAATAATTTTGAATTTTTTTTATTTTTATTATAAACATTTAAAAAGATCTAACTAATATTTTATTAAATCTGATTTTGAAATTAAGACAAGCATGTTTTTATGTTACAATAGATATACTGATAATTATAAAATTCCATTATCTATTTTGATAAGCAAAATTTTTTTTAATTAATGCTTGTATAACTTATTTTGATAACATTCCACAAAGTTGTTTTCAAAGGATTAAGTTGAATTGAAAAATAGACCTTAACTTTTTTTTATCAAGAGAGGAAAAACTTATTTTTAATTACTGTATTTTTCCCCCCACCCTGACTATAAAAGGTTGGAAAAAGGATTAGAGAGGAGTTTTTTAGTTTTACAGATTATGACAGCATGATTACTACCATGAAGATATAACTGAAGGCAAGAAAGTGGATCCAGTTGCTGCTCCTAGTGCAGCAATGATAGTTTGGATTCACATGGAAGCAAGACCCAGCTTTTATGTGTCATAACATATATATATTGTAACAGTCAAGTTTGTACATTCGTGTAGCAGAATCTAAAATCCAGGCAAAAAGACCAAGGCTGACCACACCAGGGAGTGTGATGCCCTGAATCTGACCACGCTTCAACTCATCTGCCAGAACTCCAAGACTCAAGACACTATGAATGATCATTTTGAAGTTACACATAGCATATCATTTTATTCGTGGCCGACATAGGTCAGGGAGACACAATAAGACTCTGATAAATAAAAGAAAGGCTCTTAAATTGACTAAATTTATCACTAATTTAAATGATTATTAATGCAGTTTTTCATATATATATATATTTTATAAATAATAATTAGAATTGGATTGAATTGGATCAATACAGAGGACAAAATACACTAAAGTAGTTATACATTTATTTACAATGAAGTGAAATTGACAATATTATTACAGAATTTTAGTGTAGAATGTACGCAGGCATTGAATAAATGAGAGATAACATGTTCTCTTCTTACACTGAATTTAAAACGACTTTATATAAGCAATTATTGAATTTGGCATAGATGAGTTTAACATATGCCCATCTTATGAAATGATTTACAACTGATACATGAATAGTCACTATGTTATGTCTATAAATTTAGTTATGCCAAATCCTATTAAATTTGTGGCTGTTATATAAGTAATTATACTGAGCCTTGATCAATCTAAAAATTCATTATTTATTGCAAAATACAATATTATTTAACTACGAGCACATAAACCAGCTCAAGTAACATTAGATCGAACATGGTTTTCGAGAGAAATTTTCAGATCAATGCTGAAAGTGCTATGTTAAGATGGGAGAGTTGGCTGCCTAAGATTTTACCAATGCACTATGGCACAGGTAAATGACTATAGGAAAAGTCGCTCTGCAGATGGATGGAAAACTCCAGGGTTCTCGCGACCAATGCTGGTACCCTGTAACTGATGGCTATGCTGCGTGAAAAGGAACATTGTGTTCAGAAATGGCAGGGGACTTACGTGCTAACCTGGCCTTGGCTCAGGCTTTGCTACTGCTTGACACTATAAGAGATGTGCTGGCTTCACCGGGGCTCCATCTTAATATATGTATCATACGTATAGCAGCAAAACGAGAATAAATTTAATAAAAGAATAGATCACATCCCCAAGCAAAGAATACTATATTTCATACTATGAAATACAAGAGAATAGCATATTAGTTTTATCAAATTGGAACCAACTTTTGTGTAGCCTGATAATAAATGTCTACGCTACTAACAGGAATATTAATAAATCTTTTACTTCAACACACTCGATCTATTAGATTACTTTATAGATAATTAATACTTTAAGGAGGGAAAGTATATTTCTATGGACTTAAGAAGAACTTAAATGACAAAAATACTTACAACTATTATCAAGGCTAATTTAATTCTTAATAAAACTATAAAGTTTAAGCTTTCAAATGGTTGATTAAAACGAGCCACATTTCACATTTTAAATCGTAAAAAAAAAATAACGAGTGCAAGGTGAGTCGTTATTATTTTATAAAATAGGATTTCGAAACAGTGCGCAGAAAGGTGATGCTATATTACATAAAGATGTTTAAATAATATCATCTTAAAAACATGAAATTAAGTGCTCGCTGTTTTGAAATATTGGCATATGAAATATAATAAGCATTTAATTAAAATAAGCAAAGAAATATAGACACAACTGCAGTGATATAACTTTAAATTAGACACTAATAATTTACTTTTAAGTGAAAGGAAAATATAAATAGTCAGGTCATTTTAACTTTAGCAATATTAATTATGATAGCAATTTGAACATTATTTTGAATTATAGTTACATTTAGTTTTATAATTATTTTAAAGAGAGTTAGCTAACTTATATAAAAATTATATAGAGCTCTGTGGTTTGAAAATAAAACAGTAACAGTATTATTTATCTGGACTGCAAGTTCTTGGCTGTAGGTTTGGTGAGTTTGACTGGGGCAGCTGGTGGCATCACCTTCTTTCCCGTTTTGTTAGGCTTGAGTCTGCTAGCGGCATGATGGTTGTTCAGGCATTGCGATGAGAGAAACCCCCATTCTCCCCGTGGAGTAATAGCAAAGAAATGCCCGTTTTTAGCCGGACCTATCAGACATTAAACAAATGTGGAGACTGGCTGCAATTGCTCTCTAAAATGACTGTTCCTTTCTTGTTTAAAAATACAGAGTATTTATAGGTTTTCTCAAGCACTTACATTATCGGAATCTATCATCTCAAGACTCATTAACTCAAGAATTTAATTAAATATTATCAAATTTATAATCCAGAATTTAAATCTTAGCTAACTTATGGAATGTTAGAACCATTCCCTAAGCTATTATAGTTGAGATTTTTCATTGCAAACAATTTCCAATTTAGTTTTTAAAAATAACTTTACCTTATCTAAGGAGATTTTAATCAGCAAGATTTTGAACTAATTTTACTTTCACCGATTCCAGGTGTGGCCATTAATGACACTTGTTTACAACCAAAAATCTTTTTAATTACTTGACCAGCTTTTATTTTTAATTTTACATAAAATAAGAAACTCTTTAATTAAAAACAACCTTTTAACATATTTTAACAAAAACCTTTTTAACATATTTTTTTAGATAACTTATAAACATATTTTGATATAACTTTTAAATATATTTTCAAGCAACTTTTTCCTTGAAATATTTATAAAACAAGAAATCTTTTAACAGATTTTTAAAGAAACATTTAACATTATTTTTAGATAACAGCTTTTAAATATTTTAAAATCATGCCTTCCTTATATATAGCGCAGATTATATATCCACATACGAATTTACAATATTAACAACAAAATTAATAATTTACTTCTAACTTTAATAATACAACATTTTTATAAATATTAAGTGAATTTTGTATGCTATAATTTTACTAATCCTATCTAATTATAGCGTTGGTTCGCATGTAAATATATATACTGTTTAGACAGACATGAGTGTTTTACACGCTAATTTTAAAAATATTAACATTAAATAGGTTCGAATTCAGGTGAGTGTGTCATGAGGTTTGAAGGGCTTGGAAGATTATCATTTCAATATATGTGCATGTATTAGACAGCATAGAGACTGAAGGGACCTCATTGCAGGTCAAGTTATCTGGATTTCAACTTTTCCAAAAATGACTATAAGCCAGTCAACTGTTTTAAAAGGGACCAGCTTACCAAGAGAGTCTATCAGCTTGCTGAAGAATTAGTTTATATATATACTATTTTAACTATATGCAGAAAGGCACAGATAAAGTTACTGTGTCATATATATAAAGTACTGCTGGTAAGTTATTTTAAATAATTCATTGAAAATGACATTTAAAATCTATATTTTAAAAGTAAAACAAGTAAATAATGTAGTCTAAAAAATAAATGATTGATTCATAGACAATTTTATTTTGAAAAAAAAAAAGAAGTAAACTCCAAAAATCTTTTTTAGATTGAAAAACAAAAGATTTGCTAGAGTATTCTTTTGAAGAGACATTTATAATTAATTAAGAATAACCTGTTAAAAAGAAAACTTTTATGAAGGACTGTCAAAGAACTGATATTACTTTTTTTTTTATAAAAAAAAAAAACCTTTTTTAACATTAGATAATGAATAAATTAATAACCGAGTCATATTTTTTAAATTATTATATAGTATATGAGTGTGTGTATATATGTGTGCATTTTGTTTTTGACATTGAATTACTTGTCTATTAAGAAAATATATGGATTATTATATTTATTTCTTTATAAATACTAGTGTGTACACACATTTCTATGTGCACACACATTAAATCAGTCATTATTTATATCATTAAAATGTAATACTTTATTATTATTATATGACAATTCCCATGTTATGGCACATCTGTGTGTTTATATAAATGTGTCAGGTAGACATGTGTTAAAATTTATCATATTTTCATTTAGTTTATGACAATTCAAATATATTCATTTTATATTATACAGGCATGTCTGTGTACTCATATATGTTTTATGTAAACCGATTGGAGGATGTGGTAGTGGATTTCTTTTTGGTATTAATCAAAATCAGAAAGCTTAATTTATATTATAACCATATTCAACAGACCTTAATTTCATTTTAATAGTTATTAATACATTTATATTTCAGTGCTAAGTTATTCCAGTGAATTTACTCAATCCTAAATCAGCATTTATTTTTATAGCGCTGTTTTATAAATTGTAATACACAATAGCTTGAGAAGGCTGATCAATCCTAAATAATATTATAAATTATTATATGTTGTATTATATCTCTTGTTCATAATAACAGTTATAGAGCTTTTGTTCCTGAGCTAGATTTGAACATAAGTCTGTTATATAAAAGGGATATTAATTTTTATGGACATCCAGTTGATGATGAACCTGGATTGGTGCAAAAGAGATATCCTTTAAATTCCATGCACTATATTTTATTTACCTTAGTATTTATTAGAAATTAAGTTTACAGTTGGCCAGTACATTAACGGTACCAAATGACCAGAGCATTGATGATGATCAGCAAGCTTTAATATCCCAGCATTATTTTTTTTACTTATTCTTTTGGATTAGCACTTAAGTTTATGCATCCAAATCAATGTTTAAATAATCTGCTTCAAGCTGGCAATAGCTGAATAATTAGCCTGGTCTAGTAAACCCATTTCAAATCCAATCACAAGATTGACTGTTGATTTATTTTTATTATTGATCATTCATAATGATGTGATTATTATTACTTTTGTGTAATACTAATAAACTTATAGTTATTATAGTTAGCTATGCTGATCTCTCATTCTCATTCCTCATACTCATTTGTATATAATTTTATATTTAAATTATGTAGTAAGTCCAGTTGATGATAAAGAGTGCCATCACCCTAGGTTCCTCCCTAGATCCATACCATTATACTGTATATATACATATATAGCTAATTATTTATACTACCACTTTTTCTATTAAAACGTATTTCCCAATATAGTTGAATTCTCTGGTAATAATATCTATACTTAACTTTTTCATTGATTTATATCTTCATACTAAATCTTCTTAAACATTGCTTCACATTTTACCCTTTAACAATGCAATCTTTCTCAAACCATTTTCTTTTTCTCTAGATCTGAATATCATAACCCATTTCTCTGTTTTTGTCTTTGCATATTTTTTATATTCCTTTTTGTATACAGATATATCTTTAAGATGGACAGTTTTTATTTATGTGTATCGCTTGTATATGGATTGAATAGGACTTGAAGTCAGGTTCAAATTCCTTATAATGTATATATTTGTATATATAAGTTTACCTTATATAAGTACAAGTTAATCTATCCAACTTATGTTTGGTTTTATTTATCTAGTTACATTCAAGAAAATTATAAACTATCAAACCCAACACCTGGTCACTGTTAATTTTTATTTATTTTTGATCTTTTCAAAATTAAATACTATTTCTCTTATTCTGTTTCAATTTTCTTTTATATCACAGTCTTTCAGTTCCTTAAGGATGCTTGCTCATTCCCAGTATTAACTGAGATAATCAAATTGTTTTAGTATAATTATATTCCCTTTTAGTTACATGTAGCAATTCTGAGTCATTCTTTTTTTTGAAAAAGCCTTTGACTAAAGACAGGTTTAGCAGATTGGGAATGCTTAGTTGTAATGATGCATGAGATAGTATAATCTAGAATTGGATTTGGGACAGCAATTTCAAATGGCAAATGGCTGTACATTTGGTCAGACCTTTAAGAATCTGTCTATCAACTACAAATGCTGATGAACTTAGAAAAGATGGTATAAAAAAGATGAACTTAGCAAAGATGGTATAAAATGGCCTTTCCTGAGAAATATCAATAAAACTAATAGAAATAAACCAGAAAGGTTAATAATTATAACTAAACACTATATATTTTTTCTAAATACAAATACATGACATGTTTTAACCTTATTTGATGTGAATCTTCCAAAAGCTGAACAGAAGATGACAAGATAACTAAGAAGGTATCAAAATTTAAGATTAATGTAGCTGTTCTAGATGATCAGGTTAGGTGAGAGAAGATTGTATTGGATCCATTGTAAAGTATAATTTAAGATCATTTATTTTTGGAATCCAATTTCTGTGACTATGCTCCAACATTAGATTACAAGTCAGAGAAAGCTTTTATTCCTTATATGATAATGTAAATTGTTCTTTTTTGAGACTTTAATATATGTGTTGAAATGGTAAATAATGATACTGACATTGTAAATTCACATGATCTGTTATTATTGAATTTTTGCATAACACATGGAGTGACTATTATGAACTATCTGTTTAGGTAAAAAAATCACTATAAAAAAAATTTGGATACACTCATATTCAAAACAATTTATACTATAGTTAGGAATCAGAAATGAAAAAAAGTTTATGTAAGTACTTACAAGTTGCAGATTGTCAAGACACATCATTGATTGTTGGGGGCATCTTAAGGTTACTCTCAATAATGGACTTGCCTAAATTACTAGGAAAGAAGAAATCTGGTTGTTCAATGTAAGGAAAGAGAATCACTTATAAAACATCACACTATATAAAAAGAAAATAGATGAGTTACTGTGCCATGTTCAAAAAAGTAATTCATAATCTAGAATTATTCTAACATTAATTCATGTTGCCCACTATTTGCTAGAACACAGGCATATTTGTATTTACAACAGGAAGCAGATATTGGCACACAATTAAAACAAGCCAGCATGGTTGAAATGTTAGCTTTTCCAAGAAGGAATCATGGCATTCCACAAAACCATTGTTAACTCTTTCAATGGTATTATTAAATAACTGTAATAAATGTTTTGATATTACTTTATTCCCTCTCATTTATCAGACACAAATATTTTCTGATAACAAAACCTATAAACACAATATAAATTAGTTAGTTCTAAAATTAAAATGAGGTGCATTAAAAAAGATGTAATACACCAAACCCAATGAAAAAAAAAATTATGTTCATTCATTAGAAGCAAGCATTATTTGTTTTTAATTCTAACAGCTGTTAAACACGTTTTAAATCTTATGTAATTGAATCATGGTATTTTCTTAAGAAGTGTATTATAGTCAGATATAAATCTGTTTTTGGATTGATTAAAAAAAATCTTGACTGGTTTTTTGTCAATACTCACATTAGTAGTGACTTGATTAAGAGAAACATAGGCATTCTTAAATTAGCTGGATAATAGTTCAATGGAAGACTATAATATAAAGATTTAAAGATAGATGTTCAATGACAAACAAGATGACTTAAAATGCATTAGTGGATGTTGTGTATTCAGCTATGAAGCTGACTACCAACAATTACTACCAAATTATAAATTACCAAAACATTATTAATAATGATTAAATATATTTATTTAAATTATACATACACATAAATTAAAGTTTAACTGAGTAGCGATCATATTTAATTTATTTACACATATAACAAAATAGTCCTTGATTTAAAGTTCTATCTTCACTGTCCACATCACCATTGAGTAACTAATCCTGTCACTATACTAGTGGTACACTTAAGTGAATACTAAAGTTTATACTCATGGTTATTTTAAGAACACAATCCTATTTGGGCCTTCTCAGGCATATGTAAATAATAAAAAGACCAGTGCAGTCTATTAACATTTTCCTTAGCCAACTATCTAACTTTTAGAGGCATGGGCTCTGGGACACATCCATCTTTGCAGAAAAATCAGGGCACTTTTCTCTCAGCTTTTCTCAAGATCCTTTTGACATCCATGACACAGTAACAACAGCCGCTTACGATGAGTGGAGAAAAGCTGAAGACTCTCTTTTTAGTGCGCATTATTTATACTCCTTTTTTCCTTGCTTGATATCATTAATAAATTCATAACATTTCAAGGTAACTGTACTTCCATTTGGCTAAAGCATCTTTACCATGATGATTAAGATCCAGCTTTTAATTACATCCATTTCATTCCTTAGTAATTAGCTTCAAATATTTTATCCATTTGTTTGCTTTTAAAATTAGTTTAATGTTTGATTTTAAATAATAGAGTTTTCTCAGTCTCTTACAGTAATTATATCCAGCCTTGTAATTAACAATTTGGTTTATCTTTTGGCAATCTTTTGTAGAATGCTTTTAAACTATGATCTTTGTCTATTCAAGTTTAATTTAACTGCTAACCATCTTTCTTGTTGTTATTAAATTTAAACTAAAATTATCTAAAATAAAGTTTTTTTATTTTTTACCATTCTATTTTCCATTTCTTTTTAAACTTATTAGCAACCTTTTTTTATTGCTTTTAAAACTTAGATCTGTATTTACATTTCATTATTACTTTTCTCTGGAGTAAACTTAGCTTTATAACTTACAACTATCAAGTTACTAAAGCCTATATATATTTTTTGCAAAATATAGCAATGGATTAATAATTATTATAGATCTTTTTAATATATTGAAAAAAATGACAATATTATAATTGTATCAAATATATATATGACAACTTTTCTACATTAAATATCATTATTTCACAATAAATGGAAAGTGTATTACATAAGATTTAATATCTGTTTTATCTATCCATTTAGATTGTGCAAAGATATCCAAATTAATACAACTTTTTAAAAACTTAAAAATAAAATAGGCTACTGGTCAAATGAGAGATCAGGACAGAATATGACTGTAATATATTAATTCAAAACTGAATTTTTTTTAGCAATACATGGATCCATAAAGATGTGTTAATTTATAAAAGTTATATTTTATCTTTAGTTGTTTTTACTTCCCATCTATGTGTGTAAAATAAAAACATATAACGAGAGTATGGATTTTAATAATTATATTCTTAAAACAAATAAGTAAATCTTCCTTTGTTTAATCATTTTTACAATATTATATTTTATTTTTTGTTGAACAATCTTAGTTATGAATGACCAGCAGTCTTCTTCAGATCCAAAATATATTAAGAAATTATGTGATATAATAAAATAAAAAAAACTGTTAGTGCAATAGGATCTAAGACAATATAGCCAATTACTCACAGCTTTAATAGGTTTATAAATGTAAATATATACTTTATGCGAAATTTGGAAGTTAAACCACTAAACATAATATAATCATTATTTCTTATGCTAGCACATTACTGTTCTTAAAACAGGCAAAAGTCTCCACAAGCCAGAAACTAATCTGGGGATATTGGATGAGTAGGCATTAGATAGGGATTTTATGCACAAGCCTTTTGGCATCCATTGATTACTCTAGTTGGCACAGAGTGGCACTACTGTATGGAGAGTTTTGCCTGTTTTAAAATTTGGAAGTTATAAATGACCATCTATTAGTTTACTTTCAGAATCTGGAAGTTATAATTGACTATTTATTAGTATGCTTTCAGAACAAGTTATATTTGCCTGATTAATGAAGTTTGTTTAAACTTGTTTGTATTATTAATCTCATACTCCTTGGTCAAGTTGCAATCTTTAGTGTCTATAAAAATATATAAGACCATAGAAAAAGGTAGTATTATCTTTATTATTAATGGAGGTTGCCTTGACTATAGGTTGAAATTGTTGATAGCTTAAGAGTTGATTGTTATATATATTTATAAATTTATTAAAGCCTTGAGTAATTGGCTTTATTGTCTTAGTAAATTGATAAAAAATCAAGTCAGATGTCACATGACCTAATTTTAATAAAGCTCGTATTTACAAATGTTATATATAGAGCCTGAAAAACAAGCTTTGAGAATATCCTCAACCCCAGTCTGGTTTCTGCATCTAGCATCATCAGTGAGGTGCCAGGATATTCATTAGATTAAAAATACTAGGACAAACCCAGCACTTTATCTAATGTATAACTATTGAAAAAAACATCTGAAATTTTCAGACATTCATATGTCTAAAAATCCAGCTATCTAACTCAAATAGCGAAATGGAACTGAACTAAGTTCAGATACACCATGTATTAATAGCCTGGCACCTCACTGATGACAGTAGATGCAGAAACCAGTCTGGGGTTGAGGATATTCTCATAATTTATTAAGAACTTGTTTTGAAGGCTCTATATATAACATTTGTAAATACGAGCTTTATTAAAATTAGATCATGTGACATCTGACTTGATTTTTTTATCAATATTTTTTGCTACTAAGGCTTTGGTGATTTTATATTGCTAAAGCTATTAATATATGATGTATCTGAACTTAGTTCAGTCCCATATGGCTATTTGAGTTAGATAGCTGGATTTTTAGACATATGGATGTCTGAAAATTTCAGATTTTCTTCTCAATAGTTATACATTAGATAAAGTGCTGGGCTTGTCCTGGTATTTTTAATCTAATGAATATTCTGGCATCTTACTGATGACGCTAGATGCAGAAACCGATCTGGGGTTGAGGATATTCTCAAAACTTGTCTTAGTAAATATATACTTTATATAAAATTTGGAAGTTATACATGACTATTTAGTAGTCTGTTTTCAGAACAGGTTATATTTGTTTGATTAATGAGTTGTTTAAAGTTCTTTGCATTGTTAATCTTACATTCCTTGGTCAAATTGCAATCTTTAGTGTTTATATAAATATATAAGACCACATATAAAGCTGGTATCATCTTTATTGTGAATGGAGGTTGGCTTGACCAGGTTGAGATTATTGACAGCTTAAGGGTTAATTGTTAACATCTACATTTGTAAACCTAATAAAGCCTTCAGTAATTGGCTTTATTGTCTTCGTAAATATAGAGCTGTTGTTTGGCATTTGATTTCTATCAATATAACATAATAATCCTAAAAAAATTTCAATTAAGAATACTCCAAAAGATTCTGAAAACACATGAGCAATTACAAAATATCAAATAGGACACTCTTCAGTTTAAACTGATGATAAAAACACATTTCTGATAAATTTTGGTCATATGAAACAAATAAATATACAGTAATGTACTTCCTTAAAAAAGCCTTTAATAGTGAATATGGACATGGTATTCACGAGAAAAGCATACAAATTTTATATTATAAAGATTATATATTCTAATAAGATGCAGTAATCATTAATTTCAATAGAGAAAGGGAAAATAGCTGACAATAGAATGCACTGATTTGTTGCAGAAGTAGTTAAAATTCCAAGATATCAAATAAGCATACTATAGGGCCAGCACATATTTGTGTTTTATGGATTGGTTTATATAGTCATTGCAAAAATCATTTTTAGTTTTTTGCTAATTTTCTTATTTTTATTTTTTTGTCTGGAGTTAGAATGGCTATACATGTTTACTAGCAGCTCCTAATGATAAAAACTTGTTTTCTTATAAAAAAATGAAATTTTTTCCTGACTGATTGAAAAATATATATTCAAATAAAAAACTCTAAAGATCTGAGACAAAATATTAATAAAAAAAATATATGGAAAATATCGGTCTTCTCGGAAAAAAACAAAAAACTTATCAAATCATTTATCTACACATCCTAGAACAAAGTGGCTTTTTACTTTCAATTTATACATATCCATTACTACAGAAATTTTCCTCTATTGACTTTTCATAAATGAGATATTTATTTTATATAGCGCGATGTTTGTGAATTGTAATAAACTAATAATCAGCTTTTTAAGCTAATGCATATACGCTTTATGGATCTTAACAATAAAGCTGATTATTAGTCTATTGACTTTTATATAGATTCATTCAGAGCTAAGTAAGTAATAATGAGCAACTTGGACTTTGCAGGTATTTTCTATTGGTAACTTATAAGAGTTTCTTTTAACTATTAATTACTAGAATTGAAACTTTTTTTAAATAATACATTTAATTTTATTCCTTAATATTAGCCATTGCACAAAATTAGTTGATGGAGATCTCAACAATTAGATATGGCTTCCCTCTTTTGTTTCCTTTATCTAGTATATAACAAAAGTACCATTTGTAAAGAATGTTTAATATGATCATATCAATCCATTTCCTCTTTTTTGCATTGCTTATTTAATAAATAAATTAGATCAATAAATTACACAATGCTTTTATTATTATGTTGACAGTTTCAATTGCCCCAAAATCTTCACCAGAACATTTAAAAAAAAACAAAACATTTTACCAACTATGGATGAATAGGGATTATGATGTACTCAACCTTCTAGCACCTATTGATTATTAACTTGCACTAGGTAGAAATATTGTATGAAGAAAGTTGCTATTATATTAACAGAGTATAAAATATAGAAAATAGTGGTCATGTGATGTTATAGTGGTTTAAAAAATGTATAATAAAGATTTCTGGACACCTAAAATTGGGAACATAATAATAATAAAAACAACGTATAAAATACAAAAGTAAATGAATATTATTGATAAAGAGTTCTATAAATGCCCCTTGAGAAATAAATATTCTCCAGGGCATATATATGTGGTTTTTATTCAAATACCATTTCTTCCATAAATTGAGATGAATCCTGCTTTTAATTTCCTTTTCCTGGTACTTTTTGCATGGATTACTCATATAATGCATATTGAGATAGATCTAAATCCCTATCCATTAAAATTTTTTTAAAGTATTCAAATTCTACCAAAAAACAAACAAACAAGGAAATCCTTATATTTTCTTTATATACATTTGGCTATAAAGTTTGAATCCTGCCAAATGAAAAAACACAAGTCTATTCCAAATTAGATAATATTAACTCTAACAGATATTAATTAATATAGGTATGTATCACTTCTATTTCTTTTAATAATCAAAAGTATTGATATTAAGTATATTGAAATTCTGTATCTGAAGACAGAGTAGTTTATCAAGAAAATTCAATAATCCAGCAATAACACTAAATTATAGTTTGCCATCATGATAACAATTTATTGTGGCGGATCAATTTTCGAGCTATATCCAAAATTTTAGTAATACGACATCATACTATTCAGTTTTATTATATAGGAAGTTTTACAGTTTTTATATAAAACTATGCTGTGCCATTGTCAAGCGTTGGTGGTCTAGTGGTTGGCATAACTGCCTTCCAAGCAGCTGGCCCGGATTCGCTTCCCGGTCAACGTATTTGACATATGAAAAAAAAAAAAAAAACTATGCTGTGCTGAATTATCTCTTACTCCCCCACCCCAATATATATTTCCTAATTTGATAACCAAATACAACATGCCATTAAAAAAATTCAATCCAATATTTTTATTAACATTATGTGGATTTAGACGAGTGTGTTGATTGCATGTTTAAATACATCTACAAACACCCCCCCCCCCAAATGATCTAGAGTCAACGCTATATATTTTAAACCGCTAAATCTTATCACTATCATATATCTTTACTATGAAGATAATATTACAGAGACACATGCATATGAAAAAATAGTTATTTATACATTGAACAGCTGTTTAATATATAATGTAATCCTGTAAACAATATTTAGACCTAGTGAGTAAATGTCCATAAATAAGTTACAAGAAAGAATTATTGAACCAAAAATAAGCCAGATCAGAATGCAGGTTGGCGTAACTAGGTTATAGACAATTATGCTTAAGGGATAGTACTCAATCATTGTCAATAATTTGTCTGTCACATCTTTAACATAATTTATTTTACTATCCCAAACTTAAAGCTACATCATACAATTAATTAAGAACATTATAGAATTAAAATTATTCCGCAAAAATGATAAAATAATGGACATAAAAAATTAAACATCATACGTGGTTTCTAAAGTAACAAACGGAGGCTGCCAACTTTTATCAGGAATGCCCGCCATTTTTAAATGCTGTGGTTTTGGTCATTGATTCAATACAGTTAAAACAAAATTTGATGCTGTAATTACATTGACAAAAGTGTAACAAATGCCAAAATAATTATGTATATTAAATATTTAGATATTCATTTATAAACTATTTATTAACAAAGTTTATATTCATAGTTGGTTAATATTATGAAAACGAGGCCATAATCAGCTTAGCTTCCGTTACCAATTTATTTTGTTCAGTGTACTTTATTAATGTGATTGTTGTGTGTAGCTATGTGCCTATATAGCTTTTTTCTTTGTTAAATAAATGCTCATTAATTAGACCGCTTAATGTCCTTATAATTTGTACAATTATATTTATTTTATTTAAGCTTTGCACCAAGTGGTTTTTTTTTTATACTGATAAAATTTATCGAGTGGCTGGTTACCTTAGATGCATGTTTCATTCATTCTATGAACGATTAGTCACAATTGGATTATAAAGCAAAACAAACAAAAAGTACTGAATACAAAAAGAAATGGCGACTCTAGATGATAAAATTTTAGGAGAAAAGGTGCATTATTATTGCAGTAGTAGTGAAGGAAGCGATGATGAAAATAAACCTGACGGAGATTCTAGCGAACAAGCCCGTGCGGAGAAGAAATGTGTTCGCGGCCCAGAGTTTATTCCTGAAGATCAGTTGTCTACAAAAAGTGTAGGATCTTGTTATAATGTAAGTGTTTAATATATTCAAATATGATTAGTAAATAGACTTGTCAAATTCTAACCGCTCCCTTCTGTTCTAGACTGGGCCTAAAGGTGTTATTAAAGATTGGCAACGTTATAAACAATTAGAAACGGAAAAAAAAGCGGAACAGGAGGCTGAAAAATTGGAACTTATGAAGAAACTCTCTATGACTTGTCGGTCTCATGTAAGTTATTTTTAACTCTTATTTTTATTTTATTGTAATTGAATGCTAACTTCTTTTTTAACTTTATAAATATTTGAATTTAGATTTTGTATTAATTTATTTCCAACTGTTTGCTAATTTGTTTTAATTTTAACGCGCTAATTACAAAAATATATACTGTATTAATTGAAAACTGAAGTTATTTATAGTATTCAGTGAAGTTGATACTGTTATTATTATTTACTCATATTGGTTTTTATTGTTATACTTTAATAATTTTATTCATCATAACTGATTTATTATTAAGAAATATTTGAATTGGGCATACTAGTTACTGGAGCCCATAAAGACGTTTCCTGCATGATGCTTCTATTGTTTCATAAATTCTGAAAAGAAAATGTAGATTCTTCTATATGAGTACGCATTGAGCAGCGAATATATTGCAGAAGATGTAAAATTATATTTATAACTATCTGAAATCAACAGATTTTTCTTTTATTAAAGATAAAAAAAAAATTAAAAAACTTCTTTTTTAGTCTTGAAAATTTCCCACTTTAAGAAAGTCTTAGCAAGCAGTACCAATAAACTCGCAGAGTAAGATTTGATATCTAACCCTTTCTTCTAAAGGCATGTCAATAATCAAGATTGGCTATGTAATTCTATAGTTTATTATATTGTCATGATCCTTCATATTATATATACGTTTATATTTAAATAAATGTAGCTATACTTTTATAGGCACAGTATTAAAATATATACATATGTTTTATACATGTAAAACTTATTTATTAACTAATAATAATGACTTCTCTATCATTTATCTTCAAAGAACAATGAAAAAAGATTGCTTATTCAGACTAATGAAAAAAAATTTTTTTTTCTTGTTTTATCTGCTAGCTAAGACTAGTTAATTACCCATTTGCTGACCAATAATTGTATAACTAGTGCATATAACCATAGGTTGGTTACCTGAAAGAAAAAATTTAAGCTTGTTTGGAGCCTAAAAATTTTCAATATTGTGTACAGATTTGAATCCTATATGTGCAGGCAGATGCACTTTACCATCACTTTACAAAACTCATCTAGAAATGCAAATAAAGATATATGTATATAATGTTTAACAATACCTAATTAAAAGCTCAGTAAAAGTTTATTATATTTATATACAATTTGATAATTTTAACAGTTCTTTACAAATTAAGGAAAGACTATTAAATATATAGTGTGAGAATATATAATATTTATGAAATAATCTTCAAATGTGCTTATCATAACAATTCTTTAGAAATCAAACTTTCTAAAATCATTTTAATAAAGTGTCATTTTTGTCTCTCAGGTCCATTAATATTGATATGAGAGAGTTTTATTCGCAAATTTATTAAAATGATTCTAGAAAGTCTGAATTGTAAAGAATTATGCACATTTAAAGATATAGGATTTCATAATTATTTATATATATGAATGTATTCTAAGTTATTTGCTGAAGGCAATAGAAGTACTAGACAACAGGTTAGGTGATAATGTTCAATCATATTTAGTAATAGCTTACTATTACTTGTTTTTTCTTAATATAATTTATTCTAGAATCTTAGTGTTTAGAATAAGTTGTGTGTAAATTTATACATAGTTTAACTTAATAATTTTAGTTTGGACTCTGCAGAAATTATATTTAGTTGATTTGAGGGCTTTCTTCAACTAACAGTTTCACTAAGAGATATAGAATTTAACTCTCTCTATATATATGTTTCAAATTGGTTATGACAGAAAAACAAAAGTGAAATTATTCTTTCAAGTCATAAATTATGGATGGCTTTATTGCTCCAGAGTTTATAAGAAGTTTGAGCACCATAAGAGCCAGAACTGAAATCAATTCAAGGACTTTAGATCCAGAGTTTGACACTCCACCATTTCTCTAAATCACACAAGGCATATAAAGTTATAAATGTATTTATATGATTTTAAAAACATAATAACTCCATCATTGAAGTGTTATAAATTGAAGACAAATACAAATATTGTTTTATAATCAGAAAAAACATTGAAATATTAAATAGAACCTTAATACATTTTAAGGTTGTATTTAATGTCAAAGTTTCTTCAAGTATGGAATAGTATTAGTATTGTCTTTAATTTATTAATTACTGTTAATTTTATAGCTCATATAGTGGGGATCATATATCTCCATGACTATGACAATGATTTTGAAATAAAGTGAAAGTAAAAAAATTTTTTTTAGATGGTTGATTATTTTAGCAAACATAGAATATGTTTAAATAGTTGGTTTACAGCTAACTTCATGAATTGTCTTCTTTACTATTCCTTTGTGGAAGGATACTATAGGAATTTTTTTTTTTAGAGTTTGCTCTCTTTTTTTATGTCTGCTATAGAGCATTAAGATCAGTTAATGCATATTTTTGTATTTTATTATTTCTACTATAATTTATTATTCATTGAAGAATTTGTTATTCTCTCTCTAACAGATTTGAAATGAATTTAAAATGCTATTGGGCAATGGAAATTGTATGTATATGAATTCATTAAAAGAACGCTTATAACTTTTTTTTTATTATTCAATTAAATAGTTTCTCTTTACATTCCCTCTTAAGTAATTAACTTATTATAATCTCTTTTTTTTTTTTTGCATTTTTGTGTATGCTGTTTTATTATATTTTTTACAGTAAGTTGTAATTGACAAAAAATATTTTAGTTATACACGCACACATTTATTCAGATATTTTATCAGTTTTTTTACATATATACTCTTACTATACATATTAATATATTTGCTTATATATATATATCATTAAAAAAATCACTCAGCACTTAGACTATCCCAATATCAGTAACAATCAACAATTTCAAACTGTTGTTGCATGTTTGATCAAAGTTTCACCAATTGTTTCTATTGCATCATTTTTTACTATTAATAGTGATATCCAACTTGAAGCTTTTAAAACCATCTTATTTTCACTCCCTAGCACAATCAACATCATTTTTTGAGATTTTTTTAAAATGTTTTATCTTAATTTGAGAAAATTTTATGTTTATCCCTATTTTTATTATACATATGTATTTTAATTCAAAATAGCAATTTAAATTAAATAGTTTCATGTTAAAATTTCACCATAAATTATACTTAATAGTATAGATTTCTCCATATTTATTGTCCATGAAAGATCCGTATTTTAAATAATTCATATTTTACTTATTCAGTTTTTAAAATTTTCTTCCTAGTCAGTTCTGATCCAGCTACAATATCAACATTTTCTTGTATCTGTAGATGATTTAAATAATTACCATTTACTTTTGCTTTCTTAGCTTCCCATTTTAAACCATGAAATATTTCTTGAAAAACTGCTGTAAAAAGTTTGAGATATGGAATCATCTTGTCATACCCCTTCTAAATATTAATCCTCCTAGTATTATTATATAATCTAACGTTTGCTGTTGCATTTTTATAAATGTTCTTCAGAATATGGCAATATATTGGATCAATTGCCTTTTAATAATCTACAAATTGAAAGCATATTCATTAGTCCTTTCTATAACTTCTCTATATAGTTAAATATCCATTTACTAAAACCACTTTTAAATCCAGTTAGTTCTTTTCCAAAGTTTGCTGCTGCAGATGAGTTGTAATTATCTTGGTAAAAATTTTAAGACTGGTAGGTCTGTAATTTCTAATAACTTTTTAAAATATTAATATTAACATTGACATTCCTCTAATCATCTGATAAAAATCTTTATCATTTAGACATTTGTTAAATGACTTGGTCAAAATTTTTTCTATTTTTTCATCTGCTTCTTTTAAGACATCGATTATAATTCCATCATTACCTGGAGGTTTTCCCTTTTTCAGATTTAATTGCATAAATCACTTCTTCATTTAAAATACTGGACAATTCAGGAAGATATAGTAGTTATACAATGTACTTTTCCTTATTTTTTATTACTATATAATTCCTGATAGAACTCTTCTACATTTCATTTTCTTTTTAGTAATAGTTCCATTTTTTTTTTTATTGCAGAAATAAGTTTCCTACCAATATCAAAATGTTGTTTTACATTCTTGTGACTGATTCTCTTCTATAGCTTTTCTTGCTAATTCCCAGTTTATATCATTATCAACTCTTTTTTTATTTTACAAAATTCTAGATATTGAATCCTTTTTAATGCATCATTTTTATATATTTCTTCATAAAGTGTCTTGTCACAGTAGAAATTTTACTGGTCAGTTACTGCTTTTTTGTACTAGCTATCTTTGTTACAGTTTTTAAAAGTGTATCAGTTATCTTCCTATTAAAATTACGTTCAAATCTGAATCATGTTCAAAATCTGTTAATATTTAAAAACGATTTGAAAGTTCTAATTTAAATTTATTGGAATGTTTTTAAAGGGCTAATTAGGAATATCAACTGCAAATATTATTTTTTAAAATAATTTTTTCTCTTTAGTTTTCCATTAACACGTATCTCATTAATTGATCACTTCCTGTGTCGAATTTATTAAGAACATTACAATCTTGAAATATATATTGTCTGTTAGTCAAAATATTGTTCATTTTTGCTGTACCTTCATTTGGATGCTTTCATGTCCATTTCTATTTAGGATTTTTCTCAAAAAAAAAAAAAAAAAAAGAATTCATAATATAAAGTTTTTTCCAGCAAATTCCACAAGTCTGTCTTTTCTCATTTCTATCACCATAACCAAATTTACTCATAGCACTTTCATCTTTCATTTGTAAACTAATTCAAGCGTTAAAGTCTCCCCTGACTATTTTAAAATGGTTGTCTGATCAAAAGACTTTTGTATATCCATATAAAAATCCTCTACTTCTTTATCACAGTGAGAACTTGGGGCATAAATCTGTATTATGTGCACATGGTATCTACCATTAAATTGACTAACTAATTTTGCCACTCTGTCTGATATACCATCAATCTCCACATTATTGTTCTTCTACTTCTTATTTATAATGAAACCTATTTCACTATACTTTCATTTTTTAAATTAATTGTCCCTTTACTTTTTCTTCTAATAATGTCCCATTTAATAGTAGACAATTCTTTCACTTGAAAGTGATATGCAGTTGTAAGTACCTAAATAAAAGGTCACCATCAAATGGCAGCCTGGGTCAACATTTGGGATTCTTAGCACTATCTGCCTTCAGCCAACAACTGCTGCTTTGGCTGGTGACTTGCCACTCGCTTGAAAATGAGAGCCATGATTTAAAATTTTGTCTGTCATTGTTGTAAATATCTGTTAGAAAAAAAAAGTTTATTCACATACACATTCTTCCTGCTTTCAAGAAAACTCAACTGATGTTTCAGTTAAGAGCTATCAGGCAACTGAAAAGACCATGGTGTTTTTGTATCTTAAACTCAGAGATATGAAGCCAATAAACTCACCACATGCATGTTGGTGAACATCTTATCAATGTTTATATATCATATGAATGATTACAGTAATAACAGTGTCAACAACAAGAATATACAGAGTGGACATTAGGAGTTTGCCCTGCTTGATTTCTTTAAGACCTCAAAGAGGAATCAAAGAGTCTTCTTTCAGTTAACAACAAATTTCTTTCTGCAGCCAGAATAACATGCACACAAATATCTGCATATTTTAATTTAAAATAAAATTTTTATCTAATTGTTTTACAAATAATATTAATACTCTTAAATTGTAAATAATTATTCATTTCCTTCTTTAAAATAAAGAAACCTTATTTTATCTTTTTGAAAGTTCATCTTGGAATCATATATCTTTTTCACATGTTTCTAGTCATATGTTTATGATTACATCCCTCCACAATGTGTTAAAAGCAGATGGAAACCAGTTGCTATTCATGAGAATAGTGTAGTGAAAATTACACTACAGAAATATTAATTAAATGGATGATCTCTAGTCTAAATGATCAACAAAAAATATTAATATACTTCTATTAAATAATTTGTGGCAAAGTTGTGAGGGCAATAAAAATTACAAAAATATTATTTATTAAGTAGACAATCTCTAATTTAATGAATGACTAATAAAAATTGTGAATATATTTCCATTAAATGGTTTGTGTCAAAGTTGTGGGGGCAGTAAGTTTAATACGTATTAATTAAACTATAGTAATTGGCTATCTATATATACTGAACAGTGATAAAGATATGTGTAAGATGTTTTGATTTAGGCCAACTGATGAATGCTGGTTCAATACAAAATGTGCATTTTGGGATTCATATATCTTTTCATATATTTATGATTACATCCTTACACAGGGTGTTAAAAATGGATGGAAACTAATCTCTACCTTGTGTGAGGGTCATGTAGTGAAAATTATTCTACAGAAATATTTATCAATTGTATAATCCCTCAGCTATTGAATGACTAATAAAAATTATGAATATACATATATTAAGTGATTTGTGTCAAAGCTGTGAGGATGGTAAGTTTGCTATTTATCAATTAAACTATTGTTTCTCAAGTGGTAGTCTGCAGAAACACTTTAATGGTTCTCAATAAGCTTATAAATGTGTTCATATTTATTACGTGTTTTTTTAGTCTTAAATTATGATTAATTTTATTAAATTTATTTTTAATTCAATTCTAAGATTTTCTTTTGTTTGTTAGTTGTTTTATTCATAAAATTTATAGAAAATAAACAAAGAAACAAAACATTACAAAAAAAGTTTCTATTTCCTAATTAATTATCTTGCAGTAAAAACATGGCTTCATTAACAATTTTGTACATGCACATTTCATGTGCTAAGGCTGACATTGATATGTACAACAATAATCTAACTGTTGTCTCTCAAATATATTATGTAGTTCGTCATAGCCTATTGATTGGAATTGCACTGGTGCACAATGATAAGAATTACTATATAATAAGTGTGTATTATAAATTAAAATATATTATGTTCTTGATATTTATTTTTTTGATAAATTTTAGCCATTTAAAAATGAATAATAACAAGAAAAGATCAAAAACTATTGCAAATTTTTTCCAAAAACCAAGTATAAGTACTTTGAATGCTAATGAAAATATTATTTAGTCACAAAATGATTTGCCTCAGGCAATATGAAAATGTACTGTTGTTCGCCAATTCGTTTCTCATTATTTAAAATTTGATTTCATTTCTTGGCCTGAGTTGGAAGAAAAGTTATTCAAACCTCAGTGCGTTATTTGCAGAGAACTTTTATCCAATGAATGTATGAAGCCAGCAAAATTAATGCATCATTTATGTGTCATTTACAGACCAATGTTCAAATCTACAATAGTAAGTCACTGGATTGTTTTGAATGTAAAAGTGCTGAATTGAAAAAACAAAAATTATTTTTAAAAAATTTCTTTTAGTCAATAAGTCTCTTGTAAATATATCATATTTAGTTGCTCCAAAGACTGCTATATGCAAAAAGCAATATTCTATTGCCAAAAACTTAATTAAACCATGTATAACAGACATTAAAAAGGCAAAACTCTCCATACAGCAGTGCCACCCTGTTACAACCAGAATAATCAATGGATGCCAGAAGGCTTGTGCATAAAATCCCCATCTAGTGCCTACTCATCCAGTGTGTCAGCATAAGAGATGATGATTATGTGACATTTAGGGGTCTAACAGACAATGTTCTGAAATCCTAGATACAGTTGCTGGAGACAAAATGAAAACTTTGACTCTTTCTAATGATACTATTCAACACAGATTTAGTGAATTAGCAGCTGATGTTGAAGATCAATTAATTCAAAAAGTAAGCAAATCGTTCGCAATTCAAATAGATGAATCTTCAGATGTTACTAATAAAGCCATATTTTTATGTTATATTCATTATGTTGATTAAGTAATCAATGATGTAAAATAATTTTTTGATGTGTTGGACATCCTAATCATAGAACTAGTTCGAATGTATTTAAAACAATTGATAATTACCTCTAAAAGAATCTACTTAAATGGAAAAATTGTGTTGGCTTATATACTGATGGAGTAGCAAGTATGACCGGAAAACATTAAGGAGTTAGTGGAATAAAATGATGGCATTAAAAATAATTAAAACTACGGTGTAAGCAAGTAGAAGGAAAAAAAAAAACTGTGACATGGTTCATTGTCAAAATGAAATTGGTATAAAGATCGGTGATTGAAAAATATTGTTTATATTAACAAGACTTTGATGTGCATTTGATCAATATTATCCACAGTAAGAAGACACATAGAAAGGCAATATGTGAATTTTAAATCCATTTATTGAACAAGAAAATAATCTAACTGATTTGAAACAAGAAAAATTAATTGACTTAAATTGCACTGATAAATTAAAGCTATTATTTAATTCCATAAGTATAATTCAATTTTGGGTTAAAATTAAAACTGAATATCTGGAATTATATGATAAAGCTTTAAGAATATTATTGCTTATTTCATCTCCATAAATAATTAAGAATTAACATTTTTGTCAATCACACTCATAAAATCAAAAGAAAGAAATTGTTTATTAATAAATCCAACTTTGCACATAGCAGTCACAAATATATCTCCAAGACTTGATAAGCTAATTACTGAAAAGAATCCGCATCAATCACATTAGTTTTTGGTTTTATAATTATAATTATGTTTCAGTTATTTAAAATCTTATTCTATGTTTTTCTTCAGATTTTGTTGATTATTCGTTTAATATTTTGTTAGTTAATAATTTACTTTTGTATATTTTTGTCGATTATGCTATGTTTTTTTAATCATTCTTTGGAAAAAATGTGTATATATTAAATTTGTTAACCATTACAATAATTATATTTTATTATAAAAACACCCACCTATCTTTTTTTGTTTGTTGTTCAATAGTTCATTTGGACCATAATAAAAAAATTTAAAAATTTATCAGTCCCAACATGTAGTCAGTCAGTTGAGAAACAATTAAATTTTAGTAATTGACTATCTATATATATTGAACAATGATAGAGATATGTATAAGAAATTGTGATCTGGACCAACTGATGAATGCTGGTTCAGCATGACATGTGCATAATGAGGATCATATATGTTTTTCATGTGTGTAGTCATTTATTTATGATTTCACCCCTTCACAAGATATTAAAAGTGGATAGAAACCGATTCCCAGTCCCTACCTTGCCTGATGATGATGTAGTGAAAATTACACTTCAGACATATTATTCTCTAGTCTAATGAATGTGTAATAAAAATTATTAATTTATTTCCTTAAATAATTTTTTTATATATATATACCTTCTTTTATATCTATATCCTTAAATTGTAAATAAAATCTTTTAGGATAAGAAATATTATTTATCTTTTACCATTCCAATGTTATTTTAATTTTTTTTTGCTTTTGTTTTTTGCATTTCCACATGTTAATTCTTTGATCCTACACTTCTATTCAAAAGTTATTTTTAACTTTTATTCTCTAATTTAAAAAAAAAAAAATTTTTTCTCAAATCCATTAAATGTTGGAAATTTAGTTTTTGTTACTTCTGAAGATTCAATCCTCAAATAGCATAATGGAAAAGATAAATAGCTGTAAATAGTTTACTGCTGGTTGAAGAACTTATTCACTATGTTAATTAACTAACTGCTGATTTTGTTTTTTATCTGGTTTAGTCTTTAACTATAAATAGCTAGATATACACAATTGAATGACTAAATGTATTGACCATGGATTGGTTACCCTAAAAAAAATCCTGTGCTTGCTTGGGAATCTCTCTATAAAATAAAATATGTTCAAACAGTACAAGATTTGAATCATAGATTATGAATATATTAGACAGATGCATAAATTCCAACACACAGATCTTTATATATTCAGTTGATTTATAATGTGATCCTTTTTTTTTTTAATATAGTAAAATGGCCATTGAAAGCATCGATTTGTTTTTATTCATTTTTTTATATAATGAACTAAATATTTGAAAACCAGGCACTCTTCACAAACCTGGGAGCTTAATTGTAAGTATAGGGGATTTGAACTCAGATTTTCAAGCACCCTTAAACTATCCATACTATCTTATACAACTGCTACACATGGCCACATGTATGTAGAAAAGATAAATAATCACCAATATATGTATTTCATGCTAAACCAGCACTCATCAGTTGGTCCAAATTATCATCTCCCACACATATATATAATCAGTGCTCAGTTTATATTAAGATAGCAAATCTTCATCCTTTAATGGACAGTTCAAATCCCCTATACTTACAATTAAGCTCCCAGGTTTGTGAAGAGTGCCTGGTTTTCAAATATTTACACATCAAGCTTGTATCCTGCCCATCCCTCTTCTATTTATTTATCTGGATAAGGTCCTATATATGAGGAGTCAGAGTGACTTGAAGTCAACATTGGTATGGCAATAATATTGGTATCAGCATGGGATTTGGGTTTTCATCATCAGATTTTCAATGATAATGGATGGCTGAAAAGTTGGAGGTTGGTGTAGATTGAAGCCTGTCCATTAAAGTATGAAGATTTGCTATCTTAATATAAACTGAGCACTGATTATATATATATGTGTGGGAGATGATAATTCTGGACCAATGGGTGCTGGTTTAGCATGAAATATGTATATTGGTGATTTTTTTTATCTTTTCTACATTGTGTGTGGTCATGTGTATCAGTTGTATAAGATAATGTGGATAGTTAAAAGGTGCTTGAAAATCTGAGTTCAAATTCCCTATACTTACAATTAAGCTCCCAGGCTTGTGAAGAGTGCCTGGTTTTCAAATATTTATACATCAAGCTTGTATCTTGTTGATCCCTCTTCTATGTATTTAAATGGATAAGGTCCTATACATGAGGGGTCAGAGTGACTTGGAAGTCAACATGGGTATGGCAATAATATTGGCATCAGCATGGGATTTGGGTTTTCATCATCAGATTTTCAATGATATTGATGGCTGAAAAGTTGGAGTAGATTGAAGCCTGTCCACTAAAGTATGAAGATTTGCTATCTTAATATAAACTGAGCACGGATTATATATGTGTGTGGGAGATGATAATCTGGATCAACTGATGAGTGCTAGTTTAACATGAAATACATATATTGGTGATTATTTATCTTTTCTACATGTGTGTGGTCATATGTATCAGTTGTATGAGATAGTGTGGATAGTTGAAGGGTGTTTGAAAATCTGAGTTCAAATCCCCTATACTTATATAATGAACTGTGAAAAATTATTTATTAGTTCAATGTGAAATAAATACCAATATGTTTTTGCTGTAATTGTTTTTTTTATTTATTTTATTAACCACTGTATTTTGCTTATATATTTTCTGCATGCTGAAGGTGACTATTTGAAATATATAATTAGTATCTATCTAGAAAAGTTTTACATATTGTTTGAAAAATACTGTAAGATTATGAATTATCTATTTTTAATATTATTACAAAATAGTAGCTTATAATACTATTGATGAAAACATTTAAATGCTTTTCATTAATCCATTATAGAGTTACTAGACATTCTGGTTTTCTGGATTGTCATGATTTGAGGTCTCAGATCCTTGTATTTCAATAAGAGGTTTCAAGATCATCAAATAACTTGGTTTATTAAAACTAATAATAATAAAAAATCCTAGAAATTTTTTGTCCCCACTTGTTTTATTATTGGTAGTTAATTATTTATTGCTAAACTAAACCTGACTACTGTGGTTATATATATATATATTATATGAATAAAACTGTAGTATCGACTGATTCAATTTTAGCTTATTTTCACAATGGAGTTATTAGATAATGTTGCTAAACTAAACCTGACTACTGTGGATATATATATATATATATTATATGAATAAAACTGTAGTATCGACTGATTCAATTTTAGCTTATTTTCACAATGGAGTTATTAGATAATGTTTAAGCAATCTTATTCATAATAATATTATTTGTATGAAATTTTAACACCATTTTTAATTTATGAAGGATTTATTATTTTAGAATAATAAAATAAACTATTGTAAAAAATAACATTGATAAAATAACTGATAATTATCAAATATTATCACTTAATACCTATTATCTAGTTATTCAAACCTGTATTATTCCTAATAAAGAAAATACAGATGGTATTAAAGTAAAATTTATTACAAAAAAAAAAAAAGAACCAAATATGAATAATCTATTAATAGAGAAAACCTCCATAATTATATAACATTATCAGCAGGACTACAGAATACATTGAATAACATTAGGAAGATTTGAAAGCAGGCAAAAGCATATATATATATATTGAAACAGTAAGATTTGAATCGAAATCTTAGTTTCACCTCAGTTCTATCAGTTCATCACCTCTCACCCATTAGTACCATTTTACCTAAGTTCAAACCTCGGATATTGGACTGTGTGTGGATACTATTATAAAATATATGTACATTTTCATTAAAAACATCACATATATGCACACACTGTGATATAAAAAATAAGTTTTAAAGTTATATCACGTTATATAAAATAATCGATAAATTAATAAATGCTAATAATATAAAATAAAATCTGTTTACAGTTAAGATTTATTTTGACTTAATATCCAAAAGTTATTAATTTAAATAATGTTTTATTAAGAAATTTAAAGCATCAATGCAAATAGAAATCCCCTTGGGTCTTCTGATAAAATTATAAGTTATGGTGGGAGGGGGAAAAGAGATAGAACTGAAAAATATTCCTGAAACTTGACATTAAGTAATTTTGTTAAAAGCATTTTAAATAAGTCAAATGTAAACAAAAGAAAAAAAAAAGAAAATGTAAAATAAAATGTGGTCGGATTGAAATCGCGATTTCACCATGTGCCTCTAATCTACCAAATCGAGGCAGAGAAAAATGTGGTCGGATTGATCTCAACATGTGCCACTAATGCATCTCTTTCCTGAGGGAATAATAATAGCACTGACCTGAGAGACCGATTGCTTTTATGACGCACTGTGCGATGGATCCAAGGGATAAGAAAGAAAGTAATAAAAGCTAAAGTTTCGTATCATATAGACAGGATGCCCCCACCATGTTTCCTTGGGCCTATCTTAACTCTAAAAAAATTTAATATTATTTTATATATAAATATAATATTATTAATTATTATTTTTTTATTATAAAAATAAAGTATTAAATAATATATTTTTAAAAAAAAAAAAAAAAAATATATTTTTAAATAAAATATATAAAAAAAAAATTTTTTTTTTATATTTTGTTTTTAAAAAAAAATAATCAAGTAAAAAAGTTGAATTATAAAAAAAACCACCCACAAATTTAGATAAAAAAAACTGGCGCCCCCCCCCCGGGGGGGGTAATAGAAGTGCTCTTAGCAAGAAGGTTGGGGCCCCTGATATAGAATAATATAAATCAAAGAACAAAAAAGTGTTTATTCTATGTAACTGACAATGTGCAAGGAGTAGAGGTCAGTGCTATATCCTCCAACCTATGGCTATGGAAATGCTAAACTTCCCATTCGATCTAAGTGAAACGAATCAAAGCCGGACTGCTGCCTGTGGATTCATAATGTGAATGCTAATTATAATAATATAACTGATGCTATTAATGAATGAACCCTGGTTTCTACAAACAGAGTGTGCACACTTCAAATAATCAACGGTAAACGATACCCAAGATTAAAGACTTTCTTTAGGACTCTTAGTTTTAAATTTCCATTATATTATTTTTTTTGTAAATTTGAAATCTTATCCTTACCTCGTAAATCTTAAATGAAATTCTGTTTAATGTATTATATAAATCTAATCAAGTCTATCCATGTCTTATCTATTTACTTGGGTGTCTATTTAGTTACTATTTTGTTCTGTGTTATATTTTATGCCTATATGATATCCGAGCTGATATTATATCATAAATAAATTCGTTAATAATTGCTGCTCATTGGTGCACATTTCTATTTTGCAACATTCTTTTATAAATAGTCAGCTCGGGAATTATAAGTTGATTACATTAGATTTTATTATAAATGATAGTGAGGCAAGATTATATAAATTTTAGTGCAGCATGCTGGCTATCTTGGCCATCATCCCATGTTGTTGAGTTTTGTGTTGGACCATAGTATAACAACCTAATTAACCCGTAATATCACTAAATTTTGGGCAAATATTAATTTAGTTAAGCGATGTGGGGGCTGGGAAATTGATTCTTTATTTATAAAGTGTAATAATGATTAATGTTTTACTTTGACTTGTGCTAGACCGTATAGATGCTAGTCGTTTAGGCTGTGGAAACAGAGTATACATATCCTTCTCCTAAATTTGCTCCCAGATAATAGGACATAAAGAAATGATCCCATGGGTGCTGACCTTGTCACACAGTCAAAAATGGAAAGGCAAAGACCTCACACCAATACTGCCTATGTGACCACTCTGAAGGGTTCGGTCCGACATTTGGCCATTCTCTCATCTCTAGGGTTTCCAAATGCTTTCGCAATTGCAAAGCCCGTTCTTCCTAAATACTCGGCATCATTTGCACCCATCACAGATTATTATAGTTGTAGTCCTAAATATCTATGCTAAGAACCATTTCCATGCCTTGCACATTAAAGGCCTTATTAATGGACCCAACTTAATAGATTCTTTCTCAACATACATATGGTGGTCGCTGGGTTGGTAAGTGCACGCATATTTGATCTTGTATTGTTATCTTGCTTAAATTGGATATTTCACTGTGAGGCATGGGATGTAATCATTTACTGATACCTGAGCAACGTATAAATTAAAATGTAGGCTAAGATAAAGACTATATAGAGTCATATTTTATTCTTGTAAGTTAGCTTATAAATGTTATTAAATATTGTTTTGATTTCTATATATGTCTGCTTGTCTGTTATTCTTAACATTATTAATCAAAGTATCTCATCTCGATCATGATTAAGGCATCAAACCATAATAACCCGTAGTGTTAATGTAATTTATTAGGGTCTCTTGCATCTACCTGACCACTGGGCCTAGAAAGATGTTTGCTATTGTTGTGGCAGGCCCGTTGTCCTGTAGTTGTTTGTTGTGAAATCAGCTGCCTAGGTTCAAACACGGTATCACAGGCCCTAAACACACCTGTTGTGCTGCTCTTCAAACCTGGTGGTGGAATTCTGCAACAGATTAACAAGGTATACGAGTTCTGACCATTACAATATATATATATATGCTTCAAGATGATAGAAGCAGGGAAGGATAGAATAAGTTAGATTTGCCAAACAATAAATATACTCTGTGCAGTTTATCTCATTTGTAGAGTTACTGATTCAAGAGATAAAGGCTGTATTGAAGACAATCGGTCCCACTTAGTCTTTGAATGTACATGATCTCCCAAACAATTAACCATTTGATTATATAATAATAAACTATGATAGAATTATTATTTTTTAATATTAAAAGGAAATTAAAGATATAAAGACTTAATTAAATTTATGATATTGTTCTAAAATTGAGATGCTAAAATAGATTGGGTTAAGAAGGTGGTAAGTTATAGCAAAACTGAAGTTTGTCAAATGTTATAGTTTGGTTATAGTATTCTAATATAGGAAATTAATCTTCATACATGTGCTATTAGATTACATTTACATGCACTCACCCAACAATAAGTGTTTTAAAAGCATAAGTGTAACACTTATGCTTAGAGCTTATTTTTATATAAATCAATCCTTTTGATTGTGCTTAAATTAGAAATTGAACTTATTATGAGACTGATGTTTCAATTGACAAATTATTTGTTTGTACAAATTTAGTTTATATATCATAGGGAAGAGAAAGTTTCTCATTTTTAAGTACCTGCAATTTTGAAGCATATCAGTTTGAATATTTGTAAATAAATAATTTAGCAATGTATGTAATTGTAATCTTTTGCAAAGAAATTAATCTTCACACATGTGTTATTAGATTAAATTTATGTGCACTCAAATAAGCTCTAAACATAAGTGTTACAGTTATGATTTTAAAAACTTATTGATTGGTGAGTGCATGTAAATTTAATTTAATAGAATATGTGTGAAAATTAATTTTCTTCCACAAGATTGCAATTATATACATCACTAAATTAATTATTTACATATATTCAAACTAGTATAATTCAAAATCCCATGTACTTAAAAATGAAAAAATTTCTCTTCCCTGTAATTTATAAATTAAATTTTTACAAATAATTTGTCAATCGAAATATCAGGTTCATAATAATTTCAAATCCAGATTTAAGCATGGTCAATGAGAGTTAGTTTATATAAAAATAAGCTCTAAGTATAAGTGTTAAATTTATTTTTTTGAATCACTTATTGACAGATGAGTGTACATAAACTTAATCTACTAGTACATGTGTGAAGATTAATTTCCTTTCACAAGTAAATACAATTATATACATTGCAAAATATATCTAAATAATACCTACTTGATTGAGAAAAAAATCATGTGAAATAAAGTCTTCACATTTTATTGAAAGGATAAATACCAATATTTTTTATGACAGTTTTAAAATATAGTACTTTTAATTAATATTATAATAAAATAATATATTCATTTCATTGTAATATTAATTTGCTATGAAAAATAACTCCAACAAGTACATATTAGTAATGTGAATTTACCAAGAAAGAAAACAAAGAGGAGTGGAGGGAGCACAAATAAATATTGACTGCAAAATTTTAATATGGAGATTATTGTTCTTAGTTTTAAAATTAAGAATGATTTTTAATGCAATATTATTTAAGATTACTGAAATTTGGAATGCAAATAAACTCAGGCAATTATCATGATTGGAGATAAAACAAGATAGGTTAGGTTAATGATTTGAAATATTTAAAAATTTAATTAACTAATATTATAAATAACAATTATTTTTGATCTGAAATTAGATTTTAAAAAAAAAGAGGCTTGCTAAATGTTTAGAATGTAACTTCAAATAGTACAGAGAATGTGGCAGGAAAAGAAAAGAGGAATGATTGTAAGCTTTAGGATTGTGGAGTTGAGGGAAGAGGAGATAAATAAAAAGATAAAATTAATAGTATAAAAGTTTTTGAAAAAGATAAGTAAAAAAATATTAATGAAATTTTGAAATGTAAGATATTTTTTCAAGATAACTTTTGTTGAAATTAAGAGCAGTTATCATAATTGATGATAATGTTTAAGAAATTTTATTGAAAAGTCAATAAAAGTATTGGCTAAATTATTCATATTAATCCAAAAAGCCATTCAGTGGGTTAATGATTTCTAGGAAATATTTTTATAATAGTATCATCTTGACAGAACATATGTAAGAATATGTAGAAATATTTACTGCAGATTAGAAAAATTCCATATCTATAAGGTGATTTCAGGAAAGGATAGTGATCAACAAATCTAATAGGTTACATTTGTTGGACAATTACAAAAGATAAGGAATATTATAAAGAAAATATATCATTATTTTATGTTACTCTAAAATTGTGATACTATAATTAATTATTAAGAAAATAGTATAAGTAAATATATTGCAACTTATAATTCTTCAAATAATATTTTTATTAAATGGATGCATTCATGCTCATGCTCCTTTTATATTTATTGCTTTTATACTTTTTGATTACTATTTATTTTATTCAGTAGGGATGATTGTCATCACTTCATGTTTCATCTTTTTCCACTTTTTAATTCATTTGATTTTCCTTTCAAAATTGTAAATAAGGGTTTTAGTTAATTTAAATTTTCCTATCTCTTATTTTTGAGATATTGTTTTATATTTAATTATTAAACAGGGGGTCTAAAGCAGAAAGTAAAGGTTAATTAATATAGCATATTAAAATATGAAATTATATATTTTTGATGTATGAGAATCGGAATTATATTATATTTCTTAATTTTTTTAATTATTTATTAATTAATTTATTAAATAACTGTTTAAAAAAATAATGTTAATGTCTATATTTCTCTAGCATTATTTTTTTTAACAATTGAGAAATGATATAATAATATGATAATTCTCTCTTTACATTTCTATTTTCTCTTGTTTACAACCATAATCCTTGGGGTCCTTGTGATGCTGAGCTAGCTCTAGAGCAATAATTGTTAATTTATTTGAATGTGGGAAGAGGTATATGTTTGTGTTAGGTCATCCAGTCCTTTCTCTGGATGGCATAAAGATCAAGATCACCTTTAAAGTTCATCCACTGCACTTTATTTATAAAGATTACAAACTAGTTTATGGTAGGTCTACACATTCATGATAGCATATGGCCAAGAGCATTGATGATGATCAGCATGTGTCAGGATCCTAGCATTATTTTTCATGATATACTTTAGCACGTAAGTATATACATCCAGATGATTGTTTTATATTATGCCCTAAGTTTGTTATAATCTGTCTTTTGATGTAGATTTTATAATGTATCTCTTTTAACTACTGTCACAAAGAATGGCTATTGATTTTTTTTTGTATAATGTTGGTGATGCAATGTATACTTCTTCAAATATCTTATTTTTATTAAATGGATTCTTTCATGCTCATGTTCCTTTTATATATATATGTATTTTATATTTGTTGATTACTATTTATTTTATCCAGTGGATGATGATGTGATTGTCATTTCCCCATATCATTCTTTTTTCTGTATCACCACAATATATATATATATATAATAATAATATTACAAATCAATGTCTGTATTTCTTTAAAATAATATACATAAATTTATAAATAAATATATATATATTCTCCCCTATAAATACATGGTGTGTGTGAACTTTACTTTGGCTGTTCAAGATCTGTAGAACAATGCTTGTAGTTGAGGAATTGTCATGATTTAAAATTTATAAAGTTGACTTTTAGAAATAGCAAGTTAAATCAAATTAACATGTTTCTAAAGTCTTTTGGAAGATCATTTCACTTATTGGAAAGAAGCTACATCTTTGTTGGACTCATTATGAGGTCAAAATTGGTATCTTCTATTTGTCATGTATCAGTAAAATACTACTGTATTAAAAATGTGTTTATGCAGTGCTACTTGTTTACAATATGTCAGTGCTTATGCTTCAAAATTACATTCAAAAAGTATAGAGAAAGTTTTTAATTTTTGATTGGATAGTGTCATTACATTAATGTCAATAGAAGATAGAATTTTTCTTTCTAAAGACTTTAATATATATATATTATGTCGGTCAAAATCGTGTATTCATTCAACAAGACCAATAATCCGAGCAAAAGTACCTTGAATCCAACCATGCACAAGATACATATGTCAGGATAAGGATGAATCCTAACCTATTTGCCTAAACTATTGCCTCTCTGACTAATGGATAACGTTTGTGATGACACTAGCAGTGCTTGGTTTTATTCCGTTCCAGCTGGAGGTCATGGTTCACATAGAGACTCAAAATTATAAAAGGGTTTATATGAAAAATCAATGATTTAATGGATTCTGATGATTGCAGAATGGTACAGATATGATTCGACCGATTAGTAATGGTTTGAACCGTAATAATGATAATTCTTTATGGCAACATTACAAAGAAGTGAATTTAAATCAAAGAAATATTTAAATAAATAGAGTAATTAACCTTAGAGATTGGGAGTGATGACAAACTAAGCTTATTTAAAATAACAATATTACAGGAATGTATTAAGGAACTTAGTACAAAATAAGTTAAGTCTTTGTTTATACAACTTGGTTATTTTCATTAATTCGTTTTGATGTGGCTTTGACAAACAATGTAAAAGTTTGTTAATTGGTCGTCCAAAAACCAATCAGCAATAAAATAAGATATTACAAATAAATCTGTTATATATATATATATTACAAAATATAAGAGATGGGCATTTAAAACACGATTACATTTAAAATCATTTGTATATAATGAGTGTGGGAAGCAAAATAGTTCTTAAATAAATAATTGACAATTATACAGTCAGATTTAAATAATTACAAAATTTGTTTGTGAAGGACGTGCCATCATGGCGGAGAGCATTTCAGGTTTGCTAAATAAAGATATAAAATGATGAAGAAGGCAATATGCTATTATAGATTACAACAAAAATAAATGAGGTCTGTTATGAACCTCTGATATGAACCTCTGATATGTACAGGTAGATAAGAGAAATGTTGGCCCTCTAGCCAAAGCATGTCTGAATAATAATAAAATAGTTTTGATGTGCTGGACTTCCCATACACATCTTAATAGCAATGCCCGAAAAGAATCCCTTGGTATGAACTATGTCTACTTTGAGGGAGTGTGAAAGATTGGACTGGTCAGTTAAATTTCGGAAGGTCCTAAGAGGTAATTAGCAAAGCAAAATAATAAATGAATAGTTGTAGCTATAAATACATAATGCTTTAGACATATATATAGATAGTGTATCACTAACAAAATTAATAAATGAATTCCTGATTAAAATAATCAGTTCCCTGACGTCGACAGAAAGTCCCTACAAACCTTAATCCACTAATGAATGAATCATAAATATAATATATATATATATAAAGAATTAACTAAAATATAAATTGTTTACCACACTTCACAAATATTTCATTTATTAATAAGTTCTTAAATAATTTCAAAGATTACAAAATAAGACTGTTTTAATTAACATAGATGGGCATTAAATATCAAACTAATAAATTGTAAATCATAATTTTAATATTTTCTGACAAATAAAATATATGTATGAAATATATATACTGATAAAATTCTATGGTAAATTTTACTTAATTGATTCACTAAAATTATTTATTCTTTCAGAAATAATTACAGGGCTATTTTAAATTGGAGGTAATAGTAAGATACTTTTAAAATAATTTCAATCATTCAAATAAATTTAAAATGAATTTATAATATAAAAGGTACAAAACTAAACAAGCTTTTCTATTAATTAATTTACTGGAAGTAAGTGTCCAGTAATGATTTTGACTGGAAAATTAAGAGGGAGAGAATTTAAAATTAATAGCTCATTGAATTTCGTACTTGGAAATTTCAGTAAATCAAATATTCTAAATAAACCAACAAAATTAATTTAATTTGCCGCATCAAAATAATGTAAGATTTTATAAGAATTGATATTTTAAATTTAATAAAATTAAAAGATGCATTTAAACCAAGCTGTATAAACATCACACAGATATATAAAATATACATTAGTATTGATTTGAAAAACAAGTAAAATAAAATCAATGGTTTGCAACGAATTGGATGTAACCTCAGAATCAATCAGTTAATGCAGGCAGTTAATACAGTCAGATCATTTCAGGCTTCCTCGACACAGTCTCTGGCTAGATGTTTAAGCACTGGAAAGGCATGGATGAGTTGGTGGAACAGACCTCTGGGAAGCAAACGACCGATCTTTTCACCCCATCATTTCTTTAGCCACAATGTATATATAGATTAATCACTTCTCTCATGTAAACTCAATAATAAAATCATCAAATTTTCCACTATTTATGTGTTCTGATCTTTATCTATAGGATTGAATCTACAGTGACAACTGCCAATTGCAATCGCTCAAACTGTTTCTTTAAGGTTGGTGCCTGCTTTGGAAGGAAAATCTATAACTCTGCATGAACATGCCCCAAGGGTTGATTTGCTAATTAAAAAAACAACAACAAGCATATTAAGTTTATCAGTCATTGTACTAACAAAATCTATTTAATTAAGGTTTAGATTAACAAAAATGTAGATTTTATTCAGAAAAATTTTAGGAATTTGGTACAATGACTTTCAAACATATTTGACATAAACTTAAACAGAAATTTACAAAACATTTCTTACAAATATTACATTGTTGAAATGATTGACTCTCTAATGTACATTGATTAAAAGATAAATATAAAATGTTACCAACTGATTAATTGAAGAAAAGTGAATTTTAATAAAAGAATTTAAAATATTTGTAACATTTTATAGATATCCAGGGTTCAATTCGATTTAACAAAATAAACACAATATACATTTTTTACAAATACAAAATAAATAAACTATCATAAAAGGTTAGTTTTAATTATAAAATAAAATTAATGAAATATAAAAGATTATAATATTAAAAATATACTTTCACCTATTATGAGATGGGTATCAGTTAATATAAGATTGCGTTTAAACCCATACTAGTGCTGATGACATTGGCAATAGGTGAAGCAGAAATATATACTATATTTCCTGCTTCAATATATATATAGTGCTAGAAGCAATAAACTATAGTTCAGAATTATTTAAAATAATTATATTAGTTATGGATTTCTCCTATTATTGATTTTTTTGTATAGTTCATGGACAAACTACTCCAGAACTTTGTTTAGTTAAAAATTGGTATAAAGGGACTTGGGCATATTCATGCTCAAACAATAAGGATCTTATGGATTATGTTATAATTAGAAGTTGAAATGTAAATGAAGTTACTCTATATGAGCATTTTTAACTACAGATTGTTGTACAGATCATAGACTAATATATTCCAAGATTGAAATGATAATTGCATTGAAAATAAATTCTTACCCCAAACATATTAAATCCAATGTTTATCGCTTAAAACAATTGCCACTTGTGCTAATTTCAATACTTAACATCAGAATTGCTCATTTGTATTTTCAAGGTTGACATGCTTCTGAGTCTTGGAATTATATTAAGGTATGTATTGTGAATACAAGAAAATCTGTTCCAGGGTTTATTAAAAAAAAAAAAAATCCTATTTGGTTTACTGATACTGATCCTATTATTAATTATTTAATTAAATATATATATACTGCATTCTCTGGCAAAATAATCAAATAAATATGGCATTTTATAAGCAACATAGAGATTTAATTGCAGAATATTCTATAACTTAATAAAAAATTTAAACAATGATTGGTGAATTAAACTGCAAAGGAGATATAATTATTTACTAATCATGTACTTAAAATTTTTTTTTATTACATTAAAAGTAATGTGGGGATTTGAAAATCAATATCATAGTCTTATTAAATCAATGGATGATATTTTTTTATATGTCAATAATATTTTTAATGAAGGGAGTATTTTTAATCTTTTTTTAAATAATGTTACATTAATTCAGATATCTGCTACTGATGATAATCCATTTGACCAACTTGTTTAGATTTGAACAGTTATTTAGTTTAATGAAATTAAAAATAGAAAGACTGCAGATTTTTTATGAGATTTTTACAAATATTTTAAAATGTGATATTAATATTTTTGTCTAGAGATTTTTGACAATGGCATTTTAGTAATTGGATTATTTTCATCATCTAATTTTAAATATTGAATGTCTTTAGAAAAATTCAAACTTTTTTAAAACTTTCTAAATATATTCAACTGTTATTAAGATGTTTCTGGCTTGACCAGTGACGTTATTAGGGTGGGAATTGAACCTGGGTCTTTATATTTATGAATATTGAATTTAAGGTAATGCTCTAATCATTTGAATTATTCTACCTTAAGTAGAATAGGTCAATTGATTAGTGTTATCTTAAATTCAATGTTCATGTATCTAACATCACCTTAAATTCGATATTCATGAATTTAAAGGTTCAGGTTCGATTCCTATGCTAATATTATCACTGGTTAGACCAGCAACAATTGAAGAAAAGAGGTGGTACACTATTCAAAATATTGTGCTATGATATTACTAACAATTAAATGTATTTGGAAAGTTTAAATAAAGTATGAATTTTTTAAAAGACATTCAATATTTATTACATTGATGGTATGGTAATTTAGGTAAAGTATTTGACTCAGCTTAGAAGATGTAGCAATATTTGAAATTAGAAGTTTGTCTCTAGAAATTGATTCTTATCATACAGCTGCTATACAGTGGTATGAGGGGATGCGTTATTACTAATAATGGAAAATTTGAGTTTGAAAACATGTTAAACAGGGTTATGCAGTAACTTCTATATTGTTTTCATTGTCTAAAATGCAATTTATAAATAATTTGCTTTAGTAATTAATGTTAAAAAAACTGTTGTTTTATTAATCAGTGATGGAAATTAAATCATGAGGAATTTTTGGCTTGGATAGTTATATAACTTTAAGTGTGTAAATTAAATATCTCAGTTTTTTAGCTAAAAAGGCTGACTTCATTGGTGCGATGCAGGATATACTTCTGTGGACTGTTGTTGCATTTAAGAGTTAAAAAAGAGGGGTGGGGGTATCATAGTGGAGTAATTGTTTCTATTAAATTAATTGTATAAAAAGATTATTATTCTGCCAAATTTATTTTATGAAAATAGATATGATATTGCAGTAAGAACAGTAATTTCTAAAAAGTATTTTATGATGAATTAAGCATGTTTTTTTTGAGAGAAAACTTTATTTTATAAAGTTTATTTCAAAGGTATTGTAAAGAGTTAGGAATTAAATTAATATGGATATTTGCAATTAAGAATGCTTTATAAAATTCTGAAAATATAATAGCAAAATTATAAGACAATGTATGTTGTTCATCTTGCCTAATATAATGATATTGAATACATTATTATAAGATGATATATTCATTAGATTGGATATGCAAAACAATTACCATAACAATTCCTAAAAAGAACTTTATAATAAATTGAGCATAGTTTACAGTGCAAAGATAGACTGTTTATATTATAAATATTATCATAAAGATTTTTTTAAGAGGTGTGATATTGATTGCCTATATTGAGAGAAATATAATAAGAAATTGAATATTTGAAGAACTGTATTTAAGTAAGCTGTTGAAGTCTGTCAGAAGTTTATTCTAGATAAAATTGAAATATAATATTGCAAAAAGTTAAATAAAATAGCTGGAAGATCACTTTCTATAATGGGTTTGTTTAGAATTTGTAAATTAATTTGCATAGTCATCTTAAAATTCATTTTTAATTTTTTGTTTTTCTGTATTTTTTATTTTCATTAATTAAAGATGACTATAATTATTTGCTAGTATCTGGTAATGATCATGTAATTTTATTTTTGTAATTTAATTTATAGATGACCAAAACAATTTAGACTAATTTTATGTTTGACCAAATTATTGCTAATGACATCTCTTTTCCAATTTCAGAAGCCACAATGTAAGCAATGAATGAAATTAATGAACACTAAATGGTATTGCAATCAAATTCTTATGATTAGTTTCTAGATAATTGGCCTTTTTCAAATAGAAGATACTGGATTTTCATTGACTCCACTCTTTGGTTATTTTTATTCTTAACTTGCTCTTATAATGAGTTTCAAATAAACTCTTAAATGGCCTCAAGATAACCAGCTCATATTATTTATTTTATCAAAGAATAATGCATATTCAATACTTTTTACTTGAAGAAAATCACTTTTTAGAAAACAATCACAAAATTTGGGTTATTCACATTTAATGTCCATTGATTTTAGTCATTGCTTTCACGATAATTTCTGGAGTTGGAAAAAAGCTACCATTGGCATCCATTGATATAATCTGGAGACTAAGCTTAGATTTAGCAATTTCAGTTTTCAATTTCTGTTTTTATCCCAATCATGATTTAATTAATTGTATTTCTTCTGTTGATATTTGAAAATATGAAATATGTTAAATATATCTGACATAAGAATAAGACAAGGAACTTTATTAAAAATAGATTTTTTTCATGTAAAATCTAGTAATATGTTTAATCACATTATTTTATTTTTTAATATTTTACACTTTTTTGGTAATATTGCAATAATTTATATATGCAGTTATAGAATGGGATGTTTCATTAATGTTTCAGTATTGATGACCATGTAGAGGAGAGCACAGATGAGTTGTTTTCCTAGGTTTAAGTACAATGTTCAGATAACATTATGCATAAAAAATGTTATATTTAAAAAATTGTTAATTTATGGAATATTGAATTACAAATGATATATAAAGATGTAGAATCTGTTATTAATAAAAAAGTATTAGAATATTTACAATTTAAGCCATCACCTTTGATATGGCTGTTACAGGCATTGCCAATTAACCAATTTATTTGACCATGCCAGTAATCATTTTTGTTGGTATTTTGCCATTGTTTGTCAATCTCTTATTAACACTGATTTATTTAAAACATTTCTAAATAAAAATTATATTACAAATCTTTCAAAGTTTTAATGATTAGATTCTTTATTGTTTATTATTTTATGAAATAGTTTTAAACATCAAAGTTGGATCATCTAATCCTGAATTTAGATCGTGGAGGTATATTTTCATTTTTGTATTATTGTTAGATTTTATCAAGTTGATTCCAATTAGTGAATCTATATATAGAAACATATTTCTGTTTTTTTTTTTGATATGATAAAAAGTTTTTCCCATAATTTCTATCTCATCCTCTATTTCATCTTGTAAATGGACATCATTGTTTTTCCTGTGGATTCCACCTTGATTGTAGATAAATAATAAATTTAACAAGAAGTTTTGCATGCTCTGATAACTCTGAGAACTATGTCAGCAGCAACATTGCTATGTTAAGTTCTTCCATGAGGACAAATCCTAAAAAAATAGAATTCAGACCAACCATTACTGGTTATGAGGCTGAAAATAACAAGATTTAGAACTTAGTAGATAGATTATGGATGGAATATTTTTAATGGCCCTGGTACTGAGAAGAAGAATGCAAAAGCAATTTTTTTTCAATTGTCTCATTAAATACTCAATTCCATACTATTATTAATACTTTTATATTTTTAGCTGTCTTTTTCTATCTTATTGCCTTTTCCCCCCATTAATTTTCTTGGCCTTCTTAAATTAAATGAAAAAGTGGTTTATTAAATCTTTGAATGTAGCTCTGTACTTACATCTCTGAAGATATTGATTCTCTCAACTTTTATTAATCATTCAAGTCTCTTCTCCATGAAGAGCTACATTCCAAATATTTAACAAGATTATCTTTTCATCTAATTTAAATAGGCCAAGGAAATTCATGAAAAACAAAAGACACTTTTGACCAATGATAATAATATAAATATATTTGTACTGGTATTTAGTTATTAATGGGTTTAGAGATGTTCACATACCAAAATGGTTTCATTTCATTTAGATTGAGATTTTTTTTTTTCAGACAGAAATAAATTGTTCAATTTTTATTTACCACAGTATGTACTATTGCACTGATATAACTACCCAGGACAAAATATAAGGCAAGAAAAATTGTGATAATTGCATACTGAGATTTGAGTTAAGAATAAAACCTGGATATTTAGCCCTCTATACATTTATGGGAAGTATTATTTAAAAAATAGAATATTATGACTTCATTAAAAAAATTAAGCAGCTAAAATAGAACTGAACTTGGCATGATACTAGATCAGTTGACGGCAAGATTCTGAGAAATTTTAAGAGATTATTTGTGATGTGGATGGATAGTGAGTGAAGAAGAGAAGCAATAAGTATCGGAAAAATCTTCATCTATCTTGAATTGATAATGATTGAAAATACTATTGATGATATATTATGAAAGGTAAAAGACTTAATTAGATAACAAAAATAATTAAATTATTACAAAAGTAAAATTATTATAACTAATTAAGGGAGAATTATAAACTTCATTTAATAGATTGATTTTCTCCAGAATCTTCAAGAAAGAGAGTAATGGATGAAAGAAAGAAATATTATTGTCATATAAAATACATAAGCATATATTTCTATTAAAATTACATTTTAGTTATGTGTTTTGCTGAAAGCAGGTTTTATGATTCCAAATATATTTTTTAGCAAAGGGCATTGAGATCAAACACTGAACACTTGTTAATGTTTAAGTAGCCATCTCATATTCAAGATTTATTATAGAACACAAGATACATAAAATATATGTACTTGTAGGAAAAGTTTTTCATGGTTGAAAAATGAATTTAAAATTATATACTTTTGTACATCTATATATTAATTAAAATGATTGTCTTTGAATATATAAAAGATTGAGGAAGTAATTAATGATAATCATCTCAACCAGAGAGACTATTAAAATTGTTTGAAACAATTAATATATTAAATTCTTTACAGTACCCCCCTCTCTCTTTAAAAAATCGGAAATTTTTTTGCCTTTACCTTTTTTTGTGTAAAGAAAATTTTAATAGCGAATTTATTTTTAATTATTGTATATATATGAATACAGTTAATAGTAAAGCAGTGAAAATGTAAAGAATAAAGGATTATGAGCCATTCTGTCAGGAAGTTTTAACACAGATTATGTATTTAAATATTTAGGAAGTGATTAATTGAGAGAATGGAAATAGCAATAAATAAATTAAAATGGACATTGTCTAATCATCTATTAAGGATAGAATGTTATTTGTAGCCTATTGAAATTGGATTTACAAGACGTTAAATACTTTTTTTGAAGTATCATGTTGTATGAAGTAGAAACTTGGATTATTGGTAAAAGAAGGAAAAATGATTCCTCTTTAGAAATACAATTTAAAGGGGAAATGATAGGTTGTACAAGGTTAAAAATAATATAGAAGTGTTGAAAATAATGAGTGCAGAATGATTATTTATTGAGAAAATTAGGGAATAGAAATTGCTCATAAATAGTAGATTTGCAATTGAAATGATGAAAGGATTATGGAAGATGATAGTAGAAAAAAATTGATAGATAAAAAAACTTTTTACACTGGATAGCAGTGACTGTTTTAAGGCTAAGTAAGTAATAGAAGTAAGTACTTGGAGAAAATTATCTGGATTGATGTGTTAATCTGTATTTTAGTAATACTGATATATGTTTATAAGATTGTTCATCATTAAAAAAAAAAAATGAAAAAAGAAAATACATATTTTTGTGGGTTCAATTATATTTGTGTGTGCAAGTATTAAGTAAGTTTAAGTGGACCAATATATTATATATTCAGAAATAAAATATGTAAAAATGGTCAAATGAGGATAGAATTAATAGTCTTTTAAAAATTAAAATCATATTTTTGACTTTTTTTTTTTTTTGGCTATTAAATTGGAAGAATGATTTAAATAAATATATTATATATGTTTTTAATATTATTTTGTAATTTCGAAGAAAAACAAATGATTTTATTCTTTTGTCTTTACTTTTGAATGGTCATAAACATGTTTTTTTTTTTAAGAATTATCATTTATCAAAACAGGAATATAATTCATGCAAAAACAACAGTAGATTATGTGTCACTAAAAACTCTATAAATCATAGGAAGAAGAGAATAATGAAGAAGAAATGAAGGAAAAGAATAAAGATATCCAAATAAAATTAGTGCTTGGATTAGAATATTTTTTGAACTATCATGATGGCAGAGATAGACTCCAATAGTTTATAAACTTGTCTATTGCCACTGTATAAGAGTGACTAAAAATTAAATTTTCATGCATAATGTATGATCATGCTTTAATAAGATAACATGATGAGAAAATAAAATTGGACCATAATTGTATAATTGTACAATACAATTATATTATACACTAAGGATTATAAACAAAATTATAAATAAGCAGGAAAAACAAACAAATGTATTATGTGTTAATATTGACTTTTTTTTGAAGAATTTTGAATTATTGTAAGGTTATAGCTACATAATATTTTATTGATTAATTTTGAGATTTTTTTTTGTACTTATATTTTTGTCACATGATTATAATATATATGTTTGGCTATTATTAATCCTAATATATATTATTAAATTGAAGATATTTCAAAAATTGTCTTTTTTTCATTTTCAAATTTAATTCATCTGTATAAATTACAAATTAAAAAAAAAAGATGTAATTTATATATTAATATTATCAAATTGATGATGAAATACAGTATATTGTGATGCTTTTTGTCTTATTTTTTGTCATTATGAAAAAAAAAATTAATTGCAATTATTATTATTACTCTTACTTTATTAATTTATTTTAATACAATTATTATTGACAATGTCAAATTTATAGTATTACATAATTTATTTGAGACATTTAATTAGTGTCACGTCATATTAGGGAAAAACTATATAACGTTATAATGTTATTACTATATGTATTTAAACTTGAAAATTGCTTTCATAAAATAGTGAACTATTATCATGATATGCCAGAAAAATTAAAAAATTGCTTTCATTAATGCTTATACATGTGGTTTTAAAAAAAAAGCCATTGCTAGAAAATATTATAGAAGAATTTCATTTTGAAAGCATTGTGCATGCTTTATTAAATGAATAGCCAAGATAAATAAATGCTTAATTTGGTAATTTTTTTATGAATAGAAAGTTAAGGTTTGTAAAATATGATAAATATGAAAATATTATTAAGAATATAGGAAAATCAATGCTTATTTACTTCCAAAAACAATACATCACTGGTCTCTATATGCTTACTGATTGTATAAAAAGCAACACAGTAATAATTGTGGATTTTATAAATGACGTTTTTTTAATGGATATATAAAAATGTCAGATTTGTGAAAAAAATGGAATTGATTATAATGTTTATCTAATCAGATATTTGTGCTTGTTAACTATAAAGAGCATTACATTTAATTGCTGTTTCATCTTTCAAATTTGGAAATAAAATAATTGAAATAAGTTTAATCTAAATAAAATTCATTTTACTAGAATTTGTGATTAATGATGTTGGGATTTGATATAACTAGTGAAGGCAGAATTTCTGAGTTTTGTCCTACGAATTCAGAATTTGGCTACTATATATAATAATTAAATAATGGGCTAATATAGAATATATATATATATAATTATTAATACATCACTGATTTTAATAACTCTCAATTTGGTTGATAATTATTTTGAACTGTTTCACTCAAAAACACTATAACATCTATAGAGTAAGTTAGTAATTTTTATTAGTCATTCATTATACTACAGATTATATATTCACTTAATGAATAATATTTCTTTAGTATAATTTTCATTACACCAGTTTCAAGCAAGGTAGAGAGGGACTGTTTTCTATCTGCTTTTAACACCTTGTAGAGGTTTGTAATCATAAACATGTGAGTAAAGACATGTGAATCCCCACATGTCTTTGGTCATATGTTAATAATTACACACTTCCACAAGGTGTTAAAAGTGGATAGAAACCAGTCCCTACCCAATGGTGTAGTTAAAATTATACTACAGGAATATTATTTATCTGTAGAATATAATTTCTGATTTTTTATTGTTTGTAGTAAAGTTAATATTAATGACATTCTTTTTTTTAACTTTTTTTCTAATAATAAAATATGCTTGGATTTAATTTCATTATAATATTTAAAAGTATATATTTTAACCTGTTGCCAAAAATAGTGGCAAGTAATGCATCATTAAAAGTATATGAGATGGCATTTACATTATCTAGTTTTAGCAGCAATATCTCCCCCCCCCCCAAGAGAACTTTAGAATTTAAATATATTTACCCCCCCCCCCACACACACACATTCTAAATATATATCAAAAAATAATGTGTAACATAATATATAAATTTAAAGATATAAAGATAGATGTTATTGGAAAGTATTTAAAATTTTTCATTTTTTAAGATTAAATATAATTTGATATAAATATAAAATTAATATTAAAAAATTAGATTGAATTAAATTAATTTTTTTGTAGTTTTATTATTGTAATATAATTTTTTTTTGTATATTTTAATTTATTACAATAGTTTATTTTTATATACTGTATGACTGTTGGATAGTTATCAGTTATTTTTAAAAATATGAAATAGTAAAATCATTGCATTTGCATTGTGTAAATTGCATAGAAAAATGGTTATTATTATTTATGCATAGTAGTATATATTTCTCTTTTTGTATCAATTTTTTTTTTAAAAAAAAAACTTATCGAAATAATGTATCTATATCTCATATGCAATTATTTACAAAAGTAACATTTTTACCTTTTTTTATATATATATATTTAAAAAAAAAAAAAAAATGAAACAAGAGTTTGATAACTTATAAATAAAAAATACATTAAAACGATGGTAAAAGTTTATGTTTTACTTTGTATATATATCAAACTTTTTTTTCCTAATAATATTAAAAATTTTTGAGTTTAATTTAATAGTTGAATTCTTATGAAAACTTTTACTTCTACTATGATGAAATAAGCACATTAATATTATAGATATGAAGTTTTTAGAAGAAATAAAATAAACTACACCAAAAGGATAACTAAGAAATAATGATGTTTCTATAAGAAATGATAATAGATAATTTTAACAAGTCATTGACCTGAACATTTTGGCACATTGATAGAACGATAAACTCTAGAAATAAAGACTTGAATTCAAACACAACCTGTTACTTTTAGCATTTAGATGTCATATCATTTCCAACATCAAAACATAGCACTTGGTTTGCTGAAGGTATAACACTATCAAGAATGAAAAAATCGTGAATTAAAACTCAAACTTGTTAATTTTAATTTTCAAGTATCATTTGATTTCTGTAATTTGTTCACCATGATTATATTTGGAATCAATAAACCAGCTTTTTAAATAATCTAATTCACAAATATGTCAAATATCAATATATACTGCATTAGTATAGTTAAGAACAAGTATGGAAGCATATTTTCTCATTTTAATAAAAATTCAAGTCTTATAATTTTTTTTAGAATTTATTATACTCACCCATGCAATTTTTTTTAATTTGATCAGGTAAATAAACAGAAAATTAATCAGCATTTATTGAAAATAGTATTCTGACTAAAATCATTATGACAAACTTATATAATAATCTTCTAAAATAGCTTTTTGTAATTTTCAAATTCATATTCTGTAATTAATTAGTTACTTTTTATATATTTTTCAAATATTGTTACTAAACTAATTATGAAAAATGAAAAAAATTAAGATGATATTTATAAAGAAGAACTAAACATCAGTTATAGTGTTGTAAAGATAAAAAATTTTTTTTCCTATTTGGGAAAATACTTTTGCTACTCTGATGGACAATCAAACAAAAGTTATTAAATTATATTTGGAATGTGCAGTGCTGAATGAGTTGTGAGGGTATTAAGTGGAAACTACATTTGCTTATTATTACTGTATCAATGAAAATTCTAGACAAATAGTGTTCAAAAAGAATATTGATATTAAAAATAAAATAAGCTATTAGTGTAAAAGAAATTAAACATATTGTGGACATATTCTTAAGATTGGAAGTTATAAAATCTTAAGTATATGATGCACATTTTGATAAATTGCTTGATATAAAAGATTCATTAAATATGGTATTAAAAGTTATTGAAGGTTTAAATATTGAGATGATAATAAATTGTATTAAGGAGGGAGTGGGAAAATAATGACAAAGTTATTTTTCAATATGTAGTTACTTCATTATGCCTTGGGAAGAGTGGATGACAGTTCTCTTACAGCTCATCATATGACTAGCACATATTAGTGTGTAACACATTGTTTCCACATGGAAATCAGACTTTATCTATATAAACTACTGGTTAAAGACATCAAATTATGAAATTACATAATAAAAATTGGGATTGACATTTCAGGATTATAGAGCTGAAAATCTTAGTCAAAATAAAAAAAAATATTTACATGGTGTTGGCAATTATAGAATATCTCAAGTTACTAGGTGCACTCTCTATAAAGTAATTTTATCTTTATCTAAGAAATACAATAAAAATTACTTCAATTAAATATTGAGGGTATATCAAAAATAAAAAGGAGATCCTCGACGAATTAATTGTTGAGCGTAATTGGTGTTTCAGAAGACTTTATTCTTATAATAATTCACACTTTGAAATTTCTGGATTTACATTGATTCATGATAAAACACATTCTAAATATTTGTTTCAAACCATTTTATAAAATAAACAATTTCTCTTGGAAAATATATTAAATGATACTGGAATCATTCTTTGAATAGATAATTTTTTTATATATGCAATATTTACCAACTTCCAATACAAACTGGCTCTATACTCCTTTTCCAGTTTGTACTATATCTTCTGTATTTAAGAAGATTGCAATTCTCAGAACAATCTTTTAGAGATGTACAAGTCAGGATCAAACATATTCTCTAATTTTTATAATGAATGGCTTTAAACAACATGTGTTTACTTTATGATACTATGCAAGGAGAAACCAATATTCAGGCAAATGGGGAACATATTTTGTTTCACCAAAAAATAGTTCAGAACATTATCTACAGAACTATTGATAATGGATAGTTTCTTCCATAGATAAAGTAAGTCTAATCCCGCTTTGATTACACATTCTTATCATTTAATTTGTCCATCTCTGAAACAGAATTTAAGGAAAGTTAATTAATATCAGTATATTAGATAACTTGAACAGAATATTAATAAAACCCCTTTTAATTCTCTCTTTCTATAATAGATTAACAATTTATAACAATATCTGTCAAGGAGTCGATTTTTTGAGAATATTGAAAACAAATTCATTCTAGGTTAGAACAAAATCTGCAGTGCTCTTTTAACCAGTTTATTTCTGCCAAAGAGTTAGAAAATTCTAATAAACTTATAAAATCATTGGATGATGTCAGAAAAGAAAACTGAAGAGAGATCATGAAAATCAGCTCTAGTTCAAAGATTTTCACATAAACTTGGTTGTTGTAAAAGTACTTCCAAAAGAATTATTACTGTCACTGCTAATGAGATTATTAGTCTTACATATCAAACTTTTTGGTTTAGTTTGATAGAATGCAAAAAAAAAACAACCATCTACAAGCTTCTTTCTAATAAAAATAATGCTTTCCTGAAATAAAAAAATCTCTTAATAAATGAAAAAGACTGAGAATCTATTTCAAAGAGTAGGATCTTATTCCTAATCCAACAAAGATTCTATGTTCAACTTTTTATCTAAGTAATAAAAGAATATCTCAATCCGAATATAACGTTTTGCAATAATAGATTAAAACTCATGCTATTTAGGAGTAGTCTTGTATGAGAGCCTAACTTATTTTCCTTTTTTTATCTAAGGTTTGAATTAATCTCCTTGGAAAACTGACTAATATTACATGGATTAATTTATTGACAACTTCCTTATATTCTAGTAAATTATGTGGCCCTGTTTGAAGAAAAAGTTTCAGCATTGAACTTCTAGATCTTCAGTTAAATATTATCATGAGAAAAATTACTAAATACACTCAAGTCTGCTCTTTGCAATTCTTCCTGTTCTTTCACACATTCCTTCATCAGATATAATAAGAGAAATTATGCATAAGATATATAAAAAGCTCTTAAGTATACTTTGAACTTGCCAGTAGCTTAAGATCAATCAAGAGTTTAAATTGGAAAATTGTAGCTTAAAAAATGAAATTTTTACAAGATTCTAAACAAATTAATTTTTCCAGATGCAACTAGATTCATTGTTGCACTTATTTGCTTCATAAATGGAATTTAATAACCACTGATTTATGTAGATTGGACAGACTCAAACATGAATCTCATAGTTAATAAATGTCAAATCTATGACTTCAGTGGTAGAATCAGATTTGTCTCCTAGTTAGAATCTCTACAATTTTTTTTATGATATTTTGATAATAGTTTAGCTGTCTTAAAAAAATCCATATGCCAAATAATAAATAAATTCTGGCTTTCAGGTAGACAAGTTAATCTACACAATGCACATAGCACAAGATATATGAAATTTACATTATGATTGGTGGCTTTCTTTTAAATTTCACACACACATATAGCATATACAAACATATATATTTATATAATATATATTTATGACAGCTCTAAATATTGAGATGTTATGTTAAGGGAAGAGAACAATATAGGTGGATTGTCACTGATTTTGGCTAGTTATTTCTAGCTCTCATTAATCAATAAATTTAAATTACATGCATAACAACATCAAAAACCTAAAGAATAGGTGAATTTATTCTATTGTTGATTCTTCTAATTTATCCTAATTTTATATTTACAATTATTAACTTCTCTATGATTATTAAAACATGCTCATTAAAAATGAATTATATTAATTTTAATTTTTCCATGAATGTTGGCAAGGGTATGTTTATAAATATTAAAAGCTTAAAGGATAGATTTATTCATTGCTAAACATACAAAGTATTATTCATTCATAGCTTGAGGAATAGTGATTTACTTTTTAATTACATATGCCTACATATATATACATAAACTATATAATTTAATGATGTGGAGCTCATTAAAATTTATGAAGTAGCTTAAAATTGAGATGCTGGAATAAATTGTTAAGAGAGTATGGTGAACATTGGTGAATCATTAAGTGACACACTTGTTCCTAGCAAATTGTTGATTTAAACCTAAATCTGGGCAGGGAAAATATATATACACTGACATTTTTAATTTGGAAAAGAAATTGCATTTAATAAGTTTTCAATATATAAAATAGTAATTCAAAAAGCAATATCAATTGTTAAAGTATTGTTCTTATTAATATTTTATTTAAAATTGTAATTTAAATTTCATCACTATCTTAATCACATTATGATGTATAATTTAACGTTTGTAGATTCTAATTAATTACAAAACTTTGGAAGCATTTTGTTTTCAAAAATTAGTTGAGTGTTTTCAAATATAAAATAGTACATATTGTATTTTTTAAATTCTATTTAAATAATTACATGCATTTTAGTAAAACATTTAAATAATTTATCATTTTTATCATGATAAAATATTAATGTACAAAAGTAAATTCTTGAGTTTCAATTATCATACAGAAAGTTTTTAATAAAAACTTAGAGAATTAGTTTTGTTTTTTAAAATCGTCTGTTATGAAGCGATGATTATATTGTTTACAGTCCTACTTTAGAATACACTTCTCTATCACATAGTTGTTTAAAGCTCTCTTTGGATTGTGATATATTGAAAAAAAGTTAGCCCATTGGACAAGCAGATCATTATTTCAATTCAGATATGGGTTGGAACTTTTTTCTTATATTAAGGTCAATTAACAAATTCAAATATTGTACACTAATTCTCTCATTTCTATGGATTGATCATTCATGTATCAATGGCCTGCAGTTAAAAATAGTATAAAAAAATAAATGAATTCATACATTAACAAATTTAAAATTTCATGTGCATGCCCATATATATGAGTGGATCATGAATTAGATCTCGGGTATTTCCTTATTTTTCATACTCAGTCATATGGTTGCTCTCTCTTTTTTGCTAGATTTATTATTCTGTCTTTTTAATAACTGCATTATTCTATTTTTTTATTATTAATTATTTTTGTTAATATCTAAATATATACTTTTTAAAAAAATAATTATATCATACACAGTAATGACTGTAATAAAATTTATGGGGGTGCTGTTTCAGAAATTTTTTATCCATTGTTATAATATTGTGTAAAACGAAACAAATATATAAAAAACAAAATTTATATATAAACTTGATAAAATCCTAAAAAAAAATTTTTTTACTTATTAGTAGCCTAAATAGTTACAATTCAAATTTGATTCATTCATTTAAAAACGAAATTCGTTCTTGTTTTGCTTTGTGCAAAAAGATTAATAATTTTCTCATTGATCTCTGGATTATTGTTGAGGAAATTTTTCTTCTTTGAAAGCACTACAAGTGCATTTAGTTTTGCAGGATTCATAATACTCCTTAGAAAAGTTTTTATTCTTTTCAGCATTGGAAAGCAACATTCTAACTCCGATGTAGTCACTTACAACAGCAGCTAGATTATTTTCCAAGATAAATTTCAACAACTCAATTAATTTCCAATATGCATGCATATTGGATCCACAATAGAATACTTAGTTCAGTTTCAACCTTTTATTTGACAAAAATCATGAGATATACTTCAGTGGTCACTATCTTTTCTGTAGGCATTTCATTCTTAAAACTGGTAAAGATTTCTTGTTGAACAATTTAGAAACTATTAAGTATTTAGTGAAAGAATATCTGTCCATTATATTAACACTTATACAATCACACACTTCCATAGTTTCTGCTATGAGTATCTTTGAAGGATTCTTATATTTTTTCTTAAATCTAAAATAGCAGTTTTGAATCTGTTACATATTCATTGACTTTAAACACCCTAATTTCTCAAGATTGCATTTGGTTGTAAATCATTTCAAAAAGCTCTAACCAAAACATGAAATTATCACCATTTAGGTATTTTAAAATTCCTGTTGCTTTTGCAATGGTTTAGTCTGTATTTGATGTCAACTGAATTTCATTAAGGCAGCTTTTTAAAGGTTGAAAAATTTTTATGAAGGTTTTTTTACAGTCATATGTTAAAGTTCCATCTTGTAGAAGATGGATGTGGGATGCTAATGTCCATATGCCTCTTGAGAATGGGTACATGTTTTGGTGATATTGAGAACACTGTTGGAATAGTCAAAATGTTAGAGTAAAATATTATTGCATTCTGTATAATACTTGCTGCATTTTTCATTATTAAATTAAACTGATGTGCATAATAGTGAATGAAATGTGCATAGCTATAAACTACTTTTATTTTTGCTTGAACTCTTCCTTTTTTTTTTTGCCTTTCATGACATTTGCACCATCAGATGTTTGAGACATCACTTTTTGCCCATTTCCTTAAAGGATTATGTCTTATTGTTCTAGAATGCATTTTGATATGCCATCTGCTGTTTCATTTTCTGGAGTAAAGAATCCCCAAAGTACTCAAATATTTCTCCATTCAACACATGACATAGAACAATGATCATTTTAGTGTGTTCTGTAACATCTGTTATGCCATCAGCCATGACAGCTACAAAGGAAGCTTCTATATTTTCTGCCTTTATCTCCTTATGGTATATTTGTAGCAGGCAGTCAAGTATTTCAATCTGAATGGTTTAAAATCACCTTTGAAGATAAGTGATTCTTCAATTTGGATATAATATAGGTGAAAATTTATTAATCTTCTAAATATTCCTGGATTTACTGAATTGTCTTTTTCATCATGGTTACATAAGGGAGTTTCAAAGTTTCCACAAAAGAAAATACAATCTATTATTTTGAATAAAATTTCGTTGTTCTTTTTAACTATTATATTATGCTAATTGATTGAATGTCTGTGTGCCTCACTAAGTTTCTCCTTAATATTTACATTTCTTAAAAGAGACAGTGAAACGACCTTTTCAACATGCTTCTTTGATTTCTCATGATTCTTTCATTTTGTCCACGTTACATCACTTCCAAATGCCAAACACAGGAAGCAGAGCAATACATCTTTTACTTCACAACTGCAAAGACAATTTTTCCATCGTTACCACTCAGAATTAAAAATATGAATATACTTCTTGTTGCTGCTCATGCCTGGCTGAGACAGTGTGAAAACCTAAACTGTTGAAGTTCACCTATAGTCACAGAACTTATTTCTTGGGGTTGCAAGGAGTCTAAGAAGGCTATGATTAAATTATTTAAATTTTCTGTAAAAGTACTGAAGCAATCTATGTAATTTAATAGAATAGCTGGAAGCATAATAATAATCTAATTGTACACTTTATCATATTCAAGAATATGGTACATGGTTTTTAAATATAGCACAGCAAGTTAAAAAGCAACATTACATTACACTTGCACAACAGGATTAGCACTGTGCGGAGCTTCGTATTTTGAATATGTGAAGCATATAGTTTTATTCAAGGATTATTGTAATTTTTTCATGAAGTAGGGGATTGCTACTGATATTAAGCTTCTTAAGGATTATGTGATGTATAAGTGTAAAGAAAGAATTAAAGAAAAAAAAGAATTTGTCATTAAGTCATTATATTGAATGTTATCTAAACAAGGAAGTTCACAGTTTGAATGACAGCACTATCTCTACCTACTACTGACATGTGCACAACAGGGAAACAGTGCATCACTAGAACAATGAAACATACAGTTCTGTGCAAGGATTTTTTTCATGAAATAGGGAATGGTTACTGACATTAAGTTTAAGGATTATATAATATGCAAGTATAAGGATATGTAATGACCATGGAATGAATATTCCAGGCAATCATGACGATGAAGGTAGATATGAACAGCTTGAAGGGAAATACTAATAGTGTGAAGAACTCATTAATTGAATGGACACAAACATGAACAGTATGAAAGAAGTTCTGAAAGGAAATATGAACAGCATGAAGGAAGATTTGAAGGGAGATATGAATAGCATGAAAGCAGAACTCACTAATAGAATGGGCACAAATGAATGGCTTGAAGGAAGATCTGAAAACTGAAATGATAGGGATTAAAAATAAATTATCTGCTGGTATTAAACAGCTGTTTCTAAGTGTCAATAATATTCAGAGAGAGAGAATATGGAATTGAAACAAGAATTAGGAAAAATAAGAATGGAGATGGAAGAAAAGGACAAACAATGCCAGCAAAGATTTGAAGACTTATGATGCACTATTTCAAATCAGATAGACCTTATGTTCTGTGAGATGACTCGAGGCCGTGAGTCAAAGTAGCACCTATTCCAGAATATGTAATGACCATGGAATGAATATTCCAGGCAATCATGATGATGAAAATAGATATGAACAGCTTGAAGGGAAATATTAATAGCATGAAAGCAGAACTCATTAATTGAATGGACACAAAAATGAACAATATGAAAGAACTTCTGAAAGGAAATATGAACAGCATGAAGATTTCAAGGGAGATATGAATAGCATGAAAGCAGACCTCACTAATAGAATAGGCACAAATGTGAATGGCTTGAAAGAAGATCTGAAAACTGAAATGATAGGATTAAAAACAAATTATCTTGCTGGTATTGAAGAGCTGTTCCTGAATGTCAATAATATTCAGAGAGAGACTATGGAATTGAGACAAGAATTAGGAGAAATAAAAATGAAGATGGAAGAAAAGGACAAACGATGCCAGCAAAGATTTGAATACTTTAGATGCACAATTTTAAGTCAGATAGACCTTAAGTTCTGTAAGATGACTCGAGGCCATGAAGACTTCAAGAGCGGAGTGTGCATAGATCAAGAGAAGTACCAAGGACAAATTAAGGAAGAATTCAAGGATATAGAAACAAAAATGGACCGACTCTACTTGGGCACAATGTCGAAACAGAGGCACACAATAAGGCCATTGAATCAATGGGCCACAATATAAAGTGTCTGGAAGACAAACTAGCTGCAAGCAAAATGGAAAACCTTTCAGACAAAGCAAACCTCGAAAAGATTATCAAAAAATATTAATGAAACATGCAACCAGGTCAGCCAACTGAGTGGAACAGTCAGTCAAAGGTTCGAGGCCCTCAAATCCCAGCTATGCTAAGAAATACCAGCATATAGGATGCAACAGACTGGGAATGACCCAATGGCTCTGACTGGCAGGAAGAAGCAGGGTGAAGCAATAAACAGCTTGGAAATTGCCCTCAAAGATCCAAATAGGATGAGCGACTAATATCAAGCAACCAGTCTCACATATCAAGAATCTCCTTACAACTTTCAATATGGAAGGAATCATACCAGGCACACAACACATTGACCAGGGCATGCAGGTACCCATCTTACCTATAAACTCCATGGAGATGACCAGTGTGTGTGACCATGTAACACAAGTAAGCACCATCAACCAATTCATGAAGATAAATGTCTTCAAGGGACTCCAATAGAACATCTAAGGAGCCTCAACCTATATTTTTCTGTGAATCACAATCTGATAGGAAGAGAAATGGCTCATCGCCACAGACACCTCTGAGGGAATGCGCTGATGTGGTGGGAGTATATTCCAGACCCCATCCAGTTTTGAAGATCACCAGACATTACTGGTGAAGAATTTCTGGAATCATGACAGGCAAGAAGCTCTGCTATATCAACTATTCCAGGAGAAATATTGTCAAACATCAGGGGAAACTAATGAAATTTCTTCCACTGCCAGGTTACCAAGTTGAGGACCTTAACACACCACTTGAGCAAAAATGAGATAATAATAAAAGAAATTACTCATCCGGATTAAGTAATCTCTCCTCTGCACAATCACCAAAATATTGAACAAATGGCCGAGTTGTTTAACAGCATTGATTCAAATGCAACCAATGTACCCAGCAGAACACTACATAAACATAAAGAGATGTGGCTGTTAATGCTATACACTATAAATGGTGAAAGAACAATAATGACTTATATTATTGAAAAGGGCAGTCTGTACAAAAAACCTCCCCATATACATGGACAAACAGTAGAATGAAGATGAAACATGTTCAACCGAAAACTAGCCTCTCTAATAGCCCAGGGAAATCCCCAAAGCCAGGGTGTAGCGAACCACACAACAGATACCAAACTGGAGAGGTATTTGAGGTTATGTTCCTCACCTCATTATAATGACACAGAACAATGTGAACCAAACCCCAGATGATGTGTTTGTGGGAAAATAAACCCCCAATTACACTTTCCAGGAATGCTGCATGATAGAGGTTTTGTTTGAGACGTTGCTGGGTAAAGCATTGTTAGATTCTGGTAGCCAGGTTTTAGTTATGTCAAATAAGTCCTATCATGAAATTCTGACAAAACCATAACATCAAAACCCTGCCCATGAAATCGATTCAAATTACCATGGCTAACAGTAGGAAAGCCAGGCCAGCATAGAAGTAAGTATGTGTTCAAATAAAAATAGGCCAAATAATCCTCTATCATGTGTTTCTCATACAGAATGGCCTAATACAGGGTTGGGCAAATAGCGGCCCAAGGGCCACATGCGGCCTCTAAGAGTTTTTATGCGGTCCTCCAAGACAATAAGGAAAATCCATTTTGAACTGAGATTTTCTTCCTGTGCACGACCGAAGATTCATCTATTATTTTCCACTAGGATGGCCACATCAATACATATGCACAGTGTAGATACTATGTGCAGGGCTTTTCCAGATGATTTAGTTAATTTCAATTTTGTCTTTGCATTACCAAATATATACATTTCCAACTTTAGTGAAACCATGAACCCTCCGAAAAATCGGTGATGAATGTCATGTGTTTAATGAAGAATGGACAAACAAATATTTCTTTGGTAATACAGGGAATAAAGCAGTGTGTTTATTGCATCATGAAAAAAAGGTGTGGCCCTCCGCTAACCTTCTCTTTTACAAAGTGGCCCCTGATGCGGCCCTCCATCAATCTCTGTGGCCCTCGAGCCAAAACAATTGCCCACCCACATGAGGTCATGCTAGGGGTAAACTTACCACACTTGAACACTTGCATTACTGATTTCTCTTATAAGACAGTCAGGATAAACAATGAGGGTCTTGGAGAACATTGCTTCCAAGATATGACCTACCTGAAGTTGACTGTATTTTCTCAAAGATACCAGGAGTAATAGGTTTCCAACAAATCATTAAATTAGTCCATGATCAGCCATTCCAGTTCAAATTGTACCTTAATCCATATGAGTATTGAGAAGAGATATCCAAGCAGGTTAACAAAATGTTGGATTAGGGGATCATTTTCAAACATTCTTCACCTTACTGTAACCCAGTTAAAACTATGAAAAAAGATGGGTTGATGTTATTTTGTTTAGATGCTATCCCACTTCCTGTACACAAATTATTCATGAAATTTGGTTATAAGGTGTTTTCCACTTTTGATTTAACCTCCAGCTATTGTCAGATTGAACTCCATACAGATTATTGCCAATACACTGCCTTCTGGCACAAGGGTTTTATCAGTTTAATAGAATGCTTTTTGGATTGATCAATAATGGTGCCAGTCTAATAAGATGTTTAGATAAAACTATCTCCTGAACTCAAACAGATCGTAACCATTCACGTGGATGATATAATAATTACATCTGCCATGATTGAAGAATATCTTCAACACCTCACTCTGTTTTTTGAGGAGTGCTACAAAAAGGGATTAAGGTCAACTTCAAGAAGAGTACATTAGTTTGCAACCAGGTAGTCTTTTTAGTTCACACAATTGGTTGCAATGTGATAAAACCTCATCTGACAAGATCAGTGCCATTCAAAACTTTCCAAAACCCATCAACAGAAAGCAAATTTGATCATTTTTAGCCCTATACAATTTCTATAATTGTTTCTACAAGAATTTCTCTGACCACATGGTACCATTGCAAAAATTCATTAGGAAAGGTGGGCAAGGCATTTGCAAATATTAAAATAGGGTTCTTAGAGCAAATAATATTAGCCTTCCCTGATTTTAATAAACCATTCATTTTGCAAACAGAGAGTAGCGGTTATGGATTAGGAGTAACTATCCCAGATCCAGGGGGATGGCCAACCTGGAGTTCTCTACTTATTCAGCTTCTGAAGGGGCCAGAAATAAATTACATGGTTATCAAGAAGGAAGCACTAGCAATAGTGTGGGTCTTCCAAAAATTTCAGCAGATGCATCTTGGGTCGAAGGTAATAGTGATAACTGACCTCAAAAGTCTCGAATTCCTGAATCACAGCTATCTGACCAATAGTTATCTAGTCATATAGTGTCTGCTGTTACAGAAATTCAGTTACACAGTGCAATTCTGTAAGGGATCCGAGAACATTGTAGCTGATGTACTTAATTGAAACCTATGTAGATCAGAACAGAATCACTTATCGGTAGATAATGCCTACATTACAATTTAAGGACCTAGATTTAAACCCAATCATGAAAGTTTTAAAAAATTTTGAATTCTCCAAAAGATCTTATTTGTTTTAAGTTAGAAAGACATGTCTTACTATACAAAGTTAACCATGATACCGATGAGTGGAGAGGGTAGTAATACCTAAATTCTTATGAGACCCACTCATAAAGTATGTGCATTGTCTGTATGGGCATTATGGTGCCCACAAAACAGAACACACCCTGAAAAAAATTCGTTTCACTGGAAAAAATGTACAAGGACATCTTGAGATCATTGCAAGACTCTAATTTGCTTAAGGGTCAAGCCAGTAAACCAGAACTATATTAATTCTACCAAATCAATCTTACCAGAAAGAACAAACAAGATCCTAGTGATTGACTATTATGGGCCATTGCCCCCATTTAACAGACAAAAATACTTGTTAGTCATCTATGCTTTTTCCAATATGTTGCTGCTAACCCAATACCCCAAGCCAATACTAGATATTCAACACATTTCCAATTCCTGATGATAGAAAGCCTAAGACCATTTTAACAGATCATAGTACCTCTTTTCTATCCAAGGAATGGAAAAAATGGGTGGAAAAATCTCAAATAAAACGTGCTAACCTCCATTAGGAATCAACAGTCAAACCCATGCCAATGTTCATGTGGGAGCTTGGATTTTTTTAGGACCTACTTAGAAGGAGAGCATAAGGGGTGGTGAAGCAAATGAAATGTGTGGGTGACTACATTAATTGGAGTGTAAATGAATCAACTGGATTCACACCCATCTGACTACACTTTAATCAAACCACGAATGTACTGTTCACAAAATATTAATCTATGGACACTCAACCCAAAATAGATGAGCAAAAGGATATTTTAAAGGCTTATGAGTGACTCACTGTAATGGCAAATCATAGGAACCAAAATACAAGATAGTCCCCATACAAATTTAAGACTGGAGATAAAGTTCTGATAAAAACTCCATACTCAAGTAGACCACAGGAAAATAAATATAAATTCTATAATATGTGTGAAGGATCATATACCATCATTAAGAAAACAGGTCACAATGCATTTTAGATAAACCAGGAAGGAAAGATTCAGGGCATGTATAATGCCCACATCTTAAAACCCTACTTTGGCTGCTCATAATAGCCCATGATGATCCTATCAAATTAATTACACAGCTAAAGAATAAAAGTAAGCACCAAGCAAAGTGTAAAGGCAATATGGATCACATCAAAGAAAAATGAAAACAACAGGTGATCAGTGCAAAAAAATACATGACTAGGGATATAAAGTTTGATGAGAGTATTCCCCAGTTAATGTTCAAACACATTCACTGGGAGACCTTGAGACTGAACTAAACATAGGAGTCAATCCATACCAATACATGAATGCTCCGATATTTAGCTAGATGTTCATGAATTCAGTAAGTCTTTAAAAGGAGCAGGAAGAAGGCTAGTAAATAAACCTGTGTGCCATCTATGAGAGACACGTTACCAGTTAAGCCTCAACCTTAAAACTATCAAAGCTCCTAAGTCTAGATCACCCCACAAATAAGTAAAAAAAGAATGAAGCAATCAAGAAATAGGTATAACAACCCTTCATCCAATCCAAAAATAGCCTTACATTGAGGCACAACAGCATACTTATGAGTTAAAATTTTAAATATAAATTAAAATTTTAATGCTGTAAGGAAGAGGAGTTGTAAGAGTGATTTACAACCAACAACCCATCTGCACTAATTACACCATACTAAGCCTAATCAAGTAATTTTCAATTAACAGTTACTCCTTGTCAAACACAGATATATGTATATGCAAATCATCACGATAAGCAAATTTTTTTTTAAAAAAAAAAGAAAGGTAAATTCTTAGATTTCTACATTAATAAAAGAAATACATTCATATATATATATATAATATGATTAATCACAAGTGTCCTTAACTACCTGACATTATGACATAGACGAAGATAAAACCTAAAAGATGATGACCTAATGTCAAGCATGTTGGTAAGTGACCAGGCTTGAAAATGAAAAGATAATTCCAATAAATAATTATCTAATGATATTATGTTGATGTATGTCATGCAACAATAAACAAATACTGCAAACAACAGAAATGAAAGCTATCACAATACACAATTAAAACAAAGCAAAGGTCATATATACCACTTTCGTTTTTATAATTGAAAAGACTGCATGAGGAAGTCAATATCTCGATAGCTGTATTTTTAGAACTAAACAAGATGGATGTGTACATTCGATTTCTAGAATGAATTTCAACCACACAAGATTAAAAGGAATTTGTTTTATCGACCTGAGTTGTAAAAACAAACTGAGTGATTAAACTAATTGTAATGAACTCCAAGTTTGAATGAAGTCATCATGAGAAAAGAAATAAACAACAGCTAGCAATTGTTAAGAATAGTTTTTTTTATTATGTCACTCCCTATGCAAAGAAACAAACATATAGAAATTACATATACTAATGAGAAGCCCCTAACAATATATTTAGCAATAATCTTTCAGAAACAGAAATCCATCTATACTGATAAAATTACTTTGATTTCATAACAATTTTTTTTTTTTAGAAATAGAAAAGTCTCTTAATTTTGGAAATCTTTTTCAAAAACAGAGGACATTCTTAATCTGACATAGACAGTATTCTCAACTTTTCATGTAAATAACAAAGAAATGTTTTCATAATTTGAATACAATCTAAAAAAATAAAAAATAAAGTAAAATGTAAGTCTACCCCATACTATCTAGGAGTAGCTTTAAATTATTGCACAATTTTTTCCTCTATTAAAGGCTTGATCTAAAATAATTTCTAGCAATAACCTTCATGGAAAGCTAGCTGAAAGTACCTGGTATTGTGATACTGCACACATTAAACTTCTGAATATCACTAAATTAAATCAGTTTCTGTTTATACGTCTTGCATTGGCTTTTTGTTTTTTCATATATAGATATCAAAAAGGATGTTGTCTTACAGGAAATGTATAAAAAGTTGATCATATTTACCATTAATTCAATAATAGTTTCACCACTTAAAATTTAGGTTTACCTTCTAGCTGCTCAACTAAGAATCCACTTAAACAGCCAAAGAATTATGCTTAAAAATAGACCTCATGAAAATTTCTAAACAAATTTCTTTTTCCAGATACAACAGAAAAGTGAAATGGATTTTTTTGATCTTTCTGGATATAGAGCAGTCTCATCAAAAAATTCAGGTTAAGCCTATAATCATTATGCACAATATGCTTCATAAAATGAAATTTACCAATTTCTGATTTATGTAGATGTGATCAACAATACCCGAGCCACAGTTATTTAGAGTCAAATCTATGAATGCATTTGCAGAATTGAAGAATTTAATAAAGCCACTAATGAATGTATATTGATTGGTAAAAGTTTTTTAATGATGTTTTTTAATAAAATGTCTAAAAAAAATTCATATACCAAATATTATTTTATTAACATTATTCCTTTTTGTTATTGTAATTTAAAAAAAAAAAGATCTTTTGTTCAAGAGGTCATGTAACATTCTTTCACTAATGTGGATTCTATTCTTACCAGTTCCTTTCAGCTAGCAAACTGCAATTTTATTTTGGTTTTCATGAGGTATGAACTGGCTTATTAATCTTTGGTTATTAAGTATACTTACTTCTTTGCTGTTGTGCTAAATTATAGAGAGCTTCCGTACTGTTGTTGTCAATTACTCTCAACTATAAAATTAGTTTTGGTATCATTCATCATCTTTTCAATTTTTTTCACACATAAGTACAAATTCAATAATTGGGCTATAGCCATATCTTAAATTCCTTTATTATATTGTTACTTTCAACAATAAAGTATTTCTTTCAATGCTGCATCAGTGTTTCAAAATTTTTTGAAAGTATGTATTGGCATCTGTAGCATGATTAAACTGAATTGCATTAGAAAGTTTTTTAATCCCGGATTTTAAAAAAAAGATATTTTTTGAATAAGCATCTTCCTATTCCTCTTTACAAAAATCCTAATGAATATTAGTTTTCAATAAATCATCTTCATAATTCTTCACTACATCTTTAACATATTAATGCCCAAAATATTGTAACCATTGAATAGGTATTGTGCTTTTTTAAACAAATATTTTTTTAAAAAAAATTTGCATTGGGATCAAGTTCTGATTATTAATTATCATCATTTCTAGAAATAGGATAAGACCCTGGAAACCTATTTATTGAAAGGCTCTTGTATTTTTTATTAGGAAATATATTACTTGGTAAATTTCAAAAATTGATTATTCTAGTGTGTGTGTGTGCATGTATGTATGTAATTGTATGTCATTGTTTTGTTTAAAGTTTCACACTGATTAATTTTATATAAATTCTTGCTCATATTATAAATACAAGATTATTTTTACTTTTATATTTAATTGATTTTCAATCAGTTCTTTCATAAATATTACGCATGAATGATAGTTTAAATTTTACTAATATGTAATCAAAAGCATAGACAAATTTTGTATCTCTGTGATTAATTATTGAATCTATATTTAATATTACAATTTTTTTCTGATTGACTTCTTTCAAAGTCAAATAAATTAAATTTTAATTGCCAGTTTTTTAAATTTATCTCTTATGATCTTGACTTTTAATTTTGTTTTTCTTTATTATTTCTATTTATCTAATTTTATTTGTCAAATGTTATCCTTCATATCATGAACTTAAGGAATACAGTATTGATTTTTTTCATAGTGCCAGATTGTTAAGAAATGCTTGTTCATTTTTTGGTTATAATTATCTGTCACATCAATTCCAGAGAACTGTTAGAAAGGACAAAACTGATGCATTTTGGAGATACTAATGATATAGAATAATGTGCCTTTTATAAAATTTTCAGAAAGGCAGCTAATAATTTTTCTGACTATTCAAAGTATTTTAATAAACTAAAAAATAAACAAGAAAAAGAGAAGAAATTGTAAATTTATTTATAAACTATATGGAAAGAACATAGTATTTTAAATCCATGAAGTTAATGAGTTTAAAAATTGTCTTCTAGAAAATGTATCATCATATTCTTAATTTTTGATATTGCCTGATGTCTACAATTTTTTGGGTCATTTTATTGTTCTTCCACAGGATTTTAAATGCTTTTATTGAAATTGGAAAATCAGTTTGTTTGTTTGGTGTTAGTGTTTGTAAACTTTTGATCTTTTTAAAGTTAGAATGAAATTTAAAAATTGAGGTTTAATACATTTAAATTCAATAGAATTGCTTGAAAATTGGCATACAACTAATTAATATTAGGGTAATCCATGTGGACTCTAATCTTTACAGTATATCATCTGCATTTCTTAGATATGGAACAAAGGGTAGGAAAATATTGAGTATTTTAATATTTCAAATTTAAAAATTTTTCTTAAAACTTTCATTGTTTTAAGTAAGGCCCATGAGAGGCTAGTATAGAGATTGCTTTTGAATAATAAGAAGGTTTGTTTATAATATAGTTTTAATAAAGAAAAAGATGTCAAACAATTTTAACAGAATTACTGATTTTATATATGGGGTATTTCAAATATATGATTATAACATAATCAATCCTTAAGCTATCAATAGTCTCAATTTGTAGTCAAGACAACCACCTTTATCTATGGTCTAATACAGGGGTCCCAACCATTTTACATGTGCCCGCCACTATCCGAATACGATAAAAAATTATTTATCTGATACAAATAAATTTAATTTTTTAAATTTCTTATAAATTATTGTATTATATTGTAATCAAATTAAAGGGCATACTATACTTTTACAACACAAATATAAACATTAATTATATATTAAAATTTTATTTTTGAAATAAATATTTTTTTGTACATTGTGTATTATTAACAATTTCCAACTATAAATTTACATTGAAAAAATAAATAGTGCGCACCACCTGGTTGAAAAAATAAATGGTGCCCGCCATCTGACCGGTATTAAAGAATGTGCTCTTAAGTGCAAAAAGGTTGGGGACCCCTGGTCTAATATGTTTATATATACACTAAAGATTGCAACTTGACCAAGGACTGTGAAATTAATAATAATGCAACTATAAGTTGAGATTATTGATAGTGTAAGTGTTGATTGTTATCATTTACATTTATAAACCTATTAAAGCCTTGAGCAATTGGCTTTATTGTCTTAGGAAATATATACTTTATATGGAATTTGGAAGTTATAAATAACTTATTTATTAGTCTGCTTTCAGAATCTGGAAGTTACAATTGACTTTATTAGTCTGCTTTCAAAACAGGTTATATTTGCCTGATGAGGTTTGTTTAAACTTTTTGGCATATTATTAAATCTCACACTCCTTGGTTAAGTTGCAATCTTTAATGTCTATATAAACATATCAGACCATAGATAAAGGGCACCACCTTTATTATTAAAAGACATTGTCTTGACTACAGGTTGATTGTTATCTAATTTATAAATCTATTAAAGCCTTAAGTAATTGTCTTTATTGTTTTAATATCATATATAATGATATATAGTTATGTATATATACTAAATATTTACATAAGGATTATACATATTAACTTATTGCAGAAATATCCAATGATACATATATACACTGTATGTGTGAAATTGATTTAAAATAAAATTATATGTATTAAGTGAAGTTCATTTACAAAATAGTTTTGGTAAGCATTTTTTTTTTTTAAAAATAAAAATTTATAATCAAAAGTAAAAATGTCAAATCCTTTTTACTTAAAAGAATATTTCATATTTTGAATCATTTATATACACATATATATTATTATGTACACATACTAAATATAATATACATAAGGGATATACATTTTAACTTATGGCAGAAATATCTAGTGGCATATATATATATCAATTATAAATGTTCAATCAATTTAAAGTACAATATAGTTTTAATTTTTGTTTACTGTGCCAATACTAAAAAGTTAAAAATAATATAATTTTTTTATTTTACATTACCATGCACTAAAAAAAAAGTTGTTAGCATAATTGGGTTTTTTAGATTTAACTTGAAATGAAAGCATTGGAGAGGGAGTCCAGAAATTAATTGAATCAATGTCTATTTTTTATAACAAGGATTGACTTAATTAATTTCTGTCCATCCCTCCCCCCTATGTTTGAAGAAACAATTATTTTTTTTATCATTTTAGTGCACAGTAAATTAAAGCATTTAATATATATATATAAATTTCTATTATTTAAGATTCTTAATTTCTACTTATTTTTATCTTTTATTTTTTTATTTTAACTAGTATTGCTTGTCTTTGTAGTTTAATGTTTTAACTTTCATTGTATATTGTCATATCAAATTGTTTTCTTTATGTATTATTCTTTATTCTTGCCTCAGTTCTTATCTTTTATTTATATTAATTTATCAGTAGCTTCATTTTTGAATTTCAATAGCTTGATAAAATAACTCTTGACAGTGAATGATGAACAAAATTTAAAAACAATTATTTCAGAGACATATATTCAGAAATAAACTTTTCAGAAAACTGAATTTAAAACAGAATTTATTCATAATTTTGATTATCATTATATTTAACATTCATAAGTTTATACACCAAAATAACACAGATTATTAGAGCTTACATATAATCTAGTCTTACAAGCAGTAGTAATTAATCCACTTTGCATTATATTATTAGAAGATTGTATATTCAATAGATAAACATCTATAATACAAAATAGTTTCTCAGGTTAGTTTCTGGTTACTGGATGTCCTCAATACAGGAATTTTATCTGTTCTATATCCATTCAGATGCCACTTTTTTTCCTGTTATGCTGTTCAGTTTAAGAGTCATTATCCAGAAACTTGTCTGGAGATCTGTTTAGCATTATCTTATGGTATCCATTCTTTAATTATGCCTACATAAATGATTATTGTATAGAGTATTTGCCCTTAAATTGTGATATAAAATAGTAATATATTTAATAATAATTTTCATCTTTTCATAGTCTTTTTTATTTATTTATTCTCTGTTTTAAATTTCAGATGGTAAATGTATTAAATAATTTGCGAGCAAACATGTGAAAGGTATAAATTACAAATTGTATTTGAAAACAAGCATGATAAGTATATCAAGTTGCAAATTATAATTAATGCAGTAAAGATCATGCAAAAATAAAGTAATTGCTACATATAGAGGAAAGATATCAGTCTTTGATGCCGCATCATTATCTTGAATAATATTAAAGAAGTAAAAATGACTGGTAAATAGATATGTACAATCCAGTGAAATCTTACATTAGGCCAATAGCCAGAAATCAAAATGTGGATTTGGCTGGCACTAGAATCTTGGATTTTCAGATTACTCATGCTCTCTATGGCTATAGAGTAGAATGATGTAGAGAGAATTATTATAGCCAACACACATGCTAAATATAATCTAGAAAGCATGTGAAGTTTTGTTTTAGTATATACTATCCTTTGGATCTAAAACCTTAAACTGATGAAATTTTCAAATTGTTAGCTTGAATAGTGTAAAAATAAAGATGACTACTGTAATTATTATATTCTATTTGATAATAATTGACACTTAAGCAATGAACAATCTCAACTTGTAGTCAAGGGAATCTCCTTAAACAGAAAAAGTGATACCACTTTTATCTATGATCTAATATGTATATACAGACATTAAAGATTGCATCTTGACCAAAGGGTGTGAGATTAATAATGCAAAGAAATTTAAACAAACCTCATTAATTAGGCCGTGTCTATATAAACATATCAGACTATCGATAAAGGTGGTATGACCATTGTTTAAGGTAGTTGCCTTGACTATAAGTTGAGATTGTTAATTGCTTAAGCATTGATTGTTATCACATTTATAAACATATTAAAGCCTTGAATAATTGGCTTTATTGTCTTAGTAGATATTCTAGTTAGCAGTATCATTTGGGTCCATTGATTTTTAATGCTATTTGCATGTATATTTAGTATAAAGACGAGTGAATAAATGTAATAAAGACTGAGCTACATCACTAAATTTAGTTTATAGATTAAAAGAAATCACTTTATAAATCTTTGCACTAAGATTTATTAATAATAAATATTTTATCTGCCCATAAACTTGGTTTTATATTTAGTGCTAAAAAAATATTTGTTTCCTTTTCAATTTCTTATCTTTTATTAAACATTGTTCTCATAATTGAAATGAAACTCATCTTCTACTCTTAGCTTATTAGAGTTTATTTATCCAAAATTGTATATTTGGCTAATTACTAGTCTATCTTTTATTTCTTCTCTTGTATTTCTTTCACACTACTGTTCTATCGTTTATATATATACTATTTATCATTATTTTTTAAAATTTTCATTAATTCCTCTTACTTTTGAAATTAATCACTATATTTGATTTGCTCTATCCGAGTATTTTTATATTGTTCGTCTCTATACTTATAGAATTTTGTTTCATTTTATTCCTGATTTTTCCTTTGTCCTACTTGATCATAATTTCCATTCATTTAACAGTAAAGTTAGCAATAAACTTTGTATTTTATAAGTAAATATTTGTGTAAATGTGAAGAATATCTTACTTTTGAAATTAATCACTATATTTGAAAGTTAATCACTATATTTGATTTGCTCTATCCGAGTATTTTTATAGTGTTCATCTCTATACTTATAGAATTCTGTTTCATTTTATTCCTGATTTTTCCTTTGTCCTACTTGATCATAATTTCCATTCATTTAACAATAAAGTTAGCAATAAACTTTGTATTTTATAAGTAAATATTTGTGTAAATGAGAAGAATATCTTGGATGGACAGAGTTAGCCATTGTGAAGAGAGTTATTGAAATAGATCATTTATCAGGGAAATTATGAAATGGAATTGAATTGGATTAAGTGTATTTTTGTCAGGTAAAAAAAATATGAAAAATATGTTGGAAGGATCTGAATCTGGCAAGAGGGAAAAAGGACAGGGAAATTTTTTTTTATCAAATTGGTGTATCTTATGTGCTTTATTAGATAATTAATGATGATAAATTCTCTTCTTGAAGGCAGACAAAGATTAATAAACAATAGAGATTATGACCAAATGATAACATTTGATTGTCAATGATTATCATTTATCATTGCCTTTCATTTTTTAAACATGGTATATTTTACCATCTCAATATTTTATAAACATTAGTAAGTCTTTTATATTATTACAGTGTAATTTTTTTATTGCTAGTTTATGGCAATTACTAGTTTTTTAAATAATATACAGTATTTTTTGTTTTTTAATGAGATATTCTCATAAAAAAAGTTCTTGCTTAGTTATTCAGATAAATGAAATGACTCTGAAATACCAGAAACCTTTAATTATGATAAACATAAATTATTGTATGTTCTCAGAAATTAAATTTATTTTTCTTATCTGTCAAATTAAAAATAAACAATGTAAGAACTGAGGAGTTCAATGGGCTGCACACACTTTACAGGGCATGAATTACCTTCTATGAAACTCACTGAAAAATAGAATTTTAAAAGTAAATGATAAATATTAAGGCAGTTTTAGAATAATCTTTATCAACTGTTACATGTTCAACAGCACTGACCACAAAATAGGAGCAGTTAGAATTTTGTGATAAAAAAACCCTAACTACTTCAATTTTTAAAACAAATATTTTGTAGAAAAAATGAAAGCTCATAATTGTTTATCTTTTGTAAAAATATCTATTTTGTATAAATCTATAATCTAAAATTTAAATATCAATACTGTGCTCTAGGCACCTATTTCATTTGGAGTATCAGCCCTGAAATACAGCATGTGTATATAATCAGGTCAGGCAGAAATATATATATATGGTTTTTTACTGCTTGAAGAAAAAATGACATTAAATAATAGTGTGTTTATATTTTTTAGCTTTCAAATAAACTATACATCATCTGTTTTATATACATAGAATTTTATTTATTTACACTGTGATGTTGAAAACATAGCAGCTGATGAAGAATTACTCCAATCACATGTGCTTTAATTTTATAGTTTACTTATAATAAATTAGATCTTATTTTGCAATGGGCATTATAAAGAATACTTAATTATACATCTAATTAATTACTGTTTATTCATGTTAAATTTGTAATTAGAAAAATAAGATTAGGAAAAGATATAGATTTAACTATCTTTAATATTGTGATTGATAATGAAAATTAAGAAGTAAAAAAAAGGAAAACTTATGAATATTGTATTACAAACTTCTGCTTGATTTTTAAATGTGTTTTTTCCTATTATAATTTTATTTTCATATTTCTTGCCTTTTTAATACAATCTCTGCTTTGAATTTCTCAGAATAGATTAAACTTGCTAAATACTAAAGTTTGAGAATATAATGTTCTCTGAATGTTTGAACAATGATTGCTATCATGAATTTTTTTAATATTGTATGTTATTTTTTACCAGCTTAATATTTAAATTGTTGATTGGATAAAAGTTTGTCTCTTTATAGGAAAAAGCTATATTTAACTTTGAGGGCTTATTGGAAAAGTTTTTAGGATTAAATATATTTCAATTAAAGATAGAATAGTACAATTAATTAATACTTTTTATTATATGTTGCCTAATTTCCATCATTTACATTAGTTATTAGATGTTTTTAGAAAATTTCAAACATTTTTTTAAAATACATTCATCTGTGTTATTACTAAAAGTTAAATATATTATATTTGGAAAAATATAAATAAAATTGGAATTTTTCTGAAAACATTTTACAATTAAACTAATCCAACATTAATTTCAAATAAAATGTCAAATCGTCTCACACTTTCAGATCATAATTAATTAATATTTGTTCAGCATAGATCAGGGTTTGCACATATCTTCTACATCTATTGATTCATCCTATCATTTTTTACTTTCATTTTAACCTTCTTAACATCAACTATTGTTTATCTCAATATACATTGTATTATTCAATATAATTATGCTTTTCTTCTCAGATTGCTCAAATATGGAATTCTTTGGTCTTTAATCCTAATAATCAGTGTTTTGGATTTATTGTTCTGTGAATAATATATTCATGTGTTAGTTGTTTTTTTTTTAAGTTTCTTTTGTCAAAAAAATGATTAAGTGAATTAAAGTTGAATTTTAGTAGAAAATAGTATTAGGTTATTTAACTTAATGTTAAATCTACTAATTGTGCATAATAATTTAATTGTTATTTTGCTGGTATGTTTATATATCTAGGCAATAGGGATAATACTTGATTATTATCACTGATGTTTGCTATTCATCATCTTTCCTTTAATACCCTATATTCTAACATTTCATATTTTTCAATCTTAACAAGCTATGAAATTAGAACTCCAGCACTCACATCATTAAGATGAATACCCTAGATGGTTTAGTGTAGTGGTAGAATGGTTCTGTCATTTCTGGTGCTTGAATTTCTTATGTATCCTGAGCAATAAACCACTCAATTATTTTTTATTAAGATAAAGATTTTTTTATTGTTTCTTTATAGAAAGGTTATTTTTTTAACATGTAACATAAACATATATTTTATTGGTTATTTAGTTATTAAACAGAATTAAATATAACTTATATTTTGCATTTAATAATCAATAAACTGAATAATACTTTGTAAACTACTTTTTTGTTATTACAAATCACAGACGTAGGTTTAGTCATTACTATGGAATTCAATGATAATCGGCTTGAGGAAGGGACAATTGCTAATTAATATCAGACAGTATTATATTAATATTTTAAATAAATCAGCATTATTTTTCTTAAAAAGACTATTTTTTATTCAATGTAAATTTATATATTTTTAAAATATTGATTTACATATATATTATAAATTCTGCAAGATAATTCTTTTCTATCCAAAGAAGTTAACTAAACAGAAGGTTTCTCCAATTAAGCAATAAAAGTCATTATTAGTGATAATTTGACAATTCTTGATATAATTTTAATACATTCATTCTAGTTTCTCAGAAATTTGAGTTTTATAATGTATATTAATGATCTCTGTATGCGCCATGAAGAGCCATTTTGTTTTCCACCCACCACCCCATTAAAGAAGCAAGGAAAGAGGGGAAAATAAGAAATTAAAATTTCTCTTAAAATAAATTAATAAAAACAAAAAATTATGTTGACATTTTGATTTATTCACAGATTTTTAATATTTAAATATTCAACATATATGATAATTAATATTCTATAAAAAGGCTGAATTCAAGAAAAACATTGTAATTAGCATTTTTCCTCTTGTAGAGTCATCAAAATATTTATTTACAAAGTACAAGAGGATAAATAATGCATTTATGTTTATCATGATAAAAAGAGTCATGAGATTGGGATCAAAGAGCCATATTTGCCTTGTGAGCAGCAGCTTGCTGATCCCTGATTTAGGATTCTCAGTTCTAAAATTCAAAATTATCTTACACTAATAAATTTAGAGAAAGTTTTATAATTTATTGAATTAACTTAAGTAAAATTATTAGGCACTACATAGCAGTAAGCCAGATAATTGGCCTGTATGATGAAAGGCACTGGATTTGTCTCTCTCCATTCTTTGGCTATTTTTGTCCTGATATTCAAAGAAATTGTTTGAAAATTCAAATTCTCTAAAGTTTTGAACTCAATATAACCAGTTTAAGTAGCTATACCATTCTGATATTAAATCAGAAATTATATATTAAATGACAAAGCCAAGTGCATGTACTTTCTTTAAAAACCATTGTCTTTGGACTTTCTTCTTAGCTTATGTAATTATATTAAAGTGACTTCTCTCACTTAACTTTAGAAATTTCAAAGTATAATCAGTGGGTAATGTCCACCAGTTTTACTCATTGTTTATATTGTGGCGTTTTGATGTTGAATGGGAAATCACTACTGCATAATTAAATTGAGTTAGAAGTAGCTGTCTGCAATTTTTTTTTGTTTTTGTACTAGTTTCAATTTAATAAATAGTATAGAGCAAGGAGCTTGCTTATATTTTTTGCTCATAAATATTTTATTTTGTATTGTAATTTCATTTTAATCATTACTAGTTTTTTCAATGCTTGTCTAAAGGCATGGTATTTTTCTTGTAGTTATATGTTGGACTATTTCCATCATCTAATTGAATTATCAATTGTGTTAATTGTTGGCAATAATACACAAGTCAGTATAGAATAGAAAGTTTCAAGTAGCATTTTTCTCCTCTTTTCTTCAAATGTTGCTGATCAGACAGTCTAACATTGAATTGACACTGACATATTCATGTATACTCATTATTGTGAAAAGCACTAGTCAGTAGAAATTTTCTATGCAGAGAATATTTTTTTATAATCATATATAGGATTAGTTTTAGACAATAGACATGCCATTAAAGCTGATTTTTATTATTTCATTAAAATATATAAATTGGCATTATGGCAGTAGTAGGTTTAAAAAAAAGATTTATTTATGAAAAAAAAAGAAAGTAATCAGAAAAATTATTCTATAATTTTGAAACAAAATTATTTAATTATTAAATAATAAATATAACAACTTAAATTTGAATCTTTAATGAATTCAGAAAATGAATCTGTAAAATCAAATTATATTTAAATAAGAATGCTGAAAATTTAGACTTAAAACAAAATGAAATTAATAAAAAAATAAATTGTCAATTTACATTTTATGGAAAAGAAAAAAAAAAAATAAAATTTATAAGTATTAAAAATCAACAAGATAATAATCAGTATAACAAGAGAACTGGATTTATTAAAACATGATAACTGATTAAAAAATGAATGTGTTGACACAACATTTTAATAAAGAGTAGCATGGGTGATGTCATTTGATTAGTTGATTGAGTTTATTGCTTGGAGTTCATACTAGATTTGAGTATTAGAAAAGATAGAACTGGTTCATATTATGTGACCTTAAACTCTAGAATCTGGCATTCTACCACTTCACAAAATCATGCAATATTACTTGACTGAAAAGTATTTAAGAATAAGGGTTTCTAAAATTAATTTATGTATAATTTATAATTTTAATATTTGAATTGTTCTTTAATTAAGTTTTTTGAGCTCTGTTAACATTTCTGGGAATCCAATTTTGAAACAGGTTAGCAAATGACACAATTGTGTGATTATATATAAAAATGTGATATCTGTTTACTTCTATCTTCCACTTCAATACTTATCACTGAAAGTTGTGACCCCCTCCCCCATCCCCCGTTAAAAAGAAAAAATGAAATCAAAAGGATCCTTATAAATAAGTATAATAAAAATTTTATTAATGGAGAAATCAGGAGGGTCCTCATAAATACATATACTGTATAACATTTTTATTGTTATTTTTTTTAATAAAACAGTGTAGTTTATTACATTGTCACCTTAAATTTAGTATTCATGAATCTAAAGATCATTGGTTTAATTATTGGTCAGATCAATATCTAAAAAAGGGAGGGGAAAAACATCACATGAAACACATTCTCTATTAACCCACATGTTGCTTTTAATAGTTAAATGTATTTAGAAAGTTTTAATTAAATAAGTTTGAGTTTTTCTAAAACATTTTACAAGATTACCTTTCAAAGATTTTTTTTTTTTAGAAAACAAAAGAATCATCACTGATTTTATTTGTCAAACACTTCATATGCAGAATTTCATTTGATTTAAATGCTAGAATTACTTTGGTCCAAAAAAAAAATTGTATCTTAACTTTTTATTTAGAATAATTTTGGTCCTCCTTTTATAGACGAAACATGATAATACTATTTTAGATTTATCTCTAATTATTATTTTAACCATTGAAATTGGTAAAATTGTAATATTTCATTTTTGAGTAGGTTGAGTAGTCTTCAGATGTATTGGTAAAACCAATAGAAATAGTCAGTAATGAAGTTATTCTTAATGAGCCATTATATTGCTTTTTGATAGAAGCAGTTACTAACCCCACTCCCTCCCACTTTCTAAAGAGTTTTTTTTCCATGAGTTTGTTCTTTTAGCTCTCATTTAAATCTGAATAAATCTAGATCATTGAACTAATTAAACATTGATTCTGAAGAGCAATTTCTTCTTTGGCACTTTTTTCTGCTTTTCATTGAATAAGCAAATAAAGTGTTAAATATTTTGATTTAGTTTTGTATCTAGAAAACTATCTAAAATTGTTTTTAAAAAAGTGATATTTATCACAAGTTGTGATAAACATTATTTAAAATTCAAATCTTACTTGAAATCTTACTTCTTTTTATTAGAAATACGTTATTATTATTTTACTTATTAAATTCTCTGAATAGTTATATGGCCAATTGCCCAGAAGATTGGACATCCAAGTAGTTTTCTACTATTTGGTCAAACTGAAATTTCTTGTTTTTACCTAGCTGGAAGGAAATTTATCCAGAATATTTAGCTCTTGCGTCCATCGTTATGACTAAATTGCAAAAGGTCCTAGCATTTTTTAATAGCGTGTTAATACCAAGACAATGCGTATGGACTCCTGCCATCATAAGGATTCTTGTTTTATAATTATAAATTCAAAGAGTATTAAGATATGTATTATAAATATTAAAACAAACCTTTTTTGGAATTTTGTGAAGGAGCCCAGTAATTCTTGTTATGGCTGTCTGCAATATGATAGATTTTTTGATTTAATCCATGAAGATCCCTGCAGGGACAGAATCTGAAATTTGTTCAAGATATCATTTCAATTGGTGAAATTGACATTTTTTTAGATCAATAGTATTATATTCGTTTGCAGTGATATTAATACAAATGTATTAGCCAGTAGTGATTTTCATTGTGCCTTGAAGCTAACTTTATAGATATGATAGAAGATAGTTCAAAATTTAACTTTATTCCTAAATATCTTTATGATATTCTCAGTTATTTCTGTCTGAACAAAATCATTTTAATACCTTAAGGAAATATTTCAACTTTCACATAAAAATTTATTTAGTAACCTTTAAACTTTATCGTTTTCTATCATAAAAAGTATTGAGTAGCTATAATAAATTATACTAAGAGGATGATTGTTCTGACATTGTATCTTATTGCTTAATTACTTCAATTGGTTTTTGATAATGAAATTATCTAACATTCAATAATAAACAATGAAAGATATGTCTTGTGGTTGATAATTTTTTCTGTATGTATGGTGAATTTCTTATATAATATTATTAGATGCCTCTGTACCTCAAATTTATCTAAATATAATATAATTAAAATGACTTTTTGATGCCACCAAATTTATCATATATAAATTTAATATCATACATATATTTTTATGATTTTTCTGTTTATTTATTTAAAAGTTAAAATATAAAAACTGTCTTTACATGACCATTGCAAAAAAGGCTTAGCCAAACTCCTCATAGAACAATAAATGAAGTCTTTATTCACTAGGGCTTGCTTATTTCATCAATTTATTCTCTGCAAGAATACCCATTTACCAAACAATATTGGAGATCAATTGAATAAAATTTTAAGTCTTCAGGTATCGTTTTTTTATTTTATTTCTCTTTTTCCTTAATTATTTTAACTATTGGTTTTTTTCATTAATTTCTGTTGTAAGAGTAAGATTAAAAAAAAAAAGAAAATTATAAAGATCAGCTATAATAAAGTATATATATGTATATCTAAATAATTTATGTTTATAATATTAAATGTATTGTTTTAAATTTAGATATAGAATACATATGTGTGAGATTTCTATTTGAAGACGGATCAATGATTGAATATATATATATATAAAGTCATTATTATAAGTTGTTAAAATTCAAGACATGCTCGTTTTGTGCTTTCAAAAGTTTAATTAAGATGTTGCTATGTAGAAATCAAAAGAATCCATCTATTAGTAAAATAGTTCTTGCAGAAAAATTTTAATTTTAAATTTTAATTTAATAAAATCATTGTAATAGAAACTACTCTGTTTCCATGTTACTTTATATAAGACTAAACTTTAATAATTTATATATATAATATAGAAATTTATTTCACAAATTCCTATTTTTTTTTAGAAAATATTTATTTACAACAATCACTTTTTAATAAATTTGTGCTAATCACATTTTATTAGGTTACAAATTATTATATTTGTGTTTAAGCTTAGATGTAGTTCTTAAATTTATTAAAATTTGAATATATTACAATTCTCTTAACATTGTTTATCTGCATGATAATTTTCAGTTATAATTCTTCATCTTTTTTTTTTTATACCTTAAATGTATTTCGAGTCTTGACATGTTCCCCCCCCCCCCCCGCTGTCCCACAATATGTGCAACCATATGTTTGAAATAAAAATGAAATTGATTGTAATTTCTGGATTGAATATAATTTATAATCTCACACATTTAATGTTTGTAAAATAGCTTTATAAATTAAAATGCAAAAATAGATTTTAGGAAGATAATTGCAAATAATATTAAAGTAGCATTGATGAAGATCAGGTGTTACCACTTAGCCATAGTATTTTGTTGCTTAATTACACTGCTTTTGGGCAGAATATCCATATACATTATATATTTGCATGTAAAGTTGTCTGCTTGATGATAGGTTAGTTCATTATTAAATAAGATATTAGATACTATACATAATAACCATCTTCTGAATTGTATACTATTTCAAGAAAACCTTTATTAATTACCCTAAGTTCTTAAGTAGCAAAGTAAGCTTCAATTACATTAAGCAGATTTTATTTGCTTCATTTTAAAGTATGAACTTTATGAAACACAATCATAAAATGTGATGATCTGTATAATCAATAACACGTGTAATTATATTTTGTACAGTAAATATAATGTTTTTTTTCTTTTAATTTTACCATTAGGTTACATCCATGTACTAAGCTGTTGATCCATTGCTTTTCAGGGATCAGAGAAAATAAGCAATAGATATTGTGATGATCGTACATACTACAACCACACATATATATTTAACATTAAATAATATTAAATATTGTGTGTGTGTTTTTTTAATACTAGTAAAAGAATTAAAACCCATGAAGAAAGAAATGTCTTAATTAATAAAGAGAGGGAAATAGAATCAAAAAGATTCTTATCTTTTACCCTCCAAAGTTAAGATTTTGGTAAAATAGAAATATTTAAATGTACAAATATTGAAATCATCTATTTGGCTTAAGAATGAAAGAGGAAATATGAGCGAAATAAGAACTAAAAAATGATTTATAAGGAAAAGTAAAAGTTTAAATCAGATTAAAATAAAATTTAAAACATGATAAAAGATAGGGATCTATTCCATAAAAGTACAAATTTTGACGATAAGACGAAATGCGCGTGTAGAGTATGTATAAAGTATGGATAAAGACAGCAATAATTAATGCTAGTCAAAATAAAAATCATTTTATTAAAAATTTATTTTATTAAAAGGAAAAGAAAATAAATAAAAAATAAATGTAAATATTGCTACGAGATTGTATAAACGTAAATTTGTATAAATTGCTGAAGGTATATTAAAAAAAGAAAGGTGTGAATGGAAAGCTATAAACAAAAGGATCAAGAGAATAAAAGAATGTGGAAAAATTTAATTATTAAAGATTATTGGAATTCAGGGGAGTTCTCATCGAGACTTTGGTGAAGACACTGCTCTGATAATAAGCAGATATAATCGAGTAGAAAGCAGACATAAGAATCCTTTAAAGTTTAAAAAAAAAACAACAACAGAGAAAAACCAGAAATGTAGTGGAAGGACTCCAATATAGAAATGGATCACTGTATGAACAGGAAATGATTTCTAACATACATGATGCTTCAAGAATGTGTGGCTAAGGATCATCATGATCGCTGGCCGATTCAGACTCACCGTGCTCAAACGGTTCCCGTCACCATGTAACAACTGCCGATGTAGCACCTGCCGGATGGTTCGCTTGCCATGTCCTTGATATCCTAATACAGAGAAGTCACCACAAACCAAGTCCAACCTAAGAGCGACCGTTCCCTGCTAAAGAAGTGGAGGAATTTTACATGGTGGTCAGCAGGACCTTAATTCAGTTCAGAGACTAAAGAAAACCTAGGTAAATTATATATCACACCTTTATAGACATATATGCACATACCTTTAATTTAAACAATGGCCAATTCCTGATATTAGTGATATAGACAATAATTAAACTTTTTTCTAATACATGGAATGATGACTATAAATGTATAATCATTTATAGGATCTTTTTTTTATATATTTACTCGTAGCATTATGTCCAATAATTTGTTTCTATTGTGTGTAAAATATTTCAATTGATATTTTTTTTTTTGTTTATTTGTTATATTAAATATTTCTTATTTATTTGATCTGTTTCGTCTCGTTCTTCGCCATTCCAGACAGTAATATATCCATAGGGGTTTGGGTGATAATTATTACTCCATTTTGAGCACTAAATAACAGGTGAGGCTAGTAGGCAGTATTCTTGATCCCATTTAATTTTATAAATTATCCAAGCACTGTAATTCTTTAAATATTACAGCAGTCGAGAGACAGTTGACCGGGAAAGATAACCTGGGGGCAATATTCGTATAGTCACAGGTTTGGTCAAATTCAGATATAGATTCGTTTATGTTCATATGTTCTCTCTGCTCGCGGTAGTGGAAGGTGGGCGATTTTGAATTTAAGAAATCTGTATTATATATAAATAAAAGGGAAGTTTTGCATTCGATCGTCATGTTTCCATTACAATATATAAAAATGGTAAAACAGGAGCCTATTAAAATTTATATATAAGAAACATTTTTATGTTTATTTACTAAAATATTGTAATGTAAAATATATCAATCCTAAGATTTACATACAACTCGGATATTATAATTAAAAAAAAAAAAAACATTCTATGCCTATTTGCAAAATGTGTATTTGAGTGTGTATGTATAATAAAGTATATTTATATAATTTTTATGTCATTCTAATAATATATGTTTTAAAAAATAGGAATTGGTATTAATTTTAGTGATTAGATAAGATTACTTTTTAAAAATAATCTTATCTATTCATTAATCTATTATGTAAAAAAAATATACTGACTTATTTGTTTTAGACAAATTTTACACTTAAATTGATCTATAGCATTTGAATTTAAAAAAAAAAAAAAAATTGACAGAAGTTGTAGAGGAAAAAAAAAACAAAAACGTAAGCATTAGATTTATGTACAATTCAGTAATTATAATTTAAAATATTTCCCTATTTATTTGCAAAATGTTTGTGCTTATATATATATATAATTTTAATATCTTTATTAATAGTAATTATACCGTGCTTTAAATGCTCATTGGTGAAGTTAAAAATATCAAAATTAAATATCAGGTTTAGCGCTTTCAAGGTCTTTTAACCTCATATTCATAGCCCAAGAGTTAGAAACATTATGGTGCTAATAATGTATGCTAATATATGCAAATTAATCTTCATATGTAAAACAATTTTTAATATATAGAGATTGATCAGCTTGTCCACTTCTTGAAATAGAGAAATGTGTATCTTTTCTATTAATGGTGTGTGGATTATTTTTCTTTTGCAGTCATTTCTTTTAGTATATACGATCTCAGGATTGGAGGGTTCAAACTTGTGACTGGCTGCTTTTTCATGTTCCAAGAATATTGAAGTATTGTTGCCATTATTTTAAGCTCTCTTATATGTGTACATATGCTGAGTAACTCTGTTATTAACAGTGGCTTTTGTTTCTTCATAATATGCGGTGCTGCAGCCTACCTACGGGCATGAGATCTTGTACATCACTTGAGGTATCAAGCTAGGATCAATTTTATCTTTGGAGTTATTGATTAATCTATTTGTGTCTGGGGGTGTGTGGAAACCAACCCTAAATTCTTTTACCAGAGCCACTTTAGGGTTATATGGAGCGTTATTTGTGATTTATTTTCTGTTATGTAGTTAGCAGTTAATCTTTTATGAAATTGTTCAATCTCTTTGATTATTGTTCTATATTTGAAGCCCACACTCATAATCAAGTAGTTTTTTTAACAAATAGATCTCAACACATTATGGTTATCACTGACTTTTAAATTTGTTTGTTTTTTGTTCAAATTTATTTGTAAAAGATAATTATCTCTGAATTATCAGAATTAAATGAGAGAAAAGAGAATTGTTTTTTTTTTTTTAAATAATAAAAAAAAAAATTCAATTAAAATTAAAAAAATAAACCAAAAGTGATGAATCTGTAAAAAACAAAAAACAAACAAACATATATTCTTATAACATTAATTTCAGAATCAGAGAAAGCAATTATTTGATATAAAAAAAAAAAAAAGACAAAAATAGTACATTTATGTATGAAGGACTTAAGGTTCACAGTATTTTTAAAGGCGTTATTTACTTTATAAAATTCATAATTATTGATGTGTTGCCTTTTACATAATTAATGTATTTGTGAAAGAGTTTATTAATTGTATAAAAGATAAGCATATTATTAGTTGTGAAATTTCATAGAGTAAATAACAACTCTATATGTACTAATGATAAAATTTATAAAAAAGGAAATTAATTATAATTCATTCCTATCCAGAATACAGTTATATAAATGTTTATTGACTTTAAAAAGCATCAAATTCAATAATTTGATGTATTTCATCTTTAGCACTTTAAAGTGTATAAAATATGCTTATATATAGTATTCAAGTTTATTCTGATTTATAGTTGGTAATATTGAAAGCTTTGGCCCAAGTAACAATGAGGATCTCCTTAAATCTTATCTTGTGTATTTTGTATCATTATAGTTTAGAATCAAGAAATTGGCTATTATATATAACCTCTAATATCTATTGTAAAAATAAATTTGCTTTCAGACAGATAGATTAATATGCATATTTCTTACAAAAATGACAATTGCATTTGTTTTAATAAAAATATGAGATAGTTCTGTGACTCATTGAAGTTGGATCTAATAATCAGGCTTGTTAATTATTTTCATTGGGAAAAAGTCTTATATTTGAGAAGAGACTAGAAAGACATAATTAGAAATAAAGTTATATTATATTGGAAGGATTAAATAAAAAATAATTATCGAGAAAATAAAGAGTCATGACAAATTGGATTGCTCATATATTTATAGTAAAGAAATTCCATGGATTTAATAGAGAATGATATGCAAAGATAAAGAAAAAAGTAATTGTTGAATGGTGCCAAAGAAGGTAGCAGATAAGAATTTTTAAGGAAGAAAACAAAACATAAATTCCTTGAGATAGTAGCTTCAATAAAAAAAAAAAGAATCTTTCTTTTAACAAATAATTGATTATATATATGTATCATTTTTATTTTTATTCGACTACTGCAAGATGAATTTCTCAGAGAATTGATTCCAATACTTCTAATTAATAACTCCTTTTCTTCTCCATTTTATTTTAGTCATCTTGCCATTTTTAATATCCAGTTTAAGACTAATTATATAACTATTGTCATCTTTTCTAACAAATTTGTTTAACCCAACTGTATTTCAGCCTTTTATGTTTTTAAGGATATTTTCTTATTCACTAATTTATGTGTTTATATTTTTTCATATTTAATTGTATGTGTTATCTGTAGTCTTTGTATTGATTGCTATTCTGTTAATTACAATTCTGTAAACAAGCACTTTTCTCTTCAGGCATTAAGACAGCTTTTCCTATCTTATTATTTCTACTGAAAATATTCCTTTCTAGCTTACTTCTATGATTATTTTTTTGCATTACATTCCTTTCTAGTTTACTTCTATAATTATTTTTTTGCTTACAGTGCTATTTTAATAATTTGACTAAGGTTTACTGTTACAAATTTTTTTAAATTCAAGTTTCTTTTTTTGAAAACCATTGAACATTAGTCTTTTTTAATATTTCTCTATAATATTTTTTTCTTATTTTCAACTGATCATTCTTAATGAAAACTTTGAAGTATTCCATATCGTAATAAACAGCCAGCACCTAATATCCATCAATAAGAGGATATCAAGTTCAAGTACCTACCACAGTTGTACTATCACTCATATATCTAAAATCACCTCTAGATCATGGAGAGCAGAGATTCTTTGCAAAATAACAATTGGCAGAGCAGATAACAATAAACAAAATGCTCGACAAATCTAACAATTAGCAAAACAATATTTATTAACAATTAACAAAGGATACAATTCAAGGGTAGGATTTAAATATTAAAATTATTTCAAACAGAACAGAGATTGCCTATTAATTATCATTTTTAAATAAGTATGTAGTGTATTTGATAGCTGATAGTTTAAATATTACACTTCCCCTAAATTTTACTTCCTGAAGTTTACAAAGATATGACAATTTTTTTAGATGTGCATGCATATATATTTTTAATATTGGCATTAGCAAACATTGAATACTCTAGCAGTCTTTCTTCAATATATATAGTCACACATGCAGGCCATTACAGAGCAAAGCTTATGTGTGGTGCGTTGGATCCAACCATGAAAAGAAACAAATGAAAACAGACAATAAATCGACTTATTAGTAATCTAGGTTAGAAAGCAATAAAATATTTAAAATTATGGGAAGGCAAATCTCTACCCATTGTAAAACATACATGTACACAAACATTTCCAAGTAGGAAATCATGGGAAGAAGGATCACTTTATCCATCTATTAACATACTAATAATCATGAATAATAATAAAATCACAGGGGCCAAAACATATAGTAATAACTTCATATGGTATATAAATATCTAGGATCACTCTATACAATGCACACACACATATATTTCCTTACTTTTAGATGCATATGACACAGAGTAAATAAGAAAATAGCCCACAAATAATTTTTAAAGTTATGCATGCACACATGTAGTCAAGTATATATATATGATTTTAAAAAAAAACCCATCAGGATTATTAATGATTGCCTATAAACTGTAATATATGTATGTATCTTTTTAAAACTTTTTTGTTTTTTTTTAAAAAAAAAACTTTCTTTTCATAGTAACCTGAATTATATTTAACAATTGTGGAAGTGATTTTCTTTCTTTTTAAAACTTTACATGGGGAAAGATTAAACTTAAGGAAACCAACTAGTTTATATTAATAAAACTAAAACTATCAGGCATTCTAATGCATATTAAGAGTTGAAATAGAAACAATAATAATACAAAAAAGTTTATAAAACAGACCACAGTATAAATATAAAATTTAAAACCTTTAATCTTTATATCACTGGCTCACTGGCAATGTCTTAATAAAACAGTTCATAATAAAAGTTTTATCTTCTTTTACTGGTTTTATTGATGTAGCAAGAGTTTGTCCTGGAATTGCTTTTGTCATATTGAGAAATGCATTTAATTGTATGGCATATTTGAAGGTAGTAGTTGGCTATGTTATTGGCGACTCAGCAAGCAATGTTAAATATCCAATGGCCGTAGCTACATACTGGAGAGTGAAGCTCGTTTCCAGTACTTTAGCTGCTCACCATTTTTAACATGGCTACTGGTAGAAGTTTTAGATACCATATATTAAATAGGCATCACTAATAAAAGCAGAATCACAGCAGAATAGAATGTAGACTGCATAACAGAATAGAAAGATTGGAACAGAATTCATTAGAATGAAATATAATTTTTGACTGATTTTTTTTATAGCACTAAATTTAATTGATTAGCCCACTCATTTTTCAATAATTTTTAATTAGCCAAGCCAATGATTACATTTTTAACTTCGATAAGCCAGTAATTATTTACTTTAATAGATTTACCCAATTTTTAATTAGATCATTTTGGAAGTTTACAGATAACAATATTAAAATCAGGATCAGAACTTAATAATTGATTTTCTTAAAAGTTTTTAATTAATAAAAATGAACTAATTACTGATTGATAAAAAGTTTTATAGATTAAGTATTGTTCCTGTAATATAAATTATTTTACAGATTGATAATAGTTTTAGTTGTAAGGTACTTTTTTTTTACAATTAATAATAACCTTGACCAACATAATAAATGGAAACCTATTGTTGTGTGCATGTATATCATATAAGCATATATATAAAACAAAACTTAACCTTCCTGTATTCTGACAAATTTTTTTGTTCTCGCTTACTTTAAGTTTTCAACTTTCACTTTAATATTAAACCTTTGTTATTTATCAGAATGCAATATATTTGATCTCATTTTATAGATATTTTTGTTTAAAAATTAAATGAATTTTAAAAAATCACATTTGATTTTCAGAATTACTTAAAAAATTAGATTTTAATCAAAACAAAGCGCTGTTACATCATCAAATTTCAGGTGGAGCAGATTCCATTTGCAAAATGAATGAAATCTTCTTTGTTTGATGTTTGTTTTAAAAATTTAAATGAATTATTTTTAATATCTAATAAATCTATCAATTTATGCTTTAAAAGTTTAAATTTTTTTCATAATTTTTACAATATTGCTAAATGTTATAACAGACTGTTTAGGGGTGACATTTGTAGACAGTTGTATTTCCTGCAACCATACTGTCTATAGTAACATTACTCAGAACGATATATTTTATATTTAAAAATAAAACATTTCTATATATTTTTGATTTCCAAAAATTACACAAGTACTATAAATAATCATAAACTTTAAAAAAAAATTAAGTTTTTAGGCCATGGTAATATTTTCTCGTAGTCTCACAAAGTTCGGATTGCCAAGTATTCAATGGGACCCATCATGGAGTTTAAGAAACATTGAAATTACCACTTATTTGATTCTCCTGTGAATATTTTTGAAATTAAAATATTAGAAAAAAAAAATGTATGTTAATTTTAAAGCTGTAAAAAAAAAAATGTTAGTAAAATTTCTCATTAGAGGTGAAAAATGCAAATTAAATTTCTTGATTTCCAGCCCAATAAATGTAATGAAAAACAGATAAGTCAAAAGCTGAAATTAAGCTTATGTATAAGTTAGATATTGAGATAGTAAAGATCTATCTCAGTATATTTGTAAGGATCACATGATTACTATTTCTTTTCCTTGCACAAGCTATTGAGGAGAGTTGCTACTATTTGTAAGGATTTTATTATGCAGTGATTAGGAATATCTTTTTTTTTAAATCACTATTTTTATCCATTATTATTTTCACAATGATAAAAATTCTTTATTGAACTGCCTCATAAATTTTTAACCATTATTAGTCTCTATAGGATGAAGATTTCACAAAATTTAATGTAGTTTTTTTCATCTATAGGTTCTTTTCTTCTCATGACTTAGACAGTCTTCCATATTTTTAATCATCCATTTATACACTTTCTTTTTCTAGATCTTATACAATCTTTAGGAGTTCAGTTTAAAATTTTATTTGTCCATCTATTATCATTTTTTGAAATGACATATTCAACCAAAATATTTTAGCCTTTTAATTCTTTCAATGGGATATCTATTTGATCTGTCACTCATGTTTATACCTTTGATTCTTTATTATTATTATTCCAATATGCATCTCTCCATTATTTACTATGTGGTGTTTGGTCTCATCTATTAAGTGTTTTAAGTATCAATTTTTATTTTGTCTTTTTTGAAAAACCATTAAACATTATTTAGTCTTTTTAACATTTATTTACCTATTTTCTTGTTTTCATTTAATAATTTTTGTAAACTTTCCTGAAGCTCTGAAGCATTTGTGAAAAAAAAAAAAATCATATCATTTACACAATCTAGATGATTTAAGCAATCTCAATTAATTATTTTCTTTAGCTTCCCATCTTAATAATATATTTTCTTTAAAAATTTTTGAAAAAATGGAGTCACTCTGCCTTCACTTTCATCAATATTAATCTGCTTAGTGTCACCATACAATCTCATTATATTATTGCTGTTGTATTTTGATAAACCTTCAGAATTTGAGAGTATCCTGGATCTTTGCTTTGTTATTCCATAATTTTAATTATAATTAGCAGAAAATCAAATACACTTTTATAATCTATAAATCCAGTGCAAAGTGGCAGCTTATATTTAATGATTCTCTTACTATTTGGATATGATCTACTATGCTACAACTATTTTTAAATTCAGCTTGGTCTTTTACTTGATTTGAGTTTTACGTTCTAGCTATTTAACTGATTTGTAATGATTTCATAAATTTTTATATAGAGCTGATAGAAAAGTTAATATCTTTTTTTACATTTTAATATATATATATATATGATTTTATATATATAGTAAATTTTATACTTAATTTGTTCAGCTATAATTTAAATGTTATAAAGTAGTGTACATGATATATGTAAACATAAATTAATAAAAATAGAGACAACTTATCATATACATGAAACTTCAAAATATATATGAATAAAAGTTTTACACTATATTTTATGAATGATAATTACAGTAGTATTGAGTACAATTTTTTGAATAAATTCAATATTATCTTTATGATGTACATATGTAGGTTCTGATATTATTCTAGTAATTGTTGGTCATTGATTTGCTGAATGTAGATATGACACATTTTTCATTTATAGTACACTAAGTAAATAATTAAGACTATTTCATTAATTTTGGAATGGAAATTTTGAAGAGGATTTCATTGGTTGAAGAAGATTTTAGGCTATAGTTGATCATAAATTTTACCTGTGAATAAGAGTAGCTACAGTAATTATAAAAATTTACAATGTGGCAGTGTTGTATCTTGAAAAAATGTAAAGCCATTTGCTTTATTTGTACATCAAATAACAAAAACTCTATGAAGTAGGAAATATTCGGCAATCATCTGCAATACCTGCCAAGATTTGGGACTTGTCATATATAAAGAAAAGAGAGATAAATACCTTCTATTTATTCAGCAATTGATTCACTTTAATTATTTATCTGCCATTAGAGTAGTTTATGTAATTAGATTATATGCACTTTGTATATTTTTTTGGCTTTACCATTTTTCATTAGAATAAAGTACACTTTTTTATTGTTTAAAATTACCATCTAATTTTGTTTGTGCTAAAGAACATTAAATATATACATTGATATAAATAAGGAATATGTGTTTTGGGTAATAATTGTTTATATTTAGTGTAAATATGATTTTTAATTGCTACAGAAGTTACAAAATTAGATGAGCATTGATTTAATACAAGCATTTTGAAAGAATTTTTGTATGTGACTGTTTGAAAGTCATACTTGATTGAAACTGTGTTGTGTTATACATGCATCTGTGGCTAAGTTTTGGATGCAAATACAAGTACACTATTTTTCTAGTTGATGGCATGATATCCAAGACTAGTTATCAATAAATTTACATCTTTTATATTGATTTAATTTTTAAAAACTATTCTCTGCTAAGGAGACAATATAAAATATATTGTAAATTTAATCTATTGCATATAGTCTAAGTAAAAAAAAAAGGTCTTTAAATAGTCACTGTAAGGTAAAGGCCTCTTCAATTGTTTTTTAATAGAAAAATAATTGAAGAAGGCAGTATTACAATTGCCAAGTAATGAGGGTTAATTATTCATCATTGTTTTACTCTTTAGGCAAAAATAACTAGATACCATTAGACTAATATGAAATGGTTACCTGAATTGTTATGGGCCAATTAATTGAAAGAAAAATCCCAAACTTGTTGAAAAGGTTTTCAATTTAAAGATTACTCAGCAAATGTTTGTGAATGTAAAAACACATAAGCTTAATGCTCCTTTAAGATTAATGATGGATTTTACAAGGGCATATTATCAAAAGCTTGCAAAAATTTTAGTTAAGTGGATTTTAGATTTTGTTGCGTTTGGAAAATATACATTAAAATCATCATTTGATTGTGTTACTATACTCGATAAGACAGCTATAATTAAGGGGTATGAGTTTATTTCATTGGATGTGATGGAATTATATGGATCAGTGGATAGATCTGAATCTATTACAATTTTGAGAGATAAATTGTGTGCTAAAGAAATGCCACAGGATAAAATTATCTTTCATTATAGATATTTTAATTTGGATAAGCAATGATATTGTTGCAGCACATGGTAGTAACATATAGAATGGAAAAAGGATGGCCAATGGGTTTGGCTGTAAGTGGATTATTAAGTAGTTTGTTTGTAGATAATATAGAACAGTGAATTGTGCATCCCATATTAGTAAGAAATGAGAACACATTATATTGTAGATATGTGGATGATGTTTTGATATATGGGCTACCAGACATTATAAAGCAAATTTTTGATAGTTTGCAGAACCAGGATGGTTTAGTTTGGACAATAGAAAGAGAAGACAATTCTAGTATTAAATACCTAGATTTGCAAATATCAAGGGTAGATGATAAATAAGTATATAAAATGGTTGTAAAACATATAGATAATAGAGGTTACATTCATCCAACATCTAATGTCCTTTTAGTACACAAATTAGCTGGTTTTAGAGTTTTTTTAACAAGTAATCAACGACTGTGTTCAAATGAAATGTTTACGAAAGATAATATAAAATGTTATATGCAAGATTTAATACAAGTGGGTTATAATAAACAAATGCTATTATCTATTGTATTGAAGCATTATAAACAATGTCATAATAGTGACCATATAAATATGAATAATAAACCATGGATGTTATTAGCTTTTATTCCCAATATTAATAAAAATATAAAAAAAGTTTTAAGTCAAGATTTTCGATTAGCATGGAGAACTCCACCTAACCTTAATAGATTAATAAATAATTCTAAGGAAATAATAAATAAGGATAAAAGCAGTGTTGTATACTCTATTAGATGCCCACAAATAAATTGTTGGAGAAACCAAAACAAATATTAAATATCACCTTCAACAACATAAATATACATACAATAGAGCAAGAGAAGATGATACAGTTTATTCAGCTTTTTATGTTCACCAAAATAATACAGGCCATATATGTAGTCCAAAGGATTTTACAATATTAATGCACGAAACAAATGATAAAAAATACAAAATTCATCTTGTGCTATGAATTCGAAATTAACCAGCTTTCCGATTAGTTGTTCCTGGCCAATACAATGAAAAGAAAATAGAATTTTTTACACTGCCTTGATAAGGACTCGTAAGAGTTGAAAGTGCTTGGAAATAGTATTTAGTTATTATTTTATTTATTTATTTTAAAGATACTCTGTATTAACAATTGACATGAATTGTTATTTTATATTAGATTTCTATTGCTAATTGAAAGTGAGATAGGTAGAGACATATGTATATCGTCCAATTATTGTCATCATCATCATCATTATTTTCAACCATTATCAATCCATTACTAGATAAAAGTCACTGCAAATTAATCATATTTCTTCCACGTCCACCACAACACATCAGTAAACATTTTTTTTCATCCATTCATCTTATATATGGTCTCTTTTTAGGTTTTTACAATTTCTTGGGACCTAATCTAAAACTTTAATAGTCCATCTATTATCATCTCTAGTAGAAAAATATCCAGTCTAGATCCACTTCAATCTCTTAATTCTTTCAGTCATATCTGTTTTTCTCTCATCCATATGTTTCTTCCTACTTCATTGATTAATCTGAAGGCTCTAATATATCTCTTCTGTTAAATGTCCAAGTTTCAGTTCCTTAAGAAAGAATTAGTAAAATATATTTATGAAAAAATTTTCTTTTCAAATATATAAATTTATTTCCTTTTAATATTAAGTTATTTTTCCCAAAAGCAATCCATCCAAATTTAATTCTATGATTAATTTCATTCATTATGTTTTTATTTGTATTAATAATCTGACCAAGATATTTGTAGTTGTTAACTTCTAATTCACAATCATCAATCTTTATTTTCTTTTGAGAAAATTGCTTGAACATTATTTTAGTTTTTTTAATCTTCATCTAATAACTCTTGCAACATTTCCTGAAGTGCAAGCACAGCTTCTCAAAATCTAAATGACCTGAATAATTTCTATTTATTTTTATTCCCTAAGCTTCTTATTTTAATCTGCAAAATGCTTATTGTAAAATTGCTGTAAAAAGTTTTGGTGACATAGAATCAACCTGTACACCCTTTTCAATGTTAATCTTTTTAGTATTATCATTTAATCTAATTGTTGCTGTTGAATTTTGATAAATATTCTTCAGAATATGACATTATTCTGGATCTATATCTTGATTCAATATTTTAATCACCATAGAAATGCTATACAAATCCAAAGCCTAATGCCAACTTAGTCGCAATACTTGAATGTGATCCACTGTGCTAAAACCTATTTTAAATCCATCTTGTTCCTTTGGTTGGTTAAAATTCAATGTTGACTGTAGATGAGTTGTATTTATCTTTGCAAAGATTTTATATAGAACTGATAGAAGATTGATAGATTAGTAATTTCAAATATCTTCTTTATCATTTTTCTTTCCAATCATCTGGTACATCTTAGTCATTTTGATGTTTGGTATATAATTTTTTTTACCCACTTTCTTTAAAATATCAATAATAATTTCTCTATTTTCTGGAGCTTTTCCTTTCTTCATAGATTTAATTGCCTATCTCACTTTATTTAAGAGGCTTGGCAAATCAAAGATGTAATAACTTTGGGGGATACTTTGTCCTTTATTTCTATATAATTCTTTATAGAATTCTTCCATATGTTTTATGATATCATCTCTCATTTGATAATGATTTCATCTTTTTTTATTATTGCAGAAATAACTTTCCTTCCAATAACAAGATGTTTTACATTTTTGAAGCTTATTTTCTTCTATAGCTTTCCTTCTAATTCACAATTATATTTTTAAATGTCATTGTTGATTTTTGATTCTTAACGGATCATTTAAAAAAAAATTTCACATTTCTTCTTTTCTTCATATATGGATTTATCTCAGTAGAAAATTCACTGGTAAATTGCTGCTTTATTGTAGCAGATATCTTTCTTGCTGTTCTTAATAGAGTATTAGTTATCTTATTGATTTTAGGACCTCTGAATCATTTTCAAAGTCTGTTAATATTTTTAAATGATTTGCAAATTCTAACTTAAATTCATTGAAATATTTCTGAAGATTAAAAATGTTAACTGTTAATATTGTCTTTCTTAATAATTTCTGAATGTTAGGTATATTAATTTTTAATACTGTTTTTCTTAATAGTTTTTGTCTCTTTAGTTTTGCATTAACACATATTTTACATCTCAATAATTGATTATCACTTTCTGTTTTGAATGTATTAAGAACATTACAATCTTGAAATATATATTTTCTAATAATCAAAAAAACTATCTAATTCTGCAATAAGTTCATTTGGATGCTTCTCTGTCCATTTCTGTTTAGCATTTTTCTCAAAGAAAGAATTCATAATATTTAGTTTTTTTATTTTTCTGTAAACTCCAAAAGTCTATGTCTTCTTTCATTTCTATCACCACATCCAGATTAACCCACAACAATTTCATCTTTTACTTATTTATCAATTTTTCATTAAAGTCTTTCATGCCAATTTTAAAATATCATTTGGTCTGATCATAAACATTTTGTATATTCAGATAAAAGTCCTACATTTAATGAGAACTTGTTGGGACATAAAACTTAATTATTCACATTTCATATCTTACATTTTGCCACTTTGTTTGATATACCATCAAGCTTTACAACGTTATCTGTCTACTTTCATTTGTAATAAATTGCATTCTTATGCTTCCAATATTTGTGCTTTGGAATAAAATATATGTCCACTTTTTAAATGAATTGTCCATTCACTTTTCTTCTATTTTCACAAAGTCCAATATTGCCCATTCAATATTAGGTATTTCTTGAAATTTGTGCAATCTTCCTTCACTTGAAAATGATCTGTGTCTCCAATCAGGGGTTCTTAATATACCCTGCTGTAAGATGCCAACCACTGCTTTAGCTGGCAAACTTTACAGCCTCCTGGTAAATAATTGCCAAAATTTAGTTTTGGTTATCATGATTATAAATATCTATTTAAAAAAAGATACTTAATTGATATTTTAGTTAATAACTACCACACAATTGAAAAGAAAGACCATGGTGTTTCTTGATCTTAAACTCCGAGGTAAATAGCCAATAAACTCACCATGCTGGCTTATGTATATTAATGAGCAGTTCATTCATGTTCATGTCTTGTTTGAATAATCATGTAATAATAGCTGTGATGACAAGTAAATGTAGAGTGGACATTAGGACTTTATTTGTTTCTGTTATGTTGTAGTATGATTAATATTAAGAAAAAATTACGTTTGAAACTGTGTGTACTCCAGAAGTTAAAAGTGTTAAATAATTACATGTGAAAGTAAATGAGTTGATTTAATAAAAAGGAAAATTAGAAATTACAAATGGTTTTTCAGATAGATATTTTATAAAAAGCAAGGTGTAAAACAAGATGGAAGATCTGAATAAATAATTAATTAAATGAAGGATTAAAAATGTAAAGAACAATTTAATTAATTAGTTCAGAAATAAGCCCAGAATAATTTGGTGATTAAAATTAATAAGGAATAAACAATAGAACAAAGAGTAGATATAATCTAGCAGAAAAAGGACAGATTAGTGTCAGTCCTGATTTTCTGAGAGACTTAAGTGTAGCACGAATTCAGAACAAGACCAACGATGGGAAAAGAACCAGATATTCGGGTCTGAAGGTACCAAAGACCGACCTAGGGTAATTATACAAATTATACCTGTCTTATTATTATTTTTGTAAGCCTTACAGGCGCTAGTAGAACTAATGATAATTCTGTTTATAAATTATTGTTATTTTTCATACTAATAAAATCTTGTATCTGTAAGTGGGATATCTTAATTTTGTGCAAGAGAGTAATAGTTACTTGAATTAGGTGTATCTGGTTGTTTCTCGTAAGTAACATTAAATCAAATGCATCACAGTTTCCTTTAAGATCTCAAAGAGGAATTAAAGAATATGCTTTCATCCAACAGAAAACTGCTTTCTGCAGCCTCAGCTACCATAAATAAATAAAAATAATCACATTGTCATCTGCATGGTAAGTTAAATATTTGAGCACCAAAACGAGAGATTGGATATAATAGTATCTTTGACCACATTGAGATTATTTTTTTCATTTTTTTTTTTTTGACATTCAATTTAAAAATCTTTAGCTTTTGAATATGCCTTTCTTATTTTTGTGATCAAAGATTAGAAAAGTAGATATTTGACCAATAGGTTCGTCAAAATTAAATATTGCAAGAATTAAAAAATCATTAAAGATGCATTATAAGGAGTTCAAGAAAATAGATTAAAAAAATTTAAAAAGCTTGCTAAAAAAATAAATAAATAAATCACTTTAGTAATTGTATTATTTTCTTTTTTCAATAAATAATCTGTTTATTTACTCCTTTCAATACATTTATTGTGTTTAACATTGCTCTGTCAACATTTCCATTCTCTTTCAAATCCATTCTCCAAAACAGGAGTTAGCAAATTTCGGCTAGACTCTTTGATCCTAGTCTCATGGTTCTTTTTATTATGATAAACAAAAATATTTTTTTATTTCCTCTGGTAATTTGTAAATAAATATTTTGATGACTCTAGGAGAGGAGAAATGAACATTACAATATTTCTTGAATTCAACCTTATTATAGAATAGTAATTATTGTATATGGTGAATATTTAAATATTAAAAATTTACTGAATAAATTAAACTGTCAAAATATTTTTTGTTTTTCTTTATTTATTTTTAAGATAATTTTTATTTTGTTAGGATGTATACTGATTCTATTATGTTCTGTTACTAAAATAAATGTTCAAATATATCTACAGCCATTCAGAAATTCGTATTTTTCATGAACATATTTTTCACTTATTTCATTGGAGCGCTTTAATGGGGGGGGGGGGGTAATCAAAGTAATTCTTGCAGTCCCCTACCCTGATGTAGCAGAATCTCCAATACCCCCCCTCCCCAAGAAAAAAAAACCAACCACATTATCAAATTTCTATTAAATTTAGAAACATAATTCCAAACAAATATGTTACAATGTTTTTTTCTTAATTTTAATTCAAGGGTCGCAGAGTAATTTACAAGTTGCAAATGCTCAGAGCTTTTTTTGCCCTTATTACTGTATTTTCTGTATTAAGTTATCCACGCTATAACTTTTTTTAACAGCTTGTATAACTTTCTGTAGAATGTCCGTTCTTTAAACTTATATTCATTTCGCCTATTTTTTATTGCTTTATTTGCATTTTTATTAGGAATTGTACTAAAATTGAAGGATTAAGCTTTTAAACCCAATTTACCGCGCACTGTTATCACCTATATATTCAAAGTTATTCAAGTTTAATATTGCACACGCATTTTATAAGCATCTTGTATATGTAAAAGATTTTGCAGTACCCGGGAACATTGTTTGGGAAGTGATGGAGGTTGTTGGGACGTAATTTGAACATGAAATTGAGACATTAACATAATAGTTAGTTGTTATTATTTTCAGACATCCTAAATGTTTGTTATTGGTATATGTTAAGTTTTTAAAAATCTTTTGTAGAATGATTATTTTCGTATTGGCAGATCGCCAGTGTTAGTATTTTTTTTAAAAAAATGTTTCTTAGTAACAACGTTAAATTATAAAAGCAGGAAATAAATTACGAATTTGTTAGTTAAATCAGAACTGATTTTTGTTGTTGCCTAGCTGTTACTCATCCTTAATCAATAATAAAAATTTTAACTTTATTTTTTATTCAGAGTTTGTAAAGAAGTATTTGATAGCTTTAGTTATTAAAACACCACACTAAAGCATAATTTAACAATTTATAACTAATAATATTTATTTACCATTTATAAATACCCATCTTATTTGATATGTTTGAGCACTGTTTACTATATATAATTGGGTTTTGAAATAAGGCACTTTTCTTTTTCATTACAATTAAAAAGAATTCAAAATAGTTATATATATTATTGGAAGAACTTCCAAAAATAGTGTGAGGTTATTGTTTTAGTTTGTCATTACTTGGAGTTCAAATCTGGGTTAGAATTAAGCTTTTTTCAAGAAGTTCCAAATATGCTCAGGAATTTAGAATTTTTATTGAGTAGCCAGTTCAGCAATGGGTTCATTATTGTCTGGAGTGATTCTGACATAGTAAATTTCTGATATGGATGGATGCTAAATCCTTGATTTTTTTTTAAAAATACCATTTAATGTATCCCATCAATAATTTGATCACATGAGTTGTATCCAAATTTCAGAATAAAATTTTCTATATTTTTATATATATATAAAAAAAGGACAAAACTATTATTTCATGAAAGTTTTTACTAAAAACCAAAAATTATCACAATTTTCATTAGAAGATACAAAATACTTTTTAAATTTTTTGCAATATTATAAGAATGCCTCTCTTTACCAATTGATGTGGATGGAAGGAAAGTTTGTATGATTTGAAGTTTACAGTCATACCAGTGATTTCTTAACTCTCAGTAGGTCTTCCAAATCGGGCAGATCTCAGTATGAAATTTAGACAAAATATGTTCATCTATAACTCATGTACAGATGGAAAGTACTTTATCTACACTATTATTTATTATAAGATTCATTTTATAAGAAATAGGGATATAAGAGATTCCAAGGTAGAAAAAAATAGCAACTGATTTTGGAGAAGTGGTATCAGTCATAAAATTTTTACAAAAAAAATTTAAGGAAAAAAAAATTCATTAGATTAAAATTAAACATAATGGGAGAATGTTGAGGAAAAGTGAATTGAATAAGACAATTCATCATCATTAGTTACTTTTCTTACAGTTTTAATAATACATGTTATCTTAATATTGATTTCATTCAAATCTAAACCATCTTTAAAGTTTTATAATATTGTAAAATAATTTGCAAATTTTAATTTAAATTCATTGGAATAATTTTGAATATTAGAATATCAATTGTTAATAGTTTTATATATTATAATGCTAAAATGGAGCTCTCAATCTAGAGACATTTAGCATTGTTGGAATATTTACAGTTTTTTATTTTATTTTATTAAAGAATAAAATATTAGTACAATAAGATTAAGGAATATTTTATTTAAAATCCTTAAATATTTATGTTATGTTAATCAAAAAAATGTGTGGGAATGTTGATTATGATCACAAACACAAAATATTTTATTTTAATTGGATTATTTAGTATTGTCATTTGTTAAAAATTTTGTTGGTATAATTAGATAAGAGAAAGGAATTTTTGTTAATAGAATCATATAAATTCTAATGCTAATCTATAAATTGAAGAATGTATATTTATAAAATAAAATGTGAATGTTAATTTTTTTTATAGATAACAAAACTTTGAATAGATGTAATTATAGAGAAGGGAGTGGTGAAATAAATTTAAACTATGTAATAATTATTTTTAAAAAAGAAAAGGATTTGGTGGTAATTAGTTTAGCTAAGAATAAAGATTGAAGAATATTTTAATTGATTAAAATATTAGATGATAAGTTCAACCAATATATTTGACTGGAAATAGTTGATTCCTAATTAAGTTATGGTGAAGAGAATATACACTGATAATTTTAATAAAAATTGTTCATTAAGTTGAACTGCAGTTGTTTTACAAAATTTGAAGTAATGGGCTAAATTTAACATATGCCCACTTAAAGCCTCAAGCCATGTAGAGCAGTCTTGTCAAACCAGTGAAAGTAATGCCCTAGTTTAAACATGAAATGAGATCCAAGAAGCTGCCTTAAAATTATCATTTATCTGGGATTTAAATCTGTTGCCATCCTCAATTAAATATCTACTTATAAGAAATATGATTTAGTGATTAACCTTACTAAAAATTTACTTTTCATTTATTTAGTCATTTATGTTTTTGAAAATTGTTATTTAAAAGACTTGATCTGTCTATAATATCAGTATTTCAATGCATACATATGGGAAGTCTATATTCAACTGAGAGAAGATTTTATTTGGAAAAAAAAACTATTAAGTAAATATTAAGTACTGCTTCTGCTTTGGAATACTTGAACAGTTAAGTGGATTAAATGATCTTGGAGTAAAGAAATTCCCTTATTTTAAAATAAAAGAGTGTCATACGTGACATTAAAGAAGTATCCGGTAAAATTTAATTTATTTTCCAGAAAAGACCTAATAATAAGTAAGAAAGTTGTATTAGTTATATATTTTTTATGCTATTAACTTTCAATTATATTATGTAATTGTCATGAGTAACATTATTATTAGTATAGAATATTTGTTAAAGATTTATTGTAAACTTGCAAAATATTTGTAAATATATATGTGTGCCAATTATCATCATGTTTTTTTATATACCTGTTGTATGTTGTGTTTTTTTTTATTAAATGATTAATGAGTAAAATTATATAAATTTATCACATGCCATTTTGATCTTGTTGGGCAGTTCATTTCTAACTTAAGAGAAATAAGTTCTCCAACTGAGTATATAGATGGAATGTAACTGGATTATTTTGAATTACTGTTCATATATTGCATTATTTTCCTTTGGAGAGTGGCATCTTCATCTATAATGGATCTATTTAATTATTTATTCATTCCAAATGGATAAAATAAAAAATTTTGTATTTATATGAATAATAAATTCAAGAGCTTTTTCTGAATTTTGACACTAGTAATATGAGGCTCAATAGAAATAAAGCCCAGAGACAATTGTCAAACTAGAATTGTTAATATAAAAAAAGGGGTGCAATAAATAGTTAGTAGAATTTGATAGAGATTGATACAGATAAAGTAATAAGGCAAAGATAAAGAAATGGAATATAAAGTATAATGGCTATAAGTAAAAGAATTTAAACTCAGTAGAGAAATAGTTTGAGGTGATTTAAATGACTGCTAGTTCTGCATGGAAATATTAAAGATTTGGAATGTTGAATTAGGATAAATAGATGTTAACGAGATTGGCATTTAAAAAGAAAATGGAAAATCAAGTAAATTATCCAGAAGTGATACCAAGTTACTTGCCTGAAAGAGCATGCTAAATCATCCATGATAGAGATAATACAACAAATATTGAAAAGGAGTTTAAGGAATGGAAAAAGAAACAATGAAAAATTTAAACAAAGTCAACAGAAGTTAGAAAATATGCTTCAAAGGTATGATGAAAAGATTTTAAAAAATAAACAAACCCATTTCAGGGGAGAGAAGATATCCAAGTGCATGAAGAAGTGCAAACTGAAAATCAAGAGAGACTGTTAAAGTGAATTAATGGAAGATATGGATAATGTTACAGACAGCTGCTACAGATAAAGATGAAGGCATAAAGGAAAAAGAAATGAATAAATACTTTAATAATTTTAACGTTAATACAAACATTATAAGTATTTATGCATATAACATTAGACATAATGTAAGGGGTGTGGATAATGAATTCCGTAGTCAGCTTATTGAAGAGAAGGATAGGTTGAAAATTCAAGCTAGATGTATTATTAATTGTAGAGCATGCGAAATGAAAGTAAAAGATTTGAGATCAAAAGAAAGATAAAAATTATACAATCTGAGAGTAATATAAGTTTAAGGAAAGTGAGCATACCTTATGAATTATTTAACAAATTATTTATTCTAGATATTAATATTAGGATAGTAAAAGAAAGTAAAGGGGTTAGAAGGTGGAATACAGACCATTCACTTGGATTCAAATATTTAAGAGTGTTTAAATAATAGTTAGAAAATTTTTCAGGTTATCTCAAGTGATACCTGTACCATTGAAAAAATATTTAGAAAGAGAAAAATTTAATTATTAGTTATGATGAACTAAGTATATGAAAAAATAACTGATTTTGGAAATGTGAATTATATTTTAAAATTAAATTTGATTTTGGGAGTAAAAAGTGTAAAATTTTAAAGCACTCAAAGAATTAGAGTGATAGTTAGCCCTTACTACAGAAATAAAATATTTGAGTTTTATGTTATAAATTAATATAACATGTTAAATCATTGAATTTAAAAAAATAAGAATAATATTGTAGAAAATGAGTGAAGCTTTTGACTGCATGAATTTGTCTAGTTTTGCTTTCAGTACTGATAATGGATGGTAGATTTTATCATTGGAATGTTGGTGCAATGTAGTTCATATAATTTCCTGGAGTGTTTCTACCTCAACACTAACGTAATCCATTTTCAAATGTTCTTGTTATTTATCATGGACAGTTAATATAGTCCTGCCATGAACTCCATGCCTTTAAGTCTCAGAGAAAATGAGAAAACCCCATATATTTTGAAGTTGTTGACATGCCTTTAAGTCTCGAGAAAATTAGCAAGGCTTTATAGGAAAAAATAGTGTTTATTTAAATAGTTTGGGTTTTTTTTTTGTTATGTTTAAGTTGAGATAGCTCTCCTGGTATTCATAATACATTGTATGCTTATTGATCAGTGGTTGGATTCTTTATCTACCTCAGTGCTGCAAGCTGATGGTCATTTTCTTGACAGTTAAATACCAATTTAGTTTCCAGAAAGTAGATATACAAATTAACTTTAGTTGTTTAGGAAGAGCAATAGCTTTTTAAGGGGTAGATAGGTTAGCAGTGGAGTAACCCTGAAATCATCTTATTACTCAAGTGACTTTATAAATGACACTGATGTTAGTAGGGAGGATATATGGTTTATAATATCCACATAGATTAACTTGGCATGGTGCTAATATTAGAATCCAATAGATGTTAGAAAGAAAAAATAGAAATAGATATTTTATTGTTTTTTCCCTTTTGGAGGGGAGGGTATTATAATGCTAGAATGGAGTTCTCAATCTAGAGACAGTCTGCATTGTAATGTTTACAGTTTTTTGTTTCTATTTTATTAAAAAAAAAAATATTAGTACAATAAAATTTGAATCTATAAAAACATAACAGTCTTGCAAATATATATTTTCTGTTAGTCAAAATGTAATCGAACTTCATTTCATTTGGATGCTTCCATTTTCATTTAGGATTTAAAAAAAAAAAAAGAGAATCATAATATACTATTTTTATGGGAGCTTGTATTTATCATCTTAACTTAATTTATCCATAGCACTTTTATCTTTTAATTATCTACCAATCCTGTCATTAAAGTCTCCCATGACAATTTTCAAATGTAATTTGGTTTAATCAAAAGCATTTTGTACCGCTATATAAAAATCCTCTATTTTTCTATCACAACAAAAACTTGTTGGGCTTAAACTTGAATTATCTGCATTTACTATTTTTCGTTAATTTGAAAAACTAATCTTGCCACCTTGTCAAATATATCATAAATTTCTACAATATTATTCTACCATTTTTTCTTTACAATGAATTCCATTCTATTTATGTTTCCAATAGTTGTGTGTTTGCAATAAAGTACATGCCAATTTTTAAATCAATTATCTTTTTACTTTTTGCCTAACTTCACAATGTCCAACAATATTTATTTAATATTAAATGGTTTTTTCAATGCATACTATAACAGTCAGAAAACGTGTGACTCGTAAACATAGTGCAGAATTCGACCATCACACAGAACAGCAGCACCATCGAGGTAGCAAAGCCACCCATGGTACTGAGTTCGAACATAGTTTATCGGTTCCACAATACAATCCACGAAACAATGCATCTGATGCAACATTAGTAAATATTTCTTTAGGTACGGTGGTCAGGGATATGCAAGAGATTCATGATTTTATTTTCGAGTTAGCCAATAATCAAAGTAATATTAATTAAACATTCATATTTACATAATCGAGGAAATATTATATAAAATGGGTATCGAATAAATGAAACATAACTGCAGACGTATAGTTTAAAATTATTTATTAACACATTTTAATAAGATCATTTACTAACAATATTTTATGGATTAAAAGCTTCAGTAGCGGGATTTGTGACATGATTATATTTTAAAGAATACATTTATTTATTTGTTTACAAAAGGAATTCATTTTGTTTTTTTTTTTTTTTTTTTTTTTTTTTGGTTTTTTTTTTTTTTTTTTTTTTTTTTTTTTTTTTTTTTTAAGGGAAGTTTTTTTTTTTTTTTTTTTTAATTTTTTTAAAAAAGTAATAAAAAAAAAAAAAAATAAAATTTAAAAATAAAAAAAAAAAATTATTATTTTTCTTCTTTTTTTTTCTTTAATTTAATTTGAAAGATGGGGTGTGTTATTAATTAATATATATTTTTAAATTTTATATTCCCCAACACAATACAAAAAGAGTAAATATGTGTGGGGGAGAAACCCCAGAAAGAGAGGAAAGAGAAAAAGGTGAAACTTAAGATTGAAAAACAAATCTTACTGTTTCAATACAATCTTCTATTTAAAAGTCATCTGAAGTTATATATACTTAAATAAAAGATCATCTTTGAATGACAGCCTATTGGGATCCTTAGCACCTTTTGTCCCCAGCACTGACCACTGCTTGTCTAGTAACTTTACAGATCTCTGGGAATAAAGACTATAATTTAGTTTTATCTATCATGATTGTAAATATCCATAAAAAAAAATTTCATTCACACAGGAAACTGAGAAGAAATACCATGGTGTTTCTTGATCTTAAACTCATAAGTAAAAAGCCAATAAACTTACCATGCTGGCTAATGTGTGTTGTTGAGCAGCTCATTCATATTCATTTTCTATAAGAATAAGTGATAACATCTGCAATGACAAGAACATATGGAGTGGATATTAGGAAATTTGTCCCGCTTGAGTCTTTTAAGGTCTAAAGGGATCTATTTTCAATTAGCAGCAAGCTTCTCTTTGCATCCAATTACTTTGAGTTTTTAAGGGGTTTTTAAAAAGAATTTTAATATATGTTCTTTGTTTAAGTTATATTCAGACATTAAATTAATGTAATATTTGTAAGCTAGTTGAGATATTATGATAATATAATTAAGACACTTATCACTTAATGCTTATTTTAGCATTTTATATTTGGAAAGACCAAGAAACTTTGAAGATTTCTGATGTTTAGAATTAATAAATAGGGCCACCATGTATGCATGTGCAGGGCATAAAGGCACTTTATCACGGGGGTGCCAAGATAATAAAATTTATATGTAAATGAAAATGTTTACATTTTTGAATCACTTTATTGTTAGAAATACTTTTTAAGTGTAAATATTTTTTATTTAAATATGAGAGAAATACTTCTTTACTTAAACTTATTGTGATAGTTGCCTGAGCCTTGAAATATATTATATATACACTCTTATCATTGTGTTAAACCAAACAGGTTGATGCCATTTTGTCATGATAATTAATTAAACTTATACATAAATGTTTAGGTTTCTGAATCATTTTATTGTTAGAAACATGTTCTGATTGTAAATTTTTTAAATTTAAATATAGCTTAAAATATACTTTATATATACTATAACCTTGCATTAAACTGAACAAGTTTGACACCCTTTTGTTGCTATAATGAATAAAAATTTTATATAAATGAAAATGTTTAGATTTCCCAATCACTTTTATTTAAATATCCTAATTTATATAAAAAGTAATACATTACTATTAATAATTTATTTTAAAAAAAACTAGTTTTAAAAATATTGCCTTATAATTGCAGTAATTCTGCATGTGATTAAATTATCTTTATCAATAATATTTTACATGCTCATATCTCTTATTTAGTTTACAATAGTGATGGAGTGGTAGACTCTGGAATGTGGGATCTTGAGTCAATTCTGCTGCTGTCTTGTGCAAAATATTTTTAATAATCTGATATTTTTGTTTATTATCTCATATCTTTTTACATATTTTACTAAATAGCTTTTCCTATTTTTAATAATATTATCTTTTTTTATGCTGTATTATTTTTTTTATGTTTTAAATAGCTTTTTCAGGTTTGTTCTCTAGTTAAAGACCCATAATTGATCCATAATTTATGCTATGGTTCAAATCTAAAAAAAAAACAATGAATAGAAAACATAATTTTTAAAAAGATATTATTGCATGCCAAAATATTTAATTCTTAACAAATTTCATGATAACGATATTATTTAATGCAATTCTCTTGATTGTAGTAAAACCCCTATATGATTGTACTATATTAAAATCTAAAAAATGTATCTAATGGAACAAATCAAATGTTTGATTTTTTTTTATAACTATCCAACATAACCTATGAATAAGCAAAATAAAGTGCAAGGTATTTTAGACGTCTAAAAATTTATCGAATAAACAAGTATAAAATTTAAATATTTTTCCCTAAAATAAATTCTGGCTGAATCCCTAATTATTTAACTATATAATAAAGTGTAATATATATATAATATGACTTAGCTATTAATAAACATAAAAATTAAATAATCATAATGTAAATATTTTATTATTGAATGAAAATAAACTAATTTTGTTAATAGAAAATGTAAACAAGTTATGTATAAGAGATTCTAAATTAAAAGGAACTAATAGATTTTTAAAACAAGCAACTATTTTCTACAAGTATATTAATCATTGTTTAAAATTGATCTAGCTTTGTGGTTCTAATGAGTTATAAAAGTTACATCAATAAACAATTAAGTATGGAAATTTAAAATATGAAACTATACATATATAATAAATTTTAGGTATTAATAATGGAGTATGCATGCATAAAAAATTAAATAATAGGATAAATATTTTATTATTGAAGGAATATAACTTTTTTAAAAGAAAATATGAACAAGTTTAATCATGAGAGATTTTGAATGGGTTTTCAAACAAGCATGAACTATTTTTAAATAATTATAAATATACCAGTTAAAATTGATCTAAATATTAATAAAGAAATTTAAGAGTTATATCAGCTTTTACAACTATTGTACTTCAGAAAGGACTATGGAGACAAGATGGTCTTTTTTCTCCTTGCTATGCAGGACAGAACTAAGAGGTGAAGCATTCCAGGGAATCATAATTTGGCTGTAGATAATATTTTTAAGTAATTAAACTAGAAATGGAATCAATTATATATATAAATTATATAATATCAGAGCAAGTCTGAGAAGAGGAGGGGGTGGGATAATGATTTGTGTGTGTGTATGGGGGGGTGTCTTTTAAATATGATAAAAATATTTAGATATTTTAAAAAAATTATCTTATTTGCAGATATTTCCTATCTCTACTAGCAATTTCATAGGATTGTCCAAAAAATAATATGAAAACTTTTGAAAGAAAAGATAAAAAATTTCAAATTTACTAAATAAATATTTTAATTTTAAGGTATTCTTTAATTATTGTCTCAGAAATTATTTTTAAACATTAATTTGTTTTATTTCAGCATGTGTTAATCTCCAGGTTTATTTTATAGAAACAAATGAATAAAACATGTAAGATATTTATCAAACATGTTAAATGACTAAAGCTGTATTTTAAAGGTGTTTTTTTTTTTTTGCAAAAGCACTGGGAAAAAATGTCTTTTAATTTACAAATTTTATTTCATAGAAGAGGGTGGGGGGCTAAAATTTATCTTGCACAAAGGCATCTCTTCCCATGTAGTGATGCTGTTAATAAATATATGTATCATATATATATATATTAAGATTTAATACAATATTTAAAAAATTTGAACCTTTTTTTTATAATAATAAATCATTGCTCTGAAAAGTGAGCTTAGTAGTAAAAGTATTACTGATGAGCTAAAGTTCATAGTTTATTTTTTTGATTAAGAACTTCCATTCCAGCTCAGTTCTTTTGATGTGAAACTGTTATGATATCCATCACTTTGGTGTTTAAGCATCTCATAATGTCTTAAACAGTTGCCCATATAAATATCACTAGAGACTATACATTATTTTTATTGATACTTTGATATTTTGTAAAGTAAATGGCATTGATTTTTTGATATTGTATAAAGTAATTGATAAATTTAAATAATAATATTATGGACAGTTTGTTTTTAATTTATGCAATCCTGCATTTTAGAAGTTATTCAAAAATTGTATTTATGTAAAACATTTTTTAAAATTGTATATATTTATATATGCTCAATATATAAGGGTCTTTTGTTGTGATAATATTATATCATACTTAAGATCTGGAATCAAATGCAAAGTAAAACTTAGATGAGAATTTTCCAAATAAATTCAGGATTTTTTTCATGTTGCAGCTTTTAGCCATCCAATATTGGTTGGTGGATCTCTACTTTTTTATATACAATTATTTAGTTACTCTATCTGCTTTTTACTAGAGATCTTAACTTACATTTGTAAATACTTATTTTTAACTGGAGAGGTGATTTGATATAAGTAGATAAGTGCACTAACTGTTTACAATATGATGATGCCATCTCTTCTGGTGAAGCAGATATCATATTTGTATGAATCTGAATCCATAATTTATCTTTAACTTTATACATATAAAGTGTTGTAATGATTTTTATGAAGATTAAGCAATGCATTGCCTTATCATGATACAGATATTTTGGCCATACTTGTGAATATATATATATCTAGAGGAACTGAACTCTGTATTTATATCATATATACAGAATATCACTGTACTTTTAGTAGATTTAGAAGGAACTGATATTTATTATATTTACATATGCTATGAGGATTAATTTATTGGTATTTTAATATGTATGAGTAGTACATTTAAATTTTTCAGATTACTTTGATAGTGCTTTATGATTATAGTTGCTGTTGGTCTTATATCTAGAATTTGCACATTCAAGGCAGTGTTTGTATATTTATTTATCTACCCATCTGTTCATCCATCTGTATAATAGATATGTGGGTGTAGGTCATAATATATATATTTTTTTTACTATAGATTTTATACACTTTATTTTATCTTCTTTTTTTTTTTTTTGTATTATTTTCCATTATCATTTTTAAATCATTAATTATTCTAATAATTTTTTTTTTTATTACTCTCTATCTTATGTTATAATTTCATTTGCTTTTAATGCTTTAATCCATTTTTATTTTTATTTTTGACATTATGTATAAAAGAAGTGAAAATATTAAGCTTGTAGGGTAAAAAAGTCAAACATATGTTTAAAAGGGTCAAATTTTTGGTGCCTCATTAGCTGAGAGTATAGATAGGGTAAGGATTGTGTTTACTAAATATGGGGCAAACATAATTAAAAACAACTCTTATCAAACATCATTTCTTATTCAGAGAATAATTTATGTTTCGTAATATTATGGCAAAAAAGAATAAAATGCAAAATTTTTTCAAATAATTCACAATAAAAGTCAATACATATGGGAAGATTCCATGAGCCTTACTGTTAGAACAGATTTATTTATGAAAGATAGATAAATAATATAAAAACTCTGTCAGATAATGAAAATTTGAGGTAGATAGAAAAAGTAATATTGAGAGATATATTGATGATTTGATAGGTGTGGGATACAAAAAAATATATTACACAGGCAATTGAGTTTGTTTATAATAAAGTGAAGTTTAAACATAAAGTGGATGTAAAAAATGAAACAGTCAAAAAGTGGTTTTCTTTAGCTTTATGTGCCATCTGTAAGTAGGAAATTAAAAAATATAATTGGTAAAGATTATTGTGTTTAAATAGACTAATAAATAATTCAAAGGATAGTATGGAAGAAATTAATAGGTATGAAGTGATTTATTCCATTGCCTGCAAAGAAATTGGTTTTAATGCTATCTATTATGGTAAAATGAAGGCTATCATGAAAGTATTTGTGGATATGAGTTTTATCCTCAAAATATCACTTCTGTGTGCAATGAATCAAACAATAGAAAGAGAAAATTGAAAGAGTCTTGGTTTATTGCAAAGTCTAAAAACATTATCAATAGTGTAATACTAGTGTTCCACTGAGCATGTACTGGAATATTAACCATTTAATTCCAATATGTCATCATGATTATGGTACACAGTACCAAAAGCGTTGGCAAATAGTTTTTTGTGATTAATGTTTTTTGAATTTTAGCTACTCTGTTTTTCACACTTTATATATGAAGAATAATAATCTCAATTGCCAAGTATTTTAAAGTGCCAAGTATTTTAAAGAATAGTTAATACTGCTATTAATTGTGTGAATAATGAAAAAGCTCCAGTAAATAATGGAATTATTACTGGTATTTTAAAAGAAGCAAGTGAAAAAATAGAAAAATTGTTGATAAAGTTATATTTTGAATGTATAAATGATCAAATATATCATATGATTGGAAAAATGAAACAATGCTATTGATATTTTAAAAACTTGTAAAAGAATATGTTAGAAATTACAACATTTCAATTTTCTATCACTTCTGTATAGAATCTTTATTAACATCATTACAACTTATTTCCAGATAAAGTTTGGATTCAAGCCAACTAAAGGAATAAGCTTTATTTAAAAATAGTATTTTGTCACAGTAATTTATGTATAAATACTAAAAAATATTTAGTTATAGAAAGGACTAGTGAATATAAGTTGTTATTATAATTTGAATTTTAGATTATAAAAAGACATTTGAGCATTTCCATGGAATTTTTCTATTTTTTCACTTGCTTCTTTTAAAATACCAGTAATAATTCCATTATTTACTGGAGCTTTTTCATTATTCACAGAATTAATAGCAGTATTAACTATTCTTTAAAATACTTGGCAATTGAGATTATTATTCTTCATATATAAAGTATGAAAAACAGAGTAGCTAAAATTCAAAAAACATTAATCACAAAAAACTATTTGCCAACGCTTTTGGTACTGTGTACCAGAATCATGGTGACATATTGGAACTGAATGATTAATATTCCAGTGCATGCTCAGTGGAACACCAGTGTTACACTGATTGATAATGTTTTTAGACTTTGCAATAAATCAAGTCTCTGTCAACTTCCTCTTTCTATCATTTGATTCATTGAAAGAGGCTTGGTTTATTGCGAAGTCTAAAAATGTTATCAATCAGCAAACACTAGTGTCCCACTGAGCATGCACTGGACTATTAACCATTCAGTTCCAATATGTCATCATGATTCTGGTACACAGTATTGAAAGCGCTAGGCAAATAGTTTTTTGTGATTAATGTTTTTTGAATTTTAGCTACTCTGTTTATCACACTTTATAAGTGAAGAATAATTTTTATGAAAGATAGATGATTTGAATCATTGTTAATATATAATTTTGCTTTCCAGGAAACAGCTGGAAGGTGACACTGTTATTCTCTAAGTAATTAGTCGACAGTCAATTCATTAGTAATTTTAATTTTAAGTTGTTATTTTTTGCCATCTTTAGTCAGTGTTTATCCTTATTAGAATGCAATAATTCAATCCTTAACTTACCCAAGCATCTTGTTTAAATTTGCACAAAATTTTAAAATTATCCATCAGGATGAAAGGGCTCTCTCTCACATTGCAGATCAGGACACAAGCTACTGACATTTTCATGTATTGTAAATTAAATTTTTATATCATTTGCTAGCAGCTTTTAGATGTAGGCAGGATTTGATAATTGGCTATAATTTTGAGCTGGTAGTTTCTGCCAGCTCATACTCATACATATATATACACACATATTTTGTAAAAATAAAATATATACATTGTAATAAAACTTGTTTTATTAGAAATAAATAAACACGTACTTTTCTATCAGCTCATATATATACACACATATATATTTTGTTAAAATATAAATATCGTTTTATAATACATAATTTTTAAGAAAAGAAATATAAATTAATACTTAATTTTAAAATGGAGTTTTAAGAAGTTAAAATAAATTAGATCAAGATCTTACATTTTTGATAAAAGTTTGTCTTTTGTTAAGTCTTTAAAAAAATTCTTAAAGATAGAAGGGAAAAGAAAGCAATTAATTCTATTGTTGGGACTTTGAAGTGAAGGTATTTTTATGCTATCTATTACGCTGATCAATTGGAATGTTTCTTTGGGATTTTAAAAAAAAAAAAAAAAAAAAAAAAAGAGATTTTAAAGGTTTGAAATTAAGATTTAAAAAAAGAACTATAAATTACGGACTTTCCTTTTGTTTAAATTAATTGGATTTCTGCCGAGGTCAATACTTAATCTGTAAGTTTAAATTTGGCTCAGACTCGTCAATAGTAAAAATCGTAAACTTACATTAAAAAAAAATAAGAAGAAAGCGCAAAGAGAAAATGTTGAGTGCCTAGATCTAACAGAACTTTCCCTTTTGGGAACCTCTTCCTATTACCACCTGGAACTGCCTTGTAAATGCCGGACATAGAGAGCTAGTCGGGGAGAACAGACTGGAAGAAGATCACGGACAAACCACAACGAATATAAAGTGAAATATTCCACACACACAGGACCTACACTGATCGATCAGGGTAAATAGATTTTTTTATTATAATTTCAAGAGACATTTGCATAATAGAATTAAAAAAAAAAAAGAAAAAAAAGCCTTCACTTCAAATACCCCAAAGTTTCAGCAATAGAAAGGGGGGATATGTAATCTTTAAGTATATGTATTTACTAATCCAAATTAATCCACATTATATTTTTGTGTTATGTTTTATTAAGTAAACTTACCTTTGTTTCTGTGATTGTTGCTCTGATAATGTATAGATATGAATAAGAAAATTGTATACTCAATCTAAGGGCAAGTAAAATTTAAGAGGATAAGATTTAACATTAGAAAGAGGAGGTTTGAGTGGATTTTGTTTTAACAAATTCACTCTTATAGTAAGTCGCCCTTGAGTTCACTCATAGTTATATACCATGGGTTTTTTTTGTTGATGAAAATATTGGTAGAGTGACGGCGCATGGTCCTTCGAGAACGATATATGTTAATTCTTGATTAGAAAGAAAAAGGATCGTGAGGGGTTGATTCGACAAGTGCGAGGAAAGGGAATAAACAACAAATAGAATAAAGGTATAATAAATATTCCAACAACAGTGAAGTGTCGATCTCTTTCTTTTTATTTATTATAATTAATATTTCATTTTGTAATCTTTTGGTCCGTAAAAAGGAAATTATTTTAAGGTTTGCATTTGGTGATTGCCGTTCATAAATAAATTAACCATTATTATACAAATTTTATAATATGGTCTAGGCAGAAATGCTTGGTGGCGCCCTCGAACGGCCACCATATGTTGCAATCTCTTGAAATTTAAGAGCGTAACAAAATGTTTTGTTACAGAGGGTAGCAGCGGGTAAAATATAAGAAAATGGCATCTCAAGGTGTAGGGCTCGCTAACTAAATAAACAGCTTGAGATTAGGGTAAAAGTGGGGTAAGGCAGGTTCAGGTGGTTAGAGTGAGGGGTTAGTGTCCCAGTAGGGGAGGGTTTTGAATGTCGGAAGTAAATTTAAAATATTGTAGATAAAATGCAGGATAGAATTAAGATAAAAATGTTCGAAGGAGACAAAGAGGAGACTATTCGAACATTTGGAAAGTTTAGAAGAGTGTTTTTGTATGTACGAGGCAAGGGAAGAAGAAAAAATAATTATAGCAAGTAATTATTTGGCAGGCACAGCAAGAGATTGGTGGAGAACGATACAGAAAAGACCAGACGATTTTAAACAGTACAAAAATAAATTAATACATACGTTTTGGAATGTAAAGAGACAAGAAAAGTTACGAAGAGTGGTAGAATTAGAAAGGTATAAAAAAGAAGAAGAGATAGGATATAGACAGTTTTTTTTAAAGCAAATGGTAAAATTGAGAAGGATGATAGAATATCTTATTGCTGAACGGCAAATTATAAGTATTATAAAAAAAAAACTTGCCACAAAATATACGAGAGAGATTAGCTGTCTGTAGATACGTAAGACATATTGGAAGTTCTTAGAGAGGAAGAAAATGTACAGGAAGAAGAGAAACAAGAAAAACTCCCTAAGCTGTTAAATGTAGTAATTGAGAAGGAAGAGAAAATACAAACGATGGCGGAACAAACTTGCCCGGTGATAACGATAAAAATACAGGCCCTACTAGACACGGGGAGTCAAGTCTCGATAATCTCAAATAAAATATTAGATCGAATCAGAGATCAGAAGAGGGAAATACAGTTGCTACCATTAAGAAAATCTGAAATAACTATGGCTAATGGCAAAAGAGTTAAGTTAGATCCTATACAAATATATGGGGAAGTACATGTGGGAAGAAAAAAATACAGCATACATTATTATCAATGTCAGGTTTGGTAGAAGATCTTATATTGGCATCGGATTTTATTCACCGAACCGGGATGAAAATTAATTATAGCGAAAAGAATATAATGATAGGAAACAAAAGGGTGCCATTTAGTGGATATAACAGACAGAGTGACAACAGGGTAGCTTACTTGGTAACTAATGACATACCAAGAAATAGAATGTAAAATAACTGAGTTAGGTAATAATAATATGGACTGGAAAAGTCAACTTAAAGAGGCATTTTTTAAAAATGAACAAGTATTCGCCATTAAACCCAGAATTATAAAGGGATATGTTCATCGGATAAAGGTGAAAGAAAAAACTCATTTTCAGGGTAGGTCGTACCCAGTTCCTGTCAAATATAAAGAGGAAGTTGGTAAACAAATACAACAATGGAGTATTATAAAAAAACAACAGGCACCGTATATAAACCCTTTAATAATTGTAAAAAAAAGGACGGCTCTATGAGAGTATGCTTAGATGCTCGGCAGTTAAATACTATTACTATACCTGCTCAGGATGGGCCACCCCGAATTACAGATTTGCTGTTGGAATTTAAGGAAAAAAATATTTTTCATCATTCGATTTGACATCAAGTTACTGGCAGATGGCGCTTCACGCTGAGGATCAAAAAATACACGGCATTCCATTATGAAGGCTTTACATACGTGTTTCAATGAGTTCCGTTTGGACTGATTAACAGTGGGTCGGGACTATTACGATGTTTAGACCAGGTACTTTCTCCGAGGGTAAAAGAATTTATACTTTATTATATAGATGATGTTGTGATTGCATCACGATCTCCTCAGGAACATTTAGAAAACTTAGTTGTGTTCCTCTGCGAGTGTCACGAAAAGAACATTACAATAAATCTGAAGAAAAGTAATAAATTTTAGGAAGAAATTATATTTCTCGGTCATCTCATATGTGCTAAAGGGGTGAGGCCTCATCCTGACAAGATAGAAACGATTGTTAAATTCCCTCAACCAAAGAATACAAAACAGATTAGATCGTTCCTTGGTATATGCAATTTCTTTCAAAGGTTCTACAAAGATTTTTCTACAGATACGGAAGCACTTGTGCATTTAATGAGAAAAGAAAGCAAGTGGGAATGGACGGAAAAACAAGAGCAAGCATTTAAACAGATAAAAAAAATTTTGTAAGTACTGTAACATTCGCCTATCCGGATTTTGACAAACCTTTTAGGTTACAAACTGATAGTAGCAGTGTAGGATTGGGAGCAGTACTGTTTCAAGAGAATGAAGAGAAGATATCTCAGGTTTTGTATTTTTTAAGTAGGACATTAAATCCAGCGGAAAGAAATTATACCTTTATGGAAAAGGAGGCATTGGCAATTGTTTGGGCATTAAATAAACTTAAGCATTTACTTTTAGGGTCTGAGGTTATTATTATCACCGATCATAAAAGCTTAGAGTTTATAAATAGGTGTTACTTAACTAATGATAGACTTATAAGATGGGCATTATACTTACAGAAGTTTAATTACAGGGTAATTCATTGCTCTGTGAAAGAAAATATAGTACCGGATATATTAATTAGAAATCCGCTTACGGACCACAGTCAAAATTTAACACTGGTGGGAGCTCGATTAATATCTCTTAAAGCAGATCCTGCGGTATCGATAGAGAAAGAATTGAAAAGACTCCATTTTTTTCAAAACTCGGACACTACGTGCAGGAAGCTGATACAAGGCTGTAAAGAAGCAAATGTCAGACAACAAAAAAATTGCACGCAAAAAAAACAAAAACAAATTATATCGGTATAAAATAATAAATGGGTTGTTGATGTTTCAGGTTAGAAAGGGAGTAGATTGTTAGAGAGTATTTATACCGCAAAATCTAAGGGAAAGACTAATAAAGTATGTGCATGGTATATATGGGCATTATGGGTTTCTTAAAACAAATTAATACAGAGATGGTATTATTGGTGAAGTTTGTATAGGTCAGTGGTTACTATGTTACAGGGGTGCATGAGTGTCGGCAAAGTAAACCAGCTAATAAAAATTACGATGGGACACCGGCGCCAATAATAGCTAAGAACCCGAACAAGCTTCTAGCCATAGATTCTTACGGCCCGCTACCGTCATTTCGTAGATATAAATATATATTGGTCGCCTTTGATGTTTTTTCGAAATTAGTACAGGCCTACCCCCTATGAAAGGCTGACGCCGGGTCTTCCATAACTGTGCTAAAAGAAAAACAATTTGTTCAAGTTGGCAAATCTCGGATGATTTTGAGTGATCATGGAACTCCTTTTATATCTAGAGAATGGAAGAATTGGCTTCAGCAAGAACAGATACATCACGTTCTCACCTCTATCCGTAACCCTCAATCTAACCCTTGCGAACAGGTTATGAAAGAATTGGGGAACGTATTTCACATACATTTGAAAGGTAACCATCAACAGTGGTTTAAAGTATTGCCACAAATGGTTAAAATAATTAATTATACATACCACGAATCTACAGGGTTAACTCCAGAACGCTTGCATTATGGTCGAGTTGAGCCTTCTCTCCTCAAATGTCCCGTTCCCATTGTTACTGAAACGATAAATGTAGTGGAGGATCGAAGCTTGGCTAGAGACAGATTAAAAAAGAAAGCTGAACAGAGAATAAAGAAGGGGAATGCTTGCCCAATACAATTTATGGTAGGAGACTGGGTTTATGTTAAAACTCAGCCAGTTAGCAAATTAAGTGATAAACAATATAAAAAGTTTTTCCCCCTATTCGAAGACCCATACAGGATCATCCAAAAATGCGGACCTAATGCATTTATAATACAAGGTAAAAGAAATAAAAAGTGCACTTATAATGCACGAAGCCTAAAACCTTGTAAAGAAAAGAAAAAAAAATTAAGACCTCGCGTGATTAAAATTTTTTTTTTTTTTTTTGGACAAGGGTGCAATGAGCTGGTATTTTCTATCAGCTCATACTCATACATATATATACACACATATTTTGTAAAAATAAAATATATACATTGTAATAAAACTTGTTTTATTAGAAATAAATAAACACATACTTTTCTATCAGCTCATATATATATACACACACATATATTTTGTTAAAATATAAATATCGTTTTATAATACATAATTTTTAAGAAAAGAAATATAAATTAACACTTAATTTTAAAATGGAGTTTTAAGAAGTTAAAATAAATTAGATCAAGATCTTACATTTTTGATAAAAGTTTGTCTTTTGTTAAGTTTTTAAAAAAATTCTTAAAGATAGAAGGGAAAAGAAAGCAATTAATTCTATTGTTGGGGCTTTGAAGTGAAGGTATTTTTATGCTATCTATTACGCTGATCAATTGGAATGTTTCTTTGGGATTTTAAAAATAAAATATGAAATAAAAGAAGAGAATATTAAAGATGTGAACTGAGACTTTAAAAAAAGAACTATAAATTACGGACTTTCCTTTTGTTTAAATTAATTGGATTTCTGCCGAGGTCAATACTTAATCTGTAAGTTTAAATTTGGCTCAGACTCGTCAATAGTAAAAATCGTAAACTTACATTAAAAAAAAATAAGAAGAAAGCGCAAAGAGAAAATGTTGAGTGCCTAGATCTAACAGAACTTTCCCTTTTGGGAACCTCTTCCTATTACCACCTGGAATTGCCTTGTAAATGCCGGACATAGAGAGCTAGTCGGGGAGAACAGACTGGAAGAAGATCACGGACAAACCACAACGAATATAAAGTGAAATATTCCACACACACAGGACCTACACTGATCGATCAGGGTAAATAGATTTTTTTATTATAATTTCAAGAGACATTTGCGTAATAGAATTAAAAAAAAAAGAAAGAAAAGCCTTCACTTCAAATACCCCAAAGTTTCAGCAATAGAAAGGGGGGGGGGGTAATCCACATTATATTTTTGTGTTATGTTTTATTAAGTAAACTTACCTTTGTTTCTGTGATTGTTGTTCTGATAATGTATAGATATGAATAAGAAAATTGTATACTCGATCTAAGGGCAAGTAAAATTTAAGAGGATAAGATTTAACATTAGAAAGAGGAGGTTTGAGTGGATTTTGTTTTAACAAACTCACTCTTATAGTAAGTCGCCCTTGAGTTCACTCATAGTTATACACCATGTTTTTTGTTGTTGATGAAAATATTGGTAGAGTGACGGCGCATGGTCCTTCAAGAACGATATATATTAATTCTTTATTAGAAAGAAAAAGGATCATGAGGGGGTGATTCGACAAGTGCGAGGAAAGGGAATAAACAACAAATAGAATAAAGGTATAATAAATATTTCAACAACAGTGAAGTGTTGATCTCTTTCTTTTTATTTATTATAATTAATATTTCATTTTGTAATCTTTTGGTCCGTAAAAAGGAAATTATTTTAAGGTTTGCATTTGGTGATTGCCGTTCGTAAATAAATTAACCGTTAATATAGAAATTTTATAATACGGTCTAGGCAGAAATGCTTGGTGGCGCCTTCAAACGGCCACCGTATGTTGCAATCTCTTGAAATTTAAGAGCGTAACAAAATGTTTTGTTACAGAGGGTAGCAGCGGGTGAAATATAAGAAAATGGCGTCTCAAGGTGTAGGGCTTGTTAACTAAAGAAACGGCTTGAGATTAGGGTAAAAGTGGAGTAAGGCAGGTTCGGATGGTTAGAGTGAGGAGTTAGTGTCCCCGTAGGGGAGGGTTTTGAATGTCGGACGTAAATTTAAAATATTGTAGATAAAATGCAGGATAGAATTAAGATAAAAATGTTTGAAGGAAACAAAGAGGAGACTCTATTCGAACACTTGGAAAGTTTAGAAGAGTGTTTTTGTATGTACGAGGCAAGGGAAAAAGAAAAAATAATTATAGCAAGTAATTATTTGGCGGGCACGGCAAGAGATTGGTGGAGAACGATACAGAAAAGACCAGACGATTTCAAACAGTACAAAAATAAATTAATACATACATTTTGGAACATAAAGAGACAAGAAAAGTTACAATTTGTATGCTAATTAAATTCCTGTTAAGATATAGATGCAGAATTGTTTGTAATAATGAGTATTCATCTTCTGGAAATTTATTCTATATTAGGCGATCCTGATCTTCATTTCTGTTTATCTTTGGCTACAAAATGGCATAATTGATGGTTTTCATAAAACAGAATAAGAGAAAGAAATATATATTAATGCTGGGAAAATGATTGAATGATTGTAGATTAGAAAAAGCAGATATTTTTTAATAGTATGTAACATTATCAGAAGGAAGGAATGTTTAAATTGACTAGCAGAGTCTTTGGATACATGATTGTTGCACAAAATTTTTTTGATTTCATCAAATAATCTAATAAAAAGTCATTTTACACTTCAGAATAGCACAATCTTGAATAAATGTTATCTCCTTTTATTTTTAATCTGTAAATCTTGACTTGACATTAATCATCTTTTGATTTACTAATTTCTGTTATAATTAATGTTCACAAAATACTTTTTTTAATAAAAGCAGAATTATTCAAATTTCTTTAACTGTTTTATTTTATAGACTGTATTCTTGGAGTGTGATAAAATAAATATGCATTTAATATATATATAATATTTAAATACAAGTATATTGGTGGTCGAGAGCTGCTTTACAAGCAGTTGTCCCTGGTTAGCAGTTCGCTTCCCAGCTGATGCTATGACACATGAGAAAAAAAAAGTATATTGTTTATATTAAACTTAATTTAATTAGAAGGGATTTGAATGCAGACTTTCCCACAGTTATTCACACCATCTTATACAACCCATACACATGACTTTATGTGGTCATATGTATGGGTTGTATAAGATAGAGTGGATAGCTGTGGAGAGCTGGAAAATCTGAATTCATATCCCTTCTATAAATATATAGCATTCATCTGTATTTTTATTTTTCACTAAAATTATATATTGCAATATTAAAGAAGTGATTATATTTTTAAACTCCTAAAATTTGTCACTTATAAAAATAAAATATTATATAGATTTTTTTCTTTTGTGTAATATAATTAAGTATTAATCCTTAGAACTTTGTAATGTATTTTCAACTCATCTATCTTCACACCTGAAATTATACAGCTTCTCTGATCATTTGATATTTTATATATAGAAATAAAATAAGCTAATTTCTTTTTACTTCAATGAATTTTTTCTATAGCAGCTAAGATTTCAAGTAAATTAAAACTTATTTTGAAAATTGGTAATTGACTTTTTAAAAGTGACACTTTATTTTTTTATTTTTTAAAAAAAAAAACAACTTTTAAGTACTATATTTATATATAAATGAAAAAAGAAAGGTGAATAAAATAGCCTCTAAATAAACTACTACATGACATAAGCCTCTCCAACAATTTTTTAAATAGGTAAGGCATAATTTACCAGTTTTTTTAACTTGTTGAATGATGAAGAATTAATGCTTTTCTACTCTTGTTTTATTCTCTAAAGCTAAAAATTGGCAAACATCTATTTATTGACCAGTTTTAGATGTTAGCTAAATCAGTTATGGGATGATTATCTTAAAGAAAAATGCTAAGTGTATTTTGTACCTGATTTGAACTCTTGGTTATAGTATGATAGTTGGATGCATTACAGTTTGATCTCTTAATATATAATTTTTTCCAGGAATTGGACAAAATAATGGGACTACATATACTACATTTATTATTGTGATCTAAAATCATCATTTGCACTAAGAACTGCTTATATAACTATGTGGGTGGAATTATATAACATTTGACAGTATATTTATGTAGCCAATAAGATAGTAACTACCTTAATTTATTAAATGTACTTAGTAGAGCTTTTCAGAAAATGAAGTAATATAGTTCTTTACTTATATGCAAGATGAAGTTGCTAATACATTATATTTGCTTCTATTTCAATCTACTAACAAGATGTGCACTTGGGAGAGTTCAAAAAATTGCATATATGATTTGTGCATACAAATGCTTTGAATTTCATTGCTTTCTAATAAGTCAGACAATATTCAATACCCCTATCCTGAACTAAAAACTAATTACAACAAAGTATTTAGATGATAAAATTGTAAATTTATTTTTACTCTTTAATGATTTAAGTAAATAATTTTTATAACTATTTTTATCTAGTGTATGTTCATCTATTGTTGCAATTTTTATTTCAATGGAATGATTTCACTTTACTGAACAATCATCAGCAGTGTACATTGCAAGAATAGAATGAAATGCATTAAAAGTATAATCGTATAATTACTAAGCATAAGTTATTTTCATATGATATACAGAGATTGTACAATGTAGCAATAACATTATTGTATTAACACTTTATTTTTGATATCACAAAAATGCATTGCAACATGATATTTTTATGTTTTACTTTTAAAAGTCTAAGGTATAGTAAGACATGTCTGACAAGAAATTATTATCATTTTTTTTTAAAATTTAAGTCTGTGTTGAGTTTGAAATGGTTCAAATTTTGTTGCTTGATTAGCTGGATCATTGCTGTCCAAAACTACTGAATAATTTAATATTTTAAGATAAACAGTTTCAGATATGATAAGAATAATAAAACTATTTAAAATCAATGGTCAAAGAATTAATGGCTACTAAAAGGAATTGATATGGTGGCTAAAAAACGTATACCATACAGTGAAACAAATAACTGTAAAGATCTGAAACATCCAATATCTACCCAAACAGTAAATTGTTAATTTCATAAATGAAATTGTTTCATGACAGATGGTATTTCAAATTCGCTTATTTCTTATATGAATGTTATGGTGTGGTTATGATAGTATCACAAGTCTAAAAAATGGACAATGGATGACTGATAGTACAAAATAATAGGATTTCCTGCCATATTTATAGAGTATTATTTGCATTCCAAGTTTGCTTATGAATTCATCCAAATAAAATATATATATATTTATTCTGTTGTTATTATATCATTATTGTGTCTATTGTCATATTCTATTGATTCTCTTATATTCACTGATTTAGTATATGTTTATATAGCTTCTTGAGGTTCAAAACTTTAGAATTTGAATTCTTAAACTATTGATTTTGTATAAGGTGAAAGATAATCTCTTTTCTTATCCACAAGTCTCCAAAAGTCTGATTGCTCTCTGATTACTGTGGATTTTAGAATTGGAAGGAAAAGGGCATTAGTGTTTAACTCATTCATGTGTTGAAAAAAAAATTTAGTTGAAGAGAATAGCTGAGGGTTTGGAAAGATTTAGATTGGCCTACGTATAGCCGATGAGCCGATGGATTATTTATAATCATACAACTGATAGAAATGAGTAAGAAAGGCAAACATTTATATATTTTTTTTATTGACAGAGTGAATTGAAATAAATTGTGGACAGGAGCATTTGTGTATATGAAAATAATTATTATACTTGGTTAGAATAAGAATGCCACATGTCTAATATATTGTTTTTATTGTATTTAAAAAAATAGAATTGGCAATAGGATTAAGAAGTAGAATATCTTTAACAGGAAAAGACTAGAATATTATATGTTTTACTAAGTCTTTTTTTGTTGTTGTTCATGATATATTCTTGGGTGCAGAAAAGAAAGAAAGACATGGAAATACTTTTGATTGCCAGTCAGAGAAAAGGAATAAAAAGTTTTACCTCTTTTTTTTTAAAGAAGAAATAATTATGAAGAAGATAAATAAATATAATTTTTTTAATGGTATTATTTTGAATAACCAAAAAATTGGAGGAGTTTAATATATGTGAGTGCTATTTGTATGATTGTAAAAACAAAGTTAGATGTTCTAGAGAGAATTCAGAAAGAAACAGGGAAGTATATTTTAGTATGAATTTATAGACAACAAAAAAGCAATTCTAGAGAAGATATTTAATATTGAAGTTTTTACATAAGGGATATAAAAAGGAAACTGGTAGATTTCAGTTTATGAATAGTAATAGAATATTTTTAATTGGGTTAAGGAAAGGATGAACAACCTAAAAATAAAAATAATATGATGTACTTAAGGCTTGATCAAAGATTTTACAACAATTTATCTATATAAAAGTGGAATGAATGTGTTATAAGAATTGTCTATTGTTACAATAGTGTAGATTGCTGATAAGAGAATATAATCATTAAAAGAAAAATCTATTTGGAAATGAACAACATAGAAATCATTAAGCATTTACTATTAGAATGTAAACAAAATCAGAAAAGATGGAAAAAATGAATTTATGAAATTAAGTGAATTTATAAAAAATATTTATCTTCTATACTGGGTTTGGATAATTATTGAATGGATAAAAATAATACTATGAATATTAAATAGTAAATAAATAGACTAAAGATTATCTAGATTAATAAATAAATAAAAAATATGGTGACTAACAGATGTTAATGGCTTATTCAAAGATTTCTGACTTCAATAATAAAAAAAAGTCTTACTATTACCATTGAAAATATTACCATTGGAAATTGCATCATAAATAGTGATCTTTTCTTAAATAGTTTAAAAATGAACTAAAAGCACTTTCATATTTTTATTTTGCTTTGTTCTGAATGAATTTCATTTGTAAAAAAAAGTATCATACACTTAATTGGAACTCATTTTTACTCTCTCTTTTTATGTATATAACAAAAGGTAAAACAACTCTTAAATAGTCCGCTTCAGAACAAAGGTCACTTTAATAGTTCTCATGGAGGAAATGTGAAGAAAAAGATATTCACCAAGATTGCCACTTGCTGAATAATGAGGATATAGATCACTTTTCATTTTTGTTTTAGTCATTTGTTAATATTATTTAGTTTCTCATTTATTGACTAGTATAGAACGAATTAATGTGTTGATTATGGGCCATTTATCTGAAAAAAATTTTTTAAGTCTCATTGGAATCTGAAAATTTTGTCAAGATTTATCTAGCTCAGATTCAAATCCATAATATATGTATATATGAGAGTCTTATAATACATTGCATGCCATTGACTTGAGATGAAGCAGGTAATTTTGGTTAGCTGAAAGTTTTCCAAAGAAGTTTGAGAATTTTTTCAGGTAATTGACGCAAAAGTTTTCAATATTGGTTAACAAATGGATCTCTAGTTATTTGTAGATGTAAATTAAATATATGCATTGTTTAAATGTAAGTACAATGTCCTTTCCTTGAAGCAACCAGCATGAGAAGCACCATCTATGTTTGTGAATTAAGTAGTATAGCTTTTCTGGATATTTAGTTTCTATTTTTAAAGATCTGTAAAGATATCAAAGACCATATAAACACATACTTATAAATAGAGCATGGATACTATGAAACATGAGAGCTATGATTATCATGCTTATTACTGTAAATGCACTCAGCTAGAAAGGAAAGAAATAGAACCTGCTTCATAAAACATATCTATTTATATACACAAAAGAACATATACTCATATGTATAATAAGGATAGTAAATAAATTATAAATGTTTAGTAAAAGTAAAATAATTTAGATATGAAGCTAAAAACTTAATTATTTTTTTACTTTTCAACAGCATTGGTATATTTGTCCTATCACATTACCAATCCTTTGAAACCAGGAATATTGAAGTCTTTTGCTTCAGCTATTTTCATTCTTTTAAATAAGTTAAATCTCTTTATCATCAGTTGAAAGTTGTAGGGGCTTTGAAATGCCAAATATTTTTCATTGTATTCAGGAAATATTTTTTGTATAAGAATATAATTTTTTTTTGCCCATAAAGCACATACAATAGCATATTATTCTCAAGTAGTACATTTATTGAATATGTTTGCCAAATATATTAGCTATTAGTATTAGACTGAGAATATGTCCAACTATGCTGGCACCTATAGAAATATGTAGAAAAACTTAGTCGCTGCTGTTTTTAAATTCTTTTATTTAGGTTAGAATATATGTTTGTTTGTTGGTGTGTTTGTTTATAAACTTTTGTAATCACTTTTATTTAAATTAGAATACAATTTTAAAATTGAGGTTTAATAGATTTAAATTCAATAAAATTGATTCAAATTTGGCACATAAGTAGGAAATACCAGGTAAAGCAATATGGGACTCAATATTTTAGGTAGGTGATCAAGTTTCTTAGATACGGAACAGAGAGTGGGAACATTTTGAATTTTGATATCAAATTTAAAAATTGATCTTATAACTTTAAAGTTTTAAGTAAATTTGTAAGGGGGTGATATAGAGATTTTTGTTGTTGTTGTTGTTTTCAATTTAAAGTTATAATATTTTAAAATCAGGTTTAATAGATTTAAATTCAATATAATTTGTTGAAATTTTGTATATATTTTAAAAATCTGTATTAAAGTGATAGGGCACAATAATATTTTAGGTAGATGACCTAGTTTCATAGATATGGAAGAATGGGGGAGGGTTTGAATATTTTAATATCAAATTTAAAAATTGTTCTTAGAAATTCAATATGTTTTAAGTAATGTGGTGATTTTCTTGCTGTTAGTTAAATTAAGAAAATTAGTTTACAATATAGTTTTGTTAAGCTTTTTTTTTTAAGAAAAAAAATTCTTTTCAAATAAAAAGAAAAAATGTCAAACAATTTTCAATAGACAAGTAAATTACTTAATGCTTTATTATACATATATTATATAATGACCATGCCAATAGCTCTTAACAAGCTTTTCAGAATATCCCTATCTTCAGACGGTTTCTAGCTCTCACTGATGACAGCTAGAGTTAGAAACTGGTCTGAGGATAGGGATATTCTGAAAAGCTTGTTAAGAGCTATTGACTTGCTCATTATATATAATACAAGCTTATAAAATTAGGTCATGTGATATATTACTTGATTTCTTTGCAATTATATGTATATATAATTATGCACACACATGTAAATATTAACTTATAGCAGAAACATTTAGTGATGTATATATATATATCAGTTACAAGTAACAAGTCCATTTTAGAGTACAATATAGTTTTATATTTTTATTTACTATGCCAATACTAAAAAGTTAAAAATAATAGAGATAATTTTTTTTAAATATTAAATGTTTTTATTTACTATGCACTAAAAACAAAAAAAAATAGTTGTTTCTTCAACTGCAACTGGGGTTTGGAGGTGAGAAATTAATTAAGTCAATCCCTATTTTTTATAACAAGGGATTGACTTAATTAATGTCTGAATCCTCCATGCTTTTATTTCAAGTTAAATCTAAAAATCCCAATTGCACTTGAAGAAACAATTTTTAGTTTATTTTTAGTACAAGGTAAATAAAAACATTTAATATATATATTATCTCTTATTTATTTATTACTCATTTATTGACTTTCATTCATAAATATATTGTAAAGATATTTTTTTTAAAAGAAAAATAAAGCATTGATATTTAAAACACACACATATATATATATTGGATGTAATCAAACTATCATCTTGATTTGATATATTTTTTATAAGTTATACTTACTTTTTACATTTAAAACAAACTTTATTGATAATCTGTTACCATAGATATTATTTATGAAGTATGTAATTATAATGTAAAAGTAAATGAATAATATTCACACTTGAATGAAAAGATATATATATCTGTCAAGCGTTTGTAGCCGAGAGGTTATCGCATCCGCCTTGCAAGCAAGTAGTTGTTTGCAGACGGGTGTGGTTTCGCATCCCGGCGATGCTATGACATATGAAAAAAAAAAAAGATGTATATATCCTTAAAAAAAAAAAAACTAGTATAAAAATTCTGGGATTGTATGAATTAAAAAAAAAAAAATCATTAAGTTTCATCTTTTGTTGTTTTGATAAGCAAAAGAAAGGTGGGGGGGGGGCATTTTGAAATTTATTCCAATCCATCCTTTTGCAGTGGCTTCTTGCCACCCTCTTAGCATATTCAATGATATCTCATAGCTCTTCACATCATTAGTTTGTGTAACAAAATATAACTTCCATAGTATAAATCAAGGAAATGTACTTCATTTAAATTCTTGAAGCATTTTGAAGAAAAAAAATTATACCCATAATTATTACTGAATTAATTATTGGCAAACTATCAACCTGGATGGTCATGTGATATTTATTGAGCTTTACTCTCTATTACATACTATCTTGACTAGAAAATCTATAATATATATATATAGTGTAAATGACAATGTTAATCAATTATACCATTTAAACTAAAAATAGAAAATGGTATTTGACTATTAATAATCGGAAATTGTAATTCTCCAAGGGAAATGAATTTAAAGGCAAAGTAAAGAACATTGCTTTATATTATCTGTAATTCATCTTACTTTTATTGTCTGGTTGAATATGTTTCTTTATAATTATTTGATTAATTTCAGCTATGAACAAAAGAAAAGTTTGTTAGATAATAAAGGAATTATGCGTTATAATAATAATGAAAACTTTAATATCAGAAATAATGATTCTTAAAATGCAGTATTTCTTCAGTTATCTTCAAATAAACAATATAATATTCTAAGAAATTAAATATTTTTATTTTATATATAATATAAAAGACAATTTATACTTTTTATTTATTCAAATTTCAATATAAACAAAAAAGATAAAAATAATACATACATACATCAGCCACGATTATGATTCTTCTAATTGCAAGAAAAAAGAGGGGGGGGGAACTGCCCTAGAAATGTCTTTTGCGATGACCATACAACCAATCCATAAAAAACTAATATGTCCACACATAGAATATGCTGGTCTATTATTTTGTTTGATAGTTTATGATAGTGTCTGTTAATTTTTTCAGCAGAAAACTTTGCTATCTTAAATAGTTAACACCATGTCTAATTGTAGCTCTCCAATATATTATATTCTGTTATATTTTTCCATTGAAAACAATCAGCATTACATTTGTTTAGAATGTCATTGAAATAATTCTTATAATATAAAAGAAGTTTATCTCTTCCACCGACAAATATTCTTTTAGGAAATCTTGTGTTCATTTATTTTACACTTCCAATCCCACAAACGTGATTTTTACTATAGTAGACTCTATAATATGAGATCCAGCAAGTTGAAGAATATACTGATTGGTTTTTATGATCTTGCCATTGTATTTTTAGATTTTACAGAGAATCCTTAAATGAAACTTCTCTAATGCTTTTATATTGCATCAATAGTGTTCAGTTTTCATTACCATACAATAAATCAGGTAAAATGTATGCATATATTTGACAGAAAGATAAATCTAAATTTATGTATATTTTTCATGAAAGATTTTTTTGATTCTAAAAGCCCAATATTTAATTGTATCATATTATTAATTTGGAATTGCATATTCTAATATTGATTACTATTATTTTGATTTTAATTATTAATATTTTCTGGTAAATTAATAAATTTGATTGAATGTATGAAGATATGTGTTATACCTATATATTAAAAGTAATGCATTGGTAAGTTAGATTTAGAATATTAACTTTTTTGTAATAAAATTTGATGGAAATGATACTCATATGATAACATATTGATTACATTATATATGTGTGTGTGTGTGTGTGCGTGCGTATGTTTGTATTTATACTATCCCCATTTGAATTATTATTAATTGCATTTTTAATTTGGATTATTAAATTATTATTGTAAATATATTTTGGGTTTATATCAATCTTTTATTCTCTGGAATGTTTTTATTCTGTTCATGCATTATATACAAATATGATTGTGTGATCCATGATTTGTTTTATGTTTTAAGAATTGAGCTAAGTACCCTGGATATATGAACAGAGATTGTAGTTTTGAGGGAAAGATTTTACATCATAATGTAATTGATCAGTCTAAGAAATTAAATTGTGGTATTCTCATGGGATAATAATTGTTATGTATATATTTGCTTGTTTAAGGAGGTTTATTTAAACTTCTTTGTATCAATAATTTCAATCTCTGTGGTCAAGCTGCAATATTTAGTGTCTATATAAATATATGGGACTATAAATGGTGGGTTCCATCTTTATTGTTAAAAGGAGATTGCCTTGACAACAGTTTGAAATTGTTGATTGTTATCTATATTGGGATCGTCTAAGTGTTGACTGGTTTCTAATGGTTATATATATATATATATAATGTCACGTGAAACTTATCAAGTTTATTTTAAATAATAATTGAACTGCCCTGTAGCTACCATATAAATTTCATGTGACATTATATTTATTCAATATTATATTATTCATTATTACATATACAAAGCTATTTTTATTTTGAAAATTTTATTTTTCCAAGCTTTATTTCTTAGATGGATTTATTCTAACTATTTTGTTATATATTTAGCATTCCCAAATGGGGCATAATTGAACAAACTATAACTTCAGAGGATTCAGTTCCATATTTTGCAAGTCAATTGTTGGACCTGGATAGTTGATTTCAAATCCATACATTAGATACATCTTTCTTTATTTTGTTACAATATATAGAATAATTTAAAAATCACAAAAGAATTTGAAAATATAATTGATCTTTATGATTTACAAAGTAAAACTCCACTTTTTTTGATTCTTTGCAAACCCCATCATAATTGATTTCTAGATTATAAATTATGAAAATGCATAATTGAAATTAAATAAATATACATAAATGAAGAGTCTCATGACACACTGATATCACATTTGCCTCCCATGCCCATAAGTTGAATTTGAATTCAGATGGAAAATGTTCAGAAATATCTATTATTGGCTGATAAGTCATTGGAGTATTTTTTATTTTTCCAAGGCAAAAACTGTCAGTTTTTAATATTTGTCTTTATTTTAAATAAATGACAACAAATGTTATTAATGGATGGCAAATTTTTGTAAGAAACTTCTGATTATTTTTTCCATATAAAAAATACCATGATTAAATTATCTGTATTCTGAATGAGTCAATGATGAAGGAAGCAACTAAGTACAATCATATTTTTACAACCAACAGCAATGGCACTCACTTTACAAATCATATTAATTTGGTATCTTTTCCACTTACCAACAAATTTGTTGTCTTGTTTGCATAACCAATAGATTACTATCTAAAATAAAAAAATTCCAAGAATGCTTGTAACCTGAAAAAACTACCTGGGATATGAATTTGGACAAGTGAATATTGGAAGTTTTTCAATTACAAGCAGGCTAAGAATTTTTATCCCAGATAGCCATCCAGTATTAATCCATAAATAAATATCTAGCTATTATTAGTTGGAAGGTAAAGATCCCAGCTTAAATGAATCTATCAGATACATTGATTGCAAAAAAAACCTTTAAAAATAGGATTGTAATATGGTGGAATTTCATTGTTAGTGAAATATATTTCTCCTATGGACACTGTTATAATGTCTAATAGATGGGGGACATATTTAAACATAGATTGTGTAATTAAATGTAAATCTTTTCATACACACACAAAATCAGTAATTAAACTAAATTTCTACAGTTTGATGATGTAAAAGATCCATAGTATATGATTAAAGTTCATTATTTAGTTACAGTATTTTGTTGTCTGCTTACCTGTATTTGTTTTCTGGCAGAGAATGTTTTAAGTGGTAATAAAATGGTGAAAAATGTCTACTTCTTCAAGCTGTCTTCAGACAAAGAACTTTAACATATTCATAGAACTATATTATAATCATCATACTCATAAACTATAACCATCCAATTTTAGAAAAAAACAAAGATAGAGAAAAAAATAAAGGGGAAAAATTAATATGTACTTTAAGAATAGAAGTATGATTGCACAAATACACTTTCCCATTGTTACAGTTAGTGCAGCGAAATGACTGGTTACATGAGAGACTAATGATAATTTGGCCTTTTTTCATCTAAGTGTTATGCACAGAAAGGAAAAACAAAATGATGAAAGAATGAAAGAATAATAATGATTACCTATTGCAAAGAGACAACTGACAGCATGATATAAATTTTAGTAATAATTATTAGTAAATTAAGTTAAGAAGATGTTAACTTTCATATTTTATTCAATCATATATTGTTTTATTATGTGTATAATTTCAAAATTAAATACTCATTTCAATAAAATAATAGCAACAAACATATGCAGTTCATGGCATATAAAAAATAGTCTAATCCTAGAAATGCCTTAATGAAAACTAATGATAAATACTTAACTTTAATGCAGAATATTAAAATTTTACCCAATTTTTATATACTTTTCCAATCATGAAACAATCCATAGCATCATTATTTTTCTGAATTAAAAGGACAATATATATTTGATAATCATCCTTTTAAAGTATAAAATGTAGGCTGCTCAACAACCACTACCACATAATGTAACATGCAAACATGTTTTAACTTATACTGTAATATAGGAGTCACCTCGCCTCCTATTCCTGATATTTGGTTTCAAGGATATGGAAATTTATTTGTGGATGATAGCAAATAGTATGAGTTTTAATGTACATACATATCTGTGAGTGCAATGAAGAGTTAACAGTTTATACTTCTCATATGAAATGTAATAGACATGATATATGCATTTATATGTATTAATAGAGAAGTTTCTTAGTTCTATAAAAATTATATGGCTGAGCACTTTCTTATGACATTCTCATATTCATTGGAAGATAACATTAGAAAATAATGAAGAGATGAGGGTGTATGTGTATATTCCCTTGTTGCTAAAGATCCTGTTCAAGCCTTAAAACAGTAAACTACTTTCCTTACTATTATCATAAATTAACCCCCGCTCATTATTCTGTTTACTTCTATATATATTTAAATTCTTTTTATTCTCCATACTAGTTTTCCATTTCTCCAACTCTCCATTCTTTATTAATGCATCTAATTCTTATATCCCATTCCTTGCAACTATTACACTCAACAATTCTCCTAACACAATGACATCACTTTTTGTATAAGTATACTGACATAAATTTTTTATCCAAATATTCTGCATCCTGTACTACCTTTCTCACCTATCTTGTTGCATGCTCTTTACTCATAACCCAATTGAACACGGTTTTGGCTATTCTCTTATTATCCATAAACTGCAATCGACCAAACATTTTCATTTTGCTTTTTGCATCTTTCATATAAAAACTTGATCATTCCATTTCTTCTTGAATTGCTTCCTTTGCCATCCACAGATCTGCATCTAATGCATGTTTTCCTATTTCTCTTTGTACTTTTTCTAAGTAATCTAACATCCCTTTACTTACACATAATGCATCATTACCATATATTAACCCTGTTACTGCCATTTCCTTCCATACAATTCTAGCTACATCATATTTGTTATATGAAAACACTTAATTTCTTTATCAGTCCCATTCTTTTTTTTCATTCATTTATCAATTTTTTCTCCCAATAAACCAAGCAATTTCTCTGATTACTTAAGACAATTTCTAAATAGTTATACATATTTACTACATTTAACTTTATATTTCCCAATAAAAATTCTCTGTTTTCTCTTTCCCCAGTATTAATCATCATTACTTTTGATTTTTCTTCAATAAATTTAATCCCCATCTCTTTACCCACTATTTCGCATGTCTTTAGCATAACTTCCATATCTTCCCTTCTTTTTGTGCACAAGAAATCATCTGCAAATAAAAGACCCGATAATGTATATGCTCGCTTGCCACCTATTAATGGTATCTCTACCCCTCTTCCTAGTCTTTCTATTGTTCTCTCCATTGTCAACTCCTTATCCACCAGTGCTGTCCTCTATTCTGGTTTTTTAAAGATTGCTCTTTCCATATATATATATATTTAATAAGAAAAAAACTGATCTGTAATACTTAGCTTTAATACTAATCATTGCCTTCCGCTAAACCATTACTATTAATAAATATTATTTCTATTGCTTTAATAAGTAATCCACCAGAAAAAAAACAACATAACCAGGTTGTGTAACCAGGTTGTGTGAAATACTAGATTCATTACACTTCCATGATGTGCTAAGGAACTCTAAATAGGCTATCTAAACATACAATCTTTGACAGCTGAAATTCCTTTCTGAAATCCAGTTCCAAGCTGATTCATTAGTAAATATCTAAAAGCTATCTATTGAGTGGAAAATCTGAAATTTTCAGACATCTACATGTCTTCAAACCCAGCTATCCAACTCAAGTAGCTATATGGGGCTGATAGATCTTCAGCCACACCATATACAGTACTAGTAGTCTTAGCAATATAAAATTGCATAAGACTTATGGCAGAGACTATAAATAGTCAAAACAAGTCATATATCACATGACCCTATCTCGTAAGCTTGTAAGTTATAAACAATGAGGATTTCCAATTCCTCTACAAGCTTTATGATAAATGCTTAGCCAGAGCCAGCAATTAAAATATCTCTGTCAGGAACCCTTCCCCAAACCCCTGACCATGGTTTCTTGCTTTGGCACTCCTCGGAGAGGTGTCAGGGTAGGTTCAGACACTAGATCTAAAAATACCAACCCAAAGCCAAGCACTTATCTAAAAGTTATCTATTGAGTGGAAAATCTGAAATTTTCAGACATTTACCTATCTTCAAACCCAGCTATCCAACTCAAATAGCTATATGGGGCTGATAGATCTAGTGTCTGAACCTACCCTGACACCTCTCCGAGGAGTGCCAAAGCATGAAACCGTAGTCAGGGGTTTGGGGAGGGATTCCTGACAGAGATATTTTAAGTGCTGGCTCTGGCTAATCATTTATCATAAAGCTTGTAGAGGAATTGGCAATTCTCATTGGTTATAACTTACAAGCTTAAGAGATAGGGTCATGTGATATATGACTCTTATTTTGACTATTTGATTCATTAGTGATTGTACTGCCTTGAGCAAATATTATAACTAAAGACTACAAACCTAGTAAGCTTGTCTCCATCATTACTTTTTTATTCTTGAAGCCTTGAGTTAAAAATTAAAAAAAAAAATTAGAAATACTATGCATGTCATTAAAGGATGGAAAAGTGATTGCATCAAATGAAACCTACTTTTGAGCCAATCTGCATATTCCCATGAGATTTATATTTTTAAGTGGCTCTGTTTTAGAAATATATAATTGACTAATTTTTCAAAAGAAACATCTATTGGCATTTAACTTTCAGTATAATAAACAAACTTTATACAAATAAATGCACAAAATAAGGAAAAAAGCATAAACTGCTACAATTTATATAAGAAACGAAAAATTATGATGAAAAACATGAAACCAAAAAGCAACAATTATGAAACTTAATGACAAAATCCCAAAATAGATCGCATAAATAAAAGCCAATGGTATTAATATACTGAAATCTTTCAGTTAGCTTATTATTTATGAATACCCAATATGACTATATTCCAATGTAATTAAAGTAATTTTGTAAATAAGAAAATATTTAACATTTTTTTCAATGATATTTCACCCCCAAAATCATGATTTTACATTATTATGCCCCCCCCCCCCATAGGCTTTAAATCGCAAGTAAGTAAATTGAAATGAGTATGCATGCACTGTCATGATAATTTTGTAAGGTTTTGAATGAAACCTCGTTTTAAAAGAATCCATGTTGTATTTTACTGTGATATTTTTTTTATGCTGCATCTCCTAGCGATTAAAAATTTTTTTTTTTTTAAAAAATGTAGATAAATAAATAAAATGAATGATTTTAAAATGTTAATTGTGGTAAAAATGTAACATATAGAAAAAAGATAAACCCCAACAAATAAATAATTCAGTTATTATTATCTTTGGTAGAAATTAAATTAATAAGCATTATTACAAATAAGATCTTGTAAAAGTTATATCAGAAAACAATTTCCTTAATAAGATTTGTATTGTTTTCCTGTCTTCAAACAATAATAAGTAATAATATATTCACTATCCCTTTATAATTTAGTTATATATAATATAAATAATCTCAATATTATTACATTCTTTTAAATTCATATAAGTAAAGATACAGTAAAAGACAAATGACCCAAGATGCATTTCATCCTGAACCAGCACTCATCAGTTGGTCCAGGTCACTATTTCTCATATATATCTATTATATGAAAAATATTTATATTAAATAATTACAGTGTCAAATTAACTCAACTCACATTTGACACTTGAATTTAAAACATAATTATTTAATATAGATAAATATTTTTCCTACGATAAAGATATATATGAGAGATAGTGACTCGGACCAACTGATGAGTGAGTGCTGGTTCAGCACAAAATGCATCTTGGGGATCATTTGTCTTTTATTGTATCTTTATTTATATGAATTTAAAAGTGTATGTGGTAATATTGAGGTTATTTAATATATTTATAAAGATATTATATGTAGGAAAAAGAAATGTGAATAACTCCATATGTTTGTGTGTTTAATTTTAAAAAATCAGATGTACTAATCTTTAATTGAGTTTTAAAGTTTATATCTGTGCTAGAGACAATCTCTAGTTTAATAAATGATTAATAATAGTCATTACTATATTTATCTTAAGTGGATGGTGTTATAGATGTGGGTTATAATTCAAAATGTAATTATTTATATATAATACAGACACAACTTTTATTTTATGAACTTTTTAAGCAATTTTTTTTTTCTGTTTTGGCAGTATCAGCAACCTTCATCAGATGTATATATATTTTGTAGTAGATTCAACCAAATCATCTAGATGAAGAAAGTAAAATTGTTTCAAAAGTACAAAAAGGAAGATCATATTATTGTAATAAGTAAACGCCTACAGAAAATAATCTTTATTAAAAGAGTATATTTTTATATAAATATTTTGTTAAAAACACAAAAGTATAATATTCTAACAATATGTTTCATACTATTAATAATGGATCAGATTCATAGCTGAAATAATGTTTAAAAAATACAGCATCTGGAAATTAATGATGAGTACTTGTAAAATCACTGAAAATCATTATGTAGATTTAGTTTTAAGAATTTTTAAAATCTAATCTTTTTTTTAATATTAAATTTCACATGAATGTATTATATACTTTATGAATATGTTGAAAAGAAAAAAAATATTTCTACCCATAATTATTATTTATCTCATCAAATTACTAAACTGATTTTTTTTTTTTAGTTTCCCAAGTGAAAATCAATCTAGAAATTTTTAGGGTTAAGTTAATATTTTTCATTTTGATAAACTAAATGTGGAACTGATAGATAACATAATGTCAAGAGAAAGTCATTAATGCCATATTGATTAAGTTTATTACTCTTCATGTGAAGAAGATTTTATTTAGAATGAGTAATTTTGATAAGAACATTATAAAAGATTAAAAAATTCCAAAAAACCCAAATATTTGATGGTTGCTGATCATCATCATCATTATTTGTTTTCTAAAAGCAGATCTATAAATTAAACTAAATCATAATACCATGGATCTTATTTTTATTTTACCAAATATATATATTTGATTATTCTTATGAATATAAAACTGCAATAGATATTTACATATGTTAATAAAGAGCATATCCTTTTGCACATATACTATATATCTACATGGTGATGACTTCAATTTTTTTATTTGAGATCTTTTCCTGATATCTTTTCTTCCTTTTGACTTTACCATACATAAATGGTCACTCTTCTCAGCAGATTTTTTTATTTCCTCATTTACTAGAACTTCTCTTTATGGTAGCATTTTCACTGTTTTGATAATAAAATTTTAAAAAATGCTTCAATAAGAATAGTTTGAAATGTTTCATATTTTTTTCATATCCTATTATCTACAAAAATTGTCTCATGCAAATGAATCTTAATGATTTTGTTTTTTTTCCAGATAGCTAATTTATTGCCAATTAATCTAGATTTTCTTAGTTGGAAGATAAATGAAGTCTCACAAATCTTGGTGGACTAGATATCTTTTGCACTGAGATAAAAATTACAGTTGAAACATGGGATAATACAATGTGTTGTAGTTCCTCCTTGTCTTAAAATCATCATTGACCACTATTATCTACTATTTATATATACTGTATTTATAAACCATTAATTTTATTTTTTCTATCAAATTTTTGAAGATTTTTTTTTTTATTATTATTTTATTTCTAGTTTCCCTGTTATTTTTCACATATTTTTAAAAAATATTCCATCAACTCTTTTTTTTTCTCACCATAATTTTTCCTTTCTATATATGCCATAATTTTAAACAGACTGCTATATTTTAATGCAATGAGTGCTTATTATTAACATTTATTTAGTTCCAGAAAAATAACATTAAATGTAATTAGTGAATAATGGGATAGTGGGAATTAAATATGCATAGGAATAATGTTAACAATGTTTTATTGGTTCCATGGTACAATAAAACTGCAGTATTTATTTTTAAATATAGATATTAAAAAAATACATTTAATTAATGCATGGATATTAATCTTGTATTACATTATATATACATTATTTAAAAACAAACATTTGGATTAAATGCGCACAAAACTTCAATTATGTGTAAAACAAATAATAAAAACAGTTATGACTTAAAAAATGTAAAGTTCTCTTATTCTTCTCTTTTACTTTCTTTGCATATCTTCATATATTCATATATATATATACTGCTTATAATACTTCTTTCATATACACTTCAATGCAAACAAATTTTTTTAAAAAACTTATTTATTTTCCGTACAGTTTTCGACTGTCCAGCAGTCTTCATCGGAGCACAGTTATCCTTTATTTTTTTCAAGAAACTTAGATGGGTTGGGGAATGCAATAATTTTATTTACCCTTATTACTGCTCTTAGCGTGTTTTAAAAAAGAATAACTGTGCTCTGATGAAAACTGCTGGACAGTCAAAACTGTAAGGAAAATAAATAAGTTTGTTTAAGAAAATTTGTTTGCATCGAAGTGTATATGAAAGAAATATTATAAGTTATATATATGAAAATGTAAAGTTAATGTTGCTTTTGTCCTTAGATTAACTTTAAAAACAAAAAGAGAATTATTATAGTTTTGCTATCCCTCTTTATATCAACTTCATATGTTTAAAACCTTCTCTTAAATATCTTACAAAACAAAGTGTATCTTTTAAAATTTATTTTCAAATATTTATTAATTGATATTTTGTCAATGCTTTTCAGAATTATTATGTTTATAAATTAAAAGTGACTTTTTTTTTAAAGAATAAACCTTTTGCTTTTAAACTATTACTGATCTTTTTTTTTTTTTTTTAATCATAAAACTCTAATGAGATAACTTTATATATAGTTTTCTAAAGCATTTGTGCATATATTTTTTTTGTGAACTTGGAATATTTTTTAAGCTTCCATTTCATGAAGCAGCAAGGATTTTTATCACACTATGTTCATTTAAATGCACCCATGAATATTGAGGATCCTCTATAGTAAATTTTCAACATTTTCTGTTTTGTTCCCTTTCAAATTATATGAGAAATTTAAATCTTTTCTTCACTTTTAAGTACTCTTTTTTTGCCTCTATACTTTCTGTTTTCATCCTGAATAATGAATCATTTCATCTACTGTTATCCTAAATATTTTCTATTTCAATGATTGTCTTTTGATATCATGTAAGAGTCTATATATATTATTTTTATAACATTTCCTTCTTGTATTTATTGTTTTACACCAGTTCCAAATATAATTTGTGTTTAATATTTATTGGAATGATCATTTAATTTTTCTGTATATTTTAATATTTGCTTTAATAAATAATTTTGCCATCTCTTCCATCTATAAAATGTAATCTTCCAATTTGCTCTTAACATTTCTTATATTGAATGATTATCTTATTTCACCTTGTATAGTTTCATCTACTATGCATATATGCATAGGTGTACATATTTTCCAAAATGTTTCTGAATCATACTGAAAGCTGTCAATAACCCATGTGTAGTATAATCATGAACAGACACTCTTCTCCTTAAGATTATATTTATATTATATCTATTAAAAGTAAATAATGTCAATTTCCTAGCCAAATATATTTTAAGTAAAATATATATATTTTTAAAAAAATCTAAGCTTAGTTATTTCATATCCTATATTCAGTCTTAATAATTAATTTTCTAATTCCTTTAAAATTTTATAAACAATATAAATGAACTTTATAATCCTCATTTGATATAAATATAATAATTTTTTTTTTTATATAGTTTTCTCAATAATTGTATAAATCTTTTTTTGGTTCCATTTTTTTAAAAATCAAACTATGGACATTTTCTGATCACCCTATTGTATACTTTTTTTTTTATATATGTATATAATAACTAGAAAAAGTAAATGTACATTTCTATCCAATCTATAATACAATTTTTATAATTTGAGTCTAAGCCAAAATATGATTCTGTTATCATCTTAAAATTTTCCCTATATTTTTTTTTTACTATTTGGTATTTATTGATCCATACCTTAAGTTAACTTGCAATAATATATGAGAAAAGTTTGAACATAATTGATGATATTGTTATTGATCTGTAATTCCCTAAAGTTTTTTGACCTTATAATAGCAATTTTTTTTCCTGACAGTGATTTTTGGAATTCTTTTTTTTAGAAGTTATTTATCTTATTAAATTTAATTTTTAAAATGATAAAATACAAATACTTTAAAAATAGTGGCCCATTTATATATTTAAAAAAATGAACATAATTATTTTATGATTTTTAAAGGGTTTTTAAAAAACCACATTATTTTATTACCATGTTTAAAAATATATATATATTAAAAAAGGAAAAGGAAATAAATGATAATATTAACTTCATGAATGTTATGATTATTAAAATAACAATTGAAAAAAACATCAAAGTAAACATGTTTTATGAGAATTCAGACATAGATAAAATAATTGAAGAAAATATAATTACAAATCATATAATTAAATCAAGTAAAATATGTTCAATTGATATATTAAAAAATGACTTTGAAATAATAAAAAAGAGGCAGTTTTTTTTTATCAGTGTATCTCTCATCTCAACTCCACTATGTTGTAACCATTCCCCAGCACAGAAACTCAGACCATTTTCTCTCACCATGCATGTATTTTGCAAACTACATTCATTCTTCTGGTGAGTTAGAACTATAGAGACATGATTGATTATTCTACCGATATAACAGATAAACTTACAAATATTAATAAAATTAAATGAAATAAAGGATATAATTAATAATGATAATAAAAATTAACAAAAACAATTTATATAAGTTTTATGGTTAATAAAAATAATTATAATAAAATATATAAAAATAATAAAATACATAAATAAAAAGTATAAAATTAATATTAAAATCAGTTTACAAAAAGAAAAATAATAGCAATTTATTCACTTATAATAATGAAATAAAAAAATGAAAGATTAAATAATGTACAATGTGTGAAAATATGTCTTGATTGTAAGTGTATGAAAAATTATATTGTCACTGCCAAAAATAAAAACAAATCTTAAGCAACTTATATATGATAGAAGATCAATTTAATATATTTCTGTTCTAAAAATAAGAAACCTAATTATAAGATTGGAAGAATTGAAAATGTTAAAAAAATACTGAAAGAATAATTAAATAATTAAACTAAAACCTATTCTTAATAGAAATAATGTTTAATTAGGAAATGTTTTTCATGTTGCATAAAAATTAATTAAGTTTTTAGTTTAAAATATGAATCTTGTCAGAATAAGAAAATAATTACTGTACAATCAATTCCATTGAAATTGTTTACAACATTGAGAAAAGATTTAAAGGTAAAATAAAGTTAAACTGTATAAATAGATTTATAAAAATAAAATCTCTTTTATGAATTTATGAATCAAAGAATAAGTTTGATAGTCAAATGTGAAAGGGTTTTTTTCTCATTTAAAAATTAAAAATATATTTTGTAAAAATATTTGTGCTTTTCATGTTTTTAATGTATTATTGTGTTTGTATTTTATAGAAATATTTTTATAATACTAACCTTGAAAAAGATTATATTAAATAAATTAAGATGTTGATATATATAAAAATAATAAGTACTATATATATTTATATTAAATGAATTTATTTACAGAATTTAGTTAAATAAATAACTAGTTTAGGAAAGAATTTGAAGAGGTGCTTTTTTTTTTTTTGTATATTAATATCTCTTGAGGCTGGATTAAATTTGGAAAGAAAAAGGAAAAGAAAAATATTTGGAATTTTAAAAAAAATTAAAAATGATTATATTGCATATAAACTTTCACATTTGAGTACAATATTTGTAACATATATGTGTCTGTATTAATTTAACCAAATTTTATTGACCCATTATTTCAAAAAATCTGGATTTAAATTTCTTACAGAATGAAAAAATTCACTTAAATAGTGATTCATAAATATGATAAAATAGAAAATGTTCAAGGTTCAAATTAAATGTATTAGTATAATTTAAATGTAACTTATTATTGAATATTTGTTAAAAATTAATGTAATATAATAATTAAATTAAAATTCATTATTTATGTTTGCTTGATAATGAAGAAGTTTTGCATTGATAAATGAAAAAAATTGATGGAATTTTTTAATAGTGATCAGTGAAAATGTTTAAAAGTATTTGTTTAATTTATTATTATAAGGAATATTGTGTTAAAAAATTAATTTAATGAAAAAAGATTAATTATACTATTTATATTTAGTAGATCATAAAACATTTTTAAATTTCTTACAAAAGAGATGGCATTACAAATAAGTGACTACTATGAATGTTTAAAAAGTATTAGTATAATGCACCTTGTTATTTAATTTTTTGCTATAATAAATATTGCTTTAAAAATTAATTTGATAAGAGAAAAAAATTGAAATCATTGTCTACTTACTTTATTTGCTTATGAAAAAATTTTACATTTATAAAAAGCAAAAAATCCATAAAAACTTAGTCTTCTTTATATGCTGTTTCAGAAATTGCAGTCTAATATAAAAGTGACTGTTATATTAACTTTTTTTTTCTGTTAATATTTTAAGGATAAGTTTTAGCATAAACTGTAAATTTTTTGTTTCTGAATATTATAAACACTTGTAAATTTACCCAGTTTAAGGATACATTTAACCTTATTTTAAAATGTATTATTGTTATTAAACTTTGACCATGTGTTTTTTTCTTTTATTTTAGCTGATGTAACAGTGTAGAAAACTTGCTTACATAATTTTAGGGTTTTTATTTGCGCTAAAAGTGAACTTTTAGCATGCAATCATTTTGTATTTGTTTGTTTACGGCTATCATATGCAGATGTGAATTTTACGTAGTTTAAGGATAAATTTAACTTCTTTATAAAATGTGTTACATGCATATATATCACTAGATGGAGCTTACCAATAGCTCTAATCAAGCTTTATTTTATAAGTGCCAAAAGAGAAAGAATTCAAAGTCTATCGGAAAGTACTTATCTCCACACCAATTGTTTTCGAGTTTATGGCTCACCTCAGTGGAATCCTGGGATACTGAGATGAGCCACAAGCTCAAAAACAATTGGTCTGGAGATAGAGACTTTCCGATAGAGCTTTTGAATTGTTTCCCTTTCGGCACTTATAAAATAAAGCTTGATTAGAGCTATTGATAAGCTCCATCTAGTGATCATTAAATGCAAGCTTAAAAGCAAGTTATGAAATTTATGACTTGTTTTATTAATTTCTATATATATATAAATTAAACTTTGACCTCATGGTTTTTTTTTTTGTTTTGTTTTGATACTAAAAGCTGTGGCCACTTGCAGAATTGAAGTTTTTTGGTTTACGGTTAAATACATTTATACCTGATTTTTTTTAACAATACGCCTTTTTCATTGATGTTTATGTTATGGGAATTGTAGTCTTTATGTATATTTTTTGAGACATCATATTGGCTGATCTAAAAGTACTTCAAAAATAGAAGTGTCCAAAGTCATGCAGCCATCATAATCACCTGTATATGTATAATCTTATTAATTTGATTATCATAAATAATTATACACATACAATGTTTATTTAATATATTTTGCTAAGTCATATAATTTCATGCTTTATTTATTGATATTAAAACATTTTGACTATTTTTCAAGTCATTTCCACTCAAATATATATTCTTTCATAGTGATTTATTACTTATTAATAAATTTTATTTATTGACATTTTTGATTGCCTTTAGGCAGTCATTTCCTGTAAAATATGGGCCTGTGTGGTAGAATGGCAGACTTTGAAACCTAAAGAACATAGATCAAAGCTGGCACATGTCATGTTTTATGCTGAATGTCATGGTTTTTTTAAACAGCAAACTGTTTGATTATTATTAATAAAACATATATCAGTGTATCATAATCTATTGCATTTGAAAGTAATAAAATATATTTGATTGAAGAAATCCATTAAAAGAATAGTTGAAACATATTAATATCAATAAAATAAAATTTAAAGGTTTTATATATGCTTTTAATGAGTTGAAATTATTAAAATTTTAAATGTAAGAAATATTATAATTTTTGTTAAAGGTTGATGGAAAACATTGGCAAATTTTCACTGAGGATGATCAAATGATTATTGCATGATTATATTGTTTGAAGTTATTGACTCTGTTTTCCAGAAACTTACTGAATATACATACACACACATACATAAATATATGTATATTTGTTATATATATATATATTTGTCATTATTAGTTGGATGATGAAAAGAAAAAGAACAAAAATGAAGAAGAACTAGAAAAAGAACTTGTTGAATTAGAAGATGAATTCATGAAGCAGTACATGAAACGTCGCATGGAAGAAATGATGGCAAAAATGAATAAAACGTAAGTTTTATTTTTTAGCAATATAAATTTCAGATTAATATGAACAATTGCATAACATTTCAGGATTAATAAATTTTGGTCTCCCATGAAAACTCAGTATATGTATTTATCAAAGTTATCTATTGTTATAGTTGTAATGAATTTTCCTGCAATACCACAATCTAGGATTCTGATGAGGACTTAGGATCTCCATTTCAGATAACCAGTCTATAGCCAATATGGCCTACCGTCCAATATTTGTCAGTAATATCTTTTTTCTCTAAAAGTTGTTGGAGACACTTTTGCATTAGAATGGGTGATTGAATACAGTTTTAGCATCTTTTTTTTTAATCCATATTTTTATTAATTTTTATTTTATTGAATCTAATATGGAAATAAAGAATTTATTATCTTAATTGAAATAAATAAATTTTATGATTTTAATTTTGGCAATGATTGTATCACTTTAGTGAATTAGATGTAAACAATTAATATGCATATTATTGCCAAATTCTTTGATATATTTTTAGAATGAACCAAAAGTAGGGTGCACTAAATAATAATGTAATTTTTGCTCCAATATCCATTTTAATGTCTTAGCTAGACATAATCACTTGTAATTAAGGTAAAGACAATGATACTTCCCTCAACAAAGATGAAACTTACATCATATTATAATAAAATTTTTGCTTTATTATCACATATTTGGCATATCTAGAATTTCTAGAAAATTTATTCTCCAGTTAGATTACTTAGATATCTATTGTAATGATTTGTAATTAGATGTATAATTGGATTGGCCAACAAACTAAAAGAAATCTTAGGCTTGCATAGATATCTGGAACTATCTGAAAACATTTTCAGTTTTGTCTGCTAAATTAATATCATGGTTAACTATTTTATTACAATGAGAAGAAACTAAAACTTTTATCACACAAACTAATAAAACTGTTATCCTATTGTTGACTCACCTTTATCCATTAAGTGATATAATTGAAAGTAGTATTTTGTCTTAGGGAAAAGATACTATGAAGAGGAGTAAATATTCTAATTATTACCATTGTTAATTTATTTTTGCTTTCTGCCATGTGTTTAAATGGATTTATTTATTTAAATTTTTATAGACAATTTTTTTGAAAATTTATTTTTCATCATAGAGAAAATTATCAACTTTTACTGTGTCTTTGGTTTTTTTAGATCATAAACTTCTGCAAATGTAAACAAATGCTTATAATGTGAAAATTAAAATTACTCTTGTTGCAAGCGGGAGTAGTTCACTGCTTATTGGCTCCACAAGGATGGGAGGTTCACACATTCAAGACGGGAGTTGGTAAGAAAGTGCATGATAAAACATAAGTAACCACTTGTTTTAATCTTTTATGCCTTTTCAAGAAACTTTAAATCAGTTTCAAGCCAAAATAACTCAATTTATTCTATGCAAATGGCCACCATTAATCAAGCAAAAGCTAGTATAAGTAACCACTAAAATCATTAAAACTACATTAAAACTGAGAAAACATATTTAAAATGTAATATAATAATTCAAAATAGGAAATAATAAAAATCCTAATTTTCTTAACGCAAATATATAATCAAAACTTTATAACAGAGGAGTTCACTTCCTGTTGTGAGCGGGAGCATTTCACTGCTTACTGGCTCCACAAGGATGGGAGGATTCACATATTCAAGACGGGAGTTGGTGAGAAGTTAACTGATAAGACATAAATGACCACTTGTTTTAACCTTTTACACCTTTCCAAGAAACTTTAAATCAGTTTTAAGCCAAAATAATTCAATTCACCAATCGTTTTATTCTATGCAAATGGCCATCATTAATATCAAGCAAAAGCTAATATAAGTAACCACTAAAATCATTAAAACTAGATTAAAATCAAGAAAAAGTATTTAAAATGTAGTCTAATAATTCAAAAGAGGAAATAATAACAAAAATCCTAATTTTCATAACACAAATATATAATCAAAACTTTATAACAGAGGAGTCCACTTCCTGTTGTGAGTGGGAGCATTTCACTGCCTACGCATTTCACTGCCTACTGGCTCCACCAGGATGGGAGGATTCACATATTCAAGACGGGAGTTGGTAAGAAGATATATGATAAAACATAAGTGACGACTTGTTTTAACCTTTTACACCTTTTCAAGAAACTTTAAATCAGTTTTAAGCCAAAATAACTCAGTTTTCCAATCGTTTTATTTTATGCAAATGGACACCATTAATCAAGCAAAAGCTAATATAAGTAACCACTAAATACAAACTATTAGAGTTTATAATTGGAACCCTAATTAAGCATCAAAATTAGAACTCAACTTGGATTAGAAGAACTCAATAGGATCAGTAAAGCAGAATCATTCCTGAGGACCTAGTGGGACCATGAATCTAATCATTGGTTTTTCTTGAATTCTCGGTCTCAAGGGTAGAGATGATGGCCATGGAGGATTTGTTTCAGCAGGATCAATCGGTAATCATCACCACACCTAGATCTAGAGAGATCTGGCAATGCTCTCGTGGCCTCCTCTGATTTGGTTGGTGTTCCGGACATGCTGAACCTACGTCACACCCAGATTAATTATGACCCATTTATGGCAGGGGCCGAAGTGGCTTAACCTTGTCCAAGGAGTGAGTCTGGGTTTTCGCTAAACTAGTTCTGTCTGATGGGATCATGGATGGGTCTGGGGGAGCTGCTTGGAGACTTTCCAGGTGGGCTGAGAGCTGATTGTCCCACATGAACTCTCCTCAAGTGGGCGTAGTATCCCTTTGATTGACTAACATTTGATCTGTGATAATTCATATCCTTTTTTCCTCTTTTTGGGTTTTTTCTTGATGTTTGTACTTACAATGCATTTTTTATATACCTGTAATACCTAATCTATTATATAAGGCAGTTCTATTGCTTTGAGCCACCACTCAGTTTCAGAATATCAATGTAACATTGTAGCCTCTATGGCCCACTGCTGCAGGTGACAGAATGTGGTCCCTGCACAGGTGGATCATACTTTAGTGACTTAATAAAGTTGCTTTGAGAAAAAAAAAAATTACTCTTCTAAGACTAGAGAAAAACGAATACAGAAGTAATTGATATTTAGTGTTCCAAGTGAAACAAAATAGTTTTAAAAAATTTATGTTCACAACATTAAAGAAACTATTATTTAAATCATCTCCTACTTCTCTACTAATTTTAATAATGGATCAACATTAAATGTTACTTATTTTATTTAAGTTAGAAACTATTACAAATCCATTTGCAATTTTTTATTTGTCCTGTTGTTCTTGCATCAAATGTCTATAAATAATATATTGTACTCTGTTCTTCTTTTTTATATTTAAGTGGATCTCTGATTATATTTGATGATTTTATTGCATTTCTTAATGATCTTTTTATCAATCTGTGCAGCTCTTAAACAGAGAATTCCATTCATTCTTACTCCATTTGTCAAGATTTTCCTTCCTTATGCATATTGTTTTGTCAACCATTACTCTGAATAAAGAATTGATATATATTCTTTTCTCTTCATTGTTTTTGATGTCTATCCCAGTAAACTCCATTGTTTTTTCCTTCTGATCACTGTTATTGATGTCTTTAAAATATTAATCTTTGATTTATTAATATTCCTTCTTGTACAGAATTTTGTTTTATAATCTCTTGTTATAATAAAACCTTAAATTGCATTCAAAATTACTCCACGTTAAATTGCTATGTGCAAACATCTATCAAATTAAATAATATATTACTTATATCAGTAATTCATTAATATCTGTTCTAAGCACTGCAATCATCTATTTTATTTAATTCATGAAAATGTTTATACATTATTCATGCCAAGTATGTGGCATTTACTTCCAACAAATTCACTTTCTTTCTAATAGATTGATTATAGAATATTCTCTTAATACTATTCATTTTTTTTAAGATTGGCTAAGTAACCAATTTTTTTTAATAAATGATGTTAGTGATGTCATTAAGTTTCTACACAGATTATTTCATTTGTGTACTCAAACATTACCTTCCCAGTTTACAAAAATTCTCACATCTCATCTTTGCAATTTGTGCTTTGGCTAATAACCATTATGATGTCTTAACTTTTAGTAAAAGATAAAATGTTTCCTATTTTAATAAGTGAAAAGATAGTGTACCGGACCATACTTCCCTGCGGAATTCTGTCCTAATCTTGCACTGAGCATGAAGTGATCAAGATTTAACAGGGAAAGAAATGGATACAAATTTAGCCGATTGTCTGTACTCATATATATTGCTACTTCCAGCTAAACTGATAGAAAGAGTGAATTGACAGGACTCCGCCAATTAAATACCCCTTTAGCTAATATCCTTCTTGAATGCCCGAATGTTTAGAACCGATGGTAAATACATATCTTTGAAAAGTCTGTTTACAAATAGCTTTTGCGCACCACTTCTAGAAAAGAATAAAATGAATTTCCCCCCTCCTAGAAGGATATGCAATACCATATGTTCAGCGGAACATGAGAATAAGATTTAACACCCCGGTAGAGCCATATCCCGTGTGGCTAGCTCAGCCACTCTACATCTAGGGACTTCAATGGGTAAGTTAAATGGTTATTATAGATATGTGATTGATAAGGAAAGAGTATGTTTTATCAAATAAATAGTAATACGAAAGCAGAACCAATTTAATATTATGATTAAATATTTATTTAATCCCAAATATCCACCACCGTTTCATACTTAAAATGATATAATAAAAATAAATAAATGAATTATTATCACAAACCCGTATATATATTGGATGCTTTGAAATAGATAAAATATAAATACAATTTAAATGAATAAGAAAATATATAAATCCCTAAAGCTATTTACAATGTTTCATAAAGAATGGAAGTGGTCTGAGCTTTTTTTACCCTGTAAAAATGTTATGTCTTGTGTGATTTGATATATATTTCTCATATAAAAGATTTTCGGTTATACAGACATGCTGTTCTACTCAGGACTTTAAAACCTGTTTTATTGATAGCAAATATAATTAAAAAAACCCAACTATGCATGCATATATCTGCGCTATAAAATATTTCATTAATTTTGTATTTTACATGTCAATAAGGTTGCGTTAGCTCAGATACCATATAGCAAGCAACATGAGGTGCTGTATCTGTTTCCTTTTTGCGATAGATAAATTCTCATACATGTATATACGTGCAGCACAATTATACACTTATTACTATTTTAAATATAAAGTTATTAGTGGACTTGCTCACGGGGAATTTACGATGAATAAAACCCTTTTGCACTCATCATAAGGTGCAGCAGTGACAAAAAATAACTTAAAAGATATACGGATAAATACATTTTTAGATAGTCAACATGAGGTATCGTATTTACCGAATATTACAAGTGTATGTGCGTGTATATACACATGTATATTCATGTATTACGATTTGCAGGAGTAACAACAAGAAGAAAAACAAATAGCAACAAAAAAAAAATCTAATTGCAATCTTTGCTGAAAATACTAGAATTTGAAATAGAAAAATGAATTAAAAGATTTAAGTAAAAGCTATATCATGATGCCTGCAATAACTGTAAATTCAATATATATATGCGAGAGACAACTCTCTCTCTCCTACTTTTTTTTTTTAATGATTAATAATAATAAGAAAGAAAAAATAGCATATTTCTAATTATCAGACATATCAGAATGAATTAATTCATTATTAAAATATTTTTAAAAGAAACTTATGTATGCATCTTCATCTTCTCCTGACTGGGCTTTGAGCGTGGCTTCAATTCAACTAGCTGTGCGGTGAGGATTTCATCTCATTCGGGCATAGGCAAGGCAGCTTTTATCATCATCGTGGCCAGCTGGAACTGGTGTTATCACATCTTGGCAATTTGGACAGAGAAAGGGCGGGTGGACCAGCTGGTTTCTACCCCACAGTCATTTTACTGGAAGCTCTGGTAGATGTCTCCATATTTTCTATCTGCTATAATACAATAATTATTATTAAATGTTCATTCGCTATCTTGAATGGTTCATTAAATCCTTAAGAAATCAAGAGTTTTTAAAAGAACTGTATAATGGATTTCTTCTTAGAAACTATCAGCACTAATCTAGTCCATAAATTAATCTCTATGTGGCTAGATAATTGAAGAATTCTGGAGCCAAAGTAGTGAACGATTTGCAATGCCAAAGAAAGAATGAATCCCACAGCACTGACTAAAACTTATCAACCCCACTCATACAGAACCAATTCAGGTATCCCCCCTGAGAAGTATAAATCAGCCAATCCTTTTAATTTACCTTATTTAGATTATAACATTTCTTACAATTTTTCTGATTAAATTCTACATTTTAGAGTTTGATTTGTTTGGTTTCCATCTTGAATACCCAGACCACTTGATTACAGAATCAATTCAATTTTATTTTATATACAAAAAAAAGATAACAGTTTAATTTTAGCATTGATTATCAAACATTTTGCTTTTGGTCAGATTTTTGCCAAAGCAATTAACATTCTTTGCTTATGGAATAAAATTACAATTTTTAGAAAAGTAATTAAAAATTATATATAGAAGTATGTTGGAACAATTGCTTTAATTATTTATTTTACTAACATGTTCCAACATTTGATTCATTTGTTTAATAAAGTTTGCTTTTCTCTATTTGAATTTTTCAGAGAAAAGCAAAATACATAAACTGATATATACTGAAAATATACAAAACAATAAAAATAAAATACAAAAATACACCAGTTTTTTATATGTGTATTTATGTGCAATATTTTAAATTTGTGTATGTGGGTATTCTAATGCTCAGACCCAGCTTCCATTACTAATGTAGCACATTTATGTATTTATTGTGCTTAATATCTACAGATTTATATGTGTATCTGCTGTAATGTTCTTTACAGCAGACTTTGTGTAAAACCATTTGATAATGCCTGGCACAATAGTAAGCCTTATTTTAAATATATATAGTTAAATATTTAGAAGAATTTTTCAAATCTAAATTTCAGCTTGCAAGTCTTTTTGTTAATCATCAAACTTCTGCTTTAAATCATTATATTTTTATGAAATTCTACATTTATTATTCTATCAAGCAGAAAATATTATGCTTCATTTTAATCAAGTCATTCTTAATACCCAGTATCCATAATGAATTTCATTTCTTACTAGTATGGTCTGGTTAAAAATATAATGAAGTAACTTTAGAATTGAAACTTAGTTCCAGTTGCAAAGTTGAACATCAAATTTTCTACAAATAAGTTTGTCTAGGTTCTATTCTTTAATACTACTATTATTTTAATTATGAGGTGTGCCAATCTATAGTTTCTCTAACAATCTAAATCTTCAAATGCTCCTGTAAATGCCATTCTTTTTGAGTGTGGATACAATCAATTTTCTCTATAGTGATTTCGCTTTTTAATTAAAGATTTTTTTTTATTTTCAGTCTATTCTTTGAGTAAAAAGTTAATAATAGCTGATCACTCAAATTCACAAACATCATTTCCATTAATTTTGAGCTGTATTTTACTATTCTTATTAATATGTCTATTAAAATTTTCAAAACGATAAATTCAGTCTTTTATCGATATTGAAGCCATAACATTATCCAGCAAGAAATCAAAGCCTTTATCCAAATTTTCTGAATCTAATTCTAATATTAAGACATAAGCACATATAAAAAGAGCACATTTAGCATTATATAAAAAAATTATTAATATCATTATTAACCTTTTATTAATATATCTAGGAATTCCAAAAGTAGAGAGCATGCAATTTTTCTCTTACTTCATGGATTTTTTATCCAAAAAAAAAGCTTTTAACTAATTGCCTATTTTGATTAGATGTATAAATATATTGTGAGTTCATATGTATATATGTGTGTGTAAATTAATGAATACCATTAAATTATAATGCAATTAATTTAATTATGATTGATGATTATAAATAATAATATCAAATAATATTAATGAACAGAAGTATTTGTGATTACTTCAATCAAAATTTTTATCAACTTTCAATTACAGAAAATAGAAAATGTTATATAATATTCGAAGCCTCATGTATATTAGTATTAATGCTTTATTTATTATAGAATCTCAAAATTTATTGATGAAAATTGCCTTCTTAATTTATTTTTTTTTGCTTTTTATTTATTTATCAATATTTATTATAGTATTAGTGTTGAGAGCTTTTTCATGATCTAAGAAAACTGAAACAGTAGTGGAACTAGTATTTACTTTAGTTTTCATGTGATTATAAAGTAACTGGTATTCTTTAAATCATTTTTTATATCAATATCTTGATTAATCTATATATGAGTAAGAGAATACCAGTTACTTTATAATCATATGAAAATTAAAATAAATATTAATTTAATTATTACTTCAGTTTTCTAGGATCATGAAGAATCTCACAATTTCAAATTTCAGTTATAAATAATATTACAATAAATATTCCATGAAGAAGGAAACCATATAAAAGAGAAAATTAAGGAGGCAATTTTTCTAAATAGATTTCAAGATTTTATAACAAATAGTCAATGCTTTATTATTGATATAAGTTGGATAATCGTATGAAATTTTATATTTTCTATCTGAATATTTTTATTGTACTTGATAACAATTATGATTGGACTAATCAAAAGTATTGCTGTTAATCATAGTTAAATTAATTTTGTATCTACTGTAAGACAATGGAGTATCCATCATTCTTTTAAGTAGGAATAGAAAAAACATTATATATGAATGTGCTATCGTCCTCTCTCCATTAATGCCATTCAAAACTTTATTTGGATGAATATCTAGATTGATTATGGCTATATACCAGAAAAAAATATATTGTTTAGATAGTTTCAACTATTCATAAATGTATAGATAGCAGAAATATGCACCAACCACTTCACATAATGTTTTTATATTTATACAGTTTTTTTTTAATTTTATTAATAATGTAACTATTTACTAAATAAATATTTACATGAGATTGTTTTGTTAGTCTTTAAAAAATAACTTAATTTTTTTTTTATCAGAAAGGATTACTCAACACATAAAATTTAATTTTAGTGATATATATGTAATGATAATCTTATGTTTAGTTGCTCATGAAGTCAAATGACATATGAGTACCAAAGTGATAACTTGAACTTAACAGTTCCATCTGATTAACCAAATTGAGATTTTTAAAATCTGAATCTGCCTTGCAAAACCATGCAGGTCATTTTAATGATAAATAATGTTTATATTAAAATGTAGATAAATAAATCATTTTTTTATAGTTTTATATATATTTTTTTGATTATATTGCTTTTTATTTATGAAAAGTTTCAATTGCGCTTAGAAAATCATCTTCAGTCTGATATTTTAATATGTTGCAAAATAGTAAGTTGAAAGTTTTTCATGTGTCTCTGTAAGTGCATGATAATATTTTAGTTATTTGACAGCATTAATGATTTTATCTTTTTTTTTTAAAATTTAATTTCATATATCTTTGTAATTCTTTTGGCCCACAGAGAAATAAAAAAAATAATTTTTGTTATAGAAAAATTAATGTAATGAGCCAATTTCAAAAATATATTGTAGTTCTAAATTGGAATAAGGATATAATATGACTGTATGTATATTACCTATGCATCCATTTAGTTAGACTTTAGTATAGTTGTTATGCACCTGCTTCTCAAATCTCTGATCTGAGACTTAAGTTGGACTGAGTGAATCTTGGAATTTTTTCAGGTTTAAGATTTTTTTTTTTTTTAAGTATATTCCATTCATCATTATCTTCAGCAATCACTCATAAATAAGTATAGCTTATTTATCTCCAGGATTTAAAAAACGAGGGAGAGAGAAGTAATTAAAAGTTACAGAAGACAAAGAAATAAAAAAGAAAATATATTAGAGTTGGAATATACATGTAATTAAAGGATGGAATTGTGAATCACGAAATCCCAATAGTATTATCAGTATTAGTATAGGGAAATGACCAGACAATAACTAGTTTCTTATGTAATCTAAATGATTGAAGACTGAAAGATAAAATACAAAAGAAAGTCGAGAAAGAATAAAAAACAGAAAATTTGGTTTTTGTCAGAAACATGGCTGGCCTTTGATAAACAATATTTTATCTTATGCGTTAGAAGAGAATAGTATTAGATGGACATTGTTTATTGATTATTTTCAGTTAATCATTATATCTGAAGGGCATTTGACTTTCTGACACCTTGTAATTTCCTTGCTGGCCTGAATTCAGCAGGCAACAAGATTTTTCACAATAAAAGTAAATTGTCAATATTAATATAATTTTGTACTAAATGTAATGAGTTTTATTATCTTGATTGCAAAAAAATAAAACTACTTTGTATTACAGTATTTTTTAGTCTTAGAATTATCACTAACTTGAGACAATTATCATATAGCTAAAATTTTTCAGATATCCATTTATTGACCAATAGTAAATAGCTAACTGGCAATAAAAAAAAGCCAAAGTTTGAAAGTAAAATCTTCAGCTATCTTTAAATTTCTAAAGTACCTTTGGATTTAAACTTCAAATTATAGATATGACAAACAATGGAATACACTAAGTATAATCCCACCCTTCATAGATAGATAAAGTGTTTCCGCCAATATCTTTTTTTAATACTAATACTCTCTTTTTTATATATGCGTATATATACATAAATTTAAATAAATCATATATAATATAATGTAAACGCAGCATAATGAATTAAACTTTCCATTTTTTGATGATTATCTAATACATGCATAGCTATTATTATCTAGATATAAAAGTTCCTTGCCAAATAAAATCTATGCACTGACTACAAACAGTATGATGTGGCTATCATTAATTGCCGTGGAACTATGATATTTTTGTGGGTGTTGAATCTATTGTTTCACTTTTCCCTTATTTGTATAGTTGTAAATATTAATTAAATAAAATAATTAGTTCCATTTTCCAATGTAAATGAAATTATATGATGATAAATAAAATTATGAAGAGATAAATGAGTATATTAATTATAAGTTGTAAATATTATAATTATATGTCAGAAAAATAAAAGTAATTGCCAACTTGGTTTCTGCCACTGAAGAGCTGTTGAATTATTGGAATCTTTTTCAACATTTTTGAGATATATACAGGAAATGAAAATCTTTAGAAGTATCAGATTCCTCTACTACTATTTTTTAAAAATGAGTTAATTTTTAATATTATGAAAGAGAAAAAGTACTAACATTACAAAACAATAAATCTAATATCAATTTGTCTGTCTCTATTACTAACATTGCCTCAAATGTCTTAAAATGCTAATCAATTATTTTGCTTATGAATTTAAATCCAATACTTTCAGTAAGCTGACTAAACAGAAGTTTAAAAAATGGAGAAGCGAAAAATATGAGGCAGATAAAACTGATTGGAAGTTTTTCTGACCTCCACTTTTTAACCAAAATTAAAGCCTACTTTTTTTTTTATTATTACTAAAAGAAAACTTCACTCTCAAGTCTAAGTTAATAATTATCTAATTGTGTCATTGCTAGCTGTCAAACATCCGTTGTGAAAGATCAGCCAAAAAGGACAAATTGTGTCAAAATTTGGATATGATGTGACAATCAATGTTTAAGATTATTGACTAAATATTATTTTACAGCTCTATACTTGCTATATAATACACGTTTTTTTAACCAATAATTTTAGAACAGTACATAAAAATAATAATTAAGGTAATCAAGAAAATGTATGAGTGAATAATGATATCAGAATATTTATTTATTATGGCAACGTCTAAATATAAATATATCATTTAACTTATTCCACCAAAAATCTAAAAACACAAATCACATTTATTTATAAATGACATAATTGATTGTGAAGGACATATGTATGCAATGTATATATATATGGGTGCATATGTTGTTTTTTGTGCTAATTATTTTGTATGCAGTTCTTATTCTTACATTGGTATCATATTTCCTATTATTATATAAAGTTTTTTTTTATTATTATTATATATAATAAATAAAAGTTTGTTTTTTAAAATAAAATAAATAAAAAATACTTTCTCTTCCAGACCTAAATTTGGCAAAGTCATATCGATTAACAATGGAGATGAATTTTTGGAAGCAGTTGACAAAGAAGCTAAAGATGTCACTGTTATTGTTCACATCTATGAAGACGTAAGAATATTTTGCTTTTTAATATACATTAGCATGTATATATATTGATAACTACTATTTATCTTTGTTATATTTTAATTAGGGTGTTTATTTTTTTTTTGCAATGTTTTTATCAAGCAATATCCATTTTTATTATAATATTTTCTGGTTTATAAAATTTCAATTAGAACAAACTAATGAAAATGACAAAAATTCATGATGAAATATTTCAAAAAGTAAACAAACCAACTTAAAAAAACAACAATGCTCTTTTAATATAGATTGATTAACATTTATTTGGATTCTATAATTCATATAAAATTAAGAAATTATGATTATTCATCAAGAAAACAAAGAAAGAATATAATTTCAATTTAATATATACAATTTTTGCATTAAGCTTAGTGTAGATAAAAAATTATATGGCACCGGAAATTCAATAACAAATAAAGTAACAAAGCTAAGAAAATATAATTATTGGCATTAAAAAAATAAAAGGAAAGGTTTATACATTATATATATATTATAGTTGTTCATAAAATCTAAATTTTAATAAATGTATTTAAAAATAATATAAATAACAATTTGTGTCAATTGTTAATACAGAGTTTAATATAAATAAATAAAAACAAATAATATTTCTAAGCGCTTTCAACTCTTACGAGTCCTTATCAAGGCAGTGTAAACAATTCTATTTTTTCCTAGGTGATGAATCTAACATTTCATTTAAATGTATTTAAAATTAATTTTTTAATACTGGTTTTATTATATTCCTCATAAAATTATGATTTAAAAACATATGCAATAAACAATTATCTGATAAAATTTTAATAATTATGTGGCTATATTTTCAAGTACTTTAATATAGTCATTCTTACTGTAATGGTCCGGCTGAAGAGGGTCACATCTCACTACGGTCAGATCTAGGGTCTTCGGGTAGGATGCAATGACTCAATGAAGTACCTAACTAATGATTGTATCTACCTCCAATGTGCTAGCTCTAAGTTTACACATTAAATTCAGATACAATTTAGCTAGTTCATCCATGCCTCACCCCTCTTTCAGATTTCATTATGCCTCAGGATTCAAACTCAGGGAGAATGTTGCCTTCAGCTCTCTTCAGGGGTGAATTTACTTTGCATAGCAACTATCGCACCTCTATACAGGTTTCCATTGACTTAAGATGCATCCAGCCTATTTCCCTTTCATTATATATATGGAAAAGATGTGTTGTACATATATATAGTCAATCAAAACTACCCCAAATCTAAAATTAAACCAGACCAGCATAAAAATAATATTAAAACACAACCTAAGGTTTAGCTTTATGCTTGTAATGTTTATATATATAGTCAAATAAATTGATGGATGAGTATATGAATGATTCTGATAAACTAGAGACCAGTTAAATTTTAAATTAAATTAATTACTTTTATTAATAACAAATAAAATTTAAAACTCATTTAACATAATAAAAGATGTAGCTATATGTGTCAAGTATGCATTTTTACCATATCATTTATTAAAAGCATCCATTTATCATCGATTAAAAGCATCCATTACCCATGGTAGAGATACATAACTCAGCACTCACTATTTACAAAGCAAATTAAATTAATAATAAAAAAAATCATGATACATCAAACGCGAAGCTAACTAATTTTTGTTACATGAACATATATATAATAGCCTCATCGTCGAATTCCAATGATTGATGTTCCATCTTCTTTGGGACCCCCTGCCTAAGTATGGTTGGTATGGTTGACAGAAAAGAACATCCACACTAGAAGATTAGTCATTCACACAGAATAAAATAAATATAACAACTTCTAGTTAAAATAAACAAACAACACAAACTCTGTCCTGTAATAGTACATGTAATTAATATGGAATAGTATCAAAACTCTTATCTTATTCCATATTCCATAGTGATGATCCAAATCTCAAATCACTACAGAGGGAACTAGCCTAAACTTTATTTACAGAAAAAAAATTATCTAAGTTAATAATCCCCTCCCCCGATTATGTTTCTTTTAAACATATGGACTCTTCCAAGTGTAAGCATGTTGAAATTTCTAAGTGTAGAAATGAAATGAGAATAGAATTTTATAAACATATATAAATGAGACATTAGTCTTTGTCAAAAATTCTGATTGGTTAAGTGAGTTAAAACTTGAAACTTTTGATTAGTCAATTACAAAACTAGCAGTAAAAATATATTTGTCTTTTAATATTATATTCATATTAGTTTTGTTTGTGAAAAGCAAATTAATAATTTGTCAGATTATGAAAGTGAACGAAAGTTTTTTCAAAAATAAATTTCTATTTATAATTATAAAAATATTTTATAGCAAAGAACCTAAAAAGGATGTTTGTAACCTATTAGAAAATGTTGTGTACGTCAATGATTTCTTTCTCAATTTACATTCATGTAAAAGTAAATAATTTTTACTAAAATCTTAACTATTTTTCTAAAATAATTTTATTTTCAGCATATTTTATCAAAATAATTTATAATATGTAAAGAAAATACTCTAAAACATCCATTTTCGTTTTGAAAATCAAAACAAAGAAGTTGGAGCAGTGAAAATTGTTGACAGGCGCTCCCTTTTGTTCATTATGAGCAACAACCAATGAGCTTCTAGGAAAGTTTGCCTTCTCCCATTGTTAAAACTTTAAATTTAAATATTATTGAATTTTTACTTACAAAATAATTCTATAGAAGGCATCATCTTACGGTACTTTTTAAGCTTTAAAATAAGCGTAAATTCACTACGATAGCATAAAAACTGCTGTTTTAGAATGAGTTAAAGCCATGTTCATTGAGAGATGAACATTCGACAGTCAACAGGTTAAAGTCCATGAATCTAGTGATAATATCTCATGAATAGAGTCTACCTCCCTCCTTTTCATTATACTTCAGTAAGTCCTTCCTCGATCGTTAGAATTCCTCAGCAATGCACTTGGAACAATGTTGTTTCCATTTTCTGCAGTTGCTTTCCTCCTGGATCCATTTAACATTTCATATGGTACATTTGATGTTTCTTTAAGCATTTTATAGATGAGTGAATTAAATCATTACACTTCTATGGTTGGGAGAATAGCATTTGGGTCCTATGGCAACTTTATTTAGCCAGAATACATTACTTAGTACTTTATAATAAATTTTATTTTTTTCAGTTCGTTATTTGGTATTTAACAAATTATATAAAAGAAAAATTTTACTTCGTCATTTATCTATATAAGCTGATGATGTACTCTTTCATTTTCTTCTCGTTCAAACAATAGCGCAGTCTTTTATTTTTAATTGTCAACTCAAAAATCAGTTCAATTTTTTCATTAAACTGATAGAAATTATCAATTTTCCTTATTTCAAAAGTTGATTACGTTTTCTTTCAACTTTTTGCGATGTCAAAATTATATGGCTAATATGGGATTTTCGATCAAATTGTCCATCTTTCCTTGCATTCTAAGATTCAATCCTGAGATATTAGTTGTGTGTGGTTATCCTATCCTTCGATGAATAACAAAAGATGGAAATGAACTGGTTCACTTTTATACCATGCCTAGTTTCCGTTGCCTAGTATACGAGCATGTCCATTTTTTCTTTCATTGCTGTAGTTGTCTATTGTTGCATGTACTAAATGATTGTAGATAAAATTAAAATTACATAATAAAATTCTATTCTCATTTTCTAACACTCAGTTGCCTAGGTATTGACTTGACATTAGATCATCGCTATGTCTACTAAGTTGAAGTCATAAATCGTGGCATCTAATACGTTGACAAATACGTTGTTGTTGGTATATATATGAAAGATCTTATTATGTGGTCTTTTTTACTTTCCTTTGAAAAAGATAAATTATTCCATTGTGACATTATTTAATTTAAGATTTAATAAAACAAACTTGTTGTGTGTGGGGGTATATATGTATGTTTGCATTACAAAACAATTAATAGTGCATATCCAGCTATTTATTATCTGGTTTATGTTTTAATTGGGTTTGATTTCCTGTTGTGGATAAATAAGGACTGGTCTAGACAGGATTGTAAGCTACCCTTACATTACATTGCATATAACAGTTTATTTATTTTAACATAATATGCAAATGAGAAGGATTATGTTGAATATAATTTTAATTTACAGTATAATTTCTTCATTAACTTTTCTAAAATTAAAATATTGTATGAAGAAAGCAATAAAGCTAAAACAAATATGATTGTTGGCATAGAAACAAATAAATAAAATGAAAAATTTAAACTTTTAAAAATATTTTTACTTTTACATTTATTCTTAAGTTCTAAATTTTGATAAGTAAGTTTAGATTTGACTTTTTAGTAGTAATTTTATTGTATTTCTTATTGATTAAAAACACAATTAATAAATTGTCAAAATAAATATGAGACCATGTAATAATTTTAATTCATAAATATTAATCAAAAGTTATAAATTGTAATTTGAAAAATAATTACAAAATAATAATTTATTGGAGTGTTTATATATATAAGGTATCCACAGGGAATATTTCTAATTTTACTATGTTAAATAAATTGACTGATTCTTGAGTATTGCTTATTATAAAATAAGAGGGGGTAAAAGAAAAAAAAAAGTTATTAAATAAAAGTTTGCCAAAAACTTATTTATCAAAATAGGGAGAAAAAAATTATCTGCACAGCATATACTATTTTCACATCAATTTGAATGAAAAACAAATGTAAATATTTACAACAAAGCAAGTGAAAATGATTGCCTATTCTAAGCAGTGTATTTGATAATCTGATCTCAAAACATTAAGAAAAACTTATGAAAAAGCAGTACATTTTATAAGCATTGTAAGTAATAAATTTATTTTTCATTTTTTAAATTAATCTTTTTGTTAGCATAGTTTTAAGTAAATTATTATGAGTTTTTGTTAATTAACTGTACAGTACTGTAATTATATTACTTTTTACAATTCTACAATTTATTATTATTATTATTGTTATTATTATTAAATGATCATTTGTATGCAGAAAAGACTTGGAAACCATGGCTTATGGATTACTAGTGGTTAACCGATATTTAATCTATATTTATGATTTCCAAAATTTTGAAAGTAAATCTCATCTCACTGTAATTATTCTGCCCCATGTTTTCTCCATTTTTTTTTGTAATTATTTTATAACATTTATATAGATATTTTAAAGTTATGTAAAATAATTTATAAATTTTCATTGCTTAATATGTATTTGTAAGTGAAAGTAATTAGAATATATGGTATTCGTCGAATAACCACCATATCCACACTGGATGGCGCCGTTTTCGCGCTAAAACACATAAAAATGCCGTTTCCGCGGCTGACACATTCGAACCCGCATTTTCTATAATACAATTTTTTTGTTGTGCTATAGGTTAGCAGGCCGCTATGTCACATCGCAGTACAGCATGTATGTCGCATAGCAGCGAATACATTTTCCGAATTCGCACAGTTTATAAAATGGTTACAGCTTGGTGAGAAGGTGTTTTTTTGAATTGGATGGAAATGTTGTTTTCATTGAATTTTTTTTTATTTTAAAGTATTGAAATGTTCAGAGTTTTTAAAGTAATAATTAACAGACTTTTTACACCATAGTGTATTGAAGTTTTAAGTAGTAAATGTTGACGAGATATATGTATAAAGTGAGTTGGAATTAGGTAACACGTCAAGTAACGTACTGTTTGCAACATTCCACGAGACAAACAAGATTGTACCGTATGTATATTTTTGAAATAAAAAAGATCGTTAACACAAAAATATCGAGTAAGAAAAGTACAATTGTACACTGTTTTTTTAAATGTCATAAAAAGCATATATTATAAACATTATATATATATATATATTTGTTGTTTAAAAAAGTTTTAGTTTCTTTCTTTTCTCCGAATACTGTTATACTTTGTTGAATATAGTTTACGTTTATTGTTATCATTTATTTTATAGATGTTAGTAAAAAAAAAACTTTACAAAAATACGATTTTGATATTTTTTATTTTAGCATTACAAACAACAGAACACTAACCCTAAATCTAACTCTAAACCTAACCATAACAACTTTTACTTTTAGTTGTCATTCTATTTGAAATAAAACATAGCGGTAATATCTGTTTGTCTGTAAAAAATAATAAAATTTAAAACAAAGACTAAAAAAATAAAAAATAGCAATAACACAATAATATCTGTTTCTCTGTAGAAATAAAATGTAAAAGGAAGACTAACAAATTTTACTTTTTATTGCGATTATGAGTTTTTAAACAACAACAAAAAAAAAAACCGTAACCCCAGTAAAAAAATCTCCGATAGAAAATTGATTTTTCTAATAAAAAGCAAACTAAAAAAGATGAATCAAATTGTAATTTGTTTATTTTATTTTACATTTATTATTATCATTTAATTTGTATACGTTAATAAAAAATAATATTTAAAATTAAATACTATTTTAAAAAGACGATTTTTTTTTGTTTCTATTTTAGCATTTGATTATAATTAACGGACCGGGAATGATCATATTTTATAGTTTAAGCGTGAAAACTGCACCATAGAGTGGGATATAGTGGCTATTCGACAATAACCAAATATATTTTTAGAATCATATTATTTGTACATATCATTAAAATTTTGATATAGCTTAGAATATTGAGATATTAAAATAAATTTTTTGGGGAATGACATGCAGTGATAAATAGTAATCATTTAGGATACACTCTGAGTCTTTTTTTTTTTATACTTGGGAAAGCCACCAAACATTACTGAAAATACTAAGCTATAAAATAGTAATCATTTAGGACAGCGTTTCCCAACCTGTGGTACGCATACCACTGGTGGTACGCGAGTTGCTGGTTGGTGGTACACGAAAAATAATCAATAATGGCGGACATAAAAAATAAAAAAAATTAAATCATAAAAATATCATAGAAACGTTTTTTCCTATAATTCATAAAAATTATTTTAATGAATAATATTATACAGTAAAGTTGTTAATATGTACAGTCGATGATCGAAAATCCAGCAATTGATATCGGTTTTTTTTTTTGGAGTGCACTTTTAAATTTAGCCGTTAGCCACCAGTAACTTGAGATGTCGCCGCCACTGTTGTCATAGTGCTGCACTCTCATTCACTTCACCGCATGGCTTACAAGTGACAGGTTATTGTTTGTGATTGTATCGTCTTTGTTTATTAAAATTCATTGATCCCTATATAACCTGCTTATTCGAACTTAGACAAGAAGCACAGGTGTTTTTTTTTAAGACAATCCTTTTGATCTCTTCGAAATTGTATGATTTTGATTGGCTTCAGGTGCTTGCATATTTATCTGATATTTTTTGCAAATAAATGAACTTAAATTTGACACTTCAGAATAACTCGATAACGATCTTTAATGTTAATGATAAAATTGAAAGTATGATTAAGAAATTAGATTTTTGGAAACAGTGTATTGAAAACAATCAACCGGAAAAATTCGAAACTCTACATATTTTTTTGTTTGAAAATAAGGTTAGTCTGTCTCAAGATATACAGAAAATATAATAGCACATTTAACAGGATTAAAATTGTCTTTCATGGAATATTTTCCAAAACCCGAAAACACAAATGATAAGTGGATTTCAAACCCCTTCTATGAAGAAAATTTAGAAAAAGCTACATCATTATCAATAAAAGAGAAAGAAAATTTAATAGAATTATCGACACAATCTAATTAATTTTGGTTAAACATTAAAGAATATGAACAGTTTTCTGAGAAAGCTCTTAAATTATTATTACCATTTACTAGTATGGAATTAGTAGAAAGAGCTTTTTCTTCATATATTTTTTTTAAAAAAAAGTATTGAAACAGATTGAATGCAGCTGTAGACTTAAGGGTATATCTTGCATCTTCTGAACCAAATTTCAAAAAATTATGTTCTTCGAAACAAGCACAAGGATCTCATTAAATTTATTTTATAAAAACATTTGATTATGATAAAAAAATATATTAATTGGGTTTTTATAATTTTGTGTTTTTATTAAAACCATTTATTAGTAAATGAAAAATGACAAAATAGTAGATAAATATGATACTTTGAACAAACACATACATATATGTTACAGTGAGTTTATAATTTCAGTGAGTTTATAATCCAGCATGACGTTTAGGCATGTTACAATGTAATTTGTCTCATTATGTGATGTGAATACATGGTCACCCTATAATATGTATAATGCAAATAAAATAACACACTCGCAATAACAAATTTCACAAAATACAATCATTTTTACGAAGTGGTACAATTTAGCATGATATACTACCAAGTGGTACGTGAGCCAAAAAAGGTTGGGAAACGCTGATTTAGGATACACTCTGAGACTTTTTTTTTTTATACTTGGGAAAGCCACCAAACATTACTGAAAATACTAAGCTATAAATGTTTTCTTTTTGTTTTGTTCACATTTAGTTTTTTTGAAACTGAAAAATTTTTAAAGAAATATATGCCCCCCCCCTCCCAATCATCCCAATTTTGTGTTTATAGGTAGTGGGTGTCATATGCTGTGTACCATTTTTTTGTTTGGAATCTAAATGAAATTGAAAGAATAATTATTTTGTGTATGTGATGGAGATGATGTGCTAAAAAATTGTGACAATTTCAGTTAATAAATAATAGTAATTAATTAAGTCAAAATAATAATTATTTTGTGTGTTAATGTGAAAAAAACTATAAACAATTTTTAGTAATAAATATTTAATAATTATTTTTTGTCTTAACAAAACACCTACACACATGAAAAGACTATTCCATTGTAACTGGTAATAAAAAAAAAAAAAATTTAAATCAATTAATGGCAGTTTTTTATTTGGGGTTAAAAACAGAATGAGGGGGAATGGGAATTAGCATTTATTAGTTGGTAAAACTTTTTGTTTTTGGGTTTCAACTGTCTGCTAGGATTTTGTTAGTTTATAGAATTAGTTTTTTTTAGAGCTGATCATTGCCATTTTTTTTTGTTAGATCTGGTAGATTTTGTTAGTATGATTTGTACAACTTTTCTTTTGAGTGTTTATCATTGCTTTCAAGTCAGATGTCCACTAGATTTTTTTGTGTGTGTACACACGTGACTAGTCTAGAAAATTGATATAGGGAGAGCTTTTGTAAGATTTGAGTCAGGTGAAAAAATAATCAATTTCTTTTTGATGAATGTTTTTTGACTTAAATGAAATGAAAATAATACAATATTCTGTGTATGTTTTTTAATCAAAACAATACACAAACATTGGAGAGGATGGTAAAAAACTATTCACAATTTTAATGAAAAAGGGATTTTCTTGTTTACAAAAACATAAAGAAAAATAGTTCATAGGATTTGAAAGTGCAGTTTTTTTGTAAACAAATCAAATAAAAAGAATAATTTTGTGCATGTCTTTTCAAAATAGTGTAGGCTGCAGTAAAGCCGTGAACTATTCTATATCAATATACATGACTTCAATTATATGCTGTCCAAATATATATATATATAAACAAACAAACAATAAAAAAATATTAAAATTCATAAATTTAATACATTTTATGATTCATGAGCAACCATTTTTTTCAGCGCTGAACACTGTGAGTGATCATATTTAAAAAAATAAAATTTATAAATAAATTTTACAGTATGCCAACAGCTGTTTTTCCATCTCAGAGCACCAAATGTGATCATATTTATTAATAGAATTTCTTCAGTATATGTTGAAAGCACACAATTTGTTATTCCTTTATTATCATTTCCAAATTTGATATGCATTATTTCGCTTAATAAAATGTTTATAAAATTTAAAAATATATTTAAAGTTGATATTGACTTTTGCTATTAACTGAAAGGAGACCCTTTGATTCCTCTTGGAGGCCTTAAAGGAACCGAGCAGGGAAATTCTTAATGTCCACTCCATACGTTCTTGTCGTTGCAACTGTTATTACTATGTGATTATTCATATAGTATACGAACATGGATGGGCTGCTCACCAACACGCATTAGCCAGCGTGGTGAGTTTATTGGCTTTTTACCTCTGAGTTTAAGATCAAGAAACACCATGGTCTTTCTTCTCAGTGCCTGATAAGGCAGAATGAATGTTTGTGTAAATGATAAATATTTTTCCCATACATATATACAATTATGACAGACAAAAATAAAGCATGGCCCTTATTCCCAGGAGGCTGTAAAGTCACCAACCAAGGCAGCGGTTGGTGGCCGAAGGCGGAGGGTGCTAAGAATCCCCTGATTGCGGACCCAGGCTGTCATTTGATGACGACTTTTTATTTAGGTACTTACAACTGCAGATCACTTTCAAGTGAAGGAAGATTGCAAGAATTAGAAGAAGAACTGTCTTATATTAAATGGAACATTATTGGACTTTGTGAAGTTAGAAGAAAAGGAGAAGAAACAATTGATTTAAAAAGTGGACATATACTCTATTATAAAGGCACACATATTGGAAATACAAGTGGAATAGGATTCATTATAAATAAAAAGTGGAAGAACAATATTGTGGAGATTGATGGTGTATCGGACAGAGTGGCAAGATTAGTTATATAACTTAATAGCAGGTACCAAATGCAGATAATTCAGGTTTATGCCCCAACAAGTTCTCATAGTGATGAAGTAGTAGAAGATTTTTATATGGATGTACAAAAGGCTTTTGATCAGAGTAAACAACATTTTAAAATTGTTATGGGAGACTTTAATGCTAGAATTGGTAGACAAATGAAAGATAAAATTGCTGTAGGTAATTTTGGTTATGGTAATAGAAATGAGAGAGGACATAGACTTGTGGAGTTTGCAGAAAAAGAAAAACTTTATATTATGAATTCATTTTTTGAGAAAAATGTTAAAAGGAAATGGACATGGAAGCATCCAAATGAAGGTACAGCAGAATTGGATTATATTTTGACTAACAGAAAATACATATTTCAAGATTGTAATGTTCTTAATAAATTTAACACAGCAAGTGATCATCGATTAGTAAGGTGTAAGTTACGTGTTAATGTAAAACTAGAGAGACAAAAATTATTAAGAAAAACAATATTTACAGTTGATATTCCTAATCTTCAGAAACATTCTAATGAATTTAAATTAGAACTTACAAATAGGTTTCAAGTGTTAGGAGATTTTGAACATGAATCAGATTTGAATGAAATTAATATGAAAATAACTGTTACACTTTTAAAAACTGCAACAAACATAGCTGGTAGAAAAAAGCAGCAATTGACTAATAAAATTTCTACTGAAACTAGAGAATTTATGAAGAAAAGAAGGAATATGAAGATATACAAAAATGATGTATTAAAAAGAATTGAATATCTCGAATTTTGTAAAATGGTACGGAAAAGAGTTGAAAATGATATAAGAAAGTATAACTGTGAAATAGCAAGGAAAGCTGTAGAAGAAAATAAAAGTCTCAAAAATGTTAAACAACATTTTGGTATTGGTAGGAAATTTATATCTGCAATAAGAAAAAAAGATGGAATTATTACTAAAAAGAGAGATGACATCATGAAATTGGTAGAAGATTTTTATCAAGAATTATATAGTAATAAAGAACAAGTACCTCCTATATCTATTACATCTTCCGAATTGCCCAGAATTTTAAATGAAGAAGTGAGACATGCAATTAAGTGTATGAAGAAAGGAAAGGCTCCAGGAAATGATGGAATTATAATTGATATATTAAAAGAAGCAGGTGAAGAAATAGAAACAATTTTAGCAAAGTTATATACCAAATGTCTAAATGATAAAGATGTACCGGAAGATTGGAAGAATGCCGTAATAATATTAATATTTAAAAAAGGTGATAAAGAAGATATTAGAAATTACAGACCTATCAGCCTTTTATCAGTTTTATATAAAATTTTTACCAAGATAATTACAACTCGTCTACAGAGAACTTTGGATTTCCACCAACCAAGAGAATAAGCTGGATTTAAAAGTGGTTTTAGTACAATAGATCATATCCAGGTATTGAGAGAAGTCATAGAAAGGACAAACGAATATGAGTTGTCATTATGTTTTGGATTTGTAGATTATGAAAAGGCATTCGATTCTATACACATTTTTTCAGTGATTAAAGCATTGGATCATCAAGGTATAGATCCAGGATATTGTCATATTTTAAAGAATATTTATAAAAATGCAACAGCAACAATTAGATTACATAATGATACTGGAAAAATCAACATTGAGAAAGGTGTAAGACAAGGTGACTCCATATCTCCAAAACTTTTTACAGCAGTGCTGCAAGAAGTATTTTGTGGATTAAAATGGGAAACTAAAGGAGTGAAAGTAAATGGAGAGTATTTAAGTCATTTAGATTTCGCAGGTGATGTAGTTGTTTTTGCAAATAATGCTTCAGAGCTGCAGGAAATGTTGCAGGAGTTATCAGATGAAAGTAGAAAAGTAGGACTAAAGATAAATGTTAAAAAGATTAAAGTAATGTTTAATCGATTTGCTCAAAATATGAAAATAAAGATTGATTATGAAGAATTAGAAGAAGTTAACAGGTACAAATATCTTGGTCAGATTATTAATACAGATGGAAACATAATGGAGGAAATTAATCATAGAATTAAACTTAGTTGGAGTGCTTTTGGTAGAAATAACTTGATACTAAAAGGAAATATGCCTATGTGTTTGAAAAGGATGGTTTTTAACAAATGTGTTTTACCAGTTCTTACTTATGGATCTGAGACTTGGACACTTAATAGAAGAGCAATACAGAGACTTCAGACCACTCAAAGGAGTATGGAGAGGTGTATGTTGGGAGTAACAAGAAGAGATCGAAAACGCAATCGCAATGTATGGCTAAGACAACAAACAGGTGTTACTGACCTTATTGAAAAAATTAAAAGATTGAAATGGAGTTGGGCTGGACATATTGCTAGAAGAGATGATAATAGATGGACAATTGAAATTTTCAACTGGATTCCAAGAGATTGTAAAAGACCCAGAAAGAGACCACATGTGAGATGGATGGATGAAATAAGAAAATGTGCAGGGGTGTTGTGGAGAAGAGAAGCTAAAGATCGGAGAAGATGGATTAAACTTGGAGAGACCTTCATCCTGCAGTGGATTGATAATGGTTGATGATGATGATGATGATGATTGACTTAAAAATATCAAAACAACTACAGAGTGATCATAATTTCTTGATGAACTAAGTCATATTTTGTTCCAAATCCCCTCCCCCCTCAAATACAAATGTATATAGGGTATAGTAGTAGTTTACATTTTGTTGATAAATATTGGTTAGATTGTGTATTGTTTATTGAACTGCAAGTGTACCATACTTTTCAACAATTATATAGATATATTGAACCAGGTGGAAGATGATTGCTCAGATTATATAAATTTAAAAAAATCTCTATCTACTCCGGCTGCACTTTCACTATTGCAACAAATCGGCCCTTCAAGTGGAGAAGTCTAATAGGACAAGACCAACAGCACCTATAACCAGGCCAAAGGCTATACAGAGTATAACCTGTGGTCACATTTCCAGGCTATAGAACTTCTCGACCGCTAAATTCAAACCCTGCCATCCAAAGCATTTTTATTTATTTTGAGGTAAATCCACAGGTACCAGCTAATCATAAATTATAATTAGCATGCTTAGATGACAGGTATACAATTTAGCGCTTGATCAATCCTTAGCTAGCTCTGTTATTTAAATATAGGGGAAACTAACTATAACATATTGCTTAATATTTACATTTAACTATGGACTATCTATTAGTGGCATAATTATCAAAGAAAATCGACCAAATGAATGTTAGCAAACAAATGATTTATTTAAAACATTTCTAGTCAAAAACATGGTAATAAAATATTATAATAAAAGAACATTATAAGTTTATTTAAACCCACTTCTAGTTAAAATATATGATAATCAAGAATACTATAACTAAAACATTTAAATCTAAATACGCACACACACATTGAAATATAAATTCATTACTCAATGGAAAGCTTTGCAAATATTAAAATACATTATGAGAATATTAAATATGCATGCACATGTTAGGGTTCATTCTATGTAATGACTTATAGGAGACAATTAAAGATTGCTACGGCTATCAAAGTTCAACAAACTCTTTTATTCGAACACGATCAGTTTATAAATGCGAATAAGGAAGTTCAGAGTTACCTAGGATTTTGCACTTTACACTTTCAAAGATACAACTCCTCATTTTCTTCTGTTGTATTGATCAACCACTTGGATTTTTTGATTCCACTAATGGTTTTGGCTCCTGGCTGACTTCCTACATTCACTGAGATAGATATTCCTTGACTGTTCAGATTATTAAGTGGGCATGAATTGTATATGGAGGGCTTCTGATGTTCTGGAGGACCGAGACTGAAGACAGATTGCATACTCCAGTGACTGTCTAGCACTGCATGATGTTAGATAGTTCTTCAGTAAATGTGAAGACCCCTACTTGCAAGCTGGGATAGCTAGTAGCTTTCCCCATTTTATCTTCTCTGGAAACTTCCGTAGTAGTAGTATGAGTATAATCTTAATCTTAATGATTATTATGAATGAAACTGAATGACTATGGCATTGCAAACATTAAAAAAAACTGAACTGAACTGACATGAATAGATTTTTCAGTCTCTTTATATGATTCCTCTTTATTGTCTCTAGTTATCACTCCGATCTAGTTTAATTAATTTACAAATTTTATTAATTACATTCCAATTGTTTTTTAATCTGCATTTGTGTGTAGATTAATCTAACCTTCGGATAAGATACCATCTTGAATCATTTTCCATTATTTTCATTTACTGCAATTTAGAATTATTCTCTTTCTTCTGTTTATCGGCTGAGCAACCTTTAAGTAGATTTAAATTTATACACTTTCTTTTCACATTGCAGTTCAGTATAATTTAGCTAATTCTACCTAAATATGACAAAATCAGCAAAAAAATTCATTCAAAATATAATATTGTACACCAGCATGTTCATATCGCGTTTTAAGCTTGGAAAGACAGCCAGGTTACAAATTCCTAAAACTTGATGAATTTGAATACTTTAACAGAGAGAACTATAGTTTCATCTTTTTACTTAATTACCCCCCCCCCCTCCTCCTTTTTTTATTCGGTCTTTAACTATTAAAACTCATATTTCTTTTTTTTTTTTTTTTAAATGACAAGATGATGCAACACTTTGTCTTTTGGCAATTTGCATTTCTTAAAAAAAAAAAAAAAACCTGAAATTGCCATCTTGAATTTTAAAAAAAAATTATAAATTTTATAATTGTTAGTGTGCATTATGTTTGAATGCAATTAGTATAAAAAGATATATATTATTAGAAAGAGCAAATATGAAAGAATGTAATAAAGCTGATAAAATAGCCACTACTTAAAAAAAAATTAAGAAAAAAAAGATTTTTAATATTTTTGAAAAATGTTTTTTTTTACATATGTTCACAAATTCTAAATTTTGAAAGATAAATATTAAAATGACATTTTTATAAACAGTTTTATCACATCTGTCACTAAATGCTGAAAAAAAAAAGATATATAACATCACTTACCTGAGATAATTTTTCATAGCAGAAATATTGAACTGGATGAATTCGTGTCTCTCTGTTATACTTTCAGATCCTACATTCGGTTTTAGTGAGGGTAAAAAAAAAAAATAACAGCAAAAACAGCACATGAGAATGAAATAAATAAAAACAAAGCAAATCAATAAACATAAAAATAAACAAATTTATATGAGCACTAAGTATATGTATGGGAGATGATGATCTCGACAAAATGATGAGTGCTGGTTCAGCATAAAATGTGTTTTGGGGATCATTTCCCTTTTTACATGTGTGTGTGTGTATGTGTATCAATTATATAAGATAGAGTGGATTGATTGAGGGAACTTGAAAATACCCTATATTACATTTATCTCTAATTAGCCTGACTTTATAAATTCTATTAGTGCCTGAAAATGTATTCTATAAAATTAAAATTTATTATCAAAAAAAAATTTAAAAAAAAAATACTCACAGTTGATATGAAAATGCAGACTGTAATTTTTGGACTGAAATAAGTGGTGAATGAATTCATTTCTGCCAAAGCAAATTTGGTTTGTAACTAAATCTAAGAAAATGAGAAAATAAAGTAATTAAAAATTGAATTTTTCAAAAAAAAAATCATAAAAAATTGAAATTTTATCATAGAAAAAAAATACGCACATTTTTTTTTTCTGGCATGGCAGACAGAAAGAAGTAATGCACCTGGGTTTGAGATTAATTGATACTGCGCAAACTCAGTATTTATGGTAAACTTACGCTGATGGGTTGGAGGCTAAAGCAGGAATGAAGGAGTTAAACACTTTCTAACTTATATTTCTTTTTCTTAAAACTTTCTAAATTATATTTCTATTTTTTAAAACTTTATTGGTTTCTTTTATGAATTTTAGTCCGAGTATTTAATAATAAATGATTCCTCAGTATTTTTATTTTTAAAATTTAGATTTTAAAATCTTAAATTAACCATAATTTTTCTTTAAAAAATTACGAAACATGTAGCACTATTCTCTAGCGGTACATTACACCACCTTCCGTTTGAGAGTGAAATGCGTCTTTTGACCCATTTTATCTAATAATTACTTATACTTTTCCCTTTAATTACTTATGATTATTTGTTTCTATATAACTCTTCTACTTTTTATTTATGTTTCTACCCTTTGTTAATACATTTTTGAAGCTGCTGTGATGTCTACAGTGATGAGGGTTATTTTTCTTATACTATTCTTCCTTCCAGGTGGTACAATGTTGATTTCAACAATCATATCCTATGTAATGACCACGAGGAGCATCATACATCTTTCTGATGTGTACAGGGTTTTGAATGAGGTGGATGCAGGATTCGTCTGGCTTATACTGACTTACATACATCCATATATAAAACTTTACTTTCTAGCTGTTTTTTTTTACCAATTGTTTGGATGAGCCCACGACTTGCTCCAATGGGTCTGCATCCTAGAAAGCGCAAAAAAAGGGTTGCTGTGAATGGCAGGATTCCTCGACTAACTTAATCAGCTTATGATATTTATGATATGTGGGGATTTTCTCCCAAGAACTGACTTTCGTTTTATACTGGTGGTTCCCCGTGCACATATTTTAAATATGTATTGGGACTATTTCACCCAGTGAAATTTGGATGGGTCCAGGAATTTCTCTACTAGAACCTCATCCTGAGAACTATCCTCTTGTTTAGTCTGATATGGGTTCTATTTTTACACAGTGCTACTGCCTATACATATTACACTTTTCTATCCTTCACTCCCCTTCTTTTCAACTCCAATTCCTCCGACACTTCACACTTATATTAAAAACTATTTATACTGCATTCCATTTATTTTATTTATTTACTTTTATTCTATATTAACCCTCATAAACATTATTTGAAATCATTTCTTTAGCCTTGCTTTTATTAATGTGCGTGTATTCTTAAAAAAAAAAATTCTTTTATTTTTTTTATTTTGCCTTTGTTATTACTTCTCAAAAAAAAAAAAACCCATTTCATTTATTATTATATCAACTCCCAAACCATTACTCCAATTAAATTATTAATTTATTTATGTTCATGTCTAGATTCCAGCAAAATCTCTTTCATCTTACTTCCCCTATGTCATTACTTTTTCCACAAACATTTCATTTTATTTATCATACTTTATCTCTTCCAGAAACTTTTTTTTTATTTACTAACATTGTCTCATTTTTCATAATCCAAGTGTTGATGTATTTTCATCACCCAAAAGTCCGTCCCATTTCCTTTAAATTAACTAGCCTAATCTTTGTCAGGTGGTTCTTTTTACTTTTGCTATCCTCGCTTGGACGAGAGAATCTCAAACCATTTCCATACCTGGATTTGTGTTCTGGGCAATTAGTTTCTGGTTCACAAATATTGCATTTAACATTCCCCTTTCTTTTACTGCCATACGACAATCTATTCCTATCATTACTATCCCCATTATTTTGATCCCTGTTATAATTTATAATATCGAAAATGTTTCTACTTCCTTCTCTTTCAAAGAGTTTAAATCTCTTCTTTAGTTCTATACTCAAGCCTTGTGCTGTTGAGTGTTTTAATAAACTACTATTCTCTCAACTGCTTTGCTTTCAGCACTTATTCTTACTCTTATACCTTTCTTGATCTTAGTAGAGTTCTTTACACGTTCATTTTTCTGTTTTTCACCTCCTTGTCTTTTAATTCTGCTATTTCTAATCTTTCTACTCCCTTCTCACTATGTTCTCTTTTTAATACAGATTTAATTTCATTTTTACTCCCTTCTCGCTATGTTCTCTCTTTAATACAAATTTAATTTCATATCCAGGCTTATCCTTTAAATTAAAAATAATTTCTCTTTCCATCTTAATTCTTGAAGTGACCTCATTTTCTGGTTTTTGTTCAAAATTATATTTTTTTTCTAATTCGCTTTTATTTGTAATATCTATGTTATCTTCTTCTGCTGACTTACTTATCTCTATTCCTTGTCTTTTTTCTCTCATCTCTTCTAATTTGTCTACTCTCATTATTAGCTTACCAATTTTCTTCTTATGTTCTCTAGTTTTTTACTTGTCGTGCCAGCCTAGTTTGCTACTTCCACTGTCTTACTTCTTCCATCAGTGCTTCTCTCATCTTATCTGAACTGCCTTGCACCACCATTTTGTTCTGTTTCTGTCCCAGATTACTAATACTTTATAGTTTTCACATTTTTTTTATTTTTTACTTATTTCTGTTTATTTCTATTTCAAATATTTTTTCCTTAACCAAAGTATGTGACCACCTCCAATTTCTTTAGTTGTTTCTGTCTCCACCTTGTCCTCAATACCTCTATCTGCCTAAAATATCTATCTCTTTAGACTCATTCTTTTCATTTAGATTTATTATAATTTATTTGCTTTGGTCCCTTCTCTTACTACACTGTACACCCTTTCGTATTTATATGATGCAACTTAGTGTTTCTTCATAACCTTATTTTCAAATTTTCAATTCTACTTTAGTTACATTTTATAATTGCTAGTAACTTATGACAGTTTGGCACACATGTTGAAAAGCCAATTGAACCAGATGGGAGATGATCACTCTGATTATATAAATTTAAAAAAAATCTTGATCTACTCCAGCTGCACTTTCACTATTGCAGCAAACTTACCCTTCAAGTGGAGAAATCTAATACAGAAGGTGAATAAGATGAACAGCACCTACAGAGTGTAACCTGTAGCCATATTTTCAGACCATAGAACTGCTTGACTGCTAAATTCAAACCCCACCATGTAAAGCATTTTTTATTTGTTTCAAGGTAAATCCTCAGGTGGCAGCTAATCATAAGTTATAATTAGCATGCTTAGATGACAGGTATAGAAATTAGCACTTAATCAATCTCTAGCTAGTTCTATTATTTAAGTATAGGGGAGACTAACTATAACATATTGCTTAATACTTACATTTAACTATGGAATATCTATCTATTAGTGGCAAAATTATCAAACAACATCGACCAAATGATAATTAGCAAACAAGCGATTTATTCAAAACACTTCTAGTCAAAAACATGGTAATAAAATATTATAATAAAAGAACATTATAAATTTATTTAAACACACTTCAAATTAAAATATATGATAATCAAGAATACTATAACTAAAACATTTAAATCTAAACACGCATACACACATTGAAATATAAATTCATTACTCAATAGAAAGCTTTGCAAATATTAAAATACAATATGAGAAAATTAAATATGCACATACATGTTAGGGTTCATTCTATATAATGAGTTGTAGGAGACACTTAAATATTGCTTTGGCTATCAAAGTTCAACAAAGACTTTTATTTGGACATGATCAGTTTATAAATACGAATAAAGAAATTTATAGTTACCTAGGATTTTGCACTTTACACTTTCAAAGATACGACTCCTCATTTTCTTCTGTTGTATTGATCAACCACTTGGATTTTTTGATTCCACTAATGGTTTTGGCTGTTGCTGACTTCCTACATTTACTGAGATAGATATTCCTTGACTTTTCAGATTATTAAGTGGGCATGAATTCTATATGGAGGGCTTCTGATGTTCTGGAGGACCAGGACTGAAGACAGGCCACATATTCCGGAGACTGTCTAGCACTGCATGATGTTAGATGGTTCTTCGGTAAATGTGAAGAAGCCTATTCACATGCTGGGGATTCTAGTAGCTTTCCCTATCTTCTCTTCTCTGGAAATCTTAATCTTAATGATTATTATGAATGAAGCTGAATGATGCTGGCACTGTAAACATTAAAAACCACTGAACAGAACTGACATAAATAGATTTTTCAGTCTCTTTATACACTTCCTCTTAGTTATCATTCTGATCTAGTTTAATTAATTTACAAATTTTATTAATTATATTCCCACTGTTTTTTAATCTGCATTTTTGTGTAGATTAATCTCGCCTTCAGATAAAATACGTCTTGAATCATTTTCCTTTATTTTTATTTACTGTGATTTAGAATTATTCTCTTTCTTCTGTTTATTGGCTGAGCAATCTTTAAGTGGATTTAAATTTATATGCTTTCTTTTTATGTTTTAATTTAATTTTCATTTTTATACACACACATTTTTTCTTTAAGTTTATGAAAAGAGAGAATTATTGTTTTAAGTTTTTACTTAGTTAATTTTTTCTTCTTTTCTTATTCGCTCTTTAACTAATAAAACTTTTATATTTCTTTTTTTTTTTAAATGAAGATGATGCAATGCTTTGTCTTTTGCAATTTGCGTTTCTTAAAAAAAAAAAACCCTCTTTAAACACTTTCTAATTTATATTTCTCTTTTTTAAAGCTTTCTAAATTATATTTGTATTTCTTAAAACTTTATTGGTTTTCTTTTATGAATTTTAGTCCAAGTATTTAATAATAAATGATTCCGCAGTATTTTTATTTTTAAAATTTAGATTTTAAAATCTTAAATTAACCATAATTTTTTTTTAAAAATTAGAAAACATGTAGCGCTATTCTCTAGTGGTAAATATATAAAAGAAACTTTTTATATGTATAATATGTATATATAAATTAAAATTATAGTAAACAAATTTAAAAAAAATATAATTATGAATAATAAATTGAGGGATACATATATTTTACTGATTATGTGTTCACTCATGCATTCCACTAACGCATTAAGAATGTTTGACTTCTGCTGCTATTTTAAATATGCTTTACATGATATTCTTTTTTTTTTTCAATAACTTTTTTCCTTATTGTAATGGATAAATAACTCCATAAGTAACTTTATTAGAAAGTGCCACTAGATAATAAATCTAGACTTCTTTCCAATAACTATTTGTAATTTAAGATTGATAATTAATTAATACACCTGGGTCTCGTTTTATGCGGATTATTTTAATGCAATTTTGAAGTTATGCGATTCATGTTCTTCTTAATATCTTTCATATTTCACTATATTTATTAAATATCAAGAAATTTAAATTATTAATAACTTATTTTGACTTGAAATACTTTTTTTTCTTTCAAAAATATAACGTTATATTAGCAGCTAACGTGAATATGGTCTGAAGCTGTATTTAAAATTCTTCTACGTAAATAACCTATTTATACTAATGAGTAAATAATAATAATAGATTTATACTTACATATAAAAATATCGCAATAAATATTCAAAAAATTTAAACTTTTAAACCGTATTTTGTTATATATAACAGAAATAAATAATCTTTTAGATTTTTAAAATAAAAAACGATTTTATAAACTGAAAATAATCTTTCTAATGATAATGTATAATCTTTTTGTTTTGATTGCAGATCTCATTTTTTTAATATAGAAACAGAAAACCATTAACACAGCACAAGACTGAAAATGGCGCTAGTTGTACATCACATCACGAATAAAAATAAAGTGGCTAACAGGTTTCTCTGGGCATAATTGCTGAGAGATTCTTGACTTCATTTAAGAAGCCACAATACATCATATCGAATCTGATTTCTTACCAGTTTACAAATGAACACTAGTGGTAATGATTAAAATATGTATGAAAAATGTAAAATTAAATACTGTAGTAGTAAAAAAAGTTTGTCTTATATTAATTTTTTTCAAATATTTGAAATTTTTTATTAGTCATACTTTATTTGCTTATTTTTTAATGCGAATTTTAAAGTAATTTTTCTTTGTTGCTTTGCTTTTATGTGAATTCTGAAAATTACAACCCCTATCCCCCATTTTTCAAGGTAAATTAAGTCTATTTTTGTGCGATTTTTTTTAATGAAGGTTTTCTGAGGAACCTATCTACCGCATAAAACGAGACCCAGGTGTATAAGAAAATATCAAAGACAGAAGTTAAGTTTTTTAAAGTTATATTTACACAAAAATGGTGGGAAGCTATAAATTATAGAATGAAACTTTTCTAATTAATAATAAATCTTGAAATAAAAGACAAATTTATCCAACATGAGTCACATTTGAACACATTAATTTGGCATATCAAAATTCTATATTTTATAATTCAAGTAATAGTCAGTAATAAAAGGAACAAAATAATTAATTATAAAACAAAATAATTTATTTAAGAAAAATAAAATAACAATAATGCCTTTGTAATAGTTACCAATGTTTAAATTAATACATGAAAATCAAAAAATACATGTATGATCAACAATCTGAGACATTGCCAAAAGAAACCAAGCTATCCTTATCTCAATATCTAGTATCACAGTAACCTATAAACTAAGGGCTGTAAAATTAAGCAATGGGTGAAATGCTTGTTATATATTAGCTAAACTCTCTACTCTAATATTCTAGGTAATGGCATAAAAATAACTATTCTGAAAACTTCATGTATAAAATGTTTAAAGATTAATTCTTCATTATTGCCATAGTATTTATAAAGATATAAACATTACACATGCTTAAGAAAGTATTCACTAAAAAAATGGAATCATTATAAAAAAGAAGCCATAGGAATTTATAACTGGAACTAACCAATAATATCAATATCTTAATTGCCAATACATCATATCCCATATATATAAAATAAACATTATTATTATTCAAACAATCATTATTTAAAATTATAAATATCATTAAATAACACAGATTATATATTTCATAATCTGTATTGAAATGTGATGTCTATAAAATAAAATAAACTCTTATTTATTATATCTGTATTATTTTTTAATATTATATTTAAAAAGTTTTGAAAATATTACTTGCATATAACTTTGATATTACACACATAGTGATGGATCCAATATTTAAGAATTGGCAATTTATAAATAATTAATATCAGCATAATATTTATGTAAAAAACAATTTATCATAAATAAAAAATATTTAATAAATATTTATAAGTTGTTTTATAATTTTAACTTGTTTACCAGTAGAAAATGTTAATGTTATCCAAATTTAAGCTAAAGCAGACAATCCTTTTTTCATTATTGCACTTCATTTGAAATAGAGAAGATGATAGCCTAAAGGAAGATGTAGAAAAATCATGAATTTTCAGCAGTTGATGATTATGAAGTAATCCTATCCATTTGAATCTTGGTTCCCAAATTCTTGGGATAAAAACTATTTATTTACAAACTCATTTTGAGAGTTTTAAAATCCAGTGTTTTCCTTTTAAATTTAGTAGCCAACGATTTTGTTCATTTGATCAAAACAGTTTTCTTGATAAATCATTCTTGGCTACTTGCCAATAAAACAGTAAATAAAATTGTCAATTTTTTAAGATTACTATTTTAAATTAAACATTTTTATTTATAAAAAGAGTATATAATGTCTTTTAAATAATAATAATAATAACTCGATATTTTAAAATATTAATAATGTCTCACTTCTTAATTTATACAACAACACAATATATTCCAAAGGAATGTACTATTTTATTATAGAAACATAATACTAGTCTTGTTTTCAAGAAATTATTGATCTCTAATTGTTTAAGCATTTTAAAAATCAGTATCAACTTTTAGTATGTTCTAAAATTTTGTAAAACTTTTAGCATCACACTTAGAAAATATTTTTTATTACACTAAATACTGCATATCAAATTTGGAAAAGAATAATAAAGAAAGCATAAAATGTATGTGCTTTCAACATAAACCAAAGAAATTTTGTTACTAAACATAATTGTGTATGGCTACTGTTATATTGTAAATTTTTTTGATAAATTTTACTTTTTTTTTTCAAACATGATCGCATACAGTGTTCAGAATAAAAAAAATCTGCTAGAATATCATAAATATTTGCAAATTTTAATGGTTTTTTTTTTTTGTTAATTTACATTTTTGTTTGTTTGTCTACATTTTTTTTTTTGGATAATGTATAATTGAAGACTATAGTTAGATATAGCATAGTCAATGGCTTGATTATATTATGTTTTTATAAGAGAAATGGTTATTGAAAAAAAAAAAAGAACAGCGCCCAGAGTATATTTAAAATAATTGCAGTGAAAGTCAAACATTTCATTTTATTTAAAAAATAAAAATATAGCTTTTTTTTTTGTTATACTTATTTTTTCAATGAATAAATGAGTGAATACACAACTTAGTAAAATATATTGTGTTCCCACTATATTATTATTTAAAAAATTTTTTTTTATACTATAATCTTAATTTATAAATATATACTATACATATAAAAAGCATACACGTTATATATATTTGTGTATTTAAAAGTACTGTATACTTTCAGTCCAATAAACAATATATATTCTATTCTAATTAAATTTATCAACAAAATAAAGAACATGCATAAAATGTAGTGGATATTGCAGTTCTTCTGTATTGTAATTATTTTCGAGATTTTTGCAAGATTCACCAAAGTCTGCAAAACTATGTTTTAATTCTTAAATACAACTTCAAATTTATTGAAAACAGATGATCACTTCATTTCTGATGTTTGTTTACCTAAAATCTGCAAAACAATTTATTGCTTCAATAGTAGGCATCAAATTTATCACTTAGTATTTTTATTAATATTCAGAGACAGTTCGATTGCTAACCCAGATATGAAAAAAAAATCCTTAGAGTGTCATTGATGATGGTCATATTGGTTAATTATTTCTAAATGTTTTGCACAGAGAACTTAATCTACATACAATCTTTTTTGAAACAAAACAAATTATTTTTACTTATTATATTAAATAGTAGTTATCAAATAAATTTATTTGTTGGAAACCAAAGTGAGAGAAAAGTCATTGTGAAATTTAACAAATTAAACTTTTATAGTCACTGAGTTGTTATAGTAAACATACTGCAAAATTGAGGAAACAGGATTAAACATTGCAATTTGTGGATGAGATTAATGGTGGTCATATTGTGCATGTTTTATAAATAAAATATTTTTTTTGCTTTGTGTTTGTCTAAATGTGTGTGATAATGAATCCAATATGAAAGCACAATAAAATGTTTTTAATCCAAGCTCATTTGCTTTTTAGACATATAGATTGGAACCCATTTTGGTGTCGTTAGTTTGTTAACCATAGTCATTATCATCTTTTGCCCATAATTGGTATTAAACCACTAAAACATCGTAAGATCATCATTTCTTATGCTTACACAAGCTGTTAAAAGTTATCAATTTTCTCCATCCTGTGGTGAAATCCAGTGCAAGCCATAGCATTCATTGGATGCTAGAAGGTTTAGATACAGTGCTCTCAAAGCCAAGGTTTTTCACTGATGAAGGCCACAAATTAGAAACTAGTCTAGAGATATTGGATGAGTAGGCACTAGATAGAGATTTCTATGCACAAACCTAGCATCCATTGATTACTATGGTTTGCACTGGATGACACTACTGTATGAACAGCATTGCTACTATTTTTAAAGATAATTACTGTATTTAACACATTGATAAACATGTGTTTTATTATTTAATAGTGATTCGTACCTGAAATGTTTGCTGTCAAAATTTGATTGCAGAAAATTTGCCATTTGTAAATCAAATTGTAATGATTTAAACAAAGAGGTAAATTTTATCTCTCAATTTTTTCTTAATAATTCTATTATTATTATTTTTTAATTGTGTTTATATTATAATGTTAATTTGTACATCTGAGTCTCGTTTTATGTGGTAGATAGGTTCCTCAGAAAATGCGCACAAAAGAAATCGCACAAAAATAGACTTAATTTACCTTGAAAAATGGGGGATACATACTAAATCAAAGCAACAATGTAAAATTACTTTAAAATTCGCATAAAAAAAAAAATAAGGAAATAAAATATGTCTAATAAAAAATTTCAAATTTGGAAAAAATTGATACAAGACAAACTTTTTTTACTTTTTTTTTTTATTAACTATAGTATTTAATTTTATTCACAACAATATATTTTTATGCATAATTTACAGTATTTTACATTTTTTCAATCATGTACAGTATTTTAATCATTATTGCTATTTGACGATATGCAAGTTCGTTTGTGAACTGGTAAGACATCAGATTCATCACAAGAGGAAATACAACTAGTGCCAACTTCATTTTTTTAATTGTTCTTATAGTACACTCGCTCAAACTAAAATGTTTTCCAATCGCTGTTGATATTTTACTATGCCATCTAAAATTGAAACTTATGTTTCCAAAGAAATTCATTTTCTTGGGTGTTTTTTCTTCTCCATTAGGTAAACTAAAAGTTTAAAATAAAAATAAGAACTTAGACTTATGATAATAAAAAGACACCTACTCACCACTGTTGGACAAAATTTAATTAAAACTAACAATTAAAAATTAAATTCTCATTTTTGTCTTTAAATTTTTAATTTTCAATTCCCTTTAAAAATCAGATTTCTTTGTTTCATATCACATTAATTTCAGATCATGTTACATAATTTTTAAATTGTTAATTATAATTAAAAATCAGATTTTAATTTTTAATTGTCAAATTTAATTGTGCCCACTGCTATTACTCACCTTTTAAAAATAAACTTGCGGACACTAAATGATTAATTGATTATGTACTCTTTTTTTAAAAAAGCAAAAATAGAATGTGATTTAAATGCAAAACAACAACATGTATAGTATAGGCATCTATAACTTTTGGACGGATTTACATTATAATCTTGTAAAATTTAATGTGTGCATATAAAATGAGGAAATCCTGATTTTAAGTGAATTATGAACTTCTTTATTGCATAAAATCTATTACAATACTAATATAAAGTGCTGAAAATATTGAAATTATTAGATAGAAGTCGAACTCCGATAATGCACTATTACTTTAAATACGATGTGTGAGTGCGCAAAATTTATAATATTTAAAGTAAAAGCGCATTATCAGAGCTTGACTTATGATCTAATAATTTTTATCATATAAAAGAAAATCGCATACAAAGATATTAAGAAGAAACATGAATCACATAACTTCAAAATCGCTTTAAAAAATCTGCATAAAATGAGACCTGGATGTATATGCACACTATACTTAAAAAAAAGTAGTGTGTTATATATGAATGTGTGTCAAACAGTATACTAAACAATTGTATTGTATTGTATTGTTAACAAAGCATGAACTATTACTCACTGTGTATAATATATGTTCAGAGAACATGGAACAAAATGTAGAATTTAGTGGGTATCTCATTTTTTTTTGATACTGAAAGTATATGCACAGCATGTACACAAACTTATTTATGTGTATAAATGTATTAAAATGCATATTATAAGTTGCTATTATCCATAAATTTTGATATCACTAGGAATTATTGTATAAGCTTTTCATGGGACTTTTATATACTTGCTTCTTAGGCAGTTATCTGAAGTCAGTAAAAGAAAAGAAAAAATAATTTTGATTACTGCTGTTTTTAGCATACACTATTGAGGATACTATTATAGTATGTGATTATTTTAGTTTCATGATCTGCCCACCATGTGATTGTTTTAGAGAAAACAAATTAATCCATAAGAAATTAAATGTATATATTTATTTATTAAAAAAATCAAAATAATATAAAAAAGAAATTCATACCAATTTGGATAATGATAGTAAGCTTGGCAAATATCATTATTATATTGTTACAATAAAAAATATTTCTTAACAAAAAACTCGATTTTTTTTTTTTGAAGGCATAATGATTTTTTTTTCAATTTCCATTAGGATAATAACTGAATGACATTTCATAACTCATATAACTTTATTGAACTTATTTGTTTTTTTTTTGTTTTTGGGGGGGGGGGGGTAGAAAGCACTCTCAGCTATTGTTAGTAAAATAAAAATATGGAATAAATCGTTTCCTTAGCCAGCGTTAGAAACAAGATAAGAAAAACAATAACAACTTAAATATAACCAGCTGTAAGTTCCATATTTTAGTGTAGCTTGTTATCAAATTATATTTCAACACTTATTATGTCATTTAAATTATTATGGATTTTTTTATTATTTTGAAAGAAAAAAAATTGTATACAGTATATATCCATCTATTAAATTTCTTATGGGTTGTTTTTGTTTAACAAATTTATTGCTATAATAATAAAGTGCAAAATTTTAAAGCAAATAAGAATTGTTTAGAATTTTTCTTATCATATCCGGATCAATTATGTTTGGAAATTTCAAGGCAACAATTTGAATGAAATCACATTCATTCCATTCTTGAATGATATTAAAAATACTTTTCATACTAATTTGAAATTTCATTTCAAACATTTATTATGCCCATTTAGGTTTTTATGAATTACTTTTTTAATTGCTTTTTTAAACACACGTATTCTATCAATTTCTTTGTTTGCTAAAAATAATCCATAAAAAATTAAGGGATGGTAATAAATATATTAAAGCTGTAAAAATGATAATCTATAAGAAATTAAATATATATTTATTTATACTTTAAATGACCAAATTTCAATGTCAAAATTTGTCCATAATGTTGCCTTTTATACATAAAATTAAAAATAGTCAATTTAAAATAAAATTGCAACAGACAACTCACGATAAATAAAAAAGTTGTTTAATATATCAACCTGGCTTTCTTTTCTTAATGGAACTTTTCAAAATGTTTCTTTTTTACACAATCACATGACCAACTACCCTGTAGCAACTCCACCCAATGGGCATTATTTACATTACATTAAATATAAATTAAAATATATACAGTATATAAATACCTGGAACCTAATTGTAAATATAGGGGATTTGAACTCAGACTTTCAAGCCCCTTCACTATCCACTCCATCTCATACTATTGATAGACATGACCACACACATACTGAAAAGATAAATAATCACCAATATATGTATTTTGTGCCAAACCAGCACTCATCAGTTGGTCCAGATTACCGTCTTCCATACATATATATAATCAGTGCTCAGTTTATATTAAGATAGCAAACCTTACCCTTTAATGGATATGCTTCAACCTCCAACTCTTCAGCCATCCATACCATTGAAAATCTGATGATAGAATTCCCAAATCCCATGTTGATGCCAATATTGTTGTCATGCCCATGCTGACCTCAAGTCACTCTGAGCCCTCACATATAGGACAGTATCCATTTAAATACATAGAAGAGGGATGGACAGAATGCAAGCTTAATATGTAAGATTTGAAATACCAGGCACTCATACCTGGAGCCTAATTGTAAATATAGGGGATGACAACAATATTGGCATCAGCATGGGATTTGGGAATTCTATCATCAGATTTTCAATAGTATGGTTGGCTGAAAAGTTGGAGGTTGGAGTAGTTTGAAGCCTGTCCATTATAGTGTAAGGATTTGCTGTCTTAATATAAATTGAGCACTGATTAAATATATGTATGGGAGATGGTAATCTGAACCGACTGATGAATGCTGGTTTAGCACAAAATACGAATTGGTTATTATATTTTCTGCATGTGTGTGGTCATGTGTATCAGTAGTATGAGATAGTGTGGATAGTGAAGGGGCTTGAAAGTCTGAGTTCAAATCCCCTATATTTATATATAAAAATGACTAAACTTATTACAATCCTTTTTTTCTTTTCATAATATATATATATTTACAAAATAATCGAATAATAATAATAATAATATTTTTTTCTTTTTCTTTTAAAATTAGAATTCTCAAGTTTCCAATAATCTAACAGTGCCCCACCCCTTAATTGTATTGGACTTTTAAAGTTCTAAACAATAAAAAAAATAAACCATAAGTTAAATAATATTGATAAGGGTTCTTAATGTAATTTCAAAGAACACATGAAAATTACAGCTGCTTACATTTTTAAAAATATAATTGTTGTTTTTTCCTTTCCAAAAATAATTTTGATGAAGATCATTTATTGTCATTTAAGAAGTGAGGTGTTCCTCAGTTATTATTCCAATGGTAAATTGAAAAAAAAAAGCATCCAATATTATTCTTTATTTTTAAATTAGTAATGAGAAGATTTTATTATTATCGTATAACAAATTTTTATTTCCATTTATTACAATCACATTGATGCAAATTACTTTTTATTATTATTTTGTATATATATATTTGGATAAATAAATATGTATATTTAACTTACGAACTAACTTCTTTAGTTTAGTAGGTAGTTCATGAAATTTAAAATAGATCTCATTGACTATGATAATACCCAATTGAATATTGTCATAATATAAAACAATCACCAATTTAAGAAAAAAATGTACAACTAACCATACATGTCTCAAAGGTATGTAATGAATGATTTGTTGTGTATGAATTATTAAATTTATTATTTAATAATTATTTCTTATTAGTAGTAGTTATTTTTATAAACATTATTGCAAATTTAGTAAGTAATGATTTAATCAGTGAATGATAATCTAGCAGATTCTCGGAAATGATTTTTGAGTAATTGACCTTCATTTGGGTGGGAGGAACTAATTGAACCGAAATTTGCTTGATCTTTTTATAGAGTTTATCTCTGTCTAATGTCAGTTAAGTAAGCTTATAAAATATGCAAAACTTAGTTGTTGTTTTTTGCCTAGTTTGTTTTTATTATTTATTATGGAGTTGTTTAAAATGTTTTACAGTGTGATTTTTTTTCTTGATCATTTCTCTTTTTACACAATATAAATAAATAAGATATATTGAAAATAATAAAGATGTATTAAACCAATACTCTAATAATGTGCAACTATGGAATTTGAAATTTGCATATATTTAAATTATTTAATTAAATCATTCCTTGTTTAAATTCTTTTTGCAAGAAGTTCATATAAAACATCAGTGATAATGATAAAAAAGTACTGAAAGGTCAGTCTGATTATAAATTGACAGTTTGTCAGTTTAGGATATGTAAAAGATATTAAACAATTATTTTTTTTATTAATTTACCATTTTTTATTACTCATTTATATATATAAGCAGTTTTAAATAAACAATATAGCACTAAGACAGAATCACTTCACAAGAGGAATGAAGAAGGTATTAGTTAAATTGTAGGATCATGAAAATTTGAGTTGTTCTTTTATTATTATTTTTTTATGGTCATACTGAAAATAGAGATATATTTATTTATCAACCAATAATTGAGTGGATAATTGAATAGATTTTGAGTTGTCTAAGGGATAAATTTTTTTAGATTGCTTGGGAATTCTCAACTATCTGAACAAATTTCTAAATTTTACCCAAGTTGAAAATTTAGATCCCAGACATAACAAGTAGCCACATTAATCATTATATTATTAGAGTCTTATCTATATATATATTCAAAATAACGGTAAACAACTTATAATATAATATAAATAAAAACTCATAGAGAAATATTTTCGATTATATTCATAATCATTATCAACTCAACTTTCAAAATGGAATCATCTATTACCAACTGGAAACACTTGTCGATTTAAATATCCCATAATTCATTAATCCTAACATTTGCTGACTGTCTATTTATTATTGTATTTTTATACCTACTAATAAAAACTGCCTCTTTAATTTTTCTTTTTTCATTATCTCTCTCTTGATCTAAATTTTTTATCTTTTTATATCAAAATCAAATTTAAAATTACAATTCTATTGCAGTGATATTTATATACACTTCATGTCCGTAATTTAAAAAATTTGAAAGAATTTTTTAAATGTTTTAAACAATTTTGATTATATATATATAATTTGCATGCACAGATTATACGGTATAATTAATAAATTTATTTTAAAAATATGTTAAAACAAAATGTGTTTTTTATTAACAATTACAAAGTGGAAATGAAATTTTTAGAAAAAATAATTAAAATGCTTATAAACAGATTAATTAAGTAAGGAGATAAATATTTATCTGATATAATTTAGGCAGTTATTTTATTAATCCCTTTCAAAGATAAAAAATTTGTAATTAGTATGATTGGGCAAATCGAACTGCAGACCAAAATGGAAGTCAGACATCTACAACCAATAGATCGAAGGATTCAAGTGACTACTGATGGATTCTATTTTTGCTAATAAGCCAGGTCAAAAAGATATAAATAGAGGTCATAAGCTGATTCTGATTACTCTGCTGTGTGCTTTAAGTAATCCAACTTCTCCAGCTACCATGTTTATTCATGTGTTTTGGTTCTAACACCATGCAGGAAAAGAGAAGCCACTATCTGCATAACTCTGACCAGTTGGTGGAGTGCAAGCCATAATGTATCGCTGAGTCCAGAAAAGAAAGTTGTCAACTAATGAAGAAACATCTTGATTGTTGTGTCCAGTATGTTTACATTGTATACTCATAAACTTCAAATGTCCAAAGCTTCAGGGAGAAATTAGCTGTCAAACAAAGAATAAACTACCGCCGGAGATATCTCATGAATTTTGAACAATGATCAAAACCTACTACCCCCATAGCTATGGTTCAACAGATAAAAGTCCACTGAAATATACTACTACCTAAAGAATGACCTCGAACTTTTGTTGCTGAAAGAAATAGGTATGAACTTTAAAAGAATATTACAAGTCTCTAGTATTACTATTATTTATATCCTCTCTAATGAAAATGTTTTAACTAGTAATTGTTTGTTAAATCTGTTTATGAGTAGATATGGTAAGAAATTATTGTTTTCTTTATAATGGCACACTTTAGTCAGCAATAATTTTATATAAAGCAATTAAAGTTTGGTATAGTAATCTCTGGCCATACTTATGATTTATTAATTTCAATTAAACTCATCATTTCCACTTTATTCAAAGTATAAACAACATTTTAAACCTGTATTTTAATAAATCCTGAATGGAGCTGAATCTAGCTGTATAGACAGGCTAGATTAAGGTTGTTGTTGATTGTATATGAATAGTTCTCAGTTTTAAGCAAACCATTACTCTAGGCTTGAGAAAGGATAGTGTAGAATATTCTCTGAAGTTAGCTGCTTCAATTTAGGCTGTCTTTGTCTCAGGATGTGACACATTTGTTCATTTATTTTAGATGATTGTAATACCATTTGTGATTTCTGGCTTCTTACATTCATTATTTTATTTACTGCAATAGTATGCAGTAGATGGAAATTCCTATTCTATATTATCTTTCTTGTCTTCATACATGTCGTGATGTGATACGTATGCATCTAATGGTCATTCTTATGCACTGTATATTTACTCTGAGCAGTAGTGCATGGTAGAAGTAGAAGCTTATTCCTCCTGTTTGCATCTACCTTATGATTTCTTGTATTTTACATTTTCTGTATTATTTTAATTACTTCCCTATATTAATAACTAAAATTAAGTATAGCGGTCTGTTATTTAAGGAGTTCCTAGGATAATTCATCTTTGTCTCTAGTATTAGCACATTCTCAATTTGCCAGGTCGTTAAATCTTAAAACTGTGATAATAATTACTTGTGATCATGAGTCTATATAGTGGGTTGATATCTTTTCAGAATTGTATAATAATATATTATACCAGAATTTATATATTATTTGTGCATAAAATTCATAATAGAATTCATAAATAAATAATTGTATGCACTTGTCTTATAAGTGACAAGCTAGTTATGCTATTGCATAGGTTGACTTAGTATATACATAAATAAATTATAATGTCATTATTTTTTAGCAATTTGTCATTATTTTGCAATCAAAACAGGAAAAACTCTCCATACAGTAGTGCCACTCAGTGCAAGCCAGAGTAATCAATGGATGCCAGAAGGCTTGTGCATAAAATCCATATCCCCAGACTAGTTTCTGGCTTATGGCCTTCATCAATGAGGAACCTTGGATCTGAGAGCACTGCGCTTAGATCTTAGGATCTAATGCAACCCTCCAGCAGCCACCTTTTATCTCTACTTAACTACAAAACTATGAGAATAAAATTGAAAACACTAATATTTTCAATCTAAGCTCATTAACTTATATAGTCATATAGGTCTGAACTCAGTTCAGTACCCATGCATTTTGTTGTTTTTGGTTCTTTCCACCCCTATCCTATTAGCCAGGATTGGTATTAAACTAGTAAACATCGCATGATCACCATTTCTTATGCTTGCTCATAACTGTTATTACTCTGGCTTGCACTGAGTGGCACTACTGTAAGGAGAATTTTGGCTGTTTTAATAACAGCTATGAGCAAGCATAAAAAATAGTGATCATGTGATATTTTGCAATCAATAATTTAATTGGAATAAGATAAGAGCCTCATGTGTCTAGCTGATTTTAGTGGACTGTAGAAAAAGAAATTGTTGTTTTGTGGTATCAGAATGTGGAATACACATGCAGATTGCCCTTAGATGATTTTCAGGTGCGTTGTACATTTTGGACAGTTATAATATATATATCATAACTAAATATTTTCATAAATAAAAGCTGTATGTTTTTTGATTGAGAAAACTGTTAAACGAATGTAATACACAATATTAGTTGCTGAAAGTAGAAAAAGATTCCTGACACTTTATTATTCTTGAAATATTTCTCAGATCTAAAATAAATTAATTAAAGAGTTTTTTTAAAAGATATATGAACTGAAACACAGGCTTATTATATACCTGTGTCTATATATGTAATATATAGGGTAATGAGCACAGACATATACCCTATATATTAAAAGATGTATGAGTATGTTGATCTTAATTTTATTTTTATTCTTAATAAAATCATAACCAGTTTTTTTTTCTCTGATACTTTCCAAAATGACATGTGATTTATTCAATTAAGATTTTTTAGATATCAAATCTTTTCAAAATCTCTACAGGTTTTTTTTTTTTTTCATATGTCATAGCATCGGCCGGGACGCGAACCCACAACCGTCTGCAACCAACTACTTGCTTGCATGGCTGCTGCGATACCTCTCGGCTGCATTCTTCAGTTTTTACTAAAATATGAGTTTCTTTAAACTTGATGGATTATTTTGACATAAAATGAAATAGCTGAAACATAATGACTAAAAAAATCTAAAATATATGTATATAATGAAGTAATATTTATATATGCTTCATGTATATAAGTTGAAAAATTCAAATGAATTTTTAAATTAAAAGTTTTTAACAATTTTAATAAGTAGAAATTATATATATGAGTATGTGCACAGATAAATGTATATGACATTATTAATTCTATGTTTATTTTAAAAGTAATTTTAAACTAAAAGTTTCTTTTATTAACATTTCTGAAGATATTTTGTAATTAGGTGAGTAGAAATGACATTATTTTATAAAATGTAATTAAATTCTTATAAACAAATCAGATAGTTAGAGGGATAAATGTCTGATTAATTTAATCAAAACATTGTTATTTTGGTAATCCATTTCAAAGTTAAAATTTTATAAATGTTGTTATTGGACAAATAAGCCATGGACCATAACAGAAGTTTAGGAGTTATCTATAATCAATAGATAGATATTGGAAATGACCCAGGATGGAAATTGATTTGGCTGATGCTGATAAGACAATTCAGTAAAATAATGTAGAAACATTCTAAGAAGAATTGTATTCAGTATATGCGAACTATGTGCCACCTAAACTTCAACAGTGTCTATTGCTTTAGGGAGAAACCAGTTGACAATCAAGAAGGAAAACATCATCCGATGCTGCCCATTAAACAAAGAAAGTAAAAGCACATTAATGAAGACTATTGCAGTAATCAAGACCAACGTGATAGAAGCTTCATTAGATATAGCTATGTTTGTATAAATGGAGTCCGCTAAAAGTCTGCCAGTACCTGAATTTAGAACTTGAGCTCTTAGTGGTGAAAGGGTAATGTGTATAAACTTTGAATATATATTTTTATAACTGTCTTTTACTAATGTTTGATATTTAATCTTCAATATTAAATTTATATTGAAATTATTTTATAAATTATTATTATTCATGTGGATAGTATAAACAGGCTGCATAGACTGATTTAATAAATTAAGTAAATTTGTCTATGTCTATTTAATAGTTCTAAAAGTTTACAGTTTTAAGCTAAATTCCCTCCAGGTTTGCGAATAAGCAAGCATGTGAAAAGTTAATTAAATGTCTTAAAGTTACTTGAGCTAATAATATACTTTTATTTCTGGCTGTTTGTGTTTGTTTATGTGTATAACTTTGTTTATTCATAAGTGAGTGTGATACTGTTGAGTTTGCTGGTCACTCCACTTAGCACCTTTACTTTGAGCAGTAGTATGCAGTAGATGCATATTCCTACCATATATCATATGATTTGGGGTTATATATTCTTGATTCATAAATGAATATGATACCATTTGCATTGGTCGATCACTTTCATACATTAACTTACTTTGAGCAGTAAAATGTGGTAGATGCACATTCCTACTATATATCAGATGCTCCACTTTTTATATATTTGTTCATAAATAAGTGTAATGCGAATGCAGTTTCCTGCCTTTTACATTTACTTAGTAGTTATTTACCAGCATTGCAGCCTGAAATAATTTATTGTAGCCAATGATTTAATGGTTAAAAATGTTATCTGCCATATCCATGACTTGATTTTGAAATTAGAGTGAGTAAAACTTAATTTATTTAGATTTCAACAGATGTAGGACATTTATTTCAGATAGCATTTTTGTAGCCAATTCAGATACTCATATAAAAATGGTAAATGGGTATCTGTTATATCTTGACTACAAGATAAAATGAGGATAGTTTTCAACCAAAAACTGTCATTACTGAACAATTAACAAGCTTTCTGAATAAAAAAAATCTTTTATCAGTAGCTACTTTACATATAAAAGCATACAGATATCTATATAATAGAATTTGCACATTTATAACACATTTAATTATAGATTATCACAAATGATCTCTCTTTTTTCCTTTTAATTTTCATTATCTTAATGGATTTTATTCATTAATACTATATTAAAAGTAGTCTTAGTAAGAATGATTTTAAAAAAAAAAAAACCTAATTGTTTAAAATATATTTTGACATCATTGTTGAAATATTCATGGCTTGAGATGCATTTTTGTAATATTACATTAGAAATATTTTTTATATTAATACTTGATATAATTGCAGGTAGTCAATCAGCAAAATGTTAAACATATTAGATATAGTTAAAACAGCATGCTTTTCATTTAGTCATGAAAAAAAATAAATAAAAGCAATTGGTCCAATTATATTGATCCATATGCATACACACACAGAAATTATTCTATCTATATGAAAAATATGTAGCAACTTTGCAAATTGATAATTGTGAGCATGTAAGTTATGCAGTTTATTGAAGCAGACAGGGATTTGACAAGTCATTTAATAGTCTAAATTTGGATTTTAGGATAAATTTTTGCTCGAATGTTTTGTGAGATTATCATCATAATGCATCCATCTACATAAAAATATTAGAATGGGTGAACATTTCTGATTGATGCAAAAAAGCATCAATATTCATAATGAGGGTGGTTTAATTATATGGAATACTATTTTAGTCTGTTTGGCATGTGAATGTTAGATGTGGAAGAGCTGCAAACCACATGAGAAAACATTGGGCAATTAATAAAACAATAAACTTTCTTTTCACAGGATCAGACGCAACCTTTAGCTCTTGGCGACTTTTGTAATGACTTTGGTTTGTGGAGTACTATCTCAAACTTAGAAGATGAAGATGTATAAGAGACTGAAGTGATATCATGACATGATTTTATCTCAGCATTGTTAGTGATAATATGATGGAAGAATGGCCATGAATGGCACACTGTCACTTTATCAAATACTTCTTCATGGGGTATTAACAGTTATAAATAACTGATTATTACTACTTATTTCTAGTACATTGATGGATAGACAATATGTGGTAGAAATTTTACTTATGTGTTATTGCTTTCTTTTTTTTTTTTGATTTGGAATTTAAAAGCCAATTTAAATTCTGTGACCATTTTATTTCCTAATAATTACATAAAGATATATTCACTTTATTGGATGGTATCCACAAAATCATCTTTTTGAATGTAACATTATTCTGGGATTGTAGAAACAAACAAACATTAATGGGATTCATTTGTCAATCCATTTTACATTGAACTCTTGATTATGTTGTGCACCATAATGATCACATGATATTCAGATGATTTTGTCATCTCATTAATTTATTGAATTATTTTGAAAATTAATATGTTATTCATCTGTTGTTCTAAATAGTTGGTGAGATTTGTTTATCAGTCTTCATGATTGGGCAATTTTCCTGTCAAGCAACATCTTTATATATGAAAATATTTAGGGTGTGGAGTTTTTCATTTTTAATTATTTAATTAGAAACTCTTTATTTATGACACTAGCGAATTGAGGTTAATTGCTCCAGGCTAAGAGTGAAAGTAAAACTGTCAGGCTATTGCAGTCAAAAGGAGAATTCTCTTTTGATTCCCACTCTAGATCTAATACAGACAAAGCACTGGCAATTTACATATATAGGTATAAGAAATCAAAGCATAGCACACTTGTAATACATCCCTCCATTAGTAGGTTAACTATTACAATATTTTTAATGGATGTTTAGATGGAAATATTTAGTGTGATATATATATATATATGCACATATATGTGTGTGTACAACTTAAAGTGCTTTGTGGGTCCATGATTGGCACATAATCTGGGAATCAAACTTGAATAACTGAGAATTTCTAAGCAAGCATGGGATTTTTTGGTTTAGGTATTTAACCCATAGTCATCTTAAATTAGTTATTCAATTATTATTTGAAGAGGATTAAACAAGGATTGAAAATTGCAAAATTTTTCACCATATTGTGGTTGGTTATTCTAATGTATAATGTCATTTTTACTAAAATGCTGGAAGCTGACTATTTAAGGCCATTTTACATTGATCTTTGCAAATATTATCTTATTCACAGATAGCAACTTTACATAAAATATTGTTTTAGGTGAAAGAGATTTTAATTGTTATTAAATGTAGACCCGTATTCTTCTTGATTGATAATACTGAAAGAGTTATCATTGAGATTCAAATCTGCATGTATATGGTTGGTTAATATTTCAGTCCTGGAATTGATGATTCGCTATCATTATATATCACATGAACACCATTTCTTATGCTTGCTCATAACTATTATTAAAACAGGCAAAACTCTCCATACAGTAGTGGCACTCAGTGCAAGCCAGAGTAATCAATGGATGCCAGAAGGCTTGTGTGTAAAATCCCTATCTAGTGCTTAGTCATCCAATATCCCCACTCAGATTCAAGGCTTCTCACTGACGAAAGACACAAGCTAGAAACTAGTCTGGGGATATTGGATGAATAGGCACTAGATAGGGATTTTATGCACAGGCCTTCTGCAATCCATTGATTACTCTGGTTTGCACTGAGTGGCACTACTGTATGGAGAGTTTTACCTGTTTTAATAACAGTTATGAGCAAGCATAAGAAATGGTGGTCATGTGATGTTTAGTGGTTTAATACCAATCCTGCCTAATAGGATAGTGGTGACTATAGTTATTAAAAAACCAAAGACACCAAAATGTATGGATACTGAACTGAGTTCTGGCCTATATGACTATATAAGCTAATGAACGTCGATCGACGTCGATCGAAAATATTGTTTTCAATTTTATTCTCATAGTTTTGTAGTTATATAGAGATAAAAGGTGGCTGTTTGAGAGTTGCATTAGATATTAAGATCTATGTTCAGTGCTCTCAGATCCAAGGCTCCTCACTGATGAAAGCCATGAGCTAAAAACTAGTCTGGGGATATTGGATGAGTAGGCACTAGATAGGGATTTTGTGCACAAGCCTCCCTGGCATCCATTGATTATTCTGGCTTGCACTGAGTGGCACTACTGTATGAAGAGTTTGCCTGTTTTAATATTATATATATTATATTACTTCTGAAAGTGATTTTAGAAGAATTTTATTTTTGCTTTTAACTTTGTGGTAAAATTATCATCAGCTTGTGCTTATTTATTTTACAGTTCAAAGCACCAATTGGGGTTTCTTTTTGTTATACTACTCTTTATTCTGAGTGTTTTGGTGGATCTTGTAAATAATAGTTATCTCATTGTGGCACTTATCTCGTATATCTAGATTCATAATTTATTTATTCTTTTTTCAATCTATTTAAAATAATAGAGATAGAGCTAAGAGTTTACAAATTATCGTATTATCTTTTTGATAGCACATACTCATAAATAAATTTCCATCTTTAAAAACTTCACTAATAACAACTAATAATAATTTTTTAAAGCTAGGAATTGTATTTCTTTAATTAGATATGCAATATGTTTTTGAAATTCATACTAACTGTGTAAATATATTTAACTAATGTCTATTAATGCATAACTTTTTAATCTACTTTTTATTTATACTCTTCATGTTATATATTTTTCAAATAATGCAGATGTCTCTTGAAAATCATTTACATAGCTAATTGTCTGTAACTATATTTTTAAAGAAGTAATATGAATATTTATGATGTTGTTTGAGAAATATATAAATAAGATGTAGCATATAAGTAAAAAAAATATTGAAAAGTAAATTACAAAGTCATGTATTAATAAATACATTTATTAGATATATTTATCTTTAATATAAAAAAAGTGTTTATTAGGTTTAAAGAAATTTTATAATTTCTAATCTTAAAAGATAATTATTAGTATTAATAGTGAAGTTGTTTAAAGATGTTAGTTACCTACTACTGCTTTCTAATAACGTGGCATTTGTAAATTAAATTGATATAATATTAATGACACAAAAACAATATGATGAAGAAGATTGATTCACTTGAAATGCATCTTGGAAATCATTTATATTTTTGTCTTATCATTTCAATTGTATAATTTATAAAAATCTAATTTTCAACTAAGATTAGATTTTATTTTAGGATTTTCACTCTACATTTAATTAGTGGAATTAATGGAATAAATGCCAAATTTTAAAGCCTTTTATTTTAAATTTATTGGTCACTTTTCTCAATTACATTAAAATATACTTTGATTTCTTTGGTAGCACTATTATTTTGAATCCATTGATAAATAATTATTAGCTTATGTAGTCATTTATGATGTTAGAAGAACTAAAATTATCTTAGTATAACCTATCTAAATATTTACATTACTCTGCTTTGTCACTATTTGTTAATGTTTCTAATTAAATTAAATTTATAATTAGTTTGTTGCACAGACTCTTATCTATCCATTATACTTGTTATAAATGCAATGTTTGTTAAAGATTACTTAAAATTATTTTAAATACTTTCTGATTATTTAAAATTATACTTTGAATATCATATGTATTTTATGCATTTTCTATTTCAATGATCTTTGTAATAAACTTCAATAAAGTATAATAGCATGTAAACTACATCTCCATCATTTAATTATAAGTAAAAATTTATAAACAATTTCATCTTTACTATTTGCAGTGCTTGATGATAATGAAGATGAACTTGTCAGAATGAATACTATTTGCGTTAGAGTTTGCAGTAAATTTGAGAAGAGAATACAAGCAACTAAAAGTAAAGCAATGAAAAAATGAATAAACGTTTAATAATAATAGTTATAGAGGAAAACCACTAAACATCACATGATCACCATCTCTATACTAGCACATAATTGTTGTAAACAAAGGCAAAACTCTCCATACAGTAGTGCCACCCTGTGCTAAACAGAGTAATCAATGGATGCCAGAAGGCTTGTGCATAAAATCCCTATCTAGTGCCTACTCATCCAATATCCCCAGACTAGTTTCTGGCTTGTGGCCATCATCAGTGAGCTATTGAGCTTAGATTGAAGATATTAACAATGTTTTCAATTTCATTCTCATAGTTTTGTAGTAAAGTAGAGTTAAAAGGTGGCTGCTGGAGGGTTGCATTAGATCCTAAGATCTAGGTGCAGTGCTCTCAGATCCAAGGCTCCTCACTGATGATGGCCACAAGCCAGAACTAGTCTGGGGATATTGAATGAGTAGGCACTAGATAGGGATTTTATGCACAAGTCTTCTGGCATCCATTGATTTACTCGGTTTGGCACAGGGTGGCACTACTGTATGGAGAGTTTTGCCTTTGTTTAGTTATAGAGGAAGTCAGAAAACAAATTAGTGCTCTAAATATTTTGAAGTTAATTGTTAATTTATGATAAAAAAAATAATAAGAAATTAGAGTGAGACTTGTAATGTTTAAAATGATTTTAATAAGAATAGAAGATTATTTTACACCTCTCTGAAGTTAGAATTTAAAGAGATGCTTACTTATAATCTTTTGTTTGATATAGTACTATTTATATTGAGCAGAGAAAAAAAAAGACAAGAAACTAAAAAGATGACACTAGAAATGCTTATTTTGATGGAAAAGGTAAATTGGATGAATAAAGTTAGAAGTATACTGGTGGTGAAAAAAGTAATTGATACAATATTTTTTTGAGAAATTTAAGAAAGTGAATTAGACATAAAAGTAGAAAAAAATATTAAAAATGTGTCAGAAGAGGCTGTGGAAGGATGAAAGATAAAAGGAGGAAGTTGAAAAATTACCTTAAGAAAGGGTAATTATAAATTTATTTAAACGCACATTGATTATATATTGATTACGTAAGTAATATTTACTAAGGCTGTAAGCCGTAGTAAATATTACTTAAGAAAGGGTGTAACTTTGCACTTTAGAATAACTTCTGTAATAAAAATGTTTGGAGGTGATTGGTAATGAAGACTTGTCATCAAATTTTTTTCCCAACTGAGTCAAGTTAGCTATGTTTTCAATCTGATAAAAGGCATATTGAGTATAAAATCTCTGAACAGTTAAGAAAAAAGTTAAATTTTTAGGATATTGATACATTAATCTAAAAAACTTTTGGATGGAATGGTTAAAGAGGTAGGGAAGACCAAAATGAAATAGAGAAAGTCAACAATTTCTATGAGAGACTAGATCAGATTTGGTAGCAAAACATAATTACCAATCTTTGTCATGAGGATCATAATTTGGAAGAATATACAATTTGAATTCATGTATATCTTGGAAATTTTTCTGTTGCCTTTGAATTTCTAAGCAAACCTAAGATTTTTTTAGCCAGTTGTTCCTTTAATAACCTAAGTAGTTGTTCATACTTTAGTTTCTAATTAATGTCAGATGAAAAGTAAAGGTCTCATTTTAATTTGGATTGATTAATTAAATGACAATACGCTGACTATAAGCAAAGACAGAGTTGTAATGTAATATTCTAAATCCATAGTTTGTTTTTACCTATTACTTTACAAACTTTTTTTTTTTGTGTGCTGTTTGATTTGTCTTTAATTTAGGAAAAATAGTGACAGTACGGTCATCTGTAGAAATACATAAAATCTTTGAGTTATTAAAAAATATTTTGGTATATTTTCAAGTAATTTTCCCAGACAGCCTCTAGGGTTGTTACAAGTATACTTATCTCAATATTCATGGATATTTTTCATAAATTTTTAAGAAATTTTTTATCATACCAATTAATGAAATATGAATATTTTTTAAAAGGGCCGAAAATTGCAAACTATTGAGCTTTCAAAAACTGTATTAAAGTAATTGAATGGTTAATGGTTCAGAAGATCATGTGATGTGCAAGAATTAAAACTGATAGGTTGGATTTCATTCCAGGAATATTAAGGTTTTGAATTAATGACTTTATCACTGCACTAAGCCATAATCCAAAGTGACAAAAATTGTAAACCATTGAGCTTTCAAAAGTGTTACTAAATAAGTTGAATGGTTAATTTGCTCAGGAGTTTGTGTAATGTTTAGCACTGAAACTGACAGTTGACCTCCAAACCAAGACTTATTAATTTGGGTGCATGACTTTACCACCGTATTACACAGAACAATTTTTTTTCTTACAAATATGTATATTGTCTCTGACCACTAAACATCACATGATAACCATTTCTTATGCTTGCTCAAGCTGTTAGACAGGAAAAACTCTCCGTACAGTAGTGTCACTCATTGCAAGCCAGAGTAATCAATGGATGCAAGAAAGTTTGTGCATAAAATCCCTATGTGGTGCCTACTCATCCAGTATCTCTAATATCCAATATACTCTGGCTTGCACTGAGTGGCACTACTGTATGAAGAGTTTTGCTTGTATATTGTCTCTGCACACCATTATAACCTTTTTACTTATCTTTATAAAGTCGAATCTTGCATTTAGATTTGTAGAGGTCTCTCTTGTAATAAATTAAGCACTCAAGGTGCATGCACTAAGGTTTTAGCCTTATTTAAGTATTACGTACTGACATTGCGCTTAATAAGAATTAATATTTACAACTTTAAATTGATTCAAAATATTTCTAAATTTAAGATCTGACTATTAACTCATTGTAAATCAAAAGATTTCGCGATCATTAATGTTTAACAGAAATAATGGACTTAATCAGTAAAGAATTTATTAGCTTCACACTCCCAAATCATAATGCTTTAGATTTGCCTATATATATAGAAAAATAGGTTGAAGATAAGAAGTGGGCAGCTCTTTTCTTTATAAAGTCGAATCTTGCATTTAAATTTGTAGAGGTTTCTCTTGTAATAAATTAAGCATTCAAGGCACATGTACTAAGGTTTTAGCCTTATTTATGTATTATGTGCTGACATTGCGCTTAATAAGAATTAATATTTATAACCTTTTTAATATTTATTTCATGTCCTTTTCTCTACCCTGTATTGAAAGTATATAAATGAATTTGGGATTGGTTAAAATGAAATTTTACATACAATTCATAAGAATATTATTTTTAAAGATGAATCTTTCATATTCACTTGTTTCTTTATTCTATTAAACTTAGAAAGCAGTTAACAGTAGAGTTTAAACACCTTGGGTGTGTAGCTTAGTTTTGTTTTTGGCAGTGTTTACTAATCTCTTTGTAATGAATCACATCACAATATTTCATTAAATTTAATAATTTTAATTGACATTATTTGCTCTTTGTTAGAATGTTGTATCATAATAATAAAAAAGGTGCATCCTCTATCAAATAATATCAATGAATATTTAGATATGTTGGATACATGTGAGTAGAGTTTATGTTGGTTTAGCAATTACTGGTATTATCTCATAGCATCACAAGATAATAATAAAAAAAAGGGTTGAAGATTTTTTAATGTAGTAAATGCATGGTGCTTATAAACACAATATCTGCTTTCTACAAAGTTATGGATGAAGCCTTATTATAATGTGTTAAGTATAATAGTATACTAATTATAAACTATTTAAAATGAAACTACAGCTAGCACTTGTAGAAGTATGACAAATCTCCTACTAACATAGAAGAGTGATTACAATTACTATTTTTTTTTTTTACAATCAATATATTGACATTCATTTGACTAAGTCAGATTAACCGGTACTTTCACTATCAATTTAAGAATAGCTGGATAACTATTTTCCAATCACTCCCAAATGGCTAGTTATTTTTACTATGAGCTATGTGTTTGAAAGAAATAGCTTTCCATAGAAAAAGAAAATTCCTGAACTTGTTGATGATCTAAAAAAATTTATTAGCAGACAGGTGTGTGAACCAGGACATTGAGATATTTCCATAATCAACAGTACACTATGATTCAAAACCCTGCATTGTTTAGTGCACTGGTAGAGTGTTGGAGAATAAGATCCTTGGATGGATTCCAGTGCTGATAGCACTTGAACTTTTTATCAACACTCAAGCAATAAAGCCATTCTATTGTTCTAATATATATTTAAAGGGATTTGTTGTTATCACTCAATCAATATCAAAATCTTCATTAAAAGTGTAACAGTCATATTCATACATTCACACAACAAAATCCAGAGTTTTGGCAAATTATACTAAGGCTAATCTAGATGAGGGTTTGAGACCTCAAATCTGACCGCACCTCATCTCCTTTACTAACACTCCCTGACTTACTACCCTATGAATGACATATATGAGGTCACACTCGGAATCTCTTAATTCACATGCCGACAGTAGCAAAGGGTGGAGCAAGAGACTCGAGAGATAATTAACTAAACCCTTGACAGCTTAACTAAACACACACACAACTTATGTCTGGTTTTATAATGCATATATTAATAAATATGGAAAATGACTCAATACAAATAGAGTGAATAAGACAAGAGACATCAATATGTTTAAAATTATTTAATCTTGTCAAAACAACACTAACAATAACAATTAAGTGCACTGGATATTCCACTCGCAGGTGGTATGGTGAATATATGAACTACAAGTTCTCCCCTCTATTGCACCCAATCATTTATTATAATGTTTTTATAAATTAATAATTGTTTCTACATCTATAATGATGCCTTGATTATGCTCTGCCATTCCTACTGGGTTTGCCAAGAGTTAAATCTTAAGAGTGTCAACTTTATATAATATATATATCTAATATTATTCTTATGTAATGAGCAGTCCATGCACTCTCTATGCTGATAGTATTATGTAAATCAGATCTGAGGTTTAGATTAATGCTGAACAAATAATATAATGGCAGGTAAACTGGTGCTTTGTAGCATAACTTCCAAGATTATGGCGCTACACAAATTACATCAGAGGTGCGGCTCGAATGTGCCTTTATTCATGAGATTCAGTAACAATTACTTAGTTCTCATCTACTGGACGCTTGCTATCTGTGAACATTTAGTTCGGGTGATCGAACAGCCTTAACATACAATGCTGGATACCAGTGTTCCAATTCTAAAAGAAATAATGGGATGGCCTTTAAAACCAGAAGCCCATTCAAAAGAGAGCTGTCCGAACTAAGAATAATGGAATGGCCCTTAAAACCAAATCCATTTTAATAAGCATATAATGGCAAGGCATAATATACCAAATTGTTTCATAAAAGCCTATTCACAATGCTTTCTAAATATTAATTATTAAAGTTAATAAAGCACAAAATCTATAGTTTCATTTTGCGAAACTACCATATGCCAGTTCATAAATTAACATAATTAAACTGTGCTAAAAAGGAATTTATTAAAATGATCTAGTTTACGAATTAACCTACATAGTTTGTGATAATACACTAAGGAGGGCTAAAGCATATTTGGGACTTAAACTTGACTAATTACTCATAATATGCTTTAAAATATCACTCTCGCATATTCAACTAAACAGATTTTTAATAGCCAAACCTGAATGAAATATTAAGCCAAAACATAGTAGCTTAACTAATATATATAAGAGTAGGTTTTCAGACCAGAGATTTAGAATTAATGCCAAAAGCAGGATGACTTAATTTACTTGAGAACAAAAGCGTCTCTTTACGTTTATAATAATTAGTAATCTCCGATCTGAAGGCATAGCACAAATTAATAAATGCATTTTAATATATATATATATATAGGCATAAGCATAGATGAGAACAGTTAAAATAATAAGACAGTTATTATCTTTTCACAGGTTGAATTTAAAAGACTTAAGAGAAATTTAGATTAGGCAAGATTTTACAATTTAGTTTTTAAAGTTATGTTAAAATTACACAAATAGAAATACGCTTATCTAACATAGTTTAATTAATTTAAGAGTTTTAAGTTTAAGAGTATGTTCACATCAACTATATTTTACAGCTAGCTTTAGGAAAGATTAAAATTGCTATAGCATTATGTTAGTTTGTTTGAGGATTTGTTACCGGTTGTTCGACTATGAAGGCTTGTATCTTAGCAGGATTACACCCACATGCACGGGCTGGTTCATCAGCTGTTCTTTCTATAGGCTATTCTTTCAGGTAGACTGGGGTTCAAGTCTCCCATCTCGATAAACAGTTCTGCCACCGAAGAGGCAGTAATGATGTTTTCTAGCCACTGATTTCCATTGTAAAACTGGGTACACTGCCGGAATATAAGTCAACACGAGAGTAAACAAAATGGAATCCTTTTCATTTCAAATTGGGGTTTTTATATTTTCTCTCCCCCCCCCCCTCACAAACCATTAACATATCCACAATCTTTATTTTTAAAACCTTAAAATTCAAGAAGTCATTAATTTTAGCAACTACAAAAGACCCGGCTGGATTTATTGCAGGTGGACACTGTCAATGACTGTTAATGATTCTAATTTTATTTTATAAGATCCATAAAGTTTGTTTCTCAGCTTAGTGCGAAGTAATTCTGAGGGATCCATAAACCTTGAATTTCTTTTTTCAAAGAGATCTAAGCGGTTAACATTTAGCATATACTTAAGAAAAACACCTTTGAATTTAATTACTATATCTGAATACCAGCAATTCAGTAAATTGAATAACTTCAAAGACAATTTGGAAATAATTTAGAAAAACTTGTTTCTTAAATCTATCATATTATAGTTACCTTCGCATATATACATAGGTATGTTCTCATATATACACGATGTCCACAACTTAAACCAAATTTATTAACTTCAAAACATAAAACAAATCTTTATATAAAATTGTAAAGGCATATACATACTAATATCAATCAGATGTGTGCGCAGATATAATTACTCGCTAATAAAACATTTATACAATATTACAAATGCGTATACATTATAAATACAAACATTTAATATAGCAGCTGTGTGCGCATATACATTTACACACATATATGCATAAATATACATTCCTATAGATTAAATTAACTTGTATATGGTTATATACGTGTACTCCTAGGGTTCGAATTAGGAAAATGAAGATTACTATGATATATAGTAGGTGAAACTATATGATGGCTAAATCATACTGTTTCAAATGAAATATTGAAATATTAAACAAAAAGAAGTGGGACATAAACATGTTAATATTAAAGATTTTGGATAATGGCTTAAACCATGCCATTATTATTCACCATATTAAATGATTAATATCCATTGAAAGTTGTAGACTGTCAAAAACTAATGATTTCTGTATAAATTCTCTGCTATTTGAACATCACTTGACTTTCTGTGCAATTTATTATTATTATAAGTTCTACTATGAGAAATGAATTTTAACATTATAAATTTCCTTTCTCTTAAAAATTAAATTTATTCCTTGAATTTCTCATTTGAAACTTTTCTAATGTTGTATATGTATATATTCTAAATCAGTTGATGTCATGGTTTTCCATCACATATCTTTTATTTTAATTGTCTGATAAAGCAGTTTTAAAATAAATATAACTATAGAATTTTATTTACAAAAATCGTTTTTATTATTAATATCATTTACTTTCTTTATTACTTTTATAAAGCTTCATTTTTCTTATGAGTATTTGTAATTAATAGAAGTTATTTGTAAATTTTAATGTTTTTGTGTGTTGATGAATTATATAGAGTTTAATGATATCTATTACTCTTTTGTTATTAGGATGTGGATGCTTGTGAAGCTATGAATGGTTGTCTACAGTGTTTAGCCAGCCAGTATCCTGCTACTAAATTTTGTAGAGTCAAAGCTAGCAATGCTGGTGTAAGCCGTTATTTTGTAAGTACATATAAGAATTAATCATTTTTATTTCTTAAATGGGTTTTTTTCTCTTCATAATGGAGCTTATTTGAGAATGACATCTGAATTGTGCAATTAGTCTTTCAACTATTTTATTGACTACATGCATTGTCTAGGGCCAAAAGAAGTAGGGAAGAAAAAGCTCTAAGTTAATTTGTTCAGTGTCATCCCATGACTTAATTACTTGTATTAAAACTATTCCTTATTGAATGTATGTTCATTCACTATTATTTTTATATATAAAAAAGAAATTTTCCACAATTTTTAATTGTTTTATGAGTCTATAATTAATGTATTTATAATATGTTTCTAAAAAAATATATAAATTTATATTATAATTTATAAATTTCATTTTTAGTTTTCATTATTTCTACTATTTAACAAACAACTACATCCAGTCCAGAAACAGTAATTTCATTCATTCTTTTGTGTACATAATGTATAATAACAAACTTCTTATCAAAGGAAAAATAAGTACAGATAAATAAAAATCTGGTTGTTACAATTATAAAGTTAAATAATATGTAACCTCTTTTAAAATTTTCTGCTGTTTTGTAATATTATCATATAGTATTGTTGATAAATTAGTAAGGTTGGCACAGCAAAGCCTTAGAGTGAATAAGTGATACAATGAAATCTTTATATTACTAAATTAAGATTTATATAACAAATACAAATATATACAATGAGCATAAAAATGGCAGACATTTTTATCATGTAAGATAGTTATAATTCACTTTTTTTTCTCTAGTCTGTGTTGAAAATAGTGTGTGTGTGTGTGTTTAAAATTAAAAAATCAGATATATTAGTCTTTAACTGAGGTTTAAAATTTATATCTGTGCTAGAGATAATCTCTAGTTTAGAAAATGATTAGTAATAATCATTATTGTATTTATCTGAAGTGGATGGTGTCAAAGTTGTGAGTAGAGTGAGTTTGACAATGGGAAATAAAAATGTAACAATATATATATATATTTTAAACTATTTTATAGGCATATGTTTTAATTTTAGCTATGAGTCATAAATATAGAATTTGAAAGTTGGTTAATATTGATGTCAATAATAATAATAATTTCAATGTGAACTTAGGGTCCAAAAAAAATTGCAAAAATCAATGAGTTAAACATAAAATCACTAAGTCTCTAGTATTGAAAATATTGTATATATTTTTAAAAAGTATTTTCCTATGAGCATATATGGTAATAATTTTAATCATGAACCATAAATGCAGAATTTGAAAATTGATTAATATTGACATATATATTTTTTTGAAATAAACTTATAATGAAAAAATGGTATAAATCTAAATGATAAACACGGAATCTTTAAATTGCCAATAAACATCCCATTATCACCATTTCTTATACTGGCATCCATTGATTACTCTGGCTTGCACTGACTGGCAATATATATAGAGAGTTTTGCCTGTTGTAATCTTTAAATTGATGATTATTACTGACTGAAGTAGTGAATGTTATTACAAGCACTATTGGCTATCATAGCAATTACGCAAGACTTTCTTAGTGTTTCAGTTTTAAGAAAAGTGTCAGATATTTTGTTATATTTGTGACATTACTACTATTCAGTTTTCTTCTGTAATTTATTCATCTACTAGTTTTTTTTTTTAAATTCTTTTTATATACATACAAATTTTAATTTTATTAATGAACCAATTAGTATTAAAGTGGGAAAAAAAAATCTGTTCTAAAATAGAAAATATTAAAATAATTGGTGATTTAAATAATGAATACAGAACTAAATTTATGATATGCATTATTTTAAAAAGTAATGACAAATTAAAAAATATACAGATAGTAAAAAGAATTTCCATATTGAGCAGTTTATTTTGTAACATTATGGAGCAAATGAAAATTCTTTTTGTTAATGTAGATTAATCAAAAGCAAATGGCAGATTGTAGCATTAATGAGATGATTGTTTGTTTTTTGCAAAGATTTCTATTATAAGTGCTGTTCCTGTGAAGGAGTTCATTACCAATAAAGTATGGTTCATTACATTTAGGAAAAGAACTGTTGTGCAAAAGGTTATAAAGCATTGCTGAATGTTATCTTGAGAAATTTACAAAAAAAAAAAAAATTCCTTGAAAGAAAATAAAGTTCTGAAATCAATTATCTGTGAATTTTTATTAGGGTATGAAAGTTATTATTTTATGCTTTTAAAAGTTGAACTTTAGTTTTCATTAAAATCTAATTGTACAATATGTGCAGCAATTAATTTTATATATATTTTTACATTTATATTTTTGATTTTGTTTTGCTTAAATGTTTGTTTGGATGCTAACTTTGGTCTAGGCCTTGATATTTCAATGTAAGCTACAATAAATAAATAAATATAGTGAATGATAATTCTTAGTGTAACTTATATTATGCAGTATTTAACTGTTAGTTATATATTATTGCAAACTATTTTTTTTTTTTAACATTTTATCAATTAATAAATTAAAAAAAAAAATCATCTAGTATTACCATTAAAAAAAGTTTATATATGTATAATTATTTTTTCTTTTCTTAAAATAGATATCATCTATTTCAAATTAAAATATATTTGAATTAATAAAAAAAATCATTTTGATTCAGATTTATTGTCATATCTATCAAATTTTTTTGTTTAATTAAAAAAAATTATTTCTATTTTATTTAAATAAAAAGTTATGGCTTTTGTCTCCAGAATTAACTTTATTAAAAACCTGTGAAAATCTTTCTTATATATATATAAAGGAAGAAAATATGATTAAAAATAAGATTTTTGAGAATCTGAAAAAACAACATTATTCTAATATACTTTCTGATAAAGATTTTTATTTTATGAAATCAAAACTATATTCATAAGTGAGCAAAGGAAATGATTTACACATTTATATTATTAATTCTGAATACAAATATATATAGTATTTATTTTACTTATATTGCTTGATATCTCCAACAAAATGACCCTGTAATAAATAAATAAATTAAACCTCTAATCTTGTTCCAAATTTTTTGATGATCATATTTTGTTTTGAGCCCTGTAGAAAAATAGTATATACAGCAAAAATTAGCTCTATGTATAAAATGTTCTTAAAGCTTCTATTTATTTTTGATTTTAAAAAGTTACAAGAAATTACTACATAATCATATAAATGATTATGTTTCCAGTTTTATACAAAATAGGAATTTTAGATTGGAAAGAAAATATTCAAATCACTTTTTCAAAATTATTAACATAGTTTGCTTTTTATTAGTTAAATTGATCAGTAAATTACATCAGTTAATTTTGCTGTGAAATTAATTGACTTGTAATATCTCATATATTTTATGAATTATTTTGTAAGTAATGCCACATTATTTTAATGCTTTGATATTTAAGTTACAAAAAATATCTATCATCAAAATATGGATCTGAAAACTAAATAATGAAAGAATTCCAAACAATCAAAGTACATTTTAATTAATTGTATTTAATAATTCTCTTCATTTTATTACAGAACCTAATCAAAGGATCCTAGGTAATAGTGCTTTTATATCCAGACTCCAGACTTGTTTCTGACTTATTCTTGTATTTAGTATGAATGAAAAATGTGTAACTTATCATAAAGTTTTTGTTTGATATCTTTTTTTTTTTTTCACCAAATAAAATACTTATAATATTAATACATTAAATAGATATTCTAATTAGAAAATGCCCCAATTTTTTATATTAAAAAGCTGTCAAACGGTATTTTTTGTGGTGTTCCATTCATCTATAAAAAGAAGGCATTTTAATTATAATCAAGTCCAATAAAAGTCTGAGTTTGGAAAAAACTTCTGAAGTTCAATCTGTTATTTAAAAAAATAAGTTTATTTAGTTTTCTGTGTACATAAATATATTTTGATTTCATATTGATGATTTCTAGAATTTTTTAAGTTGTTAATATCAACTTTTTAACATATAAATAATTGAGACCAACTGATAATGAGCCATCATTTTACTGTTGGGATTGGAGCATTATTTTAGAGCAATAAGAAAACAAAGATAATGTTGGATGATTTCCCATCAAAGTCGAAGCCAAAGATGATCTATTCTCATCTCCAAAAAAAAAAAAAAAATATTGATACATGAGCATGATCCTTCCCAGGCTAATGAGGTTATCTGCTCCCATTTAACCTATATATATATACTTCAAGCTAATATATATGTGCTTTGCACACAGATAATGAAGCTGATAACAGTAAATAAAATAAATGATATTCTATAATTTAGTAAGCTGAGCGCTTTCAGGAGGATTCATACTTCCATATTCATAGCTTCTGGAATGTTGAGAATGCAAGATCAGGGAAGCATGCCACATAGCAAGTGACCATACATCAATCAATAAAAGAGAGACCTGCTTTTCTCTTTCTCAAAAATGGTCTCTGTAACCACTTTACATTAATTTGCATACATTTGCATTGACATTGGTATAGTTCTCAACATTCCAGTAGCTATGAATATGGAAGTATGAATCCTGCCAAAAGCACTCAGCTTACTAAATTGTAGAATATCATTTATTTTATTTACTGTAAAGCACACACATATATATATATATATGGAGTAAAGCTTTAACTATTTCAAACTAAATGAATTTACTATTTAGTGTATTTATATTTATAGTATTTAGTGTATTTATATTTATGTCAAATATATGTGTTTGTATGCATATCTACATATATATATATTTATGAACCTATAAAAGTAAAATAAAGTAAAATCCCAATAACTGCTCATTTCCAAAAAATGTCATGAATCAGACAAAATGTCATATATCCAAAAACAATAAATTTGTAACTGGTTTACTAGACATGGGAGTCACAGTAAGCGGAAAAAACAAAGAAAAGTCATGACAGTTTTAATATTATGATGTTACCGACAATTTCTGAATGATTTATCTCTAAACACTCAAACATATATTTGGATGTAAATTATCTTGATATTCAATTGTCTAAAGTTGCTATTAGTTTATGCCATTATCATTATTTATTGTAGTATATAGTCTTTTCAACTTTAATGAAAATTAATAATTAACTACAGAATTTATAAATTGGAATTATAACCTAAAAATGTTATGTGTATGTATATCAAAGAAGTGTTAGATTATGTATTGCTTCTTATAGTTGCATTGCTTTGAAAAAGAAATTGGTCTCTATCTCATGTTTCTTTTTTCAATACAATTAAAACAATATCTTTCATTGTATTCATTTTTCCTGAAAATCCAATATTCCCCCAAATATCTGTGTAGGGAGTGTAACATTAATCAGCAATTTCTTGTGAAATCCCAACTGAAGTGATTATATCTCTAGACTGATCTGCTATTAATGTATATAATAATACATAGTTAACATTATTTTGTCAAAAAAAACTGTACATAAAACAAAATTAGTTACTGCTAAAGACTTAAAACAATGAACATGTGTCTCTATACTTAAAATATGTGATGAACATTGGACAAGTTATATAAAAAAATCTTGGGAAAAAAACAAAAACAAACAATGCTTAGATTTTTTTGTGTGTGATTCTTGTATATAGACAAATGACAAGAATGTTAAAAGGAAATCAATTTGCCTTTTTTTTTTTTTTAATAAAAAAAAAAAAGAATAATAACTGGGATTTTTTATTTAAAATTTATTTTTAAAAAATTGTTTTAGATTGTTTAAATTAATTTTATCGAATTAAATAGAAAATATAGTTTATTATAAATGTTTAAGCATTTATTTTATAACGTCTTACATGCGATTATAATTACGATAGAATGACAGCCTGTTAAGCTAAATTGCGCAGACGCTGTGAGAATGTTGTTAATAAATGAATACCTTCGAACAACCACATGATATAGTATTTATATAAGAGTAAAAGGAATCCTCTTACTCCTACAACTCAAATGTTTATATATGAGCAAATCTAAAGTAGTTGTAACGAAGGCGTGACTACATAATAGTCACTTTAAATTACTATATATAATGTCTGTATGAATGGCGCGAATGAAATTTTCTAGAATTTACTGAACGCCACTCCAAATGAAACTAAATCATATACGAATAAGCATTTATTTTATAACATCTTGCGTGCGATTATAATTACGATAGAATGACAGCCTTCGTTACAACTACTTTAGATTTGCTCATATATAAACATTTGAGTTGTAGGAGTAAGAGGATTCCTTTTACTCTTATATAAATACTATATCATGTGGTTGTTCGAAGGTATTCATTTATTAACAACATTCTCACAGCGTCTGCGCAATTTAGCTTAACAGGTTGTCATTCTATCGTAATTATAAATGTTTAAATAATTGTTTTATAATTCAATTATAAATTATTTCCTTCTTTTCTGAGCTAATGTAATAAATGACTTACAGGTACTTGTTTAACATTTTAAGAAATGAAACATGTTTTATTCATTATTATTGGTTAAAGACAAATCTTTATGGCTAAAGTAGATCACATGTACTTTTGAGAATATGTTTAAAAACTTAATTGAATAAAGGGCTTTATAAATTATATAAATAAGATGATTTAGACATAATGTGTCTCTGTTTTGGTAAAAGCCTGCCAATAAGAGAGACATTTATTTATTATATAATTGTTTTATCATAGTTGTGAAATAGATGGTAAGTTATGTCAAAAAATCGTTGTCTTTGATTTTTCAACAGTAATGTTCTGTATAGTAGCACTTCATAACAGCAGCTACTCACACATTGGCAGTTTGCTATTTTTATTCTGGTGCTGCTTTTAAATTATCTGTCTCATTACCTTGGTAACTTTTTGACAGTATATGCTCAACATTTGAATTATAGACTGATCATCAGTTTTTTAGAGCATCACTATTGAAGCAGATGATCTGATGCTCAGATCCTGCTTCACAGCCCACATCCAATCTCCTACCATCTAACTGTATTCAAACCCACCTTTATGCACGTATATACATAGCTAATAATATATATATTTTTTTTGGTTAGTATTATAACATGAATAATGTAAACACGTATGTATTTTAATTTTAAAATATTTTATTTCATAATAATATTCTCATGTGTATACGGGTGTAAATAATAAATATCTATATATTTCAGTGTAGGAGATTGTGAATAAATTAATCAAGTTATATTATATATATATAAGGTATTACATATGAAGCTTATTATTTTTTCATATATAATTTTGGAGCCAGAAATGATGCAATCTTGTTAAGAAGTCTATCGAAAAACAATTACCCGGAAGACCCCTTAGATTAAAGTAAAAGATTACGAATTGGTAATAATAAAATAAACCCATTATTGGAAATTGTCCATGCTAGCTTGTTTTAAAATCATAAGATATATTTTAAAACAATCATTCGAGAAACTGATAACAAACTTGCATTGTTTCAAACATCTTACTAGATAAGAGTATCCAGTCAAACTATTCCAGATGAAAATTAAGTGCTTAAACCGCCGCAGGTCACTAAGTGACAGCTTCAAAATAAAGGTATATATACTGCTGGATTTGAATCCACAGAGAGGAGACCATTAAATAACTAAGTTGCTATACATATTCCACGCCAGTTTTAATTCTCACTCAATATGTCGTGAGTAGGAAATTTCGCCTTGTCCCTCCGTTCTAATATGCTGTTCCCATGAACGAAGCTCTGCATCCCGTATTACTGAACTTTATGTATATTTTTCCAGTGAAAGTGAAGTGCTATCTCTCAAATAATAATGCTACCATAGATCTAGTGAAATAATACCGATGGACTGATTCCTAGTGAAACGCTCTTCCAAATAATCAAGGTAAAAGAAATTTGACCGCTTATAATTCCTAAATCCTGCCTTCTCTGTAATATTTATATTTTAAATCATCTATATTAAATGTCTTCAAATATGTATTCGTATAACTCTATATAACTAATCTATATTAAGCCTCCTATAAAATGTTTTTCCTTTTCTTTTAATTCCAAGCGGCAAATAATTTTCATTTACATGTATGTATTTATATTTTAAAATAAACGCCAATAATATTCTAAAATCGCAAGCATATAATTCATTTTCATTTCCCCATCCATCATTTACCGGGTAAATAATTTATAATTTGATCAAAACAAGTCTTATTCAACTTGCCCAGGTGCTCGGCGATTTTAGATAAATAAACTAATGATATTTTTCATGTTTACTGTAGAAAAACAGATTTGACATCTGTTTTTCACATTCTCCTTCCTAAATAATGCACTATCTTTTATTCTTAAATTATATTATATATGTAAAACCCATCTTAGCTATTACCACCACCCACTTATTTTGTAATCATTTATATATTTTCACAAGGGCATTGATTAACCAAAATTGAGATTTATCAAATGTGTAAAAAGTAATGGATAATATTAAGTAACATAATGTAAGGGGGAGGGGGATCTTGAGATCTTAGTTTTATATTTAAGTATAATTATTACCCATATTTGCTTAGTGAAGCCATATCATTACGCCAAATATTTCATAATTTGTGGGCAATAAATATGTTCGATAATCTTTAGAGTTTTGTTTATATTATATTATTAAGCATTACGTGCATAAAGGCCATTTCGTAGATATATATATTTGTGCTTCTTTCTCACATGGAGGCATCCGCGAAGTCGGGCCCCATCGTCATTCTTAATGTCCTTGAACCAGGCTGTAAAACCACCCTGGGGACATACTTGGTCTTATGTGCATGCTTTATATGGGGATCGCTCTGGAAAATCCAGCCTGATAATGACATTGCCGACCACTCTTCATCATCCATGATTCGCCTGTACTTCACTCCAAGGAATCTGGACTCTTTCGTTTGTCAAACCGACCCTGCCTACGTTTGCAGAGGAAATTGGTCCACTTCGTTATTAAAAATTCATGAAGCACACTCCAGGATCCATAATTGGACCGACCCAATCAGCCGCCATGCACGCACCGCCTTTCAGTGTCTTATTAGTCGCCCAGAAGTATTCATAAGCCGTAATGAAATGATTTCTTTAAACGGACATATTTCCATTAGTTTAATATAAGTATTAATGCGATAGATTTAGTATCGTTTATATAATTATTCATTACCCATCCCGCGCATTAATTATCTATAACTCCAAATTAATAATAATATTGAATGTAACCAAATGTAATATCTGCTTGTAAAATTATTGTTGTTTAAATTAAGTAAATGATCTTCGTGTCTGGGGGGTGTAATCGTATTCCAACAATGTATTCTAATAGCGCTAATTCATTTAATCACACATATATATATTATTGGCATAGCCGCAATTATAATGTTATCGTTAAATATGAATCACACATATATATATAATACTCATGAGGCTAACGTCGGCTAAATAACCCGACATAATTTTGTTATTAATAAATCTTAAATATATATATCAAACTCGAACCATTGCTTTCTTTTAGTTAAGATAATATATTAAGTTATTACTTATGCTAAATATGACTAGATGATCTCCGCTCAATACATAATTAATATGCTAGGTCATGAGCCTTCATTGCTCATAAAATATAGCTAGTTATTAAGTTATTCTATCATAAGTTTAGCCAAGAGTCTTTTTGTGTCTCCGATGATCGATGCCGGTGGGTGAGAAATAAATTAATCGATATCATCGGGATTGCTGCTCATAATGTTATAGATCTGGGAAATAGGCAAATAGGGCAGAATTTATGAGTGTTCCTGACCTGTGTATCTTGCGCACGATTGGATTCAAGGTACTTTTGCCTAGATGCTAGATCTTGTTACGTGAAAATACAAATCCGACCGGCACAGATTTTTTTTTCTCCAGGTTTGGTGCCCAATGTGGGGCTTCGAATACAAACACCCATACACCTGAGATAGTAGTAGATAATGATAGATATAACACATGTTTTAAAAAAAAAAAAAATTTTTTTTTTGAAATTTTTTTTTCGGACACCCAGCTTAAAATTTTTTTTGAATATTGGTGCACACTCCCTGTGAGTTATTGTTAAGATAATTATAAATATTTTCTCTCAGTATATATATAAAAATATGTTTCAAGTAAATAGTGTGTTATATACTCAGTATTTTTTTCCGCATAAAAATTTTAAAAGTTTTTTCGTTTTCACGAACCTATAAAATAAAATAATGGCAGTTTGTTTTGTTTTCTTTCACGTGTATGATTTGAATAATGATGATGTTATATAATGTTTTATTCCTTGTCCGTAAATATTTATTACATGTATAATTCTCGTGAGTTTTTAAAAAGTAAAGAGAAGTAACAGCTTTTAAGGGGCTTTTACTTTCATATTAATTAAAGATAAAGAAGTGCTTTCCCAAATAATGTTTATAGTTTTCGTATACATGTAAGTTTCCAGTGGTATAAAAGAGTGACAGCTTTTAAGGGGCTCTCATTTTTATAAAATAAAATGTTTTTTTTTTCAAAGAAGCGAATAAGATGTTGTATAATATTTTTTTTTCTTGGTCATAAACGTGAAATTACATGCAGGATGCCCGTAAATAAAATAGTGGTAGTTCTAAGGGGCCTCCACAGTCATAATAATAAAGTAAAAAGTGTGTTTTAAATAGTGTTTTTATATATGTAATTTTCCATAAATGATTTTAATAACATAAAGTATTTTCGAGTTTACAGTATGATAAAATAGTGTTAGCTTTTAAGGGGCCTCCACATTTATAATAAAAATAAAGTATGTGTTCTAAATAGTAGCGTTTATATATATAAAAGTTTCCATAAATGATCTTAAATAACAAAGTATTTTCGAGTTTACAATGTAATAAAATAGTGATAGCTGTTAAGGGGCTTTCACATTTAAAATAAGAAGATAAAGTGTGTACAATACAGAATAATAATATTGAGATATATAACGATTTTTTTGTCCATTTTAATAAATATTTTATAAATAAATATAATATTCCCAAGTTTTGAAATGTGCGCTAAATAATATATAATAATTTTTTATAAATGCTTTAAATAACGTTCTATATAATTTCTTTTATAAATGTTTCAAATAATAATAGTTCCAAGTCTGAGAGAATTAAATTAATGACAGCTTTTAAGGAGCTTCACATTCAAAGATAAAAAGATAGTAAAGTAGTGTGTGCACTAAATAATGATAATATATAATAATTTTTTCATAAATGCTTTGAATAATGACGTTAAATATAAAAAAATTTTTCCTTGTTAGTACATCTGTTAAATAAGTATTTTAAATTTATAATATGTCCAAGTCTGAAAGAATTAAATTAGTGACAGCTTTTAAGGGGCTTTCGCATTCAAAGATAAAAAGAAAGTAGTGTGTGCGCTAAATAATATATAATAATTTTTTTCTAAATGTTTTAAATAATGATGTTAAATATAATTTTTTTTCCTTGTTAATACACCGTTAAATAAATACATTAAAGTTATAATATTTCCAAGTCTTAGTTTTTAAAACACTTAAAAATGATAAAATAAAGATTCTAAATAATCGCAAATGTGCAGATTTTTTTTTTGAAATATTCATGCGTATATAATTGCCTTAAATCAATGAAAGAAATAGTGACAGTTTTTGTTATACTTTCATTCTCTTATATAGATATGTGCTAAAGCCATAATGTTTTTTTTGTTAAAGCTGTAAATGTATAACGATTTAAGTATAGATCTTAGAAAAGTATACAACCCAATAATAGCGGATCATCTGGTCAGAACATATAGCCCTATCCCTTTGGCTGGCGCCTGGTATTAATACCACTATAAATTTGCCAATAGGTGATTGAGTTACTTAGAATAAAAAGAGTTTAAAAGCAATGATTCATAATAAAAGTTATATAGAGGTTTTTTTTTTTTTTTCAAATATGTGTATCAAGTGTAGCAATGCAATCGTTAATCAATCATTTTGTTAAGATGTTTCAGGTGCTGAAGAACAATTCCAAAAAAAAAAAAAACAGACCACGAAAGAAGACATAAAGAAGGCCAGGTAGAAGTTATAATAATTTTTTATGATATACTTTGCATTAAAGAGCTAAATAGTAAATAATCATTATAGATATATATGTTTCACAGTAAAAACTAGATCTAGAAACAATTAATATTAAATAACAGGTAGGATAGTAATAATCATTTAAATAAATATGGATTGAGTACAGGAGGGGGAGAGTAGAATAAGGAGGAGAGTGTAGAATGGGGGGCGGAGAAGCTGGACGGATAGAACATGACGACATGGATATGCAATGGTAAATAATTTAGGACTATAATAATTTGAATATATTATACCATAGTTTTTTTATATTTTATTTTATTAACCAAGCAGTTTTTTTTTGAAGACAGTGAAAATTTTTTCCAGTAATATAGCAGAGAGGGTACTCTATCATAAATGAAAGTCATTCGATAGTAAATGAAAGTCATAAAAATTTCTAATATAGCAGAGAGGGTATTTTAGCATAAATAAAAATTATAAAATTTCTAACATAGCAGAGAGCTATTCTATCATAAATGAAAGCCATAAATTTCTAATATAGCAGAGAGGATATTCTATTATAAATGAAAGTCATAAAATTCCTAATATAGCAGAAAAGTTAGGATTCTATCATAAATGAAAGTCACAAAATTCCCTTTAGATACATCACCTATCCAAAGTTGTTCTTTAGTTACCTGGACATCAAGTAAAAGCTTTTTTTTTCTTTTTTTAAACATTTTTTCATTTTTTTTCGGTAAGTTCAGGAAAATGAAGCAGATGATCTGATGCTCAGATCCTGCTTCACAGCCCACATCCAATCTCCTACCATCTAACTGTATTCAAACCCACCTTTACGCACGTATATACATAGCTAATAATATATATATATTTCTTTTGGTTAGTATTATAACATAAATAATGTAAACACGTATGTATTTTAATTTAAAAATATTTTATTTCATAATAATATTCTCATGTGTATACGGGCGTAAATAATAAATATCTATATATTTCAGTGTAGGAGATTGTGAATAAATTAATCAAGTTATATTATATATATATATAAGGTATTACATATGAAACTTATTATTTTTTCATATATAATTTTGGAGCCAGAAATGATGCAATCTTGTTAAGAAGTCTATCGAAAAACAATTACCCAGAAGACCCCTTAGATTAAAGTAAAAGATTACGAATTGGTAATAATAAAATAAGCCCATTAGTGGAAATTGTCCACGCTAGCTTGTTTTAAAATCATAAGTTATATTTTAAAACAATCGTTCGAGAAACTGATAACAAACTTGCATTGTTTCAAACATCTTACTAGATAAGAGTATCCGGTCAAACTATTCCAGATGAAAATTAAGTGCTTAAACCACCTCAGGTCCAGCAGTAGTTGCTAAGTGACAGCTTCAAAATAAAGGTATATATACTGCTGGATTTGAATCCACAGAGAGGAGACCATTAAATAACTAAGTTGCTATACATATTCCACGCCAGTTTTAATTCTCACTCAATGTGTCGTGAGTAGGAAATTTCGCCTTGTCCCTCCATTCTAATATGCTGTTCCCATGAACGAAGCTCTGCATCCCATACTACTGAACTTTATGTATATTTTTCCAGTGAAAGTGAAGTGCTATCTCTCAAATAATAATGCTACCATAGATCTAGTGAAATAATACCAATGGACTGATTCCTAGTGAAACGCTCTTCCAAATAATCAAGGTAAAAGAACTTTGACCGCTTATAATTCCTAAATCCTGCCTTCTCTGTAATATTTATATTTTAAATCATCTATATTAAATGTCTTCAAATATGTATTCGTATAACTCTATATAACTAATCTATATTAAGCCTCCTATAAAATGTTTTTCCTTTTCTTTTAATTCCAAGCAGCAAATAATTTTCATTTACATGTATGTATTAATATTTTAAAATAAACGCCAATAATATTCTAAAATCGCAAGCATATAATTCATTTTCATTTCCCCACCCATCATTTACCGGGTAAATAATTTATAATTTGATCAAAACAAGTCTTATTCAACTTGCCCAGGTGCTCGCGATTTTAGATAAACAAACTAATTATATTTTTCATGTTTACTGTAGAAAAACAGATTTGACATCTGTTTTTCACATTCTCCTTTCTAAATAATGCGCTATCTTTTATTCTTAAATTATATTATATATGTAAAACCCATCTTAGCTATTACCACCACCCACTTATTTTGTAATCATTTATATATTTTCACAAGAGCATTGATTAACCAAAATTGAGATTTATTAAATGTGTAAAAAGTAATGGATAATATTAAGTAACATAATGTAAGGGGGAGGGGGATCTTGAGATCTTAGTTTTATATTTAAGTATAATTATTACCCATGTTTGCTTAGTGAAGCCATATCATTACGCCGAATATTTCATAATGTTCGATAATCTTTAATCTTTAGAGTTTTGTTTATATTATGTTATTAAGTGTTACGTGCATAAAGGCCATTTCGCAGATATATATATTTGTGCTTCTCTCTCACATGGAGGCATCCGCGAAATCGGGCCCCATTCATCGTTCTTAATGTCCTTGAACCAGGAAGTAAAACCACCCTGGGGACATACTTGGTCTTATGTGCATGCTTTATACAGGGATCGCTCTGGAAAATCCAGCCCGATAATGACATTGCCGACCACTCTTCGTCATCCATGATTCGCCTGTACTTCACTCCAAGGAATCTGGACTCTTTTGTTCGTTAAACCGATCCTGCCTACGTTTGCAGAGGAAATCGGTCCACTTCGTTATTAAAAATTTATGAAGCACACTCCAGGATCCATAATTGGACCGACCCAATCAGCTGCCTTGCACGTACCGCCTTTCAGTGTCTTATTAGTCGCCCAGAAGTATTCATAAGCCGTAATGAAATGATTTCTTTAAACGGACATATTTCCATTAGTTTAATATAAGTATTAATGCGATAGATTTAGTATCATTTATATAATTATTCATCACCCATCCCGCGCATTAATTATCTATAACTCCAAATTAATAATAATATTGAATGTAACCAAATGTAATATCTGCTTGTAAAATTATTGTTGTTTAAATTAAGTAAATGCTCTTCATCTCTGGGGGGTGTAATAGTATTCCAACAATGTATTCTAATAGTGCTAATTCATTTAATCACATATATATATTATTGGCATAGCCGCAATTATAATGTTATCGTTAAATATGAATCACACACATATATATATAATACTCATGAGGCTAACGTTGGCTAAATAACCCGACATAATTTTGTTATTAATAAATCTTAAATATATATATATCAAACTCGAACCATTGCTTTCTTTTAGTTAAGATAATATATTAAGTTATTACTTATGCTAAATATGACTAGATGATCTTCGCTCAATACATAATTAATATGCTAGGTCACGAGCCTTCATTGCTCATAAAATATAGCTAGTTATTAAGTTATTCTATCATAAGTTTAGCCAAGAGTCTTTTTGTGTCTCCGATGATCGATGCCGGCGGGTGAGAAGTAAATTAATCGATGTCATCGGGATTGTTGCTCATAATGTTATAGATCTGGGAAATAGGCAAATAGGGCAGAATTCATGAGTGTTCCTGACCTGTGTATCTTGCGCACGATTGGATTCGAGGTACTTTTGCCTAGTTGCTAGATCTTGTTACGTGAACATACAAATCCGACCGGCACACTATTAATATATTTACAACATTTGTGTTTTTTGAAATTTGATAGTATTCTAGATTTTATAACATTATTATATATTGTGTACTGAATATATAATATTTTTGTATTAACTAAATGGCAACTATCTTTAGGGTTTGTGATAAAAGGAATAACCAATAATTAATCTACATTTACTGAAAAATGAACAATGATATTACTATTTTTTATTTTTTAGGAATTAATCATTATTTTAACATCTAAAAGAATCTTACTGATTAAATAGAATGCATGCTAATGATTTAAAGTACGTATTTAATTTTGTATATATATTAATCTTCAATACAAGTAAAAAAATGTATATTTTAAGGATGTGCAAAACATTTTATTTTGCATTTTTATCACTATTACACATTGTGCTATTTCTCACTTAATATATTAACATTGTTTTGCATTTCTGAGTGAAAAAAGAACTAATTTAATTAATAGTGAAGGGATCTTGTATCAGACCACTATAGCATTTTTACTTATAGTTGCAATGTCGTAGAGTTAAGATGAGAACAGCTCTGATAAAAAAAGCAAAGAATTTGAAAACATATATATTTGTATGTTTATGTATATTTAGTTACTTTCTTCAAGATCAATACAATATGTATTTAATACAATATCTTTCTCTTATAAATAATGATTTTAATCAAATTATGACATATGAACCAGAAATAAATATGATACATTTATTTTAGGTAAACATAACAAAATCAATGTTGTTGTTTTTTACTATCAGAAAATTAGCTTTTTTAAAATTGATTCTCTACACTAATTATAATACTATTGTTTTGATTTTTCATTTTCTTTTTACTTAATGATATCCCTTACATAGATTAATTTTTAGTAGACTTTGGGAGGAGATTAACTGGCTTATGAAGTAAATATTGGTAGTAACAGAAAGTGGGGAGGCATTATTATTGATTATTGTAAATAATATCTAATAAATAAAACATGACAAATAAAAGATAATGGGATTATGTTTTCTTCATTTTTTATTTAAGAATAAAAAAAGATTCGAATTTTTAATTGATACTGAAGGAAATCGATTATTTGTGAAGAATGTAAATAGTATCCTAATCAATTAGTGAAACATCTATAATTTAAAATAAACATGGCCTACATATTTTACTTTTTTATAAATATTTTTTTATAATAGTAATGTAAAAATAAGTTCTTTTGTATTAAAAAATATTTTTTTAAATTAATTTTTTGTAATTATAATTTGCTTATAAAAACATAATTATTGGAAAAATATATATATATCAAATTGCTTCTAAATTTATTAGTTAGAAATTGCAAAAAAATATTTTATTAAAGGTATTTTGCATTATGTGTAAGTATTTACGCACATATATATTTATATGTGTATGTGCCCATGTAAATGTTTATATCATGAACCGTCTTATGGTGCTATGAATAGTGTATCTCCCTACCATGTATACAATTTGAAATTTGAATCCCATTGGAACTTGAAAAATTTTTTTTTTTTTTAATCAGAATTCTAAGGAATTTCGAAACAAGCCTAGAATTTTTTCAGATAATCTCCCTTAGTCAGTAAATATATTTTGGTATAGCATCCATTATAAGTTGCTGTTGTTATTTAAGGTTGTCTTATTCTTATCAATATTTTGCCACAAAGGAATTCATAGTTATTCATTCAATTTAGTTCATCTTAATAAATTAATCTTACTTGCTTTTTATTTTAAATTGTCTATCAACTTTTTTCTTCTTCCACCTTCATTTTTGTTATCAGCATGCTTTTTATAATTTTTTTGCCTCGTATCTAATTCTGTTTTTTATTTATTTCTTCAATGAATATTTTTTTTTTTTAATATGTCTACATTATTAATCTTATCTTTTCAACATATCTGTTTTTATTCCCTTACAGATTTATAGCTTTAAAGTCTTCATTTTTTTCTCACTTATTTAAATTTCTGTTTTATATAAAGCTCTCCATCCAAAAAAACATTTAATGAAGTTGCCCCTCCCCCTCCTCATTGTAATTTCAATGGATCACAGAACAACTTCTTACTCTTACAGAAGCTTATTTAGCTTTTGGTATTTGATCATTTTTTCCCATCATCACTTAAACATCTTTACAATTATTTTATAGAATTAACATGTTGTATAACTTAATTTATCTACTATCCTATGTAGTTATATTCATATATATGGTAATAGCTGTAGTATTTGTAGGATTGAAAGCAAAACTTATTTTAGGGACTCTCATGCTTCAAAATAAATAATTAAATAAATAATTGTTTATATGTGTATTTATAATTATACATTGGACTATTAGAAAATTAAAACTTTATATATTCTACTGTTAGTAATAATACATAGATTAGTATATAATACAATGTTTTTAGTGATAATATTCTCCTCTCTTCTTCGTGTGTTTTTGGTTTTATTCAATAACAGTACTTGCATGGGCATCCAGATTTATTACTTATGCTAGATCTATCACTTGAAAAAGAAAAGAGAATAATAACATTAAAAACATTATGATATTCTAACCTATGTGCTATTACTAACAGGTAAATGTATTTTAAAAATTTCAATAAAGTTTGAATATTTCTAAAGATATTTAAGAATTGATTCTAGGCAATGTAAAATAGTCCAAAACATAATTCACACAATCACCATTTCTTATGCTTACATAATCTGTTAACACAGAAGCAACTTCTTCCATACTATATTGCTTCCTAGTGCAAGTCATACTAATTAATTGATGTTAGAAGATGAATACATCAAAATCGCTATTTAGGGCCCATTTGTCCAGTATCCCCATAGTAGTTTCTAGCTTATGGCTTTCATCAATAAGATTACTTGGATCTGAGATCAGTGCACCTAAATTTTTGGATCTAATGCATCCCTTCAACAGACATGTTTTATCTTTTTAATTAACTATAAAGTTATGAACCAAATTGAAAACTATGGCTTGCACTAAGTGACAAATAGCAATATAATATGGAAAAAGGTACTATTTTGTTAACAGATTGTGTAAGTATAAAAGATGGTGATCATGTGATGTTATAGTGGTTTAATATCGATTATAGCCAAACGGTATTGGTGACTGTGGTTATTAAAAACCAGAGGCAGCAATATATTGTAGAATATTGAATTCAAACCTTGATCCCAACCCCAAGAATTTCAGTCAAAAGCGGAGAGAATTTTTTTTTCAGTTCTGGTTTAATATATTGAATATATAGAGAGGACAAAGAAGAATGTATATATGGGTGTAGATAATGTGAGGAATATGATACACGTCTATTACTCGGTAATCAAAAATATATATGAGGTTAGGACTGACTTTATGATATATTGGTTTTGAATAATAAATAATAGGAATGGAAATTAATAATTGAGAGAAGGAATTCGATGCATAATTTCAATTAGTAGTTATAGAGTCAAAGCTGGACATACATGTGTGTGTGTGTGTACATGTGCATATAAATATACAAACACAAATTTAAATATTAACATATATATCTTTTAAAAGGTTTTAATAATTTCATATTTTCTTTGTAGAAAAAAAAAAGGTTTTTTTGAAGTCCAATTTTTTTTTTTTTTAAAGTAAAGAGAGAGATAGGGCCACTTTGAAAGATAAAGATAAATCCCATGTTGAAAAAGAGGGGGGGGGGCATTAGTAAACAGTAAAAGTTAAAAAGAAACTGCTAATTATTTTAGACTAACAAAAAATAAATTTTGAAGAAGAGAAAAAGAAAGAAATCAGCTATCAGATAATTATCTCTCAGCTTTTGCAGATAAAGAAATTTTACAAACAAGGTGGTATATACAGCTGAAAATATCCCAATAGATAAGAATGCCATAATGTCACCAAGGCTAGCATACATATATATTTGGGAAGGGGGAGGTTGAGTGAGAATTTTACTTCTTAAGTCAGCGTTTCCCAACCTTTTTTGGCTCGCGTACCACTTGGTAGTACATCATGCTAAATTGTACCACTTCGTAAAAATGATTGTATTTCATGAAATTTGTTATTGTGAGTGTGTTATTTTATTTGCATTATAAATATTATAAGGTGACCATGTATGTATTCACATCTCATAATGAGACAAATTACATTGAAACACGCCTAAACGTCACGCCAGATTATAAACTCACTGAAATTATAAACTCACTGTAACATATTTATATGTATGTGTTTGTTCAAAGTTTCATATTTTTTCCAAACTAACTTATTAAAGATTACATTATTACATTAAAAGTTATTTGGTACATATTTTTGTTCAAAGTGTTTTCTCATTCCTTCATTTAGTTTTCCCGAATTTGAGTCTGTTTTCTCTTTTTTGGAGCATCTTGCTATTGATTGGGCCATGGAGAGGATAAATCCAACATGTCCCAAAATCATGGTAAAAATAACCTCAGGGATTATCAGGCTATTTCTTGTTCTTGTTTTCTTTATATTGTTCAGCATGAAGTTAATAGGATTAAAATTTTGATGATTAAATACTAGCTTACATCTAGTAATCCACAATAGATGATCAAGAATTAATGAGAGTCTAATTTCTGGGTATGATCCTTTTCTGATACATTCTTTCAAATTAAATAATTTAGATTGATTTGCCTTAATCCGACTCATTATTTATCTACTATTTTGTCATATTTCGTTTACTAATAAATGGTTTTAATAAAAACACAAAATTATAAAAAACCAATTAGTATATTTTCTTATCATAATCAAATATTTTTATAAAATAAATTTAATGAGATCTTTGTGCTTGTTTTGAACAACATAATTTTTTGAAATTTGGTTCAAAAGATGCGAGGTATACCCTTAAGTCTACAGCTGCGTTCAATCTGTTTCGATACTTATTTTTTAAAAAAATAGATGAAGAAAAAGCTCTTCCTACTAATTCTGCACTAGTAAATGGTAATAATAATTTAAGAGCTATCTCAGAAAGTTGTTCATATTCTTTAATGTTTAACCAAAAATTAATTAGATTGGGTCGTTTGAATTCTACTTGTAAAGTTCTGTCACATGATAATTCTATTAAATTTTCTTTATCCTTTATTGATAATGATGTAGCTTTTTCTAAATTTTCTGCATAGAAGGAGTTTGAAATCCAATTATCATTTGTGTTTTCGGGTTTTGGAAAATATTCCATGAAAGACAATTTTAATCCTGTTAAATGTGCTATTATATTTTCTCATATATCTTGAGACAGACTAACCTTATTTTCAAACAAAAAAATATGTAGAGTTTCGAATACTTCCAGTTGATTGTTTTCGATACTTATATATATTACTGTTTTCAAAAATCCAATTTCTTAATCATACTTTCAATTTTATCATTAACATTAAAGATCGTTATCGACTGTACATATTAACAACTTTACTGTATAATATTATTAATTAAAATAATTTTTATGAATTATAGGAAAAAACATTTCTATATTTTTATGATTTAATTTTTTTTTTATGTCCGCCATTATTGATTATTTTTTGTATACCACTAACCAGCAACTCACTTACCACCAATGGTACGCGTACCACAGGTTGGGAAACACTGTCTTAAGTAATAAACTTAGAACCAACTGGTCAGAAAAAAAATATTCATTTTTTTAATATATATTTGAAGGATTTTACAAATGAAATGCAGTGCTAAAGTCTAATATATTTTGTTGGAAACCCAAAGGCCATTCAAGAATTCTCACATATCTGAAAATTTAAATGGAGTATGGAAACCATGGCTGATCATTAAAAAAAAGGGAAAACCAAGAGGATTTCAATCTCACCCTCATCTCATGTCTCCACTCTTTGGATTCAAATAATCATCTAGAAACTGCGATACAGAGAGTGAATGCAAGAATTCTATGCAAAAGTATCCATTTGTCTATTGTCATGCCTACAAAGAGAAAAAATAAAAAAAGGAAAATGAAAGAAAACCAATTGCAATACTAAAGCAAATTGTCCATAAAGCAATGTCAGCTGTAAATCGACCATTCTTATCCAAGATCTATGTCAGCATCATCATTGCTGTAAAAATTAGGAGTCTGAGCTTAAAATAAATTTTTTTTCGGATAAACCGCTGTGACCTGTATCTATGCATGTCAGTCAATAATATGTGGCTAAATTCAAATTATTAATATTGAATAAACCCTACTTAAAATAAAAATTATTAAACTAACTGAGACTGTTTCTCCATCCAAAGAAGAAGATCTGGTAATATCAAAGTTTTTCTTAATAACTCTTAACAATTTTTTTAATGCCTATCCTCTTTTCTTTCTCTCTCTTCAAAGCATTAAAATAAGTATCATTTACTAAAAAGGAGTTTTCAATAATGCTTGATATTGATTATATCCATAGTATGCTATATTTTTTTGTGTATTAATATTATATGTAACTACCTATATATGTATGTATTTATAAAATGTTTTCTTTTTATATATATATTAATTTTGGTATCATGAAAAAAAAAAGGGGGGGGTGTTATTATTATATATATGAAAATCGAATACAAGATTTCATAATGGTGGCAAATAACACACACACAATACCATCTGTACGCATGGGTGTGGATTGTGTATAACGGTGCAAATCTCAAAAGGGAAGGTTTCACAATTTATTATAATGAGAAATAAATTTAAAGTAATTGCTAATCTAGTTTAATAGTGGGTAAAGTATGATTAGAAACAAGGCTATTGTTTGACCCTCCCATTTTTATAATTTAAGAAAACTTTCTTTATCTATTTTTCTGTTTTTCAATTTTTTTTTATAAGTGATATATACTTTATTCTTTGTGTGTGCTTTGATTGTTTTATTTATGAAATCTAAATTTTTCGTAGTCTGAGACATCTAGACACCCACTGAATGTATCAACAACTATGCATATGACAGTACATTCCTCTAACTATTGATTTTAACTTTCATTAGGGAGTGGGGAGGAGGGGGGAATTATATTTATTGATATTGTTATTAATTATTGAATATGAACAATCTTTATTGATTATTATGTAAATTTTTCTGTGTATGTTGATGAATAAATAATAAAAAAATTAAAATGATCTGATTAAAGAAATTTATCTGTTTCTTGGGGTTGATGGAATTTCTTATGGAAATAGCTTAGTAATCATCCTCACTATTAGATTCCCTTTATAAACCATAGTGTAGAGATGTAATGAGAATTTTATAAATAATTAAAGAGAGGAAACATAAAATATGACCTAACAGAAGCCAGGCATATTGGTTTGTTATCATAGGGGTGTTCATTAAACTATTGAAAGCTATTCTAATATATAGTGGTACAAATCATAACAGTCATAATTTATGTAAGGCCAGTTGTGATGTCAGTTGTAGGGTCTGTTGTAGATTTGCGGATGAGAGAATCATCATCACTGTATCAGTTATTAATTTAAAGTATGAATAGAATAAATAACCATGCAGGTGATTGTTTTTCTTTTGTTTATGAGCTGGCTAGATGTATGACTCCCATTATTGAATCATAAAGACCTATGATGGGGGAGGGGTTGCTAAATAGGATTTATTTTATATGCATCCTCGGCCATCCTGATATAATATATGTGTATACACCTGGGTCTCGTTTTATGTGGTAGATAGGTTCCTCAGAAAACGCGCACAAAAGAAATTGCACAAAAATAGACTTAACTTATATTGAAAAATGGGGGATACGGACTGTAATTTTCCAAAAATCGCATAAAAGCAAAGCAACAACGTAAAATTACTTTAAAATTCGCATTAAAAAAAAAAGAAGAAAATAAAATATGACTAATAAAAAATTTCAAATTTGAAAAAAATTGATACAAGACAAACTTTTTTTACTTTTTTTATTAAATACAGTATTTAATTTCATTCAAAACAATATATTTTTATGCGTAATTTACATTTTTTTCATACATGTGCGGTATTTTAATCATTAACGCTATTTGAGACATCAGATTCGTCATGATGTGATGTGATATGAGGTACTGTAGCTTCTCCTTAAATGAAGTCAATTGGAAATACAACTAAAACATTTTCCAATCGCTGTTGATCCTTCTCATTTCACTAAGCGATCTAAAATTGAAATTTTTGTTTACAAAGAAATTCATTTTCTTGGGTGTTTTTTTCTCTCCATTACAATAAACTAAAAGTTTAAAATAAAAATAAGAATTTAGACTTACGATAATAAAAAGACAATGACTTACTACTGTTGGGCAAAATTTAATTAAAACTAGCAATTAAAAATTAAATTCTTATTTTTGTCTTTAATTTTTTAATTTTCAATTCTGTTTAAAAATCAAATTTCATCGTTTCACATCACCTTAACGTTACGTAATTTTTAAACTGTTAATTACAATTAAAAATCAGATTTAATTGTCAAATTTAATTGTGCTCACCGCTGTTACTCATCTTTTAAAAATAAACTTGTGGACACTAAATGATTAATTGATTACATTACTCGTTTTATAAAAAGCAAAAATAGAACATGATTTAAAATACAAAAACAACATAGATAGTATTTTTCATCTATAATGTTTGAACAGATTTACATTATAGTCTTGTAAAATTTAATGTGTGCATATAAAATGACGAAATCTGATTTTGAATTATGAATTTCTTTATTGCATAAAATCTATTACAGTACTATTATAAAGCACTGAAAATATTGAAATTATTAGATGGAAGTCGAACTTCGATAATGCGCTATTACTTTAAATATGACGTGAGTGTGCAAAAATTATAATATTTAAAGTAATAGTGCATTATCGGAGCTCGACTTCTGATCTAATAATTTTTATCGCATAAAAGAAAACAGCATACAAAAATATTAAGAAGAAACACGAATCGCATAACTTCAAAATCGCATTAAATAAATCCACATAAAACGAGACCCGGGTGTATACTGAACTGGGTTCAGATCTATATGACTATACAAGCTAATTAGTTGCATTGGAAAACATTATGTTTTCAGTTTAGGTTAATAGCTTTAAAATTAATAAAGAAGTGGCTCCTGGAGGGATGCAATAGTTCCAAATATCTAGGTACAATGCTCTCAGATCTGAGGCTCATCATTGATGAAATCCATAAGCTAGAAACTAGTCTGGGGATATTGGATGAATAAGCATAGATGGATTTTGATGCACTAATCTTCTAGCATCCATTGACTACTATAGCTTTTATTAAATAGCAATATAGTATGGAGAAAGTTGCTCTCATGTCAGAATAATATTATGAGTAAAATATCATCATCACAAACTTTTATATAAATATTATTTTGTAATAGTAATTTTTTTTTCCTTCAAACTTTAAAATCATTAATTGGGAAATACTCAGAAAATTAATAAATATTAATTACAAAAAATATTGCTGAATTACTAATTATGTAACTTTTTACTCTTTATCTTTTTCTCTTTGACTTTTTTTTTCTTCTGGAGGTAGAATGATTATATTTATTTATGAGTCTTTACTATTGATGATGAGGATTTACTCAATGCTTAAATTTTAATTTTTTTTTTTTTGCAAGTAAAAGGGTATGCACATATTTCTATAAAAATATGAGGGGCACCCAAAAATAACCGGAATTTTATAATAAAAAATTGTTTATTTATTTTTAAGTATTATAAATTTAATCTCTTCAAATTACTATCCATTTGGTGAAATATACTGGTCTAAATGTGCTTTTCATTTTTCAAAGTAGTCCAGAAATACTTGCAAAATGATGCCTTTAATGCCTCCATTATTTTTTCCCACCATTTTTAAGTCCGCAAAAAAAAAGAAGACATTTTTTCATTGGAGAGATTAAAAAAAATTGCACGAAGCAAGATTGAGCAAAGATGGCTGATAGATAAGCTGGGTCATGCTGAATTTAGTTAAAAAGTATTTCACATTCAAGGCTTTGAGAGATGACACTTTGTTGGGGTGGAGCTTGCATTCTTTTTTTTTTGCCTCAGAACAGGATGTTTAAATTTTAACACAGCATATAAATGTTTCAGAACTTACAGATAAAATGCCTGATCATTACAAACTAAATCTGAGAGAAAAATATCATTTGCATAAAAAAAATTAACATTGTTTTGACTTTGGAAACATTGTTTTGACTTTGGACTTTATTTGCCATCTTTTTAGGGACATGATGAATTTAACATTTCAATTAAACCACTCATAAACTTAGTGTTTTTACAAGATCAGCTTGCTTATAATCTGTTTCAAGCACACTTGTTTTCCTTGCTGTTTTCTGTAAATGAAACAGAATTTCACATTGTTCAAACTTTTCAACCATTATAAAAAAATTGACAAATACATGAAACACACTTTACAAAAAAAATGGGCTAGGTGACTCCATGATTTCACATGGTGGTGTCATTTGGCAGATTGATGCAAAAGAGTTCCTGCAAGAAGTATGTAACAGTAGAAGTATATACTACAACAGGTGCACAAATCAGAGAATGATTCTGGTTATTTCCCTCATATAATCATGCTTATAAACAAAAAAATAAAAGCATTATATATTCTATTCTAGAACTGGTACTTCAATTTAAACCAACAACTTAGTATTCTAATCAAGAATCTCACTTAGTTATCCAACCCAACATAATATGTAATTAATTAATAACTTTTTTTTTCTGAAAAACTTTTTCCTAAAGAAATACCATTTGAGAATTCGTCATGTGTTTTTGGAAATACATGGATATGTTTAAAATAGTAACTAGTCATATTATTAGCAAAAAGTTGTTTTTTAGATGTTGGAATACAGCATTGCATTACTATCATCAAAATAATGTATAGTTTAGTGTAGTGATGGACTATAGTACTCAAGGTCCATGGCTCCAGCACTATTGCTTATGGTGTTTGAACTTAAGAATTCCCGGGTAATAAATCATTTGATTATTATAATTAAGTCTATTACTGAAATGTAATAAATTAAAAGGTAACATTAATACTGCTTCATACATTGAGAAAATAATGAAAACATTAAATATAATCGTAATGTATTTTTGTCGCAAAGTATCTTTGTCAAAGGCAGCGGTTACATTTAAAATAAGAATGAAATTGGAACATTAGAGTTTTCTTTGATGTCTTCAATATTTTCTTCTTGGTTGAAGCTGTTATAGTACATCTTTAATTTATAATTATAAAAATTATATGATTAGTTGTTTAAAGAATCGTATGGTATTTGAGCACTCACATTGCAAGTTGAGCACAACAGTTCGTTCTCTGGACCAAAGCAAATTTTTTTTTTTTTTTACTTTATTCAGCTGATAATTTGTATAGAAATCTTTTAACACACAAATATTCTACTATTACACTGGTCGATTATTAATTATCAGAAGTATATATAGAGAATTGTATGCAGATTTCTTTTTTGTTGTTGTTGATCTAGATTGATTTAGGCTTATGTTGTATAAAGTTCACCCTGCTTCTCTATAATTTTTGAGAAGTTATTAATTTTTTTAAAATGCCATTGGGTAAAAATTAGCCATTCAATTTTACAGAGAATCCAAAAAAGTTTCTGGATCTATTTTAAGAACCCATCTTTAACTGAGATTACAATATTGTTGAAAAATTCCAAACTATTGTAAAAATTTATAATACTCTTGAAAATTGTACTTGTATTATGCTTTAGTTTTATAATTAAAAGTTTTCGTTTTTCAAAATTGTTATTCTGTAATTACCTTTTTTAAAAGTATGGATTAACAATTTCATCAAACTTGTAAATGAAAAAAAAAAAATCTTTCTTCAGTAGTATTCATAGTGAATTTATAAAACAATGTTTTAGAATCCACTGTTCATTCTTTGCATTCTCATAGTAAGTAACAGATTAAATCTAAAAAATCCAATAATTTTCAACTATTTTTCTAATATTGTTTATTCTTTTTAATTATAAGATGAACATTCACCTGGTATTTAATTTCCATTAATTTTTGCAACATATTCATCTTTTTGTTTTTTGAATTAAGTGATAGATGTCACTACTGTTTATATTGATTGGAGAAATGATTTAGAAGGGAATAATAGAGAATTACCCAAGTTGATTGTGGTATATAAATGTTTCAGAAGGAAAGAATGTTTAAATTGGGAAACAAGGACTTATGAAATATGTGCTATGCACAACAACTTTTAAATTTGTCTAAAGAGATACGATTTTACATAAAATCACATTTAGTATTTAAGATTTTTTGACATTATCTTTGGAGAAATCATTTAAAATATGCAGTATTGTATTTTTTGTTGTATATATTTATACCTTTTGTATATAAAAAATAATAATTTTTTTTTTTAAAGAATAAGTTTCATTACTTGTAACTTTATTGATCTCATCTAAACCATATTTTAATTCAGATTTACTTTTTATGCTTTGTTTTTGTAATTAAAAATTTTTGTTTTCAAAATTGTTGTCCTGTAATTACCTTTTTTAAAAGTATTAATGAAATCAAGTCATACATATTAGATAAATTCTGGGCTTGAATTGGTATTTTGGATCTGGTGTCTGGATGTTCTATCTCCTCACTGATGAGAGCCTAGCTCGAAACTGGTTTGGGAATGGGGATAATTCTAAATAGATTTTGAATGCAACATTTATCGGAAAGAGATTAGCACACTCTTTATATGGATTAACAATTTCATCAAACTTATAAATGAAAAAAAAAATATTTTTTTTCAATAATATTTATAGTTATTAGCATACATTAGTGAATTTATATAAGAAATGTAAATTGAAATTATGGAAATTTGACAACAGTAATTCATTCTATTTGCAAGTTATTTATTTAAGCTTTTATAATCAATGGATATCAGATAATAGTATTAACTTAATCCAAGATTAATTTATAGCTATAAGTCTTCCTTTTTAGGGATTTCAACTTTGCACTAAAGACATTTAAAACATTTTGAAGTTTTGAACCTAAACATACTATCTATTAGATATATAATTAAAATGACTCTTTAAATAGATTAATACAAAACAAAGATCTCAGCAGTTCCTCATAGAGAAACAGTAAAAGAAAAGGCAATATTTGTTAAGCTTGCTTGTTGTTATGTGCTGAGGATTTGAGAAGCTTTCCATCCTTGTTATACTCTTTACTTAAGAATACCAGATATTTATTTCTAGACCAATATTGGATAGTTTTCTGGATTGGCTGCCTATCAAAATAATAAAAAAATCCTAAGCATGAGGTGGATGTGCTTCACCTGGTTCATGATGATGTCTTTTTTTTTTTTGTATTATATATCATGTCTTAATTTATAATTACCTATCAATTTATCCAGACTTTTATTATACAATCATACAATATTTATATGCTTATCAATATAATTTTTATTTTTTATTAATGTATTATAAATTTTGGGATAATATGAAAGTTTTTGATCCATTTCTTATTTGAACTATTGTTACTATTATCATTATAATCATTTTGCATAGAAATATAGATTTATTAGAATTAAAAAGTATATTTTAATAGTTTTAGAATTATGTTCATAGTTTTTATATAATATAACAAATTGATTCTTTTATAAATCAGCTTTATTTTTATCTGCATTATATTTATCATTTCTATATTTAAATTTTTTAATAACTGCCATTTTTTTGCTTGTGAATCTATGTGAAAATTTTTCTTAACTTGTTATCTTCAATAAAATGTTTTAGTATAATTTTATTGTCATTATCTATGTGAATTTCTATATTCTAAATATTTAATTTTATCTTCAAATTCTACTTTTGTAAATTTAATATTACATATATTGTTATTAAAATCATTATAAATATTATTCATAGCTCTTTTATTACCAATAATTAAAATATCATTAACATATTTAGAATAATGTATTATTTCTTGACTAATTATTCTTTTTTTAATTATAATAGTTTCTAATTTGTTTATAAATCTTGATGGTATTAAACCATTAATTGCAAAACCCATAACCTATCCTTTAGGTATATTTCAAGATAGAGTGGAGAGTGGTGGGTCGTGTGAAAGTCTGGGCTCATTTACTCTATTTATATATAGACACAGCTATATAATAAGCCTGTGTTTTAGTTATTACATAGTAGAGATGTCTGTCCATCCCTTGTATATGTATTAAATGGATTATGTGCTGTATATGAGGGGGCAGATTGACTTTAGGTCAACATGGGTGTGACAAGAATTTCAACCTCAGGGTGACCTTTGAGCATTCTATCTTCAGATTTTTAATTGGATGGATGGTTGAAGAGTTGGAGTGTGGAGTAGACTGAAGCCTGTCCATTAAAGTATAAAGATTGGCTATCTTAATATATATCTGAGCACTTATGCCATATATATGTGTGGAGATGGTAATCTGGACCAACTGATGATTGCTGGATTAGCATGAAATACAAATATTGGTGATTATTTATTTTTTCGACATATATGTGTTCGAGTGTATCAGTGTTATGAGATAGTGTGGAGATTGGTGGGTCATGTGAAAGTCTGTGCTCATTTACTCTATATATTATAAAATTCATTATTATATTTAAAATCTAAACTGTTATGTATTAATTTTAAACCCTCTTCTATCATTTGTGATGACTTTAACTGCTCTTATAATGAATTACCATCTATATTACATTCTAAACTTAATCAGCTCATCTTGCTAAACTCTTTCATCCTTGTATCTTAACAAAACAAAACAAAACAAAACAACACTCTCCATATAGTAGTGTAGTGCTAGTATGAGATAGTGATCATGTGATCCTTGTATCTTCCTGGATAGTTTCATTTAAGCCACTAAACATCACATGACCTTCTCTTATGCTTGTGTATAACTGTTGTTAAAACAGGCAAAACTCACTATATATATTTTGCCACACACAGCAAGCTAGAGTAATCAATGGATGCCAGAAGGCTTGTGCATAAAATCCCCATCTAGTGCTTACACATCCAATATCCCCAGACTAGTTTCTGGCTTATGGCCTTCGTCAGTAAGGAGCCTTGGATCTGAGAGTACTGCATCTAGATCTTAGGATCTAATGCAACCCTCCAGCAACCAACTTTTATCTCCATTTAACTACAAAACTATGTGTCTTAAACTGAAAACACCTTAATGTTTTCAATCCAAGCCCATTAGCTTATATAGTCATAAGCCAGAAACTGGTCTGGGGATATTGGATGAGTAGGCACTAGATGGGGATTTTATGCACAAGACTTCTGGCATCCATTGATTACTCTAGCTTTCTGTGTGTGGCCAAATATATATAGTGAGTTTTGCCTGTTTTAATAGTTTCATTTATTGGAAGACAAGGTTAATCTCTCATCAATCTTTTTTTTTTGTATCTTCATCCAGTTTTAAAACTTCAGTACATCTATCTAGGATTTCATTTGAAGACCGTGCTTGTGTAACTCTCAAATTATGTAGATATCAAAAACAACAAATTCCTAAAGAATTTAAATTAACTATAGATGATTTTTGTAATACAATCATTGCAGATACTATCATCAGTTGCAGTATTCTTCTCCATTTAAAACTTGGTAAGCCTTCAAAAATTTGTTAAACAACTGATTAACAGGTACCTCATAAAACAGTGTATTGAAGACATAAATATAACTCTTCACATGCCAAAGTTCTTATGTAAACTGCAAAATGAAGCAATCCAGTTGATCATTCTATAAATCAGAATGCTATAACACATAGATGAAAAAAAAATAGTACTGAATCTCTCAGACCTTGCAAGAACTACTGTAAATTATGCAAAATCAGTCGATCTCTAACCTTTGGCATTCCTATTTTATCAAAAGATGATTCTCTCCTTTCTGAGACCAATGTTGACATGGAAATTCTTGAGGAGATGATCAATATCTGCTTACTATTTACTATAGTACACAATCTCTCCAAGAAAATTTTATCACAGAACAAATATACCAAGAAATTATGTATCTTAAAAGACACCTCTTTCGCTGCAGATTTTATCCCATCTAATGTTTATAAACTGCTTGACTATATCATAATTGCTATTCTACATAAATGCTACAATCAATTATGCTCAAGCAATCTTAACATCCTCATTTTTTCTACCAACATAATATTTTGTCTCAGAAAAAAAATCAAATACAATATACTATGTAAATAACTTGCATCTTATTACACTTGAAGATATTGTTCAAAAAATTTTCACAAGAATAATTTTTAAAAAAATTAAGTGAACTTATTTTGCCAAAACTATCAACTTCACATTACACAGTAAAAGGTTACATGCCTCTCAAGCTATTCTTTTATTCCAAGAATCAATCTTATTTGCCAAAAAAAAAAAAAACAAGTTTACAGATTCCTGTTGCATGCCAAGTTGACTTTAAAGTAACTTTTGATCTAGTCAATTCGAATTGTATTTTCACTACACTACACAGACATGTCTGAACACAGTAATCTGATGATTGCTATTCAGAACTACCTCACTAATAAATTAATTAAACTGAAGAATTATATGTGACTGTTGACATCTTTTAAACCTAATCATGGCATTTCAGAGGGCTCATCACTTGACTTATTGCTATTCATACTTTATATAGATTCTCTGATTAAGGAAATATAACAATGCATTGGAAGTCTTTTTCTTTCTCATCTTTCATTGATGATATCCTTATAATCTTCAGAAGTCTCCAAAATGTCTCCATCATTCTGAATATTTTAAATAAATTTCAAACAACATCTGGTTCCACAAGTCATTTTTGTGCAAACTATCTATAGGCCACAAACTACCATCTTTCTTCAAAAGTAATCACTCTTTTTTTTTGACATCCCTATTATTCTATCTACATTGCAACTGAGCTATTATTTAAATAGTCTCATCATGAACATATTTAGTGCAAAAATGAATGCATTTTGTCCAAAAATGCCATATTGTGAAAGTTTGTATAGGGAAGGCTAAGGCTGTAGTTAGTGGAATACTTGCCTACTATAGCCCATGGATGCAGCTTTTTAACAAGATCTATGGTAAACTTATATCTGTAATAAAATCGAACATCTGGAGCTCATCTTCACACCTTCTATCCATCAGAGCAGTCTGCTTTCCCATATGCAAAGGAGGTCTTAATTTGATATGCCTCAAATCTTTTAGAACATATATTAGAACCAAAATGTGTATAGCAACACTTACTAATCCAATACTTAGTGCAATCCTTCCTCCAATACTATTGCTTATTTCAATTTCATATGTAAAATGGTCATTTTTCAAGACCATGCCATAGAAGATGCTGATCTATTAGATCAGTATAATATCAAATTTTTCATTAGCATATCATTTAAAGATTTGACTAAAATACTTTATCCAACCAAACATCAATAGAACAACTCTACCAGTTAGTAAAACTCCCAAATTCCAAAACCTTTGTGTTCCTCAATCATGATTGAAATTTCTTTTTAATTTATTACAGAGTACAATCCTAACCAAAATATTTCTTAATGATCAATTTATGTTTTGTGCAATAAGTATGTGGAGGAAATGCTATATCTTTTTCAAACTTGCCCATATTTCTCATTTCTATGCCTGTGCGTGTTTCATAAATGCACAATCAACCTCAAGCAATTACTAAAAAATATATGTAAAATACTTTCAGCCTTTTAATGCATCTGTAATTATTCATATGTTGAGGACTATATGGCTCATGCACTGTTCCACAATATTTGATAATAAAAAATATAACATACTAAAAAAAATAACAAAGAATGTTTCAACTCATAGCTTTACTTTCTCAAATTTTTATCCAGAAATATCATGACCAAAATTTGGCAATCAACAATCTATCTCAATTGTACTCTTCATAATTTAAACCTTTATTTCCATCAACATTCTCCATCAGATTTCACTCTTGAAAATAAATATATGGACTCTTTATCAGTTTTTTATTATGATTATGTAATTTTAGAGTATGTCACTTTTCAATTTTGGATCGCACTTCATTGGAGTTAAACAACTTATTGTGTTATCTGTAGCATTATGGTTGCAGTTTCATTATACTTTGCCTATGTAACATACATTTATTCTGCTGTAAATGTGTTTGTATTTGTACATAGTTTTTATTAATAAAGTTTTTGTTAACAACAACAACAAAAACTAAATCATGTTTTCTTCTGAGAATATTAATTAAAACCAATTTTCTCTACTTAGTAACATCTTTAATTCAAGGGATCCTGAAGTTTCAAAGATTCTAAATATCTCTTTAACATTTCCAAATAAATAATTCATAACATTTTTATCTTATTTCTCAATTAATTCATTTTCAAAAGCATGTACTTAATGAATAGGATTCTACACTCATATTTACACACTAACTTTAACTGAATTTTATTTTAGTAATTAAGAAATGTATTTAATTCTAACTGATTTTTAATGTGTGTATAAAGGTAAATGTTTTATTTTGTAAACTATCATCTCATTTTTATTCAACCCTTTCTATTTCATTTTATATATAAAATTATATTCATACATTCCATAAAAATAATTTTTCCTAAAGATTCATAAAGATAACATAAAATAATTATTGACATTAACACAATAAGCTTAAATGAAACTCATTTCAAACTCTTTTCTTTTTATCGTAACTGGTTTTCTTTCAGCTATACTTAAGTAATTACACAATATTCATTGTTTTGAAATCTATTTTTGACCATATCAAAAGAAATATAGAACAAAAAGATTATTGTATAGTACAAAAAATATAAGAAGGTTATCATGCAATATATATTGTAACAGTATAAAGTCTTGGTGTGAATCTGGAGTGATGAGATTCATCATCATCAACCCCAAGTTAATTTAAATTTTAAATATAAAAGGAATGAGCATGAGAAATGATTCTGAGATCAGCACAGCTAATTATATTGAGTATAAATTCACCAACACTACAAACAAGAAATAATCATTTATCATCATGAAGAATTAACACTAAAATCAACAGTCAATTGTGTGACTGGATTTGAAATGGGTCTACTAAAGACCCGGCTAATTATTTAGCCCTTGCCCACTTGGAGCAGATGAATTAAACATTAATTTGGATGCACAAACTTAAGTACTCAGCCAGTAAGTTTTGAGACTTTATTTGGTGACCATATTGCATTCTAAAAACAATTTTCTTTATCTTTAATCATTGGCATAAATTGTTTTTATAATGACGTAGTTCTTTTATTTAAATTTAGTTTTAGATTTTAATATATTTTTATATGTAAATAGATCATAATAATGAGTTATTTTTTTATTTTTAGTCTAACAAAGGGGTTCCAGCTCTCCTTGTATATAAGGGTGGACAACTAGTTGGTAATTTTGTACAATTGACAAAAGAGTTTGGAGAAGACTTTTTTGCCAGCGATGTGGAAAACTTTCTTCAAGAGTAAGTAATACTACAGTTATATATTTCTCATCAGCACTTTTACATATTCACATAATTCATATGTAATTATAAAAGTTTTTATATCAGAATGCCTATTTCAATCTGGATTTGAATTGGAAACTTTTTTTGTTTCTTTCATATATGAATTACAAAAAATAAAATGTAAATGTATTTACAAATGTTATTGTTACTGAATTGTGTTAAAATATATGTTTTTATATTATAACGGTCGATGGAACCTCCCGAACCTATCTGCCATACCAGGGCACCACTAGTCTATTTGAACCTAGAAAATTTATAAAGGCAGCAGATACTTATGTTACTCTTTTCAAACCAAAAGCCCCAGTCACTAGCTCGGGAGAAGCTGAGCTTAAAATATCACACTGTATTTTTAAAATTTCTAATTCTTAATCTTAAAATATTAATAAAATATATAAAATAAGTTACTGCCAAAATTAATTCAACAAAAAATTTTATTATGCACGCACATCTGAAGATTAAATTTACTATTGAATATATTTGATTCAAATTATATGCATGGTTGGGTACATTAATAGATTTATTACAATTTTTAATATTTTGCTAAGCTTATTGATATACTGTTATGACCAATGCAAAATGAGATTGATAGCATAACACAAACATGCTGACAGGAATTTACATCCATTACATATATCATTAGAAAATAACTAATCATGGTGGGAAATAATAAGCATCTTCCCCATATCATTAATAAATTTCACCAACAGACAGGAATGATCCACTGCCCAATTGGTGATACAAAAACAAAATTATTTGAAATATATTTATATGAGATGCTCTGTAAAAGTGGAATAGCAGTCTTTGCCAGCTTACTGTCCCAACCATAGCGTAAGAAAATCAATGGCATAGAAAATACGTCTACGACCATTGACAACGCGATGGTTTCATTTTTGGGTCATACATTCAGGTGGGTATTATGCCCTGTATGCTAATGCGGTACAATGAAATGAGTATCCAATGCACCTACCCAGATCATCTTGATAGAAAACATCCGTACATCTATCCATCAGCACCGATTTAGCTACGAAACAATTAGTCCAAAATTAACACACCTTAAGCTACATAATCCTATGAATCTATGCAGCCATTACGCCTATTTTCAAATAATTAATTGAAAAGAAATTTACGAGAATGGAAATAATATTAAACACACATATAAAATTAATATAATAAATAATTTAAAATTTTAGTCAGATAAAAGATTTCTTTTAAAAATTAAGTGACGTTTAAAATTACTACTCGGAAAAGTTTGTATTATATAATTAAAGTTAATTTAAAGCAAAAGTTCATACTTTCCAATGCTGTAAGTTTATTGAAGTCCATCTTTGCGGTCCTTGATGCGTCATACAATTCAAAGTTCTTTCCATTTCATATTCTAGGTGGAGACAAGTCCGTCATTTCCGGAAACCATTACTCTGAAGGCTGCCTCAGCTAGTGCAAATACAGGAAACATAAATTATAGTGTGACCCCTACATTTTGGAGATCTGCAACACACTTATAAATATATTTAAATAACATGCAATCAGCAAGAGCAATCGAAATCTCCTCTAAAAAGTTTTCTTTTTATATCATTTTGAATTCTTATCATCAAATTCCAGAATCAATCTTGCCTGGCTTGGCACTGTTCTTATTGGCAATAATAACTTTTTTCCGTGGACTGTGTGTTTATTTCCATCATTATTGGTTTGCTTTAGAGCGGGAATTCAAAATTTTATCCCTAGTATTTTTAAATTTATCTCTTTTCTGACTTTATAGCCAAGGGATTGTTTACTATTACATTATTATAGAAAATCATTTCCATTCCAAGATTAAAAATAACTTTTAACTTTAACTAATTAACAACTTTTTTTTTTTATTCTTTTATATTAAAATCAATCTTGTTTTTAGATTTTTAACTTTAAATAATTATATAATTAATTAGTTTGCCATCTGTGCATTATGTATATATTAATTTAAATAAAATTATTAAATTCTCTTATTTTAGATATATTTCTACTTGAGGGCGATTTTATTTATAGATCTTTTCCAATTTTATTTGAAAGTGATGTAACGGCATATATGTATACCATTACAATATATGGATATTTATATTCACAATATATATAGTAATACGCATGTGAGCATTTAAATGCTTTCTATTACCTCATTGTGAAAATAAGATCTAAAACATTATATATAGTAGCAAATTCTGAATTGTAATCTGTAAAATACAAGACTTACAGGAAGAGTTTCAAATAAATTCCCTTCATCAGTTGTACTAAGCTCTAAATACCAATAATTATATATTAGAATAGGCTTGAACTTTATTTTTGTTAATGCTCTTATTAATAATAGTAATGTGTTATATAGATCTGTAATATATTAATTATATAACTGATTATATATATATATATATATATATATATATACTGTAACAGACAAAATAAATGAATAAGCCCTTAACTAAATAGTGACAGTTACTAAACAGATAGTCACTATATAATGATGAGGCTCTTTAATGTCAACAGAATATTTATAATATCTAACAAACATAATAATATCTCAGGGTTATGATAAACTTAAAATATAATTATGTATTTGTAAATGAAATAAGTAAGTGTAATAATATTTATAGTTGTCTAGTGTATTCAATCTAAGTTTCATATATTACATAAATCAAATTTAAATTTTCTCAGGGTTTAAAATACTTACTTCTAAATCTTAATTATTGATATGACTAAATAAGAATGGATATTTTATTATATTTAATTGATATCATAAGTAATTAAGCATTAATGTTTAGGTTGTGTATGAGTATCAGAAATAAATATGAATAATGTGCCTCCTAAAAACAGTATACCTTTAAATAAATGCATAACAATAATAAGACCATGTGCCCATATTTAATTATATAGATGATAAATGTTAAAATAATAAAAGACAAAATCAGATAATTTAGCAAAATAAAAAATCAATTTATTAACAAACAAAGAAAATATAAAATAAAAGATAAGACTAAATTCTCAGAATTTAAAATAAATAATTTCTCATGATGTTAATTAGGGAAGTTTGGTCCATACTTCCTTATTAAAGTAACTATATGATTGTAGCTTTATGTGATGTGGGGACAAATTACATTATTGAAGAAGATTGTTAAGCAAAGGATAAGATTTGGCAGTATAACCAAGGTGAAATAGTGCTTTATTTGATCTCTAAGTAAAATAGTTTAATCCCATTTTTTTTTCTAGATATCTGGCTGATATAAACTTAGTTATTCTCTAAGATATTGAGGACATTTACTCTGCTATAATATAATTCTCTAAAAATGCAATGATATTTTGCCTGACTTATATAGGTACAGGTGGTAATATGTCAGATGCTTATCTAAGCAACCATTTATGAATAAAAACTATAATGCATGTTGTTAGAAGCTTTCTCTACCAAAAAACAATATTATTTCTATAAATCTTATTGCAATGCACCTAATTTATTATACAAAGTATTCTTCATATGAACCTTAACATGCCTATATTGATAACAAAGAGTACTTCTTATAAAATCTTTCAGCTATATATAAATATACTGAGTATTAGTACATATGCTTCAGATATCCTATGCATTTCATTACATCAGCATAAACTGAACTTGACATTGATAAAACATATAAAATATTATATTTTAATATTATAGGTAATATTAATTACTATTAATTAATTAACAATCTGTCTCTAAAATAAATATATACTACCTGTATAACTGTTTTACTTGTTTTCTTCTAGTGAGAACTTTATTTAACTTAGACAACTATATATAATGATAAATAAACATATATGATAAATAAGCATATATCCCTTGTAATTTAAAGTTCCTATATTTTATCTTGGCCCTATCTTTCAAATGGTTTTAAAATGATTAAAATCTTTAGATGTTCTAATTGTGAAATCCCAACAAGTGGAGCAAAATTTAATACTTAATATATATGGAACAGCAAATAATGATGAAATTTTAGCTTTTGAATTAAAATTTATTAATGTAAATTTTAAAATGTTCATTATGAATTGTTTTAAGTGTAGAACATATAATTAGTAATCTCCTGGAAAATGACTTCCATTAATCATAGCATTTTTTTTTTTAAAAAAAAATTACATAGAGAAAGTCCATTATTTTTAAAATCTGGTTTAACAATAAGTATGCCATTTATCTGGAAATTTATCACACAACTTTTAGAAGTAACTGAAGGATAGCACTCCAAAGTAATTTAAATTTTCTATTTCAGTAAAAAAAAAAAAAATTTCATTTTGTTCATGCATTTTAATATGATGATTATCTTCATATGTTTTGATTATTAATTTGGACAGTTTAGAGAGGCATGCATTTTGCCACACAGGATAAATGATTATAAAAGTCTATCCCTCCATCATCGTAGCTCTTAATGCCGAGATGGCCAAATTTAAATTCAGGCTTTGTGCAGTCTTCCTGTAGGTAGCAAGCAATGAAAGAAAGAGATTCCTCTCGGGTAGATGCATTTAAAGGTTATAGTCACATGACTAGTTATACCATCATTTTTCTTCAAATTTTCTCTTTTACACCAAATCTTGATACTGTTGTCATGGCATTACTAAAATCTGGTTGCTGGCAGATGATGTTTTGAATAACTTTTAGTGCTCAGTACAGTGAAACCATTTTATATATATTGTTTATAAATCATGTTTTCAGGGGCAACTGTGTTTAATAAAATAAAATAAAAATAAAACACTAATGTTTCGACAAGATACTACTTACCCTTTACTGGTAGCAAAGATAATAGTGTCACATAGATTGACTTAAATTTCATTTGTATGAGGAAACTCTTCCATATAGTTGGTAATTTCATTGTTTCATCATGTTTGTTAATGCAGTTTATTTTTTTTAATATTTCTATTTAAAAACATGCAAATGAATAAAAATTTAAAAGCACTACCAAATTTAAGTCAATCTATATGTTACAATTATCTCTGCTATGATGATATGATCGTTACTGTTTTTTCATCCATGAGGGCAATTGTTATCATGTCATAACATTAGTGTTTTAATTTTATTTTATTAAACGTTATTGCTCCTAAAAACATGACTTATAAATGTCATATGCCTGTAAAAATATTCAACACACACACATATATATTGAAAAAGAAGGGTTCCTTTACATCAGATTGAGATTGTTATTGATATTGGTATTGTTTAGATATGGTCTGCTTTCATGTATTTATATATATATTGAGATACAATGATGATCACAAGCCATTGAGAAATAGAAAAATAAATAGCATGGATGTGTGTATAGAGATTGGAATGAGAGAATAAGATAGCAATTAAAAAAATGGGACAAAATAAATTATATTTAAGAATGTTAAAAAGTGTGTTGAAAAGTTGGAGAAGGGAAAGATGATAAATAAAAAAGACAAAAGTAGTAAATAGTTTATTAAAAAAGATAATCAAAAAAACAATTTTTTTAAACTAAAAAAAAAAATTGTTAATATGAATGTACTCAAGAGTAAAAATGAAAATAGAGGAAAAATCATGGCTAAAGGCAGAGAGATTAAAGGAAAATTCAATCCTTGCCCAATTGTTCGAATTAGTAATGAACAATGAACACAAAAGGGAGCAGAAAGCAAACATAATAAAGAAGAGAAAAAAGGAGCATGCAAAAAGTAAAATAGGAAATGAAAGCAATCAAAAAAGAGAAAAAATGAAAATAAAAATCATAACTGAAAAAGTTGGAAGATAAAAAAGAAAAGGTAAAAAGATAAACATATAGGAAAAAAGATAGAAGGTAAAAAAGAAAAGGTAAGACAAATGGATTTAAAAAAATAGAATAATATATAGAAAAGAAGATTGAAGAAAGTATCAACAAAAGTCTGCAAAAGAGGGATCAAAGTATGGAAGAAATCTAAAAGAATGAAGAAATGCTTTTCATGAGGGATAAAAAAATAATTAAAAAAGTGAAAAATGAAATAAATGAAGTAATTGTAATTGAAAGAGTAAACTTGTAAGAAAGGAGGTAAGAGAAATGAAGATAATTGTTAAATAATCATAAACTTGTTTGAAAAAAGTATTAAGGAATGAAGTGAATAAATAAGAATGAAGAAATAAGAAATGAATTCCAGAAGCAAATTATGAAACAAGATCCATCAAGTAATGAAGACATTAAAGGAGAAAATACACCCAAGATGAACTCATGAAAAGTTTAAGTGTGATGTACTTGATTTAATGTTACTTACGAGAAACAACCAAATACACCTAATTCAAGTAACTATTACTCTCTTGCATAAAATTAAGATATCCCACTTAACAGATACAAGATTTTATTAGTATGAAAAATAACAATCATCTATAAACAGAATTATCATTAGTTCTACTAGCGCCTGTAAGGCTTACAAAAATAATAATAAGACAGGTATAGTCTGTATAATTACCCTAGGTCGGTCTTTGGTACCTTCAGACCCGAATATCTGGTTCTCCTCCCATCGTTGGTCCTGTTCTGAATTCACGCTACACTTAAGTCTCAGAAAATCAGGACTGACACTAATCTGTCCTTTCTCTGCTAGATTATATCTACTTTTTGTTCTATTGTTTATTCCTTATCAATTTTAATCACCAAAATATTCTGGGCTTATTTCTGAACTAATTAATTAAATTGTTCTTTACATTTTTAATCCTTCATTTAATTAATTATTTATTCGGATCTTCCATCTTGTTTTACACCTTGCTTTTTATAAAATATCTATATGAAAAACCATTTGTAATTTCTAATTTTCATTTTTATTAAATCTACTCATTTACTTTCACGTGTAATTATTTAACACTTTTAACTTCTGGAGTACACAGTTTCAAACGTATTTTTTTCTTAATATTAATCGTACTACAATATAACAATTTCTCCTCCACTCCAGAAGTTACAGTTTATCCATCTTATACATATTCTTTAGGTAGAAAGGTCTTCTTTTACATCGTATTGGTCTAGGTGATTTCCTCTTTTCAATCTGTATTTTATTCTCTTCTACCACATCCTCTTCGATGTCGGTCAGTATCATCTGTTTATCTGAATTCTTTTCATTTGCATGTTGGAACTGCTGGAATATATCTAGTTGTATGTCATCTTCACTTTTACGAATATGATTTTTGTGATGCTTATATATGTTTCCGTTTTCGCCTTTAATATCATAAATTTGCTTTGATCGCGCCCGTTCAATTTTTCCATTAACCCATTGTTTATGTAGTATATCTCTGAATATTACCACGTCTCCAATGTTAAAGTTTTTCACTGGGTCTTGGTTATATTTATATATATGTGTATCAGGTCGCAAAAAATCTAAATTAGTTCGTATTTTCTGACCAAATAACATTTCAGCTGGCAATTTTCCAGTCATTGTTGATGGAGTTATATGTTGATACATCATGAATTCCTGTAAGATGTTTTTCATATCCGTATTTTTGTTTTTTCTTAAATATTTTTTCACTTGCCCTACCGCTTTTTCCACCAAACCATTTGATTCAGGGTGGTAAGGAGGTGTAAATAATGTTTGATGTCCCATTTTCCAAATTGTATTTTTAATTCTTTACTCGCAAATCCATTTCCGTTGTCAGAGATAATTACTTGTGGAAAACCATGTATATAAAATATGTCTGTTAAACATTTTATTGTTTCATTTACACTAGTATTTTTAACCTCGTGACATTCTATCCATTTAGAGAAAGCATCGATTAAAATTAAACAATTTCTTCTTTCTATTGGACCCGCATGGTCTATATGAAGTCTTTGCCACGGATATATTGGTTTAGGTCAAGAAGAATATTGTTTATTCGGCAGAGCTATTTCAGACTTACATTTATCACATTTCTTAATATACTTTTCAATATCATTACTTATCTGCGGCCACCAAACATAACTCCGAGCTAGAGCTTTAGCTCGCACGATGCCTGGGTGCCCCTGATGCAAAAGTTCTAGAACTTTCATTCTCCCTATAGGAGGTATAACTACTCTGTCTCCCATATTAATACACCCTTTACAGACTGACAATTGGTCTCTATTGACCCAAAACCCCATTGCTAAATTTTCAGGTTTTTTATTAGGCCAACCTTTGCTTATCCATTTCCTAAGTAACGCATACCCGTCATTTTCATTTATCCATGTCTGGACTACTTTACTATTTATGACGTGATTTCATATTGTCTATGTGATTAACTTCCACATCAGTTTCATAGTTGTCATTATTTCCGGGCACTCTAGATAGAGCGTCCACATGAGAAATTATCTCTCCTTTTTGATATTTTAGATTGAAATCGTAAGCAGTAAGTGTATTAGCCCATCTGAGCATGCATGGACTTAAATGCTCTGGAATCGGACGATCTTTTTCTATAATCCCTAACAAAGGTTTGTGATCTGTTACTAATTCAAATTTCCATCCATATATAAACTGGTGAAATTTTTTCACAGCAAACATGACTGCCAAACCTTCTTTGTCCAGCTGACTATAATTTTTTTCAGCTTTAGACAAAGTCTGAGAAGCATAAGCTACAGGACGTTCATGACCATCTATTGGATGCACTAAAACTGCTCCGATTCTGTATCGTGATGCATCCATAGTAATAGTGATGTCTTTGTCGCTATCAAAATGCACTAATAAGCTACTAGAGGTTAACAATTCCTTAACTGCTTTAAACACTTTTTCATGTTTGGTATTCCAAATCCATTTCTGATCTTTGCATAGCATTTCGTATAGAGGAGTTGTGACCATTGCTTTGTTCTTTAGAAAAGGTTCGAAAAAATTAATCATACCTAGGAAAGTTGAAGTTGCTTGACATTTATTGGGCTTGGAACATCTTTGACTGCCCTAATTTTTTCAGTTAATGGACTTTTCCCTTTTTCCGAAATAAGATGGCCTAAAAACTTTAATTCTTCAGTTTCCCAAACGCATTTTTTAACATTTAATTTTACCCCTGCGTTATTTAGTTTCTCGCATACTTCCCGAATTTTACTTCTTAATTTTTCCGGTGATGTCACAGCAATCAAAATATCGTCATAATATGGCGTCACTCCTTCCAAGTCTTATAATATTGAATTTATTTTTGCTTGAAATAGGTTTGGAGCTGATGTAATTCCAAAAGGGAGACGATTACATTTGAATAATCCAAAAGGGGTCGTAATTGTCAATAACCGAGCTGTATCATCCGTAACTTTTAGTTGGTGATATGCCAAATTTAAATCCAATTTCGCAAAAATTTTTGCTTTAGCTAGATTACTGAGAATCTCATGTACATTCGGCACCAGGTAAGCTCCTTTATTAAGATACTTATTTACTGTTGTTCTATAATCTCCACACAGCCTAATTTTTCCGTCTGGTTTTGTTAACACAACAATCGGCGTGGCCCAATCCACCTCCTCGACTGGGGATAATACGTCTTTTTTAACTAATGCTTCTATTTTTTCCTCTACTAACTGCCTTTGGGCAAAAGGTATTTTTCTCAGTTTACAAATAACCGGTTTAGCATTTTTATTTAAGTGCAAGTCAATGGGCTTTGATTTTATCAAACCTAAATCTTCTGTAAATAAATTAGGATATAACTCTATCATTTCTTTTTCCACCGAGACCTTTTTAATTATATTAAATTTAATGCTTAAGTCTTTAAACCAGTTTCTTCCTATTAACGGACTAATATCTTTATCTATTATATATATATAGATAATTTGTAGTTTTTATTTTTAAAACCAATTATTACTTCGGATTTCCCAGTTAACTTGATCGAGTTCCCGTTGACATCTCTAACGTTAATGTTAGCTTTCTGTATTTTAATCTGAGGGCTATCTGTGGATATTTCCTTCCACTTTTTCATAGATATTAAAGAAATTCCTGAGCCACTATCTATTTCCATTTCTACTCTTTTGTTACTTAACTTAATCTCTAGCATGAATTGATCCTGCTCATTTTTTAAGATATTTTTTTTAATTACTGTTTTCCACTGTTTCTGATCTTTACCATATTCGGATTTTCGTGTAGGTTTTTTGCACACTGCTGCTAAATGGCCTTTGCCCCCACAGTTGTAACATTTTTCGTTCCTCCATTTACAGCTTTTAAACAAATGACCTACTTTACCACAACAAAAACATTTTATTTTGAAACTTTTCCCTTCTTTAGTACAATCCTTATCCTTTCTCTCTATTTTAAAAATAGTATTTCTAGAGTTTTCCTCCATTCTATTTGAAAAAGCTAAAGCTTGTTCTATCACTGATTCGTATACTATTCCCTTTTGAATAGCACCTTCATAAGTCATCTGAGTTTCAATTAATAACGATTGACACAATTTATCGTCCTTCATTCCCCATAATAACTGGTCAATAAAAATTTGTTCCACAAAGTCACTCTCCTCGCAATTCTTTGCTAATTGGCGTAGAACAATATCATATTCTTTAATCGATTTCAGTTTGTCTTGTTTGCGGTTCCTCAATTTTAACCTAGCTAAATACTTCGATGGTCTTGGGCTAAAATAATCTGTTAGTCTTTGAACCAGATCATCGTAGTTACTACTATCTGTAACTTGTCCATTGTACAATTTGTTCACTATTTCAATAATTTTTCTACCTGACAAACATATTAACGCTGCTACTTTCCTGTCATTTTCAATAATACTATTTAACTTAAAATAATTTTGTAATTGAAGCACATAAAAGGGCCATTCGTGTGGATTATCTATCCCAAATTTCGATATATTAGCTTGTCCTATCGACATTTTAATTCTTTAACAACTCACCGACTTCTGAATTACTGTTCGGTGTACTTCTTTTATAAAGCTTGAAAAACCGTTTTTCTCCTGACTGCGCCAAAATTGTAATGTACTTGATTTAATGTTACTTTCGAGAAACAACCAAATACACCTAATTCAAGTAACTATTACTCTCTTGCATAAAATTAAGATATCCCACTTAACAAATACAAGATTTTATTAGTATGAAAAACAACAATCATTTATAAACAGAATTATCATTAGTTCTACTAGTGCCTGTAGGGCTTACAAAAATAATAATAAGACAGGTATAGTCTGTATAATTACCCTAGGTCGGTCTTTGGTAGCTTCAGACCCGAATATCTGGTTCTCCTCCCATCGTTGGTCCTGTTCTGAATTCGCACTACACTTAAGTCTCTCAGAATATCAGGACTGACACTAATCTGTCCTTTCTCTGCTAGATTATATCTACTTTTTGTTCTATTGTTTATTCCTTATCAATTTTAATCACCAAAATATTCTGGGCTTATTTCTGAACTAATTAATTAAATTGTTCTTTACATTTTTAATCCTTCATTTAATTAATTATTTATTCGGATCTTCCATCTTGTTTTACACCTTGCTTTTTATAAAATATCTATATGAAAAACCATTTGTAATTTCTAATTTTCATTTTTATTAAATCACTCGTTTACTTTCACATGTAATTATTTAACACTTTTATCTTCTGGAGTACACACAGTTTCAATCATATTTTTTCTTAATATTAATCGTACTACAACATAACAATAAGACTATATCAAAAAGAAATATTTGTATGAATAAAGAACATTTGAATAAGAACAGAAGATGATAAAGGAATCTGTGGAAATTATAGTGAAGACACAGATACAACAAGAAATCCTAAAACATGATATCAAAAGAAAAATGTAGAAGAAGAAATGTTTAAATGATTTATAGAAAAAATTATATAACATTAGCATCAATAAAAAAGAAATATTAATGAAACCAAATAGACTATATGAACAAAATTAACATATTGAAGAAAAATCATTGGAAAGGAACCATGATATATGTTCAGATCCAATAAATAAATTATTAAGAATCAAGGTAATTAGGAGAGATGCTGAAGAAAACTCTACGAAGCATTTTGGTGTCTTAGAAAGTTATTTTTATTTAATAGTTTAGAGAGAGGTAAAGATTAACATTGGCATATAGTCACTTATTAGGAACTTCAATTGATATTCGGAATTTCTTGTTTGGCAAGCTATGTGCTTATATAAAATATAAGGATGAAATGTTAAACAATTTCTGGATTGAAGAATGTCAAGATGGCATCAGATATGAAATATCCCATGAGAGATATAAAGATCAGTACAAGGGAAAGCTATACATAATTTTTCTGTTATCAGTTATCTTAACACAACTGAGAACTTTGAACCACGTGCTTAGTCAGAATGCCAAAATTATTAGAATAATAGAGCATAATCTGAAGTAGAGCAAATAATGAAAGCAGCACTAGAAATATGACAGAGGAACTGGAATTTAAACATATGCATGTTATCATTCAGAGTATATAAGTGGCATTATCCAATAATAGAAGGGCAATTTAGATCTACATAAAAATGGATCAGTATGCAGATGAATGGTAAAAGTATAAGCAATGTTTTTCATTATGTCAATAGTTACCCACAAGGTAAAGTATAAACTATGTCTCTCATTATGTTCGTGGTTATTCATGAGGTCATTCTATGATTCCACTTCATGCAAAAACCAATTGTGTCTTGGATTATGAAAATAATCTATGAAGGGGATTCTATAGAATTCCTATCCTATAAGTTATGTCACTCATCTAAAACAAGCTGTGTACAGGATGCTCCCAATATTTTATAGATAAATAACAAAATTTTAAAAAAAGTCTAATATATCTATAGAAGAATGGCAGCTAAAGTTTGAATTATTTCTATCTGAAAAATTAATGAAGAAATGAGCAGGAAAAAAGCTCTAATGAATTGGTTGAAAAGAACAAAAAAGGAAAGTGAAAACAAAGTAGAACTCTTCATGTATTTAATGTAGATGATTTGATATTTACGAAATGTTATACGTAAGCCACTCAGAGCAATTCATATATAAAAAATTCCTGAAACTCTGTGAAGGTACCTATTTTACTAATAAACAGTATGAGAAAATGCTTTCTTAGTTGAAAATGAAAAATAGTCAAGTCAATGTACAATGCCCAATTTTTGAAGTCTTTTTCCAAAGATTAATTATATATAAATAAGGATAAATATTAATTCTTATTAAGCGCAATGTCAGCACGTAATACTTAAATAAGGCTAAAACCTTAGTACATGTTCCTTGAGTGCTTCATTTATTACAAGAGAGACCTCTACAAATCTAAATGCAAGATTCAACTTTATAAAGATAAGAGGGCCCACTCTTATCTTTAACCTATTTTTCTATATATATAGGCAAATTTAAAGCATTGAGATTTGGGAGCATGAAGCTAATAAATTCTTCACTGATTAAGTCCACTATTTCTGTTAAACATTAACGATCACGAAATCTTTCGATTTATGAGTTAATAGTCAGATCTTAAATTGAGATATTAAAATATCCAACTGAAATTTTCCATTAGTAACACTGTAAGGAATGAATCTGAAGTAAGTGTTTGTTTTTAGTATGTTGAAGAAAGAAAATTATGTACTTGGAGCTTGTGGACTGAAGTACATTATAGTTCATAATGTTGTGAATCTAAACTAATCATACTTATTATATTAATATATGTTGAAGAATTAATACAAACTATATAGATTAAAACACCACATACTTCAATACATGTTCTTATCATGTTTTATCAGATGAAGAAGTCCTGATTTTTTTTAGTGCTTATATTATGCCACATATCTAATTCTTGGATTTTTTTTCATATATTTATTATACCAGAATATAATTCTTAGTTTGCTTAGAACAAAGTTTTATTCCTGATTTAGGTTCATACATTTGTCATGATTGGTTGTGATGAAGTTAAGTATTATATAAGTTATGTGATGTATGACTTGAAAATCAACTACATTCATGTGAACCTATAAATATAAAACATTTTTTTGATTCATGTTTCCTAATACCAACACATACATATATTTCTATATGGGATAGACATCAATCTATTTAGATCCTAATTCATTACAAGTACAACTTATACAGGAGTGGCTTGTTCCAAGACTGATCTCTAATTGATCAAAACTACATGAGAATGTATTCTCCCATATGAATGCGAATATATGTAAACTATTTAATAGTGAACAAAAAACTGCATATATATACAGTAAATTCAGTTACATAAAATCTAATTCTCAGTAATCAAATATAGGATCAACTATGAACTAATGAATATAATTACATCATTAACTATAATTGTTTAATGCTTGGATAATTTATGTGTGAACATTGCATTTTACATTATTATCATTATTTCTTTACTCCATTTTAAACTAATATTTTTTTAAAGTAACATATATTTAACAGATATTAAAAGAAAGCTCTTACAAAAGATTAATATAATATATGTAATAATACAGATGCTAAATACAAACTCAAAATAATTAAGATAAAGTTCAATCAGTCTTTTAAATATAAAATTTACAAAATAAAATACTTGTAATTTATTTCTTCATTCTGACAAATATTCTTTATTTATGGCTATAATATACTTTGTGCTGTTCTTATGCTCATTCACCCAGCAAGTACATTTTTATGTTTAAATAAAATTAATAATTGTTTTGTTTAAAACTTCATTCTCTCTTATTTCATTACTTTTTTTTAAATCCTTATAAAGAAACCATACTTTTTATTATATACTTTTGCCATACTTTTTTGACATTTGACAGTTTTGATTGATCAGCAGTTTTTTTCAGAACTCAAAAAAACAATTATCTATTACATAAACATATTGTAACGTCCACTGCTCTATTGGGTTTTTTTTTTTATGAATTCACTACCCATACTGGGTGACCAAATTACGTCCTATCAAATTTGTTTCATCAGACAATTCAGTAAGATTTAATGGATACAATTATTTTTCCTGGTCACACAACACCCTTTAACTAATATAACTACTAAAATAATGAAATCAAGTAAGCCAGCTTTTAATTTATTTGAAGAGCACCAGGATTCTGTATCGGAATCCACTGGCTAAATCCCTTTTATTTATTTAGTTACGATGAAATTATTTGGAAACTCCGGAGGGTTGAGTTTCAGTACAGTGTTGGCAAAGGTAAATTATATTTTCAAATTGTAATAATTAACATTAATAAATTTATTAATAATCATTAATAATGTACAATGAATAGTTGGTATTAGAAATAAATATTTTTATTCTAACAAATTAAAATATAAAAATAAAAAAAACATGAATTAATAATTAATTGGAAAGATGACACACGCTAATCCAGATATGAATCAATTAATAAAAAAACAGTTCAACAATTATAGTTCCTAGGTAAACAAGAGTTTCTTGATAATAGAATTAAAAGTCTTTATTGGGATTATGTTAAGCTTATTTTAAGAATTGTCTGCAAACTTTATGTCTCAATCGGGAAAAGTTACTCTTAACTTACTGGTAAGTTGGTATGGGTTTATGAGATCCCAAGCTCTTAAGAATTTCCATTGGTCTTTCCTGCCGGTGTCTTCCATTATTGTTCCGTTCTATAGCTGGAGAAAAGGCACGGTTGTAATGATCCTTTCATTGCAAAAAGCGATCTTCACAAGGCCTGTTTCCATGCTTGTGTGACAGCTTGGTACAGCAAGTGGCGTACCTGTGCAGAAGTATATTACTGCCACAGGTTATGCTCGCGGAAACCTCCAACTTTCAGACACGTAACTAGAAGGTAAAGAGAAGACCCAGATCGAAGTTGTCCTCTTTTTATACCTCGATCCCTTTTTGAAACTTCTGTGCATCCTTTTGCCCTTTTATTAGCATATAAGATAATAATCTCGTACACTTTCTCTTAAATTAAAGTTACAAAGTCCTCCTTTCACAAAGTCCCTCTGCCATCTTTAATTAGCTAAAATATTTTTCTTTTTTCTTATCTGGATTAGTAATTTGTGTGTCTTTTGTTCTTTCCAATTTTTATCTTAATTTTTAATTAGATACAAAAAAAAATATGGACGAAAATTTTACTTTCATTGTACGTTTTAAAAAATAATAATTATACCAACTAAAAATTTAATTGGATCGTTTTAATAAGAACGCTAAATTTACTTTTTTTTTTTTTTAGCTTTTAAATATCTTATCGGGATGCCAAAATATTTGTACCGTTTAAACAAACGGTACAGTATAATAATAACTTCATTGAATATATATATAATTATTAGTATATATAATATCTCAAACACATAATACATATATTTTTATCAAATTCCATCAATTAAAAACTAAAAATATTTAATATATATAAATTTATGTTTCATATAAGCCAAACATCTAATATTTAGTTATAAATAATAATATAATTATATATCTATATATTAAATATTTAGAATATTATAGAAAATTTCAAACAAATATTTTAGAAATTTTAAAAACATTGTAATTTAAATATATAATTTTAAAATATTTAATAATATATTATTTTGTTGTAGTTATATAATTCAATTATAGTTTATAAATAGATATATATATATGTTTGTTTTATAAATTTGTACATATATAGATAGTAAATAAATAGTTTTAATTAATGGTATTAAAAATGTGGGTATATATAATTTGGGATATTATAAATAATATATATGTATTTATTAGATCAAGTTATTAATTTATGTTTGTGTAATAGATATTTGTAATACAATTGATTTTAATTTGGAAAAAGTCTGTCAATAAAGTATTGCAATAAGTGCATAATGAGAAGTGGGGACTTCTTTGCAAAGAATTGTTTATAGTTTTGACTATTTACTCATTTATTATTATTATTATTTTTTCTTACATATATCATGCAAATCCTTTTCGGGTATAGTTTTTATTCTTAATAAATTACCCTTTTCAGAATAGTATTATATTTCTTTTTATTTGTTTTGGCTTGTCCAACGATAAAATGGTCACTTGATTAAATCCAATTCAATACCTATCACTTTTAAATATCATATCAAATAATTTTGTTATAGTTTTTTTTCTTCCAAAAAATGGAATATTAAAATAAACATTATAATTCTAGCTTATAAAATAAAACCTGTAATATATATATATTAAATTAAAAATCATAATACATTTAATTTATCTTTAATCCGTACTTATGAAAATAAAGGTTTTCATCAATAATGAATTGTTTTTAAATGGCTTCTTTTTTGATATGATTTTTTTTTTTAATTATTGAGCTTCTTATAGTGATAAGAAAATGCAGTGATAAAAATCATTAGGCATTTTATTTTTGATTTTAAATAAATCTGGAGTATTCCTCATTTGCATGTAACTTTCATTAAAGACTATTTTTCTTATAAATTTTTAAATTCATATAATACTTTGCTTCACCGAGAATTGAATATGTTGTATAAGTAATTTTGATTAATAATATTTGTAGTAGTTTTGATCATTATATTATTGATACAGTTTTCTATTATTTATTATTACCCTTCCCCTTGCATAAAATTATTATCAATGATTTTAAATAAATAAGATTGAAGAATATAGTTTTAATATTTACAATGAGGAATTATGTAATTGATTATTAGCAGCCATTCATAGATGAATGTGGAAATTTTGTGTACTTATAAAGTTATATTTAATAAACCCACTTAACACTGTGAGGGCATGTCTAATACTTGTCTGGACCACCCTTTGGAAGTCTAGTCCTCATATATTTCTGCATTTTGTAAAAATTAAATGAATTAAGTATAATAGTTGAGGTACCAACTTTTAAAACATATTTTTAAAATTATATATCTATTGTAAGAAATTCACAATAGCAATTAAATCTGCAAAATAAAATAAAAAATGCTGTAAAAATCTAATTTTTTGCCTGGAGTATATATATACCCAGACTCAAAAGAGCGATCAAGGCATTTGCTTACATGGATGATGTCTTGGTCATTCTTCCAATTCAGAAATATCTAAACACACTATATGAAATATTGGACAAATATACCAATCTATCAGACCTAAAAATAAATACAGAAAAATCCACAGCTTGAACTATCCTATCTGGAGAAAAAAATCAAATCGCGCTTCCAAGCTGAACCACAGAAATTTCTGGGATTTAATATTTCAAAATCACAATCAGCAATGTCTAAAGAACTTCAGGCAAAAATCCTTCAGTCCACAGACCAGATCACTAAGACCTTCTCAAAAGTATACCTTTCATTCTATCGTAAGGTTTCACTGCTAAATATAAAGATTTACAGCAAAATTGCATAACTACCTACCAATGATGAATGCAAATAAAACATTCATCAAGAAAATTGAGCAATATTGCTCAAGACTACTATGGAAAGGACAAACTGTTTCCATCAGCATGAGAAATATGCAGGAAAATAAAAGATTAAATGGAATGTCACTACATTCTATCACTTCAATTAAATATCAGAAATCACCCACTCTGATATATAATCTAGTCCAAAAGTATGGCCATGACCAGATTACTGAATCCATAATTCCTACCGACATCCCACCCCCCAAAAAAATTAAGCTGGCTTGTTCACCTAATCCTGTCAACAATGCAACAAAATATCAATGTCCATAACTATCAAAGCAAGATCAAGCTATGGGATGCCTATCGCATCCTAAAACAAAATAATCAAATCTCTACTACAAGATTAGGAATAACTAATCACAAGCTGATTATCCTATTCAAGTATTGGGCTCTAGAATCAAAATACTTAGATTACTTACTTAAAATTAATCTGGATGCCATGCCGGTCAATTGGTTCCTCAGATATAAAAGATCTATCACCAAAGTCCAATCAATTTGCCACAACTGTGGCAGGGATGAGGAAACATTTGACCACATAATTAAAACGTGCATGGGTCTAGGTAATATTAAAACAATAATATTTAACAATTCAAAGATAGACTACTACAAAATATTTAATATAAAAGAATGCATTCGTGGAAAAGATATTTCTACAATCAGGCTGGCAATTTTTATCACCTATGCCATTTGGGTTGTAAGGTGCAAGGCACAATACCAACATCCCAAGCCAGATGAAAACTCATTATTTATTCAGAGCATAGAGAAAATTAAACAAAGAGACAAAACTCTTGCAACAACATTCATTTTTCAAGAGACATGGAAGCTATATCAGTCTCTCCAATAAAGTCAACAAAGAACTTGACCACTAAATACCTAACCCTGTTTGAACTCAATAACTCATCTAATATTGTAATTTTTCATTATCCATATTTGTAATGTATCACCCATATTTATATTCATTTCATAAATAATGTAACATAGGTATTAATTAGTTTAATGAATGTCTTGAGAGAAAAATCTAGTTTTCAGAAAAATAATAATTTTGACAAACCACTGCAATTTTATATAATTATATAATGAGATTTTGTTTAACAAATAAATCTTACATAATAAAATATCTACACCTTGTTTTTTTATATTTATGAAATAATGTTTATTTATTTATGTTTTTGGATCAACAAAATTATTTGAATGAAATGAATGATAGATAAATTTAAATAGAAATTATTGTTATTATTATTTATATATTTAAACTAATTGAAATATTTAAGGGAAAAAATAATCCATGATATTTGACAGATTTTTTTTCAAACCTAATTGACATTAGCAAGGGATCAATAAACGATGAAAGAGAAAGATAAAAAATAAATATTGACATCAGACTTACAATGCATGAAATTGAAGGATATAAATATAATTGTATAAATCCATTGTCCTTGAAACCATCCAAGTACTAGAATCATAATGCATATTTTTGATTCAGTTGTTACAATAAAAGTGATGAATTCTTGCAATCTTTAAACTATTATGATCAGTTTTGATAAAAGGTTATTCTGAGTATAAGGTTAACCTCCAAATGCTGGCCACCATTTAAATTCTTAACTGATTGGAATATTTGATAAATTAATAATATATATTTTAAAAAAAAAATGGTTCAAATAAAATACTGTTGTTCCTCTATGGATGAAGATTGATTTTAATGAAGAGATTTGTATCAAAAAGACAAAAGAATTTTAAATTTTGAAGTTTGGTGTATAGAATTATGTGGTGAATAAATACATCTTTTTGCTTAGTTTGTTCGTTATTAATATTAATTTATGTCTTTTAGTATATATATTATGTGATTTTTTTATTTAAATAAATATATAGCATTTTTTTGTTAAGCTAAAGAAATTATTTTTAAATATTTATATTATAAGATAGTTTGTAACATTTAGAAATTTTGATACAAATTAATTAGTTAATATTTCATTATATGAAGTTTTACCATTTAATATATATATATGTAAATGTAATCCATATTTTGTCCAGAGATTTAAGTAAAAAATTAGAGTAGACTTTTTTTTATATGTCAAAGCGTTGACCGGGAAGCGAACCCGGGTTAGCTGCTCGGAAGGCAGCTATAGCTATCCGCTAGGCCGTCAACGCTTGGCAATTAAAGTAGACTTGTACACATATTATCTACATAAAATGGAAAATAAATTGCCATCCTATTTTAAGTTTGCAATTTAAAAAAAATTAGACAAAATGACTATAAACATTGACAATGTAACTAACATAGTTAGACTTTTCTAATGGTTAAGTAAGTGGCTATTTAGAATTTATTTTTTTTAAATAAATAATAACATTGACAATATAAGCTCTTATATGGAATTTGCATTAATGTGATATATATATATATAAAATAATGATAATCATTTAATAGGTATTGAAAGAGGGCAAACCATGAAAGAACTATTGAAATAGAAATCTGCAAACAACATCTTAATTCGAAATTATGCATCTAATTATTGAAAAGTAATGATCAATTTATGTTTGACAAAACCTCTTCTTTCTAAATTAGGCATCAAATTTATTGCTTAATATCTTCAGTGGTATTTAGGGACTGGCTCTTCCAAGTGTCAACAAATGTTTCTGAGTGTCTATTAAAGGATTACTCAAAAAAAAATTGAAACAAGTATCTAGAAAAGAATTTAAAGAAAAATAGATAATGGTTGTTAGGTATAGTTTTTTATAATCACTTCATGTGTTATTTTCTCAAAATAATATTGCAGGCAGTTTTAAAAAAACTACACAATTTTAATGAACTGTAGCTCTAAGCATTGATAAATCGGAAAAATAAAATACCATACAATACATAGGATTTTAACTTTCTGCCATAATGTTATGGTTTTTTTTAATTATTTTGTGCATCTCTTTCCATATATTTTTTTTTCTTGGTATTTAATTAAATAATTCGTATTTGCATAACTAATTTGTTTTTATTCTCCTTATTTAATTGTTTGTCAAGCTGTAGTATCATTTCTGAAAAAAGTATAAGTAATATATTGTACCAGTTGAAAATGTATGTCAATCCAACAAGATTTAGAATCTAAGCAAAAGTACCCCGAATCCAATCATGCCCGAGATGCACAGGTCAGGAGCAATCATGAATTCTAACCTATTTACCCATTCCCCAAATCTATAACACTACAGACAACACCCATGATGATACCACATGAATTCATTCTCTCCTGGCCCAGTGCTACAGTGGTTTGCATGAGAACTCAACTGGTGATGATGATGATGAGATTGAGTGAACCCAAGATATAAGTTAAAACATACATAAATATATTAATGAGATTCAAACACCCTGGATTAAGTTTAAAAATATGAATATTTATTTTGACAAAATTCAAGATGATTTTATATATATAATCAACTTCTTGCAGTTTAAATTTTATTTTGGTTACAAATATTTGACAATCTTGAGTCAATTATTTTTATTTTAACAGATATCAATTTAGTGCGGCATTACAATATTGAACGTGTATTTGGAAATTGGAGTTTATTTAATATTACAAAACAGATTTATCTGGGTGATTGGTGGATGTTTTATATATTTAAAAAACACATAATAATAATAATAATAATAATAATAATAATAATAATAATAATAATAATAATAATAATAATAATAATAATAATAATAATAATAATAATAATAATAATAATAATAATAATAATAATAATAATAATAATAATAATAATAATAATAATAATAATAATAATAATAATAATAATAATAATAATAATAATAATAATAATAATAATAATAATAATAATAATAATAATAATAATAATAATAATAATAATAAGTAATAATAATAATAATAATAATAATAATAATAATAATAATAATAATAATAATAATAATAGAATACCACTGTTTATACAAATTCTTAGGATGCCCTTGGTTTTTGATACATAACTTTGTTTTCATTTATAGCATTTATTGGTAACAATTTAAATAAGGATATATTATGATCTAAGTATGCTAAAAACATTTATTTACTATACATTTTCGACATTTAACGAGCAAATGTTGTGAAACTCTATAAATATGGGAACAGCTTATTTCAATAAAGGGGAGGGCAGCTTCATGAGAGGTTGGATCTAAAACTCCAACGAAAAATATTTAAAGAGAAAAACATTCCACTATTACACATCATTACGGTTTATTTTGTTAAACAGACTAGAAAACAAAATATAAGAAATTGCAGTACTAGCATCATGTCAATGAAAGAGAAAATGGCAACTTTGGCTGAGAAAACGTCATACTTCTATTTGAATGTGGTACGCCAGCTTCATGGTTGAGCAGTACCAAATGGAAGAATAGGTAGGAAATTGCTATGGTTCCAGATTACGGTAAATCCATGCAGAGCTTCAGTTACACTAACCGGCTTGTTCCAGGGAGTAGACTTATACCTCTGTTATGAACAAGAATACTGAAAAAGGATGGAAGGCTTAGAATCTTCTGGAGTGAGGTAGACAGGTCCGAGTAGTATATTAATATATACTTTGAGGAGAAGAATGACAAAGATATCAGGATTTCCCAAAATGAGGTATGGGTGAATCAGATCAAAGCCCTTATGTGGCTCATTAATAATGTCTGACATATGCTAGCAATGCTATTATAAGGATATAAAATCTTTAGATTTAAATACTAAAATGAAGCCCTAAGTGGGCTAACAAATACATAATGATATGTTAAAATAATGACCCATGTAAGATAAAGTCATTTATCAGAAGTTAAAACTATAATTAATGAAGCGTGCCTTGCTCTCCCTTCTTGAATCAATACTATTTTAACATATAAAAAAAAAAACTAAAATCACACACTTAAAAATGCAAATAACAAAATAGTATTTGGTCACCAGCCTTTTTGGTGATAATAATCAATAAAGAAATTTATAAAATTAACGGACACCAATATCCATCCCAGATTGAAAAGTATTTATACATTTTGTATAAATTTACGATCAAAATATTTTTTAAAAACGTATATTCATTTAACAGATAAACTCAATCTTATGAGCTATTTAGAAATAATTAACCCCCCTCCCCTCCTTTTCTATTCCACAGTGGGATATAGAAGTTCATAAGATTGGGTTTGATTGGCATTTACAAAAAAAAATTAAGTGAAAATATAAAAATATCATTAAAATTAAATTATAACCTCACTAAATTATAAGAATAATAAGAAGCATGAGTTGGATGAAAGATTTTACAATAAGATTAATTTAGGTTATAGAGAATCGATAGTAAGAAAATAATTATTAGTTTAACATACTTGCCTGTAAGCGAGTTAATATAGGTTTAACATAAAGAAAACATTAATTTTAAAGAGTTAGTAGTTAGAATTTGAGAAGGCGATGATTATGACTATAGGCTTGTTACCTCATAATTCTCTGGAATGAAGTACTGACAAATCCTAGGTGGAAGGCGGCATTCTTTGATTTTTGTGGCAGGCAGATTCTACTTAAGTAACAAACATGTTTCTTGGCCTCGGCGGTTCTATGACAGCACGGGCACTTTTGATTGGTAGGAACTACATCTCTGCATGGCAAAAAGTCGGGCTGAAGACAGAGGGGAAGGCAGCTTAGGCACCTACTCAAAAACCATTTCAAAAATCAAACTGATGTGAAGTCAGTTAGCGACTATTGACCAAACTCTCACACAATAGATTTTTAGCCCTATTTATACAAATCTTGAGTTATTTAAAGAATGTTTTTAATTAAACTTCTTAACTCAAATGGAATCCTGAATCTACAGAAATATTTTGTCTATTGTTATTGGAGATACAATCGCTAGATAACTGTCCAAAAATAAATTCAAATCAATTTCCAGATTGGAAATAGATTTGATAAAAATGTTAACAGCTAACTTAAAATCAATTAGCTTTGTTTTAAATTTTACTTTCATTAACTTTGGTTTAAAACTTCCTTTTAAAACCATGAAACAAACAAATGTTCCCACCCCTTTAATTACTCTTGGACAGTTAGCGGTTTCATCTTCCATCTTGAATTTTGATGTAATTGTATAAAGAAAAATAATTACAAAGTATTAAAAATATAACTTAAAAAATATATAATTTTAAAAGACACAATATATGCTCCTGTAATATATGTATATATCTGAGTTGCATCTATTGAAGTTAATATTTAAGATAATTAAAGAAATTTTTTATTTAAGATTTATATTTATAAATCTCATAGATGCTTCTCAGAAATACACATATAACTTATATACATATGACAAAAAGGAGCGGGATGAAATGTAGGTTAAAATAGTAAAGCTCGATCTTGAACTAAGATCTACTGCTTCAATATTTTGTTTCTATTTAATTTTGTTTACATAACACCATTTCGTTAATATTGTTAGGAGTTGTTAATTAAAACTATACAAATTTTATATTAATATTGTTTTATAGAAATAAATTTATATTTCTATATCTGATTATCTCACCCCGTCTTCCAATGATTTCTGGCATACCCAATTATGAATAAATGTCTCTCAGTGCCTTGTAAATGATTACCTAAAAAAAAAGTAGTTAAAAGTCATATATCAGATTTTTTCTCACTTATGAGAAATAGACTGTTTAAGAAATATTACTACTAAAAATATATATATATTGGTATTAAATTTTAAACTATGTAATATTTCTGAGTATTAATAAATTATAATTAGACTGTACAGGACTATGATATATAAGGCATCCATCCCTCCTTCTTCTTAATGTTAGCATTTTTTTTTTTTTTAGTGAAAAGTAGGTTTGCTTAAGAATATAAAATTTAAGTTAATGTCACTTTTTAATTACACATAATTTTAACAGTAAATAATTAAATAGCACCATAAAACAGTAAAATTACATAATTATATTGATAATAGCATTTCATTCAAATAATAAGTAACTTAATCATAATATTATGAATCATATCCAATTGATTAGGATATTTCTTTTGAAAATACTAAATGTATTAACATTATAATCTGAGTCAATGTATAATTTTAATATGAAAAATTGGAGCAGTTTGCATCAGTACAATTTTAGAGAGTGACAAATTTGTAGGAACATAAGAAAATTATTTTATTATTCAATTTTATTTTTTCACCTTGTTCAAATGAATTTGTAAGTTGCCAATAATGATAGTATATACGATTAGTACGATAATTTATTATTTAAACATCAGTAAACCTTCTGGCACGTTTAATGTTTTGTTGTAATTAGAACATAGACTGTACAATACAGTGTGTATCAATTTCTTTCAAGTTATTGAATGTGAAAGAAGTTACTTTAATTTTTTTTACAAAGTTGTTAGAAATTAGGGAATTATTTCATTTTATCATATTTAAATATATTGTTTCTAAATTTATTACATTATTTTCTAGGATTGTCATTAACTATTGTTTCAGGAAAGGTCTTTCTCTAAATTGAAATCAATAAAAAGTATTTTTGTTCAATAATGGTATGAGTAACTTACAAACTTGGCTATTACAAGTATAGAAAGTGAAATATGAAAAAATTTAGATTTGGATGATATTGTGAAAGAATTTTCATATATGAAAGCAAAAGGAATAAATTTTAAATTGTATATGTGTATATTTTTAATTTAGATTTTATTTGTTAAATTTTTCAAAATAATTCAAAAGAGGCGATAAAAAATTTTTCTCTCCTGCATCATAAAATCACAAAATAAAATATATTAACTTTCTTAGCTTTAAAGAAAGATTTGATCGCTAAATATGATTTTCAATATCTATAAAAGCATCTAATTTGATATGACTATCTATGGAACATAAGTTTATATAAAGCTTTAAATTAGAGTGATATAATTAAATATTTTTTCAGAATAAAAGACAAGAGAAGTAAATTTTATGAAATAATAATAATGCAGTGTAAATTTTGAGACAATAAACATACAAGTCTTTATTTTGTTAATCTCCAATCATCAAATTATTATTGTTTTCAACATCTGAAATAGTTTTATTAAAATAGATTTTTGCAAAATCTTGGTAGCATCTCAAGTAGAAAGTAAAGTTCTCTGTTTATAATTAGATGCTTTCATCAATAGTATTGACTTTTTTCTTGAGCCTTGCAATCTCTATAGCAATTCTGGTTATATATCTTGCTTGATTTTTAAAAAATATACCTATCAATCATGTTGCTTAATATATTTATAAATGGGCATTGTCTAAAAATTGTTTCCATTAATAGCAGATGAACAAGCCATCTATTTCATACAAATAGATTTTGTATACCTTCTTGTTTTGTCCAAATTGAATGACATATTTTGAGACCAAAAATCATGAATACTTTTTCATAGATATCTTTCTTTTTATTATATATGGTGGAAATCCAGGATCTTCATAATGCAGAAATTTTGAAATTTCTAAAATAGCAAAATTAAAAAAAAAAATTATAATATATTATGAGAAATTGTAGAAATTTTTTAAAGACCAAAAAATTAAACAAAAGTGAAAAACACACAATATATTTCTGCGTAATTCAGAGTCTTTTATCACTCTTTCAGGGACAGTTTACAATTTGTTATCAATTTCCCTCATCTATGATTGATCAAAAATATTATTAATAAAAGCAAATTGAGTGAAAAGACTATAAAGTATATACTCTCTTTCTAGTAGTTTAGAAATTGTTACATTTCTCAAGGACACATTAGCCCCGTGTAAAGATAAATGGATGTTTCATTGAAAAGTCAGCTTTCATCTCAACGTCTCAAAATATTAGTTGGCTACTTCTCTGATTATTTTTTACTTCAATGAATCATCATATTCTTTTAATAATCTGAAGCAGTCTGATTTATTTCCCTATCAAGAAGTTATATGTCGTTTATACCAAAGCTTGTTTTAAATTGACCTCTTAATTGTAAAAATCGTTACTAACTTTTTATCCAGTCTCTTCTAAATATGGCAGCATTGTTTTAAAAAAGCATTTAAAGCAATATCTTGATTTTTTATATAATTTTTTGTATTTTTTGCAATATTTGTTTCATTTTGAATTAAGTATGTAAATTAAAAATGTTTAAAAAAGCAGTTTTTTTAAAAAAATACAATAGTCTCCTATGTAACATTATTAATTTGTTCAAAGTGTTAGATTTTATATATGAATTAGCTAATTAATTAGAAAAATTTCAAAAAAATGATTAATATAATTTTTTTAGTAAACATTGTTTATTTTTTTCATTAATGTTACAAAATGCAATAAAAATAATTGTGGCACAGTTCTAAATTATTTAGTATTAATAGTATTGACTATTGTTAAAGTTTTTTTAAAAAAAAAAAATGTAGCTGTAATATATATATATATATTGTATTTTTAATATATTTGCTGAAAATTTTAAATATTTTTAAACTTTGCAATAATCTAATAAACATCTTAAATGCATTGCAAAGAGACTAATTTACCACAAATAATATGTACTGATAATCACTCTTCACTTTGTCAGAATTTTTTAAATGTTATATGAACTATAATTCTATCATACTGTTAAGTAAAATTCACATAAGATGACCAAGTAATTCTGGGATTTATAAACCAAAATTCCATTACTAGGAAATGCCATTAAGTAAAATAAATGTAATATAAGCATCTCATTAGGTAAAGATCTAAAATCAAAATTTCATTATTATGATTATGATATATTGTTAAGTAAAGTTCATATAATATGAATATTACTTTGCAAAGAGATTATTATATAGTATCCATAAAATGCACCCCTAACCATTTTCATCTTTTTATTAATTTATGATCTTTAAAAAAATACAATGGAGTTTTATCCAAATTTAATAAATACATTTTTATATTTTAAAAGTAAATGTTCATAAAAGCCCTAGAATGTTTATCAATTAATATTTATATAATTTACATTAAAAGATTTGGTTGTTTTCTCATCCCTGGTGTTCGCCTCAAGATGTCTCTATTTCTAGGTCAATTCCTAGAAATATACTGTTTCACCGGCCTTCACCCAACAAAAGAGGAATTTTTCTATGTTATAAACGCAGAAAAGGGTCCTCACGTTATGTTGATGGAGGAGGCAGCGACAGAAGCCAATACAAAGAGACTTCTTTCTATGATAAAACACAGAAAGAGTTCCCGACGGCTAGCCGGTTATGGCTTTTTTCTATGCTAAAAGCAAAGAGAAAGAAATGCCTTGATTGGCTGCTGTAGTAGTTGATTTTGTTCATCATTTTCTCATAATAGTAGAATATCTATTTTCTCTGTAGTTTCGTGTGAAAGTGTGTGTATTTGAAGCAGTCGTAGTTTTTTAAAATTTGATAAGACCTCTATTTTTTTTAATGTGTTGTAACTTACTTTACTGTTGTAAGTTTAGTAATAATATCCTGAAGATTCCATTACGAAGGGGTAACCCTCAAAAATTGCTTTTAAGGGTGCGAATGAGGAAAAAATTTGAAGGATCACGCGAAAAGTACCGTTTTCGCAAGAATTCGTCCGTGACCAGTTACTTTTGCTATATATGCGCACAAACAAAAACAACCCAGTGTCTAATTATTAGGAATTACTTGTCCAAAAAAGAAAATTAGTCGAATATTTTTTTTTTTTGTTACATTTATTATTTCAAAATAAGATTAGTTTTTATATCTACACTAACAAAAACAACCCAGTTCCTGATTAATTACTGTCTTTAAAAAAAAAAAAAGCAAATTCAAATGGGTTTGATTTTTTCAATGGAGTATTTGAATTACGGTTTGTTTGTTTTTATATATACACAAGATTTACCAAAAAAAAAGAAAAAAGAAACCCACTGTCTGATTAATTACTGTCAAAAGAAACACAAATTAGTCGGCTATCATTTTTAAATTTAGTATTTCAATAACGGTACCCTTTTTATATAGACAGACTTAACAAAAACAACCCACTTTCTGATTCATTACTGTCCCCCCCCCCCCAAAAAAAAAAGAAAACGGAAATTAGTAGGGTATCATTTTTCAATTGAATCTTTCAGTAATGGTCCTTACTAATAGTAGTCGGGTATTAATTCAAAATTGTAGTATATAAATTACGTTACTTTTAATAGATTTAGAATTACGTATTGCTTTTTTAATAAAATGATTGATTTATTCTTGACCAAAACTACCGTAACTTTAAAAAAAGACATACATAAAGTCCAAAAAAAAATGAGAAAAAGCCCCGTAACTTTAAAGACACACACAAACTAAAAAAACAATCTAAGATTAATAAACATTGACTTATTACGTCTTGCTTTTGAATCAAATTATTGATTTATTCTTGAAAAAAAAAAAAATACCGTAACTTTAAAAAGACACACATAAAGTCCAAAAAAAAAAAAATCTAAAAAGCCCCATAACTTTAAAGACACACACACAAACTCTAAAACAAGATAAGATTAATAAACATTTACTTATTACGTCTTGCTTTTGAATAAAATTATTGATTTACTCTTGCAAAAAAAAAGACCGTAACTTTAAAAAGACACACATAAAGTCCAAAAAAAAAAATTAGAAAAACATTGTAACTTTAAAGACACACACACACAAACTCAAAAACAAGATAAGATTAATAAACATTTACAAAAATGAAAAAACTAACATCATATAATAGTATTAGTTAGTAGAATATTTTATTACAAATCTAAGAAATCAGATCTTTTTAGATCAAATCGATCATTTAGGTCCGGCCCAGAATCGTTATATGTATATGTTTTTGATTAGCATCAACGCCATCTTGTGGCGAACACCAGGGATGAGAAAACAACCAAAGATTTAATAACATATATATGAAGGGGAACTCAAAAATAACCAGAATTTTATAATAAAAAATTGTTTATTTGTTTTTAAATGTTATAAATTAAATCTCTTTCAAATTACTATCCATTTGATGCAATATATAGGTCTAAACATGTTTTTCATTTTTCAAAGAAGTCCATATATACTTGCAAAGTGATGCCTTTTAATGCCTCCATCATTTTTTTCAACCTTTTCTAAGTCTACAAAACAAAAAAAAAAAAAATTAAATTGTTTTTTTAATTTGAGAGATTAAAAAAAAAAATCACAAGTGAGATCAAGTAAATATGGTGATAAATAAACTGGGTCATGCTGAATTTATTTAAAAAGTGTATAACATTTAAGATTTTGAGAGATAACACTTTTTTAGGATGGAGTTTGCATTCTTTTCTTTGCCACAAAAAAAGAATGTTTACATTTTACCACATCATTTAAATGTTTCCGCACTTGCTGGTAAAATGTCTGACTGTTATAAACTAAATCTGAGAGAAAAATACTGTTTAAATAAAAATAAAAATTTAAAAAAAAAGAAATCAACGATTTCAACCATTATAAAAAAATCAACAAATATGTGAAACGCACTTTACAAAAAAATATGCTATGTGATTTTACAATTTCATATAGTGATGTCATTTGGCAGATTGATGCAGAAAGGTTTCTGGAGAAGTATTTAACAGCAGAAGGCACACAAACCAAAGAATGAATCTGGTTATTTTTGGGTCCCCCCTTGTATATATATTTGATTGTTGATATATCTAAACTTTCAAATTAATTGGTATTTAGCCATGATGTTTATTTTAAAAATTAGACTTGTTTCTAGTGTGAGGATTCAGATATTTAAATTCTAGCTTAACTGAGAAATGAAGAAGTTTCATGACTTACATACATATAATCTTATGATAACAGCCAAACTTATGTAAACCAGGAATCTTCATTCATTTATCAAGGCAAGCATTATAAGCAAAAAAATGGATTCCCATCTTTCACTCTGGTTCAACATCTTAATATAGACAAGAAAGTTTCTCTCTTTATATATATTTAAATTAATAATTTTTAACAGATGTAATTGTTAAAATATTTTAATATGCGGAAATATCTTATATTTTTATGTAAGAAATATCACTGTTAGATATCAATAGACAGTAATAAAATAAAAATGGTAAATTGTAAATGTTTTCAGCATTCAAAAGTGTATGGTTTTAAATACAATCTCTTGACGTTATATAGAGACTAAAGTGCTACAGTATTTATTATAGTTTAAGGAAAGAAAACTAACAACTTTTCACAATTCCTATAAATAATAGACTGTTCCATCAATCAATAAGATGTTATAAATTAATAATTTTTAGAAGATGTAATTATTTAAATATTTTAATATGTGGAAATATCTAAAACAAATATTTAAAAGTGTTTACAAATACCATTTTCATTGATTACTGTCTTTTGACATCTGATAGTGGTATTTTTTACATGAAAACATAACAGATATTTCCACATATTGAATATGTATATTTATATAGTGAAAGAAATCAATGATATTTTTTCTCAAGTTCAATAATTTATGACAGTATGAAGGGCAGTTTAAGAATGCTGTGAAATAATTTAATTGGTTATATATTTGCTTCCAGCTTAGTAATCAGCTTTAAATAATATGTACATGTGTTTATTTCTTTTTTTGCAGGCATGGGATGTTGCCAGATGGTAGTTTAGTGCCAGCTATTATACGATGCAAGCAAGCCAAGAATGAAGACAGCGACTTTGAACTTGATTAATTCACAGTAATAGCTTTGTGCACTGCAAAAAATGTGAAGAGCCCAAACCCGAGTGCCTCTTAGCAACATGTCCCAAACAGCCTTATCACAAATCTTGTTGCCCACATACATCATGTTACTTGAAATAGATAAAGGCCAGTGTAGGATTGATCTTCCAGGGCATGCTCTGCAAATTACAATTTAGGAATGTTTAAAAAATGTCAGTTAGATAGTAGTGTGGAATTAAATAAATGTGAATTATCTTGATTTAATGAGAACTGTACAAAATATATAGAGTTCTCAAAAATTGTGGATCTAGTTTTGAATTATAATAATTTATGCAATTGAAGGGATATAGAGATCTGATCTCCTAAACCATATTCACAATCAAAAAGTTTCGTTCTTCAAGCACATATTTGTGTTGATACTTCACTTGCAGTTGCCGATCACTCCTGATCAAAATGTTCTACTTTCGATTAATTGATGAGAAGAATAAAATGAGGTTTGGTTTCGAAACAACAGAATTCCTTTCCATTTTACTGTTCATCTATAAATGGCTAAACATTAGATTTTTTAATGGATCAATTGGAAAAAAGATTCAGCACCATGGGCCCTGAGATGTCTAAATCTAACTGTGGTATACACATATATATTTTTGACCATTTGTAGAAATTGTTTATATAGATTGATTTCGAGATTTATACCATTTATATGGAAGTTGTAGCTAATATTACTCTGAAAACATTTTAGTGAACTTGGAAGGAAGTTGACCGTTTTCTATGAAAATGATAAGATATATATGTTAAGTGATTTGCTGGAAAGCAAATCTTATGATTGCAAAAGATTTCTTAACAAAAACCCTGTAATCCAATAATAAATTTGATTTTCAGTTTTGTAGTTTATCGTTGATATCATACCACTTTTACAAATAGTTGACTGATGCAAAGCATAATAATAATAAAATCATATCTCTTTTATCTCTTCTTTTGTAGGTCCATTATTTTTATGTTGTTGCGTGTGTGTTGTTTATACATATAAAATTGGGTATATGTATAAAATCGATGTACATATGTGTGTAGTATGTATATAAACACATGCAGGCATATGTACTTGTAGATATTTTGACATTTTTTAATATCAGAAGAAAAAAAAAATTACATTAAAAAAGAAAATAAAATGTTTTGTAAAGGTAGATAGAAGATTGGTATTTTAAAATGCAGGTGTAATTTAGTCCTTCTATTATTATATGTATTTTTTTTTACTCTGTAAAATGGATCAAACATACTCTTTTTTATATATTTGTACTCATTGTGTAAACAAGTTGTACATTGTACTTTTATATATATATTATTTTAAGAACTTATATAAAGTGAATAGACCAAAGCTACTCTACGATTTTGTTCTCATAAAACCTGATCTATTTGCCTCTAAATATATTAATGTCAACAACCTAATATGTCAAAAAAATTATTTATTTATGCTTATTTTTTAAATTTAAACTCCTGTTTATTTTGTTTATTTTGCTTCAGGTCTGTTTAACATTTTATTTTGTTAATCTTTCACAAAACAAATATTTTCTGAAACGATTTTGTACAGATTGGGGTTTTTTTTTATGTTAATCATTGTACTTTAAATTAATTAATCAAATTTTTGTTTTTACATTTTGACAGGCAATTATCAAATAGTTGATTGTAGACAAGTACTAATAACATCTTTTCTGACTATCAAGCATTTAATTAAATAGTAGCAAGTTTCATCACTCAACATTGAGGAAATCAATGGATTCTAGATGGCAGTGAAGCTAGAATCAGATGTCTAGTTTTTTATCTAATTGGCTTGATTCTAGTAAAAGCTACTGAATTTGCACTAAATCTAAGCAAGAATAATCTTTTATTTGGTTCTGCTAGTCAAAAGCTGAAGGTTCGAACTGTGCTTCCTATCAGAAAAAGTCATTTAAGTGGAGACTAACCATAAGAATGTGGCTACATTGCTATTGATTTATTCAGTGTTTTTTATTTTAGCTTTGAAATTGAGTGATAGATATCACTGTCTATTTAAAAATATTATGATGAAATCTAGTAATGCTTAACAATGGTATTTTACTTTGGGTAAACTTTTTTTTTTTGCCAATTTGAACATGCAGTATATATTGAGAGCCCATTTTAAAATAATTTTAGATTAAAACTGGTGAAAATCTTTTTACATATTTTTTTTTTAAATTATATTTTTTCAAAGAATTAAGGAACTTTTAATGTTGAATGGAAATATCCACTATACATTGAGATTGCTCGTCACTTTTACATTTGTGACTTTAGCGTATGAACATTGCCACTCTTCTTCACCTTTTATAAGCTGTTTCATTGAGTAAGCTCATATTTGGAGCATTTAATAATGGCTAATTTTGATTAGAAGCAATTTTAAATTAAGGGAAATTTATTTTGGCACAACTTCAAAACTAGAAAGAATGAAGGCAATATTTTGAGCAGACTCTTTTATCAAAGAAAAAAACCCCTCAGCAAATGCGTCAAACTTGGTCGAGGAAGCAGATAATTAAAATATAGGAGTATGATCACTGTTATTTTGGGATTAAAATTGCCACTATGAAATGTGACTCAAACAATCACATTCAAAAGTTTGAAACAATTTGAATAGGTGTCAAATATTTGTAATCACTTTAAAATCCATTTGGTTAAGGATTATTTTAAAGTATTCAATTCTTTGCAGATTATGTAATGAGTGTTTTTAAAAAAATGGTTTCTGTTTGTCATCATTATTCACTTGTGAAAAGAGAAGTAGATATATCATTCCAAACTGTCATTTTTAAACCTCTCTATTTTTCTCCTAAGTGCCTCCTTTTTTATGATCATGTGGTAACTTATTTTTCTTTTAGTTATTACGTACTTTTTGTAATTTCTAGGAGAACATTTAATTCTGTTCCTTTTTTTGTCTCAATTTCCTTGATAAATATTTTTTATTCGCTTTCTTTAGTATTTACATTATTGATTTAAACAATAATACTTTAATAACATTTGTACATATTAAAAACTGCATTAGTACATATAAGTAATATATTAATTATTATATGACTGTGTCTATTTTATTGTTACTTTTAAGCATTATTTTATCATCTATCACTATAGTGACTCGTTTATTTAGTTATTTCCTACCCAAAGTAGTATAGAAAATAGATGGTTCTTCTGCATAGTTCTCTTTACAAATGGATAGAATGGTTACATAGAATTAAAACACCCTATAATTCCATAGATTCAAATAAACACATTTTGCAATAATTTTACTTTCAACTGCAAATAAGAATCACAATAAAAGCTTTTTGAAAATTTTACAATTTGGATTGTAGAAATTAGCAATGGTTCACAAAACTTTTTAATGTACAATTTTTGTAATTAAGTGTTTTGAAATATATGTGTCAAAAGAATTCAAAAATTTGTAATAGTTTGCTATATTTTTAATGAAACAAATTTTTACTGCTTTAAAAAAGGGATTTTTTTTTTTGAAAATTGCTTGTATTTGTTAAAAATAATTGTGATATGTAAATCACAGAACAAATTTTTAAATTTTTGCACTTATTTTTAAATATAATCAGAATTGGAAAAAAAAATGTATGGTGTGATTTTAAATCTGGTATTTATAAAGAAATGAAATACTTATTGAGTTGTTGACTAAAATAAATGAAGAAATTAAATTTTGTTTAGTCTATTTTTGTATGTATTTTAATTTTCAGAACCATACATAAGGACCTCACAGTAATTGTTATGCTTGCCATGCTCGCAATCTGGGTTGAATCCATTACAAGTAAACTTGAAAATTTATAGCAACAGGCTTAGAATTTTTTTTTTTTTTTTGAGGTAGCAGTCCATAGCTAATGAATAGTGGACATTAAATGAATATCTAGTTACTTTTAGCTAGAGCTTAAAACAAAGATGAAAAAACCTTCAAACCATCATCATCCTGCAAATAGAAAGCTTTATTTTCTTTCCTGTTTCTCTATAAAGAGCTGTTGTATAGTTTTTGACCTGCAATGGGCTGTTGTAAGTTGTTTTGCATTATACAGAATACTGTATTGGTCAAAACATGTTTATCCATCTAACATGAGCTGGAATTCACAAAATGTACTTCAAACGCAGTCAAGCCCGAGATTTAGGTCAGGGACCAGCCTGAATTCGAACCCACTCTCTAAGCATAACAATGATGGCACATGAGAATTAATTCTTAATCCGGCCCACTAGCAAAGTGGAGAAAACAATGAGACATCTATTACTATAACTAAACTAAAATATATATAAGCATGGCTGTACGTTTGGAAGTGGAGAAAAGAGGAATTCAAACTACTCAGACAAGTTGGATAATAAAAATTAGTTTAATATAGTGACAAATTGTTTACATATATTTATAAATTAATTGCAAACATTAGTATGTGCGTGAATGAGCAAGCAGTAGATGATTACATAGTGTTATTCACGCTATTATTTCTCATATGCTCTTTATTAGCTAAATAATATATTATAAATAAGCACACATCTTTGGTGGGTCCAATATTAAGATGCCAATCAATTATTAGAAAGAATTTACATAGAATTGCTATTAATGCTTTTATATATGGTTCTGAAACATGGTGACAAACATTATTTCGGGAAGTATTCAGAGATTCATTACAGATATAATACAAACTATTTTCATGCCATTATGGTTGTGAAAATAAATAAAATACATTTAAAAAACACATTTGATTATATGACAAAATTAGCGCTGGTAAGAAAAACGCTTTATTTTCCCCAAGGCATATAGATACTCTTAAATACAGAAATAAGTTATGATGGTGGGATTGTATAAGACTGAAATAAATTCAATTAATAAAACTGGAAGTAGTTGGCATATATATATATATTGAGCAGAGCGTGATTTTAATATTAGAGCATTAAAACTGGGTCATGAAGCAAAAGAAATAATAATATGAAGAAGTTTGTGGTGCTGACATAATAACCAAGAAATAACAGGAAACGTCATGCTTCTGGACAAAAGACGAAGTGGATAGACATGCCGTGGATATCGCCGATATGCAGGCTTTTTTTTTAACGAAGATAGTGGATAGGCATAGCATGTGCCAGACTTAGGGAATCACTGCCAGAGGCCTTTTATATGAAATAAATGGTTCTGGGAAGGTCAACTATCCTCAGAACAAGGCTTGAGAAATAAATCTATGAGTTCAAACTTGTCGCAACCCCCAGATTACAAGCATGTAATATATATACACAAAGATAGGGCAAATGTCAGTAATGCAGTAATGATAAATGTCACTAATGACATTGAATAAGTTTTACTGCTTTAAAATGAATGACCCTAGTGTTTGAATGCCATAATTTATATAAATAATATGCTATGCCGCTATAATATCTATATATAGAGAGAAGATTTCATTTAATAAAATATACATGAAGGTTTTATTTAGTAAAAGAAACATTAAAATTTACCCCCTTCCCTTTTCTGTTATTTAAAATAAATCAATCCCACCGTTGATTTTACAATAACTGGAATATATAAGCACACCTGGGTCTCGTTTTACGCGATATATAGGTTCCTCAGAAAACACGCGCAAACAAAATCGTGCAAAAATAGACGTAACTTACCTTGAAAAAGGGGGGATACGGACTGTGATTTTTCAAAACTCTCGTAAAACCAAAGCACCAACGTAAAATTTACTTTAAAATTCATGCAAAAAAAAAATAAGGAAATAAAATATGACTAATAAAAAATTTCAAATTTGAAAAAAATTGATACAAGACAAACTTTTTTTAACTATAATATTTAATTTTATTCAAAACAATATATTTTTATGCATAATTTACAGTAATTTATATTTTTTTATACACATTTTAATTATTATCGCTATTTGCCGGTAAAGAGGTTCGTTTGCAAACTGATAAAAAAATCAGATTCTTCACAAGAAGAAATACAACTAGCACCAACGTCACTCTCATGTTGTGTTAATTAATGATTTTCCGGTGACAACGTAATTAGTAATTAATCTAACAACTAAAAATTAAATTCTTATTTTTGTCTTTAATTTTCAATTTTAAAAATAAACCTTACGTTGTTTTTTAAAAAGCAAAAACAGAATGTGATTTAAAATGCAGAATTAACACGCACAATGTTTGAACAAATTTACATTATAATCTTGTAAAATTTAATGTGTGTATACATAAAATGTGGAAATCATTTCAATTTCATTATTGCATAAAATCTTACTATTATAAAGCACTGAAAATATTGAAATTACTAAGTTGAAAGTCAAATTTCAATAATGTGCTATTACTTCCAATATAACGTAAGTGCGCGAAATTTATTATTTAAAATAGCGCAATATCGGTGAAACACGAATCGCGTAACTTCAAAATCATGAGAAATAAGTCCATGTAAAAAGAGACCCAGGTGTACTGTATTTGATATTTTAAGATTATGTAAAAATAAAACTAGCAGTTATAGAAAAAAACTAATTGGTCACCTTTTCAGAATTGAATAACATGTATAAAATAAATAAGGTTTCAAAGGGTTAATTAGCATGAGTTCTGGATTCACCCTGGGTAGAAAATCCAGAGTTAAACAAATATATACACCTGGGTCTTGTTTTACGCAATAGATAGGTTTCTCAGAAAATGTGCAAATGAAATCGCACAAAAATAGATGTAACTTACATTGAAAAAGGGGGAATGTGGTCTGATTTTTCAAAATTCGCATAAAAGCAAAGCACCAGTGTAAAATTACTTTAAAATTCGCGCAAAAAAAAAAAAAAAAAGGAAATAAAATATGACTAATAAAAAATTTCAAATTTGAAAAAAATTGATACAAGACAAACTTTTTTTAACTATAATATTTAATTTTATTCAAAATAATATATTTTTATGCATAATTTACAGTACAGTAATTTACATTTTTTTATACACATTTTAATTATTATTGGTATTTGCCGAAAAACACGTTCGTTTGTAAACTGGTAAAAAATCAAATTTTTCACAAGAGGAAATACAACTAACGCCAACTTCACACTCATGTTATGTCAGTGGTTTTCTGGTGACAACATAATTAGTAATTAATCTTTGAGATGATTTTATTAATTGTTTATGAAGCTCGCGATATCCAGACATACAACCATTTAGCTCTCGTTGGAATTTAAGAGCATGTTAATGATTAGGGTCATTAATAAGAAAATAATAATTGATTATGTTCTTTTTTAAAAAGCAAAAACAATGTGATTTAAAATGCAAAATTAACACGCACAATGTTTGAACAAATTAACATATTCTTGTAAAATTTAATTGGTGTATACATAAAATGTGGAAATCATGATTTTAATTTCATTATTAAATAAATAAATAATACTTCTGTATATAATATTAAAAAAAATAAAAAATGCAAGATTAAAGAATCATATACAAAATTCATCTTGTGCTATGAATTCAAAATTAACCAGCTTTCTGATTAGTTGTTCCTGGCCAATACAATGAAATGTTAGATTCATCACCTAGGAGAAAATGTTAATACAGAGTTTAATATAAATAAATAAAAACAAATAATATTTCCAAGCGCAACTCTTAAAGAATCCTTATCAAGGCAGTGTAAACAATTCTAATTGACACGAATTGTTATTTATATATATATTTTTTTTATTGCATAAAATCTTACTATTATAAAGCACTGAAAATATTGAAATTACTAAGATGAAAGTCGAATTCCAATAATGTGCTATTACTTTCAATATAACGTAAGTGCGCAAAATTTATTATTTAAAGTAATAGCGCATTATCGGAGGTAGACTTCCGGTGAAACATGAATCACGTAACTTCAAAATCATGTTAAATAAGTCCGCGTAAAAAGAGACCCAGGTGTATATTTTTTTATATTAAAACAAATAAAATGTTGGCTCATAAAACAATCTGGCGAGTGAATTAATAATGCTTTATGTTTTAAGAGAACGTTAATAATCTCAATTCATGAAGGTTTACTTAAAAGAAGAGAAGATTTTAGAAATTCAACTCATCAGATTGCTTGAGACTGGCATATTAATAATAAAACATAAATAAATGACCGCACCAGAGTTAAAGAAAGTTGGAGCATATGAGAGAGAATTAAATTTATAGAAATCATTTGAGAGCAATTGCATATTAGAAAAGGTACAAAATTAAATTATACATTAGGAGAAATTGATAGTAGAGTTTGAGATTAGTTAGACTAGTTTTACTTGCAGCTTGAAAATTTACCTTAAACTATTTTAAGAGTCCATATTTAAAGTCTGCTCATGCATGGCAATTGGTTCTTAAATAACAGCAAGCTTTCATTCAGCATTCCACAATTCTCTAGTCAGGCTTTTACTTCATTCCACAGAAGCATGATATTACAGCAGTGGCAGATGATAACCCAACAGGGCCGAGAAGGGTGGTGGGCTTACTACTACATCTTTTTAAGTTTCACAGCAATGTGTAGTATGTTAACAATACCGTTCTCTCAATAGTAGCTAATCTGTCGACTTAAAATCTGCCCATTTTATACTCTGTTCAGGTATTTCTGGAATGCTTTTAATTAGTTAGTTTTAGTGTGAAATCTAATCTCTGATCTTAACATTTCTTACCTTTTCTTTATCGATTGTTTTTGAAAGAGGCAATGTTAAATAACGCCCAAAAATAAATTCAAATCTATTTCAAGATTAGAAATAGATTTGACAAAAATGTTTATAACAAAAAAAATCTTTAATCTTAATCCCATTTTAAGTAAAAACTTTAATTAAAAATACCTTTCCCAAATTAAAACAAAAGTGTTTCCAACCCTTTAATTATTTTTGGACAATAAACAGTTGCATCTTCCATATTGGATTTTATAAAATACAGTTTAATAGGAAAAAAAAATACTTTAAAAAGAAAAAGTTCTATAAATGACATATAAAAATATATTTTAAAAAATCAATATTTTGTTAGTATTTTGCTCCTATATATATATATATTTGAGCCGCATCTATGTATTTTAATAAAAAAGAATTAGTAATTAATAAAAAGAATTAATAATAATTAAAAAATGTTATTGAAACGTTAAAATTTTATAACTTAGGCACACATCTCAAATATATATACACGACAAAAAGAGTGGGATGGGATATAGGGTTTGAGTACAGGTTAGTAGGTGGAAACATGAAACTCAATCTTAAGCTAAGATTGACTGCTTCAATGCAATAATGTTAGGTTTTGGATAGCATTCTGCCTCTCACACTGTACTGGTCAAAATCGTGTGTTCATTCAACAAGACTTAGAATCCAAGCAAACTACAGCAATCGTGCGAGATACACAGTGTCTGGAAAAATGCTAACCTATTTGCCCATGCTCCAGGGTCTCTAACTATATGGACAACACTTTTGAGGATACTAACAAGCATTCATTTACTCTAGACATGGCAATGAGAACAGGGTGAGCAAAAAAACTTGGAAATCAATAATATTCAAATAATTAGCTAATGATTATTACCAAATATAATAACTAAAGAGCAGTGCAGACTATTGCTTAATATATTAATAATCAGATCCATAATGTTGTTCAAGGCAACATTAAACAAAGGGAATTTAATTAATAATACTAATAAAATCTTTCATTCAATTTGAAATAACTTAATCAAACAGTCATGCTAGAGATTCTGGCAATGAATGACAAATGCAAGAATGGGAGTTACAAATTTGATTATGGTTTAATTTGCAATCACGCATTTCATGGATGAAGTCAATCAATCATTAAATTTACATAAATATGTAAGATCTTTGTGCTATTACATAATATAAAACAAGACTAGTTTGTGCCGTTGCTCATATATGGTGGTGCGGTTAATATGCCAAAGATCAAATAAATTAATTAAGTAATCAATAATACCTTGTAGCTTAATTCTCATTTAATATATTATAGATTCACACTAATGAGTTTTATTAGGCATTACATATAAATGAATATGAGTTCATGATGTGTGATTTGAAAAGTATGCAATATTTGGGAGATCGCTCACATGTGTGGGAGTAAAATAACTCAGCTTGAAAGAATCTGTAATTCATAACCGACTTAGAAAATTAAATCAAATGGATGGTGAATGACAATTAATTATGACTGGCAGAGAGTGCTGCAGGGAGATAGATAAGTCAATAATAATAGAGGCGGTATCACATCGCTCACAATTGCATATAGAGAGGCAGTCACTTAAGATGCTCTTGAGTGGCTATGTCATATCTACGAAAGGAATATGCCTGCATGATGGCCAACATCATATCTCTGAAGAACAGTGGCCCACATTGTATGTTGGGACTGTTCATCCATATGTTTCCCATATACTTATTCATTGGAGGTACCTGGAAAAGATCCAGAGTAGGAAATGCATCTGAGAGGGATAACAAAGAGTGGGATTGGTTATTCCAAAGATCCCAAAATACATGACAAAGGAAGAAAATCATAAGTAACAATTGCAACAATATACCTATAATGCCTAAAACAGATAAATAGTTGATATAACTAAATCACGGTAAATTAATAAATACCTGATTATTAGACGATGCTCTCCTGCATAATGAAATGCTTAAACAAACCATCCCAGGCATTTAACTAATGATTAATAAAATGCACATAAGGGATCAGAATTTAAAACAGAAAATAAATTGCTCTCCCACACCTCGGAAATATCTCGTATTTCTACAAGCAATCATTGCACAGATAACAGATATTACTTACAAAATAAAATCATAGATTACATATTAAATTCACTTCTGGAGAGATATAAATAGTTAAAATGATAACTTTAATGATTAGATGAGTGTTAATTTTGCAATTAGGGATAACAATTAAATGTAAATATCAAGACCTGGTCATTTAAAGAATAAAATTATTGAAAATATTTGGTATAAAACTGAGCCAGTTTATAGCAATGAACTTTAAAGGAAATTTATATTTCCATAATTTAATAAGAAAACTATTGGCGGTGGGTTTAAACTCACTTGCTAGATTGTGTACTTGCTTGGCATATCAAAATGAATTAGAATAATAAAATAAGAGAAAATCAAATTAATTCTAAATTGCCACAAAAAAACAAGAATTTATATAGCATTAGAATGAGTTTCACAAACATTAACATTTGTGTTTTTCTGAAGGTTTGTAATGATGGTATTTTATCTGTATTTTTATATTCGACTATTTCCAACATCTAATATGTGTGTTGAATGTCTTGAAAAAAGTTGAATTTTTTAGTTAAATATTCCAAATGCATTCAACTGTTAGTAATATCACAGCAAACAGGTTAGTATATGCACCAACTGTTAGTAATATTATAACAAACAAATGTTAGTAATATTGCAGCAAACAGGTTAGTATATGCACTAACTGTTAGTAATATCACAGCAAACAGGTTAGTATATGCACAATGTTTCGAGAGGTATTTTTCTCTCCTCTTCAGGTGTTGCTGGCCTGACCAGCGACAGTACTAGCATGGGATTAGAACCTGGGTCCTTAGGTTCTTGATTATTGGAATTTTTAAGGTAATGCTCTAACCAACTGAGTCATCCTGCCAAAGGCAACAGTATGTAGTAATTTCCTATACTTATCTATGAGGTTCCTCCTGATTTCTCCACTTTTTCCTCAGAGCAAAGTTGATTAGTGGTTTCCATACATTATGTATAGTCACACTATGTTGGCTTATGGGATTTTTTTGCCATTGTCATGTGAGCAGCTTCTTTAAATTTTCTTCTTTGTACCTTTTCTTTTTTTCCCAATATTTTTGTATTTTCCCAGTCAAACGTATTTTCATTGGTTCATACATGGTCTGCTACCTTAGACACATCTGTTTTCTCTCTTTTAATCATCAGTTTATATACCTGCAAGTGCTTTTGAATGGGACAGCTGGTCTCACCAATATATGTTCTTCCACATTCACATGGTATTTCATAGATGCAGTTTTTCTTTGCAGCATTTCAAGTTTAGGCTTAGTAGATGTTAGAATTCCTCATAGTGTGGTATGGCTCTGGAAAGCTCTTCTGATGTTATACAGATTGCAGTTTTTCCTTAATTTGTCTGCTATTTTTGGAATGTATGGATACACTACAGTACCAATAATTGTTTTTTCTCTTGATGGTTCCTTTTGTTGTCTATTTAATGTTTTCTTAATAACAGCTGATGGATAGCCTTTATTTTTCCAAATCGCCAGTTTCTGAACAAACTTATTTTGTTCTGTTCCACGATGATAGTATAACTCCATGTTTTGTGTTTCTGGTGTGATTAGATGTATAGGCTAGGTATTTTCCTGTATGTGTAGGTTTTTGGTATATAACAGCTTTTAAAAATTAAGTAAAAAGAAAGAAAGGCATACAATATTGTTTAGAATTAGAATAATTTATTAATTAAGAGTTCATTAGCCGATGGCAATATAGATGATACCTTGAACATGAGGATACAATGTAGGTAATTGGTGGATCATGACCATGGGCTATCTTGGGTTTGAAACAGGCATTGGTAAAGATTCAAGATTCACTTTCAGGCACATCACTGAACAGTTCGCATATTTTGTCTAGATGTTCCTAACCATAGCATAGTCAGCTAGATAAGCTTACCAGAGGTATGGGGAAGCAGATGATCTCTTTTACTCCACCATGATTTTGCTGCACAATGCAAATTTGTGTGAAGTATGATATCCAGATAGAGCAAAAAAAAAACAAAAGGCAAAAAATATATAAAATCTAGCTATTTATACATAAGAAAATATTTAAAGAATTCTGGACACTGCCTCAAACACTTGGTTGAGATTCAAAGTTGACGTCTATTTCCATATGGAATGAAAAAGACCAGAACAATGGTTAAACAAAATAATTAAAGAACCTCTGGCACCTGTAACCTTCCATGCATCTTAGAATGACAATGGCCTGCAAAATTTTAAGACAGACTGATTGCATTGTTTCACTCTTAGATATCAGTTTACTTTAGACAAACCATTAGTAATAAATTTCCAAGATACTGTTTGTCTCTTAAATGACAATTTTACTTTTGCACAAAATACTAGCAATAAATTTTTAAAATACTATTGTTTGCTCTTAAATAACAATTTTATTTTTATACAAATTATTACTTGCAAAATATAAAATTTACAAAATATATATGATGTACATTGGTTAAAAAGTTATTGAAATAACATTACAAAATTTTATAACTAGTTTTTATATGCACATGTGTGCAAGTTGAATGGGCAGATAAATTAATGTTTGTGTATCCATACATATCTACATATACTATTACCTATTAAATTTATATATAATTCGGGTTCAAACCAGTTTTAGTGCTTCAATAATTGGCACTAGGTGAAGTGCAAATTTATAGAACAGATTTCCACCTTCATATCCCTCAACTCAGAGTAAAAAAAAACATTTTACTAGGTTTTTCCGATGACAGAATGACCAAGGGTTTTTGACAGACAACTTACACATCAACTACAGTATTTCAACCTTAATTATGAAAATGCATAAGCTATTAACCCCCATCAAGTTAATTCTATCCTGATTCTAACAAATTAAGGGTTTAACTATAACATTTCAAATGACATATATTGAATCATGTCCGATTCAGTTTCCTAAGGTCTTTTCAAAGTGGCTACTTTTGAGAATAATTATATTTTCCCAGAATCTGGGGGCATGTAATATGGCTTGAGGTGCCTTGCATTAAATGACTCTGTTACTTTTCCATCCTTGGATAATAAGGCTTTATTTCCACATTTTTGCTGAATGTGGCATGCCCTTGTATAGTGGGAAAATTTTTTGGGATTCTTTGTGACTTACATTACTAAGTTTCAGGTCCCACACCCAAACCAGATATCCCATATTGAAGGTGTGTGGGTTAGTATTTCCCCATATGCTCTCTGAATTATGCCAATTGCATCATCCCTACTATATTCTTGATCAATTGGTACTGGGGTTTTAACCTGGATGGAGCACAGTTTTTCAAAGTGGAGTCACCATGGCATGAATCCAGTGGATTCATTGATGGTGTGGTTGATAAATTGAATCACATTCTGGTGATGATTCACCCAACCCCTGTGGTTTTCAGGAATATACGTCCTGTAAAAGCAGTTAATCTCTTATTATCCACTCACAAGGGTTAGATTGGAGTTTTTGAATAGAGTTAAATACATGTTTAATGCCTTGTCTTCCAATCCATGCCTTCCATTTTTTGGAGGTGAAAGTGGATCCATGGTCTGACAGTATAGTCATGGGTTTTCCTATCTCCCTGAATTATTTATCCTGCAGGACTAATTGCATTCTGAGAATCAGCTCTCCATACCAGGTAAGCACACAAAACACATTAACAAAAGGTATTGGTAATGCTTAAATTCTGGTAGATGCCTGTAATCATCAATGGCTAATATTTCATTTGGTTTCCCAGGGATAATTGGGGTATTATGACCAGCATATGACTTATTTGGAGGTTTACTCCTTGCAAAAATATACATTTCTGAAGTACAGTAAGCACTTACATGTATAGCCAGTAAAACTGCCATCCTATGGCCTCTTTGGTCTTTTGGGGGCCATAATGTCTGATTAAACTTGTGTTCAGGTTTTGGGGTACCAGTAACTTTGGTGTAGATTTGCAGGACTCCCATTGTTTATCCAATATTGACCAGTATTAGTGGTTCTAGGGTATTGTAATCATCGAGGCTGTGATTGGTGGAAGGTTTCAATTATTCTATGGTAACATGGTTCCTTGTTCTGCCAGCATGGAAATTTCTCCACCAGTATAGGAGTCTCCAATTCATTTTCCACAGCACTATTTGTTGAATTCAGCATAACCATTAGTGACTGATCTCAAATCATTGGATTTTCTGGATGTGTCTTAATGCGGTTATGACTTAATATATTGTTGATGAGGTTTTCAGGCCCTGGGCTGTATATAACCCTGTGTTGGAACTTTGAAGAGATAGACTCCAATGGATTAGATGCTCAAACAAATAATTATGGTTGAGGAATTTCATGCACTCGATCATGAACTCTTGTCCAAGTAAGATCTTCAATTTATTACATGCCCAGACAATCACCAGTGTTTTCTGTTCTGTAACAGTATAACTGATTTCTGCCCCTCTAAGGGTACGGCTACTAAAACATTACATGTTTTTTTCCATGTTCATCAACTTGAAAGATGACTGCCCCTAATCCCTTTTTACTACTGTCCATCTGGACATAAAAAGAGTGTGAAATCTGGATAATATAGCATGACCATTTTTAAAAATTTTTTGTTAATGCTTTCAAATTCTTTGACATGTTTATTTGCCATACCCACCATTGGCCTTTCTTTAGAAGATTTAACATATGGGAAATCTGTGCATGTCTGGGATAGAGCTTGTGATACACAATCCCAGAAATGACCATAAGTTCTTTTGAGTGGTCAATCTCAGGAATTTCTGTATGGCTGCCATCTTGTCTGGGTGTGTCTTGATGCCCTGATCATTGATAATGTGTCCCAAGAAGGATATCTCTGGGTTGGCAAAATAGCACTTCGAAGTTGACGTTATTTTTCTCAGCACATTGCAGGTGTTCTTTTGAGTTTTGCGAGGTGACTACCACCTCATCCACATAGCAAACAAGATTTTTTTTGATTTCTGGTGAAAAAAGATTTTAGTCAATGCATCACATTAATCCTATCCCACTATTGATTAAGCTGAGCAGAACTTTTCTAAACTGATGGGTTTGATCATTATGCCTAAATGCTGTTCATTTCCTATCTCATAGATCTAGTATCATATGCCAATAAGTAACTGTGAGGTCCAGAGTGGAAAACAGTGTCTTGTGGCTAAGATGAGTAAATATTTCTTGAATGGATGGGGAAACATCCCTTTCTGGGACTAATGCTATTAAGCTTGCAAGCATCTAAACACAGCTGGATGGCACTGCTTTTCTTTTTGACTACTACTAGGGTTATTGTATGGAGATAGCCACTTTTTTTATAATTTCTCCAGTCCATCATCTGTTGTATTTGGTTATTGACTTCCTCTTGGTACTGGAAGGATATAAAGTATGTCTTCGTTTGAAAGTAGTTTCCTTTCTTAACCATGATCCAATGCATGTAGCTCTTAATTTCCCCTGGTATATTCGAGAACACCCCTGCATTACCGGTGAGGATCTGACAATTCTTTCCAGTGTTACTATTCAGATCTCCAAAGGGAACTCATTTCCTTCTGAACATAAGCATCCTCTAGGCGTAGTCTACCCACACATTGGTGTTTATTCAAAAATCTGACCCTATTATAAAGTTGTGAATCAACCTAGCTACAATTTAAAAGGTGTGTCCTATTGGTGTGCTATCCATGGACAATTCCAGCCAAAACCTGATAATTTCCTATTTTAGTTCTTTATCCAATGGTGAGGGTAAGTTGGACTGATGAGTGGGCAACCAGAGGAGGTGCTTTTTGGCTCTTAATTGATCATACTGGTCTTTTGAGATAAGGAAACTTGACTTCCAGAGTCCAACAGTGCATGAGTAATCAAGTCCCCTACTTTCAGATGAATGACTTGATATGGATCAATGAACATATTGAATAACAAAGTGTCTGCCTCATTGATTATAGTAGAGATCAGGTTTCCTTGTATCCATTTTTCATTTCTAAATCTTTTAGTGGGACACCACTGGGAGGTACAACCTTGCAGGGTTTCTGGAAGTTTCTCGACTGCTCTTTATACCTTCTTTTAAACACAGTCTGGGTTTGGTCACATGTTGAGACAGGCCAATTATCCCATTTCTGTACTGCTGCAGATTGAATCCAAGGAGGTTCCCTTCTCCTCACTCCTTCTAGGGGTTCATGGCTAAAATTTCTGAGGTCTGATCCTTCTCACTACCATGACTTGTTGAATTGACTGGAACATGTTGGCCTGTATGGCACAGATGAAATGCTTCAGAAAATGGGAAGGTTGTTAAGGATCTGAGTTGGGCCACCTGTCAGAGGAAAAACTGAGTATGAGTTTTCTTCCTCTTATATTTTTCATGCGAGATCTATGAAATTCTATCTTGATGCTCCTCACTCCAGTAGCTGATCAATAGCATGATTTAATATTCCCAGAACATCTGGGATTTGTCTTGGATCAACCCCCACCAATTCTTCACTGAACCTGGAGGTAATGGTTTGCAATAACAAGTTGATCTCCCTCACTTGCCTGATAAAAGTAAAACAATTCCTTGAGACTATCTATCCAAACGGGCTTGGTAATTATCCACGGGTTCCATGGGTTCCCCTCTAAACACTTTGACTTGTTATTTTAGCCATATTCAGCTGGATTCCCATATCAAGTACTCGTCAGGATGGATTGGCATACTGGATGGGTTACTCATCTGAGCATCTGTAGGGATCTCTATCAATGGAGGGCTGATACGAGTTTTCCATGTTTGAAGCTTTTTAATGTAGAGTGGTCGGTTTGGTCTTGGTCCTCATTCTTAAGGTGGGATGGATTGGTTTGGGTTGGTTTTTTTAAGGTCTGAACTCATGGTCTTTATTTTACTCACTAGATCTTGAGTTTCTGGTTGTATTTGGATCTGCCACTCCTCTCTTCATCCTGTAATTTCTCGATGGCAGATTCACATTTTTTAGCACTATTTTTCATGTATTCGCACTTATTTCACAGCTCCTCAATGGCTTTCACAGATAGCTCCCACTTCTCTTCCAACATCATCTCGATCCATTGAGTTGCTTTTCTGTACTCTTTGGCATTTCTGTTGTTCCTTTGGTTTGATTCCAGCAGTCTCATTTCTATTGTCTCCGCATTCTGTTGGTTTTGGGCCATCATACTTTGGAGTATGGCAATCAGGTTTTCATTTTGTGGTGGAGGTACTTGGTCTAGTTTGGCATCACAAAGAAGTGTAAGCAGATCCTTCATCATGACTTCTGAGATTTGTTCCCTGATACTTTCATACTCTATAAGGCTGCTGGCATCATCTCTCATCCCCAGCCTCATCTTCTCTGCTCTCATCCATAGTGGGTTTTGATTCTTTCCACTTTCTCACTAAATCAATATGGCTCAATGATTCTTGTAATATATCTTCTCTTTGAATTTATACAATAGTAACAACTAGGATATCTACCTCTATATAATTAGATAAGATCTCTCTAATTTCTCCTTAAATCTAATGTTCACTTTCCCCCTCTGTCTATTCATCTTTTGGCTCACTCTCCCACTGTTGCTTATCTGACCTGATCTATAATTACAATCTCTACCATCCCAAGCCTAATACTAAAGAATTATAAAAGACATACACACAAAAAAAATTATTTTATTTACAATGCAGTATGTTCTATTAGTGCTTCATTCCTGGATTATCCACATTTGTCACTCCCTCACCCCTGAAATAAACTAAAAAAGAACCAGTATTTCAAACATTCACTACATATAAAAAAAATATTTTGGCCTTTCTTCCCTTTTCTCTTTCCATCCGAATCTCACATCAATCAAAGTTCATTACCAAGAATGAAAAATCAGTTGCTAAGAACTATCATTACTTTTGAAATTTGATAACAAAATTTATAGAAGTGACTGATGATTTAGTTCAGCCACTAGGGTGCCATGCTATCAAGATTAATGATGCACCATCTATATGGCTATCTCAATGTACAGGATATTCATAATCATCAAGATATGTACAGAAAATAATGTATAATACTTACGCTTAAAACCTATGGCATAGTGAGCTAGATAAGCTTCCCAGAGGTATGGGGAAGCAGATGATCTTTACTCCACCATGATTTTGCTGCACAATGCAAACACATGAAGTATGATATCTGAATAGAGCAAAAAAAAGGCCCAACATATTTATATATAATCTAGCTATTATGTACAGAAAATAATGTATAATACTTACACTTAAAACCTATGGCATAGTGAGCTAGATAAGCTTCCCAGAGGTATGGGGAAGCAGATGATCTCCTTTACTCCACCGTGATTTTGCTGCACAATGCAAACACATGAAGTATGATATCTGAATAGAGCAAAAAAAAGTCCCAATATATATATATATAATCTAGCTATTAATACATAAGCAAATATTTAATATATATATATATATAATCTAGCTATTAATACATAAGCAAATATTTAAAGAATGCTGGTCACTGCCTCAAACTCAGACACTTGGTTGAGATTCAAAGTTGACCTCCCTTTCCATATATGGGAATGAAAAAGACCAGAATAATGGTTAAACAAAATAACTAAAGAATGTCTGGCAATTATAATCTTTTGTGCATCTTTTAAAATAACTCAATGGCCCACAAAATTTTAAGACCGACCAATTGCATTGTTTCACTCTTAAATATCAGTTTACTTTAGACAAACCATTAGTAATAAATTTCCAAGATACTGTTGTTTATCTCTTAAATGACAATTTTATTTTTTTATTACTTGTAAAATATAAAAAGTTATTGAAATAAAATTACAAAATTTTATAACTAGTTTTTAGATGCACATACATGTGTGCAAGTTGGATGGACAGATAAACTAAATGTTTGTGTATCCATACATCTCTCTACATATACTATTGCCTATTAAATTTATATATAATTCAGGTTCAAGCCAGTTCTAGTGCTTGTATAATTGGCACTAGGTGAAGTGCAAATCTGCAGAACAGATTTCCAACTTCAACACTAAGCTAATATTCATTAATGTCAGATATAATTAATGGAGTAAACCATTCTCCCTCAGGCTATGAAGAATAATAATATTTTCTAAGGACCAAGAACACTAGAACAGAATGGATTCATCTATTCTTTAAACTCATTGATTAAAATACAATGAACTCAAAATATCAGCCAGATGAAAACATGACATTAATAATTTTTAAATTAATAACCAATTGCTTTCATCTAGTGGATATATGGAGTTCATTATGTATTTCCACTAATGTTGGCAAGGATAAGCTTAAAGAATTGGTGGATTTGTTCTTGAGCCATTGCCAACAGTCTTATTTGTTCAGAGGCAGTGAGAGAGAGAATGGTTCTTTCTATTAATTTCATATTGCATTGAGCTATGCTAATGTAATGTTTATAACATCTATGTATTTTCTAATATCTGCAATTGCTAATTTGTATTTCTAGAAATTGGCAATCATAGCATTTACAGAGTTTTGGAAAAACTTGTTTAGAGTCCCTTATTTTAATGAATATATGGAAACAAATTTGTAATCATGGCTCACAACATAGTATATGTGTGCATATATAATTTACATGTAAAAGCTTCACTCAAAGATTTGAACTGTAAGAGATTCATGTACAGAATAAATTCATTCTTTTCAGTATAGAAATTTCAAATTGGACCAACTAGCTATGATAAATTGCATTTGTTAATTGCTTAAAATAAGGCTATTCATAATAATAAAATTCAAAAGCATTTAAAAAATAAATAATTTTTGAATATCTATTAGAATAGAGTATTTCTTTTTCACTACTCGAATGCCATCTATAGAAGTTTGAATAATCAGACTTTACTCTAACCAAGAAAAAGAAAACCACCTACATAAAATAGACATAAAAAATTTTAAAATATATAATTACTGATCTGGTGCATAACTGCATTGGTCTGGGAATTGATAAATTACATTATAGCCTTGTGAACAGTGTTTGCCTATTCAAGTTTATAATAGATAGTTGTAAGTTGAAAGAATAAAACAAAGTGATATGGCTGTTAAATTAGACGTTATTCATAAACACAGAATTATCTACAGCTTTCTTTATACAGTATTTGTAATTTAATAGAGGTTTGTTTCCCAGAATGTTCAAAATCCATAAAAATATCTAACTCTCTCTCTCTCTCTCTCTCTCTCTATATATATATATATATATATATAGATATTTATACAGACATTGATTAATATATATATATATATATATATATTGTGCCCTTATCTATAGGTCATAATAAGGTAGAATGGTCAATTGCTAAAAAAATTTTAAATTTTAAAATACGTTTGTGTAATATATTGATAATTGTATGATCGATTAGATTTTATAGTACAATTTAAGGCTGAAAAATACCTGGTATGTAAAAGTGTAATGGATTATTTAAAAAAAAAACAGTTAAATAAAGCTTAATTATATCCTTGCTTATGGTTGTAAAAGCTGGCCATATAAAATAATACAGCTATAAATAGTTAAAAGTATATTAACAATTCAATTGTAATGTTTTAAAACTAATAAATTAAATAAACGCTATATGTAATATTATAATTATAATTAATATTCAAATTTAATCTAATATATTTTAAGATAAACTTTGGGATGGTGAGAATTATATTTAGTTCTACATTTTTAAATTATTTTCCAAATTTTTATAAAATATATCAGTTTTGGTAATTTAGACCGAGACGTAAATTAAAAAAAAAAATCATCTGATAAAGTTAGTAATCATGTGACTGTATATTATATACCTTCACACACACGCTTGTTAGAATATAATAATAAAGTTTGTGAATTATAAAACTAAATGTAATTGCTATCTATCGTTAAAGTAAAAGTTGAAATATTAAATGTTATTTTAATAATTGTTTTAAAGTTTAAATGATTTTGATAAAACTATAATTGAGTTTAAAAATACTATTCTAAGTAATATTTTAAAACATGACGTCATAAATTCTTTATTTTAAAAAGTTTAATCTATTATAAAACTAAAAATGTGTAAATTTGTTCGCGCTAAAAAAGTCATTAACCAATCAACGGAGGTATTTTAGCAGACGAAAAATAGGAATTAGACGGAGCGGGAGAAGGAATGTGTAAGTAAAGGAAGGAGGAACATATTTTTTAGCTGTATAAGATCGTAAGCTAGAAAAGTGTTATAATTTAAAAATTTTTGTATTTATTTTAAAAGTTTTGTTTTAAAATATAATATTTTGAACTGCCTTTAAATGGAAGGCTAATTTAAAAGATTTCTTACCAGGATTTTTATTCAAGTTTAGCCGAAACCTTGCAGTAAAATGGAAATACTACAGAAAAAAGTACCTAAAAGTATTGATAAAGTAAAAATAATTGTAAAGTGCCTTGAATACAGTTTATTTGTGATCAACCAGGAAATCATTAGAACTCAGATAAATATAATTTGGACATTATACCGAAAACTTAAAAGAAAAGTTATTTGCCGTCAGGAAAAATTATGACGCACAATTTTAAAAGGCTACTCCGAAGTTTTTTTTTATTCTTCTCTATGGAAAAATTAAGATGCGTATATCATAAAGAAAAAATTATGTAAAAGTTATAATGGAGAAAGAATGTTTGTCTTTTTAAAGGAAACATTACAAAGTATATAGTACCAGAATTTTAAAAGAAGGAAAAAAGTTACAGAATAATAATATGAAAGAGCTATTGTGTTTTTATGAAAAAGGAACAGAAAAACTTTCTCTAAGAAGAATTAAAAATATTATAAAGTGTTCATTAGAGAAATGCTTAATAAAGATAAAGATTTGGAAAATATAAATCTAATTTACTTAATGAAATGAATCCATGGAAACAGAAAAGTTTTATTGAATATTTAAATCAAAGTACTGAGAAGATGCATCGTAAAAGTCGCGCGGGAGAAAATATTAGCAAGAAATATTAGAAGAGAATATTTAGAAGTTTTCTTTACGGGATTAACTAATATCATAATTAATAATTGTATTAAATATTATAAAAACCAAGGATTATCATTCATGAATATTTATTGAACGAAGTAATATTTGTTTTACCTTAAAATTGAACAAGCAGGGAGAGGAACATTAAGTGAATGGAAAAGAAATGATAAACAATTTTTTTTTTGGCTTTAGTATGAACGGTTTTCAGGAAAATTTGATGAAGGAGTACAGTAAATATAGTTTGAATATTTTTTACTAATTTATTTTAAAATATAAAATGTTATGTGAGATTAGGGAAAACATAAAACATAAATTTAGTAATATTAAAATTTAAATATAATAGCTTGATAAAATTATAGAAATAGTGTTTAAAATAAAGTGTATGGATGTGAATCTTATATCTACAAGGATCAAATGGATGGTGAAGCCTACGGAACGCGATCGAGGAGATAAAGGTCGTTTGGTAATTTTAATAGTTATTTATAATGCATAATGTATTTTTTTTAGATCATCTATTGACCTAAGAATGAAGTGTGAAAGTCTTAATTATATGTACACATTTTATGCAACATTTTAACATATAATGAGATAGGAGTAATTCGGAATATGCATGCAACAATTTATTTAAAGTATATTAATAATATAATTTAACAGAACAATTGTGTGATTCTTTTGAACTTTCATGTGATAAAGTATTCAGATATTTAAATAGTTTGTATATGATTAAATATACGGAGGAAAGTAGTAAAAAGATTTTCTTATAGAACAGTGGAATAGTTTTAAAATATCAATGAATTTTATTATTGTTAGTAATGCAGATATGTATTTGTCGATGTACAGTATAGAAAAAATCTTGAGAAATAAGATCGGATAGTGACTTGGAAGTACTAGTGGAGAGGAAACCAAGATGATGTGTTTTTTTTAAGAAATAGGAAAATATAAGGGATTTGGATCATATTTAGTTTTGTGTGATTTAGTATAGTTAACTAAGTCCTATGACTGAACACATATGGTTTGGACAGTGTTTTGCATATCTTTAAACTTTTGATGTTAGAATAAAGCTGAAGAAATAGCTTTAGCATCGTTCCTATGATAGAGGTTGGTAGACAGGTAAAGGTCACTCCTCTATAGTGTCTTTTAATTCACTGTGCCATGATTGTCAAGGTATATGACGAGTAATATTCTAGTTGTATTTTGATCCTATGCATCTATCTTCGCTATCCTTATTTCATGAATCTGCATCGGTCAGAAAGATATTTTCAAAGAAATAATGAATAAAATAGAACTGAAGATATGTTATCGTTTATGTAAGAATAGTTTATTTGCTTGAATGTATAGAATTGTGTAACTTTAAAATTGAAAGTCCAAAATATCATAAAGAGAGAAAGAATCATATAATACATTGTAAAATTAATTCAGAAATGAATATAAGATTTTGAAAAGAAATCTAAACCAAGTATTTTAAAAGTGATAATAAAATTTGAATGTTTTTTTTTTAAATATTAATGTTGGAGGGAATGAGTATTGCATATTTATCAAGAGAAAATTCAATAAGGTATAATAAACATATACTTGTGCATGGTATATTAATAGTTATAATTATATCATCCGAAGTAAGGCTTGAATGAGAATATTAGGATTAATAAACATCGGATAATGAATAATAAAAACCTAATACCGAATGTAGAATAGTGTTTTGACTTTGTAAGATTCCATACAACCAATATGAAACTAAATTTTGTTATTTTGTAGAATTTTATTACGAATGTAAATTTTTGTAAAAAATGTAATTTTAATAATATTAGGGATGAAAAGTGTTTGTGATAATCATATAAGAAATGCATTTTGTAATAAGCTAACCATAATAATAAATCAAGTAATAATACTGTATTTTCTTAAGTGTTAAAAAAAAAAAAAAGATTTAACTAGGAAAAGTAAATAATATTTTGATTTCATTTTATAAACTAATAAACTAAGTTGAGATATGAAAGTAAGGGATATCCAATGTATATAGTGTAAAAATATTGTTAATTTATTTATGTTGTTAATAAACTTTGTTTTAAATTTGTTTTAAAGTTTTGTGTCCGAGTTGTTATTTCTCCACATGGATGCATGAAATCACGATACATTTATAATTGAAACAGACATATAAATTTTGCACAAAAGGTAAACATAAAAGTGTTATAAGAATTTTGAGAATTTATTGGTATGTTAAAATTAAAAGATCATAATTTTATATTATTTATTGGTCATAAGTCGGTTGCCACAATATTACATTAAATTATATGCTAATGTTGCCACACGTATTCTGTTGTCAGATTATTAAAATACTACCACGTACGTATTTATTTATTTCAATTTAGGAAGAAATAAGATTATATTATATTATTATTGTTATTATTATTTTTTATTATTATTAGTTGCTGTGTAGTAGATTATGACATAAAATTCCCTTTTCATATTTTACTACCGTAATTTTAAATCAGTTAGAATACAATTTATGAACCTGAGATTTTATTTTATTTTACTTCATTTTATTTAATTGAGCTAGATTCTTGTTATAAAGAAGATTAAGATATGATTATTATTTTAATCGTAGTGAATAGAGCTCAGAAAGTCGTAAGAATACTATGAGTTAGTTATTTGGTATAGTAAAAGGGGGGATAGTGTTCTTATGCCATTGAGGTAGTATCGTGTGGATAATGGCTCAATGTAGTCTATCTCGTTCCCTGTATTGTCACTCCATGTCTCATGAAAATAGTAAATATTTGTTAATTCATTTTAAAATTGAACCGTATTTGTATTTTAAAATTAGAGCTAGTAATCATTTTAATTAATGCTGAATATTTCATTTATTTATTTGTTAACTGAGCTAGAACCCGTAATATTCTTAATAAACAGTATATTTTGGGGTGAGAATGCATGGGAGGAGGTTAGAATATATATATTGTACTGGTCAAATTTGTATGTACATTTAACAAGAGTTAGAGAATAAGTGGAAGTACCCTAAAACCAATGATGCCCGAGATACACAGGCCAGGAGTGATCATAATTTCTGCCCTATTTACCCATTCTCTATGACCGTATGGACAACATCTCTGATGATAACAAATGAATTTCATTTATTCCAGTCCCAGTGACACAGCAAGAGATGAGAGATCTTCAGCAAAAGTGACATTAATTACTTAAAATCCCTAACATGGGAGGAGAGCTTCACAATTATACTGATATTTTATTTAAGACAAGATTAATGGGATGCAACCAACTAGCATGAGATGATGAGCATAGATTATAATATAATGTAATCCTTAATGAGGTGCATTCATAAAACAACACTAAGACAAAGAATTGTTGAGATAATAATCAGTTAATAAACAGCACATGGTTACCATTTCTTATGCTTGCTCTTAACTGTTATTAAAACAGGCAAAACTCTTTATATGTACTGTCACTCAATGCAAACCAGAGTAATCAATGGATGCTAGAAAGCTTGTGCACAATATCCCTATCTAGTGCCTATTCATCCAATATCCCCAGACTAGTTTCTGGCTTGTGGCCTTCATCAATGAAGAGCATTGGATCTGAGATCACTGCAGATAGATCTTAGGATCTAATGCAACCCTCCAGCAGCCACCTTTTATCTCTACTTAACTACAAAACTATGAGACTTAAATTGAAAACACCATAATATTTTCAATCCAAGCTCATCAGCTTATATAGTCATATAGGTCTGAACTCAGTTTAGTACCTATACATTTTGATGTTTTAACACTAGATGGGGATTTTATGCACAAGCCATCCATTGATTACTCTGGCTTGCACTGAGTGGCAATATATAGAAAGTTTTGTCTGTTTTAATAACAGTTAAGAGCAAGCATAAGAAATGGTGATCGTGTGATGTTTATTAGCTTAAAACCAATCCTGACTAATAGGATAGTGGTGGCTAGTTATTAAAGAACCAAAGACACCAAAATGTATGGATACTGAACTGAGTTCAGACCTATATGACTATATAAGCTAATGAGCTTAGATTTAAAATATTGTGTTTTGAATTTTATTCTCATAGTTTGGTAGTTAAGTAGAGATAAAAGATGGTTGCTGGAGAGTTGTATTTGATCCTAAGATATAGGTGTAGTGCTCTCAGATCCAAGGCTTCTCACTGACAAAGGCCACAAGCCAGAAACTAGTCTGGAGATATTGTGAGTATGCACTAAATAGGGATTTTATGCACAAGCCTTTTAGCATCCATTGATTACTCTGGCTTGCACTGAGTGGCAATATGTTTAGAGAGTTTTGCCTGTTATAATAATCAGTTACGAAAGGTTAATAATTTATTAACATAATTAATAAGGAATTGAATACTTAAGCAACAATACATATAAATTTACACACACAAATGACAATTTATTTACATATAACTACATAGGTTAATAAAGTAAAGGTTTCTCATGATCAATGACAATTTGCATATTCTATAGGTTACACAATGTTATCATATATTATAGAATATGAATTACAATGATTGAAGAATACACAACTAAAACCGAATATGTATGTAATGATAGGACTACATGATGTATATTTAAAGGAATGCAACTTAATATGCTATTCAAAATTAGATATCAATTTTAAAATAGATTTATAATATTAGCAATATGATACACAGATGGGAATTAATGATCTTAAGAAACATATGCATGAATTAGGACCTTGTTTATATAACACCCTATTTGGATTATGATTACCAGAATAATACAGTAAATATACATTTTAAAAATATAGCAAGTTTTATTCAGTCAATAGTTATATGTTACATCAATCATTTGAAATAAATAAGGTTTTGCGCATTTATTTGAACAATTCTCGTTTGACAGAATTACTAAATGTTGTTTGCTAACATATCAAAGGTTGTTCAAATGAGAGGGTGGTAAGCTTAAATAAGCTTTAAGATGACATTTTTAATAAAAAATAAAGATACAGGCAGAATAGTTGGCAGAAATCATAACATTATGGCTTATAGATATAGTAGGGTAATATAAAATATTACTAAGAAGTTTTCAGTGCTGACTAAAGTAATAGCATTAGAAATGTTAAGTTCTCTGGGACTGAGAGGTTTCATCAATTGTTAATGGATGTGATAATCTGCCTGCACTTGTGACAGGGCAGTATTTGAAGTAGTGGTTGATAGGGGAAGCCATGGTCTGGGTTTTCCTATATTATCCCATGTAGAGTCTCACTACAACCTTACATTGTTCTGGAGTCAGTGCTTCCAAACCCCATTGTGAAACAAGCCATGAAAAGACATGATCTGGGACCTCCAGATGTTAGTTTTGACAAAAAATGAATACAAAGTTAACAAAGCTATCAAGAGTAAGCAACTCTAAATAAGATTCAGGTCCTTAATGACATTGATATGTTAACTAAAGCTCTCCTAAAATAATATCGAATGTAATGACATGACAAAATTTAACTCATTTTTAAATGTACACATATAACCTTTGAATTCTAATTAGAATGGCAAAATAAAAAAAAGGGAAAATATTGTTCTCTTTATTAAACAAATGTAACTATACCTAACAGGTAAATAGTTGTATAGCCCAACCACAATGCTTGATGGTATGACAAACAAATGACTGATTACTAAACAGAAAGGTAAGGCCATTAAATTTACCTTAAAGAATATTAAAATATAATTAAATCAATAGTGCTTAGCATGGTAAGAAATTGATATCATAAAAGATGACAGCTTATAGTCTGCCATTAAACAAATATCACCATTAAACAATATTCAATCAAGTAAACCTTAGTTTTGTAAGAATACCTACATTTAAATATTTAAGTATCCCATAATATCGGGACAAAGAATCAGAAAAATCAGTTTGCTAGATTGAGTCATTAGCATATTAAAATCAAATTAAACCACAATACATATTTATAATAAAATAAATTTAAGTTGCCGCATTAAAATATAAGATATAGATAAAGCGTAAAACCCAATAAATACAATTACAGTTTAGAATTTATAGATTCATGCATTTATATTTACAGAAAGAGAGAGAGAGTCATTATAATTGCTACTATCTCGCCAATTATTAGGTAGAGTTACATTGTAATTAAAATAAATTATAATTAAATGAATGAAGATTGAAAGTTCGTGTTAGCAGCATGGACAGAATTACCTTCAGGTGACATGACAGCTGTATGGGTTGATACACATGAAAAATAAAATGATAGCATGGTCAGCAATACAGAGTTCAGATAAAATAATGGTTAGCTCTTTCGAGAGTAAATTCAGGATTTTATTAGCAGTTCTTGAGTGGTGATGGCATGGTAACATAGCAGTATGAAGACAATCTTGGAAAGATCAGGAAAGCAAATTTCTTCCTCTTCTCAGAAGTCATTTTATCAAAATTTTGAGTAATGTGCATTCTTTTAGCAACAGTTCTCTGAAAAGTAAAAACAGAGTGCACTGTATTGAATTTGGCTGTACACCTGGGTCTCGTTTTATGCGGATTATTTTAATGCGATTTTGAAGTTATGTGATTCACGTTTCTTCTTAATATCTTTCACATTCCACTATATTTATTAGTTATCAAGAAATTTAAATTATTAATAACTTATTTTGACTTAAATACTTTTTTTTTCAAAAATGTAATGCTATATTAGCAGTTAACGTGAATATGGCCTGAAGCTGTATTTAGAATTTTAGCTTCTATGTAAATAACCTATTTATACTAATGAGTAAATAATAATAATATATTTGTACTTACTTATAAAAATATCACAATAAATATTCAAAAAATTAAAACCTTTAAACCATATTTTGTAATATATAACAGAAATAAATAATTTTTTAGATTTTTAAAATAAAAAATGAAGATTTTATAAACTGAAAATAATCTTTCTAATGATAATGTATAATCTTTTTGTTTTGATTGTGATGTCATTTTTTTAATATAGAAACAGAAAACCATTAACACAGCACAAGACTAAAAGTGGTGCTAGTTGTACATCATATCACGAATAAAAATAAAGTGACTAGCAGGTTTTTTTGGGCATAATTGCTGAGAGATTCTTGACTTCATTTAAGGAGAAGCCACAATACATCACATCACATCGAATCTGATTTCTTACCAGTTTACAAATGAACACTAGTGGTAATGATTAAAATATGTATGAAAAATGTAAAATTAAATACTGTAGTTAATAAAAAAAGTTTGTCTTGTATTAATTTTTTTCAAATATTTGAAATTTTTTATTAGTCATACTTTATTTGCTTATTTTTTTAATGCAAATTTTAAAGTAATTTTTCCTTATTGCTTTTATGCGAATTCTGAAAAATAGAGACCCTATTTCCCATTTTTCAAAGTAAGTTAAGTCTATTTTTGTGCGATTTTTTTTTAATGCGGGTTTTCTGTGGAACCTATCTACTGCATAAAACGAGACCCAGGTATATTTATACGCCAACAAAACTTTCTAGAAACTTCTTTTACATCACCGCTTGAGGTGGTCAGATATGCATTGCCTGGTGTGTTTTCACTCATCTTGTTTAAAATTACATTTGAAAAATGAAAACAAGATAAGTTATGGAGAGTATTGTTCTACTCTATTTCTAGATTGGAAATAGATTCAATAGATATAATTTCCATTAAAATTTAGGATTTCTAAATTTCATCTAATTTAACAGCGACATTTTTAATTAAACAAGTTACGTTCTTTTGTTTATTAAATTTAAAATTATGTTAATTACTCTCCAGAACCTTCTCTGGTATTGCACCAACTTTATAATAATAATAAATGAATTATATAAATCAAATAAATATGGAATATATTTTAATAAATGAATATTATTTACAATATTTTATCTATCTGAAATACATATACATGATTGTTTAAAGTGATGGAAATTTTAAATATTTCTGAATTAAAACTTAAATAAATATTATGTCTCTGTTTAAAATAACTGTTGACAATTTACAAGAGGGGGGTCAATCACATGTATATATGTACTTACAGTCCCTGATTATTAAATAAGCACAGAGATGGATTTGAACCTCTGGTTTAAGGTTTCTAATATCAGAAGACAGTGAAGCAAAATATGTATAACAGATTTTATTGTTTCATATTTTCCTAATTAGAGTAATGAGAGAAAAAAAGATTTTACTTCAGTTTAATAAATTTCATTCCAGGTGGCAAGAAAACACATGGTTTATTTTTTATTACAATAAAAAAAATTTCTAACATAACACAATTATTTACTTACCCATATCATAAGTTTTTTTTTTGTCTCACCTATAAATGACTATCATTAGTAAACTAAGATATTTTACTATAGAAAAGGTATTCCTACCCGGTTATTCCTCTTTAATTTTTTGTGGTCCCTTTTACTGAATTACTCTGTGCTGTTGGTAATCACCCCCTGTTATCCTTTCCCTGGATTGGGTGGGTCATATGGTTGTAACTGATGTGCATTATAGGTTCTCTTAATGGCCCCTTTGTCCCTTAAGAGGAATGCATTCTCTGCACATTTCTTCCTGATCATATAAAGCATTTTATATGGGAAAGAACCTGTGAAATTTTTGTCATGCGACATTACTAAGTTGAGGGATTAGTATCCAGAGTTGATTTGCCATGTCATTTATATCCACTTCCTAAGGTTCTACCAAATGGTTGCTGATAATCTTTTGAATATGTTTCACTCATGATTGGGCATTTAATCGGTCCTAAAAACTCCTTTTCTTTACTGGAAATCTATTCCCTTTTATTTTTACTATATTTTGCTTTTATTTATTTATTTTCCTATAAATTAACTTTTTCAGACTACTATGATATTCTTCCAGTGTCATTTTACAAGTAATTGTTTCAGTGGGATATGCATCATTATCCAACTTTGTGATTTTCAAACTTCCATCTGCCTTATGTACTAAAGGCGATATATCATCATTTTTAATTTGTCAATATTTATCAACCTTATTTTACCTGACTTGTGGACAGTTCCATAGCTTTTATCTATCTCTAAAAATTCTTTGACCTCTAAGTTGAAATCTTCCTTTGTTCTTTCACTAGGATTTTTAATTAGCTCCACTTCAGTTTGTTTTTCAGAATCAGATATTATTTCTTCTTCAGTGTTATCATCTCAATCTGATGCATCATTCTCTTGAAAGTCAGCCGTGTTTGTTACCATTATTATGTCCACTTCCTTTTCATACTCATTACTTTCATTTTCAAGATCTTCATCACAGACTTCTGTATTCTGATCAGCCCCTTGCATTATAAAATTTTCTTTACTACTATTCTTTTTGATTTGCTTAGTTGTTTCACTTTCACAGCCAATATTAATTTTTTCAATAAAAATTTTCAGATTATGTTCTGAATGCACATATGATTTATTTTTATTAAGATCATCTCTGGTTTTATCTGTAATACTATCCTTTGACTCTTCTACTTCAGCTTCATTCCTTTCACAATCAACATCCTTATTGATTCTGTTGTAAGATTCAACTCCACCTTCAACTTTCCCAACATTTTTTAAACATTCCATTGAGTCTCCTTTAAGTTTAGTTGTGGCATATTCTAATTCATTGATCATTTCTTCAGTTTCATTATTTGTATCTTATGCCATTTTCTCATCTTTCAGTTGGTTTGAAGCTGCCTCTTTTCTCATCCTTATTTATTTTTTGATTGGTATCACTGTCAATAACTTTATCAGAGATTTCCACCTCCTCAATGTTCTCCTACTTATTAATTTCATCAAGACTTCCTTCTACTCCATTACTAGAATCCTTTACCATTTCAACAGTAACCTTTTGGATTTTTTTTCTACAGCCTCAGAAGAAATTTTACTATTCTGTTCATATCCTATGGCATTATTCTCATCTTCTGATGCTTTCACCATGCTTTCTTCATCATTGCTATCAAGAGTTTCATCAAGGATTCTGTTGTTCATTATCAACTTTGCAGGACAGTATTGAAGTAGTCAATCTTAGTTTAAGATTGAGCTTCATGGTTCTATCCACTTACCAAGTACTAATCTATGTTCAAACCTTATGTCCCATCCCACTCCTTTAATCATGTATATATATTTCATATATATTTCTGAGAGGTGCACCTAAAATTTATAAATTTTAACTTTTCAATAACATTCTTTTTATTATTAATTCTTTTTTATTAAAATACATAGGTGCGGCTCAGATATATATATATATATATATATATATATATATATATATATATATATATATATATATATATATATATATATATATATATATATATATATATATATATATATATATATATATATATATTACAGGAGCAAACATACTAACAAAATATTAATTTCATAAACATTTTTATCATACATCATTTATAAAACTTTTTCTTTTTAAATTATTTTTTTATTAAACTGTATATTTTTTAAAATCAAAGCTGGAAGATGCAATTGTTAATTGTCCAAAAATAATTAAAAAAGTGGGAATATAATATTGTTTTAGTCTGGGGAAGGAATTTTAATTAAAGTTTTACTGAAAATAAAATGGAGAATGGGATTAATAGATTTTATTTTTGTTATAAACATTTTTGTCAAATCTATTTCCAATCTGGAAATAGATTTGAATATATTTTTGGAATGTTATCTAACATTTGCATCTTCAAAAACAATGGACAAAGAAATGTAAGATTTTGTTAGATTGAAGATTAGAGTATCAGCTAGAAATAAGAAATTAAAAGCATTCGATAAATACCTGAGTGGGGTATAAAATGAGCTGATTTTATATACCAAAAGATTAGATACTATTGAGAGAACTGCGCAGTTAACAGAATCCATGCCACTTTGAAACTTAAAAATAATGATTGAGTAGAAAGCCCATCACTTCTGCAGCCATACCACCCTGCTCTAAGAATTAAGTAAATGCCCAACCTGAGAACTTTAGAATGCTGATTAGACACTTGCTGTTACCTAAGAACTTGCATGGATCCTTTCAATTGCTGTACAAGAGCTGGACTTTTTAATGGACTCTTAAGAAATTGGCAAGGTGATTATCTTCATGCCACCTGAAAGTAAATCTAGTCTAACTAATCTCATCAAAATTTCTTTCAAGACTGACTTAAATTTGTATCTTTCTAATATGTAAATTGCTCTCAAATAATTTTGATAAATCTAATTCTCTCTCATATCCTCTAGCTTTCTTTAACTTTGGTGCAGTCATTTATTTATTACTTGATTTTATATATATGCTTTTGTTATTATTAATATGCCAATCTCAAGCAATCTGATGAGCTGAATTTTTCAAAATCTTTCCTCCTTTTAGTTAAACCTCCATGAATTAAGTTTATTAATGTCCCCTTAAAATATAATGTATGATTAATTAATACACTCACCAGATTGTGTTTACAAATCAACATTTTATGTTGCTTTTTATTATAAAAATTATTATTTGTGCAACTCCAAATAGAATGAAATAATTGTACATGGGGTAAATCCATCATTCAAGCTAATTAACACTTTGAAATCTTCTAAAATGTTATTTATTTAAATTCTGAAAGAGTAATCTATTAGTTGTTTTCGATACAAATGCTAGTTTTTCTTTTATTTTTCATACTCTTAAAATATCAAATATTTAAATATTCTAGTTATTATAAAATCCACAAAGAGGGAATTGAATTATTTTTAAATAGCAGAAAAGGGAAGGGGGTAAATTTTAATGTTTCTTTTACTAAATCAAATCTTGTATATATATTATAATGGTATAGCATATTATTTGTCTAAATTATGGCATTTAAACAGGGGTAATTTATTATTAAAGTAATAAATATTCACTGTCATTAATGACATCTATCTGTACTGCATTACTGACATTCAGCTTATCATTATGAATATATATATTATGTGCTTCTAATCTGGGGGTTGCAACAGGATCGAACCCATAGATTTAATCTTTATGTCCTGTTCCATGGATAGTTGAGCTTCCCAGGATTTATTCTGTATAAAAAGGCCTCTACACATTGGTGATTCTAGTATGTCTGGCAGACACTATGCATATCCACTTTTCTCTAAGCACTTCTCTAAAATGGGGATCTTAGACTTTGTTTTTCATCCAGAAGCACGACTTTTTCCTGTTATTTCTTCACCATTATGTTAGTACCGCTACTTTTTCATATGATTATTTTTTTTTTCACGACCCAGTCTTGATGTTATAATATTAAAATTGCACTCTGCTCAAAATATATGTAGCTGCTGAATATTACTAATTTGATTAATTAATAATGTTATTTTAATCTTATTACACAATCCCACCATGATAATTTATTATTTCTGTATTAAGGTTATTTGCCTAGGGAAAATAAAGCATTCTTCTCACCAGTGCTAATTAAAAGAATTTTCACTAAATATTTTGTCATATAATCAAATATAAGTTTTCAAATGTATTTTACTTATTTTCACAACCACAATAAGTGTGAAAATAGTTTTTCTTATATATGTAATGAATCCCAGAACGCTCCCCAAAATATTATCTTAGTCACCATGTTTCAGAACCATAAACCAAAGTAGTAATAGCAATATTATGTAATCCTTTTAATAAATGATTGGCATCTTAATACTGCACCCACCAAAGATGAGTGTTAAATTATATCTACTATTTAATTAATAAAAGAGCATATGAGAATTATCAGCGTAAATCCAAATATGTAATTATCTACCATTTGGCAAACTGTTCATTCATGCACACATTAATATATATATATATATATATATAAAGTTAAGAGCGTGCTAATAGCTCTAAACAAGCTTTTTTTTTTTTTATTTATGATAAATGCTACTACAAGAGAAGGCATTCAAATCATTTTTATTTTAAATGGTCCCCATCCCCAGACCGGTTTCAACCTATGGGTCTCTTCAGTGAGGAGTTGGGACATTAGATCTAAAAAACCAACTCAAGCAAAGCATTTATCTAAAAGATAATTGTTAGAAGAAGATCTGAAACTTTTAGACATCTACATGTCTTTAAAGTCAGCTCTCCAACTGAAAAAATCATATGGGACTGAACTTAATTCAGATACTCCATATATTAGTAGGCTTAGCTCTTTAATTTAGCTAAAGCCACAACAGCAAAATAATAATAGTAATAGTAACAAGTCAGATGTCACATGACTTATATATAGCTTGCACTTACAAATATGTAAAATTAAGAGCGTGCTAATAGCTCTAAACAAGCTTTTTTTTTTTTTTATTTATGATAAATGCTACTACAAGAGAAGGCATTCAAATCATTTTTATTTTAAATGGTCCCCATCCCCAGACCGGTTTCAACCTATGGGTCTCTTCAGTGAGGAGTTGGGACATTAGATCTAAAAAACCAACTCAAGCAAAGCATTTATCTAAAAGATAATTGTTAGAAGAAGATCTGAAACTTTTAGACATCTACATGTCTCTAAAGTCAGCTCTCCAACTGAAAAAATCATATGGGACTGAACTTAATTCAGATACTCCATATATTAGTAGGCTTAGCTCTTTAATTTAGCTAAAGCCACAACAGCAAAATAATAATAGTAATAGTAACAAGTCAGATGTCACATGACTTATATATAGCTTGCACTTACAAATATGTAAAGTTAAGAGCGTGCTAATAGCTCTAAACAAGCTTTTTTTTTTTTTTTATTTATGATAAATGCTACTACAAGAGAAGGCATTCAAATCATTTTTATTTTAAATGGTCCCCATCCCCAGACCGGTTTCAACCTATGGGTCTCTTCAGTGAGGAGTTGGGACATTAGATCTAAAAAACCAACTCAAGCAAAGCATTTATCTAAAAGATAATTGTTAGAAGAAGATCTGAAACTTTTAGACATCTACATGTCTTTAAAGTCAGCTCTCCAACTGAAAAAATCATATGGGACTGAACTTAATTCAGATACTCCATATATTAGTAGGCTTAGCTCTTTAATTTAGCTAAAGCCACAACAGCAAAATAACAATAGTAATAGTAACAAGTCAGATGTCACATGACTTATATATAGCTTGCACTTACAAATATGTAAAGTTAAGAGCGTGCTAATAGCTCTAAACAAGCTTTTTTTTTTTTTTTATTATTTATGATAAATGCTACTACAAGAGAAGGCATTCAAATCATTTTTATTTTAAATGGTCCCCATCCCCAGACCGGTTTCAACCTATGGGTCTCTTCAGTGAGGAGTTGGGACATTAGATCTAAAAAACCAACTCAAGCAAAGCATTTATCTAAAAGATAATTGTTAGAAGAAGATCTGAAACTTTTAGACATCTACATGTCTTTAAAGTCAGCTCTCCAACTGAAAAAATCATATGGGACTGAACTTAATTCAGATACTCCATATATTAGTAGGCTTAGCTCTTTAATTTAGCTAAAGCCACAACAGCAAAATAATAATAGTAATAGTAACAAGTCAGATGTCACATGACTTATATATAGCTTGCACTTACAAATATGTAAAGTTAAGAGCGTGCTAATAGCTCTAAACAAGCTTTTTTTTTTTTTTATGATAAATGCTACTACAAGAGAAGGCATTCAAATCATTTTTATTTTAAATGGTCCCCATCCCCAGACCGGTTTCAACCTATGGGTCTCTTCAGTGAGGAGTTGGGACATTAGATCTAAAAAACCAACTCAAGCAAAGCATTTATCTAAAAGATAATTGTTAGAAGAAGATCTGAAACTTTTAGACATCTACATGTCTTTAAAGTCAGCTCTCCAACTGAAAAAATCATATGGGACTGAACTTAATTCAGATACTCCATATATTAGTAGGCTTAGCTCTTTAATTTAGCTAAAGCCACAACAGCAAAATAATAATAGTAATAGTAACAAGTCAGATGTCACATGACTTATATATAGCTTGCACTTACAAATATGTAAAGTTAAGAGCGTGCTAATAGCTCTAAACAAGCTTTTTTTTTTTATTTATGATAAATGCTACTACAAGAGAAGGCATTCAAATCATTTTTATTTTAAATGGTCCCCATCCCCAGACCGGTTTCAACCTATGGGTCTCTTCAGTGAGGAGTTGGGACATTAGATCTAAAAAACCAACTCAATCAAAGCATTTATCTAAAAGATAATTGTTAGAAGAAGATCTGAAACTTTTAGACATCTACATGTCTTTAAAGTCAGCTCTCCAACTGAAAAAATCATATGGGACTGAACTTAATTCAGATACTCCATATATTAGTAGGCTTAGCTCTTTAATTTAGCTAAAGCCACAACAGTTGGTTTTTTAGATCTAATGTCCCAACTCCTCACTGAAGAGACCCATAGGTTGAAACCGGTCTGGGGATGGGGACCATTTAAAATAAAAATGATTTGAATGCCTTCTCTTGTAGTAGCATTTATCATAAATAAAAAAAAAAAAAAAGCTTGTTTAGAGCTATTAGCACGCTCTTAACTTTACATATTTGTAAGTGCAAGCTATATATAAGTCATGTGACATCTGACTTGTTACTATTACTATTATTATTTTGCTGTTGTGGCTTTAGCTAAATTAAAGAGCTAAGCCTACTAATATATGGAGTATCTGAATTAAGTTCAGTCCCATATGATTTTTTCAGTTGGAGAGCTGACTTTAAAGACATGTAGATGTCTAAAAGTTTCAGATCTTCTTCTAACAATTATCTTTTAGATAAATGCTTTGCTTGAGTTGGTTTTTTAGATCTAATGTCCCAACTCCTCACTGAAGAGACCCATAGGTTGAAACCGGTCTGGGGATGGGGACCATTTAAAATAAAAATGATTTGAATGCCTTCTCTTGTAGTAGCATTTATCATAAATAAAAAAAAAAAAGCTTGTTTAGAGCTATTAGCACGCTCTTAACTTTACATATTTGTAAGTGCAAGCTATATATAAGTCATGTGACATCTGACTTGTTACTATTACTATATATATATATATAATTCTTTATATTAAACCTTTTTTTTATTGTCTAACTTATTTAAGTAGTTTAAATTCCCTTTTTCTCCACTTCCACATGTACAACCATGCATATGCCTATTGAAAGTCATAGTTAATACATATCTCATTGTCTTGTCCACTCTGCTAGTGGGCCAGATTTAAAAATAAATTCTTGTGTGCCATATGGGCATCGGAAATGGGTTTGAATCCAGGTTGGTCCCTGACCTAAATCTCAGGCTTGACTGGGTTTGAAGTACATTTTGTGAGTTCCAGCTCATGTTAGATGGATCAACATGTTTTTACCAGTACAGTATGTGCCCACATTTCAAATCAGATTTATCTGCTTTAACTCTTATTCTATATCCTCCACTATATCCTCAAAGTTCAGTTGCATTTTTGCCTGTTTTTTTTTTTACTTCTTGCATCTCTTTTTTAGATGTTTCTTGGTCATGTTTAGCATTCATGCCTATCTCAAAAGTTGGTCCTTGATCTCACTTTGTGTTTTTTGGAGGTCCCTTAACTGTTCATCATGTGCCATGACATTCCATTGTGTTTCTTTTAGTACAGATTCAAGGCATTGGATTTGATCATGAATCGGTTGACATGCCTTTATATCCTGGGTAACAAGTGCTATTTCCTTAAAAGTTTGTCTCACCCACTCTTCCATCTCCTGACTTCTCTTTTCAATTTTCTGAAATCTTTCATTAATCTCCTGAGTATTCCTTTGTATTTCTTGGGAGTATATCCAGGATTCTTCAACTTGTTTCCTAATTAATTCTTCAGTCTGTTCTCTAGATTCTTCAACTTGTTTCCTGGACTCCTCATCTCGTTTTCTGGATTGTGCAGCTTGCTTCCTAATTAATTTTTCAGTCTGTTCTCTAACAAACTGTGCATTATAATTAGCAGACTGTGGCTGCCCTCTACCATTCCTGGTTCTAGATTCATATTATCCACTAGATTTTCAGGATCTTTAAATGTAATCTCTGTGCTTGAGGTGCCTATTAGGTTGGTGTCCATTAGAATGTTCTGTTCTGATCCTATATTACTGCTTTTGCTCTCATTTTCTGATTGGTTTATATTTTCTCCATCACTTTTCCCATTGTTGCTGCTGTCTATTTCCTGGCTATCCATCCTGCTAATTGCATTATTGTTTCTGTAAACTTGATTATTCAACTACAGTTTATTCACCTTCCCACCTTCCCTCAATCATCTATGCTAATACTCCTACTGTTTTCCCACTTTCCTCTCTTTGCCATACTCTACTTTTATGATGCCAACTTATTCTGCTATTTACCCCTGCACTATCTCATTGCTTACATATTTATATCTACATATCATCCAAGTAATAAATATAAAATAAATATTAACCTTTAATTATTAAAAGTTTTTTTACCCTGCCTCCCTTTTGTTATATTCCACTTGTTTCCTTGCACTTGGTATTGATGACTAATGTCTTTTATTAGTTAACTATAACAAAACATAAAACAATATAATGATTCTCTCTTATTGTTTACTCAACTTTGAATCCTTGTGTACACAATCATATCATTTTACTTAAATATTTACCAGTTGGCAGAATTTATAATTGTATAAAATACAAGGGCACCATGCCAACATGGTGGAAATAACAATTCATAATGTAACATTTGAGTTGTTCATGCATGCACATAAATAGATTGCTAAACATCTCCTTTGATTGCTTACATGGTTTATAACCACTTAATCAAATAACATGATCCTAATCCAAATCTTATTTAGAAGGAACAACTAACAATAAAAAAAATCTACCAAGTTAAGATTTTGCAATAATATATGATGATTATAATAAAAACTGACAAGAAACTTAAATTAGAATTTATAAAGAAAGGATAAAAATTAACATAAAATAGTGTTCAGGATAATGTGAGTTTATAATATCAAAACTCCATGTTAGGTGCCAAGCCCAGGAAAAAAACCCTGCATCAGTCAGATTTATATGTACATTCAACAAGAGTTAGAGAATAAGCAGAAGTACCCTAAAACCAATCATGCCCAAGATAGATATGTCAGGAGAAATCATGATTTCTGCCCTATTTGCACATTCTATAAATATATGACCTTATGGACATCTCTGATGATAGCAAAGGAATTTCATTTATTTCAGTCCCAGAGACACAGTGAAGAGACAAGAGATCTTCAGGGATAATGTGACATTAATAACTTAAAACCCCTAACATGGGAGGAGAGCTTCACAATTATACTGATATTTTATTTAAGACAAGATTACTGACTAGCATGAGATGATGAGCATGGATTATAATATAATGCAATCCTTAACAATGTGCATTCATAAAACAACACCAAGACAAAGAATTATTGAGAAAATAATGAGTTATGAAAGGTTAATAATTTATTAATATAATTAATAAGGAATCGAATACTTAAGCAATAATACATATAAATTTGCATATATAAATGACAATTTATTTACACATAACTACATAGGTTAATAAGATAAAGGTTTCACACAATCAATGATGATGATTTGCATTGCATATTTTATAGGTTATGTAATGTTATCACACATTATAGAATATGGATTAAATGATTCAAGAGTATGCAAATAAAACTGAATGTATATATAACAATAGACTACATGACATATTTAACATAAAGTGGTTTAATATGCTAATTAAAATTAGATATCAATTTTAAAATACTTTTATAATATTAGCACTATGATACACAAGTGGGAATTAATGACCGTAAGAAGCATATACATGAATTCGAACCTTATTTATATAAAAGCCTATTTGGATTATGGTTTAGAAGAATAATACAATAAATATACATTTTAAAGATATAGCAAGTTTTATTCAGTCAATAGTTATTTGTTACATCAATCATTTGAAATGAATAAGCTTTGCACATTTATTTGAACAATTCTGGTTTGACAGAATTACTAAATGTTGTTTGCTAACATAGTCAAACATTATTCAAATGAGAAAGCAGCAAGCTTAAATAAGCTTTAAGATGACAATTCTAATTAATAATAATAATAAAGATATAGGCAGAATGGTTGGCAGAGATCACAGCAGCTTATAGATAGAGTAGGGTGATATAAAATATTACTAAGAAGTTTGCAGTATTGACTGAAGTGATAGCATTAGAAATGATAAGTTTGCTCTGGAACTGAGAGGCTTCATCAATTATAGATGGATGTGATAGTCTTCCTGCACTTGTGACAGGACACTATTTGAAGAAATGGTTGGTAGGGGATGCCATGGTGTGGGTTTTCAGATGTTATCTCATGCAGAGCCTCACTACAACCTGACCTTGTTCTGGAGTCAGTGCTTCCAAATCCCATTTTGGAATAAGCCCTGAAAAAAATGATCTGGGACCTCCAGATGTTAGTTTTGACAAAACACAAATATCAAAGTTAATAATGCCATCAAGAGTAAGCAATGCTAAATAAGATTGATGTCCTTAATGACACTGATATTTAACTAAAGCCCTCCTAAATTAATAATATTGAATGTAATGACATGACAAAATTTAACCCATTCTTAAAGGTATGCATATAACCTTTGAATACTAATTAGAATGGCAAAACAAAAAAGGGGGACATATTGTTCTCTTCATTAAACAAATGTAATTATGCTCAACAGATAAATAGTTATATAGCCCAACCATAACATTTGATTGCATGGCAAACAAATGATCGATTACTAAACAGAAAAATAAAGCCACTAAATTTACTTTAAAGAATATTAAAATATAATTAAATCAATAGTGCTAAGGGTGGTAAGAAATTGATATAATAAAAGATGACAGCTTGTAATCTGTGATTAAGCAAATATCACCATCAAACAATAAGATTCAATCAAGTGAACCTTAGTTTTGTAAGAAGACTTGCATTTAAATATTTAAGTATCTCATAATATTGTGTAACGATATATAAATATGTCGTTACACTAATTTAAAATAAAAACTTAAAAGTTCGCAAATAAAAGTAAAAAACTAAACGCTAAAATTAAAAATGTTTGTTATACGTATATACATTCGCACAGATGCTAAACTTTAAAAATATTTTTTTTTAATAAATAAAAAAAAGGTATTTGAATGTATTTTTTTATAAAAAAAAAGACTTATAAAAGTATTTTAATAAAAAAATAACGTAAGTTAAAATAAAAACAGGTATTAATTAATTCCTGTAATCTATAAATGGAAATGATTGTTTATTAATTATCTAAAAGCTGTTTAATTAAAAAGTCAGATGGAAAGTTAGATAAGAGAAGAAAGGGATTTTAGCTTGACCAATGGAAGCCAAATAAAGGCCCGGACCATAACGAAAAAACAGAAAAGTGACATTTTTGTTCATGGAATCCATAGGAGGACTATAAAAAAGAAAAAAATATTGAGTTCCAGTCAGAGAGTTTTTCCAACTTGATTTTGGTGAGTCTGGCGACAAGACGCACTTGTCGTCCTCACTCACTTATTTTAAAAATGCAAAGACTGTGATACCAGAACAGAACCAGCAACTGCTACCTCCAAAATATCAGACCGGTCTTCCAGGAAAGTCTGCATGGGAATTGCCAACGGGAACATGGACTCCTACACCGTAAGCAATAGAACTGAACAATTGTTAAAATCATAACATTAATTAAGAACTTTAAAGATTGATAAGTAAATTTAAATTTTATAAAAAGGAACTTTTCTCTGACTTATGTGTCAACTAAATTGATAATGTGAAATTTTATATATGTGTGTGTTTGATAAAAAAAAAATCATTTCCATTTATTATTTATTGTATTGATATTTATTGTTAAATTTTAAATGCATGAAATTTAAGTTGTTTATAGACGCTTGCATGGATTCGTTTGCGGTTAATTATATTTTGGTTTTCATATTTGATCAAAATATATAGACATTCGATAAATAATGATACCTTATGGTGAGTATCTAAAATGTATTTATTCGGATGTCTTTTAAGTTATTGGTGACAACGCAAGTATCTTATGGTGAATACTATTGGGTTACTTATAAGTTTCCCTCTGCGATTGTCGGTATCAATAATTTTGTATTTTGATCGTTTATGTTTATTTTGAAATGTTTTTGACCATGGAATCTATGTAATCGATCTATACCCAACATTTTTAAACTCATTTGTGCGAACGTATCTAAATGTTAAACTTAAGTTGGGCGTGAATGGCTATATAGATTTATAAAGTTATATTAGGGGAGGGTAATCTTAGGTTATTTGTGTCGTTGTTGAATTGGGTCTATGGATTGGATATATTTGTGTAATTAGTAGATGTAGTATGAGTTTCGCTATGTGCAGAATCGCTGTATACACCGCACCAACCCTTGGCCTATGGATGGGATTGTAAGTCGGCAAAAAGGATCGCGGTCCCTTCCTGTGGAGTTTTTATTTTATTGTTCTTCTTGCTACACAGACGTCATATTCCTCTATTAGACAAGAGTCAATGTTTTCTTAAACTATATTGTTCAGATGTCCATTCCTGACAGTATAGTATCTTTGTGCTGTTGTATTTTCATGCTACATTGAATACATAAATGTATCGGATGGATTGATGCCAGTTTGACTGCGAATTTTAGCCTAGGGTTAAATAGGGATAGAATGTTTTATTTTCAAATGCAGATCTATGTAGTCTATTCATACTTGACAATCTAAATAAAAAAAAATTAAAATCATTGAAAGTTATATAAATGTAAAATTAAAGAGTAATAAGAATATAAAAATCTAAAAATGTTAAACCTATTCCTCGAGTTTAGAATGATTTTATATGTGCGTAAATAAATATTTTATGTGTTAATTTCTGGCAGTGGCTTTTATTCTTTTATATTTAAGATATAAAATTAAGTTATATTTTATTATCTCTGCTACTCACTGAGCTAGTGACTTGGGCTAACGACCGGAATCAAAATTTAAGAAAAAAAAAATTTTTTTTTTTTTTGACTTACGTATCTGCCTACTTTATAAATTTTTCTAGGTTCAAATGCCTAGATGGCGCCCTGTAGTGCAGTTTACGTAAGTCTAGATTTCTCCGGATCGTTACAAACTGGCTACCCAACTTGGGCCGATCTTTAATAAACACGAGTGCCCTGAGAATTTTAAAAGGGAATCATGCCCGTAAATTTTTTCTGAAAATTATATAGATATATGTTTTGTATTAACGTAAAGTTATAGTTTAAATTTTGTGTAAAAAGGTACTGCCAGTAAGAAAAATTGCGCATATGTAAAGAGAAATACTAGGAATAAAAAAGTAATAAATAAAACGTAATTAATAAATATAAATCATAATTTTTTTTTTAAAAAAGTCTTGTTTAAAATTTAATCGTTTAACATGCCTAAATAATACTTAAAGGTAGGAGAAATAAAACTTGGAAGGGAGGGGGCAGAAATTTAGCTGGTAGTAAGGAATCATCAGTCAACTTTTTTTTTTATCATTATATTTGTAATTACTGTTTTGTCTTTTTAAAAAAAAAAAAGTTTTGTCCTTTTGAAATTTCATATATAACAAATTTGTGTAATGTAATTACTAACACTAAGTAAATTCTTTTTTTTTTTTTAATGTTTTTATTTTTTTGAGGAAGTTTACTGATATGTAACGATATATAAATATGTCGTTACATTAATTTAAAATAAAAACTTAAAAGTTCGCAAATAAAAGTAAAAAACTAAATGCTAAAATTAAAAATGTTTGTTATACGTATATACATTCGCACAGATGCTAAACTTTAAAAATATTTTTTTTAATAAATAAAAAAAGGTATTTGAATGTATTTTTTTATAAAAAAAAGATTTATAAAAGTATTTTAATAAAAAAATAACGTAAGTTAAAATAAAAACAGGTATTAATTAATTCCTGTAATCTATAAATGGAAATGATTGTTTATTAATTATCTAAAAGCTGTTTAATTAAAAAGTCAGATGGAAAGTTAGATAAGAGAAGAAAGGGATTTTAGCTTGACCAATGGAAGCCAAATAAAGGCCCGGACGATAACGAAAAAACAGAACAGTGACGTTTTTGTTCATGGAATCCATAGGAGGACTATAAAAAGAAAAAAATATTGAGTTCCAGTCAGAGAGTTTTTCCAACTTGATTTTGGTGAGTCTGGCGACAAGACGCACTTGTCGTCCTCACTCACTTATTTTAAAAATGCAAAGACTGTGATACCAGAACAGAACCAGCAACTGCTACCTCCAAAATATCAGACCGGTCTTCCAGGAAAGTCTGCATGGGAATTGCCAACGGGAACATGGACTCCTACACCGTAAGCAATAGAACTGAACAATTGTTAAAATCATAACATTAATTAAGAACTTTAAAGATTGATAAGTAAATTTAAATTTTATAAAAAGGAACTTTTCTCTGACTTATGTGTCAACTAAATTGATAATGTGAAATTTTATATATGTGTGCGTTTGATAAAAAAAAATCATTTCCATTTATTATTTATTGTATTGATATTTATTGTTAAATTTTAAATGCATGAAATTTAAGTTGATAAATAGACGCTTGCATGGATTTGTTTGCGGTTAATTATATTTTGGTTTTCATATTTGATCAAAATATATAGACATTTGATAAATAATGATACCTTACGATGAGTATCTAAAATGTATTTATTCGGATGTCTTTTAAGTTATTGGTGACAACGCAAGTATCTTATGGTGAATACTATTGGGTTACTTATAAGTTTCCCTCTGCGATTGTCGGTATCAATAATTTTGTATTTTGATCGTTTATGTTTATTTTGAAATGTTTTTGACCGTGGAATCTATGTAATCGATCTATACCCAACATTTTTAAACTCATTTGTGCAAACGTATCTAAATGTTAAACTTAAGTCAGGCGTGAATGGCTATATAGATTTGTAAAGTTATATTAGGGGAGGGTAATCTTAGGTTATTTGTGTCGTTGTTGAATTGGGTCAATGGATTGGATATATTTGTGTAATTAGTAGATGTAGTATGAGTTTCGCTACGTGCAGAATCGCTGTATACACCGCACCAACCCTTGGCCTATGGATGGGATTGTAAGTCGGCAAAAAGGATCGCGGTCCCTTCCTATGGAGTTTTTATTTTATTGTTCTTCTTGCTATACAGATGTCATATTCCTGTATTAGACAAGAGTCAATGTTTTCTTAAACTATATTGTTCAGATGTCCATTCCTGACAGTATAGTATCTTTGTGCTGTTGTATTTTCATGCTACATTGAATACATAAATGTATCGGATGGATTGATGCCAGTTTGACTGCGAATTTTAGCCTAGGGTTAAATAGGGATAGAATGTTTTATTTTCAAATGCAGATCTATGTAGTCTATTCATACTTGACAATCTAAATAATAAAAAAATTAAAATCATTGAAAGTTATATAAATGTAAAATTAAAGAGGAATAAGAATATAAAAATCTAAAAATGTTAAACCTATTCCTCGAGTTTAGAATGATTTTATATGTGCGTAAATAAATATTTTATGTGTTAATTTCTGGCAGTGGCTTTTATTCTTTTATATTTAAGATATAAAATTAAGTTATATTTTATTATCTCTGCTACTCACTGAGCTAGTGACTTAGGCTAACGACCGGAATCAAAATTTAAGAAAAAAAAAAAATTTTTTTTTTTTTTTGACTTACGTATCTGCTTACTTTATAAATTTTTCTAGGTTCAAATGCCTAGATGGTACCCTGCAGTGCAGTTTACGTAAGTCTAGCTTTCTCCGGATCGTTACAATTGGGACAGAGAATCAGAATAATATCAGTTCACTAGATTGTATCATTAGCATATTAAAATCAAATTAAACAATACATAATTATAATAAAATAAATTTAAGTTGCTGCATTAAAATAGTAAGATATAGATAAAGCGTGAAACCCAATAAATACAGTTACTGATTAGAATTTATAGATTCGTGCATTTATATTTACAGAGAGAGAGTCATTATAATTGGCACTACCTCACCAATTATTAGATAGACAAAGAGTTACATTGTAATTAAAATAAATTATAGTTAAATGAATGAAGATTGAGAGTTCATGTTAGCGGCATGGACGGAATTATTTTTGGGAGACTTGATGGCTGTACGAGTTGATACACATGAAAAATAAAATATGAAAAGCATGGTTAGTAATACAGAGTTCAGATAAAATAATGGTTTGCATCTTTCAAGAGTTAATTCAGGATTTGATTAAAGCAGTTCTTGAATGGCGATGGCACGGTAGCAAATTTCTTCCCTCTACTCAGAAGTCATTTTATCAAAATTTTGAGTTATGGGGATTTGTTTAGCAACACTTCTCTGAAAAGTAAGAATTTGGCTGTATTTATATGCCAACAAAACTTCTGCTTGAGGTGGTCAGATATGCATTACCTGGCATGTTTTTACTCATCCTTTGTTTAAAATTACATTTGAAAGATAAAAACAAGATAAATTATGGAGAGTATTGTCCTACTCTATTTCTAGATTGGAAATAGAATCAATAGGTATAATTTCCATTAAAATTTAGGATTGCTAAATTTCATCTAATTTAACAATGACATTTTAAATTACACAAGGCATGTTCTTTTGTTTTTTAAATTTAAAGTTATGTTAATTATTTTCCAGAACCTTCCCTGGTATTGCATTAGCTTTATAATAATAATCCATGAATTATGAATGTATTTTAATAAATGAATAAATATTATTTACAATATTTTATGTATCTGCAATACACACACACATGACTGTTTAAGGTGATGGAAATTTTAAATATTTCTGAATTAAAACTTAAATAAATATAAAACAACTGTTGACAACTTACAAGAGAGGGGGTCAATTGCATGTATACATGTACTTACCACCTCTGATGATTAAACAAGCACAGAGATGGGTTTGAACCTCTGGTTTAAGGTTACTAATATCACCAGACAGTGAAGAAAATATGTATAACAGATTTTACTGCTTCAATATATTGTAAAATAGTGGTATATATGTATAAGAAATCGTTTTTATGTATATATATGTTAGTTTAATGAAACTCCCATTAAGGAAGTTATTTTTATATAAGGGATTGAGTTGAGTAATTATCCACAATGGCTCTGCATTTGTTTATACAAAATATATTTTGATTGCTCATTTTATTTATCGGAGAGCATGAATAATAAAACATTTAATCTATAAATCAAAGCTTATTTATCTCAACTTCGATATTTCTACTTTATGAGGGTCATGAAAATAAAGGCATTTACCTAATCTATCTCCATATTAAACCTCCCTACTCTTGTTACATTAACCTTAGTAGTGTTCACACCAAAACTACAAGTTATGGGACAAAGTATCATTTATTATGTTGACAATAATAAATAGTGCACATAAGGAAATGTCAGAAACTCATCAGAAAAGCTCGTATTCAAATATATTTTTTCAAATCCAAAATAAAATCAATAAACTTATGAATAGGAACCAAACAATATACATAAATAAATTAATATAAAATCATTTAACAAATAATATCAAAATAACTGAACAACATATAAATAAATTCTTGATATAGAGAACATCCTCGAAATTTTATTTGAATTTCAAAAATTTTATTAAATATTTCTTTAACTTGCAAATTTTCTACTATATTATCAAAAAATGAATATCTTCAAAGTTACATTTTTATGGCCTGGAATAAAATTTATATCTCACTTATCAAATTCATTCATACATGCAAGATAATTTCTTCTATTATTTATAATATCACAACATGTATTACTTCAATCATACTTTCCAATTATCATACATGTTACTTGTTATTGATAATCTATTTATTGGTTTAGGTAATATTAAATTTTGAATATGGGCAGATACTAAGCATATTTCCAAATTAACTGTCTCCAAAAATATCCCTTAAAATGTTTTATATTGCAATGTTGTAGAATATTTTTTTGTATTCACTTTCCACTTAATATTTCACATCAATATAGATGTACTCGGTTAGACCTTAATGCAGCTAGTATGTATTGATTATCACAGATGTAAAATATGTTTTCCAAACTTATAAAATATATTAAATAATACATTTGTGTAACTCATTCCTTAAATATTGGGGTCTCCACCCCTTATATAATATTTATTATCACATTATATATGCATTCTTTAATAATTACATTATAATGCAATGACATATTTATCCCTTCTAAAAAACTCTATGCCCAATTTTATGAAATATTATGTATGTAAATCTAAAATATTTTATTACTTTATTTTGTTATATATGCACTTGTTGCTGTATATCAAAATACATATTTAAAAAAGTCAATATCTACTGATGTGTTATCCTTAATCTTATTCGTGATTACTTTAATATATATAAATAACAGATATAATGCAATTGAATAAGAATGTTTATGCTTAATTTTGTATGTCAAATTTACATGTATAAATAAATGTGTGTTTTAATTTAAGATTTTTGAATACTCTTTTAGAATTAGTTTTTTTTTTCTTCTTGTCATTAAACCTTTTTGAATTCTGACATTTTTTATTGTTATACCTGGTGGAAGTTATAGAAAATGTTTAACATTTTCCTTCACTTCTATATAAAATCTTTATTTTATACTAAAACTCAATAAATTGGACTTGATTTCTTCTTAATTTAATTTTATAAATCAATAATACTCTAAAAAATCATATTTGAATTTTATAAATATTTAAAAACTGAGTTGTAAATAAGAACAAAGAATGCAAATGTTATCAACAATGTTAATGTAAATTCTCTTTTAAAAATGAAATAATTTTTTATTTTAAAGATGAATGAGTAAGGATTTGTGATAAATCTCAAATTCTGCTTGTAAATTTGACATTTGCTTTATAATTATTAAAACGTAAAATTTTTAGCACCATGTTAATTTTAACAGGTGATAATGTTAAGCAATGAGTTTCACATAAAATGTGGTCAAACCTACACTGTGATTTTTATTACAGTCAACTTTGTTAACTTTTATTTATAAAAATAAAACATAAATGTATAAAATTACATAGTATAAATGCATTTTTTGTTTAATGTGTAAAAATAATCATAAATATTTAATAAACAAGCAACAAATCATATTTTTTATTCCAAAAATATTGAGTGATAATGAGGTAAAACACTGAGTGAAAATGAGGTACAAGGAAGTAATGCCTTTAAAAATCAATCTTTCTTTTGAGAACAATAAAGTGTAGGCAATAGATATTGCTAACTGTTCACAAGATACTGACTTCATATTTTTTTAAATTAAAAATTCAATAAAAATAATATGGCAGATTCTACATTATAAAAAAAAAATCATTAATACAAGTGAAAATACAAAAAAAAAAAAAAATCCAAGTCAGATGTCACATGACTTAATTTAATAAGCTTGTGTTTACAAATGTTATATATAGAGCTCACAAAACAAACTCTTAACAAGCTTTGTAGAATATCTCCAAACCGGTCTGAGGTTGGGGGTATTCTACAAAGCTTGTTAAGAGTTTGTTTTGTGAGCTCTATATATAGCAAGTAAAAATAATGATAAAATAGAGATCTAAAGTAGTAAAACAACCATGCTTTTTTCTGAAGGAAACACCCAATGATTCTCAACAAAAATGAAAGTCATTTAAATCAAGATGAAATGCATTTATTTATTTTTTTATTAACCTGCAAAAAAAGGAAGTTACCATTTGCATTACAGTATTTTATTTTATTACTAATTGCATGATGATTTTTTAATTCATTTTTCTCTGGTATGATGTCTTTTTTCTTTGGGCCCCTTTTGATCTGAGAGTGATGTTTTAAGTAATTTTATTTTTAATATAGAGATTACTATATTGATTATGACCTTTTAATATTTTACACTTTCAGCAGCTGAATAATTGATAGATCCATGATGAGATGAGATAATTCAATTTTAAATTGATTTTTCCAGTTTTTTAAAACTTTGACTGATAAGAAGAAATACAAAGTCTTACTTTTTGTTTTCTTTAAAATTCCATTCTGTCAGAAAATATTCAAATATATATATATATTTCTTTATGAATTTTTAAAAAAATAAACTTCTGATTTATTTATTCTATTCCTTTTTTTTATAAAATAAAATGGCAAGTTTATTTAAAGATGTACATTTTATACTTGTAAATTTTTCTAATGAAGTAATTAACCAAAATAATTTATTTTTAATCAAATACATATATTTTGTGTACTTGTTTATATTCATTCATCAATGACATCTGCCTTTGTTCCATGCATAATTAGTTTTGTCGTTCATGTTAAGATAAAAATTGTGCTCTAATATTTATAGAACTATTATTTACCTGTATTAATACCAAGACTTATTAAATTAATTATCCTAAATGAAGTTAATTGAATAGTTTTGATCCCTACTTGTTCTCTCTCTCTCTATATATATATATATATTCTCTCTCTCTCCTCTCTCTCTCTCTCTCTCTCTCTCTCTCCCATATATCCTAATATCTCTATATATATATATATATATATATATATATATATATTACTTTATCTCTTCTATAAAGGATTACTTTGAAACTAACTGTTTCAATATGGACATTATATATTATAACCATGAGTGCAGCCCACATTAGTCAGGCTGCATGAGTGAATAAAGATTTGAAAAACAACATGTGTGTACATATATATACAGTAAATTAACAAAATTACCCATGTGATTAAAAGAAAAAAATATTAATATACTATAATGGGATAAAATCAAATGGAGTGATGGCAAATTATCATTACCAAGTAAAAATTTAAAATATTAAATATAAAATTAACTATCCATATTTAGTATAAGATATATAATAAAAAACATAAGAGATCAGCAACTAACTATCTTAAGTATAAGTATAATTAGCTATATTCACCCACATTACAAATAAATGTAAGTAATATTCATCATTATGAGTGATTAATAATCAAAATAAATCAACAGTCAATCTGTGACTGGATTTAAATGGGTCTTCTATAGACCAGGCCACCTATTTAGCCTTTGCCAGCTTGGGCAATTATTTAAACATAATTTGGATGCACAAACTTAAGTGCTAATCCATAGAATATACAGCCATAAAAACAATGCTGGGATATTAAAACATGCTGTTCATCATTAATGCTCTGGCTACTTAGTACCATTAGTGTACTGGCCAACTATAAACTTAAATTCTGATAAATACTAAACTAAATAAAAATGTAGTGCATGGACTTTAAAAAATATATTCTTCATGCCAACCCAGGATTCTTCTCAACTGAATGCCCATATACTAATATGCTTCTTTTCATAAAATACACTGTTATATATTAATCTAGCTCAGGGAACACAAACTCTATAACTTATTGTGAACAAGAGATGATGCAACATATAATCTAAAAACCATTTAGAATTAAACAAATAATTTTAACAATGAAATATAAGTTTATTGATAACAATAAAAAATGACATTAAGGGCTGTAGAATATTATACTAGGTTTACATTATATATATATTGTAACGAGCACAGACGTTCGTTACATTGTTGTTGTTTTTTTTTATTTATTAAACATGAAAGTAAATTAAAAAGTTCGCATTTAAAAATTTTCTTTAAGAATTAAAAATTGAAATTAAATATTATCTTAAACTCTTATATATTAAATCGCACAGATAATGAAAAATTATTAAAATAAAAATTTATTAAAGAAAAAGTATTTTAAAACTAAATTTTAAAAAGATTTGGAGATAAAATTATATCTTTAAATTTATCTTTAAATATATTTTTGATTTGGAAAACAGGTTAATTAATCAGAAATGGAAATGATTGTTAATTAGTTAAATGTAAACCAGCCTTGGGCATTTAAAATGTAAAAACATCAGTCAGATAGGAAAACAATAGAAACTTTCAGCAAATGAAATAAATCCATTGGGAAATCGGACCTCAACGAAAAGGATCATCTCATCGATCACGTAATGTTAAGTCAATCCTTCGAATACGTATAAAATGAAAATTTGGAAATTATTAATTAGTGAGGAGTTATTGATGATTATTACGATGTAACAGCTAGGTGTTAGTGCTGAGGGGATTGAAAAAGATGCACAGCTTCAATCCCTTCAGTTCTGCTAAGAAAGGAAGAAAAATGAACCATCGTTTCTACATTGAGGACCAACTACACTAAAAAATCTCCGGATGGATAAATAAATCGGCCAACAGGATACCAATCTTCGGACAACGTGGGAATTCACGTTCAAACGGCAAGGAATATATGAAGATGAACTATTTAAATAACCGTAAGAACTTTAAAATTTATGAACAGTAAATTAAATACTTTTCCAGATTTAAATGATTGCAATATTATTCTATCTGACCAACATTATTTATTAATTAGTTATAATTTTATTTAATGTATTTATTTTGTAAAATCATTTCCATTTATTTATTTTTTGTTCTTTAAGTTTTATTATGATTTTTGTTTTCCGTTAAATTAATTATAAAAATGTTAAACTTAAGTCGGGCGTGAATGGCTGTATAGATTTGTAAAGTTATATTAGGGGAGGGTAATCTTAGGTTATTTATGTCGTTGTTAGATTGGGTCAATGGATTGGATATATTGTTGTAGTTAGTAGATGTGATCGGAGATTCGCTACTGGCAGAATCGTTTATATATATGCCGCACTCACCCGTTTGCCTATGGAAGGAATTATAAGACGGAGAACGCAGTTCCTTTCTATGGAGTTTTTTTTTTATTGTTCTTCTCGTTAGATAGATGTAATATTCCTATCTGATTGAGAGTCAATGTCTTTTCTTAATTCTTTTGGTGCTGCCGTATTTCGTATTACATTGAATACATCGATGTATCAGATGGATTGATGCCAGTTTGACTGCGAATTTTAGCCTAAGGTTAAATAGGGATAGAATATTTTAATTTCAATGCAATATGTAGTATTCATACTCGATTCTAAATAAAAATGCATTAAATTTAAGTTGTTTATAGATGCTTGCATGGATTGTTTATCGGTTAATTATGTTTTGCGTTTTCATATTTGATCAAAATATATAGACATTCGATAAATAATGATACCTTACGGTGAGTATCTAAAATGTATTTATTCGGATGTCTTTTAAGTTGTTGGTGACAATGCAAGTATCTTATGGTGAATACTATTGGGTTACATATAAATTTCCCTCCGCAATTGTCAGTAATCAATAATTTTATGTTTTGATCGCTTATGTTTACTTTGGAATGTTTTTAACCGTGTAATCTATGTAACCGATCTGTAGCAACTTATTATAACAAGCTTTTATAATCCCATCTGTGCGAACTTAATTAAAATGTAAAATTAGAATGTAATAGTAATTAAAGGTAAATTAAAGTCAAAAATCAAAGTTAAAAAAATAATGTTAAATGTTAAAATGTAAAACTAATAATAAAATAATTTAAATCTTATATATATGTGCATAAATAAATGTTTGTATGCTAATTACTGGCAGTGGCTTATTTTATTTATTTTTTAATGTTGAAATCTAATTAGATAAGATATGATATTATTAAATCTCTGCTACTCCCTGAGCTAGTGACATGAGCTAACGACCCGGAACCAAAATAAAAAAAAAAAAATTTTTTTTTTTGACTTACGTATCTGCCTACTTTATAAATTTTTCTAGGTTCAAATGCCTAGATGGCGCCCTGTAGTGCAGTTTACGTGAAGTCTCTTTCTTCCCCGGATCGTTACAATATATATATATGCACATTTGTGCAGTATAATTTATTAACATATTTGAATTTGTCAGAATAATAAAATTATTAATATTTTTCATAATTAATTCCATGTTGAATATACCCATAATTCACATATGTGTATATATAAAAAGTATTATGAATCAGTTATCAAATTCTCTCATAACAGTTTACTCTTTTTTTTACTTAAAAAAATAATATCAATTTCTTGGCCATTGATAAAAGTTAAATCCTCCAGCAGGTATATATTTTTTTTTAATCTAAAAAGATTTTGGAGTTTACTTTTTCCTTTTCAAAATAAAATCATCTATGAATCAATCATTTTATTCAAGTTTACTTGTTTTTTAAAATATATAGATTTTAAATCTATTTTTTACCTTCAATAAACAATTTAAAATATTATCATTCTCAATTATATATCTCACTTTTTAAAAAATGTAATTTTAGCTAAAGAATTTATTTAAAATTTCATTCTTATTATATATAATGCTACTCTACTCACCAACTGTGCTTCATAAATTTATGTTTATCTGTGCTTCTCTGCATATAGATAAAACAGCATATGTATAACATTCTTCAAACAGCTGATAGATTCTCTTGATGGAAGTCAATCTTGAATTATCCTAATTGGCAATATAATCAGATAACTATTGAAATTCAATCAGTTCCACTTAGACTTCAGGAAAAGCAAGCCATTTTCATCCATACTAGGGCTTTGATATATTGGAAGTTGATTCTTTTTTCCATGTGAATTCAAACTCCACCATAGTGAACTATGGAGCAGCTGCCGGACTTACTCCTTGCTTTCATTTATAATTTCATGGTAACTATTTGTATAACTCTGAAAACCAACTGCTACAGAAAAAAAATTACTATGGAGTTTTTGTCAAAAAAATTCATTAATTAAAAAAAATCATTAATTAAAAAATGTTTTTTTTATCTTTTCAAAAATCATACTAGTCTTTTCAAAAGCAACTTGAAAATATTATCAAAAGTATGATCTACAAGTTTTACTTGAAAGATTTCCAAAATAGATAGTAGACATTTTACCAAAAATGTTATACAAGCTTAATTTTAAAAAAAAAAAGCTTTCTAACTAGATAGTGAAATGTATACAAGCATAAATTAAATGATTTCAAAAATTAGATAGGGGAATTTTTATAATTACCAGAATATCTATTGTCATTTCAAAATCAGAATTCAATAAAAATATTACTTAGACCTTTTTAAATATTTATTTTATGGAAAATTTTATTTTAAATTCAAAATTATTTAACCCTTTACTGTAAATTTATTTCAGGAAAATGTAGAAAATATCTTTTAAAAATTTTTGTTTTGTCTGTGAATATTTCTACTTATTCTTTCAATTTTATATATATTTGTGCACACACACTAGTATGTTGTTGGATTCCATGAAACTCATACAGTTACAATACATTTTAATCATATTAAATGTGGCAATTTATGCAAAATGTTTTCAATTATTTACTCTGTAATATGTGAGTAGAAAGATAATAAATGAGATTGCAAAAGAAAAAAAATACTTTTGATTATGAATCAATTTGCAAATCAAGTTTAAAATAGCTAGATCATAAATTTCAAGGTATTGTGCCGGTCGAATGATGTATATCGGTTTAACCCAGTTTGAATACTAGGCAAAAGTATCTCAAGGCCACTCATATGTGAGATATAAAAATCAAGAATACTAAGGCCTCTGCCCTATTCATCTATTTTCGAGTCTAACCATGAACCAACAACATATCCGAGACATGCATAAATTATTTTATAACCCTGGCCCACAGCTTAGCATCAGGGAGAGAGAATGGACTAGAATACTTACAGAACTAAGTTAAATGTGCACATAATATAACATGACTTGAGTTTTTAAACAATTCAAAATACAGCAAAACTCTCCATATAGTAGTGCCATCTTGTGCTAACAAGAGCAATCAATGGATGCCAGAAGGCTTGTGCATAAAATCCCTATCTAGTGCCTACTCATCCAATATCCCCAGACTAGTTTCTGGCTTGTGGCCTTCATCAGTGAGGAGCCTTGGATCTGAGAGCACTGCACCTAGATCTTAGGATCTAATGCAACCCTCCAGCACCCACCTTTTAACTCTATTTAACTACAAAACTATGAGAATGAAATTGAAAACACTATCAATATTTTCAATCCAAGCTCAATAGCTTATATAGTCATATGGGTCTGAACTCAATTCAGTACCCATACATTTTGGTGTCTTTGGCTCTTTAACAACCATAGCCACCACTATCCTATTAGGCAGGATTGGTGTTAAACCACTAAACATCACATGATCACTATCTCATACTAGCACAATAATTGTTATTAAACAATTCAAAATACAGCAAAACTCTCCATATAGTAGTGCCATCTTGTGCTAACAAGATCAATCAATGGATGCCAGAAGGCTTGTGCATAAAATCCCTATCTAGTGCCTACTCATCCAATATCCCCAGACTAGTTTCTGGCTTGTGGCCTTCATCAGTGAGGAGCCTTGGATCTGAGAGCACTGCACCTAGATCTTAGGATCTAATGCAACCCTCCAGCACCCACCTTTTAACTCTATTTAACTACAAAACTATGAGAATGAAATTGAAAACACTATCAATATTTTCAATCCAAGCTCAATAGCTTATATAGTCATATGAATTGTTTAATAACAATTATTGTGCTAGTATGAGATAGTGATCATGTGATGTTTAGTGGTTTAACACCAATCCTGCCTAATAGGATAGTGGTGGCTATGGTTGTTAAAGAGCCAAAGACACCAAAATGTATGGGTACTGAATTGAGTTCAGACCCATATGACTATATAAGCTATTGAGCTTGGATTGAAAATATTGATAGTGTTTTCAATTTCATTCTCATAGTTTTGTAGTTAAATAGAGTTAAAAGGTGGGTGCTGGAGGGTTGCATTAGATCCTAAGATCTAGGTGCAGTGCTCTCAGATCCAAGGCTCCTCACTGATGAAGGCCACAAGCCAGAAACTAGTCTGGGGATATTGGATGAGTAGGCACTAGATAGGGATTTTATGCACAAGCCTTCTGGCATCCATTGATTGCTCTTGTTAGCACAAGATGGCACTACTATATGGAGAGTTTTGCTGTATTTTGAATTGTTTAATAACAATTATTGTGCTAGTATGAGATAGTGATCATGTGATGTTTAGTGGTTTAACACCAATCCTGCCTAATAGGATAGTGGTGGCTATGGTTGTTAAAGAGCCAAAGACACCAAAATGTATGGGTACTGAATTGAGTTCAGACCCATATGACTATATAAGCTATTGAGCTTGGATTGAAAATATTGATAGTGTTTTAAATTTCATTCTCATAGTTTTGTAGTTAAATAGAGTTAAAAGGTGGGTGCTGGAGGGTTGCATTAGATCCTAAGATCTAGGTGCAGTGCTCTCAGATCCAACGCTCGTCACTGATGAAGGCCACAAGCCAGAAACTAGTCTAGGGATATTGGATGAGTAGGCACTAGATAGGGATTTTATGCACAAGCCTTCTGGCATCCATTGATTGCTCTTGTTAGCACAAGATGGCACTACTATATGGAGAGTTTTGCTGTATTTTGAATTGTTTAATAACAATTATTGTGCTAGTATGAGATAGTGATCATGTGATGTTTAGTGGTTTAACACCAATCCTGCCTAATAGGATAGTGGTGGCTATGGTTGTTAAAGAGCCAAAGACACCAAAATGTATGGGTACTGAATTGAGTTCAGACCCATATGACTATATAAGCTATTGAGCTTGGATTGAAAATATTGATAGTGTTTTCAATTTCATTCTCATAGTTTTGTAGTTAAATAGAGTTAAAAGGTGGGTGCTGGAGGGTTGCATTAGATCCTAAGATCTAGGTGCAGTGCTCTCAGATCCAAGGCTCCTCACTGATGAAGGCCACAAGCCAAAAACTAGTCTGGGGATATTGGATGAGTAGGCACTAGATAGGGATTTTATGCACAAGCCTTCTGGCATCCATTGATTGCTCTTGTTAGCACAAGATGGCACTACTATATGGAGAGTTTTGCTGTATTTTGAATTGTTTAATAACAATTATTGTGCTAGTATGAGATAGTGATCATGTGATGTTTAATGGTTTAATGACTTGAGTTTTGGTGCGTGCTTGGATCATTGGACAAATAATATAAAAGGTTAAGCTAATAAAAAGTTGAAATAACATTAGACGACTTAAGCTTTTTAGTTTAAACAATAGATTTTAATAAACATAATTTTAAAATATTAGAAAGGTTTTAATTATCTCCACTATTCTCCGATTGATTACTAATAAATAATTTTACAATGAGGCGGATGGCAATTACATAAGATTTTGCGGTCTAAGTATTACTTTCCCAATTTAAATAAAATTATTAACTCATGTTCCCTCGATAAAGCAAAATTAAAATAACTCTTTCGCAAAACATTATCTAATTGCTTTGTGCTTTATAAACAATTTTAAAATATTTAAAGACATCCACTAATAACCAATATTTAACTATGGGACTAAAAGCGAACAAAGTAGGCATTATTGAGGAGATCAAGTTGGCAAACAAAAGGAAACTTACTAGTATTTAATTTACAGATATTATTTTAAATTGGAAATATTTGTAAATGGAAAATAACTTACACCGCAATGAAACAAGACAACATTTATATATCAAACTAAAATGAGGAATAGCAAAGGGGAAAAAGTTAAGTATAAAATATATGATCAAATGAAAGAAAAATATAAATCTAATATTAGTCTAATAAGAGAAAAACAGTTACATTATAAATATAAATTAAAAAAACAATTAACAAAAGGTATTTATAAAAAGGTAAAGTAATAGTTCATGAGGAGATATATAAAGTTACGAGTCCTTGTTTCTTTGGTCCAGTTCCCTCAACATCCATGGCTTGATTACGTATGTAGTGATTTGTCTGGACAAAGGGATTTGAAATATGCAGCATTTTTACATGAAGGGCACAGACATGGCTCACAGTTTGGGTTTACTATTGGTTTGACACATTATGGCATTTTGATGGTTTTAGGACCCCGAGGGCAGGAAAAGCTGTTGTGCCTAACCATCGTACATGGTCACGTCCACCAAATTAATAGAACTTTTAATGGGTCGCATGTTGGAACTTATAACAGGAATTTTCCGTACAATTAGGACTTCATTGTTTTTCCACATTTATTTTCAGAGCAACCTAAGAGGATCACTTAAAGTACAAAATTCCGAATCATCAAAGTACAGGATCTGAACAAATCTTTAAGCACAAAATCAGAATAATTTAATGAACAAAATCTGAATACTCAAAGCACAGGATCTGCATGAATAAGCATAAGAACGATTTAAAAAGAAAATCTGAATAATCTCAGGAACAACATCTGATCGATTTTAAAAGCAAAATCTGAATCATCTCAGGAACAACATCTGACCGATTTTAAAAGCAAAATCTGAATCATCCAGTCTTTTGTTCTCCCCACCTTTTATACTTTTGTGGAGATACTTTTCTATTGTTTGCATATGATTTTAGATCTTTATAAACCCCCTATGCTTCTTTGTTTCGAAGTAACTTTTTGCTAAAAATAAACTTTAATTTCTTATTATCAAATTCTGTTTTTAACTTTGAATTTGATTTAATTAAAAAAGCCATCTTTAATTTGCCTTGAATGGACTAATTAATTGAACAAATGCCATTCCTTTAGAAATGCTAGCAGGCTTATCTTAAAATAAAATCATATGCCATATTTTAACCAAAATTAAAAGAAAAATATCTTATTATTTCTTTTAATAAAATAACATTTTAGTTCAACAGAATTTTGCATTTAATTATATATATATATATGCTTCCGTATATATATATGTTTGATTAATAAATTTTGAAAAGGAAATTTTAATAATTTAATTTTAAACAGAATTTTATTTTAAAAGAAATATTTTAAAGTAAATAACTAAATTTAATAAGCATTAAATGTACAAAATGAAACACGTTAATTTTATATTTAATGCAAAACCCTGTTGATACTTGGATATAAACTTAACCCAGGTTTACAATATCAGTAAGTTTATAGAAGGCTGTGAAGCATGGATCGGACTTCCGGATCCATTGCTTCAGTGTTGTGAGATCTTTTTGTTTTTACCTGTTCTGAATCGATTTATAAATAAAATCTGCTTGATTTCTATAGTAATTTAAGATCTAAAAAATATAAATTAATGATATTTGAGAAATTAGAAATAAAAAAGGTCAGAAAAGAATTTTATATCTTTCCTGCATTGGAAGGGATAGATAAAGAAAAGAAAACAAACAGCTATTTCTTCTTTCATTATAAAATATTGCAACATTGTATGCAAGTTTGTTTCCTCTCAGAAGAGAATGATGGAATATTTTTATTCAGGGTTCCAAGATTTTAGAATGGTCTACATTATAGTTTGATTGATGGCAAATGATGTAGACAGGGAATAGAAAGATAACAGAGAGATATAAAAAGGGGTCATTCACAATTCACTCATTATGCAGTTATTTATTCTGATATTGATTTTTATTCTGTTGCTGATTTTCCACAAAAAGGCTACTCTCATTGCAAATATAATGTAAAAGTTGTGTTGAAATAAGCACAAGAGAAGAAACTTGACCTAATTAAAATTGCAATGCCTAGGACAGAAGGTTATTGACTGCAATAAAGTAGTTTCCAATTTTCACAGTCCTAACAGCTATAAGAATGTGTTACTCCAGGGGACTGTTTACCATATGAGGCTAAGCAAAAAGGTAGCACATCTGTCAGAAGACCCTGAGTATGCCATCCAATCCAGGAATAAGGTTGAAGTCTGTAGAACTAGATCATTACAGTCTCAGATGCCAGTAAAGAAAAGAAAATATATTGTGCCACTAAATTTTATAAAGATATATATATTCTACATGCTATATGTCACAATACTGCTTTCCAGTCTCCAGCATGTGAGAAGTAGAAATCTTTTCATCAAGTGAAGTTATGAAGACCATAATTAATGAAAAATGACATATAAAACCCATGATTTAGGTCTTTAAAAATTTTCACTGGTAAGATATTCATATTGCAATATTAAAAAGCCTAAGGCATAAAATTGAAAATATATTAATTGTTGCAATGTTATATTTTAAACCAGCAGTTGGATTTGCTAGTATAGACTTAAAATTGAAAATATATTAACTGTTTTGATTTGTCATAGTTTATACCTGCAGTTGGAATCCGCTAGTATAGACTTAAAATTGAAAATATATTTACTGTTGCAATATATTATATTTATATTTGCATTGGAATCACTAGTATATAGATAGAGATCTAACTAATCTACATATGTTTTGTTTTGTTAATAAATTGTTAAATTATTGTTTTGTCAATTCAGTTATTTGATGATAACTCTGTTAAAACTTTATAATGTCAACTCTTATATGCTAATTACAAATCATCCCCAACTCTGGGATAACATGTGAACCACTGGGGAATATGCTGGGGTGTTACAGTAATAATTGACACTGATGACTGTTATTTCATTAGTATTCTTAGTAAACTTTCTTTGTTGAGAAGATTTGGCACCTGGAGTTTTTTTTTTTGATTGACCCCTAAAACAAATAAAATACCATTAGGAGTATTTGTGATTATAAATCCCAATCATCACCATCACATTGCTTGGTCTTATTATGAAAACTTTGTGATATTGGAATTTTATTTAACTTTTTATTGATGATATTTATGTATACACCTGAAGATTTACAGTATATCTCCATGTGATTTCATTTAACATCTTGTATATATATTAAGTGGCTTAAAGACTTTTTTTAAAAAAAAAAATTTAAAAAATAAAAATACTGCATAACATTTTTCTTTTAGAATAAAACTTCTTAGCAGGAGGGGGGAGAAAGGTATAATAGAATTAAATAGAATTAACCCTTAAACCGCAAATTATATTATTGGTTGTATGAGGTAAAAATCAAATCTTTTAATTGGCCAACTCACAAACTGAAGACAAAGCCTATTGTTAAAACATATTCACCTATAATATTAAATTCAACTCAGATACGTTTATAAAAAGTATATTACTAATTTTTCAGGTTATGAAGAGAACGAAAGTTCTTTCAAAAATAAATTGCTATTTATTTATTCTAAAATATTCAATTTCGGCAACATAAAAGCTATAATATAAACAAAAAGGTCGACTTTTACATTATAGAAAAGTAAATATTTCTTTTAAATATTTCTTTAATATTTTTACTAAAATCTTCAATATTTTTCGAAAATAATTTTGTTTTTTTAGTATATTTTTTAAAAAACTAGTTTAATTTCTGAAATTATATTTTTTTAATACTTAAAATTGCATTCAAAATGAAAATCTCAGCGTTTTTCTTTATTTTCTTTGATCAGGCGGTTTCTTTGTTCTTTCCAGCCAATCAGAATGTCTTTTTTGGCTGAGAGCTCACTAACAACCAATTACAACCAATGTTCTTTCTTTGTTTAGGTTTAAATGCATTTTTTTTTATTTTTTACTTGTAAAATATTTCGGAAGAGGGCACCATCTTACAGAACTTTTAAAAACCTATTCAAAACCTATCAAACGAATTTTTTAGCATAAGAACTGGCAGAGTTAGAGTGATGTCAGATGTCTATGAGGAGCCTCGTAGGAGGCGGGAAAAGGGTTAAAGAAAAGTTAAAGAAAATTTTTTCTCTCTTTCTTTTTAAAGAAAAGAGCTTTTTATAAAGTAACAGCTAAATAAATACACCTGGGTCTCATTTTATGTGGTAGATAGGTTCCTCAGAAAATGCGCACAAAAGAAATTGCACAAAAATAGACTTAACTTACCTTGAAAAATGGGGGATACGTACCGTAATTTTCCAAAAATCAAATAAAAGCAAAGCAACAACATAAAATTACTTTAAAATTTGCATAAAAAAAAATACGAAAATAAAATATGACTAATAAAAAATTTTAAATTTGAAAAAAATTGATACAAGACAAACTTTTTTTATTTTTTTATTAACTACAGTATTTAATTTTATTCAAAACAATATATTTTTATGCGTAATTTACATTTTTTCATACATGTACGAGATTTTAATTATTATTGCTATTTGAGACATCACATTCCTCATGATATGATGTGATGTGAGGTACTGTAGCTTCTCCTTAATTGAAGTCAAGATGAAATACAACTAAAACGTTTTCCAATCACTATTGATTCTTCCCATTTCGCTAAGCGATCTAAAGTTGAAATTTTTGTTTCCAAAGAAATTCATTTTCTTGAATGTTTTTTTTTCTTCATTAGAGTAAACTAAAAGTTTAAAAATAAAAAGAAGTTCTTAGACTTACGATAATAAAAAGACACCAACTCATCATTGTTGGGCAAAATTTAATTAAAACTAACAATTAAAAATTAAATTCTTATTTTTGTCTTTAATTTTTTAATTTTCAATTCCATTTAAAAATCAAATTTCATTGTTTCACATTACCTCGTTACATAATTTTTAAATTGTTAATTACAATTAAAAATCAGATTTTAATTGTCAAATTTAATTGTGCCCACCATTGTTACTCACCTTTTAAAAATAAATTTGTGGACACTAAATGATTATTAATTGATTATGTACTTGTTTTATAAAAAGCAAAAATTGAATGCAATTTAAAATGCAAAAACAACAACATACATCGTATAGGCATCTATAACGTTTGAACAGATTTACATTATAATCTTGTAACATTTATTACTTGTGGACACTAAATGATTAATTAATTACATACTCTTTTTATAAAAAGCAAAAATGGAACATGATTTAAAATGCAAAAACAACAATACCTGCTTTGACATCTCCAAACATTGGACTATCTAGCTCATTTGCATACCGCTTTGTTTTCTTGCCTTATTTCCTCATTCTGCACCTTGCATTACCGCTATGAATATGAGGCAAATGGCCTCAAAAGCGCTTAGCATATAGTAATTTTTGGAATCTGTATAGCTTCTCCTTCAAGTGTTTCATACGCTTTTTAATTTGTATATTATAGTTTTGTAAAATTTAATGTGTGTATATAAAATGGGGAAATTCTGATTTTAAGTGAATTATGAACTTCTTTATTACATAAAATCTATTATAGTACTATTATAAAGTGCTGAAAATATTGAAATTATTAGATGGAAGTCGAATTCCAATAGTGCGCTATTACTTTAAATATGATGTGAGTGTGTGAAATTTATAATATTTAAAGTAATAATGCATTATCAGAGCTCGACTTCTGATCTAATAATTTTTATTGCATAAAAGAAAACCACATACAAATATATTAAGAAGAATCATGAATCGCATAACTTCAAAATCGCATTAAATAAATCCGCATAAAATGAGACCCGAGTGTATGTAAAATTTAGAATTGTAAAAATTTGTTTGTAAAAAAAAAACTTTCAAAAATGTAATTAATTTAAAAGATTACTAATTAAATTGTATTAATTAAAAAAAGACTGTAAACTATCTTATTGAGATCGTTTAGATGAATCAATGGATTAAGATTAAGGCAAATGTAAAAATCAATTAATTAAAGAAATATAAAATTAATTAAAAGACAGATTGAAGCCAAGATAAAATAAAACAATGAGAGAGTTAAGATATAAAAGTTACATTTTGGTTATTGTTCTTCAGCGGGTCCGAATTATTGCTATACTGTCTGCTTTGTGATATACAATCTGGTCTGCAGTTTCTGATCAAGTTATTCCAGTCATCAATTTGTTATTAGTCTGGAGTTCAGATTCTTTCTAAAGAATGCAGAATATTTGGAAATTGTAAATGTAGCTGTAAGACAATCATTACTGCTGCAGTCAACATGAATGAAGATGCCGCATAAGCCATAGAAGCATCTGACAGGGCTTCATGCCCCAAGCCCTCAGCCATAAACTACCTTGCTAAATCAGGACCTGAATTAATGCCAAGATTATGAAGTAAAAGTTGCTGTATACCCTCTCTCTCTCACTATTCAACATAAACCTGGAAAGAAATCCCTGGAACCATCGATGTAAACCAAAAGCCAACCAGTTGGAAACTGACAATCATGAAAACCTAGGTAAACATATTTTAAAATATATTCTGATCACAGTCTAGATTCTTTATTTTAAATGAATGAACTTTAATTAACAGAATATTATAACAATAGCCTAAAGTCATTTATATTTTTCTTATGTAGAATTTATTGTGTTATTTTATATTATATTAAATATATGTACGTAAATAATTAAATAATGTTTGCCTTGTTATTTTATCTATTTTCTCTTTTTCTCTTATCACTGCCTCACCAGTAAATTACTGTAAAGTTACTTTATGTGTTAAGTAAATATGCTGGACCCTGAGACAGAGTGTGAGCTAGTCATGGGATATTTCAAGTGCTGGATTGTGGGCCTGTCATCCAAAGCATGCTGATTATATAACTTATGATTGGCTGGCACCTGAGGTTGATCCTCAAAACAAATAAATGCTTTGGATGGTAGAGGTTTGAATCTAGCAGTCGAGATGAATCACGGTCTGGAAATGTGATCATATTATGCTTTGCATAGCTCGGTCTGACCATGGGTATTGTTGATGGCTCTGCTATCAGTGGTATTCTCCTCTCTGCTTGAAGGTCTGATCCATTCTTGGTAATATTAAAAATATAAAATTTAAAATTATTTTAAATAAGGTTGAAACCCAATTAAACAACTTCTATTGAATGAACCCGGTCCAATATATTATGTATACTTGGTTATGGGTTCAAATTCGTATTTACTATTGATTTTTTATTTACCATTAAATAATTGGGGCTATCGTGTTTTTAACTTGAATATCCCCTACATGATAGTGTATAATAATAATCAAAAAATAATAATAATTCTTTACAACAGCTATATAATCAAATAATAATTTTATACATTAAAAAGCTTTTTTTTCAGCACCTGCTTTGATGCTCTTTTCAAATGTGATTAATCTATTTAACGTTAATGAATCACCTGACATAAAACATCCAATAATGGAATTAAAACAAATGACAATAATATAAATAATTAAAACAAATCAAAACCCTCATATATAAATTCAATAATTACAAAAGAATTGATTATATCATAACATTATGTTAAACAATATTACATGCATTTTTTTTACAATTATTTATATAATTTTCCATTAACTTTTAATCAACCAATTATTAACCAAATTTGTAGAAGTCTTATAAATATTCATACAATTAGTCAAATTATTTTTAATATAATATGTTTCATATTAAAAGAAGAGATGATAGGTCTGCATTATATATTTACTACTTAAAATATAACCATAGAATAGATGCTATAAAAATATTAAATATTTCAATTTCATTAAAGATCGAAAAAGAAGGCAAATATATGAAACATATTATATTAAAAATAATTTGATTAATTGTATGAATATTTATAAGACTTCTACAAATTTGGTTAATTATTGGTTGATTAAAAATGAATGGAAAATTATATAAATAATAGTATAAAAATGCATGTAATATTGTTTAACGTAATGTTATGATATAATCAATTCTTTTATAATTATTGAATTTATATATAAAGGTTATGATTTGTTTTAATTCCATTATTGGACACTGGATGGTTTTATGCCAGGTGATTCGTTAATGTTAAATAGATTAGTCACATTTGAAAAGGGCACCAAAGCAGGTACTGAAAAGAAGCTTTTTAATGTATACAATTATTATTTGTTTATATAGCTGTTGTAAAGAATTATTATTTTTTTGATTATTATTTTGTGGAAGAGCAGCATAAGGATTTTTATTCCTTTCCAATTTTGATAGTGTATAATAAATTAATAAGTATAAATGATGTTTGGATTGAGAAATATTTTTACAGCAGGATAGAAAAGATAATATAAATGGCAATATATAAATAAATGACTAAAGCAGTGGTATATCACATTATTCTGGAGATTATATACTAGGGTTGAGACTGGTGTGCCATCAATTTATAATATAGAAAAAAACCCAAAAGTGTGCAAATATACAAATAGCAGGATATGTAATAAAAGACTCAGAAAACATTCATATATATATATATATATATATGATATGAATGTTTTCTGAGTTATTATAGTACTTATATATATATATATATATATAAGTACTATAATAACTCATTCAAAAATAAAAGTTGGTGGCTTAAATAAATATGGAGTCACTGATATTAGAATCTGTATAACCAATAGATACAGAACTAATTGGACAAAAAGTTATTCTGATAGTAGAAAAGATTTTTGAAAAAAAGCCAGATACAATTATATCTGAAATGTGGTATGCATGGATGAATAAGATTGAAGAAAGGTTGCAACAAAAATTTGAAAAAGTGCAACAAAAGTTAGATGAAAGACAACAAATTTCTGGGGGGGGGGGGATGCAACAGAGAGATGAAGAATGGCTTAAGAAAATGGATGAAAATGAAAGAGCACATGAAGAGTAAAAAATTAAAGAATGTATAGATGATGTGATACAAGATTTTAAATCTGAGAATGTTTCAAACTCCATAGATGAAAGCTCATATGAAATAAATGTGGATAATGAATGTCAAGAGTTTAATGTGGTGAAGATAGAAGAAATTTTATTAAATGAAAATTGGGGGAAAGCTTTTTGTGATAACTTGTCGCAAAATGATATAGAAATTAATTTTAGTAATAATGAAATTAAAAATCCTTCAGATGATTGCCAGAGTTCATTGATTTAAGAAAGGTTTTGAAGTTCATTAAACAAGAACATGAAGTCTGCTGCCTGAATATTAAAAAGGAATAATACATGAAGTTAAAAATCGAGATATTTGAAGTAGTAAAACCTATAAAAGAAAAAGAGTAAAACATTCTAGTATTAGCCTGAGTTTGAAGCAATGGATTACTGTTGGCAGATTGTCAAATTCTATTGCTGGTGCATGGAATCAAAAAGAAAAGAGAAAGGATAAAAAGATCTACTCCAGAATGAAGAAAAATATATTATTCAGGTCATCCCAGAGGATATTTCCACCAATAAGCAAATATTTAGAGAGAAGTAAATTTTTTTAGAAAAACAAAGCATGGCTTATTCTCTGTTGATCTTGGATCTGTTAAAAAGATTAATGCTTTATGGAAAAATGAACTTGTACAATGTTTTTAAAAGCAAAAGATAACCAGAAAAGAAGCTTACTAGCTTGCTAGAAAGCAAGAGTGGTTCGATATTGAAAAAAAAAATTAATAATTTAGATGTAAGAAAGATGTGCAATATATGATACAGAATGGTGATGTATATAGATAATTTCCTTCTGGAGATGTGCTGTGATTTGATCATGTAGGTAAGACACTATGTTGTTATCAATATTTGGAGGTTGATATCTCTTGTATTGCCACAACACGTTTATTTTATTTTTTCCTTTGTTAAATAATGTACTCACCTGTAAAGCTTGGATGAAGCAAATTACAGATTGGGAGTTGGCTTAAATAGCCTCCAAGACTCAAATAGAAGCAAGGCTTAATTTTCATATGGTTTACTCACTCACCTGTAAGGATCAGTGAAAGCAGATGCAATTGGAGTTTTTGTTTACTATATCAGACCTTAAAACTTAAAAAGAGAGCAAGGCCTTATTCCATTGTGTTGTGGATAGCTTAACAGAAATCAGTTGATGGTCCTTCTAGTGTCTCTTCTTTGTACATTTTTATGTCATATGATGGAATTTTTGTACATCCTAGAATAGAAATTCTATGCATTCTCTATGACACTTAATGACATGCAACTCTGAATATTGCATATATGATAAAAACACCATAAAGAAATGAATATAAATTTAAAAAGGATTAGTCGACACACAAATGAGAAATGGAAAGTTGCACTCTCCCATTACCTCCTTTTAAAAGAGCGGATACGTAACCATATCAACTTTAGTGCAGACCACATTAGTCAGGGTAAAACACTGCACGAGTTTATTAATAAAGATTTGAGCAACAACGTGTGTGTGTGTGTACGCATATATATACAGTAAATTAAAGAAATTGCCCACGAGACTAAAAGAAAAAAAATATTAATATACATCTAAATTATATTAAATGTGGCAATTCATTTAGGATGTTATCGATTACTCACCCTGTAATATATGAGTAGAAAGATAATAAATGAGACTGTAAAATAAAAACAAAATACTTTTGATTGCGAGTCAATTTGTTAGTCAAATTTAAAATACATAATTCATAAATTTTAAGGCATTTTTGAGATCTTTTTGGTTTTACCTATTCTAAATCGATTTGTAAATAAAATCTTGTCGATTCTTATGATAAATAGAATTGTGAATTCAAATTCAAGATCAAAAATTAAGAGTTAACAATATTTGGGAAGTTAGAAACAAAAAAAAGTCGGCAAAGAATTCTATATCTTTCCTGCATTGGAACAGGATAGTAAACAACTATTTTTTTCTTTCGTTATAAAATATTGCAATATTGTATGCAAGTTTGCTTCCCTCAGATGTTTTAGAAGAGAACAATGGAATATTTTTACTCAGGAGTCCGAGATTTTAGACTGTTTTGCATTATGGTTGGTGCAGGAAGGTGACAAAAACATATGTGACTGGTCTACATCATGGTTCGATTGATGGCAAATGATGTAAACAGGAGATAGAAAGATAACAGAGAATTAAATGGATCATTCAAAATTCACTCATTATGCAGTCATTCATTCTGATATTGTTTTTTTATTCTGTAGCTGATTTCCCACAAGAAAGTTACTCTGATTGTAAGTATAATTTAAAAGCTATGTTAAAATAAGTGCAAGAGAAAAAACTTGACTGCTAATTAAAATTGTAATGCCTAGGACAGAAGATTATCATCAGTGATAAAGTAGTTTTCAATACTCATAGTTTTAACAGCTATAATAATATTTTACTCAAATAATGAATTATTTATCATGCAAGTGTAGAAAAAAAAGAAAGCATATCAGTTGGAAAACCCTGAGTATGTAGTCCAATCCAGTAAATAACATCAAAGTCTGTGGGACTAGATTACTACAGCCTCGAAGATGCCAGTAAAGGAAAGATGTATTGTACCATTAAATTGCCAAAGACCTACATATTTTACATGCTATATGTCACCATACCACTATAACTACAATTCAAGTCTTCAGCATGTGAGAAGAAACCTATTAGTGAAGTGACTGTAATTACAGAAAAAAAAAAAAAAAACATATAAAATCAATGTTTAAGATTTAAAAAGATTTTTACCGGTAAGATATTCATATTGTAATATTAAAAAGATCTTAGACATAAAACTGAAAAAATATCAATTGTTGTCATGTTATATTTTATATCTGCAGTTGGAATCACTAGTATAGATTTAAAATTGAAAATATATTAAGTTCGAATCGCTAGTACAGACTTAAAATTGAAAATATTTGTACTATTGTGATATTATATTTTATATCTGCAGATGGAATCACTAGTATAAACTTAAAATTGAATATATAATAACTGTTGTATGTGATACTTTTATTTTATATCTACATTTGGAATCACAAGTATAGATTTAAAAAACGAAAATATGTTAATTGCTGGAATGCGTTTGATTTTATATTTACATTTGGAATCACTAGTATATGGATATAATTAACCTAGTATGTTTTGATAATAAATTGTAAAATTATTGTTTTCTCCGTCTAGTTGTTTGTTTATAAATCGGTTAAAACATTATAACATCAATACACATATACTAGTTATGAATCATCCATATTAAACCACTGGTGAATATACTGGGTTGTCATGGTAATAATTGCCAATGGTGATCAATATTTCATTAGTATTCTTAGTAAACTTTCTCTGTTGATGTTTGGCATTGAAGTTTCTTTTTTTGAATTGAAACCTAAAACAAATAAAATCATCGTTATCACTAACTTTTCATGTGTTGCGATGTGGCTTCTCCATTAAAGTCAAGAATTTCTCAGTCACTATCCCCAGAGAAACCTATTAGACACCTTACCTTTCTATCCCCACCCTAAGTTTTTCCCATATTTTTCTCTATCCTTTCACATCATCTTTGTCCACTCTATGGTCTTTATATCTAGATCCCCATTATCTTTTTCCAAATCCAGCATAAAAACAAGAACCCATTTTCTGTATATTTACTTTTATATTTATTCTCCCACAACTTCACTATTTGTACCTTTTCTGCTTGTAAGCATTTACATTCAATTACCAAATGCCTAATATTTTCCATGCCTTTTTTGCATAACTTGCAGACTAAATCACCCACATTTATCCATTTATGTATATCCCATTGTTGCTAACAATCCTGTTTGAGTTTTAAACTACTTTCCTTGCTATTATTGTAAATTAACTCATACCCAATATTCTGTTTACTTCTATATATATTTAAAATGTTTTTCTCACCGTATTAGTTCTCCATCTCCTTATTTTTATTAATGCATCTATTCTTCCCATCTCATTCTTTGCCACTATAACACTCAACAATCCTTCCAACCCCCTTTTGTACAAGAATCTTTATCTAAATCTTCTGCAAACCATACTAGCTTTCTCACCTATCGCATTGCTGGTCCTTTACTCATAACCCAATTAAATATATTTTGGCTCTTCTCTTACTATCCATAAATTGCAATCTACTAAACATTTTCATTTTGCTTTTTGCATGTCTCATATAAAAACTTCACCAACCCATTTCTCTTTGAATTGTCTCCTTTGCTGCCCATGTATCTGCATCTAATGCATGTCTTCCTATTTCTCTCTGTACTTTTTCTAAGTAGTCTAACACCCTTTTACTAACTCATAACACATTGTTACCATAAATTAACCCTGCTATTACCATTGCCTTCAATACCATTCTTGCTACATCATATTTATTATATGAAAACACTGTTAATTTCTTTATCAGTCCCTTTCTTTTCTTTGCTTCATTTATCATTTTTTTCTCCCATTCATCCAAGCAATTTCTCTGATTACTTAAGATGATCCCCAAATAGTTATACCTATTCACCACATTTAACTTTATATCCCCTAATAAAAAAAAATATTTTCTTTCCCCAGCATTTATCATTTCTTTTGATTTTTCTTCACTAAATTTAATCCCCATCTTTTTACCCATCCTTGTGCATGTCTTCAGCATAACTTCCATATCTTCCCTACTTTCTGCACACAAAAATATATTATCAGCAAATAAAAGACCTGATAATGTATACACTCTCTTACCATTTATTAGTGGTATATCTATCCTTCTTCCTAGTCTTTCTCTTGCTCTCTCCATTTCTCTCAAATATTAATAAAAACAAAATAGATGTCATAGGGCATTCTTGCCTTAGTCCTAACCATTTTAACTCTAACTGGTTCTATATTTCCTAATTGATACATTTAGTAATTATCTTCATATAATCTCTTAATAAGATCCACTAAGGATTTTCATTCTCAAATTTACTAAACTTACCCATAATCTATTTCTATTTACTCTATCGTATATCTTCTCTATATCTATAAAGACCATATATAATCATCTACCTGTATTTCTATCTCTCAGCTGTGTAACTACAAGTAAACTATTTTCTACTCACATATCCATTCTAAAACCTCCTTGCATTTCTCCCACTATATTATTTTCTTCCATCCATTTTGTCACCTTTCCAGCCACCATATATCCAAAAACTTTATACAACACTAACACTACTGCTATTGATCTATAATTTTTTGTCTTTCTGTGGTCCTTAATCTTTCTTTTAAATAACAGCCTTACTCTTGTATTATTCCAGCTATCTGGAAATTCTGTCTTTGTGCCATCTTATTAAAACATAATAGATTTAATTTTGTTCTATTTTCCAAATTCATGTTTCCTCTGCCCATCCATCTAAACCTCTTACCTTTCCACTTCTTCCCTGTCTCATTCATTTTCTGTAAAACTAATATTTCCATTACTACGTGCTTTTACACTCATTATCACTCTGTCCTTCACATCTAACATCTTTTTCATATCGATTACATACTTATTTAAGATTCTCTCTAATTCTTCTCTAGGGCTACACTCTATTCCCTCATCATTCCTTTTTTTAATGTATTTCCAAAAATTTTTACTCCCATCTCTTCCACTTTTATTAACATCCTCAAATAACTTACTATTTAATATCATTCTCTCTATAATGATCTATTTTAGCCAACTTTTTTTTAAAAAATATTTTTTCATTTAATATTAACATCTTTTCCACTTTGTTTTTAATAGCATATTTATATTTTCTGCATGCTTTTTTTCTTTTACTAATTTTCACTTTTCTAATACTTTTCTTCTGAATATTATCACCTAAAACTTTATTTGCCATTTTTCCTACTTCACCATACTAATCTTTATATTTATCCCCAACAAACTCTTTCATGATTTCTTCTACTTTTTATATTCTTATCATTCATTCTCCATCCACATCTTTCACTATCCTTTCTATTTATTTTCCATCACATTACTAACCATTTCTATTATAAAGAAATTATGATCACTATTACATATTCCCTCTCTTCTTTATCAAACACTTCTGTAATTTATTTCCTCTTTCTCTACTAATACATAATCTATTGTGTGAAATATTATGCTCCTCATAAATATTTGATAAATTTCCAATACTCAAATTCACTCTCTAAAATTTTTTCAAAAGCTATCCATTCTTATTATCCACATCATTAATTTCTTCAATATACCTATTCATATTCCTTATATCCATTATTTTCTTCCTCCCCCTTTTTTTAAAACTCTGTATATCCTTAACTAGTCTTTCATATATGCTACTGTTCATCTCTATTAAACGTTGACTATCTCCAGTGGTCATAAACATTATAGCCACCATCTATTTTTGTCTTCCTAATCTTATCTTAATCCACAAATGTTCTGGACACTTTACAGTATTTACATATTTTTTTGACATAACTACTATACCACCACCCCTTTTTTCTTTTCTATTTACACCTGCCATACCAAATCTTCCAGTGTAGATTCTTCTTCTCTTTGTTGTGTTTCCACTACTGTTAATACATCAAGCCATTTGTTTTTAATTGCTTTAATTCCAACTATTTTTCTGGTCTACTCCTATATTTCACAGTCAAATATCCAATTTTAACAACTTCTTCCTTTCTTACTATCCTTTTTATAAATTCTTTCAGCTCCTTCTTCTCTATTACATTTATAAACAACTTGCTTATCATTAATTTTACAGACCCATTCCCTTTCCATATCTACATTTATATCTGAATCAGCTATCTTTTGCTTACTTCTTACATCCCATTCATTCTTAACCTTCTTTTTGATATTACTATAATTTAAAACCCTATCCCTTGAACAAGTTTCTCAAACTATAATATTTTTTATAAATCAAACACCCTAATGCTTCACTTTCTTATTTTGCTAAGTGCAACCCATCTTTACAACTCCCTCTTACTAATAAAAAAATCCTACATATCCACAAACATAATTATTTCTGTTGCATATTTTCAATTTCTTAATTATAGAACATGCCTTATCTAATATGTATCTATTGTCAAATCTTGATAGTAATCCAACTACTCTTGTTCTTCCTTTAATCTTAAACTACTAATCAATGCTTTGTACTCATCCATTACTCTCTCCAATGACTCTGACAAATTATTTATTACTACCATAACATAAACATCCCTACACTACCATTTCTTTACCTTATCTGCAATATCTCTAATTCTAGCTCCAAGTAAACATACTCTTACATAATGATTTCTATTTTCTCCTGCAGTTATATCACATTCTCTAATTAGCGAGTCCCCTATCAAGACTCTCATAATTTACTTTCTCTATTTCATCCATTCTCTTCCATCTTCTGGACTTAACACTTCTATTCATTAATTTCTTGATCTGCTCACACTTTATGTCTAATGCTTTTAATTTTACTTCTACAACCTTTACCTCTTCCTCTTATTTATTCTTTGCCTAACTATTGCACTTATGTTGTCATCCATATCTATTGACACTCCACTAAATATATACTCATCTATCATCTTTATCTACATTTTCCTCCATTTCTTCTCCTTAAATTATATACACTTAAAAACATTTTTTCACCTCTTTTATCACATTTATACATGATCTACACAATCATTCACCTTTTACATCCTTCATAGTCTTATTTAAGCATTTCAAATGGAAAATCTTACCACACACCATACTCTACGAAAGCACATCTAATTTTCTTCTGACCATCATATATACATTGTGGGGTACAAATGCAATCCATATTTTTCCAATTCCCCTACTCTATATTTAAATTTATTTTTCTACCATTTTTATAACCTCTTTATACAAAAGGCAAAAAACTTTTTTAAAAAAAAATCGCGACTAATAAACACGTGATCCCCCAAACTTTCACTTCAAATGTTACTCTCTTTTTCAAATAAAACACTTACTTATATTTAAAAATTTTTTAATAGCAAACCTCTTAAAATCCAATTAATTTTACGTCTGCCTTAGTTTTAAAGCCTTCTTCAAATAAGCACACACAGAAAATTTTTTTTATATTTAAAATGTCAGCTTATTATCTCAAACATTACTCTTTCTCAAATAAATCTTTTATATTGAAAAATTTTGTAATAGAAAACCTCCTAAAATCTAAATATGTGTGCTTTAGTTTAAAAGCCTCCTTCAAGTAAGCACGCACAAAAATTTTTTTTTTATATATTTAAAATGTCTGCATATCGAATTATTTTCCAAACCTTAGCAATATTTTTCTCTACCTTTCCAAATCCAATTAAATCTATCGTTTTGCACTCCAATTCTTTTTCATCCACTCTCTAAGCAAATATTCTCGAGAAAAGAAATATCTAGATGTTATTAAAAATAATAAAACTTTTAATGTATCTTGCAAAGCAAATCAACCATGTCAGCACAGCAAGGCAGTTCATACTAAAAGAAATATATACATTTTTGTGGCATCTATAACTAAAAAAGGTAAAAACTTGATAATATAAAGCAGGAAAAAGAAAATTGACCCCTCCACCTCCAACGATGATCTGCTTTGAACTTCATTGGGGAATATCAACTCTTATCTTGAGATCATTCATACAAATTAAAAAAGTGATGTGATTACAGTCATAAGTAATCTAGCCAGATGGCTAACTGAACATTAATATAATCATGTTACTGTACAATTTATTTTTCTTTTATCAGGATGTAACCACTATTTATTGTTAATAAAATTTTTGTTGAAATGAAGTATTTAACTAAGATAGTGTGTAATATTAAACAAATTACAATGTGCTAGATATTAACATTTGCAAAAAAAAACAGCTCACATCTTGGTCTTCACAATTGAGGACATCGAATATACAATCTTTTTCATCTATCAATTATATCTCTTTTCTTAAATTGACTACCATCTTTTTTCCACTAACAGAAAGGATTTGTTTCTTTTTATTATTTTTGGCTTTCTTCAATTTAAAACAAAACATGACATGGCTGCAGTTTATACATGATTTTTATATTGTTTTTTTTACTCTAATGAAGCATTGAAATAAACACTTTGTTCCATGTTTTATTAATGTCTTATATACTAGGCAACAATAATATAGGATGATGTTAGCTATAATGGTTATATCAATAGCAAATTATCTAATAAACAGGATGCCATTCACATAATTATCAGAAGTCATTGGAGGTTTGCATTACTTTATTCAAGTTTATTTATAATTTGGAATTTAGATTTTTTAATATACACATAATCATGTAGTTATCATCAATGTTAAGCAGAAATGCTTATAGACAGCGCTAATCTGCACCACTAGCAATCTGAGACAAATAACACTTAACATTTACTAGTGACATCTGCGGCATACTGTAACAATGGCATACAAGATAATCAAATGAGTGAGCATCATTATATGATAATACCATAAGAGCTTGCACACTATTTTTCTGATCACTATTATATAATATGGGATATCCTAAATATAGTTGGCAAGAAGTCATCTTCCATGAACTATATTCAAACCTAAATAATTCTCTTTTCTGCAAACTCCCAATCTCACACAAAATTTTAATTTTCCAATTATTTTTAATATCATCTGCTTCAATATACTTTGAGAAGAAATAACTAGAAGATTCTATTAATTTATTAAAAAATATTATCCTTATCTGCTTAAGAGCCAATTACTGAACTTGAGTAATTAACACATAGATGGTATAGGGTTATAAACCCCCTAACTTCAGACTGGTTTCTGACTCTTGCCTTCATCAGTGGGACTATGAATCAAAGCTGAATCTAATGCAACTATGCATCATATTGAAATAAAATTCTGGTTTTCTACTTCACCTTTGTAGTGGTAATTTAAATTGCGCTTTACGCAAAAAAAGTGAAGCTTGTCTCCATATTCATAGCCTACTTTAATTGAAGTTTAGCGGTGATTTATGCAAAGTTGTTATCTTTCATAAAGACCATTTTCTGGAGATTGCAAAGCACGATACTTTTTGGTTTATTGCACAGATGTCATTTGCAATAAAGCATGCCTCCTTAATCTTTCGTTTCATATCATTACGTTCAGTGCATAGTGCTCTTGCCATAGTGGGTTCGAACACATGGCCTGTTGTTTTTTGGTGCTCGAAGAATACGGATTTGTTTTCATTATTATTTATAGCTCTCCTGTATAAATAATGATGTTGAGATGTTCTTGTTGTAATGTTGGTACGGGTCTCTCCATAATATGCTGCTCCACATCCATTGGTTGGGCATGAAATCTTATAAACTGCTTGGGCTATTTGATCAGAAGGTATTTTGTCTTTGGTATTGTTTATCATTCCACACCCCACCTTCAACAAACAGAATGATAAACAATACCAAAGACAAAATACCTTCTGATCAAATAGCCCAAGCAGTTTATAAGATTTCATGCCCAACCACAGGATGTGGAGCAGCATATTATGGAGAGACCCATGCCAACATTACAATAAGAACATTTCAACATCATTATTTACACAGGAGAGCTATAAATAATAATGAAAACAAATCCATATTCTTCGAGCACCAAAAACCAACAGGCCATGTGTTTGAACCCACTATGGCAAGAGCACTATGCACTGAATGTAATATGAAACGAAAGATTAAGAAGGCATGCTTTATTGCAAATGACATCTGTGCAATAAACCAAAAAGTATCATGCTTTGCAATCTCCAGAAAATGGTCTTTATGAAAGATAACTTTGCATAAATCACCGCTAAACTTCAATTAAAGTAGGCTATGAATATGGAGACTTAAGTTCTCTGAAAGCGCTTAGCCATATAACTCTTTAATAATATTTTAGACACGCTTCACTTTTTTGCATAAAGTGCAATTTAAATTACATCTTTTATACTGTTCAAGATAACCTGAAATTTAAAAAAAAAATCTTAATTTTAAATCCAGGCTAACTCATTTAATACATAGATCTGATATTAGGGCCAGTTTTGATATATTTTTGCTTTCATATCAGATTTATATAACTATACAAATCTATATTTAATTTTTTAAAGGTTTTTTTAAATATCAAATTATTAGCTTGAATAGTACAAAGAAGTAAAAGATGGTACTTAGACTCATAAGAGCATTAGATTCAGCTTTGAATCCTAGCTTTCACTAATGAAGATAAAACCAGAAACTTGTCTCAATGGGATTTTTAACACCATATCACCTAGCGTCCATTAATTATTCAAGCTTACAGATGGTTCTAGAATAGAATGAAGATAACTGTTCTTGAAAGCATTAGAGATTCATGTCATGTTCTTGGTAAATATAAAATGTGCCTATTACATATTTCATTTCCTACATTATTAGTCTGTTTTTTAGTCACAGAATTATTTCCATATAAGTACTTTAACATTTGATCAACTAATTACTAAATTGTTATATCAATTATTGATAAATCACAATTTTAGCATAACATTTTTCTGTAGAGACTTACTTAAAAAAACAATAATAAAGTTACATAATCTTTGCTCTTTTTTATGGACTAAGTGAAGCTTGGAAATACTATTATCAAAAGTAATGCTTCATTAAGGATTATTACAAGAACCCATTTTTAAGATGTAATTAATTCCACATATTTTTATGTGCAAAACTTTAATCTAAAATCTGGTTTATTATTCCTATCATTTTCTTTCTCATACTAATATTTCATTAAATAAAAAATAGTGAACTTGAAATTATGCTGAACTTCATCGGGACACAATAAAGCATTGCTGAAATTAAAAGCTTTCATGATGTGACTGTCATTTAATCACATTTTCTTCATGATCACAATGATCATATTTTAAATTAAGATGCACAAAACAAATGTCAAGTCAACTTTTTATAAGTAAATAATATTTTAATTTTCTTAGGATATATAAAATCTTGAACCACATTTTCAAAGACTTTTTCACATATGTTTTGCTATTTGTAAAATTAAATGAAATCAAATTGTAAAATTATTAATACTTCATAATACATATTTATAAGGTTTATGATGATGGAATTTTAGATATTGGATTTTCATCATGTAATTAAAATGTTTTTTAGAAGAAAAAAAATCCAAACGTTATTTCTATCTTTCCAAATATATTAATAATAATATAGAACCCACTTTCAATGGTATTATTCTATTATTTTCTTCAGGTGTTAGTGGACTGACCAATGACAGTGCTACCATAAGTAACCTTTAAAAATGTTGAAAAACAAGAACTCCATTTATAAAATACAACATGTATTTGGAAAAACCTATATTGGTGGAATTGCTCATCCTCCACCCAAAATTTTTTAAAATAACATAAAAGTGATTACAAAGGAAAAGACTTTTGTGTCTCAAGTAGCAGATTATGTGTGTACTAAAGAATATATATTTAATTGTAAAAGCACATGAATATTGCCAGTAAAAAATAAAAATTAAAGTTGCTCATATAATAATGACAGATCTTTTATGTCAACGTAATGTGATAATTCATAATATTTGGAAATATGGCTTTAAAAAAAAGCAGAAATCAGGAAAGCTTTCATAGATAAGTATATAAAATTTCTACTCACTGATACCTTTGCCAGTGGCCTAGTTAATTCAGTATTTGTGAATCTAAAGATCACCAATTTAATTCCTGTGCTAGTGCTGTCACTAAATATTTGGAGGAGAATAATATCACTCAAAACATTGCCCAATAGTTGATGTAATAAAAACAAAATAAAATATTATGATGACTTCTATATACTTGAATATAAAATTAAATTTTTTTCTAAATATTATTTTTTATAGTGACTGACAATTACGTATATTGAAACAGGTGACATTTATGCTAACACTAAAGGAAGTTGAACTATTACTTAAGGCAAAATCAGAAAGTATAAAGACAAAAGAACATACTATATTGGATATAGGATTTAACTGGATGCACAGAATATGTTGAACATTTAACATTATATTTGGTGGAATTGTGACATATATACAATGTAGAGAGTAATATAAAAGAGTTTTATTTAGAGTGATAAGAAATGCTATTTTATTCTCAAAAACTAAGTCATTTTTTGAAAAATAAGGTAGAAAGAATATAACTGTGATTGTTTCAACAATATTTGAAAAATGAATAGTAGCTAACCCCTATTATGGCAACTTCAGAGGAATAGCTAACTATATTATGTCATGTGCTTATGTATGTATATTCTTTTTATAAATTCTCAAAATAATGTGATCATTATTGACTTAAATTTAATCAGCATGGGTCTATAATCCAGTTCAAATGGTATGTTAATGAATGTTCAGTTCATTCAATTTGATTATGAAAGCAATTTTCCTGATCTAAGTCTCTAATTTAATTTTTATTTCTAAGAGGTATTCTTAACAACCAACCATTTTTATGAATCTTTCAAAATCAACAATAACAAGAAATATCATTTGTATTTTTTTTACATCTCGCTATAAGTAATGTCTCGCATATTATGTGTCTTGAATTTAGTATGTACTTAAATATTAATTTTAACATTTACACAATTTCTTTTAACATTTGTTTATCAACCAATATAAATAAATCAGCAAAAAAAAAATCACTTAGTATATTATCTTATTTATATTACTTAGGGGCAGATTTTGAACATATATCGACTACATAAATATATGTACAAATTATTGTGGCTGAATAACTAAATTTAATCTGTTTATATATTTATTACATTATATTTTAATGCAAAGAAACTTTATATTCAACAGTAAAACACCTGGCGGCTATGTCTACAAACAAATTTTTCCAACATGCTTAGAAATTTTTCTTTTAAATATGTTGAGTGGTCAGTACAGCTGCCTTACAAGCAGTTGTCCCAGGTAGCGGGTTTGCTTCCCAGCCGATGCTATGACACATGGAAAAAATAAAGTAGTCAGCCCATAGCAAATGAGTTAGCATCATTTGGAAAATTTAATCAAATCCTCACCAATTAGCAAGCCTAATGAGAATTACTATGTCCTATACTGTTCTTTTGTGAAGGCTGTTGAAGAAATTCTTACCCTAAAACAGGTTATAGATGTTGTTTATACCTATGGTTCAAAGCATTCACTTTGTAAGAATATAATCCAGCATTATTCACAACCTCACAGCTACCCACAAAAATAATGAGCAGCTGTTGTGATGAAGGTGTTTTTTTTTTCTTAATAATTTTTTATTTCTCAAAAAAAAGTTGAAAAAATTAGACTTATTTATTTTATAACATATTTTAGAAAATTAATTCTCAGTCACATATGCCTAAACACCTCTACAGATTAAAGTTTACATATACAGCAGTTCTGTAGATAGCTTGGATGCAGTCATTATTTATCTGATATCAGTCACATATCTAATAATGGTAAGAAAAACTATGACTAATCTGTAGATTATAAAATTCACTCATATGTGTCAAATTGATAAATAATTTTCATTTCTATTTATTTATCATTCTTATAATTTTGTAATATTCATAATATTTTTAATATGAGTAGGACATATAAAGACTGTTGGGAATATTTTCGAAAAATTAAAAATAAATAATGGAAAATTAAAATCTTTCTACAAAGGATTGGTAAGTAAAATCTTTGTAGATGTTTTGAAGATGTTCATAGTTTTAAAAAAACATAAAATATAGTTAAGCCAAGAATCCCTAGATGTGGAAGCATCTATTTTTAAATTAACCAATACCAATATTCATAACGTAATCAAATAAGTGATAAATTTATTAGAGGATCAATTTGCAAGAAATAATGTAGAAAGTGGCAGCTATAAATTGCTTTTCATTTAACCAAATAACAACTAAAGGATTTAATCTCTCTTGTAACAAGCTAATGGTAAATTATTATATTCAAGGGGGGGGGGGTTTGAAAACAAAAGACCCATGTAAATAGCAAAAAAATTAAGCATATTTATTAATAGACAGTGCAGGCAATAAGATATATGGATGTACAGAAGAATTTCAGTAGCAAAAATCTGCCAATCTAATGAATGATATATACCTGATAAAACTTGGTAATTATTTTATGAATGACTGTTATGTAAGAATTTTTACAATCATGAACTAAAATTTAATTGTTTTTTTTTTAAATAAAAAAATAATAGAATAAAATGCAATTTTCACAAAATTAAACTAATAATTCAGCCTAATGAAACTATAAAAATCATAGATGTTCAACATAAACAATTATTAAAAAAAACATAGCCTTCATGAAAATTGCAAAGTTATTTTAAAATTTGCCTTTAAAGAGCATAAAAATTTGTGGAAGAACAATAAAATACAGAATTAAAGCATTTTAGATTGCAAGAGAAGACAGAATACTACTAGTGAGCATGATTAGTTAATAAAGAGAAAAAGTACTGGCTATACCAAATTTTAATGAATGTATTAAAATCATTAAAATATTATAGATAACATTAAAACCTGTATTGAAGAAGATTCAATATTACATAACTTTATTAATTATTAAAAATGCTCTTAAATTCGAATATATTAAAAATAAATAAATAAACAATTTTTTTCCTGCTATTAAAGATAAGATTTCTTATGAAATTTCTGCAGAGCCAAAATCTTTTCAAAAAGATAGCAGACTTTTTGATGAGTATACCAATGATGAGGATGATTTGGAAAATAATGAAAAGTTTTTAAATCCTTAAAATAAAGAATTGTCATTAAAAAACAATTAGAGTTGACATTTGTGCAAGAATTTAGTGTTAAATCAGAAGATATATTCCAAATTCTAACAAAGGAATTTTATGAGTTCACTAGAATACTCGCAAAACAAAACAAAAATTTCTGTAGTTAACAATTTTGTCTCAAAAGAAAAAGTTTGGTATTAATTATTTCTTCAATAAAATTGGGCATAAATAATTTATAAGATATATTTTTTCGAGAAATGAAAAAAATGTCAAAAAACCAGCAATACTAGTGTGTAGCCATAATTTACATGATCACCAACATTAGTCTTGATTTGTTTTCAATAAATTTTTCATACATCTCAAAAAAAAAAAAAAAAACAACCAATAAGATAGATAGTGAATCAGAAAGTTAGACATGCAAAAATCACCAAATTTGATAGGCAAGTGAACTGTAAAAAAATATAAGGATTTAAAACGCGGCTCTTTATGTTAAATAGAGCACAACACTATGAAAGTCAGGAATGCTTGGAATGTTATTCCAAACTTAGTATTATTATCATAGACTTATGTATGGCCAGTTGATTTATGTATCACAAATCATGTACTTTGGAATATAAAAATAATTGAATATTTGATAACAAATAATTATATAAGATGCAAACAATTGTTGTAGGGGAAATGATGCAATCTGCACACCACAACATAACTTTAATAAGACCGTGTGTTATAAAATATAATTATCAAAGCCTACACTATTGCAGGGTAAATTGAAGAAAGGTAATGGTGGACTTAATGCCTAGTAGCAAATGCTTTTCACTCATCATCATCAATAGTGTCATGTCCTATGGCCATCTACAAAGAACAGTCAAAGATAATTCATTTCTCCATTCTGTTTCTGTTTATTGCCCAGATATTCAATTCCCCATATCTCTTTGCCTCTCTTATATCATCCAGCAAGACCAATCTTTTCTATTCTTTCTTCTTGTTTTCATTTACCTTTCCTTTTAAAACATTCTTCATTAATTTTTTTTTCTTTTTTTTTAGTATATGTCCAATCCAGTTTCTCTTTCTATCTCTAATTTCTCTCACATCTTAAAGGCTTCCAATTTATTTAATTTTTTTTCACTCATTGTCCATGTTTCAGTACCATACAATAATACATTCCATATCTAGCACTTAAATCTTTTCCTTAATTCTCTTCAAATGTCCACAAAATATTTTCTTTCTCTTAAAAAATGCTCTTTTACCAATGCTATTCTTTTAACTTCATTTTCATTCAATCAACTAGTCAAATATCTAAATCCATTCATCCACTGAATTATATTATCAAAAAATCAACCTATATTATTTTTGTATTCTTTCTTAAAACATAAACATTTGATCTTTTCAATGTTAATCTTCATTCCATATTTAATACATCATTCCCATTTAACCAACATATTCTGAATATTCCTTTCATCCTCTGCTATAAGAATCATATCATTTGCAAATTTTATACATTTTATTATTCTAATTCCAATATTAGCTCCTTCACAGTCTAGATATTTATTTATCTTGTCTTCTAAATAAATATTAAAAAACATAGGTGACATAGTCTTCTTGTCATACTTCTCTTTCTATAACCACTTCTTTAATCTCATTAATATCTCCAATCTGATTCATATTCTTTATCCAGTATACATATTCCAAATCAATCTTTTATCTTTCCAATATACTCCATTTTTTTAAGATGATCATAAGTTTATTCTAAATTACTCTATGAATTGTGTTTTCTAAATCTACAAAACCTATTCAATATCTCTCTGCAACTGTTCTAACAATATTTTTTTCTTTCTGAAAACCAAGTTGCTCCTCTCCAATATAATATTCTACCTTCCCCTACATTCTTTGAATTAAAATTCTCAATAATATTTTTAAAATACAAGATAACAAACTTATTGTTCTGTACTCTTCACATCTAACAGTTTTCTTCTTTTTAACAATTTGAATCATTACAGTTTTTAACAAATCTTTAGACCAAATTCCAATATTATATATCCAAATCACATAGTCCAACAATTAGTTTCTTTCATCTTTTTCAAAAATTCTATTAAGTATTGTATCAAATCTGATACCTTTATCATTTTCATTATTACTTCTTCTGTTAATATGTCCATACTATTATCATCTACTTCAATATCTTCACTTTTAAGTTCATAATTAAGTACATTATTTCATTTTCTAAACACATATTGAAGCTATTATTTCAATTTTTTTCAATATTTCATCCCTATTATTTAATATCTTTTATCATCTATTTCACCATTTTTTTCTCTCCCCCAAGTGACATTTCTAATTCTATCAAATACTAGATCATATTTTTTTTGCCTATTGAAGCATTTGTGTCTCCTCTATATTTTTATTCCAATCATTTTTCTTTTACTAAATCTATTCTGTTTCTCTCCTTAGTTCATTATAATTTTTCTAAATGCTCTTTCCCTTTATTATATTTTCTCTGTATTTACATTTTTTAAAACATACTTTCCATTATCTAAGGTTGTTTAGTTTTTTTTAATCAAATAGTTCCTATTATATTTTTTGTCATTATTAATATTTCCTTTTTAATCCTACACAACATTTATCAAAATCATTCCTATATTCCTCATGTTTATCAATTCTCTTTATTATTTTTTCATATATGAAACCAAATCTTCCTTTCTCCATCCGTCTCAATTAATCCATATTTTTTTTTCTATTTTCTTTAATTTAGCCATAACCATATTATGATCAGAGTTTATAACAGGACCAGGCAAAGCATTTGAACCTTTAATATCATTCTTATATCTATCCTGTATCAATATTTAGTCTTATTGAATATCTTTATCATCTGAAGCTTTTCATATATATGATCTTCATCATCATTGTCAAATATCATCAATCCCCTGCAAAATGAAGGTCTCTCCAAGTTCAATATATAATCTTACTTTATGATTTTTAAATCCAGTATTTGCTACCACAAAATTATTCTCTTTATAAAATTCCACAAAATGACTAACTCTTTCATTTCTTTTACCAATAGCATAATTCCCAATATTTTTTACTCCCTTACCTTCCCCAACAACAGCATTCCAATCACCCACAACAATATATATGCATTTTGACACTCTCATATTATTTCCTTCATCTTTTCCTACTGCTCATCTAATCCTATATCATCATGGCTAGTAGTTAGCATATAAATTTGTATTAATACTAAATCCTTAGGACTTGCAGTTTTATTTTTACTGTCAAACACAACATGTGAGTGAAATTGTGTTCAGCAAAACAAAGTTTTCTCTAGACAATGATAATCTTGTTTTCATCTGTCAATAATATCCTCTAATCTATTATCTTATTTATGAATAGCATATTTCTTATCTATAAAGTATATAAATAAAATAATGACTGAACACCTCTAGTATATATAATACTCATATTTATGAACTAATGGTACATTATAGTTGGTTTGTTTGGGCTTTTTTTTTTAAAAAAAACCACTTTTCTTCAAAAATCTTTTCATCTTTTAAAAAGGTAAATAAAAAACGTAACTATCAAAATTTAATTTTAAAAAAGCATTGTTAAAAATCACAAAAAAAATGTAAATAATTTATTGTTTTAATATTTTCTCACTCATAAATGAAGAGGGCTTTGCCCCACAATTTTCTAAAGTTCTTTCTAGTTTACATGTGACATTTTAGATCAATGAGTTTTCTTCAACTCACTCAATGATATTGTGTTGTTTGAGCCCAAACATGTATGTGTATGTTTATGTTAGAAAGATGTTGGATTATCAGAAATAGCAATACATTTTGTTAAGTTTAACAACAAATCTTTTATAATAAACTCTTCTTTTTCCACTTACATAAAAAGAAATACATCCTAGCAGAAAGAGTGTAATATCAATAAAAAATATTCAAAGAAAACTAGAATATGATTCAGTAAAATTTATATACTAATTTTGCTGAAATCAATGGGATAGACATATATATGCAAGTATGTATATACCAAATAAAAGATTTTAACTTAAAATCTATGAACATTAAAATTGTAAGTGTAAAATCATTTGCTTGATAATTTAATTTATATTTTATCTTATATACCAAAAATTATTTTTAAATATTTGTGTGTATAAGTTTAAAAACATGATGCCCAGTTTAAATACATGTTATTCAGCTTAAAAGTGTAAGAAATTTTATAATAGTAATCCTATAGTTAAATTCCTCATCTGAGATTCAAGTGGACAAATGTCAGATTGAGCACAATATTTCTATTTATTTGACCAAAATGATTACTTGTATATAAATTTATAATATATAAACGTTAAGGGAAAGATTTTTTTTTTTTAAGCTAGTATCAATATTGTAATGAACTTGTTTAATTAAATCAGAGAAATACTTGATCTTCACCTTCAAACTGAACACATATGAAAACAAACAAAAAAATCTGCGGTTTTTATTATTTACTGGATTCTTTTTATTGAAATTAATTCCACAAAAGTTTTTAAGATATCATTTACGTTCAATGAGTAAACAAACTATGTTTAACATCCAATTTTTAAAATAACATTTTATCAAATAAGTATGAGCATGAAAGCATACAGACTTTTATCAGATGATCTGTAAAAGTAACACTGAACTGACTTTGTGATAAAAAGAGAATATATATATATATGAATGTAGCATTTATTTTAAATTCATTAATAGATCATTAAGCGTAAAATTTTTGCAAATATGAATTCATTCTTTTGGAGTAAAATAGGTGGGAAAATTAATTTGTTCAAATAATAAATGTTAAAAAATAGAGTAGTCGATGAATAAGTTATTCTTAAGAATGATAGTTAATTTGAGCTTAATGAAGTCATCAACACTCTTCAATGTGAGCTTAATTTAATGGAATGCTCTGAAGTTATCGTACACTAATTCATTTGAGTTTATTTTAAATCAAATTAGCTTTAATGCTAACCCCCCCTCCAACTTACCAGTTATTTCATTTTTACGATATGCTAATTTTATATTTATTTCTCGTACAGATAAAAAAAATAATTGAATGGCTAGTCGCTCAGGAGTGACAGGATAAACTTTGATTCAGAGACTTTTAGCTCTTGAATTGATCACCCTATCATTATGTTTTAAACAGCATAGGATGGTAAACTAATCTGAGTTACTTTAAATCAAATTAGATTTAGTGCCAACCTCCCCCCTCCTCCAGTTATTTCATTTAAAAATAAAAAATTAAAACAAAAACCTAATGCTAAAATGTTAATCACAGTGCAAAAAGTACTGTGTCCAAATAACTTAAATGAAAATCTACTAATATCTGCCTTGTCATCATTCTATTTCAATTCAATAAATTAAATTTTATACTTTTCTTATCAATGTTTTCAAACAAATTGATATTGGCACAAACTTTTAGTCAGCTAAATCACATGATTTTTCAAACATTAAAAGCACATTTACTATTAGGCAAGATATTATCATTAACAAAATATCTATTAACAAATGGTCAAAATCCTCACATACTTTATGTACATATATACATTATAACTTAAGATGTGTATATATATTATGGAAGCTAAATCTCTGCATTCTTCACAGAAAAAAAAGTCTAATTTTCCTCAAAGAACACAGTGGTAATAACGATACCACCAGTTGAGATGGTCTGGCAAGCGATATCACTCCATTTCATTTTATCTTTTTGATGACAATCACAGGTACAGCTGACTTGCTCTGAGATTTCTACAGATTCCTCTTGCCTTTCCGTTTTAGTGGTCTGCTCCTTTTCATTACAATCTTCATTTTTTGTTTTGACAAAGGAGGCTTCTTCGACCATGCTATCCCATTCTTCTGAGAAACTTGGAATAGTTAAATTCAATTTCTCATCTATACTTGTGTCACTTGGAAAAAATGGGAGATCAAGATTTATATAGTTTGGCAGGTGCACCCGTGAATGAGTAATTACATCTATCAAACCATTAACGTTACATTTGGAAAATTCTTCCTCATCCTGGGAGTCAAAGTCACCTGAATGGCAGGAATCTCCGCAAATGGAACTCACTTCGGGAATCTGAGCAATCGCTTCTAATCTCTGACGCTCTTCTTGGGTCAAATCCAAAAAACGTAAAAGACGCCTTTCTCTATTACTTAAAACAAGATTATTTTCCCCTTCACACAGTTTTTTTTTCAAAACATCTAATTCCATGTCTAACTTGCGCTCTCTCTTGGCAGCTTGTACTTTTTCTGGAAAAATAAACAAATCTACATTTTCCTTGCTGAGTTCTTTAAATAAAGGAATATACTTGGCAAGCATCAATCTAAAAATAAAAATAAGATATTTATTAATATTTAATTTTACAGTAACAATAAATAAAAAGCAATCAGCAAACATACTAATATGTATACCGATTTATTTTTTTGATAATTTTTGCAAAAATAGAAATCAACAAATTGAACATTTTTTTAACTATTTAACTATTTAAATGGTTTTTATTATTATTCAAATTAAACAATCCCAGGATATTCCTTAAACTATTTGCTCCTAAATCAACAATCTTCATATTCAGGAGAAAAAAAAATGATAATCATAAATTTAAAAAATATGACAACTACAAATACCATGGTCAGATTATTAATACAGATGAAAACATAATGGATGAAATTAATAATAGAATTCAACATGGATAGAGTGTTTTTAGCAGAATTACCTTAATATGAAAAAGAAAGTTATCTACGTACTACTCTTACATAGGGTCTCAGGTTTAAATATTTAACAGAAAAGCAATGCAAAGATATCAGATCATTCAACAAATTATGAAGAGATATACACTGGAAGAAACAAGAAGTAATCAAAAGCCAAAGACATGGATGACAGAACAAATAGATATCATTGACATCTTTGAAATAATTAAAAGATTGAAATGGCATTGGACTGGATGTATTATTAAAAGAGATAATAATTATTGATGGACAGTAGAAGTTTTAAAATAGACTCTAAGACAGGGATCCCCAACCTTTTTGCACTTAAGAGCACATTCTATAATACCAGCCAGGTGGCAGCACCATGTAATTTTTCAACTAGATGGTGGGCACCATTTATTTTTTCAATGTAAATTTATAGTTGAATATTGTTAATAAAACATATAATGTACAAAAAAATATTTATTTCAAAAATAAAATTTTAACATATAACTAATATTTATATTTTTACGCTGTAAAAGTAAAGTATGCCCTACAATTTGATTACAATATAATACAATAATTTATAAGAAATTTTAAAAATTAAATTTATTTGTATCAGATAATTTTTTATCGTGTTCGGATAGCGGCGGGCACACGTGAAATAGTCTGCGGGCACCATGGTGCCCCCGGGCATAGGGTTGGGGACCCCTGCTCTAAGAGATTATAAAAGCTCTAAAAAAAGACATGAGACGGATGGTCAAGACAAAAGTTTGTTGATTGTGGTATGGAGAAAAAAGACTATGGATTAGAGAAACTGGGTTAGCATTGGAGAATATTCTACAGTGGATTGATAATAGTTAAAAATAATAACTAACAATGAAATATATGATTTGATTAGGGCCACATGAAGAAATCACATTAATCAAAATAAATCATGGGAGTTGCTTCATTTTTTTTAAGTATCTTGAGCATTATATTTAAATAAGCAACATATTTATTACGATATAGAAAACTATAGAAAACTCTGAATAATAGTATCTTCAGAAATTCAAATGGAGTATATATATAGATGATTTGGTATTTGAGTATTAACTAAGCTATGACGTACTACACAACCCACCGGTAGATATGATCGACGATGAACCAAAGCAATGGCATGGCAACTGAAACATTGGCATGACTAATCGATAGGAGTGGTGAAGGTGAGTTCATGGTCACCTTCGAGATTTTGGAATACTGCAGTGAATTGTGATAAATATCTGTCATTTTACCTGCTGTTGTCTTTCAAGCAAGAGGTTTTTTTGTTTTTTATTGTGTGTCATCCACCATTTTATGAAATTTTTAATCTGTTGTTTGCTAATTTTACATTTTGGAATTATTGCTAACTAATTACTATTTATTGTCGATTACTTAAATATCGTTTACCATAATTTTTTCCATTTTCTCGTACTAAATTATTACTTAATATTGCATTTTTCTTGCTTTCAGGGCCAAATAATTATTCAAATATCGTTAGTAATTGTAATGATACTGCAGGATTTATTAATTTTTTTTTCTTATTAAATGTAATTGATTTAGGTTTAGCTATTATTATTTATTTTCTTTGATTATTAAAATATCGTTAAAAGTCGTACTGATTTTTGATATTTACATTTTCATAATTATTTTTACTGTAGCTATTATTTCTTTGGTTTGTCGATTACTTAAATATCATTTACCATAATTTTTTTCATTTTCTTGTACTAAATTATTTTTCTTTTTCTTGCTTTCAGGGCCAAATAATTATTCAAATATCATTAATAATTGTAATGATTTTTGATTCTTTATATTTTCATAATTATTTATATTTACATTTTCATAATTTTTTTACCATAGTCAATTGTTAGTTATTGTTCCATTTCTTTGTTTCAGGGTTTGGCCAATATGGCGGATGTTGACGTCTCCTTCTTGTTTGCTATTAACTAAGCTATGATGTAGTACCCCGAAGGCATACTATTCTAATCTTGCGATCTTCAGATTTGCGGGCAAACTTTATCGATTACCTAGAAAGTTTGATTTTTAATTTATTAAAACGCGGAAATAAAACTAAATACAAGGTGTGACAAAAATCCTAGCACAGTTTTAAATTTTAATAGCTTCAATAGGATGAATGCTGCTTATTAAAAAAACACACACACACATTTGAAAGTTTAACCAATTAAATTTTTTTTAACGTTTTAGTTTTGTTAAAGTTTTAATTTTTTTTGTTTTAATAATATAAACATAAAAGAAACATCAATTGCTTTAGTTACTCCATTAAAAAAATGGGAGTCCCTCACAGAAATTTAATTAAATTCTGAATTTGAACTCAGACTTTCACACAACCTACAATTCTCAGTGCCATCTTATATTGCTGACACACCTGATCATGCACATGTTGAAAAGATAAATAATCATCAATATATGTATTTTGTGCTAAACCAGCACTCATCAGTTGGTCCAGATTACCATCTCCACACATAGCTTTATATTAAGATAGCCAATCTTCATACTGCACGAAATACATATATTGGTGATTATTTATCTTTTCAACATGTGTGTGATCACAGGTAGGTCAGCAACATAATATGACACTGAGAGTTGTGGGTCATGTGAAAGTCTGAGTTCGAATCCTGCATATATTACATATATAAATGCAGGTGTTAAGCATGTACAATGTATTAAATTCTGAATGAAAAAATTAAGGGAAATTTTTTCAGTTCACAATATATTTAGAATACACATAAATTGAGCAATATATAGCTTAATACAGTGGTTATATTAAATATTAATAAGAACTTACACTATTTAAATATTATTTACATAATCAATGTGCATTTAATAAATTTATAATTACAACTTTAAATTACTGTAATAGATTTCTAACTATAAAATCTTTCCATTGACTCGTAAATCGAAAGATTTCGCAAGTATTAATGTGTAATCAGTGAAGTATTGAATAGCTTCACGCTCGCAGATCTAACCGCTTCAGCTTCACCTATTTAAATAGAAAGTAGGTTGAAGTAAAGAAAGGTTCCCCTCTTTTCTTCCATAGCGTAAGCTTGTGGTAGAGGTCCCTACTATCACATTTTACACGCATATTCTCGAGGTTATAGCCTCAGTAAATATTACTATTTAAATAATTAAACTTTTAGATTTTTTTACAACTCTGAAACATCTATACTTCTGAAATTATTAAATTTAAAATTGCACTGAGACTTTTAAATACTTTGTATAGAGATGCTCACACAAAGACAACTGTATTCAATATGGACGTATGTCAATGTATTAGATGCAATAGGTTAGTATAAGGATTTATAAACATATATGATAGATTTTAAGGAGGATTTACAATTTTATACTAGAAATAATTTCATATGCTTTATCAAATATCAGCATTCAATACTTTAAAGTGAATCTTTTAATTTTATTATTTTTAATATTTCTATTTTATATATGATGATGAGTAACTATTATATGTATCTTATTTTTACATATTAAACTGACAGAGGGCAATTAAATAATCTTATTGATGTGTTCATTAAGGACAGATTTATTTAAAAGGGATGAGTTGCATTTATAGAGAATGAGATAAAAAATGAGTTAATTTATGGTAAAATTTATTCATCATTAAAATGAAGAAGGGGGTGATATATATATAGATATTGATAGATAAGAATAATGATACAAGGTTGGGTGGTAAATATGAATAGGACAGTTATGCTTATATTTAGAGATGTAAAATAAAAGACAAGGTAGACAAAGATCGAAGAATGGAAGATGTAAGAATAGGAAAAAAAAATTATGAAGAATGCCTGACAAGAGTTATAAGAAAAAAATATTTAAAATAAAGGTCAAAGTATTAACAAAAAACTTTGTTTTATAATAAGGTGGAAAGAGTTGGAATTAGGCAGGTTAGCAATCATAAAAAATGTTAATGGAAAGAGCTAAGAAGAGGTGCTGATAATAAGAAAGGAGATATAGGGGTTATTATTAATGAAAATATTTTTCAAAAAAAATTATACAAAACATAACTGGATAAAAAGAAATAGATGTGTGGCATAGTGAATTTAGCTAAGGGAAATGAGGAAAATATAAAATGATAGAATGAGATGAGAAAATTTGGAAACATTTAGGATATAAGTGAGCTTAGAAAAAATAAATGTAAAATATAGATTGTAGATGATACTACTCAAAAGAATATATGAAAAAGATGGATTAAAAATTGAGATTATGAATAAAGTATATGATAGGAAGTTAACATAGGTGAGGTACAATTTGAAATGGACCATTTTGATTACATGTTGGTTGATAAAATTCTATTAGAAAAGATAAAAATAATTATAAAATGTTTGATAAGGAAAACAAATGGTTGTAGTAATAATCATAATTTTATGATGTTAGAATTAGAAGTATTTGAAAGATGAAATAATGAAATTTATAGAAAGGTTGATATGAATGATATGGAAATTAAGCAATGTAAAAGAAAATATGAGGATAATTTATAGTAAAACTTTTGGGTGAAAAGAGTTGGTAAGAAACCTGATTCACTAGAGAACTTTATGAGAAAACGATTAAAATAATGGAGCAATGAATAGATTTTTAAAAAAAATCAAGAAAATTAAATGATATGACAATTAATAATGGTAATAGGTATGAGAAAATATACAAATATTGATTTAAAAAAAGTTTTAACAAAATTATAATTGATAATAAAATTCCAGATGAATGAAAAGGTATGAGAAATAGATTATTATATAAAGAAAAGTAAAAAGATTTTAAGTCAATTAACTATAAACCAGTAGCAATATCTTTCATAATTTATAAAATATTTATATATATTTTAATAGATAAACTTATGATTTGAATGGAGGAGTGTGACATCTTAAATAAAATTCAGAAAGAATTTTATTCAGGGAAAAGGACATTGTATCTCAATTGATTGAAAAAACTGGTAAGAAAAATAAACTATTTTTATTGCATCTTTAGACATAGACTTGGCTTATGATAAAGTGGAAATAAATAATTGAAGTCTAAAAAATATGGAAATAGATTTAGATTGTTAAGAATGATTAAGAATCTTTACAAGGATTACTTTTACAAATAGCAATTGGTGGATATATAAGTTAAATGTGAAATTGGACTGAAATGGGTATGTCCATTATCAAATTTATTATTTATTTTATTGATAAAAGAATTGGAGATTGAAAAAGAAAGATTAGTGATAAAGGTGGGGATAAGGGATTTTTACAGGTAAAAATCAGGAGAATACATAATATGTAGATGATATGGCATTTTTTGCAAATAATGTAAAACTAATTATTAAAGAAAGTGTGAAGACATAGAAAAAATTATAAAAATTAAATTTAGTAAAGAAAAATGTAAAACCCTGGCATTTATTGGAAAGAATAAAAATTGAAGGATTAAAAATTGGAGATATTTATTCTGAAGAATTGAAGAAATAGAGGTATTTAAGTACTCTGTTGAATAGGGAAAAAAAGAATTATACATAAAATTGATAATTAAAATGAAAAAAAAAAATGGAATGGGATTGATTTTAAAATCTGGCATGTTTCTCATATAATAAATAAGATATGCAAAAAAAATAATTTGAAAAAAAAGTGATGGTATCAACTTTAACATGTGAAAATAATATGCTTTATAGCATCCAGGAAACTCAGAAATGTTTAGATATGCAAAAATACTGAAAGTGCATTGGGTGGTTATTGTGGACTGCAGATGAAGCTATTCCAGATGTAGTAGGCTGAACTTTTTAATTAGAAAAATGTAAAATGTTGTGAGGTGGAAGATGAAAATAGATAAATTGATTAGAGAAAAAGAAGCAGAATTATGGAAAACAATTATGAATAATAATAAAACAAATAGTGACAGTTATATAAGAATAAAATCTATATAAAATGTATGTCAGTACTAAAATGAACTTAGTGTTATTTGGTTCAAAGATAGAAACTTTATATACCAGGGAAAGATAGTAAAAATGGAACAAGGATTTTGAATGTAGGTGTAGTTTATGTAAAGATGGTAAAGTATTAAACACTTATTTTTAGAATATATGATAATGAAAGAAAATCAGGATAAGGGAGAGTGGAAGAAACTAAAAATTAAAGAAAATATAAGACGTAAAGAATTCATTTTTTGTTTAAGTGTTTATAATGAAAGTTTGGGAATATGAGAATAGAATAATAAAAGATTAAAAAAATAAAAAAGGAATGAATCAGGACTGAGAAAATAATTGGATAGTAAGGAATAAAAACAAGATGAATTTATTATATTATATGTTTTTTAAGGGAGGAAATGTTTAACTTTACTAGCAGGGTTTCATGTTATATAGTTCATGCATAGAAACTTTTAATTTCATTTGAAAAGAAATTGTTTTATATCAAATCACATCAGAATATAATTTAATAAAATGCATTGGTCAAACACATTAACTTAATGCTCTTCTTAAAAATATATTTAATAGATTAAAAAGTGCAGTGATTTTACAATAGTTACTAGAAAATACTAATAAACATTACAAACTTATGCTAGAATTCCATTCAGTTTCTTGATATTTTTGTTTGTTTGGTCATGTTTATGTAAGATAAAAAACTGTACTAAATATATTTAAGAGCTAATAATAACGTGAAAGGCTGAAACCTTTGATCGATGCGCCTTAAAAATGCTTATGTGACAGCTAATCAGATGTAATAATGACTGCATGAGGAACTCTCAATTCAAGAACACAAGCCAGAAATATGAGAAAAAGATGGAACCTGAACACATCTGAATGGCTGTCACATAAGCATTTTTAAGGCACATCAATCAAAGGTTTCAGCATTTCACATTATTATTATATCACCTGCTTGCACTTAATAAACTTAATATATTTACATTTAAGAGCTAATGAAAGCTGCTAGTACTGGCTATATTAAATGTAATTAAACATCTCATCTTAGTCATCAACTAACAGAAGATGAAAATGGAATTGGTTTCACCAGCTAATAGAAACTCAGAAAAGAAATGGAAGTAGTTCTGTTTTTTTTTTGTGTGCTTAAAATGTGGATGATGACATAAGGCATACTATTATATATTGAGATGAGAACAACTTTATTCCATGCCTATATTTAAACCAAGCGTTAATATGACAACTATGTATTTAATGATCTGACAAAGTACAGAAAAAAACAGATTATGTTACTACAAAATCATTAATACTATCATGTATTCAGAGCTTAAAGATCCCTGCAATCATAAAATTAAGCGTGTGAATCATTGCTGTTTTATATCCAAATATTTATGCAAGAATAGTTTCTTTTGATTTGAGATTTTCAGTTATTGTTTTGGAATAAAATAATTATGTAAAGCTAAAATAATTAAACAATATTTATTCTTATTGTGGATTATATTTTTATTAAAATTTCAAAAAAAAAAAAAAAGAAATTACGAGAGGAACTATCACCTCACTATACTCAGTTATTAGTTTTTATGATGTTAAAACGTAAAATAATAAAAAATAAAATCAGATGTCACATGACTTAACCCAATAAGCTTGTATTTAGAAAGGTTATATATAGAGCTCTATATATAACAGATGTTAACATGTGCAAAGGTAAATAAATTCAACTTTATAATTACATTTATAATCAGAATAAAATTCGTTTTGAAAGCTTAAATTATAAAGTATTTGGATGTCTATAAATTAAACATACAAGGTAAAGACTAATGAACTTAATGTGTTTATCAGTAATTAAGAATAAAAAAGCAAACACTTAATGTAAGTACATTGATTTCAAGGACAATTGGTATTCTTTCATTTTCATTCTTTTTCAAAATTTTCAGCTATTTAGATTACTGTATTTAGGTAATTCATTATATTAATGGACAACTATGGGTAGAAATCAAGAAAAAAAAAAGAGAGAGAAATTCACTAATATTTACAAGCTGAAATTAAGGTTTGATAATAAATAGTTAATTGCTATAGAAGATAAAACTGTAAGTATTATTACAAATTGTTTTACTTTTAAAACTATATCTAGCAGGGAAGTAGATAACTATATCAATATGATCAATTAAGATATTCTTTTTAGAATTGCTGTCTTTTTTCCCCAGCCATATATTCTATAAGAAATGTAAAAGGAACACATTTCGTTAAACCTCTTAATGCTAAGGTAATAAAAGCCATTGCTATTAAATCATAAGTTTGGAAAATAATTCATCTGTCTATAATATATTCATCATCTTCAACCATTATCAATCCACTGCAGGATGAAGGTCTCTCCAAGTTCAATCCATCTTCTCCGATTTTTAGCTTCTCTTCTCCACATCACCCCTGCACATTTTCTTATTTCATCCATCCATCTCACATGTGGTCTCTTTCTGGGTCCTTTACAATCTCTTGGAATCCAGTTTAAGATTTCAATTGTCCATCTATTATCATCTCTTCTAGCAATATGCACAGCCCAACTCCACTTCAGTCTTTTAATTTTTTCAATGAGATCAGTAACACCTGTTTGTTCTCTTACCCATATATTGCATTTTCGATCTCTTCTTGTTATTCCCACATTACCTACTATTATATATCAAATATTAAAGAAATCAGAAAAACCAAGAATAAATGTTATAGAAATCTGCAGTAAAGAATAACTAATGTACAAATCATTGGGAGAACTATCTTGAGAAGGAAATATAAACATTTAGCAGCTCCATCAAAACCCTGTGAAGTAAGCAAACCATAAGCATGAATTGTTAGTAAAAAATTTAAATTATATATAATTTTAAAAATATATATTTTAAAAGACCTTAATATGAAAATCATTTAATTGTGATTTTTTTTTTTTGTAATTTTTAGTACGCATAATTATTTTGTTTTAAAATCTAATATTTATCATTTTTTAAAATGTTATTGCAAAATACACACCAATTTAATCTTTGAATTAAGGAGTAATACGCACGATTTGCCAATGCTTTATTTTAAATTAAAATAAATAGCAGATTTGTTAGCTATTACTCTTAGATTTGAAATACCAGGCACTCTTATACCTGGAGCCGAATTGGTGGCTTGAAAGACTGAGTTCAAGTCCGCTATATTTACTATTACTCTTAGTTGAATAATTCATTGAATAGAATGATGAGTGTGTAGTAATCTACTTTTATGCATGCATTTATCTATAGAGTTAATTTTATTATTATTATAGAAATATCTACATAACTATACTTTAATTTTCAATACAAAATCAGGGCATAATCCACTGCAGGATGAAGATCTCTCTAAGTTTAATCCAGTTTCTTCAATCTCTAGTCTCTTTCTCTATACAGTTACTTATTTCATCCATTCATTTCTGCTGTGGTCTCTTTCTAAGTCTTTTACAGTTTCTTGAAAACCAGTTTATGATTTCAAACTGTCAATTTATTAACATCTCTTCTAGCAATATGTCCAGCCCAAATGCACATCAGTTTTTTAATTCTTTCAATGATACCCTTTTGTTCTTTCACCCATGTATTTCATTTTCAATCCCTTCTTAATACTTCTAACATACATCTCACCATACTTCTATGAGTGGTCTGAAGTCTCAGTATTGCTCTTCTGTTAAGTGTCAAGTCTCAGAACTGGTAAAATACATTTATTAAAAACTTTCCTTTTTAAACACATAGGCATATTTCCTTTTAATATTAAATTTATTTTTCCTAGAAATACTCCAACCAAATTTAATTCTATGATTAAATTCAGTCATTATGTTTTGATTTGTATTAATAATCTAACCAAGATATTTGTAATTATTAACTTCTTCTAATTCATCGTTTTTATTTTCTTCTTTTGAGAAACCTTTAATCTTTCTTTCTTCTGATAATTCTTGCAACATTTCCTAAATCTCTGAAGCATTATTTGCAAAAACAACTATGTCATCTTCCAAATCTAGATGACTTAAATAATTCTCATTTATTTTTATTTCCATAGCTTTGCTCTAAAATTTTTTTGAGATATAGAATCAAACTTTCAGATATCCTTCTCAATGTTAATTTTCCTAGTATCATTATGTAATCTAATTGTTGCTGCTGCAATTTTATAAATGTTCTTCAGAATATGACAATATCCTGAGTCTATACCTTAATGACCTAATATCCTAATCACTGAAGAAATGCTTATGGACTTTAAAGGCTTTTCGTAATCTATCAATCCAAAGTATAATGATAAGTCATATTCATAGATCTTTTCTATAATTTCTCTCAATATTTGGATGTGATTTATTGTATTAGAAGCACTTTTAAATCCAGCTTGTTCTTTTGATTCTTTAAAATCCAAAATTCCCTGTAGATAAGTTGACCCTGGTAAAAAAATTTTTATAAAATGACAAGAGACCAACAGGTCTGCAATTTCTAATAACTTCTCTATCACCTTTTTAAAATATTAATACTGCATTCTTTTGATCAACTGATACATCGTTACCATTTAGACATTGGCTGTGTAATTTTTCCAACAATTTTTTTATATTTCTGCATATATTACTTTTTGGAGCCTTATTCTTCTTCATAGATTTAATTGCATGCCTCACCTAATAACAGTTCCATCTTTTTTCTTATACCAAGATGTTGTTCAACAATTTTGATACTTTTATTTTCTTTTATGCTTTTCTGGCTAATTCACAGTTGTATTTTATTATATCATTACTAATTCTTTTTTGTACCATTTTACAAAATTCTAGAAATTCAATGCTTTAATGAATCCTTTTTATATATTTTCACATTTCTTCTTTTCTTCGTAAATTGTTTTGTCTATTTAATAGAATCTTTAACTATTTTTATTTTCTTAGCAATATGTGGAATAAGAGCAATGTATCTGCGTATTTGCGGTTAGCTGTATTTGCTTTGTTATTAATTTCTATCTGTTATATCAGTGCTTCTTTAACTTTTTTCATTCATGACTCCTTTTTATCATTGAGATTTTTTCATGACCCCAGATATTAAATATAAAATAGATATAGAAATAAATATTCCCATAAATAATTTATTTCTTTGGTAAGCAATATACATATGAAAATAAGTAGTTTTAGAATTTGTTTTAAGTATACAAAAATTAATGAAAAAAAATAATGTTTTATTGAGACGGATGTTCTTATTTTTTTCTGCATAACAAATTAAATTTTGGTGAAATATTTGCTACTGCTGGACGTAAAGCATCTTCAACGTTTTTCAGCATTGAACGATATTTGGATTTAATATATGTTAAAGCTGAAAAAGTCATTTCACATAAGTATGTGGTGCTGAATGGCAGAAGAACATTTAATGCCATTTCTGAAATTGTGGGAAATTCAGTCCTAGCTCCGATCCAGAATTCAGTCAAGGATATTTGTGGAAAATCAAGTTTTAAGTTTGAGACACTCAATAGCTCAGCAAATTCCTCTTGGGCTTTATATGGCAGGTGATTAATCTCATTAATGTCAATCAAAAATGGTCTTTGAATCCAAGATGACTTTTTGAAATCTAAATTCGATATAAAGTATTTGCAAAACTGTGTTTCTAGGATTTTTAAGTGATCTATAATACTTTTTGCAATTAAAGTTTTATAATTATTTTTTTCAATTATAATATTTATTTTTATAAAGCTGTTAGAGTAATGAGTGCGAGAGGTTTTGCAGTCTCTCAATTTAATTTTGTCAATTATAAAATTGTCTATAGTCGAAAACATTTCCAATGAATCATTTTCCACTCCATTCTTCCAAATGTTGATTCTTTTTAATAAAACCTTCAATTTTATCATTGGAAATAAAAATATTGCTATTTTATCCTTGAAGAAACAAGTTAAGATCATTTAGCTTCTCAAAAATATCAGACAAATAGCACAGTTTTGATAGCTATAAAACATTTTGGAAAAGGCAGCATGATCAGATTTTTGTTCGGTTAAAAATACAATAATTTTTTCTTTTAATAACAATAATCTTCTTAAATTTCGCCCTCTCAACATTCATCTTACTTCTGCATGTAATAATAAATTTTTGTATTCAGAGTCCATGTCTTTACAAAGATTTGAAAATAAATGGCTGTTAAGAGCTTAATAAAGTTTATAATTTTGACAGCATTCTGAAGCATATCGTTCAATTCTATTGCTAAGGTTTTTGCTGCAAGGGCCTCTCGATGGATCAGGCAGTATGTAAAAGTTACATGATTATTACCAGAAGCTTTAACAAATGATTTAAAAACAATATTTTCACCAGTCATTGCTTTTGCACCATCTGTGCATACTCCAAAGCAATTTTTCCATTCTAAAACTTGTTTTTTAAAAAATTGTCTACTTTATTATATATGTCTTCCCCCCTCTTGTATGTTCTTCCAAAGAATGACAAAATAACAATTCTTCCTCAATGTTTTCTTTATAAATGTATTTGACATATAGTAATAATTGAGCTATTTTTGAAATATCAGTTGTTTCGTCCAAATGAATTGTAAATATTGGGCTTTCTTTAAGTCTAGTAATAAGTTGCTCAAATTAGTCATTGTTAATTTCAGAAATTCTATTAGTGACAGTGTCATATGACAAAGAAATTTTCCAAATTTCATCACCATATTTACTTCCGTGAAATGTTTCCATCATTTTAATAGCAGCAGATAATATAAGATATTATCCAATGGTGTATGGCTTTTTATTTTTAGCAATCAGATATGAAACTTCATATGATGCAACTAAATATTTTTCATTAACAGTTATAAATTTCTCAAAATATTGTTTTTCTTTATTTGAAGTTTTTAACAGTCATTCAAAATATTCTTTTGGTTTATTGACATATGAAGGATGCTTGTATTCAAAATGCCTTTTTAATTTTGATGGTTTCATACTCTCCATAGACAAAATATTATTGCAAATTAAACAAAGAGGTTGCTCATTACCATCACAGTTGTTGAAAGTAAAGCCAAATTGAAGAAATGTCTCATCGTATTTTCTTTTTCGCATCTTAGATACTTCTTTCTGATTATGAGATCCTGCTTTGGAGAGACTTTGAAGCATTGCCGTCTGCATCATTACCTTTGGTACTCAAGTTCAACCATTTATCCATGGGTAAAAAATATTTTTATCCTAAAATATAAATAAAATAAGAGTACTTATTAATTAGCAGACACCAAGTGGCAGCCGTGTTTTTTGTTTAATTATACGAATCATATTTAATATCCCAGTATGTTTTATTTTTTAATATTTAAAAAATATCAATAAATCAATTAATCAAGTTTAAAAAATAGGAATATGTTTTTACTTGTTAATAAATAAATGACAATAAGTTTAAAATAAAAAATAAATTTTTATCATAACTAATAGGATGATAAATTTTGAATTAAAAAGTGAGAAAAAAAAAGTATGCAAGCATCTTTCATAATATTAATTCAAATAAATACTAACTGTAGTCATATTGTATTGTTCGTGCGATGTGGACACTTGTTGAAATGAAACCGAAATGAAAAACTTGACCGAAAATGCATTATAATCACAGTGGCACCAACTTTATTCTCACCACTGCAGCATATATTTTGATTTTGAAATAACTTATATGCAAAAATTGCAATGCAACATCACTATTATGATGCATTTAGTGTTATTTTTCAATATGTAAATATAATTTACAGCTCAACTTGGCCATCATTACGATTTTATAATTGGGCTATAAAGAAAATGTAATATATTAAATTGAAGATAATAAAGGGATTGCAACTAATATTTCTTTAAATTCATGTATCTGAATTAAATTTTTGTGATCCCAAAATCCCACAGTTTAATAAACGCTGTGTTATATAATATTAAATTTTTATTAAATTACTTTTATTCTCCAAAATACATTCTATACTGAGTCATACATTTTTTACATATACATGTTTGTTTGATCCATCAAAAGTTTCCGTTCTAAAGACTTCTAGAGAAACAAGAAATGTGAGTTATGGAAAAGATAGCATGAAATAATAAAGACAACTTTTTGAAGAACTATTAGAGACACTTATAATTTTATAAACTGATACTCCCAAACAAGGGGTATCTGAATTATATCCATAAAAGGGGGATAATCAGTGTTTCCCGCTACCAACATTTGTCAGACATAAGGGTACTTACCTCAATAAATATTGTCATAAATATTGACTCAATGGATCACAATACACATAATGGCTATTTCATTCAACTTCATTTTGGCACATGAATTAGTATACTGACATGTGTCCAATCGTATAGTTGAAAGAATTTGATGTCCACAAATATTCAATTACAATATATATATAAATAAGAATTTAAGAGATATTTATGTATACAAAACCTGTTTTTTTTCTTACCCTTTCATTACTTCATAAACCCGGGGAAATATAGCCAAGGTATCACAAGAGAGATATAAAAGCATTTCATCTGTCAAAGGCCGCTGAATCCAATAATCAGTCCTCCTTAAAGTTTTTTTCTGTTTTTCTCTTCTAGGACCTGTATGTGCACCATACCTTTTACAGAGGGTGCTGAGAGAAATATCTTTCACTTCATATAATGGTTTACCTGTCTGCTGATATTGAATCACAGAATGAGAGACCTGAAATAGAAGAAACAATAAATATCAGTTTTCATTTTTTAACTTTATAACAATTTATATTAGAGACTTTCAACAATACTAAATCAATTTCATAAACTGTGCTGATGTAAAAGTAATAGCTAATTTATGCCTGTAGAAGTTCAACATTTCATGCATGTATGGTGAAGGCTGCATCAGATTACAGTAATATTTTGTTTACTTATAGTCAGCATATCCAAATTCATCTGATCAAATCAGATTTTCCCGAGATTTTTTTCTCTCAAGCTAAGAATAGCTAAATACTCATTCTCCAATCATTAATAACAACAAGCTAGCTGAATCAGCTATGTGCTTGCTACCTGGAAAAAAAAATCTAATCATGACTGGTTTAATTTCAAGGTTCATTTGATTGGATTCAGACCTCAAATATTACCATGGCAGTAGATGAGTTAATGACTATGTATAAGGGTCTTATTTTGATATAAACAAAGCAAAAACATAAAAGAATTTAGGTCCTGCAGGACAAAAACTTTTTAAATATTTCTTCACACACACCGACAAACATTGCTATTTATCGAGATGATTAACTGATAGTAACTGAGATCTTAACACCTTCCTTGCCTTATTTTATACCCAATAATGAACATTTACTTGAATTTCTTATGGATTAGGTACTTAAAACATCTTAAGCTTATTTGGGTACTTTTCAATGGTCAGGAAAATTGAACTAAATATTTGTGGGTGAGTATGTACATGTATGTACTCATAATCACTGAAAGCAGGTGATAATCAGCAAAAAAAGGAAATGCTTAAAATAAGGAATAGTCATTGCTGCAGCTTATGATAAGAAATTAATTTTTATATCTAAGGCAAATGCTTTTTGAATATAAACCATTGGCCTAGATTTTCTTTAGATTAGATGCTATTAAGAGAATATAGACAGTATATCAGAAATCATGGTGTATGGAATTTCCAGAAAATTATAAAAATTAAGGTAACTTTTATACAGACCCTTAAACAAATTAATATAAATAAATATCAAACTCTTTTCTTATTCATCAGATCTAAGATACTTATTGACAAATAATATGCAAAGTTCAAAGTTATTACCAATAGAGATTTTCTGGAGATCAATTTCCCACAAGAATCTAATTACATAATATAGTAACAATGAAGAATTAGGAAAGTTAAACATTTATTTCATTTATGGATTATGACCATAATTTAACAAACATTGAAGAAAATATAAAAAAATAAAATTTGAATTCTAAAAATCAACATTTCTCGGCATAATCTTTACTATCAATGATAGATTTGACTCATTATTTTACTAGTCCGCTGAGTCCAGAAGCAAACAATTGTATAGTTGTTAATCATTATATCAAGTTATGAATATCTTGTTTCAAAAATCATTTTTCATTTTAATTAAAAATCATTTCTTTACAAATGTATTTTGTTCAAGGTCTATAATATACCAGGATATCAACATTTGACAATCAACTGCCGAAACCTGTTCATTATTTTAACTATTAAAATCATTCAACTGAATTACCTAGACAGTGATCAAAGTGGGTATTTCCACCTGTTAATGTGTTTATATATATATATATATAAGGCTGTTACACTTCTTCTACTTTTTATTTACTAGATTACTGACAAATTCAACAATGATACAAACCCAATCTGGCATTGGATAAATATGAAATGTGGACATTCAAAGAAAAAAATGAAATGATTTAAATTTTTTTAAAAAATATTTGACTATGAAAAAAGATAAATGAATATTATGTCATTTAAGAACTAGAACCTAAATATATATATATGAATAAAAATATATATATATAAACATTATTGCATAAAATAAGATTTTTACTAAAAGAAGATTGGAAGATGAATGAATACTATATCATTTACGAACAAAAACCTTAAAAAAAAATATGAATAACTATTGATTAAAACAAGATTAATAAAACATGATTAAATATATTCTTAGGAACTAAAATGTTTCACAAAATGTGGGGGGGGGGGATAAATTAACATAACAATAGATGAAAAAAAAACTACAGTCATAAGAAAGAGGGATGCTTTTCTAAGAAAATGAAGTTAAAAAAACATGAACTTAAAAAACGAACATGTTAATGGTGATATGTGAACAGGTTATTTATCAATCAACAATAAAACTAATATTTTCCAAGCCTGAGCCACATCTTTAAAACAAAGATCAAAATTATTCAGTGCTGTACGACATTACGTCAAAGTTGGACAATTTAAGTAGAATAGAAAAAGCATTGATGCTTTTGAACTATGATGTTTGCAAAATATTTAAAGATATTATGGACTGTGAGATCAATGAACAAGTGGATACTCGAGAAATCGCACTTAAATTTTTACTTGAAGCATAAATGATCATTCATGCTTAAATATTATTATTATAATATTATTATGAGACTCCATTAGAAAAGGCTATAATGCTTGGAAAAGTTGAGAGTAAAAAACAGGAAGAGGACATCCAACAATTATATGAAAGAACTCCATTAACAGTAAAAAATTTACCATTAAAAAGACAAAAATCCTACAAAAATAGATCGTTCTGGAGAATCCATTCATACATAATTGGTAACAACTAGCTATCAAAATCCTATTGAGTAAATGGATAATATTCTGATAATTATAACATTTTAAACAGGTATAAAATATATTGCAAATATCTTTTTTGTATAATGATAAAAGTATTAACAATTAATGATTTATTCATCTTATCAATTTATTTAAATTTGAATAAAGATATCCAGATTAATAAAGTTAAAACAGTAATCTTAAAAATAATAAAAGTTGCAGGTCCTGATGGAACTACAGAGAATTTTTAAAATATAGTGTTATTTGAATATCAAAACCCTTAAAAATTAATTATGCTGTCCGATCTTAAGGATAATTTTATTGTTTCAATTTATAAAGGGAATAAAAAAGACAGTTGTAACTATTGTAGAATATCACAGTACACATATTTTTCAAGGATTTTTGTGAATAGTCAAAGATGAATGTTTTCTAGAGACTGGGAAGACTATAAACATGGTTTTCGTCACTAGCAAAATGCAAAAGAAGTGCTGTAATCAAGGTTATGATTTATATATTGCTTTTATTGATTTGATCAAAATGACTCAGTTAAATGAGATAGTCTTGGGGAAATATTTGAAAGTAATTAGCTGTTCATAGGCTACATGATGGTTTGAGAAGCATTATTACCGGTGGTGGAAATTTTAAGGCATTTAATATAAAAACAGGTGTTAAACAAGATTGTCTATTAACATGAAATTTATTTTTTTATTTTCATTTCAATTATCTTTAGAAACATTTACAGATAGTTTCAAGCAGATGGTATTAAGATGTGATATGGATTTGATGATAAGCTTTTTAATTTGAACTGACATAAGCAAATTCAAGAATTTTATCTTCTTGTCTTCTAGATTTACAGTATGCTCATGATTGTGCTCATTTCATCAATTCAGAGGATAGTCTACAGAATGTCCTTCCTGTTTTGAATGCAACTGAATAAATTAAAGAAATTTGTTGAAGTAATTATTGTTTCAAAAAATAAAAACTTCACTGCTTTATTAGTCAATTATGAAAGAAAAATGTCCATTGACTTTTAAAGTGTATGGTTACCAATTTGAGAACATGGAACAATTGAAAATATTTTGGTAATTTGATCAGTAGAAAAATAGAATTTGACCTTAGAGATGTAGCACAAATTCTAATTACTGCTGGTGCATTTAACCAGGTAAAAAATATGGTATTTCATCACAGTACTAAAACTATTGCAAATAAATACTACTTTGTAGGGCTGACACTGTGACAAATTTATTGTATGGAAACAAAGCAAAAAAAAATTTAATTTAAAGGTGCTATATAATACTGGGAAAGTATAATAGCAAGATTATAAAAATCAATTTGTAAGTTCTTCAGTTTGATGGATTTACATCACATGATCACCATTTCTTATGCTTGCTCAAGCTGTAAAAACAGGCAAAACTCTCCATACAGTAGTGCAACTCAGTGCAAGCCAGAGTAATCAATGGATGTAAGAAGTCAGTGCTCTCAGATCCAAGGCTCCTCACTGATGAAAGCCAAAAGCTAGAAACTAGTCTGGGGATTTGGATGAGTAGACAGTAGATAGGGATTTTATGCACAAACCTTCTTGCATCCATTGATTACTCTGGTTTGCACTGAGTAGCACTACTGTATGGAGAGTTTTGCCTGTTTGTGCTGGATTTAGTCAATCAATAATTATAAAATTGCATTTCCATTGAACTAGATATATAAAGCAGATGGAACAGACATCCTAAATATATTGTAACCGGACCACCATACAATTCCTTTATTACCTCGGTTGTAAAAATTTCCTGATGAGCATGCTGGAGGAAGGAACTATCGATTGGCATTCCCCAATGCAGATGTTACCCCCCCCCTACAACAATATTTCCTGCTCATCAGAGGATGTAGCACCATAGAGACTGGAAGCACCTAGATATTTCTACGTTTGGTTTTCCAAACGGCGCCACTAGAGTTCCATATCACTACAACCTGACTTACCTAGGTCTAGTTATGCCAGACGTAGTTCAGGAGGCATGAGATTCTCATGAACAAGTGCACTGAATGATGAGTGATGCAATAAAAACAAAATAGAATTGAACAACTGGATAACTAAGATTAATTTTAAATAACAATAGTTTTATGTAATAACAAGTTTAAATAAAGGTCCATCAAGCAAAATATTTCTATATGACTTTAAAAAAAGAAAATGTAATCTGTTGAGAGTATAATAAAGTCCTTCTCCCAACAGTTATATCTTTAATCATTTAGTTACTTCACAGAGAGGAGTGTGATATATTGAGACAACAGAGAGAATAATGAAGACAACTGATAGCATCTAATGCAGAGTTCCACTTAATTTAACAAATATTTTATTTACAGTCCATTGTGTATCTTGTGTGTACATCCAGTAGTAGGGCAATATGAATTAAAGAAATGCAAGTTCTTTAACAATTTACATTTTATGTCTAATTCAGAGTTCCAGTTAATTTTAAATTATTTTATTTACAGTCCATTGTGTATCTTGGTATACATTCAATAATAGTACAATAGGAATTAAAGAATGCAAGTTCTTTAATAATTTACATTTTTAATTATTTAATTAATTCACAGAGAAGAGTGCAATACGTGAAGACAACTAATAGCATTTATAATTTGAAACATGGATGTATATTCATACATATAAATTTTATTATTTTATTTAGATATCATTAATCTGCATTTAAGCATTTATGATTTACATATAATTCTTCTAGCATAAATATTGACTTGGTCTGCTGCAGACGTATATTTTTATACATAAATTCACCAGCAGTTTCATTTATAATTTATCAATAATAAATGTATTTTCATGTAGCTATATTTATTTATAATTTTAGTTTCATTTATAATAAACGTATTTTCATATAGCTACTTTTATTCATAATTTTAGTTTCTTTTCTAAGAAAGACATTTTGTTTATCTTTTATAAACACATATAAATGTTACATATTTTATAAAATTATTACCTTCGTTCTTTTTTTTTCTTGTTTATATCCAATCTGTTCCATCAAAAAGAGGTCGTTTTATTTAAGCTGAATGGCATTATTCCCTTTCATGATGATCATCCAGGCAAATCTCGGAGAAATATGGCATGAGATGAAGCTGTTGATTTAGCCTTCCATCGTTATAATTTCCTTAATAATGTTTTCCTTTTCCATTATTAACAGTGGTTCTTTAACTGCTCTTAATATCTTTTTAAAATTAAAATCTTTTTTCAAAATTCTTCTTTAACATTTACTTGAAAAATATCTCTTTGAAAAAAATAACTCTTTGAAAAACTTTCTTTAGAATTTCCTAAAAATCTCTTTGAAAAAACTTTTTAAAAATCTGCTCCGAATCTGCAACTCGACTATATCTATACTGATTCTTGGATTGATTAAGTAGCCTTTCCCACTGTACCTGGTTTGTTATCTTCTTAAGGATTGGGCAATCTACTTTTAGCAGGATAGATAACAGATTATAAGCATTAGTTCATGTTTTCCAATTTATTAAGACTGCCTCAAACTATTATCACACTTTATTCGAAAACAACGTTCCAAAAATTAAAAATGTAATAATAATAATAAAAAATGCCAGCTTTAAATAAATATGAGTGATATATTTAAATTATATTGTAATTTAAAACTATAAAATCAATAATGATTTTCTTTTAACTATAAACTTTTTGCTTTATTTCTTTTTTAATTTGATCAAATCATGCTAGTCTTTTTTAAATGGGGGGGGGGTGTCTTTTGAATATATATACATGTGGAACAGTATATCTGTTTCAATATATATAACAAATTTGAATTATAAATTTATTTAACGCACACTGATTATGTAAGTAATATTTACTAAGGCAATAAACCTAAAGCTTGTGCAGTTAAAAATGCGAAGGTAGGGACCTCTACAGGTCTTAACCACAAGCTTACGCATTGGAAGAAAAGAGGGGGTAGAAAAAATTCTGTTTAATTTATAGACATTCTAAAAGTATCAAATTCTTTCAACAGGAGGATATAGCTGAGGATAGAATACAATGGAGAGTATCAATTGAACAAAGCTAAAGTCCTTTCAAAAAAATCTTTGTTGAAGAAAAGATGTAACACTACACCATATTGAGAAATTATAGAACCAGAATGTAAAATATATTATCTATAGTTCTAATTCATTGACTAGTATGCATAGTCATATAAAAATTATATTTAATTTCTTTTTATTTAAGTATTTCTGTAAAATAAACCTATTTTAATATTTCCAAAACAGAAATATGAAAAATCTGATAATTATTGTTTTCCTGAAGGTTTGTGATGACAATATTTAATTGTACTTTTATATTGGACTATTTTCATCATCTAGTATGAGTATTGAATGTCTTTAGAAAAACTTAATTTTATTCCAAATACATTCAACTGTTAGTAATAGCACAGCAAACAGGCTAGTATGTGGACAATGTTTCAAGAGGTATTATTATTCTCCTCTCTTCTTCAGATGTTGCTGGCCTGATCAGTGACAATACTAATATGGGAATAGAACCTGAACCCTTAGATTCTTGAGTATTGAATTTTAAGGTAAAGCTCTAACCTATTAAGCAATGGGCTCAGTTGGTTAGGCGTTACCTTAAAATTCAATATTCAAGAATCTAAGAGTTCAGGTTCAATTCCTATGCTATTACTGTCACAATGGTCAGCAACACCCGAAGAAGAGGGGAGAATAATGTCTCTCAAAACATGCATATACTAACCTGTTTGATGCGCTATTACTAACAACTGAATGTATTTGGAATATGTAAATAAAGTTATATTTTCTAAAGCCATTCAATACTCACATTAGATGATGAAAATAGTCCAATATGAAAATACAAACTGATAATTATATTTGTATAATATTTATCTTCTTATTTGAAATCAGAGTAACATACTAAAATTTCTATTACCTTTGATCCAATGTTGCTTTGATACTTCTCTAGACAAATGTATGGAAATAAAAAAATTAAATTGCTTTAAACATCTTATAAAAGTAAGCCAAAACTTTGCATCCTTATAAAAGTTTAATCATATTATAATTAAAATTTTGCTTCATCCAGACTGAAACCTTAGATCATAGCATAAGAAACGATAAGTTAATCACTTATTGCTTATTATTATTATAATAAAAATATTTTTTTTAATATTGCATTTTACATCTGATTCTTAATTTTCATTCATAGAAGTCATTCATAAATCAGTATAATCATTTACGAATGAAAAAAAAATCTAATTTTCATTTTTTAAGCCAACAAATACAGTAGTGACTTAATATAAGATGCCAAGTAAATGAATTATAGACAATAGTGCAGATATAATATATACGAAAAAACTGACCTGAGTATCAAATACATTTTGTAAAGTTGCACCAAACTGATGATAAAGGGCAGCACTATCCGCTCTGCAATCATGCATCACCTAAAACGAGGGGGAAAAAATCATTTAATTACTCTATATATTTTTTAAAAAAGAAAATTGTAGACTATGCTTAATCTAAAGGTTACAAAATACTTATTTCTACTGTATTATATATATAAAGATATTACAATAAATGCCTAATAAGAGGCTGATAAGTAATGTTAAATTATCATGAATAATAGTCAAAAGTTATCATTTAGTTAAATCATCTACAGTATATAGAAATACAAGAACTGATTTTAGCGGCATCTGTGTTTCAAATATGAAAGCGCTTACGTGAATAAAGATAAAAAGACATTCAATAATTTTTAGACAGCTTTTTTGAGAGACGCCTGATCATTTAATTATCATATCAGTCTAGCTGCACTATCATTTATTGTCCATTGATTTTACTTATTATTTTTATTGTGATTTCTAAAGCCGGAAAAGAAAATTACTAACTTTTTTTTTAAATAGAAAAGAAAAATAACGATTTCATACACACTTATATTGAAATGCATTACACGCTTTCAACAGCCAATAGTCCCAAAAGATCTGCCACAAGGGTATGGTGAAGTAAGAACAGTATTCCCAATTAATATTTTTTTAAGCAGAATTTTTTATTATGATTTGCAAGTATAGATTATGAGCATCCACTGTTCAACTAATAAAATATATAATTTATAATCAATCTTTAGTTTTATGGTTTATTATTATTTTAATATTTTTGATTAAGAGACAATACACAAAAATGCAACACAGAAAATATACGCACTCTGACTTACATTACTATAAAATGAAATAATGCAAGGGGCTCATTATTTTGTCTTTTAAAGATAATAATGTAACCATGAATAAACCAGCCTCATAAAGTTATTAAAGTTCTTAACTTGGGATTTAAGCTGAAAGAGAGAGGAGATGATTTTTTTTCAGGAAACAGAAAATTTATGTTTGGAATCTTTTCAGGCAGGCAGCTTACAACCAACTAATTACTAATTCACTAGATATATCTATTTTTAACTGGAAAATATAAAAGACTCAAGAAGCCCTGTAGTGACTAATACCAACTTCCAGCCCTAGTTAGACAAACATCATATACTGTAAAACTAAAAATGACTATGATGACCAATCTATATTTACGGGATTGGATAAGAATTTAATCTATTCCCAAACATTAAATAATAATTGGATTCATATATAAAAAAATAGTTAAGATAAAACTCTCGTTTCCTGTAAATATTACTTTTAATTATTAGTACAAATTATAAAAGTGAAGGAAAATTGATTAGTCATCATTCTTTTATCTGATGATGCACTTACACTGAATTGCTACATATAAATGTAATTATATAAATGCTAACTAGTTTTTATAAACTGCTGAATATAAAGGGTTTTATTGCTTTATTAGCTCATTAAAGTTTACGATATGGCTTTAATCTTTCAATGTAGATACTAATATATATTCTTTCTAGGTTCTTGATTTGGAGTTTGGTTCCAAAATTTGAGGATTTTTTCAAATAGTTGGTCTACTATCATAGCAAACTTTAAATGGCTTTTTAACTATTCTCAATGAAGAATTATAGTTCCAGAATATTATTAGATGGTTATATGAATATCAGAACAACAATCAACTCTTATAGGAAATATCATACACATGCAAATACTGAGACATGGTTTATATTTGTATAAATAAAAATTGCTACAAAAAATTGTGTCAAAAAGATAGAAGCAAGCAAGCTACAGATGATGATGATTAAGCATTAGCTTGGCCATAGTACATGCCTATCCTATTAATCTGATTCCCCTAAACTGCCTTTATGAAAAAACATATGATACAAATTTATTTTTGGATATTAAATCATTAAATTTTAATATATTGTGTGTGTATATATATATATTCTAATGGCACTTAACAATTTTAAATAACCCAATTAATCAATATATTGGGAATTTACATTTACAAAGCTATTGTATCATGATAAAAAAAACAGATGATCAATAAGCTATTAACTTTTTCATACAAATGAAGAGAAAAATTAGCCAATCAACTCTTCCATTAAAATAGTTTCATAAAAATTAGCCAATTAACTCTACCATTAAAATTATTTCATAGGATAACACTAAAAATCAGTTAACTAAGGATTTATTTGCCAGTGACTTTTAATGATACCAACCAAGAGCCAATTATATTGAGTGTAAATAATGCACTTTTTAATACTATTGCAAATTAACCAAGGCAAAATTGAAAACAAGTATATATTATCAGATTTTAAACAGCATTACGTTTTAAAGCAAACATGCACAATGCTAAATTGGAGATATTATAAATTAATAAATTTCTAATATTTAATGAATCAAGTCAATCAATTTGCTGGCAACTTATAAATTATAGTATCACACTAAATGAAACAGGTAATCAGCTGTCCCAGTGCACATTTAGCTAAGGTTCTACTTGCTAATTACTGCCAATGGCATATACAACTCCCTACTTATACATACCAAACCAAAGATCAACAATATTTTAAAAGCATAAAATAATTATAATGTTGTTTGACATTATATATTATACTTGGCTTACTTATACATATATTAATGAGAAATAATGCATAACGCATTCTGAAATCTCTATAAAATAATTTAAACATCCGACAGCTATATTATTTCAGTCATATCCCCCTTTAAATAAAATAAAAAAAAAAGCTCCCTTTTGAATGAGCTGCAAAATTCAAACTTTTCTTTATTTAAAGGAAGAATGTGGCTGAGATAATATAGTTGTGGCAGGTTTAAAAATTATATATATATATAAAAATTAAAACCTTTCACTTTTGAAAACACTGCTTTTAAGTAATAGCCTTTGATTTCTGCTACATTCAAGGTACAAATTATAAGAATGAATGGAAATTGAGCATCTGAACCACTATTTTTTTCTTACACTTAATGCATTTATGATGAACTGCAAATACACTAAATGATATAAGTATTTACATATTTAGACTGCTATATCCAGAGATAATCTTATTATTACCAACTGAATGTGCATCGATATTTAGACTAAAATGAATAACCTATGCTGAAATTTGTTAAATTAAACAATGTAACAAGTACAATTATACATCTTCTTACTATACATATTCATCATCTCTATGGCTTAATTGTACTACTCTACTTATGCATATTCAAGACTGTTACTCATCCTCTTTTTCTAGACACTTTAAATAGTTTTTTAAATCTGCACTGGCATAAACTGCATATATCTACATAATGAATAGATATTTGCATAATTAGCATACACTATTATATTCTGAATATTTGTATTTATTAATTTTTTAGAGTGTCCAGCAATGAGTGTTAATCAATATCTAATCTGATTATTTGTTATATACAATAATTTTATTCAACATCACTTTATATATTCATATATACACATATTTATTCGACATTGCACTCTCCTCCACTCTAGAAAAACCCAATTATAACATAGTGCTAGTCTTTTCCAATCCCTCACCTGTCTCAGTGATGGTTCTAGTCACTTTTCCTCCACTATTATATTTGTACACTTCTTTAATTAGTCCAGCACTGGGTAATTCCTTCACAAGCACTTATAGCAAATCATATGTATGGTTAATCACCCTAGCACACTCAGCTTCATCTATTAGCTCAATTCTAAACCTCTCTTTTTGTTAAATTTCCAATGATGCACATTTTCTTTCACAAGATTTCTCGGGTAACTTCTTAGATGGTTTATGAATGTCCAGACTTCATTTCCATCAACCAATTGTGTCAATCTTAGTAATTTCAGCAATAATTTGACTACAACTACTGTTAGCCACTGTTTTCTCACAATATAGCATATCCATACTCTCATGTTGTCTAAATTATTCTCTCCTTTCTCATTGTTATTAGGAATTAATATTGATACATGAGTTCTGAATTTCTATCTCCTTTGTATTTCAATGGGCATCTTTCTAGTTGCTATGCTTGGTGTAAAATGTTGATAAAACATGACTGCTATTAAAGCTTCATAAACTGAGTTTTTATGGCTCACGGTGATATAGATATCTTAAAAACATGACAAATCCCCTTAACAATGATACAATACCCATGATACATTAACAGTTATTTTATACCCTAATTGTATCATCAATTTTCAATAATCAATAACTACCAAGAAAATATATCCATTAAAAGATCCAGCATGGTTCATATATATATTTTCTCTTCCATGATTCCAATATCATACACAATAATTTAGTGGTGGAATGACAAGCTATACAGTGATTGCCTAGTAAATATTATAATTCATATCAGGACATCACACATATAATCTAGCTAGTTCTTTTGTTATGATAATGTGAGGATATCCTTTATGTAGTATTCGTACACTCATTTCCTCCAGTAGGAATCAATCCACTATATATCATCAGAATGCATCCATTATACATGAAAAGATTTTGGTAAACATTCTAGATTGGTTCAACCATATAACTTGGCTGATTTTAAGGAAATCCCTCTTTAGTCCATTTTTTAAGTAGTTGATAACCCAATCTTCTTTTGTCCAATTGGACAAAAGATTCTGGTTTGTACTCATGTATATCTGGCATTCTAAACAGAATTTCAGCATGACTGATTTCTTTTCCTGTTTTATATATAAGTTCAAAGTTATAGAATGCTGATACATTTATCCCTGACTGATATGATCCAGAGTCTTCTCCACATTTCTTAATATTCCCAGCAGGAGTCTATGATTTGTGTAAATCTTAAATGTATATCCAGACACATATTGGTGAAATTTTCAAATACAATTGCTAGATCTACCTTGTCCAGCTGCCTATAGTTTTTTCAGGAAGCTGTTAAAGTTCTGGATGCATACGTGGTCAGATATTCACTTCCATATATATGTGAAATAACTGTATCAATGCTATGTTCCAAAGTGTCAATAGTCACGATTATCTCTTGATTGTTTCTATAATGTACTTATTAATTCTCCATTTCATTGTGGTTTTTTCTTTAACAGTTCATATAGCGGACTCACATGAGATTTACCTTTAAAGAAACTGAAAAAAATGCAAGTTCTTAACATTTTTCTGTTTAGATGCTTTTTTAACAGCTCTCACTTTTTTGGGATTTGGATGTTTGCCTCTATTGGTAATAATATGCCCCAAAAACTTAATCTCCATTGTATTCATGCTTAGTTGTGCACTAAATCTTTCTTGTATTTCATATACTTTGCTTACATATTCTCTTAATTTACTTCATCAAAATGTCATCTAGTTATGAATGACTCCTTCCACCCCCTGCAACAAACCACCTATTTTTGCTTGAAACATGCTCGGGTTAATAATTATTCCATATGGGAATTTATTACATGTAAATAATCCCACATGAATATTAATTGTTAGGAATTTGGCTGTTCTCATTAGTGGAATCTGGTGAAATACGGACTGTAGATCAATTTTAGAAAAATATGATACTTTTTACAATGATTCTTAGGAATTTGGCTGTTCTCATTAGTGGAATCTGGTGAAATACGGACTGTAGATCAATTTTAGAAAAATATGATACTTTTTACAATGATTCTTAGACTTCCTGATCATTAGATACAGGATATATTTATTCACAGTTGCTCGATAATTGCCACATAAATGAATAGTCCCATCTAATGTTAATGTTATGAGGATAGATGTTGCCCACGTTGACTCCTCAATAGGTGTTATAACACCCCTCTTTACTAAGTCTTTAAGCCTTTCTTCAATTTTGTTTTTCAAAGTGAAAGGGACCTTCCATGATCAGCAAACAAGAGGCTGAGCATGGGTTATTAATTTTCTGTCAACTGGCTGTGTATTTAATACTGAAGACCTGACTTTCCGATTTCAACTGTAATCTTTTTATTATTTTTATTCTAATCCCTAATAGTTTAAACCAATTCCTGCCTAGAATTGAAATCTCTCTTCAAAATGTACGAAGATAGATATTTCAATCTCATATTTACGTTCACTGACACTGCTGCAATCCCCTGAACATCTATTGGATGACCATTTACATCAGTTGCTACTAAATCCACTTTAATTATAGGTATTTGAACAATATCTGTGCGACTATTTAAATAAAATTTCTCATTTGTTGGAATAAAGTTATAATTAGCTTAAACTATCCAATAATATGTGATATTTGTAAGCTCTCCCAATCGTTTTAGTTCTATTTGAAATCCAATGTGGATGACCGATAGACAGAGATTGCAAAATGCGTTTTATGTTAATTCAATAAGTTTTTATAAAGTTAACAAAATAAAGAATAACTTTTCATTTGTTAGAATTGATTTTTATTGAGTTACAATTGGCTTGTAACGCGGTCGCACGAAGGAGATTATACATTGTACTTGAGAAATTATTTAATTAATTTATACTTAGAAAATATTTAATTTATACAAGGATAATTCCGATAGTTGGAAATTCGAATAGTTAATAAATCATATTAGTTAGATTTGGCTACAACGTGGACGCCTATAAACATCAATCCCCTAGCGAATTCTATTTTGTTAGAATATATATATATTTTAATATTATTGGCCTAAAAAATATACTAATTTACATTGACTAATTATCAGTGGGGAAATAAAATAAAAAAGGAATTATTTAAAATTAAATATAGTGTATTTGCCCTGTATAGTTGTCATAAATTTCCTATTAAATTTTATGCTTAAGTGAGCTTGATTATTGTTTGTATAATTTGAAGTTGATATAAAGAAAATGGCATTTATTCTCAAATAAATTTTCTTTCAGTGGGTTTTAATCATGAATGACATTGTGTGATGGGAACAAAACGCACAAGAGACTGTAATATTACATATGTGACTTATCAGCACATAGAAAAAATATTTATATACTGCTCCAGAGATAAGTGTAAGGAAATATGAGAGAAAAGTATGCAATGTTTTATTAATCATACATTCTGAGATCCTGATCTTGAACTTCCGTTAATAACTAGAATGATGATTAAATTACATATTTTGTAAAGATAATACTGAAGAACTGTAAATAAACAAAAACAACTTATACTTCCTGATCATTATCACTTTTAGCTATATGAGAATTGGATTAAGATAGTTTATTTATAATCAAGATATACTAAATCGATTCCTGGAGTAATACTTCTCTTTTCATAATATCCTATTTTTTTTACCATTAAAGTACAGATATACTCATGGTATATTCAGGAACATAAACTATTTAATTAAGTATGCAATGGAAATGAGACATGGCTTAAATAAGAATGGCATGAATATTATATTTAAATAAATAAATCTTGAAATAGTTCGACTAATGAAAAAAAAAATTACTGATGGATCTATGCAAATGTAGATATAATAAAAATAAATATCTGATGTGTTATGAAAATATTATATGGGCAAGTTATTTTCAAATTTAAAAAAAAACAACAAAAACACTTATAAAAGCTGCCATATACACACAGATAACTTTATTATCAAATATATATGTATCTTTCCAATAAACCAAATCAATCTGTAATATACTAATCTAATAGAAAATAAGAATGATATGCATAAGACCGATATTTCTAATAATATTTTACAAACATAAGAGGGGGCAGGGATTATGTTAGGTTTTAATTTCCTAAAAAAACCTTCCTGTGGATTTAATAATTACTCAATTTACAATCCAAGCATCTTTTAATATTACAAATTTGTGGCAGTATAACAATCCTTTGTTTTCTTCACTCCATTTTTCAGTTTCTTCATTTCCAAGTTTGAGTCTCTTTGAATTCACTTCAATAAGATAAGGTAACTTTTGAGCAACAGGAACTTCTATCAGGACATCATAATAAGCTGGTTTCAGATCATCATCATCATCTTCAGGCTATTATCTTCTATTAACGCTGAAGCATGACATGATATCTTTTCACTGTTGAGAGATTACATTTCACAGGAACATTGGATAATATATCTCTGGCTGTACTTAGCATTTGTTGTTGAAAATCATTTCCAATGAAAAGTTTTTCAAATATTCTTTTATACTGGTGATTATTACCAAACTGTTGTGATTTGCTAACAATCTGAAAGAATGAAGACAACTCTATCTCTCTTAAGTGAAAGAATCTGAATGAATATACCTTGTATTAGTTTTAATTCCTTAGACACAAGGGAACTCAAATATAATTGGAATCTTGTAATACAAATACTATATTTATTTTTAGGTGTTGCAAATTGAATCTCTTTAAAAAATATAGTCTATTTAATCCAATGCACTGGTTTAAACCAATTTGTCACATTTTGAAGTAGCCCAGAAACACTTACAAACTGATGCATTTTAACACAAAAAAAAACAAAAAAAAAAAATTGACATTTTTTTTCATTTGAGAGATTAAAAAAAAAAAAATCACACAAAGTGAAATTGAATAAACACAGCTGATAAATAGGCTGGGTCATGCTAAATTTAATTAAAGTGTTTCATACTCAAGGCTTTGAGAGATAATACTCACTGTTGGAAAGGAGTTTGCACTCTTTTCTTTGCACAAAATGGGATGTTTACATTTTATTGCATCATGTACATGTTTCAGAAATTGCAAATAAAATGGCTGACTGTTATGAACTAAATCTGAGAGAAAAATGTTGTTTGCATAAAAAAATGAAGTAGCGTTAATTCCAACATTTCATCCATTAAAAAAAATTTGACAAATACATGAAACACATTTTAGAAAAAAAAAGTGCTATGTGAAACCACAACTTCACACAGTGACATCATTTGGAAGATTGATGCAGAAGGTTTTCTGAAAGAAGTATGTAACAGCAAAAGTATATACTACAACAGGCCTGCATACCAGAAAATGATTTTAGTTATTTTTGGATCCCCCCTCGTATCTATATATTATTTTGTTTAATTTCCTAAACAAATCTGAATAAATAAAACTTGTATTAGGTTTAATTCCATGTGTATATATATATTATTTGGGGAGTATAATCAAATTAAAAGATTTTCTATGGGCTTTTCACTGTCATTGCTGATCTTTTCATGAATAATTTTGAAAAATATTAAATACAGCTATTAAAAGACCTTACATTTGGCTCATATATAAAGATGATATGTTTGTTATATGTCTTCATGATAGCGATGCCTTGAATTCTCTTCTTGTTTTTCTTAATGGATGGGATCCTAATATTAAGTTTACCATAAAATAAAACTTTCTTTTCTAGATGTTTTAATTGCTAGAAAATCTGATGACTCTTTATCAATATATATTTACAAAAAAATCCTCCCACACAAATAGATATCTTCATTTTAATTTTCAGCATCATTCTGCTTATATATTTTCTATGGCAAAAAATCTTTTGATGAGAGCTTATAATTTGTCTGATATATATTATCTTGCTCGAGAAATAAAACTAACCAAAAATAGTCTATTTTCTAATGATTACAACTATTAAATCCACGTAAGTTTTTTTTTTAGGAAATTAAACTAAATGATATATATAAAAGGAATTAAAAGTAATCCAAGATATATTCATTCATATTCTTTCTTTTACAGATTCAGAAATATTAATTCTTTCATTGATACTAAAAAGAAAAAAAGATGATGAAACTGACAATTCAGCTAGTTATAGTTATTTTATGTTATATTAAAAGAATCACTGATAAGATCAGTAGAAGACTGTCTAATTTCAATACTAAAACTACCTGAAACACTAGCAAAAAAAGTGACTTTTCTGTAAATCTAAAAGACTGGGTACTTTTGGAATATTAAAATGTCTATGCAATTCTATATTCAAAATGCTTAAGAAGCTGCCTTCAATTAAAGGCTAAAATACATCAGCCTTAAGTTGATATTTTTTAGAAATTGATCATACATGTGATTTTGATAATGCTAAAATACTTGCTAATTTGGAAAAGATATGAAAACCATAAGAGAATCTATTGAAATATTAAAAAGACTGAGTGGTTTAAATAAATCTGATGAAGCACAACATATTCCAGTCTTCTTTCTTCTAAAATCAACTTGAAATCAATTAATTGTAAATTTTGTTAATCCAACGATTCTGAATAATCAGTCATCATATATATATATATATTGAATCGGATGGTGTAGTAGATCGATTGGGAAACACCATCTAGCATGAATTTTTAACTCTTTACTATAATAGAAAATTGTGAAAAGCAAGTTTTAAGATAAACACATTGTTGACTTCTTATACATATAACATCTGATACAATTATTATTATTATAAAATTATACATTCGATCTACTCCAATGCAATTTAAGTATTGCTCCATCGGTCCTTTAGGCAGGGAAGAATAATACCCAGAGGATACTTGTAACCACACCAAAGCTGTATATATGATATATATAACTATGACTATGTTTCAAGGTCACATCTTCTCAGCTACAAAATTCAACACCTATCATTCAAAGCACTTTTTTGTTTTGGAGTAAACTCCAGGTGCCAGTTAATTACAAAAACAACTAATGTGCCCTGAATGATGGCAAACTAATTCAGTGTCTTAAAAAATCCCAACTAGCTCAATCAAAAAGAATAATATAATAAGTTGCTGATTTAATTAGTGGCATGAGTAAAAGAATTAACCGACAAAATATTAAGTTTTAAATATAGTTTATTTTAACAAAATGTCTATTATTATAATTTGGAAACTACTATTATAAACTCTTAATTAACTTAAACAATAATTTTTTTATATATATAAGTGCACGTATTCTTAATAAATCACGCAATAGAATATATATAACAAAGAGCATTAAATAAACACAAAACATTTAAAACACGCACATCAATAGTTCATTTTATGTGGTTATAGAGTTTATTTGTTTTACTGACTCTGGAGGCTTTAAAGATTGCAAAGGCTACATTAAAATCAGAAATGGAATAAGAAAACATTATTTATTACCTATAGGATTTTGGACGTTGAATTCTTGCTGTTTGCTGTGTCATGTGGGTTTTATCAACCAGTTGGATTTTAGGTTTCTGTATAGGTTCCTATGATTGCTATTTCGTGATACTTTTATTCAAGACAGTTAGATATCTGGCAGTTTCAAATTATTAGGCAGGCATTACTTTTATCGGACAGGTTGCTGATGTTCCATCAGACAGCCTGGAATCTGGCCATATACTTCTGATGACTGCTAACACTGCATTGTCTTTAGATACATGAAAAACACTGACTCTGGATATGTGACAAGACTGACTCAAGACTGATTGTAAAAACTGATTGAATGATGAATAATGGACTATTTATGTGATGACCTGTTGTCATTTTTTAAATGAGTTTCTATACCTGCCAGCTATATCCATTGTTGAAAATTCGTCCACTGCTTTTGATTAAATTTTTATAAGATTTTAATTAATTGTTTATGGATTTTTTAATTAGTAGCCATTGATAATCCCTGTTGTTTAGAGATTTTAATTAGTAGCCATTGCTAATTCTGTTTTTATATAACTTCTGAGTATATGCAATATTTGAGGGAATTTCTTTTAACTTACACACTTTCATTTATTCTTTAATATTTAACTTTCATATTCCATTTTATTAACATGCACACATTTTACTATTCCTTTATGTTTACAATCAATTCGTTATTTACAATCTCATTTATTTTAAATAAATGTGAAGAGATTTTTTTTTTAGTTTTAAGATATCTTTCCCCCTTTTTTTTCTTTAATGGTTTAAATGAAATGAGAGAGTACTTTTAATTTCATAGAAAATATTTATTTTTAATTGTTGTAGCTTTAACCTTTATAAGTTAAACTTTCTCCCCCTTCCAATTACTCTTTAAACTTTTATAAATTATTTTCTTTTTTTCAAATGAGATATTTTAATTCAGTTATTTACAGACAAATTATTCTGCAATAATTTTATTGTTCATTAATCAATTTTAAAACTTTTGCGTTATTTATGAAAATTTTACTTTTAATAATTGTGACCAACAATTTCACATAGAGCGCTCTTCATGAGCGGTACAACATATAAGAAAATTGTTCTTTGCTCCACACTCAGTTTCATTATTACTTAAGATGTAACAATTCTTCATTTAGACCTTAACTTTGATAATGGTGAATAATATTTGGTCAAAACATTGGGAATTTAAACAAAATAATACATGGTTTAAGCTGAAAAAAACATTTACATCATATAATCATGAAAATAATAAATATATATTAGTCTTCCTGAGCCTGATTGATACAAACATTTTTTCCTTGCTTACAAGTCAGTACTCTTGCTTATCAAAAGTTATTTCTTTCTTCAATTAGCAATTCCCAGTTACTTTTTTTGGTTAGTTTACTTTACCAGTATATCATCATCACTACCCTAGTGCCTATTAATCAATTATCTATCATTTAAATACCAAATTTATACATATTTCACTATTTACTTCAATAATTACTTTGGTAATTTTGCATAATACATTCAGGCTCTTTTTCTCATGAGTTCTAAGTTGTGTAACTATTTTATAATTCTGGACCCAACCAACATCAGATCCATAGTTGGGTTGCCATTTGTAATGGAATGGATGTGTGGGATGATGAAAATACTAATAAGCAAACCCTATTTTTACTTTTTAGCTGAATGTAATAAAAAAATAAAAATCAGTATATTACCATCAAAAGCAAATATAAATAATAAATATCGCAGCTGCAGCAAATAATCAAGTCATTCTTTGTGCATCATTTAATATAAAAAAATATGTTTATCTCTATTATTTTTAATTTTTTAGTATTAGCACACAGTGAATAAAAATGTAAAACTATATTGCACTTTAAATTGACTGAATACTTATAATTGGTATATATATCACTAGATATTTCTGCCATAAGTTAAAATGTATATTGCTTATGTATATATCACATTTAGTTTATGTATATAATAAGTGATTAAAAATTTGAAATATTCTTATAAGTGAAAAGTGTTTGACATTTTTGCTTTTGATGAGAAATGTTTTTTTACAAAAAGAAATGTTTACCAAAATTATATTAAGTAATAACCTGTAGATTTATACTTTACGTTTATCTTCAATATGATAATATTAAATCGTGCTATCACACTTCCAACATAAAGCTGTAGCAACAAATAGAAAACTAAATTAAATGGCTGAGCACTTTCAAGAAGATGTATTTCTCATATTCATATTATATTGTAATTGAACTTCACTGAATACATATAATTTTACTTTAAATCAATTTCATACATTTAGTGTATTTATATCATTAGATATTTCTATAAGTAATTTAAAGTACTCTTTATATATATATTTAGTATGTATACACAATTTTATATGGATAAAAAATCAATAAGTAACTTTTCCGTTTAAAATTTAAAAAAAAAAACTTAACAAAACTATAATATAAACAAACTTTCTTATTACTTAAATCTTGATTTTAAAATATTAAACTGAAAGAAAAAAATCACTATATCACCCTCTCATGAGTCTTACTTAAAACAAATGCAATCCCTAAGAAAAAATTTTATATTTGAAATATCAAAATATTCAATATTTCCCTGCACTGTTCCATATCTAAGAAACTAGGTCACCTACTGAAAAGATTAGTGTCCTAAATAGATTAGTCTGGTATTAATTAGTTATATACCAAATTTCAAGCAATTTTATTGAATTTAAAATTTCATTCTAACTTTAAAAAGAGCAAAAGTTTACAAACTAACATACCAACAAAAAATTGATTTTCCAACTTTAATAACAGCATTTAAAAAACTTCAGTGAGAAAATCAAGTGACCCATGTAAAAATCATTGTCAAGTTTAAAAGCCTCCAGGGGTTAGAAACTCTATATTTTCTTTGAATTTTGTTATGCCATTCATAAAAGATTGATTTTGAAGTTAAAAAAATATAATGAAATTTCCAAATATGATTTTTTTTATATTAATGCCAAATGAAGATTCTGATTTTGGATTGAATCAGTACATTTATATTTTCTATAATTAGGCTGTGAAAATAATTTACTTTAGAGATTGAAGAAAATTAAGAATTAATGACTAGAATATTATTTTATATATAAGATCATGTATTATATATATTGAGATGGTTATGTGTCTCTTGGCATACAACAGTGTGTATACATATATAACAACATAGTAATGTGTGTGCATATATATATTAACCTGTAAATAGAAACTACAAAAAGCAATAAGTTCTAACTAAATACAAAAACTTTCAGACTCTTGACAACTATCATGATAATGATGAAGATGATATGGCTAACTTCAATGGGTTATAGGTTACATTAAACTTTACTACAGAGACATGCATTAAAATAAAAGGGAATTTTAAAACAATAACAAAGCATTCTATTATAAGGTAAATAAATAAATTAAGGAGAATAAAAACTTCACTCATTCTTATACAATACTTCTCAAAGCAAGAAATTTCCCTCTATCAAACCCTCTATCAAAATCCATTCTCTAAGTAGCATGGGTATTTTGTATTTAATATAAAATCTTATAATGAAATTTTTTACTGTACCTTTTTCAGATATCTTAATAAACATATATTTATCACCAATCAATTTTACTGTCATGATCGGATCTAATCTATTCTTATTGAGTGAAAGATAATGTTCATTTCTTATAGTACAATGAACCATAATAAGTATTTCATGTTACACTATGGACTTTTGCACTAATAAAATGAATTAACAATAATCGATGATATAATAAGTAATGATCTCAGAGTTCTTTATTAATTTTGAATATTAATCAACATATTAGGTTGTTGAACAAGTGAATAAATCCTAATAGACTAAAGGAGACAGATATACATGTCTTTTATAAGCTAATGTATCCTAATATATTATAGTAATAACAATTAATTAAAAAAGTGTTTAATCTAATTAATAATTGCATAATATATATATATATAAATTTGGAAAAATCAAAGTATTTTACCCAGGTGACACTCAAGTAAATAGAAAGAAAGGGTACCTTTTATATCTTCTACTCCTCAATAACACAATCAAAAACAATCAAGTTCTAAATAATGTGTTTTCCTGAAGGTTTGTGATGATGGTGTTCTAGTTAATCCTTTCTTATTTTAAAAATCTTTGACTAATTCTTTTATAAATATCTCCTTATCAATTATTCTTTGTTTATCAATACTTGCTAATAAAACATATATATATATTTGTATGAAGCTGAATGCAGAAAAATAACAAAATCAAATATAAACTAAACATTTTAAATTAAAATAACTATACCATCATTATAACATAAAATGCTGCTGCATGGCTAAGATGCATCCTTATGGAAAGTAAATTTAAGTGCCCATCTTCCCATCCTGTGAAATAAAATTTGTAAACTAAGTCACTTTTTCCTAGCATTTTCGCAAGAAAAATTTTTAAATATGACTTTAGTCATTTAACATGATTGATAAATACTTTTACATGTTTTATTCATTTATTTTTATAAAATAAACCCGGAGATTAAAACCCATGGTAAAATAAAACAAATTAATGTTTAAAAAATAAATTTTTAATTTTTTTTCCAAATGTTTTCATATTATTTTTTGGACAATCTTGCAAAATTGCGAATTTTTATCATATTTAAAAGAACCACTACCACACACACACACATGAAAACACTGCATTCTTTCCTTCTCTTTTTCAGGCCAGCTCTGATATTATATAAATAATTCTACTTCTAGTTTAATTACTTAAAAATATTATCTACAGCCAGAATATCATTCTCTGGAATGCTTGCTTTCCAAGCTCCATCCTGCATAGCGAGGAAAAAAAGTCGGCTTGTCTCCATTATTCTTTCTGAAGTACAAAATTGTAAAAACTTACACTTCTTTACCAACATTTCACTTTAACCAACATATCAGTAATTAGTTAAAAATAGCTTGTTTGTTTGAAAACCCATTCAAAATCTCTCATGCATAAATTTATTTACATTTTCTATTAAGAAAGTTATATTTTTTCAAAAATAAAATATTTACACTATTACTTAATTTTTATGTGAGCATCATTCCACTATTAATATCTATAATTTATTATGTATTGTATCGGTCGAAAAACCTCCACCACCTAAACTGCAAGTCGGATCCAAACTCAGTCAAACCAAATTGAATTCAAACCCAACTCACCAGCTCAGATCAATGGACGATCGACGGCACAGTGCTATGCGCCAAGGAACTAGCTCAACAGTCGGTGATGATTAGAGACCCCTGAACTGACACTAATATCGAATAATAAACTAACTAAAGATAATTTTAAGTCAAAACATATATATATATATATGTTCGGCTTGCCAACACAGACAGCGCATTAACATTAAAATAATTATTGAATAAAAGACTTAAGAAACCAAGTGTGTTTATAAATTGTTTAATAATAATAGTAATAGTTTTGTTCAACTTTTCAATGATGACTATATATATATTGCTTCTAGTCCAGAATGGCAGTCCCTATTAAATGCCAACACTATTACACAATATTATGGAAGTCTATATGTCTATGCCCCCAACCAGAAAATAAAGGCAGATAAAGGTATTCAGTTGTAAAGGAAATTATTATTCTAATTTTATATGAAAGAATGTGAGATTTATTTTCACATTCACAAATCCATTCATGAAGAGCAAGATACATATTTAGGGCATAACTTTAATCTTTACTAGAAAACTTATTTAAGTAGAGATGACTAAGAATTTGTTCGACTTTAATTGAAATCACTTCACGAATTACAAGCATAAGAGCGGGCTTTACTGGAACAGAGAGGTAACGGTGCTGACGAATTATGAGCTATAAAATGAACAGGAAAGATAATAGCTTGTCGGTGATTTAAGTAATATGGCGGCTTGTATTTTACAAGTCTTACTGCCCTTTAAGGAGACGTGGAACACGGGGAAAACCAGGCCGAGTCATAGCTACAAACCTTTGGTGGTCCAAAATATAATATAAGCGGGGGAGGAAGTGCTTTCTTCCTCTATAATTCAAATAATAGTAATCTCACCAATGACAAGCCTACGGAGTGGAAGATTGCCCTGCGCCAGCAATGTTCAATGATGATGACTTGATAGTCATTGTTATAATAACAAAACCCAATTTATTATAGAATGCTCTATGTGATGATTTGATTAAATTAATTATGATGACTTGATCAAATTAATTAAAGTCAGACGAGCTTTTAACTAAAATTATTTTAAAGCAGTTAGAACATTATATTAATTATGCCCCAAACATCATGTCCTTCCTGAATATTAATAGATAATAAAAACAATTTAGATTAGAATGTATTCATTTGATTCCTTTATCAACCCCTTTGCAAAAATATTTTAACATTATATACGAATAAATAAATATTGGTGAACAAGAGAAAATAGCTGGGGCATAGATTAGAAACGGAGCTAATAATTTATTAGCCAATTATAAAAATAGCAAACATTTAATAATTTCTTTCAACTCGATGATCGATAGAACTGTATAAATCTAGTTTTAATGGGTGCGAATTACTATCAGACTTAATATTATATTTGCATAAGGCGGATGGAACAAAGGAGTTCATCGAGTCAAAGGATTATTGGCATATAATTAAAAATAAATGACATTAATAAATCACTCAATAAATATATATAATACACTAAATGAACCACCATCGTAAGAAAGGAAAATTAAATCTAAGGACTAGAGATTGAGAGAATTAATATATAATTTAAAATAGCATAGATAAAAGAAAGTTTTGTACAGATTGTTATATTAATAAATGAGAAGAGCTTTTAAAGGGAATGTAAAGTAAAGTTTGGAAACTGGCCAGAAAGTTACGGTTCATTATGGAAATATATTACCATTTCTTCCGGGGCTGGTTCCTTAGTTTACATGTCCGAGTTGGTAAAACATAGGCACGCATTTGGTAAATTACTTGAATGGCATTTTGATTGATTGTGTCAGCATGATAGGTCCAGAAAAGGTTTACCAACTTCATTGAAGATTTTCAGGGGACTTCAGGCACAGTAGCCAGACTCCTAATGTTTAGCCCCTCACCATAATAGAAACACTATTTAAATTCATAATTTTAAAATGCACAGAGATTAATGGCACTTCTCTAAAACAAAGATGGCTTCTCTCCTTCTCCAAACTTTTCTGGGCTATTTATACTGTCCTCTGATGCCTTCAGGCTGGCACTTCTTTCATTATCGATGTTACAAAATTTTACTAGTTGTTTTTAGATACATTCCTTCGATAAGGCTTTCAAACTCATTAACTTGAATTCATTTTCTAATTAGAAAATGAATTTTTAAATCAGAAAAATGATTTTAATTAGGAAATCCTTACATTTTAAATACTTATCTTTTTTTCTAATTAATAAAACTTTACCCATTGTTTTTGGAAAGGGAAAATCTGAAAGCTTATCGAAAGAATGTAGCTTTTAATCACTAAAATTCGAACAGATTATTTAAAAGTAAAATAAAATATTCCCGACGCAATGAAACTTTAGAACGAATATATGTTTAAATATTTATAAATATATACACACAATCCATGCAGTTATAATATATATAAATTCATGAATAATTCTATAGTGAATTTATTAATAGAATTGATTAATTTAAACCTCAAATGAATTAATTTTAACACACATTTATGTAATAGTTTTTCTTTAAATAAATTAGCGTGGATTGAACGTATAAAGCCCCACTGCATCGGAAATTCAAAGTTAGTAATAGGTTTTGAAATGGGTTTCAGGTGAGATGTCATGAAGCTAGGATCGAACTTAGATCCGACTGCTTCAGTATATAGTCCGATATTTTAAATTTTCATAGTGTTTATTGATGTAACTTTTATATCGCATTAGGATCATCAAATTAAGTCAATTTTAAGTAACACAGCTGATATAAATCTTTCTTTCCATTAGCACCAACTTATTAAAAAGAATTGTTTTAAAAATATATTAGTTATTTTTAATTCAGAACCTCTCACACATAAATTGTTTGTTTTCTATTAACAAAATTAGAAAAATATTTACACTACTCTATTATTTTATTTTTTAAAGCTTATTAATAACTAAGTCATTCTATACATATTATATAATTTGACAATTAAGGATTCCACTATGAATTATTCAAGAGAAGAAATTTTAAATTTTCATATTTAGATTGTTTATTTGATAAATTTTTAGAAGCCATTAAAATGTCTTGCACTTTATTCCTAAATTATGTCAGATAACTAAAAAAAAAAAATTAAACACTTGGTTTGTTCCACAAAATACATTTTTTAGACTTTAATATTGTGCAATCATGTAGGGATTTTATTACAAGAAAAGTGCATTAAATAATATCATTATCATAAAATTTATTACGAATTAAATATTTTGACATGCAATAATATCTTTTTTTTTTAAATGAAGTTTTTTTATTCATTGTTTTCCTTAAATTTGGATGATAGGGTGCATTATAAATCAATTACAAGTTTTTAGTTAAGAGAACAATTCTGAGTCCAGAACCAAGAAAAGGTTGTTTTGTAAAATGTGTAAAACGATAATATGGCATATAAAAAAAGATATCATTATTAAAAATAAAAAAGGCTATTTAGTATCTTGTACAAGACAGCTGCGAAATCGATCATAGAATCCCATTTCTAAAGTCTGCCACTATAACACTATCTACATGTGAGCTCTGTAAGACCACTGATAAAAACAATGCAGAATTACCATAGTATAGGACAATATTTTTAAAACAAGTTTTATTTTTAAAGAAATTATTAACAATAATGTTACTTTTTATATAAATTAGAATATTTAAATAAAAGTGATTGACAAATCTAAACATTTTCATTTACATATAAATTTTATTAATTATAATGACAAAAGAGTGTCAGCCTTTTCGGTTTTGCGCAATCGTAAAGTATATATAAAATATATTTTGAGACTCAGGCAATTGATACAACAAATCTAAGTAAAGAAGTACTCTTCTTATATTTAATCTATATGTTGCACTCTAGATGCCCATCAATAAAGCTATTTTTCAATACTTTCTAGCTTAGGCACTTTTGGGACTTACATTTTCCCATATTCATAGCTTGTGCAATTTGTTTCTAACAAGAAGGTTGATTTGGAAATCTAAATATTTATGTATAAGTTTTATTAAATATCATGACAAAATAGCATTGGCCTATTCAGATTAGTGCAGTGATAAAAGGATATTATATGTAATATATTTCAAGTTCAAGCATCAAAATTTGAGGCTCTGGCAATTGTCACAATAAGACTAAGTAAGAAAATATTCCTTTCATTTTTAAATAAAAAAATATTTACACTCAGCCCTTATAACATATTGTAACAACAAAAAGTAAAAAAGTAATAAATAGCTAAAACATTTTTATGTATCATTAAATATACAAATTTTAAAAATAAACATAATAAAATATATATATTTAGATGTTTCCTATACATAGTTCAAATTGGCGTTTTCTTTTTTAGATATATTTAAAAATAATATGGATTGTAGTTTTTTTTTTTTCTAAATATGGATTGTATTTTTGAATAAATTCTTAGTAACTATCTCCATTAATTTCTAAATGCTAGGTAAACAATATTAGTACACAATTCTTTCTGGACATGAGATATTACAAATAACTTTAAATTACTGCAGTGCTGGAAAAGAATGACCTTATTCTCTATTAGGTGTTAATTTAATTCGAAAATTGCTTCCACTGGCACTCATATATAAATAGTAGAAAAGAACATGTGCATTACGAGAAAACGTTATTGAAGCACATCATTCTGGAAGCAAAAGTATGCTTCATATCATCTAACAATTTGGCTTTTTTTCAGAAAAAATAAAATATTTTTAAAAAACAAAGATGTACTTATACTGAATGGGAATTATGGACAAATGTTTTATGCATAATTATTAAAATAAATCTGATGTGCATTCTAATTTTTATATTATATTGAACAAAAATAAAATAAATGCTATACTTGATATGAGGATGATATTTTTAAAAATGACTTTTTTCAGAAAAAGTATAAAAATATTTAAAAAAAAAACAAAGACGTGATTATAACAGAGAAATAATTCTTTTCTTGCTTCCAAAGATCACATATTACAGCTAGCTATTCTTAGTTAAAAAATAAAACAAGAATGGAAACACTCAAACCATCACTACTCGTCAATTGACAATCTTGGTGAGAATTGACTTCTTTGTTGGTCCTCTATAAAGGGGTACGGAAAGTTCTTTGGGCTATAATAGCTTTTGAAAGACGTTTTTGTTTTTTTAATCCATGTAGTATCTACAGAAAAATTATATTATTGTATTAAGAAATAAAAACTAAGATTCATATTGAAAACAATTAATCAATCTGCTTTTATTAATAATATTATAAATAAATAGAGTAGCCCTTATTAAGTCTAACTTTTAACAATATTTCTGTGCATTTTATTACAATGTTAGAAATTTGGATACTATCAGACTAGATAGGCAGACAGATAATAGTAAAAAGATGATCGAGAGAGACCGATACAGATTGTACATAAATAAGTTAAGACTGGGGGGAAGTTAAAAATGCAGACCGACATAAATGATAATCAAATCTTGTTGAACAAAAAAAAAAACTCGATTTCTTAATAAGTTATTACCCTGTAATATAAACATTTAAAAAACGTCAAAAAAAAAAAGAAGTCATGTGACCACAAGAATTAAGGAAACGTATTTTGATCTTTAATTAATAATGAATATTGCAAACAAATTATTACATACTAAGAAGTCAAACTAATTAGTATTCTATATTGTCCAAGATAGCTTGATAATGAGTATTCAGACAACCTCTCCCAATATTTATTTTAATAGTATCAAAAAAAAGGGGAGGGGGTGCGCGTTTATATGATCACATTATAGACATCTCGTAGCTAAAATGGTTATGAAGTACTAACTGAAACTTATAAATAAAAGATCTATTTCGATGCAAAGCTGAATTGACTTCCAAATATTTTTTTTAAGAAAATAATTATTTGCATAAAAACCCTAAAAGCAATTTATAAATGTAGAACCACGCATACACATAAATAACTGATTACATTTATCAGTAATGCTTAACAAATTATTATAATGGTACTACATCATTTGTTAATGAATATAGGCATTCCACACGCTCAGTAACCTCCCATCTCTCATATCTACAACTTCACCATTAATAGTTACAACAACTTATGGTTTGAAATATGGATTCATAAATTTCATGGAGAATTCACCTGTGTAAACACTATTGTAAATCTAATAAACTCATTCTCATCTTGGATACTCAGCAAATTTATGTATCTTCAATCAGTCATGTGGCTGATCTTTCTCCCAATTTATTACTGCAATGCATTGTTTGTTTGTTTTTTAACGTTTTTGTATGTATACATTTTTTAAAAAACAAAGTATATTGCATATGTGTGTACATATATTCAATTTACAGTTCTAATGAGTTGAATAAGCAAGTCAAAAAGTAGGGTTCTTGTAAATCGCGCTGTAGTAATTTGCTATTGATAAATAATAATCAAAGATGATGACATATATTAACTGACGACTGGTGATGCAATCAAAAATGCATTGGGGTGGAGGGTGCATTTTTTTCACATATCTTTACATGTTGAAATATATAAATTGATTAAAGTTTTAATGCCCAGCTAATATATATATAGTGTTTGCTATTACTCATAGATTCAACGGAATCAAATAAAAAGGATACAAGATTGCTGCTTTTTTTTTTATTATTTAAAAATTATTGTCAATTTTGGTTTAATTAAATTAAAAGATTGTGACCTTGGCTCATTTTTGAACAAGCATCTCATAATCAAACTATGTTTCCATGTTAGTAGTCATATGGAGTTATTAGAAGATTGGCATCAACTTTTAATCAATTGTTAAATGGCAGCATCTTTGTTCTTATAAGATCACTACTATAATATTTTAAATCAAATAAACATCGGTATCAATTTTGTAATACACACATAACTAAATTAAAGACTGCACAACACTAAATGAAACTCAAATATAGTAAATCAATACAAACCAATACTAGAAAGTTTAACGGCATTAAAAACACAAACTTTGAATCACACAACTTAGACTAGTTGTAATTAATAATTTGTAAAGTGCTTACTCATTATGTAAGTAATATACATTAAGGCTATAATCTTAAGACTATATGCCTAAAATGCAACAGTAGGGACCTCTGCAAATCTAAACACAAGATTAATGACTTTAAAAGACAAGAGTGTGATTCAGATTTTGTGGTTCTAAATACAGATAGCATTGTTGAAACTTTCTAACACTGATTTGTATTCATTTAATATATATAAACACATGATTCATTATTTTAAAGCTACATTTTCATATGTAATATCACTCCAGCCTATGATGATTAAAATTATTTAAATAGTAAATTCAATGTTTTCCATTTCAAAAAATTTCTTTATCATAAAATATTCTTGATTTTTAATGCATATTTACTTTGGAGTTCTTTAAAGTTGTAATTAATAATTTGTTAAGTGCATACTCATTACATAAGTAATATATATTAAGGCTATAACCATAAGACTATGCACCTAGATGTGACAGTAGGGACCTCTACAAATCTTAACACAAGATTAAACTTTAAAAGACAAGAACAGCCAGAAATTCTTTCTAAATCTTATAAGTTTAAAACTCTTTCCAATGATGACTATATTTTTTTAAAGACAACAATACTTCCATATTTATGACATTCAAATCCAAGACTTCCCACAGATATTGAAAATTGCACTATAATATAATACACATTGTAGACTATAAAATTAAAATGAAAAACATTAAATTCATTTTTTTAATTAATTTCTAATTTTTTACATATTTTTTTTGGATCATAAATAACTGAAATTATGGATATACAGAAGTGTTGTAGTTTATAACAACAACGCAGAAAATATTTTGTACGTCAGTGCAAGACAGAAGATGATAATGGAGAAGAAATAAATCAAATACAAATCACAGATTTAGTAGTTTTTGAAAAAAAAAAAGTGTCAATCACATAATTGTAGAAGAAAGCATACGGATAAATCTCAAGAAATCATGTGACTTTCAAGCACCAGAGTGACAGACTGAACATAGCAATTCCATTCAGTCAACTAAATTGAACTTTCTTGCCTTTACTCAGATAAGAATCTATCCCAAAATCATAGTTCTTGGATTTACCACTCTACTACTGAGCTAAACCAGTCAAAGCTCTATATGATAATAAAATGTGTCTAGAATAATTATCAATATGGTAGATTTAGAATAATGCAGATAGAAAAAGAAAAAGAGCAATCCAAGTTTTAGATATGGATTTCTTAGCATTGGATGCTAAAATACATTATGCTGAGGTTGCCATAGTAACAAAGAAACATTGTTTTCTTTGTTATAGTATTTATTACAAAATTAACTCAAATTACATTCACGCAGAGAACAAACATATACATACATACAAAGTAACAAAACTGAATTTTCATAAGAGAAAATATACTTTATTTACATTTTCCTTAAATTTTTGAACTGATTTTGTTTTAATATCTTCATCCTCACAGCTAATCAAATTCAGAGATTGTTTTTAGTGAAGTAATGTGATAAACTTTCATTATCTGCATTTATTTATAATTAGAGAATAGTGTAAAAATATGAAGTATAATTGTGAGAGATCATTTTATTAACTGCCTATAGGACCTTACAAAAATCAATTTCCTATCTTTATATCCTATAATTTTTTTATACTAAATATTGTTTTATCATTCCAAAGTATCTTTTACAAAATAGATAGTGTATATCATCAAAATATATTACCATCTTTTTCACTAATTTAAACTCTCAGGTGTCTGGATTAGAAACTAAATATGGTATGCCCTGATGATAAACTTTTTACCATATGACCATTCAGAAAATAGATTCCACTAAAAAAGTTGAATTGTATGAATTCATATAAGATTTGGCATTGTTTTAATAAGTTGGCAACTTAAAATCAAAATCTTTGAATAATGAATGAGATCATTAAATTGTAAAATTTTAAAAATATATCTTCTGGGGGATAAAATATCTTTTCCTGATCAAATATTTTGAAAGTGGTTGGGAGACTGCAATCAGATTTATCAGGTATTTTTGATTATGCTTGTCAATTCCTTGTGATCACTTTAGAAATTTCTTTCTAAAGATGTGTGCATGCATGCATACATTCAATACCCTTCAAATAAGATGTTTCTATGGTGGAATAAGATTAATCTTTTCACAAAATAAGCACAATCAGGACCAGAGGAAGAGTCTTCAGCACCCTTATGCAAAACAGTAATTTGTGCCTCCCCCTCTTATTAAAGATAATAAAAAAAAATATTATTACATAATTTAAATACAAATATATTATATATATATATTGAACTTTAGATGTAATTAGAGAGGATTTGGACAAAGATTTTTAAGCACCATTCAGCTATCCATTTCATTTTATATAACCCATACTCCAACCATATATATTGTGATGATCGCACATATTGCGGTCACACATATAGATATTTAACAGTTAAAGAATATTAAATATTGTGCTTGAGTTAAAAAAAAAGTGAGTTTAAAAAATTACAAAACAAAGAAATGTTTAAGTAAAAAAGAGAGGGAATTAGAATCGAAAAGATTCTTATCTTGTACCCTCCAAAGTTCAGATTTTAAAAAAAGAATAGAAATGTTAAGGTTAAAAATATCGATATCATGTGTTTAGTGTAAGATTAAAAAAAAAAAAAGAGAATGGAAATATAAATAAAATAGAAACTTAATAATGTAAAGAAAAGCGGTAGTTGGGGAGTTTAATAAAATATAAGTAAAATTTAGAATGCAACGAAAGATAAAGATCTGTTCCTAAAATTACACATTTTGACAAAATGAAATAATTTTATTAAAGAAAGTGACTGATAAATAAATGTAAAATATTATATTATAAAATTATATCAAATTATAAGGAATTTTGTATAAGTTGCTGAAAGCATGTTAAAGTAAAAAGGTGTGAAATAAAAATACAGCGGGAGATCAAGATAAGGAAGGAATTTGAAAAATAAAAGACATTAATTAATTGAAAAATAGTATTGGTCGAGACTTCAGTGAGGACACTGCTCTGATAAAAAGCAGAGAAATATAATAGAAAGCAGACATGAAAAGTTAAATTTTGGGAACATGAAAACAAACTATAACATAAGGGAAGCTTCGAGGATGTGTGGCTAAGGGCCAGTCACAATCACCGGTCGATCCAGACTTCCGTGCTATAATGGTTCGCGTCTCGATGTAACAACTGCCGCCGTAGTGCCTGCCGAAGAGTTCATTTTTGCTTTGCTTTGATGCCCACAATACGAAGGAGTCCCAACAATCAAATCTAACTGAAGAGTGACCGTTCCCTACTAAAGAAGTAGAAAAATTCCACGGGACAGTCAGTAAGACGCCAAGTTATTCAAAGACTTTATCACCTAGGTAATTATGAATAAGACATTTTATATAATTATGTGCACATACTGTTAAATTTAATGCAATTGCCAATCCTACATATAATGAGATAGACATTAATTAGACTCTTTGAATATTTGAAATGACTATAAAGGGATAAGTTATTTCCACAGATTGCAATCATTTATAGAATCTTCTATTGTATTTTATTTATTTTTTGTAGCATTATAGCATAATCTGTTTTTTTATATTGAGTGTTAATAATTTAGAATGCTTCTTTTATTATAATTTATTGTATTAAATATCTTTTATTTATGTAAAATCTGCTTTGTCTCTTTCTTCGCCACTTCCAAAAAATAATATAATCTTAGGGTTGGGAATAATTATTATGCATTTGAGTACTTAATTAACACATGAAGCTAGTGGTGCAGTATTTGATCCCATTAAATTTATAATTATCCAAGCGCTGTAACTCTGTTAAATCTTACAGCAGTCGGGAGAAAGTTGACCGGGAAATATAACTTGGGGCTATACCCGTATAGCATACAAGTTCGATCAAGTACGGATATAGACTCGTTTATGTCCGTATTTGCTCTCTGCTTGCAGTAGCGGAAAGTGGGCGATCTTGAATTAAAGGAATTCCCCATTATATCTATATAAAAGCGAAGTTTAAGCCTTTCGATCGTCAGGTTTCCATTACATTTTGGGGTCCAGAGTCCGGGGTTTCTATTGCTGTGCAATTGGTGATCACGTGTTGAATTAATTTTATAAGATAACGTAAATATTTTCTAAAAAAAAAAAAAAAAATTGTTTTAATATATGTTTTTTTTTTTAAAGTATATAAAATTAGCGTCGTAAATCAGAGTGGTTAGAAGTGAATGTTTTGCTTTATAATACTTCATATATGTGTTTCATCGTCAAATGCGTACGAAGGATAGGAAGGGAAAAATTTTTTTTATTAAGAAAGTTTTGAAATGCGTAGTGACGTATTTAATAAAAGATCAGAAGTATTCCACTATAATCGCCACGAACAAAGAATGGATTATCTCAAATAATTGCTGTAATAAAATATAAATCGTTTCAGAAAAAAAAAAGAATAAAACAAAGTTTCGTGAAAGTTTTAATGCTAAGTAATAAAAATAGTCGCATAGTCCAGTTAAGTTAAAAATAAATAAATGTGTGTATGAATTCATAGTCGTAATAATAAAGTGTATTCAGCTATAATTATAGCGATCAAATATAGATTATCTAGATGTTTGTTGTAATGAAAATAAAGTAGTTAAGTTAAAGGAATAAAACAGTTTTAGTAAGGTCTTAATCATAAATGATAGATTCTAATATATTCACGTATCTCAGTTAAGTTGAAGTGAAGAAATATATGTCGGACTCTAGAATAATCGCATGTATAAGCGAAGTTGAAAAGATATATGTGTGAATTTATAATAACGTATCCCAGTTAAGCTGAAAATAAAATATTTATAATGATAAATGATAAAAATGTTCGAGTGTATTTGTTGGGTTGAAGAAAATATATACGTATGATTTTAAATATTCGAGAAAAGAAAGTAATCGATAAATTACAAAACGTAGTAAGTATAACAAAGTATATTAATTAAGTTGAGGAAATATATGTGTATGATTTTTAAAAAATAATCGTGAGGATAACTTGATCAATAAATTGCTAAAATAGCTTGTACAATGAAGTATACCTGTTAAATGGAAGGAAATATATCTCTATGATTTTAAAATAGTAAAGAGACAATATAAATTACAAACATAGTGTGTGTAACGAAGGAGGTTAGTCCGTTAAAAATATATCTATGTGTATGATTTTGTTTTAAAAAACAACCGTAACCTTAAAGTGATCGAGATTTAGAAATGGAATATTACAAGTATATATCATAAGTGCGTACTGTTGGAAATACAGTCAAATAGAAATGAGTTTATTTATAGATATCGTTAACAGAGGAATAAAGTATAATAGTTAAGTTAGATTTAAGAAATATATAAGAGCGTTCTTAATTGAAGTAGCTGAGTCAGAGTTGGAAAAAAATATCGGACAATCATCAAGGACGGGCAGTCAGTCAGACGAGTCTAAGGCAGGCGAATAAGAGGGTGAACCAGAGTGCGGATGTTTGGGTTGGCTAGCTATCTAAATGCTAACTGACAAATAACAAATATATTAAAAGTTAATCAAAGCGAAAGCAAAGAGTCAGTAGAAAGAAATTTTTTATGTAGATATATCCAGAAGAGTTTAGTAAAATAATAGTAATAATAAATACAGATATCAAGAAGGGTTAAATAAAATTATACTTATGCATACAAGGTCCCAAGCTAAAATGGACTTTCAAGAAGAGGAAGTAAGAGAAGGGAATGAAGATAAGGAGATGAAAGTAAAGGGTAAAATAAACCATAGTGATATCATGGATATGCTAAGGCAAATGAGGATTGAGCAACAGCAATTCATGAAAGAATACATGGACAGACAGGAGAGAAGGATGGAAGAATGGCGGGTAAAGATAGAAATAGACAACCAGAAAAGAATTGCTGAAGCCATGAAAAAAATTAGAAATGATGTCATCCAGCAATCAGAGGCTAAAAACACAAGAAATGGATTTTACAGAGAAATTGAGTGGGATGAACAAAAGAGTATGGAGCCATGTGTATATGATGAAGTAGAAAGGGCTGAGAGTATAGGTAGAGAGTCAGCTGAGTTTGATCTGAGAGAAGACATAGGGTGGCCAGAAAGGGAAATAAGAAAGTTAGATGAAGAAGGGGAAGTAATAAAAGTAGAGGATAGTAGGATACTGACAAGCATACAGGAAAATATAAATCAGATAGCGAAGGCAGTAGAAAGGTTGAACACAAAATTTAGAGAGGATAAGTAGGTCAGCCAATAACAGCGCCGATACTGAAGTAAAGGGCATAGGACCAAGAATTACTGGAGAATGTAGAGATATGAGCTCTGGAAATTGCATGGATTATCCTGTTGGCTTCCACCAATTTCTAAAGATACCAGTTTTCGCTGGAAACCCTGGAGAAAGCCCTATAAAGCACTTGAACAGCCTGGAACGGTATTTCAAGTTTGGTAGAATGAATGAGGAGGCCAAGATAGCGGTCACCTGCAGTCACTTGCAGGGCGAATCTCAAGTCTGGTGGAACTCACTGTTCCAGAAACCTACCACATTTGCAGGGTATCACAAGTCTTTGAAGACCAGTTATTGGAGTGAGGAACTCCAAGAAGATATGCTGCATCAGATAGCACAGGAGAAATGGAGACCGGAGGAATCATTTATAACATTCTTCCGCCGTCAAGTAGCCAAGTTAAGGATGATGACAGCAAACCCATTATCTGAGATGCAAATACTCCGGATAACTAGGCATGGGTTCCCAAAAGATATAGAACAGATTCTAATCAGTACAGAGAGGAGGATGGTGGACCGTGGGCCGAGTTTCTCAGTGCATTGGATACCACCAGGGCCAACCAGAAGGAGGATGGATATAAACCTAGACTGTCTCCAAAAGAACCTCTTATAATAAAAAATGGATGGGATCCTAGTGAAGGACGATGGCAAGAAAACCGGAGATATTCTACAAAGTGGAACCCAAGGAGGCAGGAAAATGGACGACAAAGATTGGAGACAGAATGTAAGCGTCCATTTGACAGGACTGAAGACGGAGAACTTAGGGATCAAAATCTGCATCCCAGAGGAGGCAGAGGTGATATCAATAGAGAAAGACAACCACCAGATAAAACCTAAGTGTAATCACCAATAGAGGAAGGATTCACTGATACCAGATTGGAAATGGAATTGGATCAAGAGTAATGGAGAATGGACTTTAACATTGATCATGATAATATAAAGAAATGATGTGCCAGTAAATGAAAAAAAAAAGGATAAAGGACTTTAGGATAAACTGAGAAAAACATGATAGATAGTAGTGTGAGATCGTAGATTGAGGCTGAAGGTGTGTAGGTTTAGATATTTGTAGATGGATCTTAGCAGTATATGGTGAGCCTTCTCTGTTATGCATTCATGTATGTTCTGCGGTCACCAAATCTTATTATATAGAGAAGACAGGGACAGAGATCCCCTTCTCATAATGACTCACTGGATTAAGATTTCCAGTTAGATATTTGACAAATATCGTGAGTCAATGGTTTAGAAAACAATCTATGGGGAAAGAACCCCGTTATAAAAAAAAACGAGTTATCAGTAAAATATTCTGAGCTCATGGATGAGCTGGACAAAAAATATGCCAGCCTTCCAACCCACCTCAGTGATAGTGACCAAAGTTGGCACTTAAAAGGCTATCATTTATAAAGTGTGAGATATGAACAGGTTTAATCGAGTCACAGAGATATCCTGTGGACTCGAACCTGTATATACAAGTAGGAGGCAGAAATAAAACTCATGTAATGTTATAGCAAGATTAAATTGGTTTAGTAATGCTGGTTGGGTCATCAGAGTAAGGATGTAATTTGCCTGGTCGCCTCTCTAGGAATAATCTCATCACTAAAGTTATATTAGAAGTAAATAGATATAAAATTGTTCTAACAGTAGTTAGGAGCATCTAGCTTGAAGTGCAGTAACTTAAAATTTTTTCTTAAAAAATTTTAAAGGAGGGGAATGGTGTAATGTGATGATCGCACATACTGCGGTCACACATATATTTAACAGTTAAAGAATGTTAAATATTGTGCTTGGGTTAAAAAAAGTGAGTTTAAAAAAATTACAAAACAAAGAAATGTTTAAGTAAAAAAGAGAGGGAATTAGAATCGAAAAGATTCTTATCTTGTACCCTCCAAAGTTCAGATTTTAAAAAAAGAATAGAAATGTTAACATTAAAAATATCGATATCATGTGTTTAGTGTAAGATTAAAAAAAAAAAAAAGAGAATGGAAATAAATAAAATAGAAACTTAATAATGTAAAGAAAAGCAGTAGTTGGGGAGTTTAATAAAATATAAGTAAAATTTAGAATGCAACGAAAGATAAAGATCTGTTCTTAAAATTACACATTTTGACGAAAATGAAATGCATATGTGAATGTATGAATAAAGAGAGTAAGGTTTATTTCATGTCAAAATGAAATAATTTTATGAAAGAAAGTGACTGATAAATAAATGTAAAATATTATATTATAAAATTATATCAAATTATAAGGAATTTTGTATAAGTTGCTGAAAGCATGTTAAAGTAAAAAGATGTGAAATAAAAATACAGCGGGAGATCAAGATAAGGAAGGAATTTGAAAAATAAAGGACATTAATTAATTAATTGAAAAACAGTATTGGTCGAGACTTCAGTGAGGACACTGCTCTGATAAGAAGCAGAGAAATATAATAGAAAGCAGACATGAAAAGTTAAATTTTGGGAACATGAAAACAAACTATAACATAAGGGAAGCTTCGAGGATGTGTGGCTAAGGGCCAGTCACGATCGCCGGTCGATCCAGACTTCCATGCTATAATGGTTCACGTCTCGATATAACAACTGCCGACATAGCGCCTGCCGAAGAGTTCGTTTTTGCCTTGCCTTGATGCCCACAATACGGAGGAATCCCAACAATCAAATCTAACTGAAGAGCGACCGTTCCCTACTAAAGAAGTGGAAAAATTCCACGGGACGGTCAGCAAGACGCCAAGTTATTCGAAGACTTTATCACCTAGGTAATTATGAATAAGACATTTTATATAATTATGTGCACATACTATTAAATTTAATGCAATTGCCAATCCTACATATAATGAGATAGACATTAATTAGACTCTGAATATTTGAAATGACTATAAAGGGATAAGTTATTTCCACAGATTGCAATCATTTATAGAATCTTCTATTGTATTTTATTTATTTTTTGTAGCATTATAGCATAATCTGTTTTTTTATATCGAGTGTTAATAATTTAGAATGTTTCTTTTATTATAATTTATTGTATTAAATATCTTTTATTTATGTAAAATCTGTTTCGTCTCTTTCTTCACCACTTCCAAAAAACAATATAATCTTAGGGTTGGGAATAATTATTATGCATTTGAGAACTTAATTAACACGTGAAGCTAGTGGTGCAGTATTTGATCCCATTAAATTTATAATTATCCAAGCGCTGTAACTCTATTAAATCTTACAACAGTCGGGAGAAAGTTGACCAGGAAATATAACTTGGGGCTATACCCGTATAGCATACAAGTTCGGTCAAGTACGGATATAGACTCGTTTATGTCCGTATTTTCTCTCTGCTTGCGATAGCGGAAAGTGGGCAATCAATTCCCCATTATATCTATATAAAAGGGAAGTTTAAGCCTTTCGATCGTCAGGTTTCCATTACAATATGTAAACAGATAAATGATCTTCAATATATAATTTCATGCTGAATCTAAACTCATCAGTTGGCCCAGATCACATCTCCCACACATATATATAATCAGTGCTCAGTTTATATTAAGATAAAAAATCTTCAAACTGTAATGGATAGACTTCAATCTTTTCTATCCTCCAATTCTTCAGTCATCCATATAATGAAATGCTCAAAACCCTTATTTATGCCAATATTGTTGTCATACCCATGTTGATTTTAAGTCAGTCTATATGGCCATTTAAATACACAGAAGAGAGATGGGCATAATTCAGGCTGAATCTGTAATATTTTAAATACAAGTACATTATATATATTGAATTTTAGTTGAAATTAGAAGGGATTTGAACACAGACTTCCAAACCCCATCCAATTATCCACTCCATCTTATATAACCAATATAAGAGTTGGAGAATGGAGAAGCTTGAAGACTATCCTATCTTTATATAAACTGAGCACTGATTGTATATGTGTGGGGATAATGATCTGGACCAACTGATGAGTTCTAGTTCAGCACAAAGTATATATATTGGAGATCATTTATCTTTTCCACATGTATGTGGTCATGTGTATTGGTTATATAAGATGGAGTGGATAGGTGAAAGTAGTTTGAAAGTCAGTGTTCAAGTTCAGTATATCCATCCCTCTTCTGTGCATTTAAATGAACATATTAAAGACCTATATATGGGGAGTTACAGTGACTTAAAGTCAATATGGAGGTATGACAATAATATTGTTATTAACAAGGGCTTTGAACATTCCATCATCAGATTTTTAATATGGATGGCTGAAGTATTGGAGGGAGGAGAAGACTGAAACCTGTCCATTAAAGTTTGAAGATTTGCTACATTAATACAAACTGAGCACTGACTGTACATATGTATAGGAGATGATTATTTGGACCATCTGATGAGTGCTGGTTTAGCACAAAATATGTATATTGGAGATCATTTATCTTTATTACCTGTATATGATCATATGTATCGGTTATATAAGATAGATTGGATAGCCAAATTTATTACATAATTATAACTTTACTTTCCGAGCTTTTACAGAACTGAATTTAGATACAATACCATCAGCATTTGCAGTATTGCATATGTAATTCTCTGTAACTATCATTGACAAATTTACCAATTGATCTTGTACAATTGTTGAATGTAAATAAATTTTTATGATTTTTAACTTTGAAAATGATCTCTCTCTACTAACTACCCTTGTAAAAAGAATTAATAATATTCTTAGTGATATGCTCAAATTTGGGATTGAAATGGTCAAATTATTTTCATGAATATAACTTAGAACATCCAGTGGATTTTTGAATTGAGATAATTCATTTGAAAATAAGTTTTTAAACAGACATAGTTCTTCATACAATTCTCTATTTAAGTCTATTATTATCACTGTTGCTTAAATGAATTTGTAGATTGAAACATTCTTTTAAAATTATTTTTAAATCAGTTTCATAGTTTATTTATAGTTGACAAAAGTAATTAATTATATAAATATTCATCATAGTCTTTAATTTACCTACATTAACATTAATAAACAATCTTTCTCCAAAACAAATTACACATGTACTAAGTCATCAATATTGAAATAATAATATATATAATTTAAATTACATTATCTGTAGAACCTCTTATTTTTACTCCAGCTTTCCTCTTCCAAGAACTTTAAAGCAGCTATATTATATAGTCTATGTATAATAAGTAAAAATATCCGTTTATAATCTGAAGTTCACTTAATGTCTTTAAGAGTTTCAATTATTTTTATCTCAATGAAATATTTTAGAATGTTTTTTTTTTTTTAAAAAAGTGATTAAAAATCTTAAGCACTTTAATTGTAAAATCACAAAGAAGTGAGAAAACTAATTCCTATTAGAACAATAAATGACAAAATTTTATCTTTTGAATCAAGCCATTAAGGTGATAAACTTTAAGAAATTCACATGTCCCCCCCCCCCCCATTTTTAAAGATCCAAATAAGATAATTATTAATTTTCTAAGAAATGAAATTCACTAGTTTTAGGCAATTCTTACTTAATTGTTTATAGAGGAATTCAATTACTTTTAAAACTGTATTTCAGATTTAAAATAACTACCTAAATATTTTAAAATGGTATTCTTTTATATTTAAATATATCAAAGAAACATAAACATTCATACATGTGTTGACACATTTAATTACATTAAAAGTTTGTCACTATTTAGCTTTTCCATTATGTGTACACTAATAAAAATATTGCTTTAAGTGATTCTACTTTAACTAATTTAACCATATATATAATATTATGCATTTTATTACATTATTCTTCTTTTTTTTTTTTTTTTTACATGTATGTTTTTAAAACTAAATCAACATTGCTACAAGAATTTCAAATGCTCTAAAAGTACAGGCAGACATCTTGTTGTTTATTTTTAATTTTATTTGATATGGTAAATTTAAAATATTATTTTTATTATAAGTCAATAAAAATTTTTGAAGTTATATTTATTATTATTTTACAAATACCAAATAACTATCCAATATATATAAAAATGACATAAAAAACAGACTTCCATTTTTGTGTCGCATAGCAATGTGATTTAAATAAACCCAGTGTAAGAAGATATAACCGAGAATACCATAAGAAAAAACAAACCATAGAAAATTATAACTGACAAATCTTATTTCATGAAGTAATTATTTATTTACTATGTTTATATTTCCTTATTTCATTAAAAATAATGAATCAAATCGTAATAATTAATATTCATAACAGAACAAAAATAAATGTATTCTTAATTCTGCACTACTTCTGCACCCCTCTTGTATCAACAAACTTGTGCCTTGCTTACCTTGTATACTGTCTCCTTTCAGCCCTGAACACAATCAATTTCTTTTAAATTGTCAAGATCTTTTTCAAATGATTTTTTATAAAAGGCATTGTGATGCAATGATTATTGTGTTGGATATATCATGATTCTTGTGTTCAAAGTCTGTATTTGATGCATTACTAACCCAGCTAGACTTAATTTGTGGCAGATCAAGTTAAAAGGTCCCATATCGATTCCCAACTGAATGAAATAAAAAAAAAACTCTGTTTGATCAACTGACTGAAAGTGTTGAACTTAACCTCTACCACCTGAATTTCTTAAATATCACATGATCTCCAGAACTTTCTTTCTATGTCTATATATATTTTTAGTTTAGATAGTGTTTATATAATCACCTAGAAAAAAAAAGTAGTAGTGAGCCTGATAACAAACTTCTGCATAAACTGACCCCATAATTCAACCTTATATCTTCTTACAATTTCCTATGCAACTTAATCATGACTATTTAAACTTTATGATGTCCTATAATTGTGGATATGTTAATTAAGAGGGCAACTAATTATTAAGTATTAGTCCTTAGTCATAGTAAGAACCTTATTAAATAGACTCTATCAATCATCTCATTAAAAAGTAAATTATTTTGAAGCTTATTAGAGGATGATGATAAGAACTCTACATGTATTAAATATATTCTCTTCATACTGCTTAAACATTTCTTTCTTTTTAAGATAACACATTACATGGACATTGATTTGATCTCTTCTCGATAAATGGTTCAAAAGCTTCCTTACATCTCTTTTTAAATAGAGTCAAATTATTTCTCTACTAATTAATCTTCAAAAACAAATTAAGACAACAGAATCCATTTGATTCTTATGCCCATTCCCATTCCCGAATATTTCCCTCTTTATCAATTCATTACTAATTAGCAAAACCTTTAATGATAGCTATCAATTGGAGAACCGGGAAAGGAAGAGTTTAATAAGTTTTCAATAAATTTAATATTTCATAAACAATAAATTTATAAGTAAGCTGCAGTCCACTTCCTGTTGCCAGCTGGAGCAGTTGACTGTTCACTGGCACCAGAAGAATGAGACTCATTATGCTTTCAAGATTGAGTTTATGGGGAAAAAAGTTTGCCAAGATGTAGGTGAGTACTTGTTTTATCATTTCATCACCTTTACAAGAAATTTTAAATCAGTTTTCACTCTAAAGTATTTGAAATTATCAATCGTATCATTCTATGCAAATGGCTGCCATTAAAAAAGGCAAAAGCCAGTACAAGGAAATCTTAGAATCACTTGAGCAAGAATAAAACTAAGGAAAAAGATTTTAAAACAAAACCAAATAAATAAATAAAAAAGTTACTAGAAATCCTAAGCTTAATGATAGGATTGAGATATAGTTGGCGGGTCAAATTTTATTGAAAATGGAAAAAAAAAAAAAAAAAGCTTAATAAAGATAGTCTCAAGAATTTCACAATAGCATCAGATATAGCAAGATTCTACAGCTGCAAACAAATCAGGAAAAACAGGAAATAGACCAAGAAACAAACTAGATACAAAAGTAATCATAAACCTATGGAAATTAAAAAAAAAAAGAACCCAGCGTTAATTCGTTCATAAGAAAAAAGTTACGATATCATCATGGCTGAATGCAGTAAAACAGTGCAGGAGGGGGAATTATTTTAAATATGAATTCGATCTCAATTTTAGAATCAAACATTATAGATGTTTTAAGCCATCTCGCTGCACAAGAATTAATTTTTTCTGATGATTAGATCAAAGTTACTGGGCTACTTCCAGAGCGATTGGGGCACCACAAAAATAGAAAACTTTCAAATTGACACAGAATTAGAACGAAGTGTTTGCTGAGCCAAAAAACAATGATTTAAAGATAAAAACAAGTTCAAATGATGGTATAGAACCAAACAAAAATATTGAAGCTGCAATTCACTCAACTCCTTTAATCCAACAATGATTAGGAATAATCCAAAGATTACAAACTTTTACACTACACAATTGAAACCTTGATTACTAATCAAGACCTAGATTTCAATTAAGATAAGCAGAATTCAAATAGGATCAATACAAGAGTCCCAGTTGGAATCCTATTACAATCAAGTCCACAACATGGTTACAGAAACTAGTTACTATAACAGGTAGATTGCCATTCAGCTCTACTGTACAACCAAACAATAAGCAAGAATCCTACAATGCTAATCACTCTGTGCATAATTGGAATAACCAAATGGAAATATATAAGCTAGATCATAATCCCTGGAGAACCTTGCAGTCGGATGAGTTGAACTAGTATTTAGAATATATGACACATATCAAGAGTTAACAACAATGAAGCAGACTTTGGAGGCTGTTTCAACCCCCTGATGGTTTGTTTATTATGGCAGGGTTGATTTGAGCTAATCATTTTTTTTCTTTGGTTAACTTTAAAATTAGAGAGTTTGTAAGGTGGGTGGTCTGATTTGGCCCACCTCCAAATTTTGTAACTTTGATGGAGGCTTTGCTGCAATAATTTTCCGGGCATGGGTCTGCACTCCTCTTTCCTTCCTCGGGGGTGGTGGCGGTCGTTAGGAGGCTGGTTCTTTGGTGCAGGCTGTTTACAATTATTGCCGCTACCTGGAAAACCTGCTGGGAGGATACTTGGTCAAAGTCTCAGCACCATTCCTGCTCTGGTTGGCTGCTGTGCCCTCTTGATAGGTTGGTTTAGGCAGTGCAGATCTGTGCTCGCTATGTGTGTTTTTCTTAGTTGGCTTTCCAACTCTGGGCAGGTAGACCGAATGTGGTCCTGCACATTTGGACTGTTGATTGGGAGACAGAGGCATCTGGAATGGTCTTGACATGGCTCGGCTGCTGGTCGAGAATTTATTATTCAATGGACTTGAGCCTTGGACCTCGCTGCCTGTTGTGGTGGTTGGCGCAATGCTGGACTTGTCCACCTATTCAGCTGAAGTATTTGGGTCTTTGCTTCGAGGCCCCAGGGGTGGGATCATTGGGTGATGGATGGCTTCTCAGTAGCTGGGCCATGTAGATCCATGTATAGATACTCATGTTCAGATACACATTAATATCAACATTATAGCAATTCTTTAATGGACATAATTGTTATCAAGAATATTTACTTTATATAATCAATAATTGTTTTACCTTGTTTGTCACATTGAACACTTTGTAATTCTCAATGGGTAAGGGTACCCAAAATTTTTGTAATCCTTTTACTAATAAAGGTTACTTTTGAAAGATAAATTTATAAGTATATAATTTAGTGTAAAATTTAAATAAAAGTTCTTTTTTAAATTCCAAGAAGAAAAAAAATCCCTCCTTCAAGTCTCCATTCCTTCTCCACCCACACCAAGACAATCAGTAATATCAATTTACTACATTTATATTTTGGTTATGTAGAATGACAAGTATCATTTTTATGAGACTATTTAGGAAAATGAAAATGTCATGATTTTAAACCGATTAAGCGTAAATAGTTTAACAATAACTTCTATTAGATCAAAGATATAGAATTTATCCTTCAGTTATAAGATACAACTCTATATATAACAATATCCCACTCTTGTACAAAATAAGTTTTCAAAATAAATTTGATACACATAAAAAAAATAATGATAACTGTCCTTGGTGAATGTAAACATAAAAACATAGAAAACAAACTTTCAATAATAAAAAAAAAGCATACAATAAGTTCAGTATAGATAATACATTTGTATTTAAATATTATTTATTAAGTTTATAAATAGAGATGCAGTAGTTAGTTCGTTATTCTACTAATAACAGGATCTTAAGTTAAAGAAATTTTTTCAGGTAATTTGGAGTTTTCAAAAAAACTACCTATCAATTACTGATAAGAAAATGGATATTTAGATAATCTTAGATAAAGAATAAAAGAAAGTAAAATCCTCACCAGTGAAGAGTTAACTAGACAGACCAACTAATGTATTCTCCTCTATGCCTTTGTGGAAGAATGAAAAAAGGACTTTAAATGAACTATTTGACTACATATATGAATAGAATAGAATGTCTTTTCATAGGAATGTTAACACTTTTAATAAAGGCTATGCCATCACTTTTCAACACTTTAAAGACTACCTATTAGTAATATAATAAAATTAGACCAACTCTTTTATGAACTTAATATCTAATCAAACAAACATCAAACATATCTATTAAATTGAAGTAAATCTAATTACTGTTGTTGCTAAAGTTTTCTCCTCTTTGTAATTGGTATTTTCTCTGAAAATGTTCAACAACAAAAAAAGAACTGTTGAGCATTAAAAACAATTTGGCTTGTATTGGAAGACATATCAAAATATTATCTATGTTAATGAATAAAGAACTTATATAGAAACAATATTAACTTTAAAAAAAAAAAATCCTCAGCATATTGATAATATATGCATTAGTGATATTTTGGTGGATACTACCATGTCTATAGCCTAGAGGTTCAAATCTGGAAAAAAGAAAACTAAAGATTGATTGATTTTTAGTTAGGATAGAAAAAAAAAATCCAACAATTCATTTACATCAACCCAAGCAAGTTACCAGATGACTTTTTATGAAAAGTAAATATTCCCAAAAAACATCTGAACTTTTTTTTTCTCAATCTAAGTAGTTTTCCATTGCTAATCCCTCTATTCTTCAAATATTCTTCTCATATCTATTCAAAGCAGGTCTGCTAGAATCTTGATATATAGACATTTTTCTATTGAAAAAAATCAGTAAAGTAAAGATGCTGACAATATATATATATATATTGTACCGAGACAAAGTCGGTACAGGTATATACGCACACACACGAGCAATGTAAACACTCTATATTTTTTCTTCTTTCACTTTCAACTTATGAAAAAGGAAAATAATAATAATAAATGTAGTTTTCTTTCAATGCGTTATAAAATACACTGTAAAATAAAATGTTAATATTTCTGATTAAATAGTTTAAGGCTTTCATATAATCTACTATAATAATATTCTCTAAAAAAAAAAAAATAATAATAAAATATAAAATATTACTAATATGCCATTTTAAATCTCAATAAGTGATTTCTACTTGTATATGCCGCGGGGGTAATTAAAAAGGGGTTTGTTTTAGATTATAACTGTAGTGAAAGTTAAAAGCTTATAGAAGTGATTTTGAGACAGATTAAATGCTCGACTTTTAAACTAATGTAAGTTAAATTGTTCTCTTAAAACACGCACACATGTATGCATAAAAGGTGTGAATAAGTATGAATTGTTTCTAACTGAGATTGTAATATGAGATTGCATAAACCTAAGATTGCCTCAAGCATATGGATTGAGTGGACATTACGTAGGACACGGACCCCAACGACAACTCAAAGAATATGGAACTCTGGGTGGAGATTCGATCCTCAGATAATAACCAACCCATATAAATATGAATCTAAATCTAGAGAAGAAGTCTTTGTGTCTTTTTACACCCCTTTTTTTTTGGTGTTGCTTGTATTTATGCTTATGCTTATAGTTTTTTCCTAGATTCCTCCGGAAGCTACAACTAGAACTTTTCTTTTTTTTGCGATCCGGTTTATCCAATATGATCACTGTGAAATTAACATTTAGAGCGTCGATCGTCATGATGGGCTAGAAAACCCTTCAGTGATTGACCGACGCTCCACCGCCAGAACATCTCCGCAGCTATGGATGATCAACAACAGTTCCGTCCGAACATAATGCTCCAATCAGTCTAAGGACGTTGTTCCGTTTAATATACAAGAATCGTCCAAACATACTACGCTGAACTTATGTGAAATGAATAACCATGTATTATGGAAACATCATCTATCAGGTTCGAACCCTCCCAAATTAGAAGCAGCAGAAGACTAAGCAAAATCCTAGGTAAACATTTTTTTTTATAATGCTTCCATTCATTCTTTACGTAAACTTAAAAGGCAATCTCATAATTAATTAAATTCGACTTTCGTAAATCAAATATAAAATGATCCATAATCTCTCATATTTAAATCTTATTATTTTAATCTCAACTTTCGTAAATAAAAATATCAGACGCTACATAGTCCATCATATTTAAATCTTAGGACTTTTCCAGTTATGAACTTTGATCCTAATTATTATTTTCTTTCGCAGATAAACTATAACACATACCTACTTTCAAAATGTAAAAAGAGGAAATATATTTTATCAGCCATGTTTATTATGCATAATATGTTCTTTTCTGTGCGAGTGCGAGAATGCGCGTATGTGCGTGTAAATAAAGTTATTAATCAATGTTTCATTTTTTTTTATAATCAATAAATTTTTTTTTAATTTAAACTAGTCGAGCATTCCTCAAATCATTTCTATAATTAAATATATATTTTTTGAAGTTATTATTATTGTTAGCATTTATTCATACAATTAATTATTTTACTTTTAAATTGGTCTTCCTTATATTTTTCTTTTGTTTTTATTTCTTTTAAATTTCATTCATAAACATCGTGCCGTAAGTCACGATGTTTACCTATTATGTAGTTAACATAGATTTAAGAGTTGGGAGGGCCTATTATTAATAAATATAAGTAAATGTCGATAGAGCTAGTATAAATAATTCTATTGGACTGTATGATAAAGGGGGGATGATATTATAAACGTCTAGTTGTTTATTCTAATGATGCCTCAACCGAACATTCGTATTAGTTATAAATAACCAATGATCCCGTCCAATGCTTGGATCGATCTGTCAATCAACCGATCTTCTTATCCATTGGTTAATATTGTGTCATTTGCCGGAATAATAGTCTTGAAGGCAATCACATCGCGACCCTGAGTGACCCCTATTGGTCCATGCTGGGAGTTTGAGCTTATGGGCAGGGATTAGACTTCAAAATCGTTTTGATATGACGTAAGGTGATGCGAGAAATTAAATTATGAATCAAATCATCGTATCTGGTGCCCTCTTGTGTTGATAATGAACAACTATTGATATAAGAAAAAATAAATAAATCTTTACGCTGTATCATGTTTGTTTTGGAGCTCACAATCCCTTTTAGGAGCGGTTTAATAGGGAGCCGGTGCAATAGCACATAGGGGACGGTAGAATATATATATATATTTAAAGCACTAGCTCCTTAATTCCTACTTCAGTTAAATAAAGTTAGCAAATTTTCCTGATATATACTCACAAGCTTTTAAAACTACATTTTAAAGCAAGGGCCCCCAATCTTTTTGCACTTAAGAGTATATTCTATAATACCGGCCAGGTGGTGGGCACCAATTATTTTTTCAATGTAAATTTATAGTTGGATATTGTTAATAATACACATAATGTACAAAAAAATATTTATTTCAAAAATAAAATTTTAACATATAATTAACGCTTATATTTTTACGCTGTAAAAGTATAGTATGCCCTACAATTTGATTACAATATAATACAATAATTTATAAGAAATTTTAAAAAATTACATTTTGTATCAGATAAATAATTTTTTAGCATGTCTGCATAATGGAGGGCACACATAAAATGGTCTGTGGGTGCCATGGTGCCCGCGGGCATAGGGTTGGGGACTCCTGTTTTAAAGATATTGAAAATTATATTCTTTTTATTAATACTAAGTCATCCTTTAGGATCAACTAATTTTTATCTCTGATATCTTCTCCCACATTTTTTGCAGCTCAGCAAAGTATTAAAGCATTCCATCAATGATATTTCTTTTCATAGTATAAAGCTATACTGATGTTAGACATGTTAAAATTCAAAAAGTTTTCCTTCTGTGAGTTGTTGAATTTAATAATAAATATCTCAACCATGGCTGACATGATAGATCAAAATAAGTTAAGTATTATGATAAAAGAAAAAGTTATGATTTCAAGAGACTGACAAAGGCCAATAAAATCAAGTAAAGACTCTAAATCATGTTATTAGTTGCCATTTTTTTCACTATTTTTTTTGTGTGATTTGGTTCAAATTTCATATACAGTCCAATCTCTGTGTAACACTCATAAAAATTATTTTTTTTTTAAAAAAAAAAATCTAAACATAATACATGATAAATTCATTCCACTAATCTGAATTTGTTTTTCAATAACAAGAACTTAAAATTGCCACTTAACAACAACCACATATAACATTATCTTGACTTTAACTGACATTAATTATTAACATTTGTTATCAAAGTTATTCTTATGTAAATAGGTCTTTAAATAGATCACTACAGCCCCTCAGAGAGGATCAGTGAAGGGGAAGGCAATACTCACCAGCCTTATTAATTACGGAGTGAAACAAGATTGAGTAATCTTCCCTCTATCTAAGAATGTCCAGATAGCCATATCCAGATCAATACTGGATAGTCAGTTGGATTGTCTATGGATCAATTAACTGAAAAAAAAAAGGCATATTAAGATTTTTAAGTGGATTCAGACTAGATTCAATCCCAAGCCATATATATGGTTGATAATATGCTACTGGTACAATTATTGTAATATGAAGTCTTTTATCCTTATATAAGTATACTAAATTTTTACCCAATAAAGGGGCGAAGCAATCAGAAAAATGAATACTATGCTAAAATGGCAACACTTTATCATTGTTTATGCTAGTTTGCTATACCTTGCAATTTCGTTACACAATTTATTTTATCATCTATTATATTTACAGCTTTTCATAATATTTTCAAATCTAAAATGAGCTAATTACATCATAAAGATGCATATATATATAAATTACTGATGACTATATATACATTGCATGTTATCATTTTTTGTCTTCTCCCTAACTTGTTTCAGTCATAGTATTCTCAGATTTCTCATTCATGAAATAGGACAATATAGTTACAAAATATTCTAACATAAAAAAATACACACTGTGAGGAAGCAAGGTGATGCTATTAAAGTATAGTGCATAAACTACTGACATTATATATATATCGTAAACATGAAATTAACATAGCTTAATAATATATATATATATATTTATGTAAATAAGGGGGGCAAACCAGTTCTCAAACTAAGAATATAGAATACTATATTTAATAAGGATCAAAAATGAAATGGACCATCTATTCTTTAAGCTTTGGAAGTTTACAAGCATACAATTGCTGAGGGTACAAGATAGATAAATTTATAGAAATGATAAGTATGTATAAACAGTATTTTCATCATTAACAGCCATACATAAATAAAGTCATTCTAACTCTTAACAAAAAAAAAATGTCAGAAAAACAAAGGATTAAAAGTTAAAAATAAGTTCACGCACATGCCGATTCTTTAATAAACATCACTGCTAACATTTTTTTCTGAAAATCTTCAACATCTTGTTTAATAGTATTTCTCTATTATATTCTATCTCTAGATATTGCATCTCTAAAAAAAACGACCAATATTGCATCTCCTTAGAGTTTCTTTGATGTAATCTATCATAAATATGTCCATTTTCCCCATGAAACTATTGTCAATTTAGCATAAAAAGTCTGCAATAAGCCAAATTAATAAAGACTTTATCTTACAATAAAACATTCACATATCAAATGATCTTAGGATCTTGTTACTATATTTTCAGAAATTTTATAAAACATCTTTATATCATTTTTTTTTTTTTTTAGAATCTATATTAAATCAATAAATTTGATAGAGTAGCAGTTTAGTTGCAGTAGGTAATTCACTATGATAAAATATCTTTTAAATCATTAAATATAGCTGTACATTGTAGTCTCTGGTACACTTCAACATCTAAGTCTGACTTTGTGTCTTAAAACTATCAAATATTTAAACTGATTCATATGCTCAAGTAGATAACCATTTAAGGTAAAATATGTTGAAGATTTTTCTTCATTCACTCACTCAGAAAGCACTTTAAATATTAATTAGGAAACCAAAATTTTTATAAGATGTATTCAAAACATTAAGAATATTCCATAGAGCTATGAATTTGTCAAGAATAACACAATCATCACAAATAGTAAACTAGAAGTCAAAAAAATAAAATTCTACTTTTTGCTTGTAAGCACCTGTTTCAAAGTAATCCATAAATTGTTCCAAGAACCAATTATAAAATGGGGGGGGGGGGTTGTAAGTAACACATTCTGTTTGAACTGTGGTTTTCATTTCAAAAACTTCAGATTTGAAATAATGTTTCTTTTCATACCACAAAAGTTGTATATTTTAGATTCATACACAAAAATGTACTGTTTATTTATTTTTGCGTTTGTTTCATGAATTAATAATTAATTAAATATTTTATAAAACAAAAACAAATCATAAATCATAAAAGAATGAAGAAAAAAACGCATATTAAAATAACTACTTTTTTTTTTTAAAAAAGAATTAAACAAATAAACAACAACAACAAAAAGAAGGAGTATTAGTATAAAATATTTTATAATTATTTGCGTATATTCAATGGTAATGTTCAAAACTATTAACATATGGTAAGATAATATAAATTATTGTAAAGTGAATGTTAATGTGTAAATAATAAAGATTTGTTGATTAGGAGTTTATGTATCATTTGATTAAAAGAAGTAACTCCGAGTTTCAATACAGGAATCTTTAGTTCTGAAATCGACCATTCTACCATTGCCCTAAAACACACAGAGCATGCAGATCTATAAAAATGCAAAGAACATACTGTAATGAACAAGATAAAATGTTATATATATATGATTGCTTTAAGGTTTTGTTAATTTTTTTTTAATAAACAAATTATCATTCAAAATATATTAAATATTTTTGTTATGTACTTATTCTTAAATAAGTTCAAGGTTGATGGCCTAGTGGTTAGCATAGCTGCATTCCAAGCAGCTGGCCCGGGTTCGCTTCCCGGTCAACGCGTTTGACATATATATAAATAGGTTCAAAGTAGTTCAGATTTAAAAAAATTATACCGAGGTTTATAAAGAGAATTCTAAAACTTTGATTTTTATTGTTTTATGTTAAATGTTTGAGTATAGGAAAGTTTTTATCTTTTTATCATAGACGTTAATTATTAGCAAATTATAGTAATAATATCTGTCATAAGCAGTAAAATGTTTTATTAAAAACCATTAAAAAAATATTTCTAAATTTAGCAACTTTTAACAGGATTGTTCGTCTATTGAGGATTAATATCACTAATATATACACGTCGCCTAAATTATTTGCTTGAAAAAAAAAAGTAATTAAGACTTACTATAGTATAATTATATATATTTGTGTCTGAATATGTTCAGTACTCGTTGATTACTGTAGGATGAAGATCTCTCAAATTTAAGCTCAAATTCGGTTTCTCTTCTACGCATTACTTGAGTAAATTTTATCTCATCCATCCATCTTAAACGTAATATTTTTCTAGATCTTTTAAATCTATCTAGTAACATGTCCAATGCATTTCGACTTCAGTTTTAAATTATTTCAAAGAAATCGGTTAAATTTGATCATTTTTTCACCTTTATATTCCTTTTGATTTTTCCTAGATAATCCCATCTTATATAAGCTGAAATCTATATACTTCTATTAAAATTCTAGATCACAGATCTAGACATAAGCTGGGGGAAAACATCCATTAAATTTTTCCTTCTTTTTTAAGCACACAGACATATTTCCTTTTAATATAAAGTTATTTTCCTAAATGTAATCCATAAGTTTTATCATATGAATAATTTCATCAATTATATTTCTAACTGTATTGATAACCTAATTAAGATATTTGTAGTCTTTTTTTTCTTCTAATTTATTACTACCTATCTTTATTTTGTTCATTTTCCTATGTCTACTTTAGTGCTATTAATAACATTGAAGTACTCATTTGTTGTAATGAAGATTCAAATGATGTTGTGTCAACATTTTCTCCTGTTTACAAACTGCTTTTAACTGATATCTTTTTTATAACATTTTCTGAGCTCTATTTAAATAATCACTATTTACTTTTAATCATTTACATCCTTTACATTTTTAAGGAAAGTTTTAGAGATATAAAATCATCTTGTCATTTACTGTTATCAATATTAATCTTCTTAATGTTGTCATGTAATCTAGTCATTGCATTTTGATATCCTGATGCCATGTTTCAAAACTTTAATCATCATCACAGGAATGCTTACAGAATCTACAAATTTACGACATAATGGCAACTTATATTTGTTAGTTCTTTCAGTAACTTCTCACAATAAACAGAAGTGGTCTATTATGTTAAAACCATTTTTAAATCCAGTCTATTTTTTGGGGTTGGTTTGGTTCCACAAAATTCTCTGTGTACACATGATATTAGTAAAGGTCTTGTGATAAGTCTGTAATTTCTAATATAATGTCTTCTTTTTTACTTTTTAAATTAAATATCACTTCTGCTTTATATCGAATCACCTGATGTATTTTTATCATTTAGATATTTGGTAGATAGCATTGATTACAATGACAATTTTTTATTCATTAGTCCTTTCTACAACTTCTCTTAATAGAGAAAAGTGATCTACTATGCTAAAACCATTTGTAAATCCAGTCCATTTTTTTTGGTTTTGTTTCATCACTTTTCTTAAATATCACTTCTATATTATTCCAATTATCTGACACATCTTTATCATTCAGATATTTGTATGCTTGTATGCAACATACACGTATATGCAACATACACATATATAAAGATAAGTGGGTTATTTTAAAATAAATTTCTACAAATAATTTTAACTTTTATATCTTTATGAAAACATTTTTTTTTTTTTACATTACTTAAAGCAATCATTTATTTTAATATAATTACAGTGGTTCACACCCAAAGCTGATAATGAAGAGACAATGAACTATCTATAATAAATCATTAAGGCAATCATTATATGTAATTACTTAATCTCAAACCAGAGATTACATATTTTTCTTTATTATTATAATATATATATATATTTAAATTAAATACAACTCGATGTACATATAAACAAAGGTAGTAAATCACATTCCTCCAGGCTATGAATTAACATCACTCTAAATGTTGATAAACGAATCAAGAATAGAAGAAATAGGTGGATTCATTCTATTCTTGATCCTTTATTCAACATTTAGAGCGTTTAGTCCTTTTGTATATATAACATATAAATACCAAAATTCGAATTATCTGGTTTACAAATTCCTTATTTATTTATGGTGTTGTCAACTACATGAGAGAACATGTAATATTTAAGGTACATAGTGGGCCTAATAATTTAATCCAATCAACTAAACTGAGATTTTTATTAGTATTTGTTTGCTTCCTTCAGATAGTATTAATTTAAGAATCATACCTTAAATTAAGGGCAGAAAATAAACAGAAAGAATCAACTTAAATTTAAGAGAAAAAATAGTTATGAAAAGCAAACAATATCAAAGACTGGGAAATAATAGGAAATGGCAGATAAAGGATTTAGGCCCAATAATATTTGTTTTTATTGGAATTTTTCATTTATTTCAATCACAGTGCATTTACTGACAATGTGTGAAACAATACTTGTAAACACACCGCCCTTATAACAGAATTGAACTTTCATTAGAAATAAATGATCACTGGAAGTAAATTTTATTTTGGTTACATTATAAAAAAGATGTTTTATTAAAACAAGGGTGGACTGCTTTTCTAAAAATTGTAATTAAAAAATGAAAAGTTATAAAATTGATATATTCAAACGTCACAGCAATTAATATGCTTGTCATTGATAAACCAGAAGCTGTGAAAAGGAATCATTCATATATGCAGTTTATATGATCATCAAGAGTCAAAATCAGTTACAGGAGATCAAGCATATGGAAAAAGAGTATAATTATCAAAGTACCATAACATTTTTAGCAGTCAATTTATTTAATCATTACAAATCTGTAGAAAAAAACTTTCATTTTCTGTCACCAAAACTATCCCTGTTTATCCATTCATCTGCCATTCTTTTATATATTTTCATTATCACATGGATCTATTTCACAATCTCTTTTCCCTAATTTTTTATTACATACACTTTTTGATAACCATTAAATAAATAAACAATTCATTTATTGTTCTGCAGTTCTAAAAAAAATTTGAACACTAAAAATGATAAAACAATAATCCATCCATTTTTGAACTTAATCCACCGCTCTATTACTATACTTTCCCTTTAATAATGTAACTACAACTGCTAGAATCATTCCATGGAAAATAAAGAGAAATTCATATTAAATTAGATTCATCTTTGGATAATAATGTCTTCACTATTTTATAATACAATACATATAATGCAAGTAAATAAATAAACAGATGGTAGAAATATTTTGAGTTTAACAAAATTATGTGTATAATATATATGCATGATGAATTTACTTTTCCTTTTTTTTATTATTAAGTTGTAAAATTCTTATTTACTGCTTTTAATTTTCATTGTTTTATGAAATATATAATTTATATCTGATCATCCTTATTATATGTCCCTGATAATGGAAAGGCAGTTAGGGACTTCAGTTTGGCTACCTACCTATAAAAGAATTGAATAGGGCTCTCCCCAGGAACTCCTGGATATTTTTCTTGTGAGACTTTATGCAGGAGTCCAGCTTGGCATTCTTCACTCCAGAAGCTATGCATTATTTCATATATGTAGTCATCAAATTTACTTCTTAATGTATGCCACCAATCTTTGGCCACTCCATGGAGGCAATTTCAGGCCATTACAATCTTTTCATCTTCTGTCAATTATAAAATTGAAATATTTCCTATAAACTCTCTATATATGGCAAAGGACATTCCCCTACCTCAGCTCTAAAAGTTTTTACATGAATATTTTTCACAATAAATTGGCTTCAGTACAATTTATGCACTCTTGCAATCTTTTATTTTTTTCTCTCCTATACTCATGGTTTTCACTTTCCACTGCCTCTATTCTTTGTTCAGGACCTATTACTTCTTTCTATATTTTGATGATTCGTACATTTACTTCCTGTTCTACTTCCTCAATTTTTTAAATTTTTCTCTACTGTCTCTACTGCCTTCTAATTTTGATCTATCCTGTTCATGATTTCCTGTTTTATTTCTTTCTTAAGATCATACTGAACTTCTTTCATCTTTTCTATCATTTAATTCATGAATTCTCTCATTTATTTACATTGTCCTATCAGTTCCTGTTTATTTTGATTTATCATTTCTTTCATTTCAATATCACACTAATCCGCACTTACATCTCTGTAGGTTTATTTACATTTTCAACCATTTCAGGATTTTTAAAAGTAATAGGATTACCTTCTTCCTGTTCTATCTCTTCAGGTGTTAAATTATGACTTTATTCTACAGATTCCATATTTTTTAAAAAACAAGTCAACAAAAACTTATCTATTTTATCAACACTTTCTGATACTCAAAAATTCTAATTTATTTATATACGATTACTTTTATTAATAACTATTTCCTTAAATGATAAATCCTATTTTAAACCACCTCCATTTCCATAAACATTACTAGCTCTGACTGACCTTTTATTTTCTTTTTAATACCTAATTTTGCCAACCCACTCCTAATATGTTCTATCAATTGTTTAAAAAAAAAATCTCCAATGGGTTTATAATTAAATTTATGTAGATGAACCATCAAACTCAATCCTAATCAAGCTCCCATATTGTTCTGCGTTATTTACATATTTTTACTTATGTTCCAGACACCATACACCCATTACTTGAAAGCACCACCAAACCAGCATACCAGTTTGGAAAATTTATTTGTGTGACTGAATATATGATAATCTAAATATAATTTCATATAATAATTGCTCCTGATGTTAGCTCACTTTAGAGTATGCGTCTATTGAGTATTAAACAATTGATAGATAACAGCAAAGCAAATGGTAGGCAAATTTAAATAATCATAAGGTTTATTTATAAAATATTAAAAAAAAAACCACACCAAAATAAAATGAAATAAAGTAGTACTTCTTCATAGATGATTCACATATTAGTTAAGACCCACTTGCATAGTTGTTTCATACTGTTATTTTTTATCTATACTAGTATTCTAGCAAAAACAAATAAAAACAATCGAAGTTTATAAACCCTAGTTATGAAATGATTGTTACATTGCATACATTTTAAATTAACCTTCCTTATTATTATTACTAACCCATGCAGACATGTACAATATGCTATAGCAAAGTGTTATGTGATCAAATGCAATGGATTTATAATGGGCTGTCTCATTTCACCCTATATCCATAGCCATATGGGTTTTATTGATATGTAGGCTATGATGCCAGCACAAGTCTGCCTTTTATACTTCAATAACTAATGAGCATTTTAAAACATTCTTTAGGAATAAATCTACTAAAAAAATATTATTACCGATATCTCATTTTATTTCATTTTAAGAATTTTGTTTGCTATTAGACTTGCGGTCATTACAAACAGAAACAAATTATGAAACTAATTTAATTTAAAATAGAAATTTACACTTACAAATATTTTGCCATTCAACAATATGAAATTTTAAAAGTAACTTAAGGTCTATTGATTATGTAACTCTAAAATTTTTCATAACTAAAAAAAAAAAAACTAATCCATGAAGAACACATATACAAAAATATTATACTAGCAATAAATTGTTAATATTAGTAAATTCTAGTAATTAAATGTAACAGTAATTAGTTTACATTCAGAATACAAGTTTATATAAGTAAAAATTGAATAAGACCTGGCTTATGGACTATAAATAAAGTTCTTAATACCGTTAAAGTCCATCAGTGTGTCACTTTGATTTTTGAGAATTCATTGAATTTTGATAGGTGTTTCTTGATATCAGTTAGGTGAAAGGCTTCAATGTACATTGGCATTTCAGAAGGTCAGTTTTCTATGAATTTAGGACATGCTGGTGGATGTGGATGGCAAATTTATTAATCACTATACTATAATATATTTATTAATCACTATACTATAATATATGTATTCCACCTAAAGGCAGGTAATAATAACTATACAAAGAGTATCATGACCAAGTGGTACTAAATGATCACTGTTCATGGTGATTATCCATTACTGTTTGTTCCTTTGTAACACAATTTATTCTAGCATCTCAATTTTAGAATTACACCATAAGCGTTAATAAGTCACTAAACCACGAAACATCATTTATTTAAAAGGACTTATCAAAAACAATGTAAATATATGAATATTATTAGAAATGTAAAATATAAATTTCTTTAATTTACTCAAGAGAGCAAACAAAATAAAAGCAAAAAAAAAAACCCCTCTTTAGTAAATTGCAATTCTCCAACTCCCTACTTAGAAAGGAGCTCATTTTCAAGATTACCCCCCACCTCTCATTCTCATATTTCATTTTTAATTTTTGTCTTGGGACATTAACATTATATGCTGCACGTTTCTGTTGAATAATTCAGTTTATGATATGCATTCAATTTATTTTATTGATAAGGTTCAAAATGCATTATATGACCTGTTTCACTTTATGAATTACTTCTATTTGTATTGTAATATTTTTGAATAGTATACATGCATATTTTGAATTTCAACACATTAAACATTTTATATAATATTATTAGTCTTCCTTCAGTTCATTCGAAATAATCCAGTGAATCTAAACTTAAGAAGTAAAGATTTATTGCAGCAAATTGTATTTCTAAACTCATCAGCAGATAATTTGTTTATATATTTAAAATGGGGTAGGGGTTTAAAATAAATATGACTTAAGGACTTTAAATAAACTAGTACATTTTATTAAAGAAGTTACTTGAGAAAGTTTCAAAATTCTCTATAACTAAAATAATTATATAGTCAATTGCTTGGTAGGCATGTGTCATTAGAGAATAGAAATTGTTGGATATAACATTTTCAATGACTTGATTAAAATTCAGAAACCATTTAGTTCAGAATCCCCTAAAAAGATAGTAATACCCCCTCCCCCAGGAAAACAATGGAGTCCAGATAATATAAGTGCAATCAAATTTTTGTGATCTTCTGGTAAAGAAAAGGTAGATATTGCACTCTTATTTAAGGTTAGGACAGATGATCTGCTGACTAAAAAGCACATAGTGGTAATGATTGGAGAGGTGCAGAATGTAGATTATGTCAAGACATGAATATAGATATTCAAATTTGAAAGATTTAAAAAAGGAATTTTTGAGATTGTGAAGAAATTCAGATTTAGATTAAACAAAAAAAAAAGTGATAAGAAGAGGATTACTTTGAATTAGAATTAAATACTGGTAATGTGGATAAAGATTGTGAGATAAGATAGATCCAAAGAGAAGAGATTTTTGAAGTCATATTGATATCATCATTTAAGTTTTACTTCTAATCAAAGCAGATTAAATTCAAGTAACGTAACATTTTGCTTTATATCCTCTGAAAAGATTGTTTATTTCAATGAACTTGTAATCCCATGTTTTATTAATGTAAGTATATGAAGTTTTCTGCTAAAGGCAGAAAAACTAGGCAAATGGGTAATGTAAACAAGTGATAATGTTTGGCAACCATTGATAACTGCTTATATAAAGGTGAAAAGTAAAGTAACCTTTAAAGAATTCACTTAAGGAGAAAAAAAACAGTGAAAGAAAAACTAGTATCTGGATTGGTGATAGTTTGAAGTTTTCCATTATCTATTAGCTGACTAATTTTGGATGTTTATCTAGATTAGCTAGCGGTGGAATGCCTGAATGAAAGCATGTTAAAAAAAATTTCAATTATATTCACCCCAGATTTGAACCCAAATCATAAGCACAACAAATAGATATGCTATTATTGCAAGATCCATTGTTTATATGCAGTGCTAAATATTTCATTCAGAATTAAATGTTTGTGTTTTAAAGTACTAGGAAGTTTTATTAATTTATTTGTAATCACCTTTAAGGATATGAAGGTTATTTTAGTTGCCCTACTGAGTTTATTATGTCAGAAACTTGTCATTCCTATAATTACTAAAACAAAAAACTTGTTTTTCAACCTTAAGTAGAATGAGTTATATTAAAAGATCATTATACCCCTCCCCCCATAAATATAAGCACGCATATACCGGATTAAACAAAATAACAGGAACACTCAGCATATTACTGTTGTAAATGAAAATACAAATCCATGTAGTTCTTTTTTTCTTTTATAGATAAAACTAATTGGAAAAAAATTTAAGTATGTAAGAGAAAAGCATGTGGTAAAAAAAGACACATACACAAATTTAAAAAACAGGTAATACTGATAAAAGATTAAAAAAAAAAAATCAAGGGTTATGATTGTAACTCCACTTTTTTAGAATGGGAGAATTAAACTTGTTAAAACCTACTAGAGTTGGATAATTAAAACAAAACTACTACTGCCTAAAAACATAAAACCACAGTGGAATAACTACAGGAAAACAATTCACCTTAACCTTCAAAAGGAAAATTTTTATACCAACCTATCATTTTAAAACTGTTACTTTCTGATACAAATAACACAGACGCTTCAATTAAATTTTATAATGTAACATTAATATTGAGATATTAATATAAATTATGGCAAGCATTGGGAAATTACCACTGATGATGATCAAATGTTATCTCTTGACTTTAAAATTCTATTGCTTACAAGAAAGACAACTTATGTACAATAAATAAAAATTCATTACAGCTTTTGATATGATTGAAATTATTAAAGAAACTGTGTTAAAAGGATGGTAAGCAATGGATGCTACTACTGCCAATAATCGAATGTTATATATTGGTCATCCCTCAGTATCTGGTTACTCTTGCTTATAAAGGGAATACAGATAGCTAACATTAGATAGTAGTACATATTAAAATAAAAATTTATATAACATTTTTTTTAATTAAAAAAAAAGTTTACCATATTTTTGTCAGCAGCTCTGGTCAGTAGTGATTCAAAGCAGAAAGTATGGTACCCTCCATCATCTTAGTAATACTTAATCAATGAAATAATACAACAATCCTTTTAGTGAGTGGCAGAAGTTCAAAATAAAATAATAAAATGTCAGATTCACCTTAATAAATGAGTTCTGGTTTCTTTCAACAAATATTCAGAGCATGATGTGGGTTTTTGTTTTCTTTCTTTTTTTCTTTTTTTTTTACATAAATCAATCAAGTTTAGATTTATGTGGAAACATGATTTAATTATTTCTTACATTTATTATTAATGTAAGAAAATAAATCAAGCAACAGGTTTCTAATTTAAGGCAAAAAAAAAAAGTCAAATTTAACTGATCCTTTCATAGATATATCTGAATAGTGTGGCATCAGCAATATTTGAACTATCAATTAATAAGTATTGTTAGGTCAGAATCTTAAATATGGAGTAGCACCTGTAATTCTACAATGTCTTATTCACAAATCACAAAGTTATGTAATTTTTCTCTTTTATAGTTTACATATTATTATTCATTTGATCAACTTTGGAATATAAGGTTTTTATGATGTAATGTTAGTCCATTTAATTACCACACTTATGACCTTGGATCCAAATTTGAGTGAAATCTTTTTGTAGATGTTATTTCATACTCAGCTTAACTACCCATATAATGATCAGAAATAACAAAAGTTTTTACCCAGACAGATAAGAGTCTGTAAAACTCACAAGATTATTTGGATCAATCAGATAAATATCAATGCACTGACAATAGAACAAAAATGATTTAGATATATTATGATTATAAATATAGGGGATTTGAACTCAGACTTCCAAATAACCTTCAATTATCTCATACTACTGATACACATGACCACACATATGTAGAAAATATAAATAATCACCAATACACACATATTTTGTGCTGAACCAGCACTCATCTGGACCAACTGATGAATGCTGGTTCAGCACGAAATACATATATTGGTGATTATTTAGCTTTTCTACACATGTGTGGTCATGTGTATCAGTAGTATGAGATAGTATGGATAGTTGAAGGTTGCTTGAAAGTCTGAGTTCAAATCCCCTAAATTTATAATTAAGTTCCAGGTATAAGAATCCCTGTATTTCAAATTTTATACATTATGATTCTAACATGATGCATTGGTGAATATGATAAACATCTATAGTTGCTAAACCTATTGTTTATCTTTTATATACTTATTACTAATCTTGTTAGATGAAAAATTCTCCAATCTCCAACAAACTCTGAAATATGAGCGGATTAATCATTTATTTCCAGAATGATTATAAAATGAATAGCATGTGACTGCAAAAAACTGTTTCATAATACATATTCAAAAATACACAACATAAATATCATAATAATAAGTCACTTCTATGGGAATGAGTTATCAACAATTATAAACATTTTTTTCAAAGAAGCATAAATGTTATATATATTTATGTACACACACACACACACACACACACATACACACAAATATCAAAACAGCAACACCTATTTTCATTCATGACCAAAAATATATTAAATTCATACAAACTTTAACTTGAGGAGGTGGGGCTCTAAAAATATGTATCCCCCCCCCTATAGTTTTAATATTCTCATCCAAATATAGATTAGGAAACCACTTAATAAATATGGAATATTCTAATGAATATAATCAAATTCTTATTGATTTCATCTATGTTTTGTTTGGTTTAATGCAGTAACGTTATAATGGATTTCAGAATATAGGTGCCTGGATCAAACTTTTGAAAATGTCACATGATCCCCTAAGCAATTATCATTTAATTATTATTATTATTACACCTATTTTCGTACCAATAATGATTATAGCATTTAAATTGTTTTTACAATTTGCAGGCTTAAAAAATTATTATTTAGGATAAAGAAATAAAATAATGTACTACAAAAATATTATTTTAGTTTTAAATAAAAACATGGGCATTTTAAAAATAATTTTTAAAAAAACAAAATAGTATGTGCATGTCAAATTCTATTTCCTGATTGGTATAGCTAAGGAAGAGCATTACGATCAAATGATACAAATGTATCAACAATAATGGTAGTTTCACACCATGTTACACATACATAAACTTAGTTATTTTTACATGAATAAATATCCACACCATTAAATAATGGAGACTCATGTCAGAGTAAAAAGCTAAGAATTACAGATATCTAAAAATATGGATTTACTTATATATCATGATATTCAAGTACCTCTAGTAGAACTGTGATTTTAATTTCATTAATATTGCTCACATGGAAATTGATAATTTAAATCCACTATTCTACCTTTGTAGGAAGAAAATATATTTATTTAAACTGGATATGAATAAATGGTCATGCCAAATTTCTTTCAGATTAGTGTTCATAACACCTGGAATACAAATATATTGGTGTACCACTAACAAATTTTGCATGTGCTGATACAATTTTTGAATTTTCTTTTTTAAAATGAAAATCACTTCAAGAATTACTTTAAGCGACAATAGAAAACAATAATAGTTGTAAAAAGAAAAAACACTTTGTAATCCTGGGATAGAAGTAGATGGTTTTGGTGTTAATCATCTAGCATGTAAACTCTAAGTCAACAAGGGAATACCCAATGGATTTTATTTAATTATAAAAAATAGTATAATTTTATTATTCTTTCATGATCCGGTTTTACAAAAACAACTGTGTGACTAATTATTGCTTACAATACAATTGTATGAATACAATAATATTAATTAGGAATCAAAATGCACCATATTTGACCATATAAGGAATATAGTTTCTGTTTATATGAGGCAGAAATTAGAATACAAAAATATTGAGAATCTAGTGATATAACTGTTTCCATATCTATCTATCACTCACATGATCTAAGGTTTATATCCAGATGAAACATAATAATTTTTTTCAGGTGCCAAGCCAAGCTTGGGCTTTTTTTTTTTTTTTTCAGATTACCAGCTCATACTCATTCTAGTTATCCATCATTTTATTGTCTGGTAAAAGGGTATCTAACTATGATTAATTAAAAAGAGTACAAATAAGAAAGAAAAGTCACAAACTCTCATCAACTGTTATTGGACTCGCCTGATAATCATGTTGTTGTTTTTTTACTGTGTTTCTCTGGAGAGAAATGAGCAATACTCTACAATGAACTGTTTAAAGGCCATTTATGTTTTATCTAAATAGATATCTCATAAGTCCAACATCATAGGATTAATGTATATTTACATAAACAGTGATGAATCCAAATAGTTCTGTTTGTAGAAAATTAACAACAAAAACCGATTTCTTCAAAATTTAAGATATTGCACTTACATCACATGCCAAGACTTATTGTGAAGTTTAAGAAAGTGTGATCTTTAAATTATGCAATATGTTATTCTTAATACAACAGAAGTCTCAAATATCTTTTCAATCTGTTGAATAGGCTTGGCAAACCTAATATTAATTTCATTTTTAAGATGCATAAATGGTACGCAATAATGGTTTAGTGTTCCTATCTGTCTAGCTGGAATTTTAAAGTTTTTCCAAATAGCTGAGGATTTTTAGGTAAATCTTTTCCCCCAAGTACCTGATCCATAGTAATTCAGCTAGACATCCAATTATCAGTTGGTAAATGGATATTCAAATATTCTTTGCTGATGAATTGATAACATAAAAGTTTATTCATTGACCAATGAAATCAAAATTACAACTATTATATGAAAAAGTCATAATTCCTACAGAGGAAAGTGTTTCTCTGCTACAAGTACTAAGCCAATAGATTGCTTTTACAAATAGCACAGCATAGAAATAAAAACAAAATGATCCTGATCAATAGATGGAAATTTGGAAGTGGACAATACAATAGAATATCAAATTTTCATCCACACTTCAGTTTAGTGAGGTTGTTAGTTATCTCAATATATTCACATTAGTATATTGGGTCAAAGAAAGAAGAGGAAACAAAGTTAATATTAAGAATTTTTTTTATAACCCTGGGTTGATGTAATTATTTATATTATGATACAATCATAGATTTCATGGAGAAGCCAATGTGAGCAAATATATATATATATAAATAAAGACCAAGTGTAAACAATTAAACTAGACAAAACTAGTTGAATGAAATCCATGCCCAAAATTGTAAGTAGAAAAATGAATTTGATATCCAGAGAATAAAAAAAAAAAGCCTAAAACAAATAAATATGCTTACTTCATACTATTTAAGAAATATTTTAAAAACTATAAAATGGAACTGAATTGATAGACTTTTCTATTTCCTTGACAGTTACTGCATATAAATAATTTAAATAATAATAATATCTTAAAAAAAAAAAAAAATTTGCCCCACACACTAGAACAACAAGACATTGGATTAATGAATTGTTACTTTAAAAAAATTAAATCTAGGTTTTTCTTTATTTGGTCTTAAAATAGCAACATCACAAAAACAAAGTATAGCACATGCTTACAAGTTCTCACTATGCATAAACTGACACACACATAAATGAAGGCAGTCATCTGATTAAATAAAAGCTGATGGTCATTTGTTTTGTGAATGGAAAAAGATATATTTAATCTTTAATAATATTAAAAAAATTATATCTAAGATTAAAAAAAATATAATTCCTGAACTAATTTAAAAGTGATTAGTTATAATTTATATATTTAATGACAAACTATTGTCAAAAATTGCTTTCATAAAATAAGACACCTATAAAGTGAATTTATATAAATGCAAGAGCAATAGTACTTGACATTGGGGTCTGTAAAGTGGCTTGCTCTAACTAAAAGGACCGATTCGATCAAAACACATATTAAAAGCTATTTATATATTTTTTTCAATGTCTACGACTAGTGTTCAAAGTGTAAAAACTATATAATTGTGGTTTCTAAGATATACATTTATTAACACCATATGCAACTTTATAGCAATTATGACAAAAACGAAACTGAAATTTAAATTTTAAAAAATCATATATTCAGCAGTCATAAGAATAACATTCTACATAATGGAGAAATGTATCTGATTTTTCAGCTGCTTAACTAATCACATAACCATTATTGTAATGCTGTAGAACTCATCACAATACCAGGATGATCTTTTTCTTATTTCATTTTCAAACTAATGACTTAGAACATTTCATATTATGAGCAAAATAAGACAATTTCAACCTGGTCATTAATGCTTCAAGCATAAGTGTAGCTTTTAAAATAATAACACCAATTTCAATAATTCTTATGCTACAAATTTTTGTATGATTGATTCTAAATGAAACAATTTTTTGACAAAAAAAAAACAATTATTAGAAAATGTTTGCTTTGACTGTCTCAAATATATTGTTAATATAAAAACACAAATAAATGCGAATAATGTTAAAATCATTCCAAATATTAAAAAATAAATAAATTAATAAGTCGTTTATGGTTAACAAATATTGAGATTTCGAAGTAGATGATTACTCTGAATTTTTTTTTTAACCATTTTAAATTCTTCAACCCACATATTTCCTATTACTATTAAATTTTTAATTAAATTTTCAAAATCTAAATTATTTTTTTTAATAGTTTACTATACTAAAAATCTATTTCTGCCATATTTCCATATAATCACAACAGGATTTTAGTTCATCAAATAAAAGTGAAATAAAACATTATATCAGAAAATTATGAATAAAGTTAATCCATATCTTTCCAGTTAATTAAAATAATACACACATACAGTTCCTTCCTAATAATAATTAATGCAAAAATTAATTCTATTTTTAAAAAAAAAAAACCCTCATGACTTTCTCTGCTTATATTTAATAGATGCTTTCAGGAAAAATTCACTAAATTCCAAAGTCAATTACTGTAAGCTTAAGTAATCAATTAATATTACATGACTAAAATTGTAATAGCTTCTAGTTTGTAGCCTTTATCTATGAAGAATCTGGGTATGATTCATTTATTAATCTAACAACTACTTTAACTTCTTTACAGTATCAAAATAAAAATCTAAATTCAAAAATTACCCTATAATTTTGAATCCAAACCAACTAGCTTGTATAGTTATTAAGATCTGATAATCGATTAATAGCCATATATTCTAGTGGCCTCTAGATGACTGCTAAAAATCATAAATGCATTGAATCCAAATCCTTCACTGATAATGACTAAAAAAGAAATCAATCTGAGAATGTAGATTTAATAAATCTATTTAGTGTTCATTGATTACTCAACCTTACAGTAGATGGCACTAGAGTAGAATGAAGAAAACCACTGAAAAAATATTTAATTAATATGTCAAACTCATTGATCATCTTCAATAGAGATTTTCTATAGAATTTAAAATACAAATATGATAATAGGCTTAATCACTGTTAGTTGAAGTTCACCATTAGTAAACTAGCTACATGTTAGAATTATAGTGTATAATTAAAAACTATAATCACTGTTAGTTAAGTTCATTCAACATTACTATAAACTAGCTGCATGTTAGAATTATAGTATATAGTTGTTTTTTTTTTTCATGTGTCAAAGCATTGTCCGGAAAGCGAGCCTGCGAACCCAGGACAACTGCTTGTAAGGCAGCTGTGCTGACCACTCTGCCACCATAACTTATAGTGTATAGTTAAAAACTAAATATGAAATAATTGCAAAAATGATATTTGGCAAACTCTCACTCTAGTTAATTATTAAAAAAATTAAAATAAAACATAGGACCATCATTTCAGACATTCTACACGCTGATCAGGGCTCTTATAAGATCTAAACTTATACTTTAATCAACAATTCAAAAGTAGCTATATTTTTTAAATGTAAGAAATAGTATTATTTCATAGATAACTCCATATGTAAAACAATAATAAAAGTAAGTCTTAAATACATTTTCAAAGTATTATATTAAAATATTGTGATAAATGAATTAATGTTTTAATAAACAGATTGTCAATAACTTGCAGTCTATTAAGATAATACTTTATATGGTAGCGTGTGATTAAAATCTTTCACATTTTGAGATAAATAATGTTTTTTTTTTTTGTTTGTTTTATGCATATACAAGAAAGCAAATTAAAAAATAAAATTTTAGTCATAATACAACTGATAGAAAAAATAATGATTTCCAAAACTATGTTCTATGTCCCTAGATGTTTAATTTTTTAAAAACTAATTAGAATAGGACTTGGAAATTGTAATTTAGTATAAAGACATAAAATATGTATCAATATAAAATAGTGCATCCAACTGCCATGTTCATTATCTTTGTTCAAATAAGGACCTAATAAATTTGGAAAATTTTATCAACAAGCTTGGGATGTTTTCTTTTAGGTAGCTGATCCATAATCAACCCAGAAAGCCATCTAATACTGGCCAATAAATAGTTAACTATGTATACTAAATTATAAAGCAATACAAAGATGAAAGAATGTTCAAATTCTCATACAAACTTCCCATCCCATAAAATAGAAAGCCTTGCGAGTACTCCACAGTTCTTGGAATAAGTTATTTAAAAAATGTTTTATTTTTATCTACACACACATATATGTAAAAAAACAGACATGATAACTTTTCCAAATGCTATCAATACCATTGCACCAATGTTAAATTTATTGTACCATATTTTAGGTTCTCGTTTGCATTGGCAATTTAGAATTTTAAATTTTTTGGACAACATAGATTTTTTTTTTTAAAGTTAGATAAAGAGAATAACCAGACCTTATTTTAATTTTGCTAAGATAAAGATATAAATTCCTATTGCAAATTAATTGACAGCATTTGAAAGCTAAAGTCACAGCATTCCATCGCCATCATCAAAAATGGCCACCAAAGGGGAAGAAGATGATTTTATGAACAAAATTATTTTAAATTTTTCAGAGTTAAAAAAGGTCAAGAGGATGTGTATGGCTGACTAAAATCAGGGAGGGGGTATAAAAAGCAAATATATTATGCATCTTGTGGCTTAGATCTTCGTCTTCTAAAGAAAAGTTTACTATAAAATTGATTTTTCTACGAAGTCATAAAAATGTGCCAAGCTACTCTCACCAGCATATTGAATCATCATAATGTGTGAGTAGAGAAAGTTCATTTGCCAATGTTTTTTCCTTCCTGAAGTCTTAGAATGCCAAGAGTGAAGCCATCGCCTACCTAAATCTTCCAACCCTGGAGTACCTACAAGCTAGAATGAGAGCGTACAACTGATCTCTCCCATGAGAACAAAAACCATGCATGGTAATCTACACATCATTATAATTGAACAATTCAATTTACGAGTAAGGAGATTTTATTTCATAATTTAAGTGACCACTTTCTTGAACTATAAGGATAGCAAATGCTGTATTGCATCAGACTATAAAAAAGATTCTGAATCCTAGAAAACACTATTATTTAATAGCTATTTGAATTTATTTGTTTTTATATTGTTATTCTCTATTTATTTTTTAAAATAATCATAATTTAATAAATCATAGAAATATAACTTGCGTTGTTGTCTATTTAAGTTTGTTATTAATAGAATAAAATTGGGTCTATTTAAGTTTGTTATTAATAGAATAAAATTAACAGTTATTACTTTACCAAATAAATTGCTGAAAGTACAACTCTATGGGTGTAGCAAATAATTTATAATAGTAACTAATAAAGATAGGTAGGTAAGCCAGTGGATTCTTGTATAGAATTCTGGCGCCTTCCAAATAAATTGAAGGCTGGTTCTGTCCTCAACTATTATTCAAGTTTAGTTACATTAAGCGGGTGTTGTGTGACCAAGAAAAATAATTGCATTCTATAAAATTACCTGACATATTCTAATGAAGGAATTATCAAAGCAAATGTAATATGATCACCGAATATGAAGAACATAAATCGTATAAACCCTAAGATACCGATGAACGGTACAATATATTTATATACATTGTTACTGATTCCAACATATATATACATATAGTATCAGAAAACATATTCAATATGATGACCCTTCTTTTGCTAATCAACTATAGATAAAATATATATTGTAACGATATATAAATATGTCGTTACATTAATTTAAAATAAAAACTTAAAAGTTCGCAAATAAAAGTAAAAAACTAAACGCTAAAATTAAAATGTTTGTTAAACGTATATACATTCGCACAGATGCCAAACTTTAAAAATATTTTTTTTTAAAAAACAAATAAATAAGTATTTGAACGTACTTTTTTATATAAAAAGTACAAGATTTAAAAATAAAAACAGGTATTAATTAATTCTTGTAATCTGTAAATGGAAATGATTGTTTATAAATTGTTTGAAAAGCAAGCTAGCCGTGGAATCTTGTATAATTAAAATGATCTGATGAAAGATAGATAAGAAAAAAAGAGAAATTAGCTTGACCAATGGAAGCACTAAGCCTTGGCTCGGACCCTAATGAAAGTGATGGATTAGTGACATTTTGTTGATTGAATCTATGTGGATAATATAAAAAGGGAAATACAGTTTTTTCGGGCAGTTCCAGCGTTGTATGTTTGAAAGGTGGTAGGACGCACATACCACACTCTATTTAAAAAGGAAAAATGAAAAGACTGTGATACCTTGAACCAGCTATTGCCATCTCCAGAACATTATCTTCCAATGGAGGCGTCGCGGGAATTAAAAGCAGAAACCTGGACTCTTCTACCGTAAGCTACATTGACATGAACTCTAAATTTAAAAATAATTAAGAACTTTCGTTCAAGCTTATGAACTTCCATCTGACTTTTTTAAGTTTAAAATCAAATTAATAATGTTTAATTTTATATGTTTTCCGATTGATAAAGATCATTTCCATTTTTTTTTTTTATTGTATAAATTATTTATTGTTTAAATTTTAAATGAGGAAATTTAAGGTTGGGTATAGACGTTGCATAGATTCGTTAGTGGTTGATAATGTTGTGGTTTTCACATTCGATTAGAATATATGTCAACGATATCACTGCAAGCATCTTACGATGAATGCTAATGGGATTTGTATATTCCCTATGCAAGTGACGTTTATCGATGACTTTGTATTTTGATCGGTTGTGTTTAATTTGGAATGTTTTTGACCGTGGAATCTGTGCAGCTGATCTGTACTCAACATTTTAAAACAAATTTTATAAAATGCATTTGTGCGAACGTATCTAAATGTTAAATTTCAGTCGGGCGTGAATGGCTATATAGTTTTGTAAAGTGATATTAAGGGAGGGTAATCTTAGGTTATTCGTTTTGTGGTTGAATTGGCTCAATGGATTGGATATATTTGTGTAATTAGTAGATGTAGTATGAAGTCCGCTACGGGCAGGATTGCATATATACGCCACACACCTTCTGTTTGCCTATGGATGGGTTTGTAAGTCGGCAGAAGACCGCAGTCCATTCCTATGGAGTTTTTTGTTTATTGTTCTACTTGCCAACAGATGTAACATTCCTGTTGGTGGAGAGTCAATGTCTTCTCTAATTCTACTTCCTGTTCAGATGTCCATTCCTGACAGTATAGTATTTTGTGTTGTCGTATCATGCTACATTGAATACATGAATGTATCAGATGGTTTGGCGCCAGTTGATTGCGAAATTTGTTGCCTAAGGTTAAATCAGGGAAGAATATTTTCTTTTCAAATGCAGATCTATGAAGTCTATTCATACTTGACTATCTAAATAAAATATTAAACTCATTGAAACTTAGTTAAACGTAAAATTAAAAGATTAATAGAAAAATCTAAAATGTTGAATTTATTCCTCAAAATTTAAATGTTATTTTATATGTGCGTAAATAAATATTTTTATGTGTTAATTTCTGGCAGTGGCTTTTATTTATTGATATTTAAGATATAAATTAAGATATAGATTTTTATCTCTGCGTCTCCGCTGAGCTAGTGACTTGGGCTAACGATCGGAATATTTAAATAAAGTGGAATCTTAACAGTGCGTATCTGCCTACTCTATAAATTTTTCTAGGTTTAAATGCCTAGATGGCGCCCCGTAGAGCAGATATGTTTTTGCGGTTAGATTCGATCTTCACTTGCATTTCGATCGTTATAATGGTTTTATTGCTGGGGAGTTCAATAGTTTGAATGCCAGAACTGTAACAGAATCGATCCTGAGATCTCCTAACTGTGCAGGGTAAAAAAAAAAGGCATATGGTTTTATTGCTTGAGACCTGTCATAAGAAATTCAAGCACCAGACCTGCAAATGCCAGAATTGATCCTGGGACTCCCAATCCCAAGTTGGACACTCTTCTTGCCATTATTAAAAAATATCTTCAGCATCTTCATATAGATTACCAATATTAAATTAGGCAATACACCTGGGTCTCGTTTTATGTGGATTATTTTAATGCGATTTTGAAGTTATGCGATTCATGTTTCTTCTTAATATCTTTCATATTTCACTATATTTATTAGATATCAAGAAATTTAAATTATTAATAACTTATTTTGACTTGAAATACTTTTTTTTTCTTTTCAAAAATATAACGTTATATTAGCAACTAACGTGAATATGGCCTTAAGCTGTATTTAGAACTTAGCTTTTATGTAAATACCCTTTTTATACTAATGAGTAAATAATAATAATAGATTTATACTTACATATAAAAATATCGCAATAAATATTCAAAAAAATTAAATCTTAAAAACGTATATTTTGTTATATCTAACAGAAATAAATAATCTTTTAGATTTTTAAAATAAAAAACGAAGATTTTATAAACTGAAAATAATCTTTTTAATGATAATGTATAATTTTTTGTTTTGATTACGATCTCATTTTTTAAAAATAGAAACAGAAAACCATTAACACAGCACAAGATTGAAAATGGTGCTAGTTGTACATCACATCACAAATAAAAATAAAGTGGCTAACAGGTTTCTCTGGGCATAATTGCTGAAAGATTCTTGACTTCGTATAAGGAGAAGCTACAATACATCACATCACATCGAATCTGATTTCTTTTCAGTTTACAAACGAACACTAGCAGTAATGATTAAAATATGTATGAAAAATGTAAAATTAAATATTGTAGTTAATAAAAAAAGTAAAAAAAGTTTGTCTTGTAGTAATTTTTTTCAAATATTTGAAATTTTTTATTAGTCATACTTTATTTGCTTATTTTTTTAATGTGAATTTTAAAGTAATTTTTCTTTGTTGCTTTGCTTTTATGTGAATTCCGAAAATTACAACCCCTATCCCCTATTTTTCAAGGTAAATTAAGACTATTTTTGTGTGATTTTTTTTTAATGTGGGTTTTCTGTGGAACCTATCTACTGCATAAAATGAGACCCAGGTGTATAAGAAAATATCTTTAGTCACATTCATGTGTTATCAGTGTAAAGGTGGACATTACAATGGAGTCTGCAAAATTAATTAATTGGTTTTCAAATGTCATTGATTATATCATTGTTCATTATCTAGAGATAATCAGTTTGAAGCCCATAGATAAGATCAAAGTTTTCAAAATAATTACTAAAGCAAGAAAAATCAAAACTATAAACATAAAAAATATCTATAAAATTGTCATATATATTGCACACTTACATTTTAAAGAAAACAAACTTATCTTTTAAAAGATAAAATTTAAAAGTAAGCCAACATAAGTTAATAAAAATTCACAGATCACTAATTTCAAAACGTCAGCGTTTAATGTTCAGTAAATGGTTTTATCTATGCTAGAAGCCTCACAATACCTGTAACTCTCAGCAATCCAGAGCTTTTCCTAAATGTGGTAAACTTTACTTTGTCGGTGATAAACTTGCACAAACAAAAAATTGTTCAAACAATTGTTTAACCTTTTCAGGAATGATTGCCTCATTATATCGTCTTATATTTGTTTTCAATTTTACATTACCATGAAAAGTTTCTACTAGTTCTATACATTACAATATAAACCTGTTCAAGTTGAAATCCTTTTCATAATCTATGCACTTCTAAATCATTTTTGTATTAAATGATGTAAATTGTGATTTAATCATACTGTATTAAATTAAATAGATAAATACAAAACAAAGACAACTTTCATTGTCTAAAAAATAAATTATACTAACTAAAAAGAGAAAATTAAATTGCATCTTTTAAAAGATCTTTAAGTTTATTTCTTTTTTAGCTTTTTTTTTTTTTTAAATATTACCAAATGCCAATATGCTCACAAACCATATGTATTTTAATACGGTTCAGTATTAAGTTTGCCTATATCTTTATCATGAGGAATTATAATAACATTTGTCTGCATCTTGCATTTGACAATAAATTTGTCAATTAATCTTGTTATTTTGAATCATATACTCCATAATATTGTTTCACTTTTTATTTCTAATGAATTCCAATTCCTTATATTTTCAATATTTGTATCACTTTTCAATTTTTCTTCTAACTTCAGAAAGTGCAAAATGATTCATTTAGTATTTGAGAAATTTTCTAATTCATGAAATCTCCCCTCATACGAAAATTATATAAAATTGTGAGTAACCAAATAAAAAGTATAACTATCTATTTGCAAGTTTAATTAGTCAATGAACATTACATTGAAGCAAACTAGTCAACTATTTCTCTTAATCCAAATACCTTATTCATTATAAAGTGATGCTAATAAACAGATACACATACAAATTCATTCACTTTGCTTTAGAAAAAAAAAACCCTGACCAATGCTTCAGAAACTATTCAGAAAAATCATAATTTTTTTTTGTTTTAAATTCAGACATAAAAAGCAATAAATCAATGTTCATAATATTTGCAGTGGATATTAAGAATTTACCTTACCCATTTTCTTTAAGACTTCAATGACGAATCAAAATTTCTTTTCCAATTAATTCTTTTTGCACATACATATATATTTTTTAAAAAACAAAATTAAGACATTATTTGTAAGAATATTCTAGTTTAAATATTTATTGCCTCTAGGTTAAAAAAATAAATAAATAAATCTTGATATAATCAATAGATGTTTTTATTTTTTAAAGATATTCTTCCATTATAGATGACTTCGTGCCTTGCAATATAAATGACCTGCAGGCCTGACCCTGGAGTGTTAAAATATACCTAAATAATCAATTGTGACTAAATTCTTGTTCAAATTTTGATTTATTATCAGTATTACATTCAATTAAATGTATATTCAGGAAAATAATTGCATAATTTTTTCAAATCATATCAGTTTAAAATACTGTACTTACTTTAAATACAAATTAACACTATATTACATATATATAAGCACATGAATTCTTAGGTGAAGAGATAAGAAGATTTACAGCAAATCAAAATAATTTTTTACCCAAATAATGAGGTCAATTGATTCTCCAAAATTCATAAATCCAAAATTATGTATAAAAAGGCATCAAAGATAACAGTTTTCTACAATAAAAAATTTCAACTCGTTACCAAAAGTTATAAATGAACTGTAAACTTTAAATATCTTATCAGTCCATAGGTGGAGCTCTTACTGGAAAGTCATCCTCCTCACAGCTTGCACAGAATGGCTCTGAAAGGTTGGTTTTACAGCAGTAAAAAGTGCCTTTTATATCTACTTGGCCCTTTAAAGGCCCTATTTTGCTGCTAATGTACTCTTGCATTCACTAAATCTCAGTTTTAGTGCATTTTTAACACAATTTCCCTATGTGTACCTTGTGCTTAGCATTTAACTACCTCATTTCTCCCCTGTTTGGTGGGTGGTTCAACTGTTTCATGGACCAGAAAGGGTTTTACTCACTCTTAGACTCTTAAATATTTCTCCTACTCAAATTCCCTGTCATGCAGAACTTTTTTATAAAGTTTTTTGTTTGTTGTTCCAGTTATTTAGGCTATTTTTAACAATCTTTTTTTTTGAGACCCCTCCTCTGGGGTAACTAACCACCTAAAATTCCACTCAATTTTCTCATTACTCAACTAAAATTATTAATAACAAGTTTTCCAGTGATTTTTTTTGCTTTTACGTCAATATATATAATTTTTCCATTTCAAAATTGTTTTCTTCACATTACTTTATTTTCTTTCAAATGGTTTAAAGATGGTCACTGCCTCTAGCGGAAAAAAACATACAGACTCTTAAATTATATGAACTAAAACTTTCAAAATTACCCAAATTTTATCCAAATCAAATTTCAAACAAAACTTAACTAAAAACATCATCACCAGAGAACTTATTTCAAAGTCTCGATCTCCTTGCCCTCTGGACTTTCCTCCCTTTCAGGCTGTAGTTTGCTCTATCAAAGGTAAAAAGCAAGTCAAAAAGAACAACAGGATCAATCATTATGGCATTCCAAGTACAATGGGAAAATCTAAAATTACTCATCTACAAAGGACAATAATCAGGCTGTTGTATCTAAGCATAACTCAAAAGCCTTCTCTTTCATCCCTGAAACCTCTAAAGACTGAACATACAGCAATTCTCTTAAAGTTAATGTCACATATGGATTCTCCTATTAATCCACTAGGGCATCCAAGCCTATCAACATTGCTCCTTATCAAAGACTCTTCTTTACCTGGACTACACACCCTTTCTATATCCCTTTCCTATTCAGAAGTATATTATCTTATTCTTCTCTTTCACTTTCTTTGCATATCTTCATATAATCATATATATTGCTTATAACACTGCTTTCTTATACACTTTAATGCAACAAATTTTCTTAAAAACTTTATTTTCCTTACAGTTTCGACTGTCCAGCAGACTTCATCAGAGCTCTATCTTCTTCTCTGCTTTAATTAAAATGACCGTTATTTCAAAATTTCCTATCTTGTTTCCTATTCATATGTATTCCTTTCCCCCTTACTATATTGTACTTAAATTTCATTTTGTCATGTAATCATCTCTTTGTAAACCTTTTTAACTATTGTGTATTTAGTCTTTTTGATGAATAAAAGATTTTATCACTGAGAAACAAAAAAAAAAAACTTTAAATATCTTATTTAAAAAATACAATAATTTAAAACTGAGAATCACTAATAGTTAATAGTTACCTTTCACTAAGTTTAATATTAATTAAAAATATACACATACCAAATAAATTAATTCCTTAAATTCAGACGAATTGATAGTTATTATCGAACTATTGCTTTCTGTTATTTTTTTTATAACTTTCTTCAGAGAATGTCTTAAAAATAACAGAAAATAGTAGGTCAAATGGTTTGATAATTATTAAATTGACTGGATTTAAACAATTAATTGTATGTTTATTGTAAAAGCAACATAATGGACAAGTTTTTAAAATACTTTTGTTTAAAAATTTATACCATAATTTGAAATTAAAAATATTAATCTGTGAGAAAATCTTAATAAATTATTTATTGCAAAGAGTACTACAGTTGCATTTTTATTTTTGCGTCAAATCAGAATAACTGCTTGTAAGGCAGCTGTGCTAACCACTCAGCCACCAATGCTTATGCTGTAATCCTATTAGTGGTGATTACAATAAAGTTGATATATGGGGCAAATTCGATTTTTTAATAGTAAAATAACATAATATACATTGTCTAATTTATTTTTTTATGATATTAAGTATTGTTATAAATAAGAACATTTAAACATCTACTATGAGCTCATTATTTAACTAAAAAGTGTTATATTATAGCCAGCATGAGTTGTGAACTAAATAGTTTTAGGGGAATTCCTGTCATCATCTAGTTAGTATAACTCATGAAGAGGAAGTTCTGAATTAGACATTAAGTTATTGCCATATATTTTTGTTAACTAATAGGCAAGTAGTGTTTAATTGTGATGCAGCTCTGTGTCATACTAATTACATAATTAATTATTTTATATAACATGAACTTTTTTATATATAATTATGCAATTTCTTTTTCTTGCAAAACTAAAATTGCATCAAAAATGTAAACATATTGACTTCTAAACATTGTATCAAACATGTTTAAATAGAAATAAAATATATTTTTTAATTTATTCTTGATATATTTTATTATGGAATCAAAATTTTTTAAAACTGCATAATGATAATACTTAATTTTGGGTAGGCTAAATTTTTTATAGGAAAACATTCTGTTTTGCAACTATATTTTAATAAAGATAATAAATAAAAGTCATAAAATAAATTACATTTTACTTAATATATCTAATATTTAACACAGCATTACGCTGTTGCACATGCGCTTTGAAGATTTTAACTATAAATGAATGAATACTAACACTCAACCACATGATAAAGTCTTTAGAAAAGATAGAAAAAACTTTATCATGTGGATGAGTGTTAGTATTCATTCATTTATAGTTAAAATCTTCAAAGCGCATGTGCAACAGCATAATGCTGTGTTAAATATTACAGTTTACAAACATCGCGCTATAAAAAAATGATTTATTTAATATATCTAAGAAAATGTAGAAGTATTTTGAGGACAGGTTAATTCCTGTATATGATCAAAGTTTTTATTAGGCAATGAATAAAATATGTACTTTTTATATTTTATGTGAGTGTGTCTCAGTTATCTTGAAAATAATGTCTTCCTTATATGTCAGCTTTTTATCACATTTACAAAACAGATGAAAATCTGAAATAATAAGTTGACTCTATGTGATTGTTATTGCTAGCAGTTATCATTTATAAATATTTAGTACCATTTAATAAATTAGTTTCTTAATGCATAGAGTTCTAATCCAATTCTCATTTTGGAACCAAATACTGTAATGAATATTAAATAGCCTATCTATGATTCACTTTTTCATGTTAGATCTCAATTAATATTAGTAACTGTCAAAAATCCCAATGAAAATAGACATCTGCATAATGCTTGAGGGATCTTACAACATAATGGTAGTACATCTTCCATTCGCATAAGTTAAGATTTCAATCCTGGTCAGGTAAAATGATTTTTTTTTTCATGTTCCAAACAGGTCTATGGTTGGGTTCTAGACCACTGGCTCTTAACCATTACTACTCCTCCTCACCCCTTCCCCAAAATCGATCAACAAATGGATTAGTTTGAGTAAAACAAAAATGGCACGATATTAAAACTCTTACTTTTAATATTTGACAATATTTGTCTTTTTCACTGCTCTCCTTTTAAGAGAACTTGGCTCTATAATGAATTAATTAGACTTTTACATTTTTATCTGCTGTACAATATTGAAATCATAAGCTAAAAAAAGGAATAGTCCACATATTTTCACAGGCAATATCATTAACACTTAATGTATGGTGTGCAGTTAATTTTAGAATTAGATAAATATCACATGACAATAATGAGGTAAGACATGATTATCGGTTTGGAAATTTATGAGTTTCATTTAGGACAAAATTTAAAAATCTAGGTAAAAAGATATTATAACCAATGATATTCCTAGTATGTCATTAGTGATAATTTGCAATTTATAAATATTAGTTAGTCTGTTAACTCAGTAATTTGTTAATAAGCAAAAAAATTGTCTCCATTTTCGAGTCAGAAGAGATGAACAAATATTTCAAACTAGAAGTTTAGAATCAAACTAAATTTCAAAAATCATTATTTACAACTAAAAAAAAAAGAGGGGAGAGGGGATGAGGAATCACAGCAAGATGCAGCAGTTAGTGAAGGAAATTATGACTTGAAATAAAAAAAACAACAGAATGCTCTCTGAAAACAAGAAGAAAAAAAACTTTTGCACCCCCCTCCAAACCACCAAAAACATTAGTGTAGAGCAGTGGTCTTCAACCCTTGATCCGCAGACCAGCACCGGTCCGCAGAAGTTTTCTGTTGGTCCACGCTAGACTGGCAGAAAAATTTGTAATAACAAAATAATAAGATTTTAAACTTTTAATTAATATAACAATTTTTACTTATTTTTTCATCGCAATTGTTTAAATAAAATTAATTATAAATCAAAATTTTATTTAAATTATTAAATAATACTATAATTACGAAATAATAATCAAAGGAATTTATCTGAAAATGCAATCTTTAAAAAGCAAAGCGTCAATCTCATGATAATTGCACCACTCCTTACAAGTCTACCTAATAGGTATTTCTGTATTCCATCAGCTCATTTATTGGTCACATATAGCAAAAGGTTTTATTGCATTTGTATCATCCTATTATTTTGTGTGTGACATTTCTTTTTGAAATTATAAACTTCACAAAATGGAGACAGATCATTGATTTCCCTTCATCGAGAATGTAAATCTATTACCTTTTTTTTTTTTTTTAACAAAATGTCATCTTTATAACGATTGTTTTATTTCTATGTGACACTTTACCAAAACAACTTTTCATTCTGTTTCTTGTTTTTAATTGGATAAAAATGAGATTAAAATAACACCAGATTCAAAATTAAAAAAAAATTTTTTTATTATACAAACTCCATATATATATAACTTCATTTTGTATATTTAACATTAAAATCAAAACTACCCCAAATCTAAAATTAAACCAGACCAGCATAAAAATAATATTAAAACACAACCTAAGGTTTCACTGCTACAAGCAGACTTCTCAAGTGTAAAGAACTACAAAAAAAACCACACATTATATATACTATTAAAAAACTACCCACAAATCCATTCACTTCCCATCCACCCTTAATATTAAAAGAACTCTTAAATAAGTTAATTGCTTCAGAATAATAAATTTTCAATAATAAAGACTCTTTAATTCTTCTTTTGATTTCATTTCTCTCAAAGAAGACAACCTTAGCTTCATCAAAATCAATAGTGTGGCCTGTATCTTTTTCATGGACATACAAAGCAGAACTAAGATATCTATTTTTAACTCTACTTTTATGAACCTTTATTCTTTCATTTAAACTCAAACTACTCTGACCTATGTAAACCTTCTTACAAAATAAACAAGGAATAAAATATACCACACCAGGAATAGTCTTTCTATCAAAACATTAAATACAGATATTACATTTATCATAATCATTATCATGTAATTACACTAACTGTGATATTTCCCAACCTTCAAGTGAATAACATTTTATTTTTGCATGTTTTAACAATGAAATAATAAACTTAGCAATGCAAGCACAATAATGAGAACATACTGTTTTCTGTAGCAGTATGACTGCGCAACTCGAGAAAGCGTTCAGCATGTGAAGGTAAGCAACACCATTACAATACACAGTAACTAGTGTGTTGTTTTGATCAGTTATAACAATTATGCTCATCTAAGGCTAAGCAGTTTTAAATCTTTAAGAAAATTTATCTGTAGACTTTGCTGGTCCGTGAAATCTTATCCTTATTTTTTCCAGTCTGAAGGTGTGAAAAGGTTGAAGACCACTGGTGTAGAGCATTATTGTAGAGATTTCAGAAATGTTAATCTATTCTCAAAGTAAAAAAGTAACCAATTATTTTTTGGTCAAAAGTGCAAATACTGAAGATGACCAGAAGGTTTTTGGTATTTGAAAAATTTCCAAGGAAACCAGGATTTTTTAAATAGCTAGTTAATAGTCAATCTCCTAAAGATGCAATATTGCTTGAAAAACGACATCTAGCTAAATTTAACGCTGTGATTATTTTAGAAAAGCAAACTACAAAAGCTTTCAATAACTAGATGGGTAGTGTTTATTTTACAATGATTCTTGATACTTATGGGAAAATGTTGGGAAGAACCTTGTCCTCCACTAAGCTGTTCAAAACTGTTAAATCAGCAGCAATGATTTGTAAGATATATAGAAAGCAATGAAAAACAATTAGAAAACATTTATGAGCTTATTTTAAATAATTATTTTATATACTGTATAAATATTTTTTAAAAAATTGTCTTTTTTTTTTTTTTACATAATATTTCTGGTTAAAGAATAATCACAGGTTAATCTGGATTGATCAGTCTATTGTCAATAATGACTATAAAAACAATTAATACAACTAAAATAAGAGATATAATACTGATATTTACAGTGAAGAATCTATTATATAATAAAATTTTTGATACTGAGTTAGTGTTTAACAATATCAATTATTTTTATTATTATTTCAATACAGTTGCAATAGACAAATGAAATGAATTGCAGTCATCTAAAATATCTGGAATTTTTTTATTTATTAATTAACACTTTATTCCAAAAGGAAAGATACCCATATTCTTGAAATAATTAATTAAAAAAAAGGGAGAAGGTACTAATCAGTCTCGAAAATAAAAGCCTTGCATTTAACAATTGAATGTTTTAACAATTAGAAGAAAAAAAAATAATAACTTAAATTGTAATTCCACAATCCAATACTTATAGCCAATCAATAGTATTCTATCCTTTAGAGACATCCTGAGAGTAGTCACACAACTATTTCATCCATTATTTCATTCTATTCTATTCATTGCCCAGATTTAAAATTCCAAATATCTCTTTCCATTTCTTTAACATTCAACAAGATCAAATTTCTCCATTCTTTCTTCTTGTTTCCATTCACCATTCCCTTCAAAATATCCTTCATTAAACTATTCTTTTTTCTTTTTATTCCTAATTTCCTCAATCAATCTTCTTTTTTCATTTACCTTTCCTAAAACTTGCCCATTTGTCATTTTATTCATCTAACTAATTTTCTCCATTCTTCTCTATGATCATATCTCAAAGATCTCCAATCAGTTCCTAATTCTTTTATTTATTGTCCACATTTCATGACTGTACAATAATATATTCCACACATGCATTTAATTTTTTCCTTAATTCTCTCTTTGAAGGTCCACAGAATATTTTCTTTTGCTTAAAAATTCCATCTTGTCCAATGCTATTTTTCTTTTATCTTCATCTTTACTTCTTCAATCCTCACCCAACCAACTATCCAAATATCCAAATCCATTTGCCCTTCTCAATGTTAATTTCCATTCATATTTCACACATATTTCTTCCAATTTATTCAATATATTCTGGAGATTCTTTTATTCTTAGCTAGCAATAAGAGCTATTCTTGTAAGTATAACAAAAAATCAAGGTTTGAACTTTGTCTTTAGTAATAAAAGTTTGTTAATTGGAAATATAAATAAATGTACTCATAAAAATTTGTCTTCAGATTATTAATAGACAAAGGTTCTACTTATAAGAAAAATTCAGTATGATTACTAAGATTTCAATCAAAAATCTTGAGAATTAATTAATTATGAGAGAAAAAAAATCCAGACATAACGTGGAATTTGAACCCAAGGCATTATTATGAGAAGCAAAGTACTTAATCAACAATAATAAAAACTTTAGAATTAATCAGGATTTTAATCCATGAACTTGGAGTTAGTGATAAATTTGAATAACTGGGTTATTTTACAGCATCACATCAATTTTTTTTATAAGTCAAAAGTACAGATTATAAAGGTAAACAATAGCAATTTTAATACGAATCCATTTACCTATCACATAATGTCAATAAACTCTCTCTGCCTGTCATTAAACTTAGTTCTTTATTAAGTCAATTCTCTATTTTATGCTTATAAAGATATAATATACATTGCTATCACTAGTCGTGATAGCATCGTCATATTAAAATATTTTTATTTTACGATTAATGCAATGACACTCATCCGATCATTACAGATTTAATCTGGGACTTTTGTTTTTCAGTAAACCCACTTAGATGCTTATTAATGAACGAACCAATAATTAGATAACTAATTGTCTGGGTTGTTTGGACAAATTACCCGAAAAACAAAAATCTAGCTTTAAAATTCTCAATTGTCTGAAATAAATTTTTCAAGATTCATTAGATCCAAATTCAGATCATGGGTACGAAAGGTAAATGCATTACACTATGAGGCTCTCACGTATATCATGGTAAATAATTATAAGATAATGAAAAGTAATAACAATGATATAAAAAATAAAAATCTAATCACAATCATTTAATATTAGCATTGTATTCATAAAAAAACTAACAATATATAAATAGATAAGCAAAGTCGTCAATATTTATCAGATTGGAAGATGTTTAATATATATTTTCAACCCCCCCCCTCCTTCCATAAAAAGTTTTTACCGTTAATTTAATGAAAGAGAAAAAAAAGAAACGCTCAGGCAGGTGCTATCAATTATCAAGGTTTAACTGAATTCAAAGTTTCTTTACGCGAAAACACCTGGAGATAATAGCAAACGAGAAGATTTCAATAAACACATCAAAGTTAGTAAAAACGATGCAGAAAATAAATATAAATATTAAAAAATGTACATATACTAGTCATTAACTTGTTAAAAAAATACTTGAGAAATTTATAACAATGCAGTTTTTTTTTTTAGGTGTCATAGCATCAGCGAACCCGCAACCCGGACAACTGCCTGCAAGTGCAAGGGAGTCGCGCTGACCTCTCGACCACCAATGCAAGACTAAGTTTTGGCTCCAAGATAAGAAAAGATAACTAGGCAACAGATTATCATTATCATTATTGGTAATATTTTGCTATTGTTTGCCATTTTTATTCCAATAGTTCAATACTTAAATGAGCACTTTGCCTTAATAAGACGAACAATCCACATATAACTAATTATCGAGAGAAAAATAATCAAAATGTCTCTTCACAAAGGCCTTTGTGAAACGCAATAAAAAATATGAATGACTAAGAATTGCTTTTTAGGAGATAAAACTATCTTAAAAGACCTTCTTGACAAAAGGCATTAAAATTCAACAAAGATCAAAGTTCAGTAAAGAAAGAATGTCTCACCTGTATATGGTAAATCCCAAAAATCAATTCATTTATACTGTATTTATATTCTTTGCTGATTTCAATAAATGAAGAAAAAGCAGCATTATAAAAAGACAACTATTTTTTTAGATATCTGGCTAAATATTTTCATACACAGATCTTTTATACAAAAATAACAAAGAAATTGTTTACTCATTCAAGCTGTTAAAATTATTCACCTGTAGCTTTGTTCTTTTTATTTTAAAGATATTTATCTAAAAATAACAAATATAATTTTGGATTTGTTTTATTGAAATGTAAATCTGGTTCTTTATGTGTAATAGTTTTAGATTTTCAACCAAACTTGGGATTCTTCTGCAGATAATTTCATTGCCAACCCAGAAAGCCATTCAATTAGTGTTTGGGAAATATGTATCTGGGTTTCTTAGCCAGAAGATAAAACAAGAAAAGAAAATTCATACAAACTCTCACCAGCTAGCAATTACTGATTGAATTGATAAGGATTTTAATATCTTCATTGTTTCTCTATGGAAAATATAGGAAAGAGTTTCCTAAATGAAGCTATTTAAGATTGTTTTGTCTTTATCCCCTCTATTAACAATATCATAAGCCTTGTGATTCAAAGACAGTGCATCCACCAGCCATATCTAAGATCTGGGTTCCCAAGCTAGAGATTTTCCTTTCAATTAGTGAGATTATAACCAACTCGAACATGAAAAAAAAAACATTCATACCCTTATCACCCAACAAATGGAAAGTTTGGAAAGCACTATTTCCTACTTTACTAATACTCTATGAATGCTATTGGGGAAGCCTTTACTCTGCAGTAATTTAAAGACTGCTTTATCATTATCTCACTCTATTAAAAATAATAAACTTAAACACAGACTTGTAGTTTTTTTTTTTTAATATAGTTGTAATTAATTTATAGGATTACACTTTCATTTAAACTATCATTTTTACTCACGTGATTTGTAATTAAATTTCAGAAAGCATCTGGAATTTTTTTTCTTAATAACTTTGACACGTAGAAGCAGAAGCTATCTTAATAGACATCCTTGAATTAGTTGTATTAAATGACGGTCATCTGAATTGTAATGTAGAGACGGTTTTTTAAAAAATAAAAAACGAAATCCAAGAACATAAAACAATAAAATTTATTAACTTAATTCTAGATATTATTTTTGATAATATCAAGATATTATTTTTGATAATATAAGAAATATATATGCTGTATTATAATATTTAATCAATTAAACCAAATAAAAAAGACTAAGTAAAATGTATTAAAACACGTTAGTTGGATTGGGGGGAAAAATGATGATGAACAGGGGTTAAATCAGAATAAGTTTAGGAGAGAGAAAAAATTAAGGTGATCATCATAGATAGAAAGAAAATTACCATTGACGATCAAAACTTAGCACTTGGTCTAGTATTCTAATGTTTAGTTATTTCAATTTACCTTTGAACAAGTTAAAATGGATATAAACAACAAAATATAAAAAGAAAACACAATCAAGCAAAAACTGTATAGGCAAATTTTTGCTGTTTGAAAAACAATGAGAAAAATATATATAGAAGTATACTCTAACCAGCGTGGTTATATTTTAAAAACTGTCAAACCTACAAGTAAACTATGTTGTTTAGAATTTATTTATTTCAAAGTAAAATAAATAAAATTACATTTTTAGGCAATAACCATTGTATTTATCTATGTATGATTAAAATATTTTTAAAATGATGAGAAGAACTATATTAACATTTTTATTAGTCATTCATAATACAGAAATATTATTCATTATATGATAGACTACTTTGAATTTAAACCTATATTCTTTAAATTTCACTAGTTTCAGAAATTCTTCTTACAAAAAAGTTTTTTTGCTTCAAAACTCAAATCAACAGTATTTACACACAATCAAATGATTAATCACTTGGTAGGTCTTGGTGGCTTTCAAGCACTACAATGATAAGCTAAATTTGGATCCAATTCATTCAATCATTGTGCTAAATACTTAGAACTGAAAACCAAAAATGTAGATTAAAAACAAACAAACTGTAATTCAATAAAACCTGAAAATATTCACTATACTTTATGACAGTGATCTTCAACCCATCGAATGCAATTGACAGGTCAATCATAATGATTTTTTGGTCGATCTTTTCTTTATTCCTCTTTACTTACAAATTTAATTAAAACTAAAAACATAATATTTTGTTTATCATTATTTTGTACTATTTTTTAATTCTCTTTAAATGTATTGCTATTGTTCATTTATTTTTCGTTAAAAATTTATCAAATTAATAAGTTTCTTATAAGACTGAGTTAATTAATTAATTTGGATCAGTAAAAATGAAACAGTGAGCTGAATGTCTACGATTATAAGCAAAGCACATTAAATGCATTTCGTTTATAATCATGTTTACTTGTAACTACATAATGCACTTCCTGCTACCCACTATTAGAACTTCAGTTGAGTTTCAGTTGCTATAAATTTATCATTGGATCTACTATTATTTTGTTTGCTAAATGATGAGTTATAAATATTTTTTATTTTAATAAAATATTTGTTTTGGGTTTTTTTTTAATTTGAGGACAATTATGAGTATATCAAAGAAATCAAAGATGAATCATTTTCACAAGGAAAGGGAACTGGATTATTTCTAACAAGCTTAAAAAGCAAAGTTACACGCTATGTAATTTGCTTTATTGATTACTGGATTATTTCTTTACAAAGGTAAATGGAAAGTGTTGATATTCGATTTGAAATTCACCTGTAGCAATTCCAAAAAAAGGTAATATTGAGAGACATTTTTGATTGTTATATCCAAAATATGATGAAGATCCCCCCCTCCCCCCCATTTAAAATATATAAATTATAAATTTAAAGACAGGGCTTTCTCGACAACAAAATATGATTTCAAAAGTAATAAATAAACCATTATCAGTCTCTATTGCATCTTTGAAAGTGTGTTATTTATTAGCAAAAGAAAAAAACCTTTTACTGATGAACAATTAATAAATGAATTGTTTCTTGCAACAGCAGAATCTTTATTTTACTGATTTTAAAAATAAAAATGACACCACTTCAAATATTAATGATTTACAACTTTCCAGAACAACAGATATGAGAAGAGTTGAATACTCAATTAATATCAGCCAATCGCCAATGTGTTGTGTTTTCATTACAATTTGATGACTCAAACATACTTCACTGATACTGTTTAATTAATGGTATTTATTCAGATGGTATTTCAAGATTATTTAATTAAAGAACTTTTGAAAATTATACCACTAATGAGAAGGACAAGAGGAGAAGGCATGTTTTCGGCATTTGATGAATTTAAGAGATACAAACTTCTGTTTTTAAGCTTGTCTATTATTGCTGATGATGCTCCTGCAATGATAAGTAATAAATCAGGCTTCACTTCATTATATAAAAATGATGCCCAATATCCAAATTTTTAATATACTATGTATTATCCACCAATAAGTACTGTAGTAAAAGAAAAGATGTTTTGGATATTACATAAAAAATTGTAAATTCTGTTCAGAGTAAAAGCAATGCAATGGTGGTTATTTAAATCACAGGCAAGTGACGATAGTGAACTTCTGTTGTACAATAAGAGTAATAAAAGATGGATGGTTATTACACTTATTATTTTCAATAGATTTCAGTACAAAATTAAGCAATTTAAATTTAGAGTTACAAGAGAAATAAAAATTTAATTGACATGATAAGTTCGATAAAAAATTTCCAATAATACATATTTTGGTAAAGAAAAATATAAATGACTGTAAATTTAGACATCTCCCATATTTATTACATTTTTTTTAACAAACTCAAAAAATGCTTTGCTATGATTTAAAAGAATTTATTCTGAAATAGAATTAGTTGAGAAAGAAATTAAAGATTTAGATTAGAATAAAACTGAAGTAGTTCATTTCGAAAAAATTTCAACATCACAGAAATTTCAAATAAAATTAATGGATTGTTTGATATAAATCAAGCTGAAGTAGAATTTAAAAAAATAAATATTCACAATAGTTTAAACTTAAAATCAATAAACAATGAAGTCTTTTGGAAGTATACATATAAAAAATCTCCAATATTAAATGACATTGCATGAAAAATTATGTTATATTTTGGATTGTCACATTAGCCAGAATCTGCTTTTTCAGATATGAACTTCATAAAAATTCAATCAAGCAAACAAATTACAAATGATCAGTTGGATGACTTATCTGCAGCATTTCTTGTAAGTTGTGAATTTGTAATCAATCTATTGTTTTTTCTAACTTTGATTTTCCAAAATAGAGAAATAAACATTTTATTCCAATATATTTGTTTTATTAAAATAATTATAAGTGATAAATTTGTAATTGCACAAATAAAGTTTTTAGTTTCTTTAAAAATTTTAGGATTGGAAGAGTAGGTCATCCAAAGTGAATGAGCAGGTTTAACTGCATAGTTATGCATAATCAGATATCAGGCTGGGAAAATGTGATCTATACAAGAGAGCCGATTGTTGAATACTTAATATAGAAAAACTAGCATTGTAAAAAAGGTTGAACATCACTGATCTATGATGATGATAATTTTTTACTAATATAATATATGGCATAAATAATAAACAGATTTATAACTCTTTCGATTTTACTCTCTGAAAATTGGACTAAGGATGACAATAAATTTGTGTGTGCAAACACATTTCCGTACTTCAGTTAATACATTTAGTAATTATGCCTTCAATCTTTTTTCCTTTGTTCTTAGCTATTATTCATTTTTTCCCCATTAGAACATAAATAGACATAATCATTTAGGAATGACTGCTAATAATATTGAGACAAATTAATATTATACATGTACAGTAATTTAGAATAACAAAGAGAAAAAAAGATTTCCCAATTTTCATTTTTCTCTTATTAGAATTTTTTTTTTTAACATAACTGTTAAAATCAATCAATTACCAGTTTTATCTTACTGGGGGGAAAAATGGCAATATTGGGATATGGTCATTTTTAAAGTTCTAAAGCAGGATAATATTAATCATACTGAATAATTACCACAGTGAGTCTAACCTAATCAAAGTTGCTAAAAGATGCAAAAATTGTATAATGACATATATATATAAAGAGTAATTACAAAGAGAAATGGAACTCCAACTAGAAATTACTATTGAAATTCATAGAAACGTTTGGAAAAAAAAATCACGAATAATTATGTAATTAGAGGTTTTTAAATCTTTACAAAAATGTTTTCCTTAAGGTAAAATTATATTGTAAAATATCTCAATGTTCTTCATTTTTTTTATTTTTTATGATTTATAATTTATTTTTAAAAAGTATTTTAATTACTTAATTTATTAGATATATTATTGCTATAGATAATGCTATTTGCAAAAGCTAAACTTTTATTATATTATTTCCATATAAACATAACAGAAATAATCATAAAGCAGATAAATAAATTCAGAAGAAGCATAAATTTTATCTTAAAAGAGATTCCTATCAGACTAATAATACACATTAATATATATTTTAAAATGGTTTATTATTCTGAAATATAATAACTTCTTGCATAACAAAATCACATTTATTTATTTTTATTTTTTTTGTGAACAGCAACAATTGCTAAATAGGGACTATATTTAGCAGTCACCTTTTATGTTATTCAACTTAATACCCTACAATTTAAAAGAATGTTATGATTTTGAATCAAAGCTAAACCATTTGTATAGTTATATAAATCTGACTCTAAGTCAGTTTCCATACAATTTAGAGATCTCAGCAGATGGCTCTAGATAGAATAGTGTAAAGAGAGATGCTTGAATAAGCATATGAATAAGTCATGTGATATTGTTGTTGGTATTAACTTTCTTAGACAAAGAGTAAAAGGAGACCTATAGTTGGTAAAGCTGAAGATTCTAAAATATCTAGAAACTGATTTGGTGTCAGATCTATATAACTATGGAAATTAACTTGGATTCAAAATCAAGATTTTTTTTAAAAAAATTTCAGGCTATTAGTTTAAATAGCACAAAAAAGACTAAAAGGGGCTGCTAGATGCATACACACCTTAGCTTCAGGTTTGAATCTTAGTCCTCACAGACAAAAGAAAAAGCCTGAAACTAGTCTGGGAATATTAGTGCTATACTATCTGATATCCAATGATTATTCAAGCTTACAGTAGATGGCTCTAGAATAATATAAAGAGAACTATATTTGGAAGTATATATGAAAATATTGTGATATTGTTAATGAAATAAATATATATATAAATAATTATTTATAGGCATATAAGTATGTTCGTATCTAAACATGAGAATAAATATTTGAACAATGATATTTGATTATCTTCAGTTATTAGTTAGCCATTTAAATTTTAATTGCAGTATTATTTATTACTATGAATTCAACAATTTCGTAAATATCCTCGATGAATCATTAATATGTCAATATCCATTTAAATGAATGAATGTAAATAATTATGAATCAATGGTTCAATGAATAAAATAAAGTAAAAACAAAAAGTTTCAAGTTAAACAAGGAAATCAACAATACTGTGTCACTAAAGTTAAAGGTAATCTACAATCTCCTTACCAATAAATGAACGGTATGTCCTTCACCAGAGATAAAGGCTACCTGCAATTGGGCTTCTGTTTTATGATCAATACATTGTAAGCGTCTACCCGTATTATTGTTTCTTAATTCATTCACGTATACGTTCTTTCCCGCAGCTTCGAATAAGTACATTTATGAGCATGGGTTAAATCCCATCTCAAGCGTCAATCTTACACTTTGATAAAAATTATACTCATCGAAAACATAAATAAGGGTTCTGTATATATATATCTAGGGTAGCGCGTCCAGACTCGCTCAATCTCAAGGTCTGGGGAACATGGTCTAACTAGAGAACAAAGCAAAGACAATTCCCGACTACATCTTATATATCTACGTATACCAACCATATGATAATTTACTTATTTATAAATTATATTACCCAGCCCAGAAGTTATAACAAAACTAAGCTATAGGTTATTACGCTAGTTATCATTTAATTCTAAGCTTTATACACACCTATATATATTTTAATATTCATGCGCACATCCCATTTGTTCCGATACACACATATATGATTCATATATATAGCAACGAAAGATTGCAATTACACATCAGAGTTGTTTATTTAATGTTTTTTTATTTATTTAATTTAAACAACATTTATTATTGTATTCAATATAGAGGTAACACAAGTCCCTTCATTACTATGCATTTATTGAACATATATATAGAGCAAAGGTCAATTTACCTTAATTACGATCGAATGTCCACGTGGTCAAAGCTAACAGTCCGCACATTTATAATTCTAAAGAAATACTGGCCTTATCGATGTTCGTTGATCCTAAGGATGGTAAACAGTCCGTGATGTGATGCCAAATAGTTTATCATAGAGGTGGAGTAGATGATTTCACTCGCTTAAGAGGTCCAAGTTGTCAAAGGTGCTTCGCCGCCATTATACTTGATAGATTTTAAACAGCGAATTTAATAAATCCGATTCAGGTGAGTTCTACAATAACAATCCACTGGGCCGGCTTAACAAAACTCACACTATTTAATTACCCAAACATTTTGATGGAGATATTAATAAAACTTCTTAATTAATTACACGTTCATACAATCCGAAATCCATGCCACGTCTTTCTCTTTCCATCTAATCACACTACATATTTTCGAGAGCAAAATAGTTCTTTTCTTTTATACTCTTTAACCTTGCATTTTCCCTTGTATATTCAAATGCCGCAGACTGGACCTTCCATTGTTTCCAAAATACCAATTTGACCAGTTCTCAGAATTCTTGACGACAGACATTAACTCAAACTGCCCGCAGCAACTGATTCATTTCTATTTCTGTAGCTTTATATGTTCAATAGATTCATCAAGAAACACGTGTTACCACCAATATTATTAAAATGTAGAATTTAAAAAAATTAACGAACAACAAAATATATATGTATAATCAATAACAAATTTGTACAACTCCGTATATAATTGCCTCTCGTCAATCCCACATATAACCGTTAATACATATACACACTTTATAATAACACACATACAACTATATTTATATAAGTATACAGTCCATCCTTTAACAGATTACATATTACTTTCACACTCTTTGTAATAGGGTTCGAATGACTACTTATATATGTCTTTTCGTATATACACAATCAATCCATATCAACACTCACAATTAACACTCTATATTGCATTATCTCTTGTATTCGAACCCCGTCTGTTACAACATTGATACTCAAATGACTACCTCAAATAATCTTGGAATCTTTAACTACTTAATATTGTCTAAATACTCAATATTGATTATTGGATGACTAGCTAGACTGGCACAGGTTGGCTACTTGAAAAACCTTCTAAGCTTGTTTGTTTTGTTTTTAGCCATTAAAAAAATATTCAATTTGAACCCAGCACAAGAGCATATTAGGCAAACACAATATAATCCATTGAGATCTTATTAAAAAGACAGTGATAAAAAAACCCTGTTATTGAAGAAATTAATTAATGAAATTGATAATCTATTTTAACTGTTTAAACTTCCCATGATCTCCCAAGCAACTAACTATTCAATTATATATTATTTTAAAAGTAACAAAATAATAAAAGATATATTGAAAAGAACTGAACAAAGAAGACATTGAAGGTTGACTTTAAAGAAGTGAAAGTAGGAGTATTTGATGAAAATAGAAAAAAAGAAAACCTTGAAAAAACTATCTACAGTTGTAACTGGATAGATGATAGATTGTGTGTGTGTATAGTATTTTTTTAAAAGCATAACTATTTTTATCTGTTCAGATTTATTTATTATCTATATCTATTAGTTATCTTAATTTATTGCCTTTTAATTCTTTATCTATTTAGATCATATTTACTATTTATTCTTAAATGTTAGTATATCATTATCCTTTTTTTTTTTTTTATCTCTTAAAAACAGACAAAATTTATCCAACAGAGATTTCATAATGACTGACAAAATAAGTTTTATTATTGTCAAAATTTGTAAACAATTTTGTAAGAGAATATATGGTTGACCAACAATCTTTTAATTATTATCATTAAAAAAATCATCAAGATTATTAAGCAAAAAATTCTTAATCTCTATTCAGCTGATTTTAAACTTGTAGAACAACTAAAATAATTGGCAGCATTGTTAGCTAAAACATTAATGGTGAAAGATTTTATCAATGTTTAAATTGTTATTAGCATAATTTCTGCTGTTGAAATTAATGGAAAAGTTGTTTTCTGATTCATTTCAGAAATCAACTGATAAAATTTAAGTTGAATGAGATTATCTGATTGAATGTTGTTTCTTGAATAATTATATATATTGTAATTGGAAAGACAACTCAACTAGGATATCTGCCAATGACTAACAACATTTCTCATAAATTTGTATGTGTACAACAAGGTTATCTCGCTCTGTTATTTCCTTATAACCATCTTTTTCTTCTTTTTAAAGTCATCTATCAATTTCTTTGTATTTTTTTAAGAATGTGGTTAATCCTTCATATTCTCATGATTTGTATTATAACTGAATCTTGAACATTAGATGCTATCTATAATAATTTTGTTGAAGATTAACTGATTTATGGCAAACTAATATTGATAATAATCAAAGGTTTTCATCAGCAGGCAGCAATATTCTGTTTCGTTATTCTGAGGCATTTATGAAAAAAATTGATTTAGTCAATGGATATGAAATGGATATTTCAAGATATCACTATCACATAAGTTTAGTAAACACTATCGTTTTGCCAAATGTTTTCTTTTTCCAGAACAGAAAATAAATCTTTCTCCAGTACATATGCTAGGTGGACATTTTTAATATCTAAAATTTATTAAACTAAACTTACATTTTAAAAAAATAAAACACTAAACTATTAATTTATTAAATTTGCCAGGAAATTCAATTATAAAAGGACTTTTGCTTGGATTCCAAAGGACCTGAACCAATACCATTAGGTTTGTTTTGAGTGCATGTGGACTGTAATCAGAACAATGATTTATTCTTCAAAATTTTATTAATGGCAAAAATTGATGCAGAATAATTATTGAAGAATAAAATTTGCATAATTAGCTTCAATACTGCTTAGCATAGTAATAGAAGTTTTAAAGGTTCCTGGATGAAACTCAACTTTTTACTTTCCGTAGTCAAATGCTAAATGACATAATTGAGATTATTAAAACGATTATTTTTTTATTAAGATTTCAAATATTTATTACAAGTTTGTATTAGATACATATTTTAAATTATTACAATTCAACACATCATCGTCTTTTAGGATATATAGTTATGGTCACACACATCTACACAATCTCAATAGTATATATACATACAAGTTTTCACTTATTAGCTGTTTATTGATGACATTTTCTTAAACACAAAACTACTTTTTTAAAATAATTAAAGTAATAAACGTATTTAACACCAGTATATTTTGTGTGGGTGTGCTTTCAGGATGAAGAACCTTGCCATTCTAATGCAGAGAAAGGAATCTTGTTTCCTAATATTACTGCTAAAAAACAGATGAAAAATATTTTATGTTCTAGGATGAAAATAAGACAGTTTTAAACTACTGTATAAAGAATTTTTAAATTAAAAAAAAAAAAAGATTTTAAAGCTGAAAAAAAAAAGTGCATGTTAAATTCTTTAAATTATTATTTTTTATAACATACAATATTGTTCTTATACCAATAATATAATAGTAATATCTATTGAAATCAATATCTGTTTAAATGAATATTGTTTAATTGTTCTGAAAATACAATGTGTCAATAAGCAAATAAACAAGTGAATAATCCATTAGATCCAAACTGAATTTTTGCTTGAAGTATAAATGACCAGATTAAAAGTCATATTTTTGCTATATGGGATTATTTAAATCATTAGAAAAGAGCATAATATTTGGAAAGATTAATGGAGAATATATATATTAAAGAAACATTTTTATTCACCTAAATACTTTAAAAAGGAAAAAAAAAATGCACAAAGTAAAAAAAAATTCCGCTTTAATGGTATTCTTAATATTATATCATAAAAACAAAAATGTGCCACATTCATATTTAGAAATATTTTTAAGATTATTTCTGAACATGAGTGCTAAGTGTTTTTACGTTGGTCACATAATATAAAAAATATTATAAAAGTTAAATTTTTTTTTTTTTACTTTTCAATAAATTTTTTTAAAAAAAACTTGAGAATAAAATTTATTGATAAATTTAAGGCTATTTTTTGTAATTTCTTAAAAGTATCTATTTAATAACAATTTTAAACTCTTTTGCTCACTTAAGTAAAATTAATAAAAAATTAATTTAAAGGATCAAAACTCTTTCCATAACTCATAAACATAAGGTGGTATTTTTTCATTCTAGCTTAGTTAACAGTTTTATAAGTCATACTATTCCACATTTAATAATGCTAAAATGATACAGGAAAAATTATGAAATCTCAATAAAATTTAGAATTTTATAAATAATTTAGAATATTTAATTTTAATTATTTTTCCAATTATTTTTGTAATTATCTAAACACAGAAAACTATGGTTTTGCTAAAAAATTAGTTAGTTAACCCCCCTCCCCCAAACCCAGATTTATCATTATCATCACCATTTTGTTTAGGCTATGTAGAATAGTGAATACTATCCTGTTTCAATGACCCTACCTCATTTAATTTATTTACCTTTTTTTTCTTTCTAGAGTAATGCTACTAGATAAAAATACCATAAACAGTACTAAATGTATATATTAAAAACTTATTTTTTTTCTATTTTTTGCTGAAACTTTTCAAATTGTTACATTTTCATTTACCACTGTCAAACTCCCTCCACTCACAACTCCGACGCCATCCAATTCTGATAAATACAATCAAGTTGTTAAAAAATGTATTGTCATTGGGAATAGATATGTATACAAACTTTCATTAGATTGGAAATTGAAAAATGAGTAAACACCGAGTTATTTCTTAGATAAATCATTGGACAAAAAAAACAATAAATTAAAAAAAAATTATAAAAAAGAGATATCAACAATGCAATGGGCTTGGTCATACAACAATAAACACAATGTCTATTAAGGCAACTGAAAAACTAAATATATAGTTTGACAGTTATTAACTACATGTTACGTTTGTATCTGTTTCAATCGTAAAAATTAGAAAATAAGTTAAATTATCATTTGCAAATCACCAGGATCTATTCGATTGCAACTAATAATAATACAAAATAAAGTTTTCAAAAAAGTTAAACTATGACTTCCATTATCATTAGTGATAGCATGTTATGTGTAAGATAAATCATAAAAAACAATTCCCTAAACTGTTGAAATTATAGATTATAATCATATTTTGTTTTCCTTTGTACTGACTCTATCTTGGAGTCATTACTTTTTAAATCTGCTTAATGACCAATAAAGATAGATTACCTATATTGGTTGTGAGCTATTTACATGTTAAATTCTCTGCCCAAAGACAGAAACAACTAGCCAACAAAGAATGACTACCAAATGATTGCACTTGATCATCACTGATAACACATCATTATTTTCCACTCCCTTAACACACTTTATTCTAGCATCTTGATTTTAAAACACTACCATAAACTTTATTTAATCCTTATAACAATATGAATTAGTTACTTAAAAAAAAAAATCAAGTTTCACATAGATTTGAACTTAAGTCATGGTATGAACATCATCACAAACTCATAAAAAAATCTAATATTAATTAAAGATGTGATTAAAATACATATTTCCACTAGCAATGATGTTCTGATGTCATGTAAAATGACTACGTAAACAAAATCAGAAGTTTGTGCACATAGACTATATATTCAGAAACCCTGGTGGCCAACTTAGAAACATTCCTCGATCTCCAAAATCATTATACAGAATGATAAACTCATTTACTTCTTGCTCATTATTACTCAATTACTTTCACAGCCTGGATTCATTTCTTTTTTCCTCCTATCCCATTTTAATAAAAGCTATTTCATTAAATTCTTTATCTTATTAGCATATTCTCAATATCATTATAAGGATCTAAACAAAAAAAAATCATAAAAGCTATTTTTTTTTAACTCCCTTTACCTTTAAATTTCTATCATTCTTCATACAATTTAATGTGATCCTCTTTCAACATCCTACATCTCCAAAATGAGTATTCAATACTCTTTCCCCTATCTCCATGTAAACTACGTTTACTTATGCTTTCATTCCCTGGTATGCAAAGTCATATCTAACAATAAGATCCTTTTAGTGTTATCACATTATTTCATATCCAAATTATTCTTTTTATTCATATTCACTTTCCACAACTCAACTTTTCCTCTAACCAATTTAACTTTTTTTACCTGCCCCTCATAATTACATACCTGTAGCATATTATCTATAATTTTATCCCATTTCTTATGTAAATACATGAAAATGTGTTGCTTATCTATTAACTTTGATAGTTTAAAATCTTTCTTTCCAACATGTTTACAGTTCTTTTCAGTGAGCTTCAAAGATGTTTGTTTTAAGCTTGAATAATCAATGTACTCTAGATCAGTGGTCTTCAACCCCCAGTTCGCGGACCGGCACCGAGCCACAGAAGTTTTCTGCCGGTTTGCATTAGACTGACAAGAAAGTTTGTAATAACAGAATAATAAGATTTTAAACTTTTAATTAATATAAACAATTTTTATTTATTTTATCAACGCATTTTTACCCGATTAAAAAAAAAAGAAACAGAATGAAACAAAATCTAATCAATCATACATAAATTAATTTGTTTTTCTATTTATCACAGATGTTTAGGGGGAAGGGTAGAATTAAATTTTTTATTATTTTTCTAAAAAAATTCAAATTTATCACAGATGTTTAGGAGGAAGGGTAGAATTAAATTTTTTATTATTTTTCTAAAAAAATTCAAAATTAAAAAAAAAGTTTTTATTGTAAAACTCCGTTTGTCTTTTGATAGCCAATCACGGCCGCTTGTTGACGTTGTTTGTGTTAAAACAATAAAATGTAACTTTACCGGGCCGCAATTTTACAAATATGGTGACTTTTTTTGATCTCTTAAATTTTTTCTACTCCATCTTTTAACCTTTTAACCGCTAATTATATTATTGGTTGTATGAGGTAAAAATCAAATCTTTTAATTGGCCAACTCACAAACTGAAGGCAAAGCCTATTGTTAAAACATATTCACCTATAATATTAAATTCAACTCAGATACGTTTATAAAAAGTATATTACTAATTTTTCAGGTTATGAAGAGAACGAAAGTTCTTTCAAAAATAAATTGCTATTTATTTATTCTAAAATATTCAATTTCGGCAACATAAAAGCTATAATATAAACAAAAAGGTCGACTTTTACGTTATAGAAAAGTAAATATTTCTTTTAAATATTTCTTTAATATTTTTACTAAAATCTTCAATATTTTTCGAAAATAATTTTGTTTTTTTAGTTTTTTTTTTAAAAAACTAGTTTAATTTCTGAAATTATATTTTTTTAATACTTAAAATTGCATTCGAAATGAAAAGCGTTTTTCTTTAAATTATATTTTTTTAATACTTAAAATTGCATTCGAAATGAAAAGCGTTTTTCTTTATTTTCTTTGATCAGGCGGTTTCTTTGTTCTTTCCAGCCAATCAGAATGTCTTTTTCGGCTGAGAGCTCACTAACAACCAATTACAAACGATGTTCTTTCTTTGTTTAGGTTTAAATGCGTTTTTTTTTATTTTTTACTTGTAAAATAAATCGGAAGAGGGCACCATCTTACAGAACTTTTAAAAACCTATTCAAAACCTATCAAACGAATTTTTTAGCATAAGAACTGGCAGAGTTAGAGTGACGTCAGATGTCGACGAGGAGCTTCGTAAGAGACGGTTGAAGAATTAATATTTCATTTTTAGGGTGTTTTTTTTTTGGCTATATGGCAATTTTTTTTTTGGCTTTAACTTTTATTTTTGAAATCAATTTTTATTATCTTTTTTAAAAAATAAACACCAAAAAATAACTTCTGTCTCTAACTTTTACAAAGTATTTCTCAACACCCCCCAAATAAAGTAAGATCAAAACTTTTGACTTTTTCAAGTTTCAGTTTTTTTTTTTGTTTAAAAATACGACCTCTTTTTTTGGTCTATAAGGCGATATCTTTTTTGCCTTTATTTGTATACCACTGATATACTAAAGCTTTTATTTTTAAAACCAATTTTCATTACCCTTTTTTAAAAATAAAAACAAACAAAAAATAACTTTTGTCTCTATCTTAGTGAAGACAAAGTATTTCTCAACCCACTCCCCCCAAAAAAATTAAAATAAGATCTTTTTTGGCTTTAACTTTTATTTTTGAAATCAATTTTTATCACTTTTTTTTTAAAAAGAAAAACAACCAAAAACTTTCTCTCTAACTTTTACAAAGTATTTCTCAATCCATCCCCTCACCCGCAAATTAAAATAAGATCAAAACTTTTGACTTTTTCAAGTTTCATCTTCTTTTTTTTTTTAAAAAAAAAATACGCCTACTTTTTTTTGGCCTATAAGACAAATTTTTTTTTTGCTTTATTTGTATACTGCTAATATACTAAAACTTTTATTTTTAAAACCAATATCTGTTACCTTTTTTAAAAAATAAAAACAAACAAAAAATAACTTTGGTCTCTACCTTTTGTCTCAGTGAAGACAAAGTATTTCTCAACCCACTCCCCCCCTCCCCCCAAAAAAAAATTAAAATAAGATCAAAACTTTTGACTTTTTCAACTTTCGTTGTCTTTTTTTTTTTTTTAACACAGCGACTATACGGCGATTTTTTTTTGGCTTTATTTCTATTACGCGATGTCTATTTTGCCATTTTTTAAAAAAACTTTTCCTATTAATTACATTTTTTGATCCTTTCAACACACGAGCACACAAAAAATTACAATAACATCAAAACTTCAGACTTTTACATGTTTCGTTTTATTTTTTCAGATTTAAAATACGGCGACTTTTTTTTGGCTGTACAGTGATTTTAATTACGCGATTTCTATTTTGCCCTTACTACTATCAAAAGACAACCTACATATATATATAACTTCATATTGTATATTTAACATTAAATACAGATATTACATTTATCTTAATCATCATATAATTACACTAGCTGTGATATTTCCCAACATTCAGGTTTATTCTTGCATGTTTTAACAATGAAATAATAAATGTAGAAATGCAAACACATTAATGAGAACAATTGTTATTGTACTGTTTTCTGTAGCAGTATGACTGCGCAACTTGAGAAAGAGTGTTCCGCATGTGAAAGTAAGCAAACACCATTACAATACACAATAACTAGTGTGCTGTTTTGGTCAGTTATAACAATTATGCTCATCTAAGGTTAAGCAGGTTACATCTTTAAGAAAATTTATCTGTAAACTTCTGCTGATCTGCAAAATCTTATCCTTATTTTTGCCGGTCCGCAGGTGTAAAAAGGTTGAAGATCACTGCTCTAGATGATAGTGCTATTTTATCAACACCTCCAGACTAGGATTCTTTGATTAGCTTACGACAGATGGCTCCAAGTCAAAGAAATAGAACTTCTGAAAGCATGTTAAATGTACACATAGATATATTGCAATATTTTGTTAGTATAAACATGTTTTTGTTCTGTGCTAAAGACAAATCCAACAGCCTAAATAATAGAGTTCTAAGATCAAGACAGTGACATTCTAGATCCCCAATGATTGAATGAACATCTCTGATATACTGAATAGCATGAGAAGCTTAATAAGTTAATAGCTTAAATATAATTTTTAATTTTTTTTAAAATGATGTATAAAATAACTATTATTCAAAAAGTTAAATTACTGTTTTAGGATAAAAATAAACTTCTTCATTACTGCTTTTCTTTTTATTCTTCATACATACAGACAAATACGGTTATATTACTAAATAATGAAGTTCAATTTCACCTCCACCACTTCTTATATACATATGAAAAGAAAATTAAACTTTATAAAAACATACAGAATAAAATTATTTTTGATCTAAAATATCTTAACTTTTAAATAAGTCCTCATATTAATGTCATAATACCTACATTATAATTAAAAAAATTTTTAATATCACTAAATTAGTATAAATTAAATGTATATTTATATACAAACAGATGTAAACTGTAAATTCCAATTAATTTGTTAAAATTAATTGGAACTTTCCATTATCCAACAATTTCAATTATATATATAAAACAAACATTTGTTATTCCTTTTTTATTTTTCACCTAAAATAAAATATTATGATTTTTTTTTTTTGGCTAAACCTCATTTTTATTTTTCAATATAATTTTATTTGTATCTAATTCTGAAAATGGTCAACTCATTTTGTTAAATGTCAATTATAATCATAATATGTAAATCTCAACATATTAATTCTTTTCATGAAATTATGTAATTCGACAGCATGAGTTGACTTAGAGTTGGATAAAAAGATATAAATAAACAAACTAATAAATTGCACTGACCAATTATGATTCTGACAGGGTTTTGTCAAAAGCTGCTCAGAGCAGTTAATTACTTTATGTTTATTATTTATATCTTTTCATCTGAACTTGAAATCAATGAGTGCTCTAGAATTATAATCATCATAATAAATTTTTCCAGTTAAAAGGAAAAAGATGACATTTTCTATTGTAATGATTATGGGAGGGGGGGGAGAAAAACATATATTTATTAAATGCTTATTCATTAACCATAATTATTATTTATATTTATAATTCTAATTGTAGATTATGACTGGATTTATTAAGTTATCTGTCTACAATTGTTAACTGACTGTCTACATTTGCTAACTGACTCCATATCTTTATCAACATAGTGCACAATTAACATTTTGACATTCAGAAAAGTACTGCTTAAAAACTACAAACATTATTATTTCTCTTCGTATTTATTTACTGCCTCATTACCCTAGTGATCACACATTCAAGCAGAGGGGTAGAATATCATTGACAGACGAACCATCAATGACACCTATGGTCAGATTGAGGTTATACGAACGGCAGCCCTGACCATTTTTCCTGACCATAGCACTCTCCATACTAATGAGATGATGCCCATCATCCAAGGCACTTTACCTGTTTTGAGACAAGTTTCAGGTGCCATCCAGTCATATAAACTTTATATAGGCAGCATGCATGGATGAAAGGCAACTGAACAAAGCACTTGAAACTTACTCAGGCTAGCTCCAACATCTTGAACAGGAGATCCAGCGCATTACTAATGAGTACATAGGAATAATTATAATCTTATAATCATGGTGAGGTAGTTAAAAGAGAGAAAAGTAAGCATCATTTAAATAAACTTCATTCCTATGCACACATAATCAAATATTTAATATAACAATATATATATATAATTAGTTTCCAACCAGTAACCACCTAAACATTCACAGCAACCAATATCTCTAACTGCTGTCAAGGCAACCTTCACACCTTTTAATAGCAAGAATGGAAATATAAATAATATATAAATAATCATGCAATAATTATCAGCATTTAAATGTCATTAGTTGTCCATTTTCATAGACCATTTTCTCTTAAAAATGTCTAGACACTAAATTTACAACTTAGAATATTATATTTACCTCAGTTTTCTAATGGGAAGGTGATATCATCTTTTAGCAGTTAGCATGTTTCCTTTATTTATGATTCTCCCCATAGCTGGCCATTCAATCTTCAGCAATGACTTTCCTTGGGTTTTTTCATGCTTCTGACTGACAATAGCACACAAAATTGGAATGATAATCATAACAATAGAGCAGCCATCACTTTTATACAGACCTCTCCTATAGTCCCCTTTTATCAAAATTTTACTTTCAAAAAATATATTTTATTCAATGATAGAGTAAGGTACATACTTGTGTATACAGGTAATAGTTAGAGCTGCTGTTAACAAGCATTGTTTGCAATGAATTTACAGGAATACAGTTCAAATAGGATGGTTAGGGGGTCGGTCATACCATCCCTGTCATCACAGCAATAGGGGGAGAATCTATCCTGACAAGGACAGACGCATCGTCCATAGAATGAAACAGAATGTCTTAAAACTTAAATTTTTAGTTGATCCCAGGTCTGAATCACCAACTGTTCTGGGCAAGTCCTCTTGTCAATCTCCCTAGCCTTCCGTATGAAATTTATAAGGAGGTCCTCGGGACTATGGTCAATCCCACTTTCAAACAATAGTTTGCAACGTATAGTCCAAATCCCGAAGTTGACAAATGAAGCCAGCCGAATTCTGGCAAAAAGCCCCTTTTCAAAGGCCAGAGGAATCATTACATAAGTCAGGTCAGGTGCAGACATTTTCCTCAGAATCATGCCTCGGAGACAAGACCACGAATCACAATGGAACAGAATGTGGTCCATGGTCTCTTCCTGCTTCCCACACATTGGACATAAGGTATCGATGTTATAGCCTCTATGATGGAATAAAAAGGACCTTGTGGGAAGGCCCTTCTTGGACATAAGGTATCGATGTTATAGCCTCTATGATGGAATAAAAAGGACCTTGTGGGAAGGGCCTTAAGGTTGACCTTGAGCAGGAAGTCTACGTACTTGGCTCAAGTCTGAGGAATTGTGTCCATTTGGCAAGTCTGGAGATAAAAATTGAGAGCAAGATGGGGGTACATGTTTTCTCCTCAAACATTAGTCAGTATGTGTCCCAGTAAGTAAGTTTTGACTGGAATAGGGAGCTGGAGGTCTTGATCCATGATAGGACATCCGTCACCTGCTGTTGGATCCAAAGTCTCCTCAATCTGGGTGGGGGTCTATCGGTAGGTTTATCGGTAGGTTTGACCCTTTCTATGGGAACTGGGCACTCAATGTCAGAATGAGAATTCAATAGCCTAACCAGAATATTGTATGTCCTTTGAATTTTGAAGACTTTAATGGCATGTAAGGCCAGTCCATTCAGGGGTTTAGGCTTCTGTAAAATGTTTAAGCTGATGACTAGGGCGCCCTTCCCCCAGCATAGTTTCCTACAAAGCATCTCGATCCTTTTAATGAAGTTGTTGGTGGGTGAAAAGCCGGCCAGGTAGTATGTGATTTTGGGAAGTATTACCGAATTCAGCAAGGCGACCTTGCCCAAAAGGGAAAGGTAAATTTTTGATAGTGAGTTAACTGTTTTCTCGATTTTGATGAATAGCTTCCTCTCCATGTCTCTCCTCATGACTGAGGGAGGGGGAAGCGAGATGGAATCCTAGGAAGCTCTGGGGGGCTGCTTTGAATCTGCCTTGGATTTGTTTCCCCGTCAGGATGGACCACATTGTTGATTTCCGTTCGTTGACCCCAAGACCGAATACGCGAGCAAACTGAGCTCTCCAAGTCATGCAAGCTCCCTGCCAGAGGAGAGAAACACCACCACATCGTCCCTATAGGTAATGTGGCATATGCACTCTCCAAGCACAGGAATGGCTATCCCTGGGAGAGCAGCCTCGATGCTTAGAAGCAGCGGGTTCACATAGGCTGTGAAGAGAAGGATGCTCAGTGGTAAGCCCTGTGGGATGGAAACACAGGGCCTAAATCCTGGAGATAATCTGCCATCCAATGAGAGAAAAAGGAGGTTCTCTATAATCTGAAGGTATGCCTTGGGCACTTTGAGCCTCTCCAGCATACCAAGCAATATGTCAATTCTGACGCAGTCAAAAGCTCCAGCAAAGTCAAGCTGAACCATGACTGGCTGGGATTTTCTTCTCCTGCGAACATGGTCAACGATGAGGCGAAATCGGCTGACAGCATCAGCAGTTGAGCAACCTTTTTTTTGCGAATTGATAAGGAGAGAGGTATTCTATTATGTTATCTTGGATGTCTTCTTTTATAAGGCCCTCAATAACCTTTATCATAAGCGGCACCACAGAAATAGGTCGAAGGTTCTCGAGAACCAGTGGACCCTCAGGGTTCTTGATGAGGGGACCATAGTGATTGGACATATGTCCAAGGCTTCCCGACTGTCATTAGCAAGGAAATTTATGATGTTTAGCATAATTGGTACCGTAAACGTGCGCAGATGGAATAAAAAAAAATTTTGGAATTCCATGCAGGCCAGGAAGGACCTTGTCCAGGAGGGACCTTAGTCTCTGTAGAATTCGCCCTTCCGTAATCTTATGTGGAGCAGTGTCGACCGAAGCAAATTTTTTCCGGGCACTAGTTATCCCATTTTAGGGAATAAAACTCCCTGATTCTGGCCAACATGGAAGAGCCAGAGTAGCAGTTTCCTTGTACCTCAATCGATGTGGGGGCTCGGGATCTTTTGCCTAAGCCAAGGGCCCAGCAAAGGTACCCTCTGGTCCAGCAATGTTGATGTTGTAGGTATTGACGAGCCCTCTTAATTGCAAGGTACTCAGCAAGGGAAGACTGTGCTGATTTCTATTTTGCTTTCAAGTGAATAATGTGCGGGATATTCTGCTCCCCAAGAGACAGGTTGTGCAGAATTCTGGCAATTCTGTCCAGCTCAGCCAAGTCAGATTGGACCCTTGGTTTTAAAGGCACATTGATTTATTAGATAGCCTAGCGTTTTAACAAAGGCCATCCATGCCTCCACAGGAGGAATTGACATGATCTCTAGATGGTGGAATGCAATATAGGCCTCAGAGACCAGTTGGGTCGTAATATTCGATCTAGTCAGCATCCTCATAGTGCGGGGATAATTGATTGTTGGAATTATGTTATTTTGATACCTGAGTCGGATTTCCATTGCCAAATGGTCGGAGAGGCATTGGGCCAGAGATGGGCTTCAATCGATCCCACCATCACAGGAGGAAAAAAACCAGGTCTATTAGGGAACATGTATGCCTTGTATAAAATGAGGATGCCCCTTCCAGAAAAAGGCTTTCTCCACTTATCATGGACAGATGAAGGAATTTTATGTACTTGTTACTGAAGGAAAGGTAGGATTGATTGAAATCACCTGTAATTAATGTGGGAAGCGGGCTTGTTCTGAGAGTTGCATTGATGGAGTGGATAACTTTGATTATGATGTCTGGGTTTTTGGGTAGGTATAGATTTATTAGATTGAAGAACCATCCATGAAATTGGAAGATCGCTATCAGGCAGTGAGAGTCTATGTATAACATTTTGAATAGGGCTATTGGTGACTTTTTATTAATTATGAGAGCCATGCCTCCTAATGCGGCAGAAGAAAATGAGGTGGAAGAAGCCGAATTCTTCGATTAGTTGAATCACACGATGGTCTGTCCGGAGGTGTACCTTCGTTTCTGATAAGCACAGAATATCTGGGGCCTGTCTATGGAACCAATATGATAAGGCATATGCCCTATCCCGTGAGTTCAGGCCCCTTACATTGACAGAGTATCTTGAGCATGGTTATTTGGTTGGTCGATCAAGTGGTTCCAGTGGATCAGTCAGACTTGGGGGCACAGGGGAAACCATTGGATTCTGTAAAGGATCGTCAGGCACTGGTATAGTTTCTAACCGTATTGAGTCATAGTCTGGACCAGGGCTGTCATCACAATCACTGTTAGTAGATGAGGGGAAAAAACCCTCAACCCGGAGGGCGAACTCATCACATATTTCCGGGGTGAGAGAAATAGGTACCTGTCTCATTAATTGTTTTAGGGGGGTCCCCCAGTGGAGACCCAGCCATCAGTGGGGAGGAGCACCGCACCTTTTTTTCTTGAGGGAAAAGTTGATTGCTACCTGGATTACAGGGATCAAAAAGGCCCAGAAGGTCATCTACCGTTAGGGATTCTGAATCCAATGTTGACCGGTCAGGAGAGTCTAATGGTGTTTTTGGTTTTTTTCTCTTCCTTTTCTTTAAGACTGCTGTAATGAATCCTTCCTCCTCTAGTGAGTTGGTCATCGGTAGTCGGGAATCTACCATTGATACATTTACAGGCAGGTTATCAGATTGGCTCTCCATTGATTCTACAACCAAATTGCATGAAAAGCCCTCCCCAAAACCTCCTGCAGCATATATGGGGTCAGGAGAATGGCGAGTCCTGTCAGATTGACAGTCAGGAAGTCCAGGGGGCTGATCCCCAGAAGGCCCCTGAGGGGTGGGCCCAAGGTGGGCTGGACTGGTGATGTACTATATTTAGAGTGACATTGATGTGGTCCCTGGCTAATAAGTCCACATTGTATGCGGCTTTGATCTCTGCAGTCTTTCATGAAGTGTCCCCTAACCCTGCAATGGAAGCACTGGGGGAACACCCCAGAGAATGATGGAAAGTGGAACACCAATGAGCTCAATAAGCCCAGGTAAATTGAGTGGAGAAATCCCTTTATTCAATGCAATGACCTTGCTGAAATCCCTTTATTCAATGCAATGACCTTGCTGAAGTTTACACCACAATTCCTGATATAGCCATCAATGGAGCTCGGCATATCCGGGTCTATGGTTATCAGATATCGGCCAAATAGACTCTTCTGGCCATTATGGAATGACTCCTTGGCCATAATGTTGTTGAACTGAATGGCCACATACCTGTCATTAGGGTGAAACAATACCTTATATACCGAGCCCAGGTGCCAAGTGTAGTGAATAATTCGAAAAGTGATTGAACAGGGAATTTAAATAGGTGGATGTTGTCATCTGTGACAGCCAGAATCAGAGTCTTATCATCCTTATAAATGTTAAAAGATTTCTTAAGGAGAGGTGGAATTCATTGATTAAATTTGTCATTGATCAGTGTGTGTTTAGATAGATCACACTTGTAGTTACTAGGGTTATCATAAGGAGGTATGTCTTCCCTTACTTCTTTGGGGGTTGTATGAGTTTTGCCCATTATTTGTAGAGCTCTGCCAAAGATTCCAGAAGATTCGCCAACTTGGGTGTTATCAACAGCAGGGAAGCCAGCAGATATAGATCGAGGTCCTGAGATACTTCGGGCAGCAATGTTGGCGTAGGATGCTGGGGTGGGCCTTGGAAAGCTTTCCTCTGGGTACTGACTGGGTCCTCCAAGGTTGGGTATTTTCTGTGGGGAAAGAGTTGGAAATTGATCAACACTATTATACTTCAATTGCTTGTCCTTATTTGATACACTAGATGGAAGTGTGTGGGTTGGACTCCTCAAGGAAGATCCAACTGATGTAGGGGTGTTAGATAATATGGGGAGGTTAGGTGGTACGACATTATTTGAAAAAAGGTTAGAAAAATTTTTGCATTCGGTATTTATATTGGGGCCAGGGTGATATATGGCTGGAGGTGGGGCCACCCCATCAAATGAGCCTTTTTTGAAGCTATGGCATGTGTATTGGCATTTCTATTGACTTCGTTGTGATTTTTGAGTGATTCTTGAGATTTTTTTTTGATGGCGCCACCTCTACATTGGTTTTTCCCTCATAACTTTCATTCCAGATCCCAGAAAAATCCGGTTCTTTTTTTGTTATGTAGGGTATGTCGGAATACATATTGTTCCCAAGAAAAACTGAGTTCGAAATTATAGGAAATTGTATTTTTTTCAACTGCAAAGTTTTGCCGCATTTCTCAACTCCCGGAATTGAGTGCTCGCTTTGAAAAAGCAGATTTTCAGCGGATTTATTTATGTAACTTACCTTGGAAGTTAGCGATTTTGGTGAGCCTGGTATTGTTTTGCAGGGGAGGACGAGATCTTCCAAACAAGGGCGGTTTAGACCTCCAGGTCCACGTGGAAGTTTATTATTCTTTGGATCTACTTCCACGTTACCCTTAGCCAGTTTTACTGAGGTTTCCGGCAAAGATGTATGTATAAATCTTTCTCTTTCAGGCACTACTGGCATGTTTCGCATATTGGGACTTTTAAATTGAGTGGTTTTCTTTGGTCTGACCGGATTTGGATAAGCCATGACATGTTTTTGATTCAATTTTGAATCTTTTTGTTGAGATTTAGTGTTAACCGGATTTTTTCTCCCACTACTCTTACTAATAGGGTCTTTTACGATAGTCGCCATTCAAGATTGATAATGATAAAAAAAACGAATGAAATTATATTCAAACGTAGAGGTAAAAATTAATTGTTCTTTATTAAGAGTCACTTTAAACGATTAAAAAAAGGAGGATACTTACCTAAGATTTACAATTATTGTAACATCGCACTATAAAATAAATCTGAATCATCCAGAGCTTAGAACGAGTGTTTTATCAAAAAATTTAATTTTGGTTTTTAATTAAATTTACACTCATTTATCTAATCTTTCTTAGATTCATCCACTATCTTATCAGCCAAAGAATCTTTCCAAAATTTAAGTGCATTCCTGCCTATGAGATAATTAACAAGATGTTTTTCATTAATTAATTTTATTGTTTATTGAAAGTTTTCTTTTAACATTTTTTCCATTATAACATTTATTTATTTATTTATTTTTTCAATTATAAAAAGAGGAGAGCAGGTTCTGAATCTTTATTCTAATAAAATTATCTTTCCCCACCCTTATTCTTAATAAAAAATCTATTCTAAAAAAAATATGATGCAATATTTTTAATTCATTCTTAAAATCCATTTTTAAGCTTTTTTTTTCTTCATATATTTTTTTTATTATTAAAACATATAATGTATATATATGTGTGTTTTTACAACATATATGTTGCGAGCTTTAAATCACCCACCCACCCCAGTTTGAGGTAAAATGCATCAATTTGATCTATTTTAGCTCTGATATTTGATATTATTTGTTTGGTTTTTTTTTTTCACTGCTGTTAAATTGTTTTCCTAACTCATGGTGGTTAAATTGGTTTACTAACTCATGGTCTGATGACAATACTATTTTCTTTCTTTTTTCATCATCTGAAGATCTGTCCAATTATTTTGACCCATTTAGGTTTTGTCAGGCGGTTCCCTTTTTCTTTTAATTAATTTGATACTTGAGTATTAACTAAGCTATGACGTACTACACCGAACTCATACTATTCTAATCTTACGATCTTTAAGATAACGTCTCCTAATGATTTGCAAACAAACTTAATCAATAGTTTGCCCGCAGATCACGTGGAGAAGTCACCTTGAAGATCGCAAGATTAGAATAGTGTGCCCTTGGGGTAGTACGTCATAGCATAGTTAATAGGGAAGGAGACGTCCAATGTCGCCATGTTGGTCTTTGCGAAATAATAAAATAATAATTTACTACGACAAAAATTATCAAAAATGAAATATTATAAATAATCATTACAATTTTTAACGATAATTAAATAATCATTTGACCATGTAAATGATAAAAAGTTATCAAAATTGGAATATTATAAATAATCATCTACAATTTTTACTGATATTTAAATAATCATTTGACCATAAAAATAGGAAAAAGTTATCAAAAATGGAATATTATAAAATCATCTATAGTTTTTTAGGGATATTTAAGAAATCATTCTACCCCCCCCCCTGGAAACAAAGAAATTAAGTAATCATATATATATTTTCAGACTAGAAGCCGTTGCGAAATAATAACTGAAAATTTACTACGATAAAAAATTATCAAAAATGAATATTATAAATAATCATTAACAATATTTTTAACGCTATTTAAAAACTAATTATTTGAACCTGAAAACGATAGAAAATTATCAAAAATGAATATATTACAAATAATCATTACAATTTTTTTGAGGAATATTTAACTAATTGTTCGAAAGATCTTTTCTAATTTTCAGTCCAAAAATGAGACGCATTTATTGTTCAAGAACAGCAGTAATAATTTACTCCAATAAAAAATGCAATAAGTAATAATAATTTTATTACAATAACATATCAAAAATAAATATTATAATCGCAAGATTAGTTAATACCAAAGAAAAAGATGTCGCCATGTTGGCTATTGCGAAATAATAACTATTAATAAACTACGATAAAAAGTTTAGCAAAAACGAATATTATAAATAATCATTATAATTTTTAGAATGATATTTAACTAATCATTTCACCCTCAAACAAAGAAATGAACTAATCATTATAATTTTTAATAGTATTTAAATAATTATTTACATTTTACAAAAAAAAAAAAAAGCAAATTGTTCTCAATTATGAACTACAAATAACTGGCTTTATGAGATAGTGCGATACTGAAATTCAATCACTTTTTCTACTTCGGTAAGTCCCTTTTCTTGGTTTTTGCACAGACATTTTGGTTAATTAGTCATAAATGGTAATTAGTAATACAATTAGATAAATTAATAATAAAATTTGATAAATTAGAAATTCAATTTGATAAATTAGTAATAAAATTTGATAAAATTAGTAAATAAAATCAGCAGTAGATCAACAATCAAAAATATAAAATAAGCAATCAAAAAATATTCAATTCTTACAATGGCGGATCAGACACTGTAAAAAAAACGCATCTCACTTGGTCAATGCAAGCAGGTAAAAGACAGATATTTACCCAGAATTCACCCAAGTATTTTAAAATCTCGAAGGTGACCACGAAAACACCATGACTGCTTCTATCGATTAGTCATGCCAATGTTTCAGTTGTCATGACATTGTTTTGGTTCTTCGTCGTTTATATCTACCGGTGGGTTGTGTAGTACATCATAACTTAGTTAATACTCAAATACTATTAATTTTAGTGATCGAGCATTATAAGTTCCTTTCTCCACTTTGTTCTTTGCCATGACAAATACATTATTGTCATATTGGTATACTATAATATACGAATCCTCATAAATTTGCTGGAACTTTTGTATATATGCTCCTCTGGGTGGCTTACAGGGCTAACTCTTATCATACCGCTATCGCCTAGCATAAATTTATTATTTATTTTCGTTTCTTCCATTTTAGTTTTCCCATTTTCCTGAGCTTGACTAGCATCCCTGTCCATATCCACAGGAAATGAGTCCACCAATAATTTAGTTTTAAAAGGGTATGGTATATTTTTCCAAAATGGAGCCGGATGGACTCAAAACTGATGAATTCATTTCTGGACAAATTTATCATGTTAACAATCTAGGGAATTTTCTTAACCCATTCTTGGTGATTATTGTTCAAATACAGCCTAAATAACTGCCCTAACTCCCACATGATTCACTCACACATGTTAGACTGAGAGTTGTGAATTGATGTGAGAACGTTTTATTTTGGGCTTGTTGACTCATTTCTTCTATTCTTCTGAAATAAAGGAGTTCCATAATCAAAGATAATTTTCTCTGAAACTCCAATGGGGCCAAAATGTCATTAGGTATCAGGTTATTTGGTCATAGAGATTGAATAACACTAGCGGGCCTATATATGTGTTAAGTGGTTTTGTTTTTAAACAACTCACGTTTTCGATGATTAGAATGCTGGCACACATCCCTGGCCAGTAAAACCAATGGCTTTAACCAATCCTCAATTTTACTTGCTCTGTAATACCCATGTACATATTCAATTAGCTGCCTCCGCAAGACCACAGAGATCTGTGTTATTGTTTCCCCTCCCCTTTTTGTATTGTAATAATGCCGCTTTAATGCAATAACCCTTTCTATCTCTCCACAGAGGGTTGTTTTTGTTTCCTTTTATGGGTTGTTTATGCAAATATTCTATTACTTGCCAGCAGTCAGTCTTCTCTTTGTCTTTTCCCTTAAATGCTGGAGGTCATTTTCTATTGACTCGCATTCATGTCTACAATGAGGCAATTATCACAACTTAAATGCTGTTGGTCATGGGAAGCTGAATAAGGGCTTAATGTATCCACTACCATATTCTGTCACTCTGCAATACTGTACACTATAATTAAACTCTTGGAGAAATAAGCTCCACCTTATCAGACGGCTCTTTGTCAAAAAACTATGATTTATAAATTCAATGCTCTTGTGATCCATGATTATTACAATTACCTCAGATCCCATTAAAAAACTGACAACATTTCTGGAAAAGCCCAAACGTTAGCTAGGGTTTTCTTTTCCATTACCATGTAATTTATCTCAGGTCTCTTCAGTAACCGACTTATGAAAAAAAAAACTCCGTGCTGAATTCTCTTCTTGGATTTGAAAAAGTGTAGCTTCCAATCTGACTGTCAATATGTACATAAAATGGCTTATTAAAATCGGGATAGGAAAGCATGACTTCCTTTAGAAAATTCACTTTCACATTTTGAAAACTGTTATTGTGCTGCATCATCCACACCCAAGATCTTTCCTTTTTCAGCAATTGCAGCAATTGTAAATTATTTTTTTATAAAAATCGGTTGTAAAATTGCACAACCTTAGAAATGACAATATGTTTTTTATTCTTTGGGACAAAAAACTCCTGAATTATTTGAATTTTATCAGAATGGGGTTGAATATCTTCCCCATTAATTATAGGACCTAAAAACTTGACATCAGTTGACATTAAACTGCTTTTTAAATTTTATTGTAATTCCTTTCTACACTCTTGAAATAACTGTTCTAAATGCATGGTGTTCCCCGATATTTTCGGATGCCAGTAATATGTCATCAACATACATCACTATCAATTGTTTAATTTCATCAGATAAAACCTGATCTAAGCATTGTATTAACCCCGACCCACTATTTTTTTTAGCCCAAACGGTATACAATTAAAATTATACATATGCCTATTGTATCAAAAGGCAATATATTTCCAATTATGAGGATGTAACTTGATCTACCATAGCTGGCGGTCAAACCAAACATCGAGAATATTTTTTTGTTTCTAAATTTCACCATAGTTCATGTGTGGCAGAGAAGCATATGTATCAGGAATGGTTATGTTATTTAATTGTCTCACATCTGAACATAACTGGATGGACCCATCCTGTTTTTTCATGGTCACCATATTTTGATATGATTCCCTACTCTAGCATTGTCTATTTTCCCTTTGACCCCCCCCCCCATACTGGTGGGAAATAGGGTAGGTTCTGGCTTGGTATAGCTTGTCCTTCAGAAGCCTTATCCTGTGTTCATAGCCTTGGATTGTCCCAGGGACATTTGAAAAAATAATCTCATACTCGCTCGATATCTGTTCTAGCATCTTTCTTTGAGGTTTACTTAAAATTTTTGATTTATTTACCTTTGCATTTATTTCAGTTTTAAAGCTTTATTTTGTATACAGCACATCATGGAAAATTGATATCTTTTATCAAGCATAAAAATCAATACTTCTCCATTTAAACTTATCTGGTTGAACACATAGTCCAACACAGCCAGTCTTATGCACAAAATCAGACCCTGCGTATCAATCCCCCCAAAATAACAAAACATGACTATATTCCCTTTTCTCTATCCACACATTTATCCAAACTTGATTAGACACTAATTTGGCCTTTTTACTCTTTGCCATAGTCACATGCACTGTTTTTAACAACAAAGTTTTAATGTTAGGGTTTATGTGGATGATTTTTTCAAATGTATACTGAGACATTACTGACAATTGACTACCTGAGTCAAGCAGTGCACCTGTTATTATGCCCCCCAATGTTACTTTTACTTTTGAGCAATGCTGAGGTGCCAATATTGATTCCCTTTCCTCCGAGTTAATACTAAATTGGCTACATGCGAATGGCTAGTTTCCCTGCTATAATTTTATGTTCACACCCTTTCCTTGGGTCATCCCTGACCCTAGCAATGAGAGATGTTTTTTGGAAGACCTATACTGTTTTATTTCCCTCTGATACTCCAACATATGGTTTGACTTCTGTTAAGTGCCCCACGGCTATACATTTTTGATTTTTTCCATGGTTTTGGTTGATCAAGCTCTGGATCATTTCCAGCATGTTCACCCCCCCCTTTTTTTTTTTCTAGGACTACCCAATGATCTACATCAAATATTTTCCTCCCAGCCACTTTTATAAAAGCCGAAAATTTATGACTCATATTTGCCTCTCTTTGTAGGGGTTTAAATCCTCTTTCCTTCACTTCATAATATGGTTTAGTGCTGTCAAATGCAAATAGTAGCTCGATTTTTGCTCAACTATTTTCCTTTCAGTATCTATCAGCATCTATTCCATATTATGCAGAAAATTAGGCCTCACTAAAGCAGAAAAAAAGTGTGAAAGGTTCACCGGATCACTATTTGTGCTATGACACCTGGTATCTAATATTTTCCTGGCGCTCTTCATTCCAGTAGCTTGCTAATAATGATTTTTTATATTCTATGAACATGATAGGTTTTATAAATGAGGAGTCCCACCAAACTTGTGAAGTGCCTTGTAGATGGCTACAGGCAATTACAATCATTGCCTCTTCACTCAGCTGATTCAATGAGAAAATATCATTCCAAGCTGCTAAGGTATTCAGCTGGAAGCTCCTCTATTGCCCCCAAACATATTATTTTTAAAAATTGGTTTATGGTAGCAGAGTTATTATTTGAACATGCGTACATAATTGTGCTTTTCTGTTCCTACTGTCAATATTAAATTTTTTATTTCTAACTTTGCCTTAATTTCCTAGATTTTAACACTATCATTTCTATTACTTTTGCTAAATTATTCATATCTGTTCTCATATTTTCTATTACTTTCTCATTCTCTTCTTGCACTATTTCCATTCTCTCTTCCTGTTAATTTTTAATTTTTTCTATCTCTTGGTATGCAATCTATTTTATTTTCTACATGTTTTTATATTTTCATTAACTTCTAATGTGTTTTCTTGTTTTAATTTTTCGCTACTTTTCTTGACCTATTTCTGCCTGGTTTATCCCTTTCCATTTAATTCCTTGGCAATTTGCTCCTCCCTTTCCATATTTTTCTCTAACAAACTCATAGTATGTCACTTTTTTCTATTTTATTTGTGACTTCTTGTTTCTCGTTAAGTAACTCTAATTCTTTGAGCCTCCATTTTTATGTTGTCTCTAGTGTGCATTGGGTTAATTTTATCATCTTATTTTTTTAATGATACTATACAACTTAAAAATATCATCTTATTTTTTTAATGATACTGTACAACTTATTTTCTTTATTTTTCTATAATTTAATTCAAATGGAGTGTCTGACTAACCACAAGACCCCACAGTCCTCTCTATATTCCCAACTGACCCTATCAAAAAAACCCTAATAACAAATTTCTCTGATCATATTTCTTTTTTACTCTCTATCTTTTATTTACATTTCACACATATATAGTTATATCCTTTTCCCATTTTATATTATTATCATATTTACTTTTGTCATCTCTCCCTTATTATCATGCAATTTAAGCGTTTATTTGAAATTTTGTTTCGAACAATAACTTTTGATCACGTTGGATGACATTTGTAATGATTATGGGGGGTTTTATGATGACAAATATATATTTTTATTAAATGCTTATTCATTAACTATAATTATTATTTATTTATTATTTTAACTGTAGATTATTATGATTGGATTTATTAACTTACCTGTCTACATTTGCTGATTATACATCTTTATCAACGTATTGTACAGTTAACATTTTGCCATTTGGCATTATGTACGGCTTATAAACTAAAAACATTACTATTATGATTCCTCTTCATATTTATTTAATGACTCTTTACTCCGGTGATCGCATATTCAAGTAGAGGGGTAGAATATCATTGATAGACTGTCTATCAATGACACCTATAGACAAATCAAGGTTACACAAACGTACAGCTCCGACCATTTTTCCTGACCATAGATAGTACCCTCCATGGTGGAACAACACTTATCATCCAAGGTATTTTATTTTGAGATGAGTCTCAGGTGCCATCCAGCCATGTAAACTTTATATGGCCAGCATGCCTGGATGAAAGGCAACCGAAGCTAGCTCCAATATTTTGAACAGGGGATCCAGTGCATTACTAACAAGTACATGGAATAATTATAATCTTACAATCATGGTGACACAGTTAACAGAGAGAAAATAGACCAAGCAACATTTAAATAAAATTTATTCCTACACACACACAATCAAATAGTTAATACAACAACAACAAAAAATATAAATAACCATACAATAATTATCACCATTTAAATATCATTGATTATCCTTCATTTTCATAGTCCATTTTCTCTTAAGAATGTCTAGACATTTAATTTGCAAAGTAGAATGTTATATTTATCTAAGTTTTCTTAACAGGAAAATGACATCATCTTTTTGGCAGCATATTTCTGTTCATTTCTGATTCTCCTCATAGCTGGCCATTCAGCCTTCAGTGATGGCTTTCCTTGCTTTCTTTCCATGCTTCTGACTGGCAATAGGAGAGTATGCGGCATTCTATACTACAGTTAAAAAATTGATCACAGGTGAGAAAAACAGATGGTGGCAGAGACCTAGGGCATAAAACCCAGACAAACACTCCTGAAGTTTTTTAGCAATGTATATCATTGTTTTTACAGCTTTCATTTTTAGATTTTATGCAGTTAGAAATAACTGATTTTCTGAGGATCTTGTTGACTATCATACACAAAAGTGGAGTAATAATAATCATAACAATAGACAAGTCACCACTTTTATATCTACCTCTTCTATAGTCCACTTTTATCAAAATTTAATTTTGGTTTTTAATTAAATTGAAATTCATTTATCTAATCTTTCTTAGATTCGTCTACTATCTTATCAGCCATGAATCTTTCCAAAATTTAAGTGTATTCCTGCCGATGAGATAGTTTACAAGACTACATTCATTAATTAATTTTAATGTTTATTAAAAGTTTTATTTTAAAATCTTTTAACATTTCTTTTTTTCATTATATCATTTACTTTTTTTTTCCAATTATAAAAAAAAAGAGAGTAGGTTCTGAATTTTTATCTAACAGGATTCTCTTTCCTTACTCTTAATAAAAACAAATCTATTCTTAAAAAAAATATGATATAATATTTTTAATTCATTCTTAAAATCTATTTTTAAACTATTTTTTTCTTCTTAATTTATTTTTTAAATTATTAAAACATATATAATGCATATATGTTGTGAGCATTACACTATAATCTTTATAACTTACAATTATTACATATATATATATTGTTTCTAGACAAATATGTAAATGCCATTAATAGAAGAGAGGCATGTTTTGCTCTCTCTAAACAATGGACTAATTAAAAATTCAAACGCATTTGCATAATCATAACAATCGTTAGTTACAAAGCTATGAGTATGAGATTCAAACATGAAATCTCGAAAGCGCTTAGCAAAGCTATTATAAATTAGAGTAAAATTATAGCTTCACTATTTAATGCGGAAAAAAAAAAGTCGCATACTTATAATTACAAATATGTAAAATAACTCAGCAACAGGACATTAAGATCAAATAATAACACTCATTCAATGGCAGTTTACTTTCTTATTACCTTATAATGTATTCTAGTATCTCAATAATTAAGCCTATATCATAAACTTTAATGAGAGTAAACACATGAACTTAGCCAAGCATTATTTCATTTCTATTCTTTTATCAAACACCTATATTTTACACTATTTTACACTTTGCACACATAAATTACTAAATAAATAAAATTTAAAAAAGTTATACAATGAACAATATTGAGTTATTTAATAGCTTCTTACAGCATTATTGCCCTCTCCAGCCTAATAAATATATTATTAGGAATATTTACAGACTTTTGTACATAAAGACATTTAGATTTTTTTTTTAAAATAAATTTTTTTCCCACCTTAGAGCAATAAAATGTAGCCAAAAACTTTTTGTATTGCAATATTTATTGTCATAGCTTTTACTGCAAACATTGCATTCAAATTAAAAATATCCTTTTATAATGTGCTTAAATTTTACACTTTTATCTTCTGCACATGTAAATGAGAGAATTCTGGCTTATAAAAAATTAGTTTTATAAAAAAAAAAAAACTTAAAATTGCAACTTATAAAACTATAAGAAATCCATATATTTACTTATCCTTAATGGTATAAAATGTTTAATATATAAATAAACGAACTCTTTTAAAAACTTGCTTTTTTTATGACTATAATCATTAATAAAAAATCCAAAGTTTCAACTATTTTATATAGACTTTTTCAAGGCAGACTAATATATAATAAATATCACATATTCCAATATATATATATATTAATAAAAATTACAAAATATATTCACAACTAAAAATTCACCTTATCTCACTCCCCTTTCCTATTGCAAATAATCACAATATATTCACAAAAACCTCTTTTTTTAAAAAATAAATATAAAAAAAATCTATATATATCTTTTAAAATATTCAATTAATAACTTATTATTTTCTCTTCTCTTTTTCCATTAACATTCTATTTAACTCTGGTTTTGGCTTTATTTCAAAATCCCCATGCTTAAATTTATTCATGTGAATGTAAACAGCATAATTTTATCACCTAAATGCTGTTTTAATCTAGTTTTTAATTTATTCTTACTAGTCCCAACATATGTCATTTCTACATTCTTTCTAAAACAATCCAAACATTTTATCAAATAAATTGAATTCATAATCTCTAACCTATTATAGTCCCCATTATTATTAATTAAAAAATCTAAACTTGCTTTTTTTTTATAAACTGGACAAATTGAATCATTATATTTTATTAATCATTTTAACTAATTTCCTAACTTTAATAAATAAATCTTTGGATATATTGAAACCAACATAAATAACTTTTTCCCTATTCCTATCCCTATCTAATCCCTTTCTACTTTTATTTTATTTTTATTAGAAAATAAATGTTCAACTACACCTATAGGATAATCATTCAAAAACATTCATTCCTAATAATATCAACCTCATTCTTAAACAAATTACAATTTGAACATAACTTAAGTGCTCTAACATTTTTATTATTAACAATATTAATTTTACTATGATTATCAATATCTGAAAACCAATTATTTGACAATACAAAAAAATTTTTTTTTTTCTAAACACAGATGTTTCTATAATTACATTAACATTCCTACCAATTTTTTTAAAAATTCTAACATCCATATATTCAATAACATTAATGTATTTTTTTTTTCCATAGTAAACTTTATTTTTTCAATTCTACCATTAATATAATTCAAAAAATTATCTGCATTTCTTTTATTACCACTGAAAACCATAAAATAGTCATCAATATATCTAACATAAAAAACTGGTTTATTCCTATTATAATTAAAAAATTCCTGCCAAAAAACCATTTAGACTATTACTTATACTTAAACCCTCTTTTTGCTTATAAAATCCATCCCCATATTTAAAAATAAGGTCCCTACAACAAACCACTAATATCTTACATAAAAGAAAACCCTCAATTTTTAATTTTACCCCTTTATCCTTTCTATATAAATCCATAATATTACAAATAGCAACCTCTGGATCAATGTTAGTATACATACTAACCATATCTATCTTTACAAAAAACAAATTTTTAAAAACCTTATCATCTAAAAAAAACTTTTAATTTACTAATAAATTGTATAGAATTATTAACACTTTTTTTTTTTCAAATAATGTAATATATTTTTTAAAAATATTATTATACACCTACTTCAAAATTTTTTCATAGTAAATGTATAATAATATTTTTAAAAAATATATTACATTATTTGAAAAAAATTGTGTTTATACAGTTTATTAGTAAATTAAAAGTCTTTTTTAGATGATAAGGTTTTTAAAAATTTGTTTTTTTGTAAAGTTAGATATAGTTAGTATGTATACTAACATTGATTCAAAGGTTACTATTTGTGATATTATGGATTTATATAAAAAGGATAAAGGGTTAAAATTGAAGGTTTTCTTTTATATGAGATAGTGATTTGTTGTAGGGACCTGATTTTTAAATATGAGGATGGATTTTATAAGCAGACAGAGGGTTTAAGTATGGGTAATAGTCTAAGTGGTTTTTTGGCAGGAATATATATGTATAGGTTTGAAGAGCAATTTTTGAATTATAATAGGAATAAACCACTTTTTTATGTTAGATATATTGATGACTATTTTATGGTTTTCAGTGGTGATAAAAAAAATGCAGATAATTTTTTGAATTATATTAATGGTAGAGTTGAAAAAATAAAGTTTACTATGGAAAAAAAAAAAACATTAATGTTATTGAATATATGCATGTTAGAATTTTTAAAAAAATTGGTAGGAATGCTAATGTAATTATAGAAACATCTGTGTTTAGAAAAAAAAACATTTTTGTATTGTCAAATAATTGGTTTTCAGGTATTGATAATCATAGTAAAATTAATATTGTTAATAATAAAAATGTTAGAGCACTTAAGTTATGTTCAAATAGTAATTTGTTTAAGAATGAGGTTGATATTATTAGGAATGAATATTTTTTGAACCTAGGTGTAGTTGAACATTTATTTTTTAATAAAAATAAAATAAAAAATAGATTGGGATTAGATAGGGATAGAAATAGAGAAAAAGTCATTTATGTTGGTTTCAATGTATCCAAAGATTTATTTATTAAAGTTGGTGTAGTGTTTTAGTCTCTAGAATAACAAACCAGCCAAGAACTTATCATTTTTAAGAACGAATTAGCGCTATCAAAATAGTATTTGTTTACTAGTTACGGTTACCATTCATACCGCAGACAATAATAGTCTAGTTCCACAGTCATTCCTTGAATGACGTCATGATAGAAAAATCATCACGGATCGTAAGACATCACATTCCTTCCCCCTTAGTATGTAACATAATCCTTGAAATGCACTGGTGGACGGCGTTGACGTTGAGGGTGTTCTCTGTAAGCCTTTGGAGTTTGAATTGGAGATGTAGGATGGAAATGTGTTGAGCTCGGGTTATTTGTGTTTTCCAGTGTCACACTGGGTAGAGAATTTTGGGCAAGTGGTGTTTCCTCAGCAGGAGATGAGACAGTTGGAAGAGTGTCCACTGTTCTTGAGGCAACTGATCAATGTGCTTATGTTGTAAACCCAGATCAGTTTGTACTTTATATGACAGAGGGCCTGTACGCTGTTCTACCATGGCAGGAATCCATGGAGAACCCCTTCCTGCTGCTCGTGTAAATACTGTGTCATCTGGTTGGAATTCACGTAACCGATGATGTTTGTATGGTGCTGACTTTGGGGCTCTATCCGGATGAAGGAAGTCTAGGCATGTACGAAGGCGTCGATGAAAGAGCATTTCGGCTGGACTCAAACCTGTAGTTGTAGATGGAGTTATGTGCTGAGCCAAAAGGTATTGGGCAATACGTTGCTCCCAATTTCCATGAGTAATACGCTTTAGGCTCTCCTTCACAGACTGGTCAGCCCTCTCCGCAAGACCATTACTTGATGGGTGGTAAGGTGCAATTCGTGCATGGCGAATTCCATTACTAGCAAGAAAAGTAGAAAACTCTGAAGAAACAAACTGGGGTCCATTGTCCGAAACTACACACTCTGGTATTCCATGGGTACAAAATAGTTCTCGTAGTACTGTGACTGTTGCAACTGAGGTTGTTTTAGGCATTCTGCGCACTTCTACCCATTTTGAATAGGCATCAACAACAACAAAAAGCATTTGCCCATCGATTGGGCCTGCAAAATCTACATGCAGTCGTGACCATGGTGTGGATGGTGGTTCCCAAGGGTGAATTGGAGCACGGGGGCAAGCATGTCTTATGACTTGACAATTTTTGCATTTGCCCACAAGATTCTCAATATCCCTATCCATTGATGGCCACCATACGTATGACCTTGCTAATGCTTTGGTTCTCACGATGCCAGAATGACCCAAATGAAGTTCGTTAAGAACAATTCTCTGTAGAGAAAAAGGAATAATTATGTGTGACCCCCAAAGCAAACAGTTTTTGTGTGTTGATAACTCATTGCGTCTTATAAGAAAAGGTTGAAGTTTAGTGTCTGTGGTTCTGCTTGGCCAGGCAGTGAAAATATAGTTTTTTACTCTTGATAACAAAAAGTCTTTTCGTGTTGCATGTGCAACTTGTTCAGCAGTTACAGGAGGATCTTCCAATTCCTCCAAGAAAAAGACACCATTCATGTTTGGATTGTCGCATTCGGTTGATGGAAGTGGAAATCTGCTCAACGCGTCTGCATTTGCAACTTTTTTTCCTGGTTTATATTCCAGTTTGAAAGAATATGCATTGAGGATGTGTGTCCATCTTTGCATTCGGGGTGATAAAATTATTGGTGTTGGTTTATCCGAGGTAAAAATGCCAAGCAGCGGACGATGATCAGTACAAATGTTAAATTTAATTCCGAATAGGAAATGATGAAAACGTTTCACGCCAAATACTATTGCCAAAGCTTCTTTATCAATTTGTGCATAGTTTCGTTCAGCCTTAGACAATGTCCATGAAGCAAAAGCAACTGGAGCGGATGATCCATCAGGATATTGCATACTTAATACTGCACCTACTCCGTAAGGCGAAGCATCACATGTAAGTAGAACACTTTGGTGAGGGTCAAATGGAACTAGAACATTATTGGACATCAATGCCTCTTTAAGTTTAAGAAAGGCTTTTTCATGTTGTGGTGTCCAAGTCCATGTAGCATTTGTCTGTAATAAACGATGTAAAGGTTCAGCTACTGTTGCACGATCTGGAAGGAAATTGTTATAAAAATTTATAAGACCTAAGAATGCTTTCAGTTCTATTTTGTTCCTAGGAGAGCAAGCATTTTGAATTGCAGTTGTTTTACTTGGAGATGGATGCAGGCCTTTACAGTCGATTGTATAACCCAGAAATTCCACAGAATCTACTCCAAATACACATTTTTCTTTATTGGCCCGCAATCCACTGTGTGCTAACCTTTTAAACACAGTACGTAATTTTGAACATAGATCAATTGTTGAAGACGCACAAATTAATATGTCATCGAAATATGGAAAAACTCCAGAAATGTTTCCAAGTAAATTGTCTATAATACATTGAAACATTCCGGGTGCAACACAGATTCCGAACTGTAGACGTTTTATGCGGAAGGCTCCTCGATGAGTGATGATTGTCTGTATGTTTGCAGACATATCATCAACTGGAAGTTGTAGGTAGGCCTTAGCTAAATCAATTTTTGCAAAGATAGAGCTAGGAGGAAGAGATGTCAGAAGATGATGTACCGCAGGTATAGGGTATGGGTGATTCTGAAGAGCTCTGTTGACTGTCACTTTGTAGTCACCGCATAATCTCACCTCTCCTGTTGGTTTAAGAATCGGTACTACTGGTGTTGTCCATACAGGGTTTTCCACTGGTTCAATGATCCCATCGCGGAGCAGAGTATCTAAAGCAACATCCACCTTAGGTTTCATAGCAAGTGGTAGTGGCCGGGCTCGTAGTCTGATTGGGGGAAATTTAGGATCAACTGGCAATGATACAGCTGGACCCTTGTAAGTTCCTATAGATGAGCTGAAAACTTGTGGAAATTCATTAATGATATCTTGAATAAATGGTTCGGTAATTAGATGGACTCCAGTTAATGAAATACCTAGAGGTGTGAACCATTCACGTCCTAACAGGTTTGTACAGGGACTCTCTGTTATTAATAAACGTAGATGGCATGAATATACACCATACTGAACATGTACAACACAATATCCCTTGAATAATATTGAGTGGTGCTGGAAATCCCGTAATGTAATTGTTACTGGATGTAGTTCAGGTATTTTTCCATTGCACAATTCAGATAGTGTGTCAGAAGATAAAATAGAATATTCTGATCCTGAGTCAATTTCCATTTTACATTCCTTGCCATTAATGTACACATGTGCGGAGGATTTAGGTGTTGAAGCATCACAGCGTATTTCATGGATATGACTTACATCATCATCCGTCTCCATTACTGCCATGCAGTGGTTTGCAGATCCAGGAAAAGTGCGTTGTTTTGCTCGGCATACACGCTGTAGATGACCTATTTTCTGGCAGAAATGGCATTTGGTTTTCTTGAAAGGGCATTCCACTCAATTGTGTTGACTGCCACAACCATAGCAAAGTGGAAATCCCGATTGAGATGCGCCAATGTTCCTTTTGTGTGTAGGGGATGTTTGTGAAGACAGTGAAAACCTAGAAACATTTTTGTGAGGTAAGGTTGATCTGTTTCGCTGAATAAGATTAACAGTCGACATGAGAGTGTTTGTGGCACAGATTTCACGCACCTGCACCAATGCAGATTCAGCAGCTAAGCTACGCTGTAGAGCTATCTCTAATGTTAAAGATTCTTCTGTCAATAATTTGCGCTGTGTAGTTTCATCACGAAGTCCACAGACAAATTGATCTCGAAGACGCTCTGTTAGTGAAAGACCAAAATCGCAGCTCTCTGCCAAACATCGAAGGTCGGCTAAAAATGCACTCACATTTTCTTCTTCTCGTTGCCAACGACGGTGAAATTGAAAACGTTGGTAAATAACGGAAGGTTGTGGATTAAAATACTGTTTTAATATATTTACTATTTCTTGATATGACTTGTCATGAGGCAACGCAGGTGATATAAGAGAACGAAGAATACTTAATGTTCGTAGTCCACAGACAGCGAGGAGTGTTGCACGTTTCCTTTCGTCAGCAATAATATTATTAGCTTCACAAAAGAAATTTACCTGTGACGCGTATGTATCCCACATTTGCGGTGAGTCAGCGTCGAAAGGTGCTATAGAACCAATAGTTGCCATTATAAATCCAATAGAAAACAAAGTTTGAGTAAAAAAAAATTCGGCGTCCTACGTACGATTAAGAATAATATTATAAAGAACACTGTTGAATTAAAATATAATATATATTTTTAGTATCTCGCGTATCCCATCCTCGTCGCCAAAACTGGTGTAGTGTTTTAGTCTCTAGAATAACAAACCAGCCAAGAACTTGTTATCATTTTTAAGAACGAATTAGCGCTATCAAAATAGTATTTGTTTACTAGTTACGGTCACCATTCATACCGCAGACAATAATAGTCTAGTTCCGCAGTCATTCCTTGAATGACGTCATGATAGAAAAATCATCACGGATCGTAAGACATCACAGTTAGGAAATTAGTTAAAATGATTAATAGGAAATATAATGATTCAATTTGTCCAGTTTATAAAAAAAAAGCAAGTTTAGATTTTTTAATTAATAATAATGGGGACTAATAGGTTAGAGATTATGAATTCAGTTTATTTGATAAAATGTTTGGATTGTTTTAGAGAGAATGTAGAAATGACATAGAATAAATTAAAAACTAGATTAAAACAGCATTTAGGTGATAAAAATTCTGCTGTTTACATTCACATGAATAAATTTAAGCATGGGGATTTTGAAATAAAGCCTTTGGAATGTGTTAAGTTATACAATGAAAGAATGATAAAGGAAGGTATGTACATTAATGAAATAAAACTAGAATTAAAGAGAATGTTAATGGAAAAAGAGAAGATAAAATAATAGGTTATTAACTGAATGTTTTAAAAGATATATATATAGATTTTTTTTTATTTAAAAAAAGGTTTTTGTGATTACGTTGTGATTGTTTGCAATAAGAAAGGGGAATGAGATAAGGTGAATTTTTGATTGTGAATATATTTTGTAATTATTATTTTAAAAAAAATTTTTTTTTTGGAATATGATACTTATTATTATTATATATATTTTAGTGTGCCTTGAAAAAGACTATAAAAAAAAGTCAAACGTTGGATTCTTTATGGATGATTATAGTCATATAAAAAGCAAGTTTTTAAAAGGAGTTTGTTTGTTTATTTATATATTGGATATTTATGAACTATTTTAAAAGGAAAGAACTGTGTGGTTGATATATTAAATTCTATAAAATGTTTATTTAAGATTATGAAATAGCTATAAATATGGCAATCATTGCAAAATTATCAATGATAATGAAGTTTTATCACTTGATTATAATATCCTACTCTCTAGAAATCCCCCTGCTTTGGTCACAGAACATAACAAATATAATAAATCATGTCATTTTTGTTAAGAGTTAAAGAAAAACACCATTGCAATTTTAATTTAACTTTTATTATGACTTTTTAGAATCATAAAATCTTACCAGGAGATTGTGGGTTGTTCAAACACCAGACATGGAATGCTAATCAAACAACCTTTAGTTATCAAGTTACATACATCTGTAATACTCTGCAGCATCACTACTGAGGTCCTAATGGCAATTATGATAAAAGAAAATATATAAAATCACTTATAGGAAACCTCATGCCCTTAAGTTGGTAGCTCAATGATGTACATGCTGACATGGATAGGAAAAACAAGTCTAAGCCCAATACAAAAATAAAATATATGATAAAATTACAATTTTTTGGTGATTCTGAATGGTTGGAGGCAAGTCTTGAACAAATTCTCACATAGGAATATCTAAAGGTATTCAAAATATATTGAGAGTTCAACCTAATGAAAAAAGACTACTAAAAATTAATCTAGCAAGTTAATTATTATTAAAAAAAATATTAATAAAGTACCATATTAGAAAAAGAATCAATGTCTTTAAAAAATAGCTATACAAAACAAATATGTATAGTATATATGTTTTAATAGGCAAATAAAAAATAAAACAAATCTCTTGTTTTTCTGATATGATTCTGCTAACACAATTCTAAATCAATTTATCACTGTTTAACAACAATAAACAATCTACCATCATGTTTAAAAAAAAAAAGGACATCTTTGTCAAACTGAGAATGTAAATTCCAAACTAAATTATCAACTTTGACAACTTGTAGTAAAAGCTTTAAACAATTAAAGTTCAAAAATAAAAGATTTTTTTCTTTTGTAAATGTATAAATATATATCTCACTTCATTAGAAGATTCAATAACTGAATAAAATCCTGGAAAATGCTCAATTCTGTTGGGAAATAAATATAATAATACCCCAAGAAATTATATTTATCCCAAGATTTTGGTTTAGTAACTCCAAAACAAATTCTTGACAAAAAGAATGGTGATTATTATTAATAATAGTCACTATTGTGCTCCATCAGATGCAACCAGAGGCAAAATTCAGAAAACAGAAGAGCTCTAATTCTATTCAATTCTGCTTACTTATCTGAGTTCAAATCTCTTCTAATTACATTAGTTCAATATAGACAATATTATTGTATTTAAATACTAGTAACATTTGGAAAGTCTCAAGATATTCTTGGTTAATGAAATGAGGTTGATATGCTGCCAAAAAAAAGACATGACAGATATGATGCAGCCTTCACCAGTAACAAGGATGTTTCATAGATCTTTACCATGAATACGTCCAGATATAAAAAAAGATGTAAAATATATATATCTTAACAAGTGCTTAAACTTTAGTAAAAAAAACATGCTTGTAATCTAATTCATTATGGATCATCTACAATTTAAAGTAGATTAAATTTTGAGATGTGTTCTTAAAATTAAAGTGATTTTCCATTTTATGTCTCATTAAAGTTCACATACACGTATGCTCTAAGTATGAAAAAATGTCAAACTTTTATTGCAATTCTTTGCCCACAACTAATCAAAAACAAAATAGTAAAATAAACAAACATGGTTGATTGCTCAGAAGTTCATATGACATCTGAAAATCCAGATAACAAATTGATCACGGAATTGATCCAAGAACCTTTAACTCTTAATACTGCCACTGCTCAGGGCAGCGCCATCAACTCTTACTATAATAATATTGTTATAGTGAATTTCAAAAAAAGTACATTATAATGTCACATATTAATTTTAAAATCTGAAGTCATAGTCTTTTGTTAATTAATTGAAGCAAATCCTATTCCAATTACTAAACCAAATTACTGAATGTTTGCCTGAAGTTTTCTGATGATAATATTTTAGATGTACTTTAAATGATGGATTATTTCCATCATCTAACATTAAATCATGAATGTCTTTAGAAAAAAATGTAAACATTTAAATTTTCCATTTACATTCAACCGTTAGTAATAACACATGGGTTAGTATATACACAACATTTTGAGTGGTGTTATTCTCTTTTCTTCAAATGTTGCTGGCCTACCCAATGACCCTACTAGCATGGGACTTGAATCTGGACCTTTAGATTCTTGAATACTAAATTATTAGAATGGGAATTGAACCTGAAACCTTTAGATTCTTGAATATTGAATTTTAATGTAACTTTAAAATTTAATATTCAAGACTCTAAACATACAGATTCAATTTCCATGTTAGTATTATCACTGATAAGGCCAGCAACACCTGAAGAAGTGAATAAAACCACTCGAAATGTTGGGTATATATTAACCTATGGGTTTTTTAACAGTTGAATGTAATTGAAAAATTTAAATATAAGTTTAAAATTTTTTTTAAAGACATTAATGATTTAATGTTAGATGATGGAAATAGTCCAACATTTAAGTTCAAATTATTGAATTCCCCAATAAAAATACAAATTAGCTCATCCACATAAGAATTAATCATTCAATAAGAGTAAAGAAGCTGAAGTGGTTAAAATAATCAGGAAATTTGTCTCAAAATATTACACAAATTAAACAAAAATAATATATATAAATAAATAAAAACACTTTTATTGAAATGCATTAATAAAAAAAAATGTGCTAAGAATTTTCTTCAGCTTTCATAATATTCTTAAATATTATGAAACCAAAATAAAATTGCACATAACTTATGTTTAAAACTATTCTTAAGACTATTTTTGAACATGAATGCCATATACTTTTATTTTTTTACTTTTTAGTGCTTTTTTTTCAAGAGCTTTTATTTTTATATTTATTTCCTACTTTTCAGTTTTACAACTTATTTAAAACTTAAAGAGAAAAATAAAAAATTATTAACAAATTTAAAACTATTTTTTAAATGCCAGACTTTTTTAAATGCACTTACTTAATAAATAAATAAAAATCTTTTTGTTCATTTAAGTAAAATTAATAAAAATTAATTTGAAGAGTCAAAAATCTTCTTGGAATTCATAAACTTAAGATGGCATCTTTTATATCCTAGCTTAGCTCACTTTTCTAAATAATATTACACCACATTTAATGATACTAAAATGGCATGAAGAATTATGAAATCTCAACAAAGTTTAGAATTTGCTAAATAATATAAAATACATTTTTTTTTAAAAAAATAAAGTATTCTTTCTAATTGTCAAAGCAAAAAAAAAAAACATAAGTTCCTGCTTTGTTAAAGATCAACATTAGTTATTTTTTTCCCTCCGAGATTTATTTTTAATTATCATTTTGGTTAGAAATAGTTTATAACTGAAACATAGGCTTATTTATACCTGTGTCTATATATATGTAATATTAGGGTATGAGCACAGACTTTCACACGACCCACCACTCTCCACTCCATCTAATAACACTGATACACTTAAACATACATATGTTGAAAAGATAAATAATCACCAATATACGTATTTCATGCTAAACCAGCAATCATCAGTTGGTCCAAATTATCATCTCTACACATATATACTATAAGTGCTCAGATATATATTAAGATAGACAATCCTCATACTTTAATGGACAGGCTTCAATCTACTCCACACTCCAACTGTCCATCCAATTGAAAATGTATTTAATGGATTATGTCCTGTACATGTGGGGTTCAGATTGACCTTAGGTCAACATGGGTGTGACAATAATCTTGGCCTCAGGGTGGCCTTTGAGCATTCCATCATCAGATTTTCAATTGGATGGACAGTTGAAGAGTTGGAGTGTGGAGTAGATTGAAGCCTGTCCATTAAAGTATGAGGATTGTCTATCTTAATATATATCTGAGCACTTATAGTATATATGTGTAGAGATGATAATCTGGACCAACTGATGATTGCTGGTTTAGCATGAAATACGTATATTGGTGATTATTTATCTTTTCAACATATGTATGTTTAAGTGTATCAGTGTTATTAGATGGAGTGGAGAGTGGTGGGTCGTGTGAAAGTCTGTGCTCATACCCTAATATTAAATAGTTTATGTAGAATGATGAACATTATTTTGTTCCAATTTTTCTTTCTATAGTAATACCACTATATAGCAGTCTTAAAGAGCCCTGAATACTATACAAAATTACAACTTAAATTTTTCACTATTTTTTTTTTTGTTCCCATTGTTTCCAAACTCTAAAAAAAAAAAAAAAAAAATATTGTCATTGAGAAAGTTTCAATTAGATTAGGATAGACAAAAAAAAAAAACCATATAAAAATATATAAAACTGATCTTTAAAAATAACTGTGATAATGTTAATGCTTTTGAGACTTCCACAGAATCTAAAAATATGTATCAATTATATGAAGTTGGTTATTACAAGTAGACTACTATGAATTTGAATACCTATTATCCAAATAAAATTTCAATGGGGAATCTTTAATCTTTCACAATAAATATATTAGTTTATGGACACATTTATTAATAAAAGTAAAAAAAAAGCATTCAGTAAAAATCTATGTTAATAAACCTGATTGCAATGATCTACCCCCCCCCCCCATTATTAATCCAACAATTCTTTAATTTATGTTAAATGGTTTAATTACTTTTTTTTTAAAAAGATAATATTAAGTAGTTAAAAAAACTGATTAGATTTTAAACAAAAAATTAAAAAACAATGGAATTAATCAGTAAAAATAAAGTATACAGTATTATTGTTTTAATTTTTGCCACAAATTTTTTTTTGTACCAATAAAAAAATAAACTATTTTGTATTTTAAAGTTTTAAATTTTAATTAATAATATAAATGTATCCAGTATACAGTATTTATAAATAAACAAAACAACAGATAATACAATTAATATTTATTTACACTTTTGCCCAGAATATGGGTTGCAACGAAGTAGTAAAGAATCTCTCTATTCTTGAAATAAGAAAAAAATCAAAAAAGGCTAGATTCAGGAATTTCAGAATAATGATATTTTACTTATATATATATATTTTCTTATTTTAAACTTTTTAATCCTTCTTTATCTCTCTTTTTGTATACTTTTTCCTGGCCACATTCATTTAAGAGTTGCTGCTAATGATGGTGCAAAAATGTAGTAGTTCAAAAGTAACAAACAATTTCAAATTTTTCTAAAATCTACTGCAAGTCCTCATAATTTCTATTGTAAATTTTTTTCTAATTAATGCATGAAAATAATTGCTACTAAAAAGATGATCTCTCAAACTTTGGATTACTCTATATGTATGCATGTGTAAATAAATATAGTATATATGCAGAGGGTCAAATATCATACTATACATGGTCCATTTATCACATAAATTAACCGCTTAAATTGGTTGGCATTTTCTTTATTCAGTTGATGGTTAACTTTAAAATAATAAATCAATCTACCAAAAATCAAAACTTTTCAGCAATCAACTCTTACAAAGAGTTAAATATCTTTTTGTACAAAAGAATATCTTCTCTTTTTTTACTAAGATCATTTATATGCCAAAGATTTTTGATTGACATAAGTTATTCATTCCACAAGTTTACTTAAAATGAACTTTATTTAAATCATAATTCCCTTCTGGTATAAAATGCGAAAATATTGTTTATCAAAAAAAAAGCATTATATTATTTCATAAGAGGTATTCAGTCACTATGAGTGTAAGAAGTATTCAGTCACTGTGAGTGAGTAAACCGAAACCTGAAGTGGTCAAATTTTATAAAAAATTTGTTAAGAATTATTTACTTAAGTCATAAGAAAAGGCTTTCCTGTATATTGATTTATAATAAAAAAGCAAACAACAAAATCAAAAAACACAGTAAAAAATGATAATAAATCACTTACAGGGATTGCATTCTAGCATAACCTGTATATATTGAATCCTTTAATTTATGTTTATCCAGTTGGAATGAGGTAAATATTAACAAAGGCTGGAAAACCATAAAAAATAATTTTCAAATGCATGTATGTTTTTTTGCTAAAAGGAAGATTCAGCAGTTGAAGACCAGGATGTCACGATCAAGCAAGCAATTGATAGAAGTTAGGTAAAGTTTTGAAAATTCTAGTAGTATATATCAAATCTTTTCTCTAATTTAAACTCAATCATAATTATATAAACTCAAATTTGAATAACAGAGAAAGAATAACAAATGGTCACAAAAGATCATTTATTTAGAAATCAGCCATTACTTTGACTGCACTGCTATTCGTTTCTTTTAACATAATTTAATCCAAATTATTGAAATCAAAACTATATTATAAAAGTTTTGTTTTAAAACTTCCGTGTAATATAACTATAGCTCTTACATATGTCTAATGCTCCATCATTTCCTACCACATATGTATAGAGGCAAATTAACAGAACTGTAGATGATGAATAATATTATTACTTAAAGAATTTTAAAATAAAATATAAGAAAAATATTAGTTAATAAAGAAACTTGTATTTTTAAAAAATGTACGTTAATGATGCCAAAACTGATTGTATAAAAAAAAATATCTGAAATTTGGCTTTTCTACTTCAAATAATTAGTCAAATGAAAATTAATTTTTTGAAATAATCCTACTGGAGTAAACATTACCAAAAATTAATGCAAGTAGTATATCCAAGCTAATACACACATTCAAATAAAAGTATCTATATTAAACATCATGCTTACATTGAATCAGTTAGTTGTAACAATTCTTTTAACTCTTTACTTTAGATGCCAAAATATCTACAAACTGCTTGCAAGAATATAGCTGCCTGCCATAACAGCTCTTTATTTTACCCAATCCCTTATATTTTGCCTCTATAATAAAGAGAAAGATATCATTCTAAACTAAACAAAACAACAATAAATCATTGAAAGCAATAATTTGTATTATCATATGTAGACACATGTATATTAGCCTATGTTCTCATTTGATAAACGAGCATAGAGGTCAAAATGTGAAATACCTATTCACATAAAGAAATGACAATCAGACATTTCTATTTATGTGATTTCATTACAATCAATTTGATTGTAGAGATTGAATGTTTTAAATGGTAATTAATCTGTTTCAATACTCATATATCATATTAGGTGAGGATAATTTAAATTCATGTTGCGACACCCAATACAACAAAAATATGATATTATAAGAAATATATATTTTAAGTTGATTAATGTACCTAAAAGATACATAACTAAACAAATTAAGAATTCAAAAAATTTGTTCAACTAGAGATTGAACATCAAAGATAGCTTACAAACTATATACTACAAAAGATAAAAAATATTGCAAGGCGAACTAGAATGATTTTAAATGAATAGAGTAGGAATATAATACACTGTCTATTGCTTTCTGAATAATTGTAACATCTTCAAATCATCAAAATCAGCCTTCATTAACATTCTGCTCCTAATGCAGATATAAAAAGTAAGCTGAGAAAAATCACGTGATACATTATTTAGTATATTTTTTATATGGCTACTTTAGAGAAGTTTAAGACATTTAGAAAGTCATGAGATAAGATGAACAAATAGCAAAAAAAAAAAAAAGAGTTACATGAAGAATTATTGCAGTCCTATGATACCCATGAAAAGTTAAAGAATAATAAAAGGTCAAGATTCCATTATATTAATAATATATCAAGATTAAACATCACAATTTACTAGCATTCACTGGCTCATTAAACAATGATAATCTATTTAGATCAGAACCCTAATTAAGATGAATTCTAGATCAGTGCAAACATTTTTTGTGACAAGTTTCTGTTAATTTTCTTAATAACAATGACTCATTTCACAATTATGAAGAAAGCTGACTAAGTGAAAAATCAATAATCTATGAAGTAAGCTAATAATTGAAAAACCAATCATGGAATACGTTTACTATTTAGTGCCCATAAAGTTAGACAATATTTATATAGCAGGGAATAAAAATCAAAAATCCTGTAATCTTAATAACAAAAAAACTTCACAGAATTTACAAAAAGCTTGTTTCTGCTGCTTTTCTAATCATTATCAGTTGCATTAACTCAATAACAATTTGATGTGATCAAATGATGAATCTCTAGTGGCAGATAGGACAGATAATGTATTAAAATCACTGCATCACTAAACAATATTCTGTGTTTACTAATACAAGCACATATTTCTGTTTTCTATCAGATAAATCTAATAATCAAGCCAATAAACTACAATGAGCAAATAATTGATCATTAGTCATGATACTTCAAATTAACTTATCCCCTTAATTAGAACTCCGGAAATATATAACCAATAAATATTTTAGGCACTCAAAATTATACATATCAGATTTGAGATTAATGACAAACCAAACTTTTAAAGCCCAAATTATCATCAATGAGCACGATTTCACAGTCTAATTAATGCCATAGCATTTTGTCCAATTCTGACATCTGCCCATTGTTTGTTGTGGTTAAGCAATTAAAAAAAAGATAGGTTCAGAGCTAATATAAATTATTCCCTCAATAGAAGTGATAACTTCGTCATATAAAAAGCTTCTTTTTTTTAGTTTCATGACCAGCACATTGATATTTTAAATACAGCTGAAACCTTTATTTCAATACACACTTCAAATACATGAATAAAAACATGTGAAAAAGGTAAATAAATATAAAAATAAACTTCTGGCTGAATCAGTAATCTTCAGTTGGGCCCAGGTTATAATCTTTCATGACTTTATTCTTTTAGTTCCATATTTATCAATAACATATTATTATAATTTGATCTATAAGTGTTAATTTTTTTACATTCACAGATTAGACAATATCTTCTTACGATAAATACATTATATGCTGGAGATATCACATCATTTTTAGCCCAGATATAAACTTTAAACTTGAGATTTAATATATCTATTCTTATTAAATACAATCACATGGCATTAATGATAGCATTAATCTAATTCCATCCTTTCTTTTTTCTTATATAGTATCTTAAATATATTTGAAACTTGTATATCAACACACACTGTAAATATATGAATGAAGACATCTGAAAATGCAAATGACTTCAAAGTGCATTTCTAGCTGAACCAGAATTCTTCAATTGCTCAAATCACGTTTCCATATCTTCATTATTTTGTTCTGTACAGTATTTATTAATCTATAAATACCAATCATTTTCATTCACAAATTTGACATCTTTTTTAGATAAATTACATTTATAGTATTAATCTTTAATTAAGCTTAATTTTTATATCTGAATTAAAAATATGATAATCTTTCACTTAAAAAAAAAAAAAGAATAATAATCAATGTATTTATCTAAAAAGAATGTCAATGCAAAAAAAAAAAGTGTTTGATAAAGTTGCAATATATTGATACTTATTAGAACAATTGATTACAATGTGGGATCATACTCTCTAACTAAGAATAATTAGAAAGCTATTTTATCAACCAATAATTGGCAAATTACTGGGTTAGCTATGAATTGACTACCAGAAAAAATTCTAGGCTTGCTTAAAAATCTTTCAATATCTGAAACAATTTTCAAGTTCTGCAAGAATTTAAATCTCTAGTGAGAGATAGGACAGATATATATATATTAAAACCATTGCATCTCTAAACAATATTCTTCTAGAATCCAAACAGTATGCATATCTAAAGATCTTGCTTTTGTTTGTATAATCTTCAATATTGGTGTATCTTTAAGTTGTTTCTTATATTAGCTCCTCTTGGATGAACTTTTGTATTCATTCTATATTTTATTGAATGTTTGCTAAAAGCTTGTTTTCTTTATATGATCGTTAGCACCTTTTTTTTATTTTTTAGTTATCATTTCTTATAATTATTCTTCATTTTAACCTTTTGAAATATTTTCTTTCTTAAAAGAAGAGAGAAAATGTTGAATTCTGCTTTGTACAACTTCAAAACAAACCAAGTCATCTTATGAATGGAAACTTCTGAGTAGATCCTGAAAATCAATGAAATAATTATACATTTTCTTCTTTAATGTTAAGCATACTTTGCTACCAACTTTAGATCAAAGTCACTTTCACTATTGAAATTATGCTTGTTCATCATAAAATATTCAATTTACTATTTTATTTTATTTTAGTTTATTACCATCATAAAACTTTTTCAAGATGACTGATCACTGTGATAACTGTTTGACTCTAATATGCATTCCTTAATGATTACAGCTTGTAATTTGCCACATGACTCAAGGTAATATTGTAACCATGTAGACTGATAAAAAATAAAAATCATGACTGAATTATTAATTTAAGAGCTTTTTAATCAAGTTTATTCCATTATATCATAGTTATATTCCTTTGTTTGTTACAATGAAGATAGTAATATAATAATTATATAAATGTTTTGAAGAGATTAGAAGATTTAAGTTTATTTTGCATATATTCTAGTTTAAAGACTTGCATTCTTAATTATATAGAATGGACTATATTATATTTGAATAATATTGGCTAATTTATGTAGGATTTACACAACTATATTAAAAACCATTAAATTGGAACTGGTTTTTTTTCCCCTTCTGTGCATTATTTTATGTTTAATATATTCTTTTATTTTCTTGAGTTCTGATATGAAGCATATCCCTTTAATAGCAAAGAGAAAACATTTATAGAACTATTTTAATTTAACATCTTTTATGTCAATATTTTTTTATATAATTTAGTTTTGGTGTTTTACATGCAATGTAAAATAAAAATGACAATTTTTGTCATCTATTTGCCAAATTTTGTTTAGTAATAGTTAGAAGAGCATTTTAACAAAAAAAATCCCTCATGACTCTTTCATATCTAGTTGTAAACCAAACTAAATCGATGCATTTGAAAAGATAAGAAAATATAGTTTTTGATTAAGAGCTTAAATAACTAGTATTTAATCTATAGATACTTGAATGTTGACTTAGATACTGATTGCAGTTCTTAAATTTGTACTTCTCCATAATCTATACAATCATAAATTCAATTAAATATAAACAATATTTTGAGATCATATGCTTGTATTACATTTTCATTGCTATGTTTCATTTATAATATTAGTCATCTTCAGACTGATGTACTATTTCAAAACAATTTTTAAAATGTAGTAAAATATAAGTATCAGAACCACATAAATTTAAGGTCTCATAATATTCAGTTCTTCATGGATTACATCTTTCTCTTTAAAACAGGCAAAACTCTCCATACAGTAGTGCCACTCAGTGCGAGCCAGAGTAATCAATTAATGCCAGAAGGCTTGTGCATAAAATCCCTATCTAATGTCTACTCGTCCAATATGCTCAGACTAGTTTCTGGCTTGTGGCTTTTGTCAGTGAGGAGCCTTGGATCTGAGGGCATTGCACCTAGATCTTAGGATCTAATGCAACTCTCTGGTAGCCATCTTTTATCTCTACTTAACTACAAAACTATGAGAATAAAATTGAAAGCACAATATTTTCAATCTAAACTCATTAGCCTATATGGGAGAGTTGCATTCGATCCTAAGATCTAGGTGCAGTGCTAGTGACGAAAGCCACAAGCTAGAACTAGTCAGGGAATATTGGATGAGCAGGTACTAGATAGGAATTTTATGCACAAGCCTTCTGGTATCCATTGATTATTCTGGCTTGCACTGAGTGGCCCTACTGTATGGAGAGTTTTGGTTGTTTAATTTTTCTCTTTAATTATATATGTGTAAGAACCATAAACTCTTGAGACTTATTTTTTTTTTTTTTTTTTTAACATGCCAGTAATAATAATACCATTCATTAAATCTGATTTTATCTCTTTACTTAATATAAAACTCATGACATAAAAGTAAAAAAAAAAAAAAATTATTAGTAATGTAATTATTTCAATCCTTAACTTTCATATGTATATACTTTGGTTTCAACAGGAATATTTTTCAAAATTCAGCTATTAGTTCCACGTTTTTACATACCTAAAACAATTTTATATATCATTATCATCATTTTCAACTATTATCAATTCAGATGAAAATCCAAGTTTAATCCAGTTTCTCTAATCCATATTTTCTCAATATCATACCAGAAAATGGCTTTATTTCATCCATCCATCTCACATGTAGTCTCATTCTAAGTATTTTACAATATCTTGGGATTCAACTTAAAAGTTCAAGTGTCCATCTATTATTATCTCTTCTAGCAATATGTCCAGCTCCATTTTAACCTCTTAATTCTTTCATTGATAACAAGAATATCTGTTTCACATTCATCCAAATATTTTCTTTTTGATCTCTTCTTATTAATCTCAGCACATATCTTTCCATACCTTGTTGAATGATCTAAAGTCTACATTGCTCTTATTAAATACCTAAGTTTCAGATCCTTTTAAAACACAGGCATATTTCATTTTAATATTAAGTTACTTCTACCAAAAGCATTTCCTCCAAGTTTAATTTTATGATTAATTTCATCCATTATGTTTCGATCTATATTAATAATCTGATTAAAGTATTTGTACTTTTAACTTCTTTTAATTCACAATTAGCAATTATTATTTTCTTCGTCTAAAAAAATCCAGTAAACATTACTTTAGACTTTTTAGCATTTAGATCTACTTATTTATTTTCATCTTATAACTCTTGTAACATTTTCTAAATAACTATATCATCTATAAAATTTAACTGACTTATGAAATACCCATTTACTTTTATTTCTTTAGCTTCCCATTTTATTCCACAAAATACTTCTTGTATAACTGTTTTAGAGATATGGAACCAAACTATCGTACACTCTACAACTATCATATACTCTACAATAATAATCTTAATGTCACCACATAATCTAATCACTGCTGTTGCATTTTAATAAATATTTTTCAGTTTATGATAATATCCTAGTCTATATCTTGATGATCCAAAGCTTAATCACTATGTAAATGCTTGTAGAATCAAATATAATTTCATAATCTACAAAGAGAAATTATAATCGCAAACCCACATTCAATGTTTCTTCTATAACTTCTTTCAATATTTGATTATGATTCACTATGTTTTTTTAGGTTAGAATTTAAAACTCACTATAAATGATAAAAGATTGATAACTCTGTAATTTCTAATATCTTCTTTTATCATCTTTCTTAAATATTAATATTACCAAAATATCAATATTACTAGTATATTTTTCCAATCATTTGGAAAATCTTTATGATTGAGAACATTGGTATATGATTTTGATAACTTCTATTTGTTCATCTGCTTTTTTTTATCAACAATTCCAACATTACTTCGAGATTTTTCCTACTTCATAATTGCATGTCTCACTTCTTCATTTAAAATGCTGGATAATTCAAAAGATGTAGTAACTATAGGTTTATTTACTTTGTTGTTTTTTATTACTACCTAATTATTTATAGAATTTACATATTTCATAATGACATCACTTTTTTTTTTTAGTACATACTTTCTTTTCATACTGTTGAAATAACTTCTTTCAATGCCAAGATATTGTCATATACTTCTATAGACTTCAAAAATAAATAAGACAATAAATAAAATTAACATTAAATATATATATATCAGTGATGAAGCGTGACTTATTTTAGGAACGGAAGCATACTTTTTTTTTTAATATTTTTATTTCACTTGCCACAACAATTTTTACGTAATAGCGACTAATATACTTATATTACACACATCTAGAAAAATCTGACTCTCTTATCTGTAAATCAGAGAATATATTATCAATATATTTTTATTTTCCAAATCCTTTTAACATTCTAAAAGTTTTAACTGTAAATTAGATCTTAGCATTGTTTGAACTTCTTATAATCTACTCCGGGAATGCATTAGTCAAGATCATTCTTTCCATATAGAAAAACAATTCAACTGTTAATAAAAACCATTGAAAGTCAATAGTAATTTCATACAAAAAAATAATGAATTTGAATTGCTCATTATAATCAAACTGTGATTAGTTTAAATATAGATAATACATTATTAATATATTTTTATCTTCCAAATCCTTTTAACATTCTTAAAAGTTTTAACTGTAAATTAGGTCTTAGCACTGTTTGAACTTCTTATAGTTTACGGGAATGTGTTAGTCAAGTTCATTCTTTCCATATATAAAAACAATTCAATTGTTGGTAAAAAAAAATTGAAAGTGAATTTTTAAAATTGAATTTTAATTAAAGCTTTTGAAAGTTTTAGTGAATTTTTCAATGGAATCATTCATTCCGTTCAATACATGGACGATATAATAGAGCAACTCATTGCTATAATATTCAAATCTGAATATGAGCTGGATGGGTATTTTCTCACCAAAGGCTGATTTAGATAATTAGGTAATGAGATACTATGTCCAAGCAAAAACACATTCAATATTGGTGGTAGTTTGCTATTTGCCATTCCCTATTCCAACTTATTTTAAAATCTTAACATTTAGAGTACATAATAATTTATAAGATGCTAGAATAAATTGTGTTATAGAGAAAAAAAATTTCTACCATTCAAGTGTTTCCTACACAGTGGATAAAAATACTTTCTAAAGAACAAAAGGTTAGTGAATTGATTCCTGAGTAAAAATTAGAAATAAAAATTTTAATCTATCCAATTGTTATACAAATGATGGAAGGATATATATATGTCTGTATGTTTAAATCCTTTGTTTGAGAGCAGGTTAAGTTAACTACATAATGGATTACTATGACCAAATACTGACATAGACTTTGCAAAACTCTTAACACAATTTATTTCAAAATTTAAATTTTAGAATATTATAAATTTTGAAGAGTTCCAAATCATTAAGATGCATATTTTGCACATTTGTTGCTCAAATATACAATACCTCACCATCAAATAAACTATGATTAAATAAATAATAACTGATTATATAGACATTTAAATGTGTCAATGAACAAAAAAATTTAAATATGATATAAAAGATTAAAGAAACATCAAAAATTATAAAAAGGAATATAAATTAAAATAAAATTGCTTTAAAGACTAATATAATTGTAACAACAATAAAAATCTGAAGATAAAAATGATAAATTAATAAAATAAAAGCTGATGCAATGAAAAGACAGATATAGTAGATAAGAAATATAATAATGAAGAAATTATAAAAGCTATAACTGAAATGGAAGTTTAAAAAAGAACAAGGAATAAATACCAGATAAATAATTAAAAGCTACAAGGGAAAAGATTTAAAATAAATAATTGATGTTTGTAATGCAATTTATGACCCAGAAAAACTGGCTGGTAATTTACAATTGATTCTGGCAGAGAAATAATTTATTCGATAAAATGTGAAGGTTTTAAAACAATATAATGTTGCATATGGCTAAAGTGTTGATGATGGTCTTAAACAATTGTTTTTTTAATAAATACGAACTTAACTGAACAGCAATTTGAATTCAAAAAGATGGAGAGAACTAAGTTGAAATATGTAGCAAGAGAATAAAATGTTAATATTTGTTTAATTAATACTGCATAAATGGCATGTGATACTTGAATACTGGAAGTGATAGAACCAAACTGTGATCCATAGATCACTGCACTAAACCGCATGATAATGAGTGAATTAAGATATTCTATTGGATATACAGTTAAAGATATGGACTGAAAAACATATTTGTACATGAATCCAGATATTTTTATAACTTACATGACTTTCTATATCTAATTTTATTTAATATATATGCAAACATTATTAAATAACTTGCTGTAACAAGAATAATCAAAGGGATTTCATTATAGTAGACTTATTGGTATTTATTAGTGAACTACACGTACCGAGAACTAGTTTCGTAAAATATTAGTAAAATTGACGGCGCTGGTTGAAAGCAAACATAAATAAAATTCAAGCAATAAAATAAGCAATGGATTAAAGTTTAGGGCGTGATAGTATTTTTAAATATAGAAATTGCTTAAGTAATGAGATAAAATAGTAACTAACTGCAATATTTAAACTAACTTTAAATAAGGGCACAAGATAATTCGGTGAAATATTGATATTAGATCTTTGTTTGGAGTTTAGAAGCATAAACATCGGAGAAGTGAGAAGGAAAAAAAGATTTTAATTTATGGTTTTAGAAAAATATGGAAAAAGATTAACAATGTAGAAGTTTTGACTAAGTATATAAAAACATTTTTATTTTGAGAAATATCTATGAGAAGAGGACAAATGATTTAACTAGACTACAAAAGCAAAATGATAAGAAAATATAGAAACGGGTAAACATAAAAGGAAAATTTGCTTTTTGTTAGACAACTAATGATGACAATGATACTCAAGAAAGCTTTTCTTGTATGCATGCATAACGTTTAACTAACAATAGAAAGGCAAAGAGATAAAGATCACTTACTTTTACAATTGATGTAGATTCCAGCACTTGTTTTAATCCGGCATCATTCATCATGTCTTTATTTACTTGCAAATCGAATACATAAACCTGTCCCTCCCAAGTGGAAAGGATAAGTAATGAGAGGGGGCCATCAACTCCTAAATTACATCCTTCACAATCCACAGCTATTACAGCTCTGGGAGAATTGAAAATTTCGCGGGTAATTAATTTACCCATTTTTACTTTGGTTACAACATGAATATTCTTTAAAATTTGGCTATCACTTTCATTAATTTCAGAATCCAGACTTTGGAATGATTCGTTATCCCGACAATCCTTAGCTTTATTGTCTGCAACTACCTTCAACAAAGTGCTGGCCACCCGCTCTTTCAGGCTTGGGAACTTTCCAGGTGCTGCAGTTACGACTGGATTAACACTGTTGATGGAGGTGGATGAGGTTGTAGGATTGTTAGATATAGATGGAAAAGTTTTAGAAGAATCCGGAGCTAAACTTACAAGATCAGATTGTAATTTAAATGCCTGTGGATAATTCTGTAAGAACAACGATAATTCTCTCGGGTTTTTTGCAATTATCGCACGTTCATCGGCCGTAAATTTGCTACTCATGTGCCCAAATAATTGTTCCACAAAAAGGGATCCTCTCCTTTCTAACACCGATTTAAAAAATATAATTAAATCCTTGGTTAAATCTCCTTCAGTACGGTTTTTCGGTTGGGAGTTATTGGAATCCGTGGAAGCATTGTCGTCAATTATTATACTTTCATGTAAGCTGACCAAATCATCATGGACAATAAATGTATCTGGAAAATTTTTTAAAAATTCGGCGAATTCCTTTACGTGCCGACCAGAAATATGTCTAACCTCTGTTGAAGCTTGCGAACGGTGTCCCAATAAACTACGAATTGGAACTGGTGTATTTCCATATTGCAAAAGTTTCATTTTGAAAAATTCGATTGCTTCCTGAATGTAATCTTTTTGTGTCGGTATCTTTTGATACGATAATTTATTATCACAAAAATTTAATGTGTTATTATTAAAAGTGGTTATGCTTACATTATCTCCTTCAACGGTAAAAATGGAGGGAAATTGTGAAAAGAAGCGTTTAAGGCCAGACTGACTTCCACCAACAATCTGTTTCATATCCCGATTAAAACCTTTAGCTCCAAACTGACATGATAAATCGTGTAAAGATCGTGGTTGCCCTTTTTCCATTAAATGGTCTAAAAAAAATAATATAGTCGTATTTTTAAGAAGTTCAAAATCTGTATTTTCCATTGTGGACCTTATTAAATCAGTCCTTTAAAAAATATTTTTAAATCTCATAAAAAGATAGCCTCTCCTGGCCGACATCTTGGATTCCTGCATTCACATGTCACATCACGTGAGACAAATCGTACGAATTCACTTTTGTGATGTCTCGTAAATATTTGTAACTAGTATTATTTGGGTAGTGGGGGTACAAAAAGTCCTTCGCAATTATTTGGATTCTTGGTTAAAATAAAATAAATCATTACTTTAAAGAAAAATTTATTTAAATGTTTACATTATTTTTTTTTTCATAATAATTATTGCATTTATTAATTTAATAACATTGTTTAGTAAGAAAATATGTAATTAATTCTTGTAAACACGTTATTTTGACATTCCACCACATACCGTATATTACTAGTGATTTTTTTACATTTAAAAATTAACTATATGGTTGTTTTTTAATAGTTGTATTATTATACAATATAGTTTAATAATCAATGAATTTACTAGCACAGTGTAAAACCGTAATGCCAATTAGAAGGTAATAAACCTTCCTCTCTAACTTAAAGTTTAATGTAAAATAAACATTAATTAATGATTATGATTAATACACTTATAATAAGAAAATAGTAGTGTTACATGTATATATGTGTGTAATAATTCATTTTATACTGATTTATAAGATTTTCTTTAAAAAAGACTGACTTTTTTTTAAAACTATTTTATATATGTATTTGAGAAAAAATATATATTTTTGAAAAATTCAAATATTTACAATAAAAATTTATTCCATTTGAGATACTACCTAATTATAGACATAAATATTAATACAGGAATAAAAAAAGGATTCCATTGTAATAAAACATCGCATATATATATAGATTAAAACTCCATGCATTATATGGCAGGAGAATTATCAAAATATAAGTGCAAGAAATATAACAACCACATGGCAATTTTCTTGAAAATCTTATGCCATTCAAGTACCTGTTAAACAAAACACTTTTTTTTAAAAAAAAATTACATTGCTGGAAATTACTATTGTAATCTTTAGATCTGAGTCTACCATTGCTGAATAGCAAAAGGCAAAATTATATAGTACATTTTTTGGGAGATCATATGACCTTTAAGTAGTCTCATAACAGACTGAGTATTAACATTATACACACACTTTCATTCATGACATTCTCAACTAATGATTTCATTCATAATATTTTTTCCACTTTTTTTAATGTTTCATTTTTTAGAAATAAAATTATGTTGTGTATTTGAAATGCAAACATTCCAAATACCAACAAACAAAACAAATAATAATAATAGCAAAAAGTTATTGCTATGTGCACAACACATATATTTATAGTCCACTTTGGTTCACTTCCCCCAATGCACTTAAGGATTGGCTGCTTACTAGATGGTTTCCTCCAGCCTTGGCTTTTCCAAAACTCTTGAGCCCAGTTCAGCTGCTACATGCAAACACATTGACTTTGCACTAGAGCATTGTCCCATCATTTAAGCTTATTTCAGCTACACTCACTTCCATCTCTCTGCAATCGTCCACTTGGTAACTCACTGGAAGTTGAACAATGCACTTTGTTGCTGAAACTATTTATAGTCTTCAGTTGGTCTCTGGCAATCCAAGATTCATCCTTGATGTTATCTATCTTGAATTTCTCTTTATGTTTTTAATTACGCATACAATTAATTCGTATTGTATCAAGAAATATGTGTAATTAGCAAATATTTCTTGGCATGTATCGAATGCAATGTTCTTATTACAAATATGTAAATTTAGTCATTAATTAAATTTAGCACTTAACAGTTAGCGATCTGACAAAGAATAAATATTTTTCTCTATATATTCTTTACTTTTTTGGAGTACAAAACTTATACTTGTATGTCAATGTAAATATTTTTATAAAACACTACAGATCCATTTTGAATTATCAATATCAAATGTTTTCTTTCTTCAGATATTAGAGAATAGATAAAATATGTTAGCTATCTTCCTTTTATTTCAACTTTATATTCTATATATAATTATTTTACACCAAAGTATTGATTACTTGAATTGTTAGATTAACCATTCTTTTATTCTTTGTATGAATTAAATTATTTATTACTGCTAACATGAATTTTATGCCAGATTTGATATATAAAGCAATTGTTCAAGATTTAGATCAGCAACCAATAAGGTTGCACTAATGAAACTTAATAATTCTTTAAAAATTTTACAGTTATTTATAAATAACTCTTTTTTTCTGTACTATATTTGACATTCACTACAAAGATTTTAGAGCCCTCTATATCAACTTTTGACTCATGGTAATCTATGTCCTTTTATATTTTTCTATATTTTCTGCCTCAAGATTAAATTCATCAATTATAAATTCATTAATCAATACATCCAGTGAATATTATTCCATTTTTAAAGGACTTTCTGGTTCTTTTGCAGTGTCTATATTGTTTTTCAAATTTTTTGTTTCCTTTAAATTTCTATTTATTTGTTTAGATCTCACCTTATTTAGTCAAGCTGTTTCACTAAAATTCTGTATTTTTATTTGTATTAACTTCTATTGAAGCCAAACTAAATATATTCTAAATTATATCAATATTGTTGTATCATTACTGCTGGATCAATTGCTTCCTATCTTTATCTCAATGCCTATTATCACTCCCTCACCCTCCCAACATTAATCTTTTTTTGCATACTATCAATAAAAACTCATCATCATCATCAACCATTATCAATCCACTGCAGGACGAAGGTCTCTCCAAGTTCAATCCATCTTCGATTTTTAGCTTCTCTTCTCCACATCATCCCTGCACACTTTTTTATTTTATCCATCCATCTCACGTGTGGTCTCTTTCGGGGTCTTTTACAATCTCTTGGAATCCAGTTTAAGATTTCAATTGTCCATCTACTGTCATCTCTTCTAGCAATATGTCCAGCCCAACTCCACTTCAATCTTTTAATTTTTTCAATGAGGTCAGTAACACCTGTTTGTTCTCTTACCCATACATTGCATTTTTGATCTCTTCTTGTTACTCCCAACATGCATCTCTCCATACTTCTCTGAGTGGTCTGAAGTCTCAGTATTGCTCTTCTATTAAGTGTCCAAGTCTGAGATCCATAAGTAAGAACTGGTAAAACACATTTGTTAAAAACGTTTCTTTTCAAACACATAGGCATATTTCCTTTTAGTATCAAGTTATTTCTACCAAAAGTACTCCAACCAAGTTTAATTCTATGATTAATTTCTTCCATTATGTTTCCATCTGTATTAATAATCTGACTAAGGTATTTGTAACTGTTAACTTCTTCTAATTCATCATAATCAATCTTTATTTTCACATTTTGAGCAAATCGATTAAATATTACTTTAGTTTTTTTAACATTTATCTTTAGACTTATTTTTCTAATTTCATCTGATAACTCCTGCAACATTTCCTGAAGCTCTGCAGCATTATTTGCAAAAACAACTACATCATCTGCAAAATCTAAATGACTTAAATAACCTCCATTTACTTTCACTCCTTTAGTTTTCCATTTTAATCCACAGAAACTTATTGCAGCACTGCTGTAAAAAGTTTTGGAGATATGGAGTCATCTTGCCTTACACCCTTCTCAATGTTAACTTTCCCAGTATCATTATGTAATCTAATTGTTGCTGTTGTATTTTTATAATATTCTTTAAAATATGACAATATCCTGGATCTATACCTTGATGATCCAATGCTTTAATCACTGAAGAAATGTTTATAGAATCAAATGCCTTTTCATCATCTACAAATCCAAAACATAATGGTAATTCATATTCATTTGTCCTTTTTATAACTTCTCTCAGTACCTGGATATGATCTCCTGTACTAACACCACTTTTAAATCCAGCTTGTTCTCTTGGTTGGTGGAAATCCAATGTTCTCTGTAAACAAGTTGTAATTATCTTGGTAAAAACTTTGTATAAAACTAATAAAAGGCTGATAGGTCTGTAATTTCTAAAATCTTCTTTATCATCTTTTTTAAATATTAATATTATTACTGCATTCTTCCAATCATCTGGTACATCTTTATCATTTAGACATTTGGTATATAACTTTGCTAATTTTTTTTCTATTTCTTCACCTGCTTCTTTTAATATATCAATTATAATTCCATCATTACCTGGAGCCTTTCCTTTCTTCTTACATTTAATAGCATATCTCACTTCTTCATTTAAAATTCTTGGCAATTCAAATGTTGTAATAGATATAGGAGATATTTGTTCTTTATTATTATATAATTGTTGATAAAAGTCTTCTATCCATTTCATGATGTCATCTCTCTTTTTAGTAATAATTCCATCTTTTTTTCTTATGGCAGATATAAATTTCCTACCAATACCAAAATGTTGTTTTACTTTCTTGAGACTTTTATTTTCTTCTACAGCTTTCCTTGCTAGTTCACAGTTATAGTTTCTTATATCATTTTCAACTCTTTTCCACACCATTTTACAAAATTCGAGATATTCAATCCTTTTTAATGCATCATTTTTGTATATTTTCATATTCCTTCTTTTCTTCATAAATTCTCTAGTCTCAATAGAAATTTTATTGGTCAATTGTCACTTTTTTCTACCAGCTATCTTTGTTGCAGTTTTTAATAGTGTATCAGTTATTTTCATATTAATTTCATTCAAATCTGAATCATGTTCAAAATCAACTAATATTTGAAACCAATTTGTAAATTCTAATTTAAATTCATTAGAATGTTTCTGAAGATCAACTTTAAATATTGTTTTTCTTAATAATTTTTGTGTCTCTAGTTTTGCATTAACACGTATCTTACACCTTACTAAATGATGATAACTTCCTGTGTTAAATTTATTAAGAACATTACAATCTTTAAATATGTATTTTCTGTTAGTCAAAATATAATCCAATTCTGCTGTACCTTTATTTGGATGCTTCCATGTCCATTTCCTTTTAACATTTTTCTCAAAAAAAGAATTCATAATGGAAAGTTTTTTTTTTCTGCAAACTCCACAAGTCTATGTCCTCTCTCATTTCTATTACCATAACCAAATTTACCTACAGCACTTTCATCTTTTATTTGTTTACCAATTCTAGCATTAAAGTCTCCCATAACAATTTTAAAATGTTGTTTATTTTGATTAAAAGCCTTTTGTACATCCATATAAAAATCTTCTACCACTGTCATCACTATGAGAACTTTTTGGGGGCATAAATCTGAATTATCTGCATTTGGTATCTGTTATTAACTAATCTTGCCACTCTGTCTGATATACCATCAATCTTCACAATGTTGTTCTTCCACTTTTTATTTATAATGAATCCTACTCCACTTGTATTTCCAATATTTGTGTTTTTATAATAGAGTACATGTCCACTTTTAGACAAGTTCTTCTAATTCTTTCAATCTTCCTTCATTTGAAAGTGATCTGCAGTTGTAAGTACCTAAATAAAAAGTCTTCATCAATAAAAACTATTAGCTAGAATTTATTTTGATATTTTTCCTTTATGAATAAAATATTGCTCCACTTGTTTTGTTTGGTACAGTCACAGATTGGCAGAGTCTACTTAAGTTCATGGACTGCAACCCAGCTGTATCACTTCCAGTGCTCAAGCTTATGGAATTCAGAGCAATAAAGTTACTTGATTATTATTATTTACTGAACAATTTTTTCATTCTCATACTTCATTTTTCAGGTATAATAATCACTTGTGATTAATGTCTCATTAGCATATATTTAATTATTATCAGGTCTCATATTGGGTATCAGATCTGCAAGGCCTGGGGCAACTAATATTTTAGAGGACCTTTAAAATTTAAAATAATGTGGAGAGAGAGGAGAAATGAGAGTTTTTACTTACAGGACTGAAAACAGGACTCTGAAAGCAGTTAGTTATGAGTCGCAGAAATGAGCAAGCAGATCAGATCCAGATAGCACTTGGATAGGGTAGATTCACTCTAGTAATGTTAGTATCATAAAACACTATTAGCACAAAACTGACTGACAGGAGCTGACACTTTTAGTTCTGCTGGTCACCAAGCACTGCAGTCATCAAATTGGCATCTTATCCCTAAACTGGCTTACGTTTTTGACTCATGGTATGATTGCTTGGAAAAGTTTTTCTTGAATATATTTTTTGGGGAATTTAACTGTAAAATTAAGACATTCTATGAGCTGTGACATCACTTTACCTTCTCCTATATTTTTGTTTAACATATTGTGTCTCCAAGTTGAGGTCCCTAATATTGTGAAATCCAGGGCAGCTGCTCCCCCCCCCTCTGATTGGCCCTGCAAATCTGCATAATGAAATATTTGATTTGGTTCTTCAAATGTGGTGGGGTTGATCACTTAATGTTACCTTTCATAAATATTATTACCAGTTTTAATGGAATTGACTAATAGATTTACTAGCACAGTTTCAAACTGTAATAATGAAATAAGTTGATCTGATTTATAGAAGACTATAACACTGTAACACTTAACTGAAGATATGCAGATAGTAAACAACAATGAATACCCATATATACAATAACCTTATCTCAACAACTAAACTCGGAATAGAAATATGAAACTGGGTATACATAGAAGTAATCAACATTTTAGAACACAGCAAACAGAAAAAATATCACTAATTACACAAAATAGTAATTAATTAATTAGTTTTTAAATTGGCTCTTTCCAATTTGGCTTACATGAATGTAAGAGAAAATTAAACAAGCTTTTAATTAATAATTGGAATTATTATTAGAATATTGATACAAGAGATTATTATGATCCAAATATTTATTTTAATATAAATGAAATTTATTTAAGATTTTTAATGAAAGTAAAAATTAAACGAATTTGTAATTATATTCAGATATATTCATCACTATAATACATTAATCATTTCTGAAAACCAGGATGACTCACTGATTGCACCTACAGAAAAATATTGAATTAACAAATCACATTAACAAATCTTTAAAAATTTGAGATTCAGGCTAAAGATTAAAAAGAAAAAACTTTCCATAGATGCAAAGTGTGAATAACGATAATGTTCAATCGCCATCTATGAAATGTTCAGCTACATGTAAGGAAAGATTAAAACAATTATTATTGTGCCAAATTAATTTTATTTATAATTTCATGAATCTACATATTCTATTTTTAAATAATATTAAAACACATAAATTTATAAAATTACAAAGAAAAATTGAAATAGCCCAACTTTATATAAAACAACTTGTATATAAAGTTGTTTTTTTAGTTGTCACTTTTAATATTTTATTAATGAATGCACACGGAAGTTAAGCAAGCAAGTTAAATTGTTAGAATTTACACAAATTTGCTTTAAAATAACATATATTTATTTATATACATAGATTTCATTCTTTAAGTAACCCATTGCTCATCATAGTCCTCTTGTTTGCAATATTTCGAATATTCTACTTTAATTTCAAATTTGTTATAACATTTTTGTTAAGATTCAATATTTTTTTTATTTTTTGTATTTATTTTAAAGATAATTTGCTTTCAATTCGATGATTAATCTGTGTATCTTTTTTTAAAAAGAAATTTATTCTATAAATTATATTTGTTGATAGGTTACATTATAAATGTTCAGATTGATTTGCAGAATGTAGGTCTAGCAATGACCATGTAGACAACACAATGTATTTTGGGGCAATTAAGTGATCTCTTTTTTTGATTTTGTTTATTGTTTTCATGAATATGTAACTTTTAGGGTCTTCTGCCTGCTCCATTACTATCTTGCACCTGAGACACCAAAGCGTGTAATTGAAGAAAATGGAAAGTCTAATTTGTGCAAAAACACCGTGTTCCATATAACTTCTTAAGGATAACACATTTGCATTTAGGTTCTTTGTCCAATTTGTAATTAATAGTCTGTGAATATTTAATCTGGTACATCTCATGATGATATGATTAATTGATTCTTCTTCCTTCCCACACATTTGACAAATTGGTTCAATTTTTTTGTAGTTTCTTTTATTGGCTAGGAAAAATTTTGTGGGGAGTGAATCTAAATTGAATTTAATCACAAAATCCAGGAATTTTGCTAGGTGCCAAAGTATGGAACCCGACATGATTTTTTGATTGTTTACCCTTCACCATGCATAAGTTTGTATGCTTCCCAATATTTTAGTTTTGTAGTAGTAGTATGATTTTCAATGTTAATAAATTTCCCCACCTTATCCCATAAAGTCTTTGTCCAGTTCTGTTGTATTGGTGGAGGCTTATCGATCGGTGTTATAGTGTCTTGTTTCGTCAGTTTTATATGGCTTTCCTGTAGTTTGCACAAATTGTTATAATTTCTTTGAAAGATGACTGTAAGAATAGAGTGGAGTGTGAGACCATTAAATTTTCTGGGCTTTTGTAACTTCCGTAAACTTATAGCTACAGTTTTACCGCCCCAGAATAATCTCGCACATTCTGAATTTATTTTCTTAATGAATTTTTGGGAGGGGTTAAACCCATTCATGAAATAGATAATTTTTGGAAATAGTAATGTGTTAAGCAGTCTGACTTTATCCTTCAATGATAGGTAAACTTTTGAAAGACAGGATGTGGTTTGTTTGATTGATGTCAACAATGATTCCTCAATTTCTCTCATTACTGATAGTGGTTTGTGAAAATTGAAACCTAAAAATTTTTGTGGATTGGCTGCAAAGGTTGATTTGATTTTGATATTTTCCATGTTGTGGATTTTTGTCTATTAATTTTCAATTTGTGTTTCACTGAGTATTAGTCTAAGATTAGCTCTAGTTTTTTTATAAATTTCTGGGATGGCAGGTAAATCAGAATATTGTCTATGAAGCTAATATGCTTCACCACTCTTCCGATAGCAGGTATATATACTCCTGGTAACTCCCTTTTGATCCCCAACAGTAGTGGATTTATGTATACCATAAAAAATAATGCACTAAGTGGAGATCCCTGTGGGATGGATAGAGTTGGTTTGAATCCAGGGGCTACCTTGCCATTCATGGTAATATAGATGTTTCTATTGGATAGAAGATTGCTGATCATCCTCAAATAGACCCCCTGCACCTTGTATTGTTTCAAAATTTTGATTATAATTGATGGCCTCATATTATCGAATACCACTGCAATATCAATTTGAACTGTGATTGGACATGATTTCCTTCTTGTTCTTATATAATTCACCATGAATTTTATTTGACTGATAGCATTGACAATTGTTTCTCCCTTCTTAGCATATTGTGAGTCTGATATGGATTCATAGATTTTCCCTTGGATTCTGTCTTTTATTAATTGCTCAATTACTTTGATTAGGAGAGGACACATGGAGATGGGCCTCAGATTGGAAAGTTTTGGTGCTGCATCTCTTTTTTTCAAGAAGGGAACAAGGAAGATTGGGTATAACGTTGAACATTGTCAGTGCTAAATTATATATGAAACATTTAAAATATATAGATAATTAAAATATTATTTAATGTTAGCATAAGATAATTTTTTTGATAAAAAAGCAGTCTCATCTTTAATTGTGCCTCACTTATATACATATATAGTGTAATGGAATTACGGGATCAGTCGGTTGTTTCAGACAATATACATCATATTCAACAAAATATATCAATAAAGGATAACAACACAATTATAAAAAATCTGAAACTTAAATTATTTCCATTACTCCAAGTGAGAGAACATATAAATATAACCGATGTTATATCCATCCTTGATGAATATTGCCACAAGGTTATCTTTCCCGACCAGACGTCTCTCGGCTGCTGCACTTATTAAAGAGTTACAGCACTTGGTTAATTTATAAAATTTAATGGGATTATTAATAGTGTACAACTATCCTCATGTATTACTTACTACTCAAATGAAGCACTCATTATAAACAAACCCTCCAGTTAGATTAAACTATTTGGAATGGTGAAGAAAACAAGATGAGACAGATAGAATAATCTATCAATAAAATATTTACTATAATAACAAAAAATTACATGAAACATTTAAAGATACAATAAAATCATTAAATCTAATGCTATAGTTAGGTGTGTGTTTAAATCATATGAATGTCTTTAATATATTGAAATAAGTTATCAATTATAGTCTTTCTTCCAAGTATTATTTAAGAGTCTAATTTATATCTATCTCACTAATAATATTTGGAATTGCAATTGCATATAATGATATGCGAAGAGTATGTGCACATGTGATATATATTTGTCAATCATTTACATTACCTAGAGTTTTTTTTCTTCTTTTGATGTTGACTAATGTTCTGCTGGCTGTCCTTAGAATTTCTCCAGTTCTTTAGTAGAAACGCCGTTCTTCGGCTCTGGCTTTTTTCATGGAATTTCTTCTTCCTATACACAGGCGGCTTCACAGTACTAGGGTGTTAATGGCATGGCAGGTGGATCATCAGGTAGGCACTACACTGGCAGTTGTTTCATAGTGAGGTGACCATATGAGCATGGCAGGTTTGGATCAATCAGCGATTGTGATGGCCCTTAGCCACACATTCTTGAAGATTCACTCGTATAGTAGATTTGTCTTATATTCGTTATAATTTTGGTCAGTCTTAAATGAAGATGTCTTTTACTCAGCTTTTTTTTTAATGTCTGCTCTCCTCAAAGGTCTAATACTCTCCTTCTTCTTAGCTCAAGTTCTCCCATCAAAATCTCACCGTTAATTAATTAATGTCTCCTTCCAGAATTCCTTTCTTATCTTGATCTATTGTTCATTGGAATTTGTAGGGTTTTTTTTCACACCTTTAACTTTAAAAATTTCTTCTACAGCTTACATAAAATTTCTCTTCTTAAATTCTAATTTTATAATATTTATAACATGGGTTTTACATTCTTTTTTCTTATTTTGTTATTTTTATAATAACTTTGTTCTCATTTAAACCTACAATAATTTTTCCCCTTCTTTATGCACACATTCACATACGTATTTCATTTAGTCAAAATGTGTATTTTGAAGACCAGATTTTTATCTTTTATCACAATCTAATTTCTACCTATACTTTCATTTAAAACTCCTAAATGTCACCCTTTTTAAATTATTTGATTCCCCTTTTATTTATATCTCCTTTTTATGTTTTAATCCTAATCTTAATATATGACTCTACTATTTCTAACTTTTAATATTTCTATTTTTCAAAATATAAACTTTGAAGTGTAAAAGATAAGAATCTTGTTCGATTCATTCCTTTCTCTTTTATTTCATTACAGTAATTCATGCATTCCTTTCTTAAGTGATTTTAACCATTTTAATTATTTGTATATTTAAAAAAAGACTATAGTATTTAATATCAAATATATACATGTGTGATCACAGTATGTGCGATTATAACAATAGAGACGGAAATTTAAAATAATCGCATCATTTGAATATTTGTTAACAAAATTTAAAAACTGGGAGAAATCCCAGATTTGTCATATAATAATATCAATCAATTAAAAAATATCTGGAAGTAAATTTCATGATTGATTTAAAATTTGATTTTCTAGTCTTTAAGTTTTTATGACATACTTTTATATATACAAATGAGGCATGATGGGCCACTTTTTTATTGGAAAAATTATTGACTTATGTTATGGCTAGAGTCTTTTAATTATCTGTAATAACTGTTGCATTGAAATTTAATCTTTAACATTTCATACACATTTAGCACTTAAAGTGTTCGACCATATATTTCATCATTTGAATCTTTGTTAGCAAGGTCTAAAAACAGAAAAATCTCAAATTTGTCATGCAATAATTTCAATTAATTTTAAAATATCTGAAAATAAATTTTGTGATTGATTTAAAATTTGATTCTCTAGCCTAAGTATTTCAGATTTCCCTCTATATATAGAAATGAGACATAATGAAAGATAAGATCACATTTTCATTGGAAAAAATACTGTCTTATGCTATAAGTAGAAGGCATTTTGATTATCTATAGTAACTAACTTATATATATATATACTGTACTGTATTTTATCCTAGTACAAGTAGCATTGGCAATTTAGAAGTTAAATTAATAAATTCCTAATAATAATAAAAAAATATATTTATTTAAATATCTGATCGATTTAGTTTAAACAATGTGGGTGTACTAAAAGAATTCGAAAAGAGAGGAGATATATAAAATAAAACAAAAGGAGAAACTACTTTGTATTTTTGTAAAAATTAAAAAATAAAAGTCACAGCATTCCTTCCCTAATTAAAGATGGCAAACAAAAAGAAAAAAAAGACTTTGTGGGCTAAATTTCTTTAAAATTGGTATACCTTAACAGGTGTCAACAGGAGTTGTGCAGAGAGATGATAAAAAAAAATCAGGACTCGTGCGTAAAGGTTCTTAGATCTTCATTCCTGCAGAGAAAAGTAAAGATAAACATGGAGAAATTTTGAAAAGTGTGCCAAAGTATTCTTACTAATATGTTGAATCTTATTAAGATGTGTGAGTAGAAGTTTTTTTGCTGGTGTTGCTTTTGACCTGATGTCATAAACTACCTGAGTGAAACCATTTCCTACTAAATGTGAAACCACGAAGACTGATGGATCGCCAGAATATTGAACAGTGGATTCCTTCCAAGACAAATCCATGCATGGTAAATTTTATAATCCTATACATGAATAAATAAACTTACTGGTAAGTAACTCGATTCCAATACTAGTGATCACTTTTCTTAGACTCTTAAGTGTGATAAACTGTCATCATGAACGCACCAATTAGAATAAAATATTAGCAGTAGTTTTACTCCCTATTTGTTTTTTATATTTTCTTCTCTTGATAATATTAAATATTTTTTTTTATATTAATAAATTTAAATGTGACTTTCATTGTTATTTAGTCATTGATTATTATTATTATTCTAATTTCATTACAGTTTAGTCATTATTATAACTCAATTAAATAAGTTGTCAATGCTGTAATTGAAAATGCAATTCTCCGGATCCTCCGGATATTCCGAATAATTTCATCATAACTAAAAAAAATAAAAGGGGTTTGGCCAGTGTATTCTGATACAGAATCCTGGTGCCTTTTCAAATAAATTAAAAGCTGGCCTACTTGTCCCCATTATTATGGTAGTACCATTAAGTGAAAGGGTGTTGTGTATCCAGGAAAGATAATTGCGTCCATTAAATCTTGCTGAAATTTTCTGACAAAAAATTTAATAGATTGAATGTAATTTGGTCACCGGGTACGGGCAGTTAATTTGTAAATAAACCCTAATTATACAGTGGACATTACAATATATATCTTGTACCGTGTTCGATTCGTTGAAGAATACACTTAGTCTGCAAATTGGTTTAGCTGGGTTTCAACCTTATTTATAATACATTTATAATTTTATTTAATTATAAATATGACATGAACAAACTGGCATGTTTGAGCAAAGTGGAAAATACTATTGATAGCAGAGCTGTCAATAATACCCATGATCAGATCGAGCTATCTAATGCATAACATGATCACATTTCCAGATCGTGGCCTACCTCGGCTGCTAGATTCAAACCCCTACTATCCAAACTAGTAGGTCCATAATCCAGCACTTGAAAAATCCCTTAACTAGCTCAGTCTATTTTTAATTCAATAACAAAATATTGTTTCACTTAAATAGTGGCAAAAGAATTGACCGACAAAATAAAGTTTTAGTTTAAAGACAATTTATTTAATTAACATTTATTAAACTAATTTTAGATATTTTATATATCTTATTTACTAATATAACACATGCACATTTTTAATTCACACGCTATAATATCTTATGGGAAAGCATTTAATAATATTTGAAATTTAAAATACAATGAAATCAATATACTAACACCTGAATACACACAACATTTTAAACACACATATTAATAGTTCATCTAAGTATGCTATAGAGTTCTTAAACTTGACTCTTGGAGCTTTACGAATGCGATGGCTACTTTAGAAATGAGTATAAGAAAATATTATTACCTAGGATTTTGAACGTGGATACTTCTTGCTTTTTGCTGCTTCTAATGAAATATTTCTAACCGGTTAGATTTGAAGTTTTCTTGTGGAGATTTGATGCTGATTATTCTGAGGCATTTTCTTTAAGACAATTAGATATAGAGCGGCTTCAGGTTGTTACACAGGCATCACTTTTATCGGGTAGGTTGGCTGTTTTCATTGGACTTCAGGCTGGAGAAAGTCATGTTTTCTGAGGTTTTACCACTGCATTCTTGATTCTGGATATATAATAAGCTGACTGATATAACTCACTGATAGATTGTACTGAACTGTTATCTCAAATGCAACTCAAACTCAACTAACTGTCCGATAAAAAAATTGACTATTTATACATATGACGTGTTGTCATTATGATATTCTCCAGCTATACCTGTTGTCAAAATTCCTTTGATAATCTTTCAATTACATGTTTTTGGAGATCGTTTAATTAGTAGCCATGCAAACATATTTTTATATTTTTAATTAGTAGCCACCGCTGGGTGTTTTTTAATTTTTTAACTTTCATTTATTTTTTAATATTTAATACACATACATTATATTTACAGTTGCACGCACATATATAATTTGAGATCCATTCACTATTTAGTTTTAAGATGAACTTTTTTTCCTTTCTTTAACTTAAATATTTTTTTAACTTAAATAAAAGGGATTTATGTTTTAAACTTTTAACTTATATTTCAATTAATAATAATAAGAAAAAAACCTCTTTACTTCTTTTATGAAACTTTAACTTGATGCTTCTAAAGCAAACCCCTCTCCCCCCTTTTAATTAAATAACTGTAACTTTTATTTCAAAACTCTTAAACTTTTACATTTTCTTTTACGAAAGATTTTTATTTTAATAAATTTTTAAATAAAATTATTATGTGCCAACACAATGTTAGTACATTATATATATTAAAAGCATAAAGTTAAACTAGTCAATAAATAATCAAAATTACCCTAAATTCATAACTCAACCAGGCTAACCAAGAAAATAAACTCTAAAACAGTGTGAATGGTTTTGCTGTTACAAGCAGACTTCTCATGTAAAAAATATAAAAAAACAATGTATTTAAACTAATCATTACCCACAATTCCACTTAACTCCCATATACCCTTAATCTTAAAACAACTTTTAAATAAGTTAATTGCTTCAGAATCATAAAATTTTAATTCTTTTTTTAATTTCATTTCTCTTAAAGAAGACAACCTTAGCTTCATCAAAATTAATAGTGTGGCTTGTATCTTTTTCATGGATATATAAAGCAGAATTAAGATATTTATTTCTAAATCTATTTTTACATATTTATTCTTTCATTTAAATTAAAAGTACTCTGACCTATATATACCTACTTACAAAAACAAGGGATAATATATACTACTCCAGGAATAGACTTTCTATCAAAAATTTCTGTTGTATTTCTTAATAAATTATTCAAAGTAATACCCCTTTTTAAGCAATTTTCTTATTGCCAAACAAATTACTATTTTTATATACAATTTTATAAGAAGACAAATAGCAAAGAAATAAAATCATATTTTTCTTTATCCTTTACATCATTACAAATATTATTACCATTAAATAAAATACTTTAAACAAATTTATCAGAGTAGCCAACACTCAAATAATCTTTATAACATTGACCTTTTTGAAACAAAGCTACCCCATTAGAATTATTTAATCTCATTTCTTTAACAATAATTTCCTAAAGCAGCTACTTTATGGGATACAGATTGATAGCTATCAGATTTACTTATAGACCTTAATTCTTTACTCTTAACATAATGACTACATATTAAACAATTATTCTTTACATTTATAATCATCAATAGATCTAAAAGTTTTATTTTAACAAAATCTAACCCCCTCCCCTCATTCTACCGCATATTTTACAGAAGGATCAAAACAATTAAATTCATTTACCAACTCTTTCAATTTATCATTCTCAGCTACAAACAAACAATTATCCATATATCTAACAAATAACTTTAAATATACACAAACCTTCTTAATAATAATTTCCTCTTCCAAATAATATAAAATGAACAAATTAAAGGAGAAGTAATATAAACTATTACCCACCCTTCCTTAATTAATCTTATAAAAATTATTTTATAATTTTAAAAATTATTATAAAAATTATTTTGTTAGGTATGTGGATGATTGTTTATTTGTAGTTTAGAATAATAAATTGAAAGAGTTAGTAAATGAGTTTTAATTGTTTTGATTCTTCTATAAAATATGCAGTAGAAGGAGAGGGATTAGATTTTGTTAAATTAAGATTTTTACATCTATTGGTGATTAGAAATGTATGTAAAGAATAATTTCTTGGTATATAGTCATTATCTTAAGAGTAAAGAATTAAGGTCTGTATAAATAAACCTGATAACTATCAATCTGTATCTCATTAAAAAAATATTGTTATAGAAATAAAAGATTAAATATTTCTAGTGGAGTAGCTTTGTTTCAAAAAGGTCAATTTTATAAAGATTATGTGATAAATTTGTTAAAAGTATTTTATTTAATAGTAATAATATTTGTACTGATGTCAAAGATAAAGAAAAATATGATTTTATATCTTTGCCATTTAAATTGTCTTCTTATAAAATTATATGTAAAAATAGTAATTTGTTTGGAAATAAGAAAGTTGGTTGAAAAGGGGGTATTACTTTGAATAATTTATTAAATAATACAAAAGAAATTTTTGATAGAAACTATCCCTTATTTTTGTAAGAAGGTATATATAGGTCGAAGTACTGTGAACTTAAATGAAAGAATAAAGGTACATAAAAGTAGGTTTAGAAATAAATATCAGTTTTGTTTTATATAACCACACTATTAATTTTGATGAAGCTAAGGTTATCTTCTTTTAGAAAATGAAATTAAAAAAAAAGAATTCTTTATTATTAACATTTTATGTTTCTGAAGCAATTAACTTATTTAAATGTTCTTTTAAGATTAAGGGTGTATAGAAAGTAAGTGAACTGTGGGTAATTCTTGTTTAAATATGTTATTATTTTGTAGTTCTTTACACTTGAGAAGTCTGCTTGTAGCAGTGAAACCATTGGTAGGGTTTTAGAGTTTATTTGCTTGACTAATCTGATTGAGTTGTGAATTTGGAGTAATGTTGATTATATATATGTCATTTACTTATGAATAAATAAATCAACAGATTTATTCATCAATATTATATATGACTATATAGCCTCGATATGTAATGCTTAAATAAACATTATGTGATATATAATTATGAAACATTATAAAACAAAGAGAACTGATAATTAAATTGAAAAATAATCAAAAGCATTCACAGAAGAATTCAATTCCCATCTAAACAGCTGTGTATTAGTTCCCTGTCATTCACAATATAATACCTATTACTAAAACTAATTATACAGTAAATACACAAATTCTAATGTTTAATTCAGAATGCAATTATATTTTAAAATACAATGCAATTCAAATGCTGTTTAAAAAAAATATTCAGTTATGTAACACAAAAATAAGCCTTTTTATTTTTGCCTTAAAATATAAACTGTTACCTCTTATTGTCAAAATTATTAAAAATTTCAATTAGAAAAAAATGTTACAAATAAATGTCAATTATCTCAATTATTTTTGTTTTGTGAAGACTACTTTTTTTTGCAATGTCTGAAACCAAAGCAATTTTTTCATTAAATCTGAACATAGATAGTGTATTTTTAGTGACTTCAGTTATAAGTTTTTGATACTTTCAATTAGTACATAACTGTTAAACTGCTGTTTACATTTATAGCTGTGTTAAAAAAATTGCTATTATCCAATGTGGTTTATAATGAGAAGAGTTGTGATAGTTATTTTGTTTGTTACATGTGGTTGTGAGACATAGTCTTTGGAAAAATAAAAAAAATGGAAATGTGGCTTAGGAGATCAGCTAGAATGAGTTGGATGGAAAGAAATACTAATGATCAAATATATAAAGAGAATTTAAATGAAAAGAGAACTACTTAATACAATAAAAAAATGAGAAAGTTTTCATTTTTGTGTCATATTTTAAGACAGATGTGTTTTTACAAAATATTTTGGAAGGCAAAATTTAAAAAAAAAAATTGAGAGGCGGTCCAAAAAATTCCTATCTTTAAATGTGATTAGTGAAATTGGATGTTTTTCATATGCATGAATAGCTGAAGATAGAATGATATGACTGTAATGGCAAGGCATTGGCTCTAAAAACTGTTGATGATATGTTATTTATTGAATTTTTAACCTTACAGTTTTATATTCAAAAAGACTGCCTTAATTGAAAGGTTTGCTCACTTAATAAAGGTTTTTGATTTATAGAAAATACTTTCTATTTTTTTATTTATCTTGTCCTGTGACCTACAATGAATTTTTATAATGTTTGATGATATAATTTAAAAGTTTTGTAATTGAATACATTTCAATAGGTTGATCTATTAAATATTCATATATGGAGTTAAATTTATTAAGAACATTACAATCTTGAAATATGTATTTCCTGTTAGTCAAAATATAATCCAATTCTGCTGTACCTTCATTTGGATGCTTCCATGTCCATTTCCTTCTAACTTTTTTCTCAAAAAAAGAATTCATAATATAAATTTTTTCCTTCTCTGCAAATTCCATAAGTCTATGTCCTCTCTCATTTCTATTATCATAACCAAAATTACCTACAACACTTTCATCTTTCATTTGTTTACCAATTCTAGCATTAAAATTTCCCATAACAATTTTAAAATGTTGTTTACTCTGATCAAAAGCCTTTTGTACATCCATATAAAAATCTTCTACTACTTCATCACTGTGAGAACTTGTTGGGGCATAAACCTGAATTATCTGCATTTGATATCTGCTATTAAGTTGTATAACTAATCTTGCCACTCTGTCTGATACACCATCAATCTCCACAATATTGTTCTTCCACTTTTTATTTATAATGAATCCTACTCCACTTGTATTTCCAATATTTGTGCCTTTATAATAGAGCATATGTCCACTTTTTAAATCAATTGTCTCTTCACCTTTTCTTCTAACTTCACAAAGTCCAATAATATCCCATTTAATATAAGAGAGTTCTTCTTCTAATTCTTGCAATCTTCCTTCACTTGAAAGTGATCTGCAGTTGTAAGTACCTAAATAAAAAGTCATCATCAAATGGCAGCCTGGGTCCACCTCCAGGATATTCTTAGCACCCTCCGCCTTCGGCCACCAACCGCTGCCTTGGTTGGTGACTTTACAGCCTCCTGGGATTAAGGGCCATGCTTTATTTTTGTCTGTCATAATTGTATAATTGGGAAAAATCTTTATCATTTACACAAACATTCATTCTGCCTTATCAGGCACTGAGAAGAAAGACCATGGTGTTTCTTGATCTTAAACTCAGAGGTAAAAAGCCAATAAAGTCACCACGCTGGTTAATGCGTGTTGGTGAGCAGCCCATCCATGTTCGTATACTATATGAATAAACATATAGTAATAACAGCTGCAACGACAAGAACGTATGGAGTGGACATTAGGAATTTGCCCTGCTCGGTTCCTTTAAGGCCTCCAAGAGGAATCAAAGGGTCTCCTTTCAGTTAATAGCAAACTCCTTTCTGCAGGAAGTGATCATCGATTAGTAAGGGGTAAGATACATGTTAATGTAAAACTGGAGAGACAAAAATTATTAAGGGAAACTATATTTACAGTTGATATTCCTAATCTTCAGAAACATTCTAATGAATTTAAATTAGAACTTACAAATCGGTTTCAAGTATTAGTAGATTTTGAACATGATTCAGATTTGAATGAAATTAATATGAAAATAACTGATACACTTTTAAAAACTGCAACAAAGATAGCTGGTAGAAAAAAGCAGCAATTGACTAATAAAATTTCTACTGAGACTAGAGAACTTATGAAGAAAAGAAGGAATATGAAGATATGCAAGAATGATGCATTAAAAAGAATTGAATATCTCAAATTTTGTAAAATGGTGTGGAAAAGAGTTGAAAATGATATAAGAAAGTATAACTGTGAACTAGCAAGAAAAGCTGTAGAAGAAAATAAAAGTCTTAAGAATGTAAAACAACATTTTGGTATTGGTAGGAAATTTATATCTGCAATAAGGAAAAAAGATGGAATTATTACTAAAAAGAGGGATGACATTATGAAATTGGTAGAAGATTTTTATCAAGAATTATATAGTAATAAAGAACAAGTACCTCCTATATCTATTACATCTTCCGAATTGCCCAGAATTTTAAATGAAGAAGTGAGAAATGCAATTAAATGTATGAAAAGAGGAAAGGCTCCAGGTAATGATGGAATTATAAATGATATAGTAAAAGAAGCAGGTGAAGAAACAGAAAAAATATTAGCAAAGTTATATACCAAATGTCTAAATGATAAAGATGTACCGGATGATTGGAAGAATGCAGTAATAATATTAATATTTAAAAAAGGTGATAAAGAAGATATTAGAAATTACAGACCTATCAGCCTTTTATCAGTTTTATATAAAATTTTTACCAAGATAATTACAACTCGTCTACAGAGAACCTTGGATTTTCACCAACCAAGAGAACAAGCTGGATTTAAAAGTGGTTTTAGTACAGTAGATCATATTCAAGTATTGAGAGAAGTTATAGAAAGGACAAATGAATATGAGTTGTCATTATGTTTTGGATTTGTAGATTATGAAAAGGCATTTGATTCTATAAACATTTCTTCAGTGATTAAAGCATTGGATCATCAAAGTATAGATCCAGGATATTGTCATATTTTAAAGAATATTTATAAAAATGCAACAGCAATAATTAGATTACATAATGATACTGGGAAAGTCAACATTGAGAAAGGTGTAAGACAAGGTGACTCCATATCTCCAAAACTTTTTACAGCAGTGCTGCAAGAAGTATTTTGTGGATTAAAATGGGAAACTAAAGGAGTGAAAGTAAATGGAGATTATTTAAGTCATTTAGATTTTGCAGATGATGTAGTTGTTTTTGCAAATAATGCTTCCAAGCTGCAGGAAATGTTGCAGGAGTTATCAGATGAAAGTAGGAAAGTAGGACTAAAGATAAATGTTAAAAAGACTAAAGTAATGTTTAATCGATTTGCTCAAAATATGAAAATAAAGATTGATTATGATGAATTAGAAGAAGTTAAGAGTTACAAATACCTTGGTCAGATTATTAATACAGATGGAAACATAATAGAGGAAATTAATCATAGAATTAAACTTGGTTGGAGTGCCTTTGGTAGAAATAACTTGATATTAAAAGGAAATATGCCTATGTGTTTGAAAAGAAAGGTTTTTAACAAATGTGTTTTACCAGTTCTTACTTATGGATCTGAGACTTGGACACTTAATAAAAGATCAATACAGAGACTTCAGACCACTCAAAGAAGTATGGAGAGATGTATGTTGGGAGTAACAAGAAGAGATCGAAAACTCAATGTATGGGTAAGAGAACAAACAGGTGTTACTGACCTCATTGAAAAAATTAAAAGATTGAAGTGGAGTTGGGCTGGACATATTGCTAGAAGAGATGATAATAGATGGACAATTGAAATTTTAAATTGGATTCCAAGAGATTGTAAAAGACCCAGAAGGAGACCACATGTAAGATGGATGGATGAAATAAGAAAATGTGTAGGGGTGATGTGGAGAAGAGAAACTAAAGATCGGAGAAGATGGATTAAACTTGGAGAGACCTTCATCCTGCAGTGGATTGATAATGGTTGATAATGATGATGATGATATGGAGTTACTTATAATATGTTTAAATGGATTCAAACACAAAAATAGTAGAGTTTAACAATCCTGTCTCAGTTTTTATCCTTTTTTTTTACATTTTGATTAGATGAGATAAAATATCAGTAAAACTGCCTCTTCAGGTCAGAATAATTTATACTAGAGAAACTACAATATATGGAATGAGTAAAATCAAAATGGACTAGCAGTTGTACATCAGAGTTCTATGACTAATTTCTAACTTATTGACTTCTGATATGAAGCATCACATTTACATTGGTCTCCATTCAGTGGCTTCCTTTTGTTCTTATTTTACTATTTAGATAAATGAGTTGAAATTTTTACAATATTAACATTTTAAGTTTTATTAGAATTTAAGCATTAGATCAGAAATATAGTAAGTAGTTGCACTAAATGAAATGTTATGAAATTATTTATGAGTTAGATGTACTGAGATAAGAATAACCATTGAATATATATATTGTACCCTATCTGGATGATGATCCATCCCTCCTACTACTATGGTAGATCTAAATAGCAATAAACTACTTGCTCAGTATAATCAGATTTCTTTCTTTTATATAAAATTATAATAATACAAATCTATTTATTTCATATCTAATATATTATATCAATATTAATTAATTATTTAATAAACTAACTGTACTACTGATTAACATTAAGTATATACCAAAAGTATACTCTCAACAGCATAGGAATATCACAAAACACTATTCCATTAAAATATCAATTATACTACCATGACTCACTATTAACAACTTTTCAAAATGTACCAGGAAGCAAATTTAATTTATTATTTGATAAATGTATGTGTGCACACCTATTAACACACACCTCACTTTTATTTTATCATTAAATGATTTTAACACAATAAATAAATAGTAATTTAAATTTGATTAGTAATAATTAAAAAAATATTAATTTTTATTAATTATAACTATTGATTTCAAATACCTTACAGGATTTTAACTATTATTTATTTTATTATTTTAAAATAAATAGTAATAATTTATATTTCAAATTTATATCTTATAGGTTATATCTATTTAAAGAAAATTAATGCAAGTTTTATACTAAAAAAAGTATATTTTAACTTCTCCTATAAATTAAATAACAGATTTTTTTACTAATCATTATATAAAATTTAACAATTTTTACCAAATTGATCACTGACTACAACCATATAATAATAATGTAACAAAATAGAAAGGCTACAATTTCTCCTCCCTTTTATTAAATTTTCAATTTTATAATGCTTATTTTTTAAATTAACAATCATTATTATAACAATTTCTTTAATTTATATAGTTTAAAATTTTAAAAACAACTATCCATCAAAATGCACTACATTTGCTATTCATACTTATATTCAACAGTTTTAACTTCATATTTATATATTTAAATATCATTTTTACTTATAAAATACTTAAATATTAATAATTCATTCTACTGAAAAATAAAAAATTAGATTGCAGGCATTATACATTCTTTTCACACCATCTGGTTGTAAGAGCATAGAAGCAGTCTTCCACTCTACTTAATATCTTGTAAGGACCCTCATACAAATGTAAGAATTTTTTAAACACATTTCTTTGCACCTTGGTAATATGGATTCTCATTAGTACTAAGTCATTTATTTTAAATGAATGTGACTTATTACAAGATCTTTTGATTTTCTTTTTACCCATAACTTGAAGTTTAACTTTAGCCTTCTCAATGTCACTATTACTATCAATTTCTTGCCTGAAAACTGGTAAAAGTATTTTGATTAACAAAGACATGATTGGCGTAATGAAGCCTTATAAGTGTAAACCCCGTGGTTTCATATGTTACATTAATATAATTTATAACTTCAGGGAGTTTATGAACCCATTGTTTATGGTTATTAGAAACATACTCTAAATAGTCTACCTAGCTCTTGCATTGTGTTCTCATAGGGATTTTATTGTGAATTCCTTGTGGAGCTCATAATATGCTTAATATTTTGAATCTGAATCCAGTTACTCCATTTATTAAAATAAATGCAGTGCAATGGTCCATTAGTATTATATGAGGTTTTCCTTTTGAAGGAAGCTGATATGCCATTAAGAATTTAATAACATTTTTACCATCAGTTTTAGGTGCAGAGTAAAACCAATAACTTTCACATGATTACCATTTCTTATGCTTGCTTATAACTGTTGTTAAAACAGGCAAAACTCACTATATGCACACAGCAAACTAGAGTAATCATTATATGCCAAAAGGCTTGTGTATAAAATCCCCATCTAGTGCCTACTCATCCAATATCCCCAGACTAGTTTCTGGCTTGTGGCCTTCATCAGTGAGGAGCCTTGGATCTGAGAGCACTGCACCTAGATCTTAGGATCTAATTCAACCCTCTAGCAGCCACTTTTTATATCCACTTAACTACAAAACCACAAGTTAAATTGAAGACACCTTAATATTTTCAATCCAAGTTCATTAGCTTATATAGTCATATAGGTCTGTACTCAGTTCAGTACCCATACATTTTGGTCTTTGGTTCTTTAATGACCATAGCCACCACTATCCTAGTAGTCAGGATTGGTTTAAAACCAATAAACATTACATGATCACCATTTCTTATGCTTGCTTATAACTTGTTAAAAAAGGCAAACTCACTATATGTATTGCCACACAGCAAGCTAGAGTAATCAATGGATGCCAGAAGGCTTGTGCATAAAATCCCCATCTAGTGCCTACACATCCAATATTCCCAGACTAGTATCTGACTTGTGGCCTTCGTCAGTGAGAAGCCTTGGATCTAAGAGCACTGCACCTATATCTTAGGATCTAAAAGCATAAGAAATGGTGATCATGTGATGTTTATTGGCTTAAAACCAATCCTGCCTAATAGGATAGTGGAGGCTATAGTTATTAAAGAACCAAAGACACCAAAATGTATGGGTACTGAACTGAGTTCAGACCTATATGATTATATAAGTTAATGAGCTTGGATTGAAAGTATTAAGGTGTTTTCAATTTAAGACTCATAGTTTTGTAGTTACGTGGAGATAAAAGGTGGCTGCTGGATTGAAAATATTAAGGTGTCTTCAATTTAAAACTCATAGTTTTGTAGTTAAGTGGAGATAAAAGGTGGCTGCTAGAGGTGCATTAAATCCTAAGATCTAGGTGCAGAGCTCTCAGATCCAAGGCTCCTCACTGACAAAGGACACAAGCCAGAAACTAGTCTGGAGATATTGGATGAATAGGCATTAGATGGGGATTTTATGCACAAGCCTTCTGGAATCAATTGATTACTCTAGCTTGCTGTGTGTGGCAATACATATATAGAGTTTTGCCTGTTTTAACAATACCAACTTTGTGAATGTAAGTAATATAAATTTTTACCAATTGAATGGTGGAAGAGGCCCATAAAAATCAATCACTAATAATTCATTAGGTCAGTTAAGGATTATAGACTGTACTACATCTGCATATGATTTACTACAATGTTTAGATTTAAAATATTTCACGTTTTAATTTTTTGAATTATTTTACAGTACATTTTGTTCCAGTAAAATATAGATAAGTACATACATAATTTTAGAAACACCATAATGCCCATAAACTTCAATGTATATACATTATTAATCTATCTATTATGCATTGTGGTACAACAATTTTCTATGATTCACTATTAACTTCATTAAGTTTATTCATTAATATATTTTGATAAATCTTATATTTTTTAAAAACACTTTTTATATACCTGTTATTACTATTTAAATTAGCATGTTTATTTAAGAGTCATGATTTTATTTAATTTCTGATCCTGACTTTGAATCATAGTGAGATTATTATAATCTTCAACTATAGATTCATCTCTAATCAAATTTACATTACTAATAATAATGTTTTGAGTATTAGGATGCTGAGATACAAGACAGCTAGGGTGGCAACTAAGAATATCTGCAGGAATATTCGTTCTCCCTTCAATATAGATGACACTATAATTGAATTTCTGGAGATATAAGCTCCATGTCATGAGTCACTTATTATTGAGATAACTTACAACTCAAAATTTCCAAGGTCCTATAGTCAGACAAAACAATCACTTCAGAGGCTAGCAGAAACTAGTACAATTTCTGGAATGCCCAGCTAACAGCTAGAGCCTTTTTTTCATGATGAAGTAGTTCAGTTCTTCCCCTCTTAAATGTCTACTTAAAAAACATAAAACATGAGCATCTGATTATCTATCATCAATTTGATATAGCACTACTCCTAGACCATAGTAATTATTATCTGTAAATACAATTTTTTACTAAAGTCAGGATAGGCTAAAATAGCACATTTTAAAAATATTTTAATTTTATTAAATTCTGCATTATGTTCAGAGGTCCACCTCCAATTTTCAATTTTCTTAAGTAATTTAGACAACATAAAATATCTTCAGCAAAGTTCTCATAAAATTTATGGTAATAGTTATATAGATTGAAAAACGACTAATTGTACTGTCTTTGGCATGAGGAAACACTGTATAGTCACAATCTTTTCTGGTTGGAGCTGGATACCATGTTCATTAATTAAATGACCCATAAAAGTAATTTCTTTTACTGCTATAGTGCATTTCTCCAGGTTAATGTTCACATTTTTAGAGAAACTCTTGGAAAAACATCCGTAAATGATCCAGATGCTCTGTTATACTACCCAATGCAATAGCAATATCATCCACATACATTATTTTTTCCTTTAATTGCTTTGAAAAAATCATATCCAAACATCTGATCAATTCAGCACTGCTATTGATGAAGCCAAAGGGCATGTGTCTGAAGACATATTACTGCCTCTTAAAACAAAATGCTGGATATTGCTGGTTCCATGCAACAGTATCTGCCAATAACTAGCAGTTAGATCAAATGTAGAGTAAAATTGACCTCTTATGAAATTTCATCAGGAGTTCATATACATGTAGAGGAATGTCATATTCAGGGGATTCTCATTTGATTTAGCATTCGAACATCTAAACAGATTCTTATTGTATTATCTTTTTATGATAACCAAGGGGTTAATATAAGGAGAAGGGAACTTTTAAATTATTTTCCATTCTAGCATATGATCTATTTGATCCTGTACCTCTTTCTGTTATTGATAAGGAATAGGCTACATCTTTTATTGGAAAGGATTGTTACTTTTCAATTTACTTCTATGGCAGGGGTGGCCAAATTTTTAGATGTTGGAAGTGACTTTTTTGGTGAAAGTGTACCTGAGGGTGAGTATTTTTTTTTCAGAGCATTGAACCAGAAATTAGAAAAAAAATGTCATTTTTTCTGGAATAAAAAAAATAACAGTTCGAAGTCCTGTTTTTTTTTTTTTTAGAATGCACTTACAAAATGGTGCTGATGAATTTTTTTTTCTCAAAGATATGAACTGTTGGAAAACATTTTACTATGACTACTAACTTTAAAGTGATTATTACAAAAAGGAAATGAAATTTCTATATTTTGTGCCATGTATTGGTCATTTTTAGTCAAATTTTAGCTATTTCAAGCTTATTTTATCATAAATTCATAGCTTTATTGATATTTAAAATTTTTTCCAAAAAAATCTGCTATTGCCAGTTTTGTAATATATTGTATATAGTTCTGCCCACCTCTTTTCCCTTATAAGGTGCTGCAAAGCATTGACTATCAACTTTGGCTATTGTTCCCCAAGCATTTCTGACTGTCAAAGTCAGAAATCAAACCCAAATGTTTTATGCTTTTGTAATAGATTTTGAACATAATATATTTCTAATAATTTTTTATATTGATAATTAAGTTTTTTTTTGTGTCATAGCATCGGCTGGGATGTGAACTCACAACCCAGGCAACTGCCTGCAAGTGCAAGGCAGTCATGCTGACCTCTCAACCACCAATGCAAGACATTGATAATTAAGTTGATAATTAAGTTTTTACATTAATTTACTAAATATAAATTTTTGACTTGAAAATTTTTAAATTTTAGAAGAAAAATTATCAAGGGAAAGAGAATAACACCTGTCCACTATTCAAGACAAGTGAATAATATTGCCATTATTTGCATATCAATGACATTCGATGATAACTAGTAAAACACAATTATTTTTTATAAATATTTATGGATTTTATGATTACTTTTTACACGAAATTGACTAATAATGTGGCTAGATTTAAATTTTTATTTAAAAATATTTAATTTTAGATAAACAAATGACAACAGAAGTGAATAATCAGCTATCATAATTTCTAAGACACAAGAAATCACAGGTATTTTCATGTCATGATTGGTTGAAATATAATTCCTTTGTTTTACTGTAGGCTATTTTTCATATATTTTTCTTATATTTTTCTTCAGTTATTAACATTATTTAAAATTTTTCATTACATTTAATCAATTTGAATGTAAATAATTCAACTTTTAGAAGCTAAATTAAAACAATTCTGATTATTGTACATTAATAAATTTCAGAAAGGAAAAGGGCTAAATCCATATTTAATGAACCAAATCATTCAAATTTTTCTCAATCTGGCCAATAAGAAAATTCATCAGACAAAGGTTAAATTACCTCAGCTCTCTCTAGTATTATAATTTGTCCATGTTGCTTTATAAAATATTTATTAAATTACAATTTTAAATTATTTATAAATAATTATTTACTAGAGCTGTTCCTGAATTTTAAAAAAATGTAAGAAAAAAAAATTGTTTTAGAATTGCATTAAATTAAATTAGATGCAAATATTACAAAAAAAAAGGAAATTATGCGATCAACTTTCAGAGATTCTGGTTGATCATGGTCAACATCTTGGCCATCTCTACTCTAATAGGTATATCTTTCTCATATACCAGAGACTTTGAAAAATATGCTCTAATAGCTATACATTAATTAATATGAATTGTCACTAAATTTAGAATTGTCCATATAAACATGTGCAATTTTAGCCTTTATGCTAACATCAATTAATATATTATGGATGCATAGTCTTTCCTCTTTACAAATAAAAATATTATTTTAAAAATCAATTTTATATTTATTCAATATCATGAAGTCATCTTGTATTATGACTTCATGTATCAGTTCAGGCATAATAAGAAAAACATGCCCAAATTCAGTATCATTAATAGTGAAGATAATCCAGACCTGTTTGTTAGATAGCTTGTTCCTCTTTCCATTTGCTAGAGGGATTTGAATTTGTTTTACTGGCAATTAAGATATATTTCCCTTCACACATATAATTTCATTGTAAGTGGATTCAGAAAGTATTGAAGTTTGACTTCCAGAGTCAATTAATGCTTCTACTTTTAATCCATTAATGGATGTTATAATAGGGCACTGATATGTTATGGGGGTTCACCTATAGTAAATGGTTTCAGGTAATCAGTATTTAAATCTAAAGTATTTAACAACCACATCCCATTGTTCCTAATTTTGTTAGCTAAAAGTCCTTGCAAAGAGGAACATACATACAAAGACCCTTTTAGTTTGATCTTACTGCCTTATCCTTAGCTTTATGTATTGGTTTCTTTAATATAGTGGTTATGCCACTTGTGGATGGCTGACTATTTTGAATTATCTGCCTCATTTTAGGCCTGTTAGAATAATTAATCATTTTAGGATATGTAAATGCCTTAATCCTATTGCTATCATATTTCTTATCTCTCCTAAGTCCATATGATAAATTTGATTAAACGTTAATATTAGAAATAGAGTAATTCACTTTATCCTTTAAGGATCTTAATCTATTATCAGTGGATATTTCTAAAGCATCTAAAATTTCTAAACTTCCTCTATTGTATATCTATCAGATACTATCAAAATTGGCTCAATATTACAAGTTAATTACACCTTATTATTCTAATAATTTGATTTTCTGACAATAGGAAGACCATGAGAGTTTTTAACTTAATAGCTTGACAATGGAAAAATTTACTATAACTGCCTTTACTAATATGATATTTTTCTTGAGTAATTTGATACCTAATTCTGTCTTGTTTATTACTTCCCCAGAAGTTTGTCAATCTAATATGCTTAAAATCTCCATATGTACTAGGTCATTCAAATAATGATTGCCACCAATCCTTAGATGTTCAATATAAATGGTTACAGGAGATGGCTAACTTTTCTTTTTCAGATAAGGGACATGAGGGGTTTTCCATATAGTCTTCCCTAAAAGATTTAATCTTCATAAATCTTGATACCATTGAACTATTTAAACTAATATCTCCTTCCATCAACTCTATGTGAATTCAATCTCTTTCAGCTGATTCTTTTCAATTACACTATCACCTTCAATCTTTTTATTATAATATCTTATTTCATAATTCTTTAAAATACGTATATTATCAGTTTGGTTAATTAATGTCTTCTCCAAAGATTTCTTAGCTTTATGGCTATTACTTATCTGTATTTTTTCCATTTTAGCATATAAATCTTGTAATTTTCTAACTAAACTAATTTGTCCTATCACATAATCTACATAATTTTTCTGTTCTATTTTCAATTCATCAAAATTCTGATCCAAGCCTCCTTTGTTCACAATTTTTATCTAATATGATATTTTGCTTTTCTATCTGCTCTTTTATCTCTTTTTACAACTTTTTAATACTCTCACCCTCTTTAGATCTATATTTATGCTCTTCTATTTTATTAACTTCTATCCCTTGTAAATTCTTAGATATTTATTTCTCAATATGGTAATTTCTTCCTTTACTACTTCAATCTCTTCTGCAATAAATTTTACATGATACTTTAAATCTTTAATATCCCCAGATAACGTTATATTGGAAACATCTATTTTCTGGTTAATATTTTCATTACTAATTTTACATTGATTTACTGCTTTTTTTTACCTGGCTTCTGAATTCTTTAATGGTATTATCTGTGAATTTATGTAATCTAAAGTCTAATATTTCTTGGTGTTTTTTATCAGATTGAATTAATTCTATTTTTAAAAACTCAATTGCTTCTTCATTTTTATTAAATCTTTCATTAAGACTTTTAAATTTATCTTTCAATTCCTCTCTTATTAATTCAACTGATTGTCTATTTTCTTTCATATCTTTACTTATCAATTCAACTGATTGTCTATTTTCTTCTAATGTGTTATTTATCAATTCAATAAATTCTTGATCATTCATATCAATTCAACTGATTATTGATTATTTTCTAACTGTTTACTATCTTCTCTTTAGAGATTTATTATCTTAAAATTTTAGTATCTTTTAAGAGATTCAAAATTTTCATTAAACATTACTGCTATGAATATGAGGCAGATGGCCTCGAAAGCGCTTAACGTATAATAATTTGTGGAGTCTTTATAGCTTCTCGTTCAAGCGCTTCACATGCTTTTTAATTTGTATATTAAACATACTTCTTAACATTTGTATTATATACATCCTTTTTTGGATCATTAACAACTTCTTCAGAGGTTGAAATTTACCCCTCCTCTATTTCTTCACATTTACTAATTTCTCTGATACTAGGTTTTTTTATGGGGCTAGGCATTACCCTTTCTATATCTTGCTCTGAATCATTCACTGTAAAATCCTATTATAAATTAGTAATACAGAAAAAAAAAACTTTATAAATTCTGTTTTATTATAAATTCCTCATCGGCAACACTGTAATAAACTCAACTATTCCCCTATGACAACTCATTGGATAAAACTACATTTCATTTTTATCTCACCACAAAATATTTACATAAGACTCTTTCATTTTAATTAAAATATAAAATATTTAGTCTTAATCTCATAATTTCTTCCAATGTCACTATCATCACCACCAACACATAATTATAATACATTAATTGCACATACTATGGTGTAAATTATCATATTTTGCCATATAGTAATTATCAATTTAATGATTAATTAAATAATTATTAAAAATTATAGCCACATGGTTAAGTAATCTATTCACTTACTTTTAATTTATTTATTATGCAATGATACTATAATTATAATTATTTAATTGTTCACAAAATCTAATATTATACTTTTTATATACATACTCCAATCTCCTACTAACCAAATGAGACCTACACAATTGGGTATTGTAAAAAGAGAAGCAATATCCTAATCAGACAATGTCCCACCCCTTCAAATACTATGGTAGATCTAAATAACAATAAACTGCTAGCTCAGTATGATCAGATTTCTTTCTTTTATATAAAAGTCTAATAATACTTCTTGGTATTGTTCTATTAGCCAGTGTCAGCCACTTGGTGGCATTGATGCTATGCTAAAACACATATATATAATGTTACCGGGTAGAAAAAAATTATTTGCCTGATTACCAAAATTAAAACAAATAATGTTACTGGGCAGAAAAAAAAATTATTTGCCTGATTACTGAAATTAAAACAAAAACTCATATTATGAAAGAAATACTGAAATAATAAAAAATTGATGAATAAATTCAATTAATTAATTTTTTTAAAAAAATCTAATGACAAATAAATACTAAATAAATAACTCACCTCAATATGTTTTATTCATTGGGGAAAACACCATGGACTTGTAAACCATAACAACAAAATGTAGCAAAACTACTTTCACCAACAGCAAAAGTCAATTGAACTTGCAAAAAACAATGCCAACAGGAGTCCAATTAATGCAGGCAAAATAAAACCATCACAACAAATAATAGAAAACTAGTTTCTGTTCTCAATCATCTCTGCTAAAATGGCTTTTAACCTATTTCATCCTTGTAAAGACATTGCCACATGAACTTGCACAGATAGTTGTCAAGGGATTATCTGGCCATTTTGTAATGTTTTTGGTTTGGCTACTTCAGAGAGCCTCAAAGATGCTCAATGTGCTGTATGTGTGTGCCTGGTGTAGGGTCCACAAAGTTGTAGTGGTGGTTGACAGTCAGGTGCTTGAAACCTGCAGCATATCAGGTGTTTTGTACCCCTCCCAGAAATCTGAGTAGAAGGTCAAGTAAGGCTTCACATTCTTGCATATGGCCTGCAAAAGGTTGGCAGCAGAGCATTCTCCACTCTCATGGCATATCCCCCCAAAAACTCATTGCTGAGGAAGCATCTTGCCCTGATAGTTTTTCCTGTGGGTGAAAATAGTTTCATCAACCTCGACAATCAAACCAGACTCTCCAATTTGACAAAAAGGTCTTGAGGCCAGGCTCATGGTACAGTTCATGAAAAGCACCGGTCCACCTGACTACCACCTCTCTACACCTGTCCAGATTGATGAGGGCATGCTCTATGGTCAGCACATCATGGCTTCACAAGTACAGAAGATGTACAGCTTTCAAGAAAGGTATTCTAAAGAGATCAAACCAGACTCCCTGCTGACTCAAACCCTTTTGATGACAGGCACATGACTTACAAATGAAGTTGCGGATGGTTTTGCATACCTTGAGTCACATCAACTCATAGACAAACATCTCATATAGTTGGGAAGCACATTACTCTGTAGAAATCCACTGTGCCTGCTTTGGTTGTCATCAGTAGTGACACTTTCAAGGGATCCATTTTCAAGGCAGCCATTTTATTTTTCATGGACATGTTTTCACACATGTGATTTTTCATGTGCCTTTGTCCAAATCTTGCTTGGATGTACCTTGGCCAATTTTTTGAAGCTCCATGTCGAATAGGGAAGCATGGTGATTGATTGGCAATTTTTAAAATGTAATAGCAATTCAGATGACTTGTAACCTATTTACTTCGACACATATTTAAAGAGTTCTGGCAGTCTGAAGTTCAGACACCTTCATACAATACTGTAGAAAACTTTGAACTGTAAGCATCAGGATAAAGTACATAACACCAAGCAGGCCATGAGCAGTGGCATCGACTGCCACCAGCTTAAATGACATTTTTTCTGTGCTTTTACATAGAAATCCAAACTGGAGGAAGCTGCACAAATGGCATATTTATGCACTTTTGCATATAAATAATGCCATCAAGTGGCTGACACTGGCTAATAGAACAGTACCTATATCTTTATGAAGTATTATAACTTTATCTTCTTATTGCATTGCCAAATCTATATAATATTAATATCATTTATGTTCTTTAGTCCTTTTTACAATGCTTTTTGCAGTTAAGATTTGGAAATATAAATATAAGTTCTAAAGAAGATTGCCAGGGCAATTAAAACCATCAATAGTGAGTTGTAAAAAGCATTGTAAAATATAATAAAGAACATAAATGATATTAATTGTAATAATACAAATTATTTATTTCATATCTAGACTATATTAATATTAATTAATTATTTAATAATAAACTAACTGTAATCATGAGACTTAGTATATAAACATTCAGTAAGGTACTCCTTTTAACATTAAGTATATACCAAAAGTATACCCTGAATGGCATAGGAATATCACAAAACACTGTTTCACTAAAATATCAATGATACTACCATGTCTAACAATTAACAACTTTTTAAAATGTACCAGGAAGCAAATTTAATTTATTATTTGATAAATATGTGTGTACACACTTATTAACACCCACCTCACTTTTTATTTATTTTATCATTAATTAATTTATTTTAACATAATAAATATATAGTCATTTTAATTTGATTATTAATAATTATAAAAGTATTAATTTTTATTAATTATAACTACTGATTTAAAATACTTTACAGGATTTTAACTCTTATTAAATAGCATAGTTTTTATTTCAAATTTATATCCTATAGATTATATCTATTTAAAGAAAATGAATGCAAGTTTAATACTAAAAAATAGTACATTTTAATTTCTCCTACAAATTAAATAACATGTTTTTTACTAATCATTATATAAAATATATTTTTTTTTACCAGAATTGATTATTAACTACAGCCATATAATGATGCAGAAAAATAGAAAGGCTACAATATATATACATATATGTTGATACAAAGATTTTCATGGCACTTATAAAAGATATACTTTGTGGGCTCGTCCATGTTAAAAAAATTTAATATTAATATACTGATATTTTGACTTGATCACACAAGTCATCTACTGGGTGATAAATGATAAAAAGATGGTTTTAGAAGCACTATAATCACTTATTTGAAAATAATGTCAAAGTTCCACTAATAGCAAAAATGTTAAATTAAAATATGTTTTTTAAAAACTTTCCAAATAGAAGGAGTTTGCATGTATCATCTTGCTTATTGATACAATCTGATCTTTTTAGTATCTTAATGGATTCTCTGATTTTACACTGGTAGAGATCATCACCTCTGGATATGATCCTGGTACTAGAAAAATCATCAGCACTCTAATTCCATACTATAGATTCAGATCATAAAATTGATTTTTCTAGTATCAGGATCATATCCAGAGGTGATAATCTCTACCAGTGTAAAAATCAGAGAAGCCATTGAGATACTAAAAAGACCAGATTGTCAATAAGCGAGACGATACATACAAAATTCCTCCTATTTGGAAAGATTTTTTTTAAAAAACATATTTTACTTTAATATTTTTGCTATTGGCAGAACTTTAACATTATTTTCAAATCAGTCATTGTAGTGTCTCTACAAGTGTCTTTCTACCATTTATCAGCAAGTAGATGACTTGTGTGATCAAATTGAAATGTTGGTATATTAATATCAAAAATTAATTACACCTGGGTCTCTTATTGTGTGGATTTTTTAAATGCGATTTTGAAGTTATGCAATTCATGTTTCTTCTTAATATCTTTTTATGTGGTTTTCTTTTATGCAATAAAGAAGTTCATATTTCACTTAAAATTGGGATTTACCCAATTTTACATACACACATTAAATTTTACATACTTTAAATGCCTGTTGGAAAAAGGTTTGGCAATAAATTTAGATATGATAGAAGATTTAGAAAAAGATAATGAAACAGAAGTGGAATCTCTTCGTTTCACTGCAAAAATGATTCGAGAAAGTCTTCAACTTTCTAATCAATTGGAAAATCATTTTTTGTTAATTGCACAAATTATGAATGAGCTCTTAAATTCCAAGAGCTAAATAGTTGTACATTTGTGTTATGTATGTCTATGTTTATATTTTCTTTTATACACATATATTGAAACAGTAAGGTCTGCTTTGCAGATCTTCGTTTCACCTTTTCTCACGTTTCCTACCCTCATACCTTAGTTTGAACCCCAATCTATTGTAGTGTGTCTGCCATATGCTTATACACCGAAAATCCTGCCTAATTTTAAACCACAAGTACAACGCTCGTGGTATATATATAACTCATTCCCAAATAAATAAGATTATGGATTATGTAAATGTTCACATAATTTCGATTTATTTAAAAGTAGGTTATATAGGTCATAATTGCGCACACACTATGATATGCATTTTAAAACATATCAAAATTATAAATCGTTAATTAAAGTTATTTTGTTTGAATCTATTTACAAAAATATATTATAGTCGTAATATATTTTTGATTTAAAATAAAATTCATATTCATTTAGTAAATAGATTCAAATATTGCAATTTAAAAAGTAAAATAATTTTCTTTTAATTTAATAAAAGTCATTCCAAATATTTCTGTTAAAGTAAATGAGGGACAATAGTTTAATTATTTAATGTTATAGAAGCTTATCTAGAAATACAGCAGATGTCCACTTAAGGTTTTCTTTAATTAGTAAAAGTAATTTTTAATTAAATCCAGTTTGTAATTCAAATGTCGACAAGGAAATTAACAATAGAAATTAATTAAAATTTTGTTAAATTCCTTTAGACATTCAGATAGATTTAATTACATCTGATAAGTCTGATATATTTTTGTAATGCTCCAGGGCAGTTCTATTGTTTATTTCCACTATAAAAAGAAGGGTTTTCTTTTGTTCACCATTCTGGTGTTTCTAATGAAATGTTTCTGGTCATTTGCTGATGAAATGTTTCTAACCAAAATTATTCTAGTTTTGCTGATGAAATGTTTCTAACCAAAATTATTCTGGTGTTTGTAATGAAATGATTTTAGTCATTTTCTATTGAAAATATTCTAGTAAAATATTCTTCAAAATATATTTTCCTGAGATTTTAGCTACGTGACTGCGAACTTATATTTGAAGCCAAGTTTTCATCACCAAATTAATTTACCATGTTTACTACACCTATTGCTAACCGTGACATGACTGAGTAGAACCAGCAAGAAGGCTATTTCCCCTTGGGAATGGCCAGCTGCTGCTCTAGACCATCGGAAGCTATCACATAAGGAACCCCGGAACTGCTGCTGCTGCCAAAAATATGAACAATTCCAGATTTTGCTGCTGAATTGATAAAACCTGCCGAACATCAATCTACCTGCAAATGCTTCTCCAGAGGTAACCCAAATTAACCCAAGAGCTCTTGTGATTCCTAACTAACATGCTATAGCTATTTTAAATTTTTTTCTTTTATGTCACATAACTTCATTATGTATTCTTTTAACATGTTCTAATATAATCGACAGTTTTGCTCTCTATCCTTGGGTTAATATTTTCGATTTATTAAGCTTTCTTTTATTTTATTATGATAATGTGTCAGAATCGTCTTTGGCCGAGTGAATTATTCCCTTTGTTGAAAGTAAGATGCCACTATTAAGGCATATTTTAAATTTATAATAATTCCCAATTTTATTATCTTGCAAATCACTTGTTGGAGAGTGATTCTAATCTTCTTAAATATATATAATAATCACATAGTTTAAAATCTACATGTTATTGATTTTAACCTAATATGAGAGTATGTGCGATGAGGTCAATGATTTAAATGTGTCCCCAAATGCATGATTGTGTAAATAAACCTATGCTTTCTTTTCAAACCCGCAAGCATGCATTCTCCTATTTTCAAATACAGTGTTCTACTTTAATTACAAAGTTCATCATTGACGTCGAGAATGTGCGGACCCTTTTAAATGAATTTCTGGGAATTTGATTGGGCATTTCTCTTAATCCAAGTAAAACCCATTTAGTATGTTTTATATACATTAGTTTAGTATTGCTGGTAAATGAATTGGTTGTTGAGACCGCTGTTTCGCTTTCCAAGGATTTTAAACGGCTAAGTCCATTCTTTCTTCGCTTGCTGCAGTTCCAGGCAGAGTGTGTCCACAAATGTCACACCTGGGAATTAAATGCAGTCGTCACCCAGTTGCTAAGTTTCGGCTGTTTGTGATAACACTTTCCTACAGGTTAGTGGCAAGCTGCCCTCCGTAGTCACTCCAAATATTCACTATTGTTTTATTTATATATTTATTTCTACAAAGCATCCGTGACTTAAACGTGTCACACCCTCCATCCTTTAATAAATTCATTACTAGCAATACTGACCTCCCATCTGCTTTAGTTATTATTATCAAATAAACGTCTTGATCACATCCCCACTTTATTGCTTAGGAAGCTTTTGTCCATGCTATTCTCGAAATCAATAAATATTATATAACCCGTAATATCAAATATTTTATTAAACTGTTATAATTACTCAAAGCACCTCGCACATGTTCCCATCACTTTTAAGCACATTATCGTAATGCTATTAGCCCAAGGGATAGAATATATAATTTTGTTTTAAAACCTTTTTGTAATATATTGAAATGTAATGCCAACAATTATTTAGTAACCGTCCCTGTCTCATATAAGCAGATACTGGCATTATATATATATATATATTTCTATATAAATAAATTTTTGAAATCATTTAAAACTAATTTTGATCTTTTATTTTATTGATTCCTATCACTGTCTCGGTCTATATATCTATTTTTTGCATTTCTTTTGTACATCCATAGACATTAATTAGCAACCCAAACTTATCTTAGTATAGAGTCTTTTGTTTCTCCCTGACCACCAGGCACCGGTAAAAGGTTGTACTAGTAGTAGCATCAGATGCGTTATCACGTAGGTGACGCTATGAAATTTGGACTTTAGATTCGAACTTAGTATATCTAGAAGAAACCCCTCCTAGAATGTTCAGTTTCATGTGTGGGGTTTGAATTCTGCAGTGTGTTAGCAAGATAGACGATTCTGACTGTTACAATATACAAAGAGAAACTTTTAGACAGAAAAAAGTTACAAGTAAAAATACTTAAGAACTTTTAATTTCTACTTAAAAAGAATGTATCTTTAAAATGTGTATATTTATATTTTCTTTTATACACACACACACACACACATATATATATATATATAGAAACTTTTAAACAAAAAAAAGTTACAAGTAAAAATATTTAAGAACTTTTAATTTCTACTTAAAAAGAATGTATCTTTAAAAGTTCTTAAATATTTTACTTGTAACTTTTTTCTGTCTCAAATTTCTCCATATATATGTGTATAAAAGAAAATTTAACTGTTAGTCATTATTAACACATTCGCGGAAGCATGTTATATATATATAGTTGCACTCGTGGAAGTGCATTCTCTAACAGCTACACATAACAGTCTGGTTATCGCAAGCATCATAAACAATTAGTAAAATCATCATCTCAAAGTTTAATTACTGATTATATTGTCGATAGAAAACCATTAACACAGCACTAGACTGAAGTTGGCACTAATTGTATTTCCTCTTGCGATGAATCTGATTTCTTACCAGTTCACAAATGAACATGCATATTGTCAAATAGTGATAATGATTAAAATATGTATGAAAAAATGTAAAATAAAGTACACATAAAAACATATTGTTTTGAATAAAATTAAGTAGTTAATAAAAAAAGTAAAAAAAGTTTGTCTTGTATTAATTTTTTTCAAATAGTTGAAATTTTTTATTAGTTATACTTTATTTCCTTATTTTTATGTGAATTTTAAAGTAATTTTACTTTGTTGCTTTGGTTTTATGCAATTTCTGAAAATTAAGGAACGTATCCCACATTTTTCAATGTAAGTTAAGTCTATTTTTGTGCAATTTTTTTAATGTGGGTTTTCTGTGGAACCTATCTACTGCATAAAAAGAGACCCAGGTGTATAGGGTAAAATAAAAATGGAAAACTGCTCAATTCTTTACAATATAATAATGATATTTATTAGAGAAAATACATTAATCCAATAGTTTGATTACTAGATGAAAATTCACAGCTATTTTTGTAATTTGTACCTTGAGAATAAAATGGTTATTATGATCTAAAGCTGTAAGTCATGGTTCAATATTTTTTAGGGAGAATCAGCTATTAATAAGATTTTATTAGGATGATATTTTTTCTCCCAAAACATTTTGAAGCAATTATTATGTGTTAGTGACAATCTTTTAAGATTGTTTTTACTATCTAAATGAGATATGCTCTACAAAATCAATAGATGAAATTTTAGTTTTATATATGCTAAAAAACTAATCAACAAATTGTTACACATCCAAAATAAATACAACAATGAAAGCTGATACAAAGATTTTAGGTATATTTATGGATATTTTTGCATTTATATGTTGAAAAATATCATTCACAAAATTGTTCTCATTCATATTGGCTGATGTCTAAAAATCACACATTATAAGTGAACCAGTAAGCTTTTGAAATAAAATTTGTTTCATAACTATGCTTCTTTTTCAATCTATGGTATCTAGTTCTATAACTGGTATTGTAGTATATTAATATAGTGTTTTCCACTCAGTTATTTTAAAGGAATTCATGAAAACCCATTTATTGGGCAGTAAAAAAGAGTAGTTAATAATTTGTCTCTACTTTTGTTTAGTTAGTTATTCAGAACTTTACATGTTGTTTGAGCAACAGATTGAGCATGAAAGTTCCATTTGTTTGAAAATTGATTCAGGAATCTTTACCTCTGACTTTGCTTTTCTACCACCATACTAAATCTCACAGGACTTTCAATCCATTAATATTCATACATAAAATATATTTTAGATATCATCAAGCTAATACTAATTTTTAAAGTTTATTAAAATAATATTTCAGCAGAATATTCTATAATTCAAATATTTAAAATATCTACAATTCGATAAGATATTAAATTCAATTTTATTGTAGCTGATTATTTTTCTTTTTAAATTTTAGTTAGCATTGTATTATTGTCCCCAATGAATTGGATGGCAGTCCATTATCGAAATCATTTTTTTGTAGTGTACTTTAATAATGCAGTATTATTTTGAAATATTGAAATATTTAAACAAAGTATATTAAAGACGTGGCAATGAATGAAAAACTACTATTGGTAATGATCAACTGTTGTTATTTGTTTGTCTACTCTACTGCCTAGTTATTTTAACTTGCCTTCAGTCAGAGAACATAAATAAACTTTTAAAAAAAGCTTGTGTTTAAAATGTTATGATAATTTTATTAACAATTAATAGAAAGTAATGATTATTTGTGAGGATGATCTTATTGTTTGATTGGCCACGATGATTATCAAGTGTTATCAATCCAAATTTTGGGCAGAAAACTTAAGATATATTGCTTGATCATGATAATCTTTAAAATTAAGCAGATTCATAAAATCTGACTGTGAGAACATCATTTAAATATATGAGTAAATTCATGGATGTGGGCATATAAAGAAAAGTATTTTTTTATAATAGAACTTTATTTGCGAAGATAGATGCAAATTATATGTACATTGTGTGATTGTTAATTTTTAAGCAAAAATCAGTTTGTTTTTAAATTTCTCTCGGGGAGATTATCGTATTATTATGTTTATGATGGCAATATTCTTTGCGATAGTTTATAAAAAAAAAAAAAAAAAAGATAAAATATTAGCAAGTCACTTTTTTTTTTTGCACTCCATTCTCCATCAAAAGTAATTAATATCAACTTTCATCAGTCCTTGAAATCTATTTTTAGAAAAATGGGAAAAGCCTTTTTCTCCCTCTAGCTTCTTTAAATATCGTATTACAATTTACTGTTTAAAAAACAGACTAGAAACTTAAAGCTATTGTATCATTAATGAATTAATAAGCAGAGGCAGTAACATATTTACTGATTTAAAATTAAAATGAATTTGACTAGGCTACAGCGTCAATTAATACAAGCACAGACAAATATTTCAGATATCACGATTCGTTCAGCTTATATGTACAATAGCAATATGATCTATCTGTCACATACGTTATATATAATAATGACAATTCATCCGTTAACAAGTTGATGTCTTTTATGCGAAGATGGATATGTTTTTCAAAATGTTACCATTATACTGTACTTTATTTATTTCATTTTCAAATATTATTAACCGTGGTTAAATTGCTTTAATCCAACAAATCACCAAATACCTAAGTTCTTCCTTCTAGAATATGGCTTTGAATACTAAGGATGGAGATTTTATATGCATCTGATTACTTAATCTTACATTATTTATGGCACTGGAGTGTATTTTAAACCGATTTCCCTTTACGATATGATTTCCATCCTTTTGGCTTTTCTAGGCGACGTTGGAAAAAGAAAAGTTGTCTGATGCTACACATTAAATAAAGAAACATTATCGGAAGCTGACGAGCAAAGCAAAAAAACAAAAAAGCCCAGGCATAATTTTTCAGGATATCCATCATGCAAAAAAATTCCTTAAATAATAATCATAATTATGCAGTTAACCGTTTGGAGAATTTTTAAAATTGTTAATCAGGTTCCAAGTTTGTGATCATTAATATAGAAAAAGTACATATTTACATAATAAAATATTAATATTTTTTATATTATAAAAGTAAACGAAAAACAAAATTAGTTGATATTTAACATTATATTTGAGTGTGTATGTACATTTATTTTATCACATTGAAACACATAAGCACACAAAAAAATCTCAATGTTTTAAATAAGTGCTATGTACTTGAGGGTATTCTTAATAATACCAGTTGAGCAAATGTCAATTTTAAAATAACTAACACAAAACTAAACCTAAAACTCAGCAAGTTCATTTATCTGTGTTAACAAATATTAATAATAATTATTATTATGTAAATAATAATAAAAAAATAATAAATATATTGCAAAGATTCACAACAGCATTCATCATCAATTTGTAAGCAAATATTTTTGGCAGCCATTTTGTAAGACTGATGATGTCATAGTAAAGTTATTAACACTATGCTAACCAAAAGCAAAATAGTAAATTTTATACTGAAACTGTACAGTACAGAGTTTATTCATAATATATAATACAGTACACAATATTAGTTCTGTACCCAATATTTTGATTATAAACTTAAAATATGATTAATGAATGTACAAAACAGAATTTTAATTAATTTGTATTCAGTATCTTTGCAAGATAGTCTGTTCTTCACTAATGATATGTTCAAAGTAAAAATTTTCATTAATATTAATAATTATAAAGCTCCATCCTTCAAACATTTCATTCAGTATAATAAATAATACTTTAGAAACAGGCTTTAACCTATATCATATGTGCTTAGAATGTTTATAATAGTTAAACAATATCTTTATTTGCCAATAGAGGGACCTCTCAAATCTCGATACAAAATAGTGACTTTTATAAAGACAAGAGTGACCATCTTATCGTTAACCTAACTTTCTACTAATATAGGCCAATCTGATATAGGTTAAAGCCTGTCTCTAAAGTAGTTACATATACTTTCTGTGTGCTTAACCTTTCCAAAATGCAGCAAACTTTTCACACATTTTTCTGACATTTTTCTTTGTTTCACATATCAACGTAAAATATATGATAAAATGATTATTATTTATTAGAAAATAATAAATTTGACTTCATTTGATAGATATTTTTGTTTACTACTGAGATAAATTTTAAATGTTCACATTTTGTTTCTGTAAATATTAAAAAAATGATATTGCAATCAAAACAAAGACTTTACATGTCATCTTTTCTAGAAAGATTATTTTCAGTTTATAAAATCAACAAAATATTTTTTAATTTTTTATTATTTTTAAACATCCAAATGAATAATTATTTATTTCTCTTATATCTAATGAATTATGCTTTAAAAGTTTAAATTTTTTGAATATTTATTGCAAAATTGTGATATTCTCTTACTCATAAATATAAAGTAGATTGTTTATGAAAAACTAATCTTGTAAATTGATTCAGGCCATATTTACATTAGCTGCTAATATAATATTATATTTTTGAAAATAAAGTATTTCAAATCAAAATAAGTTATTAATAATTTATATTTCTTAATATCTAATAAATATAGTGTAAATTATTAAAAAAAATCTAAAACCATAATAAATTTGCAAATAAACATGTTTTTGCATCATTGGAAACTACAATACCATAAAACTCCAAACATTTTACAGCCTTGGCAACAGATAATAGCTGAACATGTGGGGGGGGGGCTTATGTCTATTGTAAGAGTGGGCATTTTGAATTTTCTGCTTTTTAGTGCAAAATTTTCGCCAAAAAATTTATTATAATAAAATACACCATTTTACATGCATTTTAATGTATAATACTTATGAAAAAATTCACCAGGAGTGAATTGGTCAAAAAATGAAATAATTTTCTAGAAAGAGCCAAAAGGTTAATAAATAATTACAACTTTAGAATAAATAATCTAAATCATATTTTAAGAGTGTAATGTGTATATTAGTTTAAAACCTGTTCATTGTATATATTTACTCTTATGGATTAAAATTTTTACTAATGGTACTTTACTTATGGCAAAAATAATGATATCATATTGTAATTTAGTTATGGTAATTGTTATTTTGGAAAAAAAAAAGATTTCATAATAATGAACTTTGTGTGATTAAAAATTACTAATCTAAATTAAAAATAACACAATCTATTTGCTCAATTTTAAAACATTTTATTCAGCATAAAACTTAACGTAAATGTATTTTCGGTTTAATAAAACTTATGCAAAATTGCAAATAAATAAACTGAAAAAAATTCATACCTTTCATATTTATTTAAATAGTTTGACTGAACTAATCAAAAATATTTTAAGGTCATTTCAAAGACCATGTCTGCCACCATTAATAAAATGCAACATCTCTTTCTCTCACACACAAAAATAAATACAACTGACTTATTCGAATATAAAGTGATCTTTATTTAGCTCTGCATAATATTTACTGTAAAAAAAGCTTTAAATATTGATTAGAATATGCAAACACAGACTGCATTAATATATCAGAATATTTTATTTTGAAGTTAACTGCAATTAAGTTTTGACAATTTGCAGAATGCTAATTTTGTTACTATTACACTAATGATAAATAACAAAACTTTATGACCAATTAAATAATTTATCAAACTTTTTTTAAAATCCTAAATAATTTCATGTAAATAATATAATATAGTAGTACAAATTTGAAAAAAATAAAACTTCAGTATGGATATTTGTTTTCAGTGCAACGAGAAACAGTTGCATGGAAGAACACAAAAAATTACTAAATGATTAGTTTAGTTTTAGTTTCTCATCCATTTTGTTGTACTTTTGGACAGTTGAAAGGCACATTTTTTTCTAGAAATTTTGTTTAAAAATTATATTTTCAAATAAAATCATGGCTGCAACTAATATGACTATGAAAAAATCAAGACATTCTTTAATCTTTGAAACAAAAATGGATATCTTAAGTTGACTGAAAAGAGAATGAAATCATGATATCTATTCTATGGGTTATCCACATTTACCATCATCACTATTTTTAAAACAAAGCCAAAATAGTACAAAGTTCTCAAACCATCATAGGTGTATCCAAACTTTTCAAAATTATGAAATCACAGCATTCCATATAAAAAAAATTCAAGAAGCATGGCAATCATCCATTTTAAATTTTTTTTCTAGAGATCCTCAGCCATTATCTGGTGCACTTGCCTAAAAAACCAAGCTCATTAAAGGATTTAGAAGACAACAATGGTGTTAGAATAAGCAATTCATGATTCAGAAAATTAGATAATTATGATTGATGAATAGATCACCAGAAAAACAACAACTTTTAGTATATTTTTACATAGATTTACGTTGCATTATCATACATACGTACATATATTTGTATAATATACATAGCACAGTTTACACAAGCATATAATGTACTGAACCAGGTGGGATGAAATCACTATGATTATCTAATTTTAAAATCTTGACCTTAACTCTGGCTGCACTTTCATTATTGCAGCAAACTGGCCCTTTAAGAAGATGAGTATATAACCACAGATAGATGAAACATCAATGGTACCTATAACCAGACCAAAGCTATACAAAATATAATTTGCAGCCACATTTCCAGGCTATAAATTTTTTCGGCTGCTAAATTCAAACCCCTGCCATTCAAAGCATATTTATTTGTTTTGAGGTAAGACCTCAGGCACCAGCTAATCATATGGTATATAATCAGCATGCTCAGATGACAGATACACAATCTAGCACTTGGTATATCCCAAGCTAGCTCATTTTCTCAATTGTGGGAAAGAAAAAGTTAATATAATTAACTGTAACGTAATCTATTAGTGAAGCAATTGTAAGAGAAAGAGAAATGATCAGGCAATAATTAAGCAAACAAATAATTTATTCACACATATTCATAGTTAAATATATTATAACAAAATTTAAATATAAGCACACACATATTTAAAATACAACTTACTAACTTATGGAAGCAATATTAAAATTTCATATACACTCATAATTAAAACACATCATAATGAGTTACGAATAACATGGCAAAATTTGAGGGAAGCAACATTAAAGAAAGATTAATGTTATCAAAGTTCATTAGAGTTTTTCATTCAAATAAATGTTCAAATTGTTAGATTGGGATAATAAAGAATATATTTACCTAGAATTTTTGTGGATAACACATTGCACTTTTCATAGACACAATTCATTGCTTTGTTGATCACAAACTGGTTGGCCTTTCCTTTTGCATCGATGGTTTGACTTCTTGCTGATTTTCCACATTTCAATGAAGGACAGAGATTTTCTGTAGTTTTCAGATCATGAGGCAAACATGATTTCTAGATGGAGAGTATCTGATGCTATGAAGGACTGAGATTGAAGGCTAGTCCCATACTTCAGTTGCTGTCAAACCCTGCATACTGCTAATGCTGCTGGTTTTTCACTGTCTTCTCTACTTTAAAAGTTATTATAATACAGTAATGTTGAATGATAATGAAAATAGTAATATAATATAATAATAATGGAATGAATCTTTCAGTCTTTTTATATGTGTCTTCCTTATTGTTTACTAGTTATCATTCTTGGATCTCTTTAATTAATTGATATTTGCTTAATTAATTTTCCGTTATGTTTTAATCTAAATTCTTGCTTAGATTAATTTAACATTTGATGAGATAATGTCTGTAGTCCTTTCCTTTGTTTCTTTAATTAATGCAATGGGAGTTATTATTTCTTTATCACCCAAGCAATCTTTAAATGACTCTCAAATTTGACAATTTTCTTTTTACATATTATATTTTCATTCAATTTCCATTTTTACATTTCTGTTTTTCTTTCTCACTTAATTTATAAAAAGAGAGAGCTAAATTTTAACTTTTTATTTAGAGTTAACCCCCCCCCTTCCTAATGCTCTTTATTACTAAACTTTCTTTTATTTTGTTAAACGACAAGATGATGTAACACTTTGCTTTTGCAAGTTTGTGTTTAAAACATATTATATTTCACTTTTATTAAGACTTAATTATTTTTTTAAAATTTTAATTTGATCATTTAATAATAAATGATTCCTCATGTAATGCAAAGCATGTGTGTTCTCAAATCACACATTCATTAGTGGTTCATCACACTCCTCCCCCTTTGAGAATTAAAATGGGTCAGTTTGACCCATTTTATCTCTAATAATTTATTTATACTTAGTATTTCCGGGAAAGTTGGTGATGATGGTGTTTTAGTTGTATTTTTATATTGGACTATTTCCATCTAATATGAGTATTGAATGTTTTTAGAAAAAATTTATTTTATTTAAATAATCCACATACATTCAACTGTTAGTAATAGCACATCAAACACTACCTGTTTGATGTGCTATAACTAACAGTTGAATGTATTTGGAATAAGAAGTTAATTTTTTTCTAAAAACATCCAATACTAATATTAGATGATGGAAATAATCCAATATGATGTGATAATTGCTGAGAACGGCCTCTTCTACCTGACCCTTATTTAGTTAGAAAATTATCTTAACCTAAACTAATAATATTTTTTCTTTCTAGAGGGTGAATTTATATATTTATTAGCTTATTAAACAACCCTTCCCATATGAAGTTTTCCCATGTTCTGGTCATTTCCCCTTTTTAGCAAAGTTTTCCCTGGTAGTGAGTCATTTAAAAGATCAGAGAAAGAATCAATCATAAAACAAATATATATATAAGTAAATTGAGATAATCCAATCCCTGCCAGCTTTAACTTTCCTTCTATGTAGATTTCTACATTTATGGACAATGTTTTTTTTTGTCCTTTACCAAGCATCAATCTTGCTAATTAGCAAGAATTGTAGGGTCTACTAATAATTTGTCTAACTCAGATTTTTCAAATTCATGTTCAGGGGGTGGTAGCACAATATGCTGGAGAAGAAATGGAGAGTGAATGAACTTTCAAACTAAATATTCTCTCAGAAATTCTATTTATATAATATTGAATTTCAAAAATCTTACACGCTCTCACTTTTCAGCAAAAAAACTTTTATTATTGATTACAGTTTCCACTCTACCATGCAGTCTTCATCAGATCTACAAAATTTGAACACGTAAAAATACAACCATTAAAATACATTATTTTATATAAAACTATTAAATTCCTATCAAACTTTTAAATTTTTTTAAAAATATTTCTTAACCTTTTCAATTCATATAATATCTTTAACATATTTACCATCCTATTTTATATTCTTTTAAATCTTTTCTATCCTCTTTCTCTATAACATATACCTATACATATAACTTTAATACATATAACATTTATATCATAAAGTAATTTTAATTACACTACCAAAAAATAAATCACTATCAATATAATCTTTCTTTATCTTTTATTCTAACTAAATATTTATTTCCATTCATATTACCTTCTTAATTATTCCATATAAAATCTTCTTACCTTATTCTATTCTTTCAACTTTCTCTATCCTCCATCTTACTCTAGTAATTCAACTTCCTTTTTAACCTCTCTTTCATATTCTATCCTACAACTCCCTCTATTAACTATTTTTATAACTATTAATATTTCTTACTATTTCTATCACACACACACACATACACAAAAACTTCCTTTTTTCTTTTAAACTATTATTTCCTTTTATACCATTATTGTTTTTACCCCTCCCCCATTTTTATTAAGATTTGATTTAATTTTCTTTATAAAGATTGCTTCCTTTATTTTCCTATCCCTTATTTTATCTGTGTAACTTATCATTCTAATGCTCTCTTTCCCAATATTATGACCTGTTTCCATAATATGCATATATACTGGTGACTTTTTATCATATTTATGCTGTACCAACCTAGTATATATAGAATTTTTTAAATTCTATTTATCTTAATTCCCAGTAGAATCTGGAACAAAACTTTTAATATCCCCTTTACATCTTTCTGTCTCACTTAGTTTACTTTAAATATCTACTGGAGGCACACCAACATATACACTAATGTATTATTAAGTTAATGCTAAAATACCTAAGAAATTTCACCATTCATAAATATAAAAAATGAATTAATGGTTTAATTGGTAATCTATTAATATTTATTATAATAACAAATAAAATAGCATAAATCACATATGCGATAAAAATATTGTTAGTATTGGAAGTGAGACAAAAGCTACATTTTCCAGCCTTTATGAATCAGCAACCTATAAGTGTACTTCTGAGTGCCCTCATTACCTTTAATCCCAGGATAAGCATGGGCAAAAATTGGCATCCATCTTTTCTACTTGGTGTTCCAATTATTGAGTCTATTTTCAAGTAATGTATTTCTTTTGATTTATTTTTATAATATTTCCAGGGGTGGCAGACATCATGGACTAGATTCAATGGCAGTGGCTTCAGATGGTGAGCAATATGCTTAGGGCAATGGATATCCTAATGGCTTTCATGGCATAGATAGCAAAGAGAGCTGGGTCCGAATGTAAACCGTGGCATGATTACAATTTTACCCCATATGGTGCATGGAGATTTCTTTGTTTTCTTTTTAATTTCACAAACAAATTCTGTCCAGCAAAGAAGGCAGTAATGACAGTTTATTTCATGTCTTCTCTTTTTACTTTTACTGCAAATTTATTTATTTTCTGTTCATATGTTTATTGACAGATTTTTAAGTGTATTGCTTGCTCTTCAGTCCACTAATCAAGAATTAATAATCAAATTTCTTTTTCATTATATCACACATTTTTTTTATTTGTTCCAAAAATATATTTCGATAAAAAATGTGTAAACAAAAGAAAAACTACTTAGCAACATCGATCTTTTTACTTATCTTATTTTTTTTACTTTTTGAACTTTTTGGAAATACTTTTTTTTTTGTTTAATCTAAATTTGGCAAAAGCAGTCGAAAAGAATTTAATTTATAATGGACATTCCACATTTCTTTGCTTCTTTTCTTTAATTAAAGATTATTTAAACAAAGTCCGAATTTTGAAGCAACCCAATACATTAAATTAGAATGAGATAGCCATTAATTAGTCCATCTGTTTCTAGAACAATTAGAGAAATCTTTAGCTAATTAATTCATGGAATCATAACTGTAAAAAGAAACTTTTTTACATGTTTTAAATTCTCTTTTATTTATTTTTTCTTTTAAAACTTTTATCTATACACACATATGCCAAATAAAATATTAATCCATAACCACAGTCATTCTTTATTATCTCAGTAAATACATATGCACTTGTCTGTGTGACTTTTCCAATAAGTAAATCATAAAATAAAAAAATATATATAAAACCTTCCCTCTTTCTCTTCTTTTGTAACAGGGTTTGAACTCAGTTCCTGTTACAATACCTCCCTTTGAAAGACTTCAAAATGAGATTTATCTCATTTTGAGGGCTATCCCAAAAATTATCCCAAAATATTCTCTCTCCTCCTTATTTTTCATGAAAGGTCACAGTCTCCCATGCAAAGAAATTATGTGCCAGCTTTAATGACATGGTGTTATATGTACCCTTGAGTCTTTGTCCGATATCTACACAAAATGCATTCCAACCCTGACTCCACACAATGGTGAAAGGGCCTTCATATAGGTTGCAAAATGCCTTACATATAAATTTTCATGGATCACTTATGTGGGGAGTTTTTACTAGTATTCAATCCCCTACTTTGAAGTAATGATGAGTATCCTGGGTTTTCTTGTTCCACCGTTTGCTTGCTCTAATCATTTTTTGGTGAGCTAAAATGCAATCAACCTCATGGTCTATTGGTTTGTTTTCAATTCCCAGCAAAACTGTCTTCATCAACCAAGAAATGTGTTGTCCTAAGTGCAACTGCATTGGTGCAAAACCTGTGGATTTGTTAATGGACCAGTTAATATAATTCAAAACTTGTGGAAGACCCTTTATCCAACTACAGTGATCATCAGGAGTATACATCCTAAATAACCATTCCAGCTCCCACATTACTTGCTTGCATGGGTTTGACTGGAGGTTTCGAATGGACATCAATATATGTCTCATGTCATGTTTACAGGCACACTTTTCTCATTTCCTTGACATAAATGGGGTATCATGGTCAGACAGAAGGATTTTAGGTATTCTTGCTGATGGAAAATGGTTATTTTCAAGGATCTTGATTGTTCCCTTGACATTTTCTTGGCCACAAGGTGCGGCTACAAATTTAGAGAAAATATTGTATACCACCACCAAGTATCATTTTCAGTTAAACTGAGAAAGTGGTCTATAATAATCCATGGCCATCACTTCCCAAAGTTTGTACAGGTTCATGGAGATTATGGGTGCAGCCACTGTCTTCATCAAATGGCTTGGAAGGATTGGCCTTTATTCTTTAGGATTATCTCAGATCTTATATTGAAGTATTTCACCTCTTATCTGGTAATTCGTTTCTTATTTTCCACCCAACCTATATTGATTGGCTCTTCATTCTAACAGTGCTATTAATGGTACTAGTTTCTCATCCCTTCTTTGATGGTGAGCCAGCTGGTCCAGATCTTTCTCTACACCTTCAACTATGGTCAAATTGATGCCTACGATATACAAGTTAACACATTTAAATGTTGAATATGGTATCCGGCAGGATTAAAACTCAAAATATCTGCTACAATATTCTCTTGTAGTAGCATACAGTATAATCATATTCTTAAAGAAATAAACTCCAATGCACTAATTGGCTATTATTTAGGTAGCTGTGGTTAATGAACTCTAAGCTCTTGTGATCGGTGATTACAATTACTTTCGACCCCAGTAAAAGCAGTCTGAATTTCTGAAAATGCCCACATTATGCCTAATCCTTTTTCTGTGGTAGCAGAGTTCATTTCTGGGCTTTTGAGTAATCTGCTTATAAAATATACCACTCCTATTTTGCCATCCTCCTTGATTTGTGACAGTCACCCCGATCCCATAACCACTGCTATCCGTCTGTACCGAAACATGTCTGTCAAAATTGGGGAATGAGAGCATTACTTATTTTAAAAACCCCTCTTTTAATATCTTCAAATGCTTTGGCCTGCTCACCTGACCATTTCCATGGAACATGGGTCCTTAATAGTTTCAATAACAGTTCCGCTTTTTCTGCCAATCACTCCTGGAATCAATTATAAAAATTGCAAAGGCCTAAAAAAGAGCATACCTGTTTTATTGACCAAGGTGTGGAAAATGGCAAGAACTTTATCAGAATGCCATTGAATACCCTGGGCTCCTACCATGTGCCCCCATAATACTACTTCATCTCTACACTCAGATTTATTTTAATTCCTCTTTTTTGCATTCTCCCAGGAAAATGTCTACCTCTCTGAGATGATCTTTCATAGTGGATGATGCTATTAGGATGTCATCCACATACTTGCTTACCAGATCTTTGATTTCCGGTGATGGTACTTGATCGAGGCACCCCAATAACCCAGCCCCAATGCTTATAAGGCAAATGACATTTTATTAAATTGGTATGAATAGCCCTCAAACCTAAAGGTGGTATACTTATGGTCTTCAGGGTGTAGCACTATTTACCAGTAGCTGGCCATTAAATTGAACATGGAGATTTTCTCTCCATTGAATTTGCCCAACAGTTCATGCATGTGTGGAGGTATATTACAATCCAGTACCATTATTCTATTCAATTGCCTGCCATCAAGGCATAATTACCACCACAAGGGGGTTACAACATGGTGATGAGTATTTCGACACTATTCCCTATTCCATCAGCTGGTCAATTTGCTCATTTACCTCCCCTTTGTACTGATGCAAAATGGGATATGATCTTGATTGAAAAGGTTGTGTCTACCCCTTGAATCGTAATTGGGACACCAAAAAAAACCTGATTATATTTCATCAGCATTTCTTGCAGCTTTGATTCCCCTAGATCCTTCACCATTCTGGATTCCTTCATCTTGTCTCTAAAAACATCTTCGATCGGTTCCTCCCTGATTTTCAGCACTCCTATAGAACCATACCATATGTTTGTCATGAATTCTAGCTCCTCGTTTTCATATATCAACTGCTTTTTCTTGTAATCAAGGCTGCACTTGTGCCTGTGTAGAAAATCAGATCCCAGTAGCACATCATGTATCAGACCTTTCATGATTAAAAACATGTGAAATGACCTTCTCATTGATCTTTACTTCAACCCACACTTGTTAGGGCTCTATCTTTGCCTTATGATTATTCACCATGGTGATATGGGTTGCTTTTAGTGGAAAGTGTTTGTATCCTTGACTGCTACCTTAATATTTGTTGGTATAACTTCTCTGATATTACACAAACCTGGCTTCCTGAATTGCTAAGATCCCTGAGTCTGATGATTTTTGGGCAAGTTTGTGGGCATATTCTGGAACTCTGTCTTCCCATGAGCATATGAGGTTCCTTATTTGTTTCCCTTTCTCTGCATAGATTGAGTTTGATCCATTTTGTTTCATCCGTTTTTCCTTTTTTTTGTTCTCTCCCTTATGATCATACACCTGCATTCCACCTATATTTCTAACTTCCCTAACTTCTAAACTACACCAATAATTGTTCAACTCGAACATATTCAATATTTTATCTATCTCATCTGATTTTCTCATCCTTCCCAACATGCACTTTATCGCCAAACCAAAATTTTAACACCCTATCCCTACTATTTGATTCTCTGACATATTGCATGCTTCCAAGCTCAATATAGCCACCTGTCATTTGAAAAACTTTTTTGGGCCATGTACTCAATATTTTTCCCCATTATCTGCTGTTTAATCCTTTATTGCTGCCCCTCTGACCAAAAAGTCTTATTCCCCAAAGCTTGCTGGGTGACTAGATAGTGAGTTCCATCATGTAAGGGCATGCCCTTCTAAGTGGTCATAGGTTACCATCACTTTACCCTTTTCTGACATTTCATTTACCCTAAAATATTTTTTGTAAACTTTCCACGTGTTCTACTGGTATTTCCCCCATTTTTCCCTTGAATATTTTTTTATTTTTATCAGTTCTTGGGTCATGGTTTCTCATTCCATAGTTCTACTGGTATTTCTCATTCCATATTGCTCTGTGACCTGGTTTTCATTCATTTCTTTTCTTTGTTTTTGTTTTCTACTGATACTGATAAATATGTGCCAGGTTCAATGTACCCGCCCCTCGACCATTTTTCCACATGATATGTAATGTTTTTGCCCTATTTGTTTATCTACCTCAAAATTCTCTATTTCTTTTCTCTCTTTCCAAAATAAATAAATAAAATAAACAGCAACAAATTCTGTATCTAAAAATATATATATATATTTTCTCTTTTTTTAAAAAAAAAAATCATTTTTTTTTTAACATTGACCCTTAATTACGCCCTCTATATCTTTTAGCCATATCTTCAGTACCTGAAAACTATTATATTTACATTCACTTTTTTTTCTTTTTTAAAAAAAATATATTTTTTAACATCAATTAATGCACCCTCTATATCTTTTGGCTGTATTCACTCTACTGATCTCCATTCTTCAAAAGCACCATCATTGGCAGTCCATTGAATGATCACTGAGAATGGCCTATTCTTTCTGACCCTTACTTGTTTGAATTTAGATATAGCTGTAGTTAGAAAATTATCTTAACCTAAACTAATAATATTTTTTCTTTCCAGACGGTGAATTTATATATTTTTACATATATCTTATTAAACATCCCTTCCTAAATGAAGTTTTCCCATGTCTGAGTCATACCCCCTTTTTAGTGAAGTTTTCCCTGGTAGTGGGTCATTCAAAAGGTCAAAGAAAGAAACAAATTGTTAAAAATAAATATATATCAATAAATTGAGACAATCCAATATCTGTCCATTCCCAGCACCAACCTTGCTAATTAGCAAGACTCATAGGGTCTACTAATAATTTGTCTAACTCAGCTTTTTTAAACTTATGCCCATCTTAATTTAAGCTAACTCATGCTCAGGGGGTGTTAGCACAATATGCTATAGAAGAAATGGGAGAGTGAATTAAGTTTCAAACTAAATATTCTCTTGGAATTTCTATTTATCTTCATTCCCACTAGAATCTAGAATGAAACTTTTAACACCCCCTTTACACCTTTCTATCTCATTTTACTTTAAATATCTACTGGAGGCATGCCAACATATACACTAATGTATTATTAAGTTAATGCTAAAATACCTAAGAAATTGTGCCATATATATATATATATATGAATTAACGGTTTAATGGGTAATCTATTAATATTTATTATAACAACAAATAAAATGGCATAAATCACATATGTGATAAAATATTGTTAGTATTTTCTTAAAAAAAATTACAATTAGACAGCGATAAACAAAATAATACATACATAAAAGATATATGGCTTGATTGTATTGTATTTAAAAATTGGAAATGAGACAAAACCTTTATTTACTGGCCTTTATGAATCAGCAACCTATAGGTGTCTTTCTGAGTGCACTCATTATCTTCAATCCCAGGTTTAGCATGAACAAAATTTAGTATCCATCTTTTCTACTTGGCATTTCAAATTATTGAGTCTATCTTCAAGTAATGTATTTCTTTTGATTTATTTTTATATAATTTCTGGGAATGACAGATGTCATGCACTAGGTCTAATGGCTGTGGTTTCCTATGGTGAGCAGTATGCTTAAGGCGATGGATATCCTAATGTCTTTCATGGCATAGATGGCAAAGGGAGCTGGGTCTGAATGTAGACTCCAGCATGATTATAATTTTACCCCATATGGTCCATGGAGATTTCCTTTAGTTTTCTTTTCAGTTCCACAAACAAATTCTGTCCAGCAAAGAAGGTGGTAATGACAGTTTATTTCACATCTTCTTTTTTCATTTTTACTGCCAAATTTATTTATTTTCTGTTCATATGTTCATCAACAGATTTTTAAGCTTATTGCTTGCTCTTCAGTCCACTAATCAAGAATTATCAATCAAATTTCTTTTTCATTATCTCTCACATTTTTTTCTTTGTTCCAAAAATATATTTGGACAAAAAATGCATAAATAAAAGAAAAACCATTTAGCAACATTGATCTTTTTAATTATCTTATTTTTTTTTCCTTTTTGAACTTTTTAGAAATACCTTTTTTTTGTTTAATCTAAATTTGGACAAAAGCAGTCAAAAAGAATTTGATTTATAATGAACATTTCACATTTCTTTGCTTCTTTTCCTTAATTAAAAATGATTTAAACAAAATCGGAATATTTGAAGCAATCCAATCCATTAAACTAGAACAAGATATACATTAATTAGTCCCATCTGCTTCTAGAACAATTAGAGAAATCTTTAACTAATTAATTCATGGAATCATAACTGTAAAAAGAAACTTTTTTACATGTTTTATTTTTTATTTTTATTTTAAAATAACATTTATCTATACACACGTATGCCCAATAAAATATTAACCCATAACCACCATCATTCTTTATTATCTCAGTAAATACATATGCACTTGTCTGTGTGACTTTTCCAATAAATAAATCATAAAATAAAATAAAAATATTTATATAAAACCTACCCTATTTCTCTTCTTTTGAAACAGGGTTCGAACTCAGTTCCTGTTACAATAAAAATACAATTATTTATACTTCTCTTTGATTTTTTTCTTTTAATAAATACTTATTATTTGTCTACATATTACGGCTTCTACCTTTTATTTATGTTTCACTTTTTATCAAATAAGCTTAGGAATTTTTACAGTGGGTACAGCACCAAGGGTGACTTTTTAAAACTACTTTTCTTTCAAGGTGGTACTCAATGTTGGTTTCAACAATTATGTTCTGTGTGATGACCACAAGGAGCAACGTACATCTTTCTGATGTGTACAAGGGTTTGAATGCAGCAGATGCAGAATTCATCTGGCTTATATCCGACTTATGCCTTAAAAACAAACTTTTATTTTCTATGCTGGGATTTCTCCACCGGCCAATAGAATGAGACCACGATTTTCTCTAATGGGTCTGATCTTAGAAAATGAAAATGGGGTTGTTGCGAATGGCAGGATTTCTCAACTGACCTATTTGGCTTATGCTAATGATAATATTTATTATGGTAGGTATGAATTTTCTCCCAAGAACTGACTTGCAGCTTATGCTTGGTTTCCAGTGCACATATTTTAGATAAGGAATTGGAACTATTTTTCCCAGCAAAATTTGGATGGGCTCAGGAATTTCTCTACTGGATCCTCACCTGAGAACTATCCCCTTGTTTAGTTCATTACAGGTACTATCTTCCCACAGTGCCACTGCCTACACCTATTATACTTTTCCCTACCTTCACCTTCTTTTCACTCCAATCTCTCCGACACTCACTGCTTATGCTAAAGATTATTTTTATTTATTTATTTATTTATTCTAGAGTTTTACCTATTCTTTACACAGAGTTCTGTTTGTTTTATTTCTTTAATACTATTTTTTTTTAAAAAAAACTTCTGTTAAAAAATTCTCACAAAAATATTTATTGTATCATATTGATTTCTATAATCCTTATGTTAGCTCTCAAAACATTATTTTAGTTTTTCTAACTTAGGAAAGAATTCTTTGCTTTATTTCAATTCCGTTATTACCCCCACCCCCAAAAAAAAAACAAAAAAAAAAAAAAAAAAACCCACTTTATTTTATTTATTCACAATTTCCAAAACATTATATTCTATTTAAACTATTTGTGGATTCTAACAAGAAAATTCTTACTTCTATTGTTAATTCCCTCAAAGATATTTTATTTTGTTTATTCAACTTTATTTATTTCATTACTTTCCAACACAAAAGAAAACATTTTATTTAACTAATGTTATTTCCATTTTCGTATAATCCATGGACAAAATTTATTTATATTTCGTTCCCTAAAAGTCTGATCCATTTCTTTTAAATTAACAAGCTTAATCTTTGTCAGGTAGTTCCTTTTTATTTCTACCATCCTCACTCAGACCAGGAAATCTTAACCCACTTCCATGCCCGGCTTGGTGCTCCAGGCAGTTAGTTTCCAGTTTACAAATATTTCATTTAGAATCCCCCCTTCTTTTAAAGCTTTGTGATGATCTCCGTCTCTTATTTTTACTCCAATCATTTTGATCCCCCCAATCTATAATATCTATATTTTTCTCTCTTTCACAGAGTTCAAATTTCTTCTATTTAGCTCCATAATCAAGCCTTGTGCTGCCATTTTCTCGACTACTTTCCTTTCAGCATATATTTTTATTTGTATAAATTTCTTTACATTAGCAGGTCTATTATTTAAATATGCATATACTTTATGCTTTTTTCTTCCCTACCATGACTATTTACATTTTTACTTTCTGATTTACTCTTCTTTTGTCTTTTAATTCTATTTCTATTCTTTCTACTACCTTTTCACTATGTTTTATTTCTAACACAGATTTATTTTCACATTCAAGTTTATTGTTTAAGTCAAAAATGATTTCTGGTTCAGCTTAATTTCTGAGACATAACCTACATTTTTGTTCATGGCTGTATTTATTTTCTAACTCCCTTTTTATTTGCAATATTTACGCTATCTAACTGCATGTCTCTCTTTAAACTTTCCTGTTTGCTTTCCACTCCTACTGTCTTTAATATCTTATCCATATCTTTTTTATGCTATTTAGTAATTCCAATCCCCATCATTCTATTTTATTTTTCAGTGTTTCCATTATTACTTCTGTACTATTTTGCACCATCATTTTTGCTTTGGCTCTAAGACACAATTTTTTATTTTACTTATTTCTATTCCATATATTTTGCTTGAACAAAGTATACAACCACCTCCAATCCCTTAGTCCTTTCTAATCTCCTTCTTATTATTAATACCCCTTAATCTGCATGAATTGTTTATCTCTCTAAACTATTTTCTTTTATTTACATTTTCTTATAATTTGTTTACTTTGATCTATTCTCTTCCTACACTGCTCACCAATTTCATATTTATAACAATGCAATTTAGTATTTATTTAAAACTTTGGTTTCTACTTTTTTAAATCTTAACTTTTAATTATGTTTATAATTATTCTAGTAATTTGCATCATTTCAGCACCCACATTGGAAAACTAATTGGGACAAAATCCTGATTATCTAATTTTTAAATCTTGATCTTAACTCTGGTTGCACTTTCACCAGTGCAACAAACTGACCCTTCAAGCAGAGGAATATAATACCACAGGTAGATAAAAACATCAACGGTACCTATAATGAGACTGAAGTTATACAAAGTAAAACTTGCGGCCACATTTCCAGGCTATAGAATTCCTTGGCTGCAAAATTCAAACCTCTGTCATCAAAAACATTTTTATTTGTTTTGAGATAAGACCTCAAGCAGCAATAATCATAAGTTATATAATCAGCATGCCCAGATGACAGGTATACCATCTAGCACTTGATATATCCCAAGCTAGCTCGTTTTCTCAATTGTGGGGGACGACGACTTTAATATACTTGCTCAATGCTTATAATTAACTGTAATTTAATCTATTAATGAAGCAATTATAATAGAAAGAATCAATAAGGCAATAATTAAGCAAACAAATAATTTATTCACACATATTCATAGTTAAACATATTATAACAAGATTTAAATATAAGCACATACACACGTTTAAAATACTACATACTAACTTATGAAAGCACTATTAAAATTTTATATACACTCATAATTAAAACATATCATAATGAGTTACAAATAACATGGCAAAGTTTGAGGGAAGCGATATTAAAGATTACTATGATTGTATTATCAAATTTCATTAGAGTTTTTCATTCAAATAAATGTTCAAATCTTTAGTCAAGTGTTGGTGGCCTAACATATGAAAATATATATATATTTAGATTGGGATAATAAAGAATATATTTACCTAGGATTTTTGCAGATAACACATTGCACTTTTCAATATGAAATTTTTTTTAATGTGGCCTCTCACATTATAACAATAACAAATCAGATTGTTCTCTGTAGCTTTTGCAAGTGAGATAACAGTTTGTACATTATTCACATGACTCAAGTTATTCTGCACATATAAAATTAAGGTTTGAAATTCTGATGCATTATCTAATATGGTCTCTTATGCAATATACCTTGCAATGTTGTTTTACATATCAGATCTGGTTCACTTAATAAATTTTTTCTAAGGTTATAGTCCAACATTCTATATAACAATTGGTTCAACAACATATCTTTCAGCTTAGCAGAAATTTGCATTATTCAGTCAGTTTTCACAGTATTAAATTATAATCATGATAACACTCATGAAATAATTGTTTCCACATTTCTAAAATAAAAGTGGACCACCCATTCAGATACCATTGGTTGAAAGTACACATTTACAATTTCAATTAAATCTTTTTAAGAAATATTCTTGGGATTCTTAGAATCACATAGTTGCTTAGCTATCTGTAGAATAAAAGAGTAAACACTTTGACTTTGTCATCGTCCACTAATGCTCGATATGTTCGAATATGAATTTCATGTCACTTCATTGTTTACATTGAATTCATGAATATTGTGACTTGGCAATATCATCATTATTTTTACACAGTTCCACTTGGTTAATATGCAGATTAAATATTAATTACTGACTTGCACCAATCTGCTGTCACTTTTGATACTCTGTTGTTATTAATTCTGCAAACAGGTTCCATAACTGCATCACTCTGCTGTGTACTTCGGGGTATTTCCATAATACCAAATAAGCAAACATCAATTTAAAATAAATAACAACTAAGACAAGACTTTAAAACTCAGAAACTTTATTTACTTGGGCTGATAAAATGAAAATAATAATTAAATAATAGTGGAGTTGACTTTATTTTTGGAAAGTGATTAATAACAATTTGACATACAGCAATATATTATCCTCTCCCACTGCACACACACACACACACACATATATATATATATAAATAATCCTTGTAATTTGACTTTGCATTAACTTGTATTTATATACACAATATGTCTAATACCAATTTAAAATGTCTTTTACTTCAACTGACCAAATACCACTTTCTGTATATTTTAAATCTATACATAGAGTTCAGATTTAGTCCCTCCCATGTGAGAAATTTTATTCTCTCTTAGCTTGCAGCTCTTTGCTACTATTATCAGTCCATATTTTATAGCTACATTAATTAACATATCTTAGTCTCATTTATTATGTTGTATACTAATTTTCTAGAGTACACATTTTGGCAGAGATAAAATAGTAACAATGTATTGTCTGCTCGCAGTTACAAAGTTTCAATGAACTTTAAGTTACAATAGTAACATATATATGTGATAGAGAGTTCAGTTATGCACATCTTTGTCATTATTATTATTATTATTATTATTATTATTATTATTATTATTATTATTATTATTATTATTATTATTATTATTATTATTATTATTATTATTATTATTATTATTATTATTATTATTATTATTATTATTATTATTATTATTATTATTATTATTATTATTATTATTATTATTATTATTATTATTATTATTATTATTATTATTATTATTATTATTATTATTATTATTATTATTATTATTATTATTATTATTTTTGGTATTTCTCTCTGTAAATGAAGTCTTGTTTTCAGCATTATTTTATGAATCCATGTTTTACAACTATATACAAAAACATAGACAATATATGGTAATCCATGTTTTACAACTATATACAAAAACATAGACAATATATAGTATTGATAATAAGCTTTAAATCTTTTTTTATAATCAAATGGACTCTTTTCAAAAATTCTACCTATACTTCTCTCCATTGTACTTTTTTTTTTTTGCAGTTAGAATGGCTATAATTCTTTACGATTAGTGGTTTGGCATTGATACTAATAGAAATTTCAGAAAAAAAGAACTCGATTCTTCCATATTAAAACTTACAAATAGCAAAAATATAGGGTATATGAGCACAGACTTTCACACGACCCACCATTCTCCAACACTATCTCATAACATTGATACACTTGAACACATATATGCTAAAAAATTAATAACCAATATACTTATTTCATGTTAAACCAGCAATCATCGGTTGGTCCAGGTTACCATCTCTACACATTATATGCTATAATTGCTCAGATATATATTAAGATAGCCAATCCTCATACTTTAATGAACAGGCTTCAATCTACTCCACACTCCAACCATCCATCCAATTGAAAATCTGTTGATGGAATGCTCAAAGGCCACCCTGAGGCTGAGATTCTTGTCACACCCATGTTGACCTAAGGTCAATATGACCCCTCATGTAGAGATGGTAATCTGGACCAACTGATGATTGCTGGTTTAGCATGAAATATGTATATTGGTGATTATTCATCTTTTCAGCATATATGTGTTCAAGTGTATCAGTGTTATGAGCTAGTGTGGAGAGTGGTGGGTTGTGTGAAAGACTGTGCTCATATACCCTATATATTACATATATAGACACAGGTATATAATAAGCCTGTGTGTTTCAGTTATTAAATAGCAAAAATGTAAAAGATTCAGCATCTGAACAAAAACAGAAATATTACTTTCAGTCTTGTTCATTGAACATAATATATAATTAATACACCCACAAAAATATTTTTTATCAAGAACAGATAAAGTATAAACCATATTAAAGTTATACATACTAACTTGCATAATAAAATTGATATTTTTTATCAAGAACAGATAAAGTATAAACCATATTAAACTTATACATACTTACTAACTCGCATAATGAAATTGATATATATATAAAGTTATAAATATTATTTTTGTTCAAAGGGAAAAAAGCCAAAAATAAAAAAAATAAAGACTACCTGTCTATTAAATGTGATAACAACAACAACAACAACAAAAAAGTATATGACAAATTAGGGTTAATCTTAAACACCATGAATTAATCAGCTCAAATATAGATCTTAATTTGCTAATAAAAAAACCGGTAAGTTTTTTTTATATGTCAAATGCGTTGACCAGTAAGCGAACCACTAGGCTTTTGCACGAGTAAACAACAGAAATAATAAATAGTAATATCATGCAAAAAAAATTCTAATGTTTGTCGATAAGTTAGCGAAGATGGCATTTTATTTAAAATTATATATTGGACTATTTTCATCACTTTGTTATATTGTTAAATATTAAAAAAAAAAAAATTCAAATTTTATTTCAACTTTTCAAATAATATTCATAACACGCATTTTCACAGAAAACATTTTTTTTTTTTTAACATGTAAACTGCAGATGATGAAAACAATCCAACAAGTAATTGCCAAAAAACATCTAATGTATGTCTGTGTTTATAGACTTACAAATACATGTGTCAAAAATTACCCAGATGTAACTATAAAATTGAAAATTACTGCAGACAATTATCTAATAAATCACCTAATGTCCAACTAGAGAAAACTTATTACAATCATTTTTTATAAATGTGTAGGTATTTAACAAAAATTACCTGTGCAATACTTTATAAGTCTAAAAATGATGACCAAATGCCATGTTTTAAATATGATTTTTGTGATTACTAAATTACTATAATGATCAAATATACAATTCAATTTATTTGTTTATAATATTACAAATACATAAACCAATAATCAATTAAAATAAGATTAAAACAAAATTGTTTATTTCAATCTTATTTTGATTATAATATTTATGATTTTTCTGCATTGTAATTTAAAGGTATATATATATGCATATAGATATTTATATAGTATTCCTGATTTACATTAATCTTATTTTTTTAACTCACATTTTTATCACACTGCATGCTGTCAACCTGCTGTATTGATTTAATGCCAGTATAAATTGCTTCCCCCCCCCCCGAAGAATAACAAAAGGTTTAAAATTTCAAAGTGTGTAGGGTTCCATATTTGTGAAAAATCAATAAACTAAGATAAGCAAAACATACAAATGCCTAGAATAAATGAAAAATATTAAAAAAAACAAACATATATTAGCAAACGTAAACAAATCCAAAGATGAGATATTGTTTAATAGGAATAGCATATTATGAAAGTTGAATAAAAATTTTAGAAAGAATTGTAGCATACAAAGATTTTGTGTTTTAGCAAAAGGAAGTTTCATGGATTAGCATAAGGGTATATTATTTTCTTTATACTGCTATAAAAGGCACCTATGAACAAATACATTATTTAGATTATCAATTAGATTAGCAAGCTATACATAATTCATAATAGTTTTAATAATAATTGGAGCTAAAGTAAAGAAGAAAGCTAAAAAAAAAAAAATAGAAATTGAGAAAGTAATAATGAAAGAGGAGCTAAAAACATCTGAATCAATGATAATAGCATATAATAGCATCCAAAAATGTAAGCTATAGAAAGGCAAGAATCTTTTTTAACAAAGGACCATGAATAATTAATTAGGATAATAAAATTTATTTTAATAAATGGAGAACATATCCAAACAAATTGATACCAAAAAGGAGTAATATGTCCAAGAAATGCATGAAAAAAGATAGCTATAACTATCAAATACATCAGTTTATTAGTATTAAAAGTTCTAATAAGAAAGCAAAAGATGGTAAGAAATGGTAATTTACCTATCAGAAAGTCAAAATTTTAAATCAGTAGTGCTGCAAGAATTTCTAACAAATATTCTTGATAAAAGTTTGATATTTTCTTCTCAACGAATCTGCATAAACAACACAGAAAAATCTATATTTTAAATGTGTTTGAATCTATAAAAATATAAGCATTAGGTTTCAGTTATTAAAAACAAAATGGTGCAAAACATGCCAAGGGTTGTTAGCCGAGAGGTTAGCGCAACTGCCTTGCAAGCAAGCAGTTGGTTGCAGGCTGTTGTTGCAGGTTCGCCTCCCGGCAGATGCTATGACATATGGAAAAAAAAAGTTCTGTAGTCATGATATATTTGATTACTAACAGAACAGAATGAAAGTCTAGACATATCAATTAAATGTTTTATATATAATTAATTTTTTGATCCTAATATCATGATTGTGCTAAAAATTGCTTACAGCTGATAATAGATTGTATGGATAAAAAAGAGCAATGTATTAATAAGGAATTTGTTCAAAATTTTATTTAATTTACAAACCATTGACTAAATGAATAATTAATAATAAAAAGTATTCAGTGAATAAAGAATAGTACAAATCCAAGTTCAATTATCAAGAAATCAATTGTGGATTCTGATTATTTGATTCTTTCAGTATCATTGATTTTATTTCTTGCTTACATAGTAGTTCCTGAAATGGAAAGAAAAAATGATATTGCTACTATATTCTGAGAAAATGAAATTTTGTTGAAAAAATATTAGTTATCAATTATTTATACAGTATTTCAAAATAAAAAATATATATTAACATGTGTTTTATTTTTGTTAATAGGAAGTCATAATAAAAAATAACAATTAGGCGGGAAGTTATGAAATTTGTAAGTATTTCTATATATACTTTTTGTTATTGATTTTAATACTATTCTTTAAATATGTTAAATCTATTTCAACGATTAGTCTTATTAATATTTGTGTCATAACTGGTCTTTTTCCGAATACAGCAAATATAATGTATCAATTCACATTATTTTATATATTTTCTCTTATACCATATATATATTCTTATTGTTAAACTTAATTTTAAATGAAGTTTATACCTATAAAGATTTGTAGAATCTAAATAAAACAACAAATATACTCAAAGGTATTTATTTTTTTTTAAAAAAAAGCCATTTAGGTATGACAACAATATTACAATAAGAACTACAATGACTAGATGGGCCTTTAATTAATAAAGTTATAATCAAGCTACTTTCTATGGCCATTAAAATCTGATTTGATTAAGAAACTCGTAAAATATTTGTTTGGATTAAAGCTTCATTTGGAAAAAAAAAAACTTCAGTAATTAGAAAAAAAAAGGAGGAGACTTAAATTTGAAGAATAAAACAATTGAAAGACTAACATTGAGAAGTAAAAGATAATAAGCAAAAAGAGATTAAAAAAATTATGAAATAAAAAAAATTAGATTCAGAATATATTTAGAAAAAAATTAAAAGTATATTGTTGTGTTTGGATGAATTGTAGGTTTTAGATCCAAAACAGCAGTAAAATCAAAAAAATTTGAACACCCACAAAGTTAATATGTATAATTTATTAGAACAAAAAAACATACATGTTATACCCATTAATAAATACAAAATTATGTATAACTTAGTCAATAATGAACTGATCATGCCTGAAGGACTGAACTCACTTCCAGCTGTATTCTGACTGTACTGGACAGATTGCCTTGAGTCGGCCATAGTCATAGTAGCTTCCAGTCCTATCATGGACTTGCCTCACTGCATAGACATATTGGTAATGACTACAGTAAAACACCTTCACAGTTGAAAGTGGTTTAATTTGAGAGCACATTCAGTCATTCAGGTTAGACAGATTTTCTCTTTTCTCCCTCTTGTCTCCAAAAAGGCTGGCTATTTATTGCCAGATATCCTATCTTACTGGAAGCAATCAGATTCAGAGAGCATCACTGCTTACTGGCTTATACTAACCAATGGTAAGATTTTATACACATGTTTACACATTGGACATACTTATGTTTTACCCTTTGGCTATGTTTATACATTGATTATCCATATCTTTACACCTTGGTTAGAAGCAATGAGTACTCATCTGATTAGATAAGGAAGAATCTGGACTAGTTCACTTCTGAAGGCAAGGTCAGATATGACATCCCTCCCCCTAGATCTGGAGAACATAGTCATCGAGATGAACTGAATGTGTTTTCAACTTTTATTTCACAGGTTTTTGCTGTTCTTGTCTTGTTCATCATCTTTGTTTGGTGGTCTTAATCTTGGTGTTCACTAGGATTGTCACTCTCTTCAGCAGGCAATCAGCTTAATGCACCTACATGGGGAATATGTTTTCCCTCAATGTATTGTAGTGCAAAGTTATAGCCTGACAAAAAATTAAACCAGTGCAGCATTCATGATAAGGCATGCTGAAGGATTCCTTTGTCAGATGCAAACATTCCCAAAAGGGGTCTATGATCTGTTTGTAGGATGAATGGTCTACAATATAGGTGGTAGTAATGAAATTTTTTGATGCCATTGATTAAAGCCAGGGCCTCTCTAACAATTTGAGCATAGTTTCATAATTTCTCTCAGCTCTTGAGAGGCACTTTGATGCAGAGGCAATAGGACTGTGTGTTCTGTAATTTATTTCTATGGGGGAACACTGCCCCTATTCCAACCGTTGATGCATCATGTTAGTACTAGCACTTTTAGTTAATGTTGTGATCTGATTCACCTTTGTCACTGCAAAGCCTAAGTGACTGAACCAGTCATGGCCTGATGCCACCACTAGTGGTAGGTGTATAGTCTTGATAGGCATAGTAATTTTAACTAATGTTTGGTCATTGGCTTTATTTTATTGCCCTGATAGTCTGAGATTGATTTGCTTCTAGGATGCAGCTTATATTAATTATTCTTATTAATGATAGCCCAGATCTTTTTTGAAACAATAGACACTGCGGGCCCTATATCCAGTTGCATTGTAAATGGCATATACTGTGTATAAATCCAGACTGATTATCTTTAATATGATTTATATAGGCAACTTGTTTATTGTTCTTATAAATGCCTTTGCTGTTTTTTGGAATGGATTTTTCCATTCTCATATCGGCTATCTGTCTTTTTAATTTCAAACATGCAACCTTTATATGTCCAACCTGTTTGGAAAACGTACATATTATATAGCGGGGTGATCATTCTGTATGTGTGTGAGCATTTATTTATTGCATCTACGGCAATGCATTAGACTATTTGGTGATCAATTATCTGAGCTGACTGAATGATCCACCCAGTGTTATGCTCGATTTTTTGCACATTATACTTAGTAATTTTTTTAATAGGTTTGCCTAACTAGCTATTGATTCTGCTAGTACTACTTGAGCCACAGCTGTTTCAAAATGTAAATCCAGCAACATCAGCAATATTTTAAATCTTAAATTGTGAATGTTTATGCTGCCAATAAAATGATCACGAAGTGCTTCATTCAGAAAATCTTTGAATTTGTACATTAATGCCAATGATCAAATTACTTGTTACAAATTCTGGCTTCCCCCATCTTTTTGAATACAGAGATTGAAATAATATCTCTGCATTATTGCCAAAGGTTTTGAAGAAAAATAATCAGTGAGAGTTGCTAACGTTTTATCAAAATCTATGACAACTGGTGTTTCTGCCTATTATGGTCATTAATGTGGTAATTTTACATCAGGATTCTTGATCTGGTAAGCCTGTAGATAAAATATTAATCGTTTTTCATAGCTAGACCAGCCCTCAGGGTGGTCTGGATCAAAAGCTTTCGTGGTGCCAATAGAATTTAGTCATTTTTTAATTTTCCCTCATTTCTTCATAAGAGAAACAAAGTAGCAATTTTTATTTGTGTGAGTTACCACTCATAATTTTTAAATGTTGACAGATCTTGTTGGTAATTGTCCCAACGAAGCTTTTAATCCACTAGAGAGAGCTTCCTTTGCTTTATTATGAGTTATGCATTCGTGATTGGTTTATGATTTTAATTGATATGCCTATTATGTTTGCTGCCAATTTTTCTTATGACTCTGCAGAATCTATTTTTCATTTGGGGAGAACTAAATGATAGAATTTTATCACTCTTTCGTAAATATGATGATTCTACTTTGTTTGCACTCGTGTATTTTTTCAAATTGCCAAATCTGATTTTTATTCAGGCAGCATAGTGATATTAATATGACAAATGTCTAACTGCATACTTGCATATTTACTGTATTTTTCCAGTTATGGGGGGAAATATTTCTTTTGCTTGACTGCACCAAATCTGTTGTTTGGCATATTTTATATTATTTTTCCTTTGTCTGATTGCACCAAATCTGTTGTGTTTAATTGAATTGCAGATTTCAGACCCAAACCAACACTAATATCAAAAAAGTTAATAGGTATAATTTATTAGAACAAATATGCATACATGCTATACCATTAATAAATACAAATTTATGTAGAACTTAGTCAATAATGAGTTGGTCATGCCCAAAGGATTAAACTCACTTCCAGCTGTATATCTTAGCTTGCCTCATGAGTTCTAGTCAAGACTCTTCCAGCTGTATTAGACAGCTTGCCTCAAATTGGCCACAATCATAGGAACTTCCAGTCCTATCATGGATTTGCCTTACTGCATAGATGTATCATTAATGACTATAGTAGAAACATCTTTGCAGTTGAAAGTAGTTTCAATTGAGAGTACATTCAGTCATTCAGGTTAGGCAGATGTTCTCTTTCTACCTCTTGCCTCCAAAAAGGCTAGATCCCCTACCTTACTGGCAGCAATTGGTGTCAGAGAGCATCATTACCTACTGGCCCATACTAACCAATGGTAGGATTTTATACATATGTTTACACATTGGCCATACTTATGTTTTAACCTTTGGATACATTTATACATTGATTATCTATATGTTTACACATTGGTTGGTGGCAATAAGTGCTCAATCTGATTATACAAGGAAGGAATCTGGACTAGTCCACTTATGAAGGCAAGATCATATATTGCAAATATATTATTAAGATGTGTGGAGAATAAAAAAAAAGGTAGAAGAAATAAAATGAGTGATATTGTAATGGAAATGGGTTTATACTCCTTTTATATGTACATGAACTAGAAAGTATAATGATTAATGCACTGGGGTTAATGGGTATTAATATTTAGACTGAAAGTCCTAACTAACTATGATGGTCAGACTAAGTATACAGCCATATTTCCTGATTATCATTCCCATAAAACAGCTTCAGTTAAAGAGAAGGTCTGTCACTGTAAATATCTTTTATTTATAATATGTCTATCATATTGTAGATTAGGGCACTATTTCTGTAATGAGAAATGTCTATGGGTTGGGTTCAAATCTTTTCATAACTTCTTTGATAGTGAATCCCACCATTAATCCAAAATTGGCTAAGGTAAATATGACAATGCTTCCCAGAGTAAATACTTTAGTTGGTACAGCAAACATGATCTATTGCTTATTTTAAATCAAAATAATTTTAAAACACTAACAGCTATCTTTATATTGCAACTATATAGACTGATCCAAGAACATCATGGAATAGTTGCTACTCATAATAAGTTAATCAAGCAAATTTATTTTAATATAACAATTGGGCTAGTTCTGAATATTTACAAACTGCAAAAGTTCAACTCATAACAGAATAATAAAAAGACAATTTAATAAAGTAAAAATACATTAGAATAAAAATATAAGAATATATTAATTGATGTACACTCGCAACATATATAAGAGAAAAAATATTAATTACAAAAATATCCTATCTTATTTTATTTCAGTGAAATTTTAATAGTTCATTTAGTTTAGATATTTATTTTAGGCCTATTAATAAAAAATGGAATAATAAAATTATTTATTAATTTCTGATCATACTTATATATCTTTCTAATCTTTACTTCAATCTGATTTTATGCAGATTTTACTTTTATGCAACTGTTCATTTAGTTGGTTTATTGATTAACCCAATTTACATAGATATTGAGACAGTATAGTTATAATGAGCTGAATAAATTCAGGTAGCTTCCACCGCAATTTTTCTTGATTGGCTCCCTGGTCCACTTTCAGTTTATGTTCTTGAGGGGATTCCATGGCTAGAACTGGATTGATTTTTAAATAGTTTCCATTTTAACTAGTTAGAGATCCAATATTATTCAATGGTTGCTTGTTTTACAGACATATATTTCTTTTTATCATCTTATTTTAGCAGATGAGTCTTTGTAAGATGTTTCAAATAGCAGCAAATATCTTTCAAAAGCGACAGGCTTTTTTTTAAACTCAGTTTTAAGGCATTCTCTTTATTATTAGTAGTTATATTGCTGCAAGGTTAAACACCAGGGACTTAGTCTGCCATCACAAATATATCTATATAAGATAGCATATTTCTCATCTTTGTGAAATATTAGTATTCTTTGCCAGCTAATATATAAACACTTTGTGTGTGTCAGCTTTGTGCACTTCAGCTTGGTATGCTGGTTTGATCATAACTTAAGAGAAAATGCCAAACACTAGGAAGGTATCACCAGAAAAGACAAATTCAGACAATAAATAGAAGATTTTTTGCTTTTTTTATACCTTTTTTTTGTCAATAATTTTTAAAAGATATTTTTTTAATTTGATATCCATTTGGCACATAAATTTTTGGCTTATCTTTATTATTTTTTCATACTTTATTTAATTAGTTATTGCCTACATTACATTGTTAATTAATTTGATATTTATTAATTCTTAAATAAAATTAGTAAAAGTTAAATTTTATCAAAATATTAAATATTGAGGACTAATTAAATACCTTATTTGTCTTATTTATACATGGATTTATTTAGTTATTTAATTAAATCTTGATTCCCTGTTTCAATTTTTATTTTATCTTAAACATTTTATTATTTAATTTAACTAAAATAAATTTGTTCTACTGATATACAGAGACATCTTATTGACATAAAGAGAAATCTTTTATATGAGTTTGTCTTTTTTGTTCTTTTATACCTACATATTTGAATGCATGTGGCCAAATATAGCAGTTGAAAAATATAACAGAATCAAATCACTCGTCTCTAGTTTAATCTTTGACCAATTTTTATTTCTTTTTTAAAATTTTTTGGCATGCTTACCCACAGTTATTCAATTATGGACTTATGAGCTGGGTTGATTTAAATTAAATTTTCACTGTTTATATGAAAAAATGAATCAAAACAATTCTTTCTTTTAGAGATTTGATTCGAGTTTATGAATTAGACGTAGGAATAGATAAAGAAAATCCCATCACTAATTAATGTGCATATAACATAGCATGAACATCAGGAGGGTTAACACACTTAAATCAATAAGCAACCTGCCATCCATCATATAAAATAATGGCTATCTATACAAACTGAAGCCTTGACCAATTCTGAGTCTTAGGTGCTTGTGGGTCATAACATAGAACTAAGTCAACTGTTCATGAATAGAAATCACAATTATGCCTTGTTCAATTTGAGGCTAATATATGTGCAACATAAAAGTTATACCTTGCTCATTTTTCAAAATGTAAAGGCTGATGAATATAAAGGATAAATTAGTGGATACAGTGCTGAGATTGACTACTCCATGGAGTTTCATAAAAACAACACATTTTTATACCAATGACGAATCCCATCACTAGTACTGAAAGCACAGCAATCAAACTTCCATAATTAAAACTCCCCCATTTATGAAAAAATCTTTTTTTCTTTCTTCTGCTTCATTTTATTATTACCTCTTTTTAATATTTGTATTAGGGCAAAACTATGTCTTGCTGTAGGTAATCAAGATTCATGGTCAGATTGCCATTAGTATTCATTTTTATTAATGTACAATTCACTTTCAGTTCTATTTGGACTGCCAGTAGATCTTGTTTGTTTGCCTCTCTATTTTGATCTATATACTACAGCATTTATGTATTTCATTTTCTCTACTGAGGTTTAAATCCAATTTTCTTACTCTCATTTGCAGATTTATGAATGTTAAATGCATTTTAAGATTTCAGTCACCGACTCTACTATTTTGCTATCAGTTCCAATGAGTACCTGCTCTAGGTATGGTTCAGAAATCTGTGCCTCACTATATGGATAATTTGACTTTTCAGATAATGGATATACTGTCAAGTCTTTTAACTTTGTCACTCAACTTCTGAAAAATGACTGGTAAACCTCTCCAAATTAGCATTTTTCTTGAAACACTTGATGTTTAATCATGTCCTAAAGTCTTTGCTTCAGTAATATTTTAGTACAACCTATTTAAACTCTCAAAATTTTGAGACTTTTCAAATAAAAAAATCACACCAGACTTGGTATACCTTCTGTAGATCACTACATGCTATGATAATTTTTTCCTTCTTAGCTAATTAGTTAAAGCTGAAGTATCACTCTAAACTTTTGAGATACTTGATTGGAGCTTCACCTACATGTTCTTAAATATTCTTATTTTCAGGAATTGACTAACTATATTAGAGTTGTTATGAAGGATGTGTCCATGCTGACCCCTTCTAGCTTTACTTCATGTGGCACATTATTAATAAATTTTCTCTAAATTTATTTTAAAGCTATTTCTGTGTTCTTTTTGCTCAGCATCTATTCTTTGCATTGATCTTATCATTCTCAGCTGTGTTTCACTCTGGCCATTGCTTTTTATTTGCATTTTGCTCCATTTGTTGAGCTAAGCTATTTACATCTTCATGAACTTGTGCCAGTGCTTAACTGTTTTCATTTCTCAAAAATTCTATTTTTTTGATAGACTTTGTGATATACCTGATATACTTTATTTTCTAAGTGCTGTAATTTATTTTTCAGCCTTTTAACAATCTTTTCTCTCAATTGGACCTGACCTCTTTAATTCTTATATCCAAATTTCCATTTAAATTTTAGAATCTATAGAAAAATTTTGTATTTCAGTCTTTGTAACTACAGACAAACATATTTACTGTTTAAGATTTGATATCTTTTGTTACTGTAATTAAATTTTCAATTTTTATACTCATATTTTCCTGAGTTTCTTCAAACATCTTTATCATCCAACTCTATTATGCATCAGAGTTTTAGGGAAATACAATACATATACATACTGTAATCTAATTCCAACAATACATGCAATTAGATGTAGAAGTTCTCCAAAACATTTTTGTATCTTAATTTTCTCTTTAAAACAAACAATATAAAAGTATATTCACAGAAATTATTACAAACTACAAATAAATTAAAAATAAATGATAGGTTTTGAGTAATCAAAGTCATATATATATATTAAATAAGCTTTTTTATGGCAATAAATAAATCATAAGTACATTATATATACTATGTATACCAATACATATTAGTTCTTATGGAAATTATCTTGATAATCTATTAAAAAATTATGGTAAATTGCCAAAAAAAAAAAAAAAAAAGAAATTCTGTTCTTTAACTTAAAAAACACAAACAACTCGATATATTTCAGAAAAAAATATATATCAGTTATGAAAAGATTTCATGATCTTCCTGATAATCTAAAACTAAGAGTAGTTTTCTTCACCATACTTTACAGTCATCTACTATCTTCAAGCTGGTTTTGGCTTTTTTAAACTGATGTGCATTACTTATTCAAGTAGATGGCTTTAGAATAGAGATAAGAATTTATAATTATTCTTGAAAAATCATGTGACATTGTTGGTAGCAATCTAAAACCAATTAGTAAATTACTCCAGATAAACATAACAATATTCAAAACATCATCAAGACTTACACCAAAAGGCAATTAAGAATATGGGGGATTCCATAAAACCTTAGTCAAGAATAAAGTAGAAAATTATAAAAATATTTATATATGATTCTTATTATTAATTTCATCAAATTAATACTGATTTCCTGAAGACCATTCATTAAAAACAATTTATTGCATATTTGAATTCCCAAGTTCTTTCATGATACTACATTTCATCATTGGATATCTTTTCTTTTTTTAATACTAATTTTCATGATTATTATTCTTTTGTTTAAAGAATTAGATTGTCCCATCATGATTAGATTTAGACAATTTTAACTAGTCATTTGTGTTTCAAGTTAAGCACCCCACATATACGTTTTTCCAGCTTTCTCTTAAACCATCATCATAGTTTAAAAGCATTAATGTTTTTTCTATTTGATTTAAAAAATAGTGATAATAACAGTGGTAATTTTAAAGTGCCCTCAGTTATCAAGAATATTTTTGAATTATTTTCAGGTGTTATGGAAGTGAGAAACTAGAGATTGGAGATGGATTAAACTAGGAGAGATCTTCATCTTGTAGTGGATCAATAATTCTTGAAAATAATGAAGGTATTTGTTAATTAGCCACTGTACATCACTTGGTGGTACTGTTTTTATGTAAAAATACAGAATAATGCCAATTCTTCTGCATCCGAACCTACGGCTAATAACAATACTATGATTGTAATAACCATTTGATTGCAGCGTTGCTTCCTATGCATATTGACAGAATTTGTATTTTTGCTAGCACTTAATATGACAGTGTGTGTAGTGGAAGGTTTTTCAACTGTTTAACTGTTGAATGAAAATGGTTTTTGCTAGACCCCAACTGACATATTTTTACTTACTAGTAATTATCAGCGTATCATCAATAGTTCTCCATGCATTTTTTTTGGTTTGAAATTTGGAAAGGGGTCTACCACAGGATGATTGCAGATGCTCATGAAAAAGTACTGTTTTTGTCACAACTCATATGAGAATATCCAAATGGCTGAAGGCAGTAGCATATTCTTTCAACTGTGAGACATCCCAAACACAGAATGTGAAGCAGTTGCCTTTCTGCAGGCCCAAAACATCCTGCCATATCTCATGCAATGTGTATGTGGCAAATCTATGACCCTTAGTCAATGAACTTGACAGTTTGTATGCTACTCACATGCCTGCAGGCAAACTATGTCCATTGAAAGGGTACATGGTTTCAGGATTCCAGAATGTGTTTCGTCAAAGTGTTGTGCCTGGTGTATTTATGGAGCCAAGACCAGTTGAGCATAGCACATGCCAGAGATGACCTCCAGCTATCAAAACCTGCAGTAGTACATTGGATGAATGGTTTGAGAGAGCTCTGCCATCTAAGCCTTTTGTTACACCCCTGCCGTCAAATAAGCGGACCTGGATTCATTGTGGAGGTAGATGAGATGCTTTTCTCCCACCGAAAGAACCACCAGGAAAGGATTCTTCCGCAACAGTGAGTTTTTGGAGGCATGTGCCATGAGACAGATGAATGTTTTGCACCATCCATGAGAACATCAAGTCCAGATCTACCATCTACTCAGACTGTTGGAAGGTTATAAGACCATTAACCTTGAGACAACAGGCTTTACCCATCTGAGAGTTATCCATTGGTATAATTTCATTGACCTCAGAACAAGTGCTCACACTCAGACCATTGAGAGGTTTTGGAGTCTACTGAAGTGGCAGAACAGAAAACACTGTGGCACAGCATGCCCATGTCTGAAAAATTATCTGGCTGAATTTATTTGGAGGTGGCTTCATAAAGACCATGATATTTTTAAAGCCATATTGCATGAAATGACCACCCAACCAAGAAACTAGTCTCCAAAGTCAGTAAAAACATGTTTTGTTCTTGCAATTGTTTTTGCCAACTGTTGTTACCAAATGTTTCATTTCCCAGTGTTCAGAAGAAATAGTTATGTTATGAATTCTAGTCATATGTCATTAATAAATTTATTTATTCAATGAATCTGTTTTGTGGTTGTGATTATTTTGTGTAAGTCAATTAACACCCAGACTGTCAGTGTTGAAGGGTAGGGGGTTGAAGAAAGTAAGATGGCCTAAAGAACAACAGCCGAAAAGTGTACAATTGTTTTAGTGTTTTTAATTATTATAAATAAAACAACATGCTTTTTTTGGTAAGATAATTTACTATTTTGATTGATATAAAAAAGCCATTTTATTTATAAAGAATACAGCTTTTTATGAAATATATACTATAATTAGAAAAAAAAAGCCGACATGTCACACAATGTAAAAAAAAAGAGATGTATTTGTTATAAAAAACAAAACCTTTTTATAAAACATGTACTATAATTAGAAAAAAAAAGACGACATGTCACATAAATTAATAAAAAGCATATTGTTTTATATGAAAAAAGAAAAAGGTACATTTTGAATAAAAATACATACTTACTATTTTAAAAACCCACACATTTTAAAAGAAAGTCTCCATTATAACGTACATTTTCTTGGGGAAAAAAGCTGTATAATTGTAAAAGTGGAGAATAAAAATAAATACTTATTATAAAAAAAAAACGCATTTCTTTTTTTTTTTTAAAAAAAAATCTACATTATAATGTACATTTTGTAGAAAAAAAAATGTATATTTTGTTGATAAAAAAAACGAAAATCTACATTTTCCATGAACATTTTCTAGAGGCAAAAAAGCCGTATATAAAAATACCATACATTTGAAAAAAAAAAAGTCAACAGGTCCGGGAACGTTATATCGCTATGTTTTTAAACAGAAACAGCGCCAGCAAGCGATGTACAGTGACTAATTACCAAATACCATAATAAATGACTACCCTGACATTTTTTAAAATCAGCAAGTGCTTCAGTAAGAATAAGATTTAATTGAATGTTTACATAATTAGTTTATATTGAATAGAATTGTTAATGTTATCTTAAATTCTTAGTTGAAATTAATAATATAGTGAATCACACAATTTACAGTACAAATAATGTTCTTTGCAGACAAATATATGTTTTATCATAGCTTTCATTAAGTTTTATTATAAAAAAAGAAAAACTCATTTGGTCAAAGTTTATTATTCGAGTCTGATTTATTTTTGTGAGCATATAAAAAAAAAATTGGCTAAAATAAAAGGTAAAAGAATGGTACAATTTTTAAAGACCAAAATTTTTTGGATATGCCATTGATTTAATAGAAATATTAAACATTGGTATTGTTTTCTTATATCATTACTAAGATGTGTAAGGATTATTTTCTCATATTAGTCAGAGAATGTTGTTCAGTCCATCATGTACACCTTCTAAATCTGGACCAAATCTTTTCAATACTATATGGGTGAAGAAGGAAAAATAAAAAAAGGAACAAAGGATATGTCCTTTACTAATTTGTTTCCTTGTTGAACAGATGATTAAGTATTTTATTCTAGAATGAACATTATAAAAAGTATAATTAAAGCAATTCATGATCACACATTACTATTTTTGTAGGATATGATCAGTTACAGTCCAAATCTAGAATAAACAAATCATGAAACCACCTTAATAACCCATCCTCAATTATTGATGTTTGTTTGTCTAAGTAATGTATTTATCAACATTAAATGTCAAATATAAATTAAGAAATAACTATTTCTACCTGTTTGCATGTATTTCTTAGTGTTCACACAACTTCAATTTCATTACATACTACTACTTATATGAATCTTTAATGCTCAATCATCCATTTTTCCCCTTCAGCCTGCTAAATCATTGATGTCATAAATAACTCACATTTATAGAATGTCACTTGTTTATTCGAAATAAATAAAATCTTATAAGAAATCTATTAAAGTTTAAGTCCTATTTTTGTTAAGCAATATTAAAAATTTTGGTGTTCATTTATCAATGATACCAAAAGATTTTAACTATTTATTCATAATCAGAATCCTAGTGGAGATTTTTCTTTAAACTATTATAAATTTGGATCAACTAACATTATGTTTCATGTGCCTTTTGCATATGGGAGTGACTATGCATCTTCTATATTTCAAATGTTGGAATCCTTATTGACTCAATTTCATTGGAAAACATTTCCCCCCAATATTTGTGATCAATTGATTGTACAATAATATTGCAAGCATCTAATAAATATTACACGATTTATTTGATTCTTTGTGCAAACGACACGAGGTGACAATAATTGATAAATAGTAATTATAATTCATAATAATATTCTTCAAACAATACGAAATCAAATATATAAAATTTTTTTTTGGTATTTGTATAAGATCTTATTACGAGATCTGCATCTTCTTAAACTGGAGATATTTATAAATATGGGCTATTGTTTGATGCATCATCATAAAATAAAAAAGTGTAAGAAGTCACTTGATGACAATGCTCTTGTTGCTGCTTATCATGTGTTTCTTAGATTATTCACAAAAGGAAAATACAATATTCCTGAATGCATATTTTACTTTGTCAAATATATTCTTTGGGATAATAAACTGTATCCTAAAAATAACCTTGCACTGAATTTTATTCAATGAACATGGCATTTCATATAAATAACTAATAATTATGCATATTTATTTTTCTGTGAAATACGTTTTCTAATACCAAATCATGCATTATGTGTATTTTGTTGATGATATAAAATACATATATCAAAGGATGAACTTTAGAAATACCTACTCGTACAGTTTTTTTGATGCAAATAATTTTTTATTATAGACTTTTAATTTGCGGATATATTGTTTCTAGCATTCAGTGTCCTGCTTATAAAAATTACACATCTCGATTAGCCACTTAATATTCAAAATATAACATGTTTGTATTGATTGAAGAAAAATCTAAATTACAATGCTAATCAAAAAAATATTTACAATATATATATATATATACTGTAATGTTCAAACTAAATATGTTTCAATTATTAATATTTATCTCAGTTTATATGGGCACCATCTGACTTTAAATATCAGGAGATAGACTGGCACATATATATTTAAACAATATATTTTTTAATAGGATGATGATGACCACTACTTTTGATAAATGGATATGGAATAACTATGCAGAACAGACAGTATTACATATAAAATATTAGCACGTTATAACAACAATAGTTTAATTAAAAAATATAATTATCAGTCCAATTATAACTTTCTATCTTTTTTTTTAGTTTTTATAATAAAACCATTTCTACAATCTCTTATATTATTATATATCTTTTTTTTTTTAAAATCACACATATGAAGAAAACAATATACAGGTTTATAATGGAGTATATTTGCCATACAGCCAATCCCTGACGTCAATATACTTAAAATACAATTCTGCATATGGCCGATTTCACAAAAATGCCATTTATTTAATTCAAAAGTTTCCTATGATAGACACATTTCTCTAATAGAAATAATTATAACTCCTTTTTTTTTTAAAATGATGACTCAAAAACAATGACTACTTTGATCCATGATTTAGTAAAACTAATTTCTGCAAGATGGCTCATTTTTGAGACCAATCCCTAAATCTATGAAATAAAATCTCGAATGACATCTCCCATATACATACAGAAAGATTTTAACTATTTGACAGTGAACAAACAATTGTACATATAAGTTCATCTACACAAAATCTAATCATCAGCAATCAAATGAAGGGCTAACTATAAAACAAATGAACACAATTGATACAATTAAATCATTATCTTAAAACTACTACTAATTATTTATTCTCATTATTTAACACTTGGGCACTTTAGATTATTTTTCTTTTTACTGACAATTTCTCAAACAGAGGGGAAAAAACTTTTTTTTTTAAACAAAAGAAAACTTTAGTTTACAGGGATATTAAAAAAAATAAAGCAAATTTTGATTTTAACAAGCAGCTAGAATATTTGCAAAAGTTTAACAGCAAATGTGTTGGATAAAGTCTAAATATTTTTTCTTTTAAACAAAACACTCACTTCATAAAGTTTGTTAGAAATAAATATATTAAAATAAACTTAAAAATATAAAGTCTAAATAGTTTTTTTTTTTTAAAAAAAAAACTTACAAAACCCAAGTTTAAACCACTAAACATCACATGATCACTATTTCTTATGGTAGCACATAACTGGTATTAAACAGGCAAAACTCTCCATTCAGTAGTACCACCCTGTGCCAATCAGAGTAATCAATGGATTCCAGAAGGCTTGCACATAAAATCACCATCTAGTGCCTACTCATCCAATATCCCCAGACTAGTCTCTGGCCTTCGTCAGCGAGGAGCCTTGGATTTGAGAGCACTGCACCTAGATCTTAGGATCTAATGCAACCCTCCAGCAGTCACCTTTTATCTCTACTTAACTACAAAACCATGAGAATGAAATTGAAAACACAATATTTTCAACCTAAGCTCAATAATTTATCTAGTTATATGGATCTGAACTTACTTCAGCACACATACATTTTGGTGTCTTTGGTTCTTTAACAACCATAGCCACCACTATCCTATTAAGAAGGATTGGTATAAACCACTAAACATCACTAGATAACTATCTCTTATGCTAGCACATAACTGTTATTAAACAGGCAAAACTCTCCATACAGTGGTACCACCCTGAGTAATCAATGGATACCAGAAGGTTTGTGCATAAAATCCCCATCTAGTGCCTACTCAACTGATATCCCAGACTAGTTTCTGGCTTGTGGCCTTCGTCAGATCCTAAGATCTGGGTGCAGTGCTCTCAGAAACTAGTCTGGGGATATTAGATTGGCATTAGATGGAGATTTTATGCACAAGTCTTCTGGCATCCATTGATTACTCTGGTTGACATGGGGTGGCACTACTGTATGGAGAGTTTTGCCTGTTTAATGTTATATGCTAGCATAAGAGATGGTGATCATGTGATGTTTAGTGGTTTACACCAATTCTGACTAATAGGATAGTTGTGGCTATAGCTGTTAGAAATGTATGGGTGCTGAACTGAGTTCAGACCCATATGACTATATAAGCTATTAGGCTTAGATTGAAAATAGTATTGTTTTCAATTTCATTCTCATGGTTTTGTAATTAAGTAGAGATAAAAGGTGGCTTCTGGAGGGTTGCATTAGATCCTAAGATCTAGGTGCAGTGCTCTCAGATCCAAGGTGCCTCACTGATGAAGGCCACAAGCCAGAAACTAGTCTGGGGATATTGGATGAGTAGGCACTAGATGGGGATTTTATTTACAAGCCTTCTGGCATTCATTAATTACTCTGGTTGGCACTACTGTATGGAGAGTTTTGCCTGTTTAAAACCCCAAGTTTCATAGCTGTAGTTTGATTTCTTCAAGATGGCAAGAATTAATCAATCCAATTTTAAATGGCATAATGTCAGATTCCAGGTATCCAGAGTAGATTAGCAACTGGCAGATTTTTTTTCCTTTTACTCACTTAACATAATGAAGATTCGAGGTTGCTTATATGAAGTGAGAATCCAGAATGACTGCTATAAGAAAATTGACTTTATAACAAGTTTTACTTACTATTTTTGAACATCCTGATCCAGTTTTCCAGCATATTGTTCTTAACACCTTTTTTATTTTTAATTATAAAATTTTTGAAAACTTTAATTTGTAAAACACTTTAAATGCCTGACTTTTTTTTTGTTTTTGAATTTCTTATCCATTCTTTGATAAGTTTTAATATATTTTCCCAGTTTCTCTTACATTTTTTTAAACAACTTCTACATTATTTAATATGACAATTAATAATTTATTTCATCATAAATTTAATATTATAAACAATTTATTCTATTTTACTATTAGTACATTATATAATAAACATTTTTTTTTTAAACTTTTGAAAGTAATTTTTATTACCATCCTTAGAACTAAATTATTATCTTCGCACAGTCAACACTGAAATGAATAAGACATTATTCATTTCAAATTCTCACTTTATTTATCTTAACTTCTTTCCAGTATTGGTCATTGATATAAGGTAGTTCAGATGTTGTTTGATACTGATCTTTATCTGGAGGCTTTTTTGTGACAATTGGAAAGCAGATCTATCTCTTATCAGTGAGCTCCTCCTTTTTTCAGGTAATGCATATTTGTTAAGGTGTATGACCAAATCTCTGCTTATCTGTTGAAATTTACTGTATAGGTGCTTGTATAATGTCATTATGATTCTTTTTACCCAGATAAAGCATTTTCAGGTCTATGGCATTTAAATCTGCCATCCTTTCAATAGTCAACCAGCATGTTTTGAATATTAGCAGCAAATTATGCCAAATAAAATGAATAATATAGCTTTCTCACAGAAGAAAACCTGTAAGTGCTTTAATTTTGTCACCTGCATTAAAAAAAATTGTGATAAGCTTTCCCCGGTGTTTGCCTTGTATCATTTTTATACTTGTAGCCCATTATCTTGACACTTTTTACTCCAAAAGCTTTGTACTATTACCTCTTTATACTTATCATAGGTATCTGGGCAGTGATATATTTGAGTTCCACTAAGCCTTAACTGCATCATTCAAATTTGTGGCAATAATTTTTCCATTATCTATTTAACTATGAAATGTCAAAATTGGCAAGTCCATTTAAATAGTCCAGTGGATTTTCACTTGTCAACCCTTTGAAGGTTTTAATTCATATCTAGTTGGATATATTATTTGATTAACTACTCTCTTATTGATATCCATTGGCTGGTTATCAATACAGAGTTGATTTACTCTCTATGTTCAGTTTGAGTAATAGTATTCTTAGGACCATGTTTCATTTCAATATTCATATTTAGCTACTTTCAAAATTTAGAGATAATGCAACACATGTGCACTTCTGATTTTTCAGTTTTTTTTAGAATATCTCCCATCATATGATTTGAATTTTATAATGTGTGTCCAAAATGGGCTTGCATCACTTGATTATAAAATTTTAACATAACTCCCATTTCTGACTTCTGTTGATCAATTTGATGCAGCATCATTTGCTGTTTGTTTACTTCTGCTTTCTTGAATTATTAATTTCATTCTCAAACTTTTGGAATTTGGTTGCCATGGTATCATGCATTTCTGCAAACCTTTTGTCTGTCTATATCTTTTAATATAGTGTTATGCAATTCTTCTAGTCTTTTGTCTGGAATATTTCTATCAAAATACAATAAAACCATACTATAATGTTCATCTTTCAACTTTAAAATAAATCGTATATGTGGAATAAAGCAGTTAATATTTTTGAAAATTTTTATTGACAGTCACATAAGCAATTAAAAAGTAAAAAAGAGGAGTGAGAAAGAATAAACATTAATAAATAGAATATATTAATAATTCAAAAATTAGACGATTTGTATCACTAATTGGTTTATATTTCAGGAATAAACTCTAATAAGTAATTTGAATGATTATGAATTGTTTTTAAAAATTTTTTTACTTGACAATAAATTTTCTTCAAAATATTTTGAAGAAATTTAGTCGTTTAAAATGAATTTTATTTTGAAAACTTTCTTTTATAAAATGCTGTAAAAATATTAATACTTCATTATAATTTTAAATGCTATGCAATTTTTTTTCACTTTTCTTTCAAATGGTATATAATTGCTATAGACATCATTTTTTCAGAATTCGATAAAACACTTAAACTGAAAATTAAGTCGAATTGTTTTAATATGTTAGTGTAAGCAAGCACATGTAACGTTTTTTGTATTAATTACAATATTTTAATTAAATTACCATTTCAAATAACTGATTGTTTCAATGCTTGTTTAACTATTCCTCTTGAACTTTCAAATATATTTAATGAGAATTTTTTTTAGAAATATAGATCTTTTTTTTTTCATGTGTCAAAGTATCTGCCAGGAAGTGAACCCACGACAACTGCTTGTAAGGTGGCTGTGCTGACCACTCGGCCACCAATGGCGAACAAGATAGTTTGGATAAATCAGTAATATCATTCTTTTATCATAATTTTAATGAATATAATCCAGAGACACCTTAGCCAAGCAATTTTTTTTTTAAAAGAAGATTTTCAGCTAAAATTTAATTAAAGAAAGCTATTCACTTTAAAATCGGCTGGCTGCATTCCTATTTCTTTACATTTACTGTAGCCATTATAACCAGCTTCCTTAGCACTAGAATATACTGAAAACTGCTTCTGGAGAAAAAGAGCCCATACTAAACTTCTGGATACTCAATGAAATATGAGAATTATGACTGATCGATTTAGGATTACTTTTTTGCAATGGCCAGTTCTTTAACATCAGATGTTGATTTGTAAGATTTATAAAAATCAATTAAGCAGATTAGATTTTCATTTAACTCAAGAGTTTCACTATTTAAGATTAATCTTAAATCAAATTTCTTTTTCTGGATGTTTAACCAAGAATTGTTTTAAACAAGTGAATAATAATGATACCAAAAATGTACTTTTTGTGTTGCAAATGTATTTCTTTTTCCAGATTCAACAATAAAACAAATGTTTTTGATTTTTCTAGATGTTGCTGGAATCTCATGAATAAATTTAGGACATCTATAGTTGATATATTCATCTGTTTAAATGAAATTTAAGACTAACCCATGTAGCTGTGTTCAAACAGAAACCACTTAGTTAATGACTAGATGCTGAATTAAACAAGTTAATCACTGAATGTATCAGCTGTTCAAAATAAATAAAAATAAACTCTTTCACCTTAGATTCTTTATTAAAAGTGGTCAAAATACTTTTAAAAAATAATTATAACATACACTAAATCTTTTAAAAACTTGTTTTTTATTTTTTTGCCACCAAAATGAAATATATATTAAACAATAAAATGTTTATTTAGGCAAAATGTAAAGTTGGAAGCTGTTGGGAAAAGAAATCATAGTAAGTAAAGAATATATTTTCCAAAATAGTATGTATATGTGACAGGATTTTTATTTTTGTTTGTTTTAAAAACTTTTATGGATTTTTTTTTTCTCCTTTTTATATATTTTTAGTTCCTTGAAAAAGACTATAGACAAAAATAAAGAAATAGTCGAAACGTTGGAAATCTATTTTAATATATATTTCATTTTGGTGGCAAAAAAATAAAAAAACAAGTTTTTAAAAGATTTGGTGTATGTATCAACTGTTGTAATTTCTAAAAAATTCTGTTATTTATTAATAACTTTTTTTTTTTTTTAAAATCAATATGCTTAATATGTATTGTTGTTTCTTTTGATTTTGTTCTTAAACTTATAAATATCTTTTTCATCTTTTCTTAAAAGTGAATATATCATGAACAAATTATAAATTACAATGTTTTTTCTTTCAATAACTTTCAACCACTTGCAGTTTTATATTTCTTGCATGAACTGGAAAGTATAGTGAAATGTAGCTTATTTTATAATCCATCTTGATTTTATATCTTAAAAGTGGGATGTTCTAATCCAATCTAGATATTTCATGGAAATGGAAGTTTAAAATATCTTGTGAAAAATGTAGAATATTTAACATAGCCACCACAACTAAAAACTGTTACCATTAACAAATGACATGCTAATTTACTTTGTGTAAAATTCTATTGATCATCAATTAATCAATTCTGCACAGGAAATATTTTTTTGAATTTAGTTTTGTATAACAGGCAGGTCACCTATCAACCAAGGTTACAATCTTTAGCCTAAAAACTTTGAAAAATGACTAATATAAAAAAATATTAGTTATACTAAAACACAAAACCTACCAGGCAAAAAAATAAAAACATAAACAATAAGTGCAATTGATTTCCAAAAATATTAATTAGATTAAAATAATATCTACTACTCAAGCTAAGAGAAAAAGAGATTATTAGATTATCATGGAGATTTAGATAGTTAGTGCTTTAAATTTATTTATTGTTTACATAATAGTTTGAAAAGAAATATTGCTACACTCTAATAGTACAAAAAGTGGTTTTGTTATTGATTTTCAACTTTAAATTCTAAAAATAGAGAATGTATTTATTTTGAAAACTAAAAAAGCCACTGAATTGGGGAATGTAACAAGAAACATGTGACAGACTTCCATTCAGACAATGAATTTTATTAGAAGACGTTTGTTTATTTTCATGACTCTGATATTGTTTCATACAGAATTTGGAAGGTGAGCAAATGAGAATATAAATTTTTTTACTTGACTCATATTCTCTTCATATATTTATTATCATGCTTTAGCTTCTCATTTTTTAATTCATCTACTCTTTACAAAACACAATCATTTGTTCAGACATAATTTTTTTGTCCTGAACTATATAAAAAACTGATAGAATAAATGACAATATACTAAAAAATTACATGCAATTGGCCATTTATTTTGTGAAAACCTATGAGATTTTACTATAAGATTCACATCATATTTCTAATTTTTTTATCTCTATGAACTCAAAAACAATCCTTTATTCCTTACAGATTAGAATATCATAACAACAACAAAAAAAACTTTTTGGTTTTATAAAAAACTTGCCCGTGCTTAAAAGTCATAAAGAATTTTTGATGCATCTCTGCAGGTAACATAAAAACTGTATAGGACAGTATGTTTAAATCAGTTAAGATCAGAGAACAATCATCAGAAACAATAGCAAACAATCCTTCTAAAGTATTATGCATTAACTTAACATTTCAGATATAAAGAAACTGAATCGAATGACTGACTGTCTATTATTTTAATTTTTAAAAAATCAGAAGTACACAGCTTCTGTCATAAAACACATCACTTAAAGTTATTTAAAAGGACACTTAAGTGAACAAACAAATAAAAGCAATAAATAAAAATTACTAATGTATAATGTTCAGATTACCTTAAAACTAATAAAAATATATACAACGTAATTCAACAACAGATTACTTTTATAAAATTTTTAAATAAATTATCATAGACAATTTAATATTGCAAACTGAATCCTAGAGTAGATTGCTGAAGAACAAAAGATTCCAAGATTCACTTTTTATTGAAGAAAATAAATTGTACATATGTTGATCAAAATGCTTTAATATTTTCTCTAGGAACTCTTTAAATCAATATATTTATAAAATAAGATTTATAATAAACTATTATGTGTCTGGGTTAAACAAGAATATTTATAACTATATCTTGAATAATAAATTTGAATAAAAAAAAGAAAATAATGATTTGTTTTAAGATTAACAAATGTTTATATCAGATAGCTTGTACAGATGAATTGTTGCAGAATACAATCTCATAGAAAGACATTATTTCTAGGTGCCTGCTTAAAATAACTAAACATTTCATTAAACTAGGTGCCTGCTTAAAATAACTAAACATTTCATTAAAAGCCTCTTAAACCTACTGCTATGAAAATTATTTATGTAAAAAAAAAATAATAATTGGAAACTCAGCATTTTTAAAAAGAGACAATAATCTTGTCATTGCATAAATTATACATTTACATGTGGGGACTTCAGTTTTATTCACAATCAGTTAAGTGAAGATAGAAGTAGCTATCGATTAAAGTTAATAATCATGGTTTGTTATGTTTATATACAATACAAATGTACTTTCAGTTCAGTAATATATCTAAATAAGAGAATATTTTGTATGCATAATTGTGTGTATGTATACTACTTTTGTAAAAAAAAAAAAAAAAAAAGATGATAAGTTTATTATTAATACCCAGTAATATTATTTAATCATCAGAAAACTAAAATCAAGTACTGAGAAAAAATATTGTAATGATGGTTTTATTGACAATTAAACATTTTATTGGATTTGTTAATTTAAAATAAAATATCAAATACAAAGTTGGAAATTTATTTACAATAAATATTTTAATAATATTAAATAGGCCATTTCCATTGGTTGGGTGGAGGTTCATTAAGTAGAGGTTCCCATGGCTTCCATGTTAACATATTGCGAGCTAAAATCAATTCTTTTTCTGCCTAAAATGTATAAAGAAAATATCATTGAATATAAACAATATATAGATAATCATGTTAAATGGTTTCTTGATTTCATTTATGAAAAATTAATTAATTTTTATTTTTATAAGATGATTAGTTATGATATATATATAAATTAGTAATCAATGTCTGTATTTCAATTATAAACAAATATATATAATTCTTCGAAAAACAATACAATAATTAATACAGTAAATAATATTTTAAAAACAAATATCTACTATAATTTAATAGAAGTACTTTCTACTATCTAAGCTGTCATTATCAACTATATTCAAATTCAGTTAAATTATGGTTCTAAATACATTGGTGGTATGTGGGCTGATAGTAATTTGGAGTTAAAAGTTGCTGTTAAACATTCGCTTAGTGTAATTAAGTGTTCTCCTGAAATATCAAATGAATTGGTACAGAAAGTTAATGTTAAGAAATTTAAAAACAGTGTTAATTATAATTGGAATTTGCAAATATATAGATTTAAACAGTTTATTTATGATAACATCTTGTTTGTTTAAAAGAGAAAAAGGTTTGAGGATGTGCGTGATGTCAAAATTCGATTATTACAATAAAGTTATAATTCAAATGGAAAAACTTAAATTTAAAAAGGTTGGCAAAATAAACATTGAAAATTTGCGTGTAAAGTTTATTGATGAAATTTTAAAAAAAACTAAAATAAATAAATATATAGATGCTCATACATATTATTGTCTATATCCATCTGCTGCAATTTGTCCTAGGATATTTTCGAATATTAAATTACATAAACAAGGTAAGCCTTTAAGATTAATGATTGACTTCGGTGGATCATTTTATTATGAGACTTGTAGATTTATAGAAACATTATTGAAAGATGTTCTTGGATTTGGAAAATATACTATTAGTTCATCATTTGATTTTGTAAGAAAATTCATAATATTAATATTAATGAAAATGATTGTATGTGTACATATGATATATGTGAGATGTACGGTTCAATAGATAGATTAAAATCTATACAAATTATATTAGATGCTTTACTGTTAAAAAAGTAAAATTTATTAATGATGTGTTATACTTTATTGATAAAAATATATATGCTACGTTTAATGAAGATTTGTTATAAAATGGATAATGGTTGGCCTATGGGTCTTCTAGTAATGTCACAAATATGTAGTTTTGTAATATGAAAATATGAAGATATAATTCTTAATAATAATATATGTTATCAAGGTATTAAAATATATTACAGGTATGTCGATGATATTTTTGTTTGTGGAAGTTTAGATGTTATCAATTTGTTATTTAATGAATTAAATAGTTTAGAAGGTTTAAAATGGAGTAAAGCTTTTGAAGAAAAAAATGTCAATTCAATATTTGGATATTAAAGTTACTCGTAATAAAAATAAATTAGATTATTGTATGGTAATAAAAGATATTGAAAAAAGAGGATATATTCCTTGGGACTCAAATGTGCCAATAGTACATAAATTAGCTGGCTTAAAATCATTTTTATTTAGGAATAATAAGTTATGTAAATATAAATCAGATAAAATAAGTAATATAAATGTATTTACTATGGATTTATTAAATATTGGATTTAATCATAAATTAATTTATAATATTGTTAGTAAGTTTAATAATAATTGTAATATGTTAAGTGCTATAGATATTGATAAAATGAAATATACTTGGATATCAGTACTATTTATTTGTAATGAACAAGTGAAATTTATAAGGCAAATATATAAAAATATATGTAGAATCGCATTTTATACTACTCCTAATTTAAATAGATTGAAAAATAATTTAAAAAATAGATGTAGTATTTTAAATCAAAGTTGTGGAATATATAAATGGTGGTGTGTTAGTGGAAAAACATATATAGGTGAATCTCGATGTACATTGGAGAAAAGGTCACAGGAGCATCAAGAGAAGAGAGTGTTAGACAAGATGTCATATCAGCTTCAGTATTCTTTGATCATAATGTTACATGTATATATGATTTTGATTTTAATAAAGTTAAGATTTTATGTATTGAAAGAAATAATAATAAACGTAAAATTAAAGAAGCTATGTTAATAAGAAATGGAAAGCAGCATTTGATAAATAGACAAGCTGCTAATATAAAAATTAATGAATTGTGGAAAAATTGATGTATGACGTAATTGTTTTTGTAGACATTTAAAAGTTTTTTTGTAACTGAATTTGAATATAGTTGATAACGACTAATTAGATAGTCGAAAGTACTTCTATTAAATTATAGTAGATATTTGTTTTTAAAATATTATTTACTGTATTAATTATTGTATTGTTTTTCGAAGAATTATATATATATATTGCACAAACAATCCTGGAAGCAGGAAATAAATATGTCTATATAACTAACAATACTGAATCAAAAAATTTAAAAATAAATCATGAGCTCAATGCGCATATGAAATATAACTTCTCCTACACAAGTTATAAAGATTACCACATACTTCAATCATATTTTTGGATTTTATAAAGTATCAACATTCATATGACCAATCCTGATTACCCTGAGTTCTTTACTTTCTTATCAGTAGCATATAGATATCCATTTGCTGATCAATATAGGATGGCTTACTAGGTTAGCCATGACTGACATGAAAAAAATAACTTTTAATTCTGTTAGTGATTTGAAAAAATTTTCAGATATATTTGATTGGATTTGAACACCAGAAAATAAAATGTGTACAATTATACATTTAACACAAAATGAAGAAATTCAGAAAGCAAAGGTAAGCAAGTGCAAAGAATATATATTAGAACAATTAATTATGAGATACAGATATTGTGCCCATTAATTCTGCAAGCAAGACATATTCATATATTACCATTTTGGTCTTTTTGGCAAATAATATATTGGACATTTTAATAAGCTAAAAAAATTTTTGTGTGAGTTGAGGGCAATGTACAATAATGGTCTATATTTAAACCAAAAATCATTATATTCCTAAAAAAAAAAAAGTTGGCTTACTTTGTTTTTTTTTTTTTTTTCAATTATTAAAAAAAAAGGGAATAATAATTTTTACTATTAATAGTGATTAATAATATATCATAATACAAGATAACATTCATGAATTTTTATTTTTCTTAACTGACAGTATATTAAATTGTAATAAAATTAAAATTTTATTATTATAAAGATTTAATAGGTTGAATTATGTATTAATAGATTTCTTTATTTTTTTTGGATTTTTTTATTTATTGCTTACATGAAACATAATATATGAACATAAATAAACAAAAAGTCAATTATTATTTAGAATTTGGATGCATCTATAACTGTTATCTGTTTATACAATTAAATCAGTATTAAATGAAATGCACACCCAGATCTCGTTTTATGCGGATTTATTTAATGCGATTTCGAAGTTATGCGATTCATGATCCATCTTAATATCTTTGTATGCAGTTTTCTTTTATGCGATAAAAATTATTAGATCAGAAGTCGAGCTCTGATAATACGCTATTACTTTAAAAATTATAAATTTTGCGCCCTCACGTCATATTTAAAGTAATAGCGTATTATCGGAGTTCAACTTCTATCTAATAATTTCAATATTTTCAGCACTTTATAATAGTACTGTAATAGATTTTATGCAATAAAGAAGTTAATAATTCACTTAAAATCAGATTTCCCCATTTTATATACACACATTAAATTTTACAAGATTATAATGTAAATCTGTTCAAATGTTATGTATGTTATTTTTGCATTTTAAATCACGTTACATAATCAATTAATCATTTAGTCTCTGCAAGTTTATTTTTAAAAGGTGAGTAACAGCGGTGGGCACAATTAAATTTGACAATTAAAATCTGATTTTTAATTGTAATTAACAATTTAAAAATTACGTAACGTGATCTGAAATTAATGTCATGTGAAATGATAAAATTTGATTTTTAAACGGAATTGAAAATTAAAAAATTAAAGACAAAAATAAGAATTTAATTTTTAATTGTTAGTTTTAATAAAATTTTGTCCAATAGTGGTGAGTCGGTGTCTTTTTATTATCGTAAGTCTAAGTTCTTATTTTTATTTTAAACTTTTAGTTTACCCTAATGGAGGAAAAACACCCAAGAAAATAAATTTCTTTGGAAACAAAACTTTCAATTTTAGATCGCTTAGCGAAATGAGAAGGATCAACAGTGATTGGAAAACGTTTTAGTTTGGACGAATCCACTATAAGACCAATTTAAAAAAATGAAGTTGGCACTAGTTGTATTTCCTCTTGTGACGAATCTGATGTCTCAAATAGTGATAATGATTAAAATACCATACATGTATGAAAAAAATGTAAATTACACATAAAAATATATTGTTTTGAATAAAATTAAATACTGTAGTTAATAAAAAAAGTTTGTCTTGTATCAATTTTTTTCAAATTTGAAAATTTTTATTAGTTATATTTTATTTTCCTATTTTTTTTTTATGTGAATTTTAAAGTAATTTTATATTGTTGCTTGGCTTTTATGTGATTTTTGGAATATTACAGTACGTATCCCCCATTTTTCAAAGTAAGTTAAGTCTATTTTTATGTGCGTTTTCTGAGGAACATATCTACCGCATAAAACGAGACCCAGGTGTATATAATAGATGGACAATTGAAATAATGGCATGCATTGGTTTTCAAATTGAAGTTAAAGAGTAACGACTCTTGGATTGAACATAACCACAAGGCAATTAATGTTTTATAAACATTACTTTTACATAATTGTAGTTAATTTAAATGTAAAAAAATATTATCTGATAAAAGCACTTTCTTATTTTGTTTTTAGATTGAATAATGCCTTCTTCGAGTAGGCGTAAATGTAAAAATAGTCCAGACACTTTCTGTTATATATGTGGCTGTTACACACTTCAATGTCAAAGGTGCAATATTTCATCATTTGTGACACGTGTATGTATTGCCTATTTTCAAGTTCCCCTTGGTGATCAAGACAAAAATTGGGCTACTCATATTGTGTGTCATAATTATGAGGAAATGCTTGGTGAATGGACAAAAGAAAACAAAAAGGAATGCCTTTTGGTATTCCCATGGTCTGGCGTGAACCTAAGGACCACAGCAGTGACTGTTATTTCTGTCCGATCCATACAAAAGGTATAGGCAAGGAAAAATGGCATATGATTGCATACCCTAATATTCCTTCAGCAATATGACCTATCCCAGCCTCTGAGACAATCCCGGCTCTAGTTTTCAGTGTTTTTATTTTTTCTAAGGACAAAGAAAGCAAACATGGTGATGAAGTATATTTTGATAAGATGCATGAGGAAATGCTTGTAGAATCTAAAGGGTCTTACCACTCAGCAGTTCAGCCAACCCGAATTGAATGACTTAGTAAGAAATTTGGGCCTATCAAAGAAAGCAGCTGAGTTATTAGTCTCCAGGCTTCAAGAAAAGAAGAAACTTCACTGGTCAGCTAAAGTATCCCATTTCAGGAAGCGTGAACAAATTTGGGTGGATTTTTTTTCAGAAGACAAACATTTTGTTTATTGTCATGATATCAGTAATCTTCTCAGCAGCTAGGTGTTACCACTTACAGTCCAACAGAATGGCGGCTATTTCTTGATAGCTATAAACAAAGTCTGAAATGTGTTCTCCTAACACAACGGTAATGTTTATGCAGCAGTTACAATTGATCATTCAACTCATCTGTGAGAAGATTATAATGACAAAAAAATTGTACTCGACTTACTTTTGTGTGGAACTTAAATGGTAAATTTCCTGCTAGGACAACAGAGAGGTTTCACAAAGTATCCTTGCTTTCTGTATTCGTGGAACAGCTGAGCTCAGGAGAAACACTAGACACAGGAGTGTCCGAAATGTGAAGCTCTGGAAATAGGGATGCAAAATATTGTGAATGAATCTGTAGTTAATCGAGACAGGATCATCCCCACTTCACATCAAGCTTTGCTTAATGAAGCAGTTTGTTCAGGCTTTGAATAGAGAAAGTGAATGCTTTCAAAATATTATTTCTGCTTTTCCTACCTTGATCTTTTGAGAAGATAAAAGCAGAAGTATCTGATGGACCTCAAATTAGAACCCTCATATGTGATGAAGAATTTGCCAGGAAGATGAATAAGGAGAAAGCAGCATGGCAGTCTTTTGTGGCAATTACAAAGAACTTCCTTGGCAACAAAAAAGGAGAAAACTATAAACTTCTGGTTCAAAGGTTGCTGTTGGCTTTCCGCAACATTAGATGTAACTTGAGCATTAAGATTCACTTCCTGAACAGTCATCTTGCTAAGTTTCCTGAAAATCTTGGAGCTGTTAGTGATGAGCAGGAATAATACTTTCATCAAGATCTGAAGATGATGGAAGAGCGTTATCAGGGGCAATGGGACAGAAATATGATGGCAGACTACTGCTAGAGCATCAAACAAGATTGTCCTCAACAAACACACAAACGTAAATTTTTGCCTGAATAGAATTTAAATGTTCTGCATAAAGTTTATGATTAAAATAAGTGTTTTAAGGTGTTCTATTTCAAAATTGTAGACACATTCTGATGCAATCATATCTTTTAGTGTATTTTCTGCATTATATAAATTATTATATTTTCACAAAAATGATGCCCAAGAAGACATTCTACTTCATTATGTTAAACTAAATGTTGAAAATTTTACAATATGAAAACCTAAAATCTTGAATTGCAAAAAAACTGTAACTTACAGAAAAAAAACTAATATCAGATTTGAGTTCAGCATTCTCGAATTAAATAAGAACAAGTGTTTTTGTGGATGCAACATAAATTTTGTTCCCCAGTGTAATGGTTGACAATGATGATGATAATATTGATTTTGATAAGTATTTAAAAAAAAAATATAAATATTTTAAATTATGATTTTAAAATGTATTTTAATTTGCAAATTTTTTTTTTTTAAAACTGTTTATTGCAAAGTTAAGAAAATTTTTTATGTCATGAACACTGATGTATTTCAAAAAGTTTTTTTTTTACTAAGTGAAATTTAATTTGTCATAAGAGATCATAGCAATGGATTCAATTTGAATGAAACCATAGGAACAATATCTAAGCCAGTGACTTAAATGTGTCAGTAGGAAAAACATATTTAAGCCCCTGATTTTAGATTGGTTACTCTCTCTTAATCTGCATCTCAATAAGCAAGATCAATGTGTTATATATAATATTAATAGTTGGATTTTACTATAAAAATGAATAGCTAGATGAAAAACATTAATATATTGTAAAAAAAAATCATCTCATAGTGTAATGCATTTACAGTGCAACAGAAATAAATTAATTTACGAAATGATTTGTGCTGTAGTACATAATATTAAGAAAGTAACTTAAATAATACAACATGAAATTTATTATAGATTAAGTTTTCGATAATACGATTAAGGTTTATTATGAAACATCTAAAGAATAACCAATGTTAATATTAATATAAAAATGGAAATTATTAAGATATTAATATTTTATTACATTTAAAATGTAAACTTCATTCGAGTGGATAAAACTTTTGTTTAAATGCTATAATTGGGATATAATTGGACTTAGATAGCATCATAGGATCTAAATAAGCGCTTTAAAAAGTCATGAACCTTAATTTGATAGTGTTTCTGCAAATATTGTTGTTGTATTGTTATTAATAAACATATTTTTTAATGGAATCCTAGTTAATAACCATACCTGACAAATTTTTGGAAAAAATTAAACCGGTCATATGTTTTCATTATTTATTTTAGAATGCATGTGTTTATTCATAGTATCTAAATATATAAACTAACCAAAAAGAAAATTTAGATTACCTTAAAAATAAAATGTAAACATATTTCCTAATATTAATTTCGCTTTTTATTTAAAATCATATATGTTTGATTGGTTTTGTTTTATATGTAAAGAGTAATAAATCTTAAGTGTAAGAATTCATGAATTATCTTCATGATAGTATATATTTTAATATACATTGATTGTATCATAATTTCTATATTTAAATTAATAATTTCCCTTTTATGATTATAAAAAAGCAGAAAACAAACTAAACATAGTTAAAATTTTTATATATAATTTTTTTTTTTTAATATTTATTTATAGGTATTTATATAAAGATAATATTTTCTTTCGGTTTATTAGGGTATTGTTCACATCTGCTATGATACATAAATAAAAAATTTATATCATATATGCAATAAATATAACAGATAATTAATTCATAATTGAATAGCATAATGGTCATTTCATTTGCTTATTAACTTATATATATATATTGTACCCTTTTGTTTAGTTCTTCATAAATTGTTCTATCAATTTTATTAAAAAATTTTAAATTTAAGATGCATTTCAGTGGTGTGATGTAGATGTTTCGTTAACAATCTTTTAAAAGTCTAATTAAAGTAAAATAAAAATATTTGATGTGTAAAATTATGCTAATATTAAGAAAAACAGTTAAATAGGGATGAATGGTAATATTATATGGTTGGGAAAACTGGCCATGATAAATACTGCATTAATAAGTTTTGTAAATAAATGTTTAAAGCCAAAGTTTAAAAGTAACAACTTAAAGTTAAATAAATAGTATATTTATTAATAATAAAAATTAATATTTAGTAAGTGAATGTAAAATATTTATTTATTAATAGTATATGGTAGAAGATGAATATTTGATTTTATAATATCAAATTATTATTTTAAAAGTTGTTATATTATATTATTTTATTTAAAAAATATTTTGTTTAAAAAAAAATTGAATTGTTAGTTTATTTTCAGCTAATTATAAGCGTTTCTATCTGTGGTGTAAGTCATGTGACAGATAGACATCTGTACACATATGCTTGCAAGTTTTTAGGTAAAATTGCAAAACTGTTTAAGATTCTATTATAGGATTGAAATATTATATTGGCTATCACGAGATAAAAATAAAATTAGATAGTATAAAATATTAAATTGTGTTTTTTGTTTTAAAAAATGAATATACTGAATAGAAGTAGATTTTTTAGTTTGTTTGAAAAATAAATCTATTAAAAACTAAAAGTGAGATAAAGTAAAAGATATGTTTTTAAAAAAAAAAATGTTTAATGGATTTAAATAAAAGATAAAAATTAATTTGGGAATTAAATAATGTAATAAATAATAAATATTAGATGAGTCATTATTTACTTTTAGTTTTGATTGTGCATTGTTGGTCAGATATGTAAATAGGTTAGCAAGGTGATTGTTTAGTTTACCAATCATGTGGGTAATTTATTCCGGTATAAAAAGCTGAGGTTCAATTGTTTGAGGTGATTTTTCTTCTGTTAGTTAAGTGTGCCATTTAATAGAGCCAAGTGTAATGCTATAACCGCTCTCTTAATAATTATTATTTCATAAAGAGAGTAGTTGAATAAGTTAAGAAATTGTACCATCTGAATATGCAGTGCTAATTAATTATAATCCCTTGCCAACCGTTTTTGTCAAAACCTAATTTTACTGTCAAATAATCATGGGAGTACCACATTTATATAAAATATATTGGAGACATTTGATTAAAAATATAATTGAAACAATGTTAACTAAAATAAATAATTTATGGATAAAGTTAACATGTTGGACATCATATGGAAAGACAATATTTATACAAGACTGGCAAAATAATACGGTAAAAAAAAAAAAAAATAGATTTAAAACTTGTAGTAATTTTTAAAATAGATATTTTGCAAAAAAAATGCAGAAAATACTTCTTGGTGAAGAAAGTATTTAAAATAATTTATTTTAAAACTCTTTGGGTAAAAAAATGAAAATTACAGATAATTACTGAAATACCTGACATATTAAGTCTTTGTCGTTTTAAAAGACTATACGTATGTAAATAATTTTTGAAGCCGATAATTTTGAAACTTTAATAGCAAATAAATACCTGTAGACAGAAAAGAAAATGTCATGGTATTAAATTCTGTATGCCGGTTATACAGAAGAATTTAAAAAAGTGATTTGTTGAAATATTTTAAGAAAGTGCGCAATAAGTGTATGCGGACTCCCGAATCAATTTTATCGTATTTAAAGAAAAACATTACGAGCCATCATATAATCCTAGGAAAGTAATAACTTTTGAAGAATTTTTCTTTATTAATAAATCCGGATCCTTTAAAGTCGACTTACTTATTTATGGTGGAACTTATTTATTTTTTTAAAAAAAAAGAAACTGTCATTCGTTTTATTTTATGGAAACTATTTAAGCATGTGCTACATGGAAAAGGAAGTTGTTGTTTGTAAGTTTCATTACCCGAAGAAAAAAGAACATTTTTATTTTGTGAAAACATCGTGGGAGTCTAATGTAGATATTTTTGATTTATTTCATTAATTTTAAATATTAAGTTGTTTATTTATCTTTTAGGAATAAGAAAGATACATAAAAAATTAATTACATATCAATGTAATACTTAATTTCATAAAGGATTTTTTTTTAATAACTTAAAAGCTTAATATTTTGAGTATGAATGTAATGTATGAATGTTACATTATTTTGTTAATTTATGGTCCGAGAAGACATCGTCTAAGTGATTAACAAGTGGGATTATCACTTATGATAATGACCGTATAATACTAATAATTTTAATGTATTTTGTTTTTCTTTTCTTTAGATGAACCAAATATTATATGATTTTGGATGAATGTATGGATACGTGAATCCATTGTACACGCATAAAATTTATAGAAATTTATTTTATTTTTAAAATATGCATACTTTTATTTTTATAGTATAAATTTATTATAACTTAATGAGGGAAGTAATTGTATGATTCTTTCATGACTGAACTTTAGTATTTCTGTTATATGGTTAAAGTATTGATTTATTATATTGGTACAAGTCATTTTTTTTGTATTTTGTTCACAAATTAGTCAGAAGTGAAGTAATCTTTTCTTATTAGACAGTTTAAATTAATATTTTTATATGCAAATTTATTTGTTGGTTTAAGAGTATATTGTATTTTGACGAAGTATAGGGATGAGTTTATATAGCAATTTTTAAAAAATAGTGAATTGAAAATAGACTAAAAGGAGATTAAACGATACTTAAATGTCAAATTTTATTAGTCTGAAATAGGAATAGTATATGAGTTAGTAGTTATGTGAATATGATCAATTCAAGTAAAGTAGAGAATAAAGTTAGATCAAAAAAAGAATCATAGAATTTTTATTTTATTTTAATCTAGTAACTTTATGAAAATGTGTAATTTATAAGTAAAGTTTGTTTTGCAAAATTGTTGAACAACTTTAAGCATTATTTTTTTAAAAAGACTTACATGTATTGCATATTTTAATAAGTGATATATTATAATAGAGCAATATCGGAATGAAATAAATAATTATATAATTGATAAATATTACTCAATATTAAGGAGTTACACAAGCACATACATTTAGTTGATATTAAATTAATACTCATTAGGAGATATAATATATGATAACTATATTATAATGGAAAATATCTATAGTATATTTAACTGGAATAAACATTTTAGTTGTTAACTTTTTTTTTTTTACATTTTTTTTACACGAATGATGTATAATTTTTGATGAAAGCGTACCATAGTAATATTTGATATTAAATGATGTTTAAAAAAAAATGCAGATTTCTCAATACTATTAACTGTTATTTTTTAAAAATTTAATAAATGTCTAGAATATTTGAGTAATTTGGGTAATGGAAATTATAATGTAAGAAATTTTTATTTATTTTTTCTCTTGGGATGTAAATAGTGTATATAAGTTGTTTATTAAAGTTAATGTAATAAAATTTGTTAAACTTGTTTATAAAAAATTGTGTGTCGAATCAATTATTTTATTCCGCAACATATGACAACAGACAATTTGAATTAAAACATAATATTTGCACAGTATGAATCAAATTATTGTTTAAGAAGTAAAGTATTCTCTTAATATGATTTTTCATAAATTTATTGACATTAGCATATTATTGTTATAATGGCCATAAGATAATTACAATATATTACACAAGATTATAATATTATTCATTGCCACATACTATTAAACTATAAGATTCTATCACATTATTTTTATTTAAGATACTACATGAAGATTAAAAGTTATGTATATTATTTACTTCTTTTTGTTATTAATGATTATTACTATAATAAAGAAAATAGATAAGATTAAATTATACACTGGAGACTATTAGTATTATTTATTTATTATTATTGTTATAAGTTAGGTGTAGTTAGGATTGATATTAATCTCTTATCATGCTTAACTACAGGAATCTTAATTACCTAGAATTATTTTAAAAAGAACCTGAGATTATTTTAGTTATATTACTTTGAGATAAAGATTAAAATTTATTTATTAACATTACTTTAATTAACTAATTATTGTTAAAGACATAGGAATGCTATAGATTTATTTGTTGAGGTAATGAGAGGGAATAGTATTCTTGTGCCATTGAGGTAGTATCCTGTGGGATATTGGCTCGATGTAATTCATATTACCAATTGTAAGCTCACTTCATAGTCTCATGACTTAGTAAATATTTATTTATTTAGTTTATAATATCGAACCATATTGATATTTTGTTAATTAGAACTAGTTTGATAAGATGCAGAATTGTAGAATATCTTTAGTAATAATTATACATATTTTAGCCAAGAATAACCATTTATCTGAGCTAGTCATATTTTATTATAATATATATTTTCTGGAAGTGAGGGTACAATATATATATATATAACAAACAAACAGTTATGAGCAAGAATAAGAAATGGTGATCATTTGATGTTAGATTATACATATATATATATTTAATTTATTTATTAACAAATTTTTATTTTATTAATTAAATTGGATTCTGTGATTATTTATAGTCTACTTATTAAACATCAATTAATTAAGTTAATAAATTTAACTTAAACTGATATGAATTGGTGCAATCTAAACTTTTATGACATATTTATTTAATCATTAATTTATAAATACTTCATACTAATACATTTTAATATTTCAACTGAGTTTTAAGAAAATTATTTATTTAATTTTATATTGTTAAGCCATTTACTTATTAATAGATGATCATTTTAATATTGTTGTTACAGAAATTGACATCTTAATATCATAATTTAAATTGAATCAGTTACTTGAGATAGTTTTTTGATTACACTACAAAATTGTCATCCCAAAGTGTGGGCTTAATTAGAAACCATTTACTTGAGATCACTGTTATGTGTATATATTTTTCGTATGAATTATAGATGGCTTTATCCCAATGTGCTAGAGATTTTGATAGTTTAATTTAAAAAAATTTTTGGTAGTCGTCGAAGAGCCACCATATCCCATTGGATGGTGCCGTTTTCACGCTAAAACACATAAAAATGCCGTTTCCGCGGCAGACACGTTCAAACCCGCATTTTCTATAATACAACTTTTTTGTTGTGCTACAGATTGCAGGCCGCTATGTCGCATCACAGTACAGCATGTATGTCGCATCGCAGCAAATACATTTTCTGAATTTGCAGTTTATAAAATGGTTACGGCTTGGTGAGAGGGTGTGTTTTTTTGAATTGGATGAAAATGTTGTTTTCATTGGATTTGTTTTTATTTTAAAGTATTGAAATGTTCAGATTTTGTAAAATAATAATTAACAAACTTTTTACACCGTAGTTTATTGAAGTTTTAAGTGGTAAATGTTGATGAGATATATGTATAAAGTGAGTTGGAATTAGGTAACGCGTTAAGTAACGTACTGTTCGTAACATTCCACGAGACAAAGAAGATTGTACCGTGTGTATATTTTTGAAATAAAAAAGAGCATTAACACAAAAATATCCAGTAAGAAAAGTACAATTGTACACTGTTTTTTTAAATGTCATAAAAAGCGTATATTATAAACACGTTTAATAAGTAAAGAAGACATTTTATATATATTTGTTGTTGTTTAAAAAGTTTTAGTTTCTTTTTTTTCTCCGACTACTGTTACACTTTGTTGAATATAGTTTACGATTATTGTTATCACTTATTTTATAGATGTTAGTAAAATAAAATATTTACAAAAATACGATTTTGATATTTTTTATTTTAGCATTACAAACAACAGAACACTAACTCTAAACCTAACCGTAACAACTTTTACTTGTCATTCTATTAGAAATAAAAAATAGCGGTAATATCTGTTTCTCTGTAAAAATAAAATGTAAAAGGAAGACTAATAATTTTTACTTTTTATTCCGATTATGAGTTTTTAAACAAACAAAAAAAAAAGCCGTAACCCCAGTAAAAAAATCTCTGATAGAAAATTGATTTTTCTAATAAAAAGCAAACTAAAAAAGACGAATCAAATTGTACTTTGTTTATTTTATTTTACATTTATTATCATTTAATTTGTATACGTTAATGAAAAAATAATATTTAAAATTAAATAATATTTAAAAAAGACGATTTTCTTTTGTTTTTATTTTCGCATTACAAAAAACACATCGAAATGATTATAATTAACGGCCTGGGAATGATCATATTTTATATTTTAATCGTGAAAACTGCGCTATCGAGTGGGATATAGTGGCTATTCGATGACAACCAAATTTTTTTTTTAATTATAGAAGATAAAATGTCAATAAATCTTATAGTCTTATTATTAAATGAATATAGGAATTGTAGACACTTTGCAAAATGATAATTGTGATTGAATATTTTTTTTTTTTGAGTACTTTGAGATCATATTTTATTTGCAGATTCTCAATTAAGTATAGTTGTCTGATGAGCAAATGATATTCATTTGATGCACTGTGTATATATTTATTACTTGTTTTTCTATTAATGTACTGTGATGGAGGTTACTAATGCTGAAATAGGGCCTTAACAATGGTAATTCAGATATTTTGAGGATTATTCTAAATAAACTAGAAGAGTTTAAAACTGAGTCAAATGGTAAATTAGAAGAACTAAATAATAAATTTGATAAGTTTGACAAGTTAAAAGAATTAAAAGCTGAATTAAAGGAATCTAAAAATGATTCCAATAACAAATTTGATCAATTATATACAGAATTTAATGCTTTAATTGCTAAATTTGGGACTTTAAATATGAATTAGACATTAAATTAAAGGCTAAATAAAAAAAACTTTAAGAACAGTTGGATCAGTGACAAAAAAGATTTGAGTGAGGATTTAAAGAACTAAATAACAAGATTAAAATGTCTCAATATGAGTGTAAAGAATTAAAAAAAAAGTTTGGTAAGCTAGAAAAGGCAAATGATGATTTCAAAGTAAAATAGGACAGAACTTGACAATTTTAAAAGTAAATCAAACATAGAATATCAAGAATTATGTAAGAAACAGGGTAAATCAGGTGAAATAAAAAAATTGCAAAAGGAGTCTTAAAAACACAGAATAATTTACAGTGCATAAAAGATCAAATAAATAATATTGAACAAATGAGACAGGAAATAGGAAGTATTAGTAAAAGACAGGAAGAAGATTTTAATGGTAAATTTTAAGTCAATCATAAGATAATAGTTTAAAAAATGCATGGATACTTAAAGGAACAGGAAGTGAGTATGAATAGCCAAATATTAGTGATAGAAAATAAATTTAGCGAAACTAAAAATTATTAAGAGTAAATGAAAGGATGAAGATGGGAAATATAAACTCACACATTTGAGAGATGAATTAGTTTTTAACAGTTGGGGATGTGAATGAAATGATACCTCTGTCCTTAGAAGATGATATTAAACAGGTCAATGAATTAGAAGAGAATAATAATAAAATAAAAATTTATTCAGTTAAAGATATTCAAAGGGGAATATGATGAAAACCCAATGGAATATTTATGTGGGTTGGAAGAGTTATTCCCTTAAATAGATTAAGTGAAAAAGAAAAGTTAGCAATACTCATCAGCAAAACATTAATGGAAGTCTTTATTTAACAAACTGAAAACATATGGGGATTTTAAATATATCCTCTTAAATAGTTTGTGGAAGGAGGACAAACAAGATAATGTAAAATACCAAATTAGTCAGGAAAATATAATTCTTCTAAGGATAGTTATACACAATTTTTCCTGACACAGGCAGCAAAATTAAAAATGTTGACCACTTTTTCCTTGTCTGAGAAGCAAATTCTACATATTATAATAAGAAACTTGTCTAAATATATTGAGCAAATATTAATAGCTGCAGAAAGACACATATTAGAAATGCCTGAAATTTTAGGTGTGCTAGAGGTAAGTGATATATCTTTAGGAAATGTGTACTGCTCTAGGAGAGAAAATAATCACTATAATGTTAAGGATGAGTAGGAACAGAGGAAACAGAGCTAGCCTAGTTTATAAACAAAATACAAATAGACAGTATCCTAGAAAGTCACGGTATCATAATGATAGTAAGACTTGACAAAAATATTAATGAACAGGAAAGGATGCTCAGTTAGCAGAAAGCTATTTTGTCAGCAATTCATGAAATATTTCTGTGAAAATACTAGGGGTTAGCCCTAAATCTAGCTCATTAAACTAAATCGGCCCTCATTGGAATGTTCCTCATTATGGAAGCCTATCACTAAAATGGAGAGCAATTATCTTGTTTAAATTCAGTAAATTTTATATTAGATAACATAGAACTTAAGCAATTAGAGGCAAGTTGTATAGTAAATAATTGTCCAGAAATTAGTATTACCATTCAAAGAGTATTAGTGAAAGTTTTATTAGACACAGGAAGCCAGGTTTTGATAATCTTATAAAGTTTATTTATTAAAATAACTGAAGTAGATTTTCAAATTCCTGAATTATCTTTAAAACAAACATGTTATGTTAGTCAAATGGACGTAAAGCCAAACTGTTTCACAACAAATAAGGCTAATTATACAGGTTAACTCTATTATCTTTGAATATAATTTTTAGTTATGGAAGGACGTATTCATGAAGCTATTACAGGACCAAATTTTATGAATAAATATGACTCTGTAATTGATTATTCTAATCAAAAAATTTCAAGGAGAAAAATGTGATATTAATTTTTTTATATCTTTTCATGATTTTAATGTATCAAGTAATCAAGAGGTATCAATAGAATTAGATACTGTCAAAATTGCAGGAATCTCATGAGTTAAGACTGTAATTTAAGAGAGAAATTATTTCAATTATCATATCTACAAAAAATATTTTCTTCAAGACACCTAGCATAATTAATTAAGGAATATATACATCAAATTCACTAAAAAGATTACAACCCATTTCAATGCAAAAGTTATTCAATTCCCTATCAATATATAATAGATGTAAAAAGCAGATTAATCAAATGGTTGAATGGAAAATTGTCAGAAAATGACCCCCCAACTTATAACAATCTGTTGGTGATTGTCCATAAAAAGCATGGATCTATACCCATATACTTAGATGCAAAATTCTTGAATCAATTAATGATTACAGAATGGGATATCTTCCTACTGTACAGTAATTATTGATTAGGTTTAAAGGTAAAAAATATTTATGACTGTGAATTTAACAGCTAGTTATCAGCAGACATTTTTGCATGCTGATATTCAAAATTTTAAATATGAAGGTCATTTTTATGTATTTGAAAGAATGCCATTTCGGTTAGTCAATAGTGGAGCTAGTTTGATCAGGTGCTTTGATAAGGTTGAAAAGATTTTAACAATATATGTAGATGATGATGCAATTGTTTCTAAAGATATCTTGGAGCATTTCATCATCTAGATATGTTTCTAAAAGAATGTGAAGAAAAGAACATAAAAATTTGTTTAAAAAAAGAACATTATAGCTTTTAATGAGATAGATTGTCTAGGGGATGTGACACGAGTAGATAGAATAAAACTGCATTCTGGTAAGATTAATGCCATTCAAAATTTTTCAATACTTGAAAGTAAAAAGCAATTGCATTCTTTCTTTGGTGTCTGTAACTTTTAACACTGATTTTATCAAAATTTTGCTTATGGCGCCATTTATTTGTTTAAGCTACTTAGGAAAGATGAAAAAGTGGAAATGGACAGAAAATCATTGTAGAATTTAATAAAAATAAAATAAAATTTTTAGATCAAATTATTATGTACTATACTAATTATAAAAACATACTTTATGTTCTTATGGATTTGGGAGTAATTTTATTCCAATTAGATACAGGGCAGAAACCATGTATTTTGTATTTTCTTAGTTGTTTATGAAGTGTGCAGACTACATTATATCACAACCAAAAAGGAAGCACTTGCTGTGGTGTGGACCTTTCAGAAACTCTGACAATGTTTATTAAAAAGGTTGTAGTTATTGCAGGCCATAAAAGTTTAGAGTTTCTACATTGGAATTATCTTAATAATGAAAGGTTGTTTTTACAGCAACTTGATTATCAGATTAAGTCCTGTAAAAAAATAGATAATGTTGTAGCAGATATTTTGAGTAGGCATTCAGTAAAAATAAAAGCATGCCATTTTAAATATATTTATTACAGTAATTTTTTTAATAGTAAATGATTCTATAGAAAATGATTTGAGAAATTTGGCAGAGTTACAATTATAGGATTTTAAATTACATCCAATTATTATATCTGCAGGAACAAAATCTGAAAAGATAATTAACAATAGTTATATTGAAATATAAAATATTTAAAAATCTAATATATTATCAAACCAGAGAAAACAATGAGCAATCATGGAAAATTGTAATACCTACTTGCTTAAGGGTAAGATTAATTTTTTTATATCCATATATGGGCATTACAGATACAGATAGATAGAATTTGTTGTACATAGACTATTCTATTGGCCTGGTATGTATGCTTCTATATTAAAACACTTTAAGTATTGTGAAATCAGTCTCAAAATGTTCAAATGCAAGTATATTACAGCCTATATTATCAAAGCATCCAAATAACATTTTAGCAATAATTTCTACAGACCGTTACCATCTTTTAGGAAATTTAAATTTATTCTTGTCATTTATGATGTTTTCTCAAAGTTTGTGAGAGCTTATTCTGTGATTGAAGTCAATGATAGAAAGGTAATAAAATGTCTGCAAGATTTTCAATTTGTATTAGTTGGAAAAAATCATGCTACTTCTTTTCTAACAAAACAATGGAAGAATTGAATAAAGAACCAAGAAGTAAAATATATATTAAATTCCATTCAAAACCATAATTTAACCACTGTGAAAGTTATGTGTGAGTTGGATAGATTATATAGGGTTTATAGGAATTCAGGTGAATAAATTAAAAGAGATTGTAAATTATATTAATATAAGTTAAAATGAATCAATGAAATTTGCCCCAATTCACCTTCATTTTGGATATAGGAAGCCTATTTTAATTAAGGCTCTTTTGCCAACTATAACAGAAGATGATCATGATAAGAATATATTAGAAGCTCAGAAAAATTTAAAAGAAATGGCACAGAAGAGTTATCCAAGCTTCTCTAAGACAATCTATTTTTAAAGTAGGTGACTATGTCTTAGTAAGAATTCCCTAAGTTAGTGATCTGCAGAAATATAAATTAAAAATTTTGTAATGTTAACGAGGGACCATTCTGAATGAAAAAGAAAGTGGGGGAGAATACGTTTATCTTAGAAATCCCTGAAGGTGAACAAGGTATCTTCAATACCCAAAGTTTAAACTAATGGCACCACATGAATAAATAGATAAATAATATGTGGACAAACTGAATCAAAAATATATGAGAAAATAACATTTATGAGGAGAAAGAGTTTATTTAGGATAAACATTTTAAGAAAAAGGATAAAAATTAATTTAGAAATAAATATATTAAGACTGGATATTTCAATAGTGTTGATGTAGAATGGGAATAATTTTACTAAAGTGACTCTAGTAATGTAAATTTATAGGAGTATATTTATAAGTATTGTTTTCTAAAAAGGAATTTGAGAGTAAAATGATATAAAAGATATTTAGATACTTTAAAATAAGTTATCAGAGAACAAAATGATTAATGAGATTTTTTTTTTTTCATAAGTGAAGATGTTGGGATTGAAAATATACCGGATAACAATAATACATATAGTTATTTATTTTACTGAATAAGTCAAGTATTTTAGAACTTAGACATTTGATTGATGGCAGCATTTACGGAAACTAAATGTATATATTGTAGACATAATTAAAATATACATAGTGTCATTGCATTTTTTTTTTTTACATAATTTAAGTACAGAGAGATGAAAAGAGTGAAGGACTTAAAATGTAGATAGAGTAAAATAAATTTTAAAATTGAATTTTGAATAAATTTACTATTAAGTTTTGCAGAAAATAATATACTGGAGATTTTGATAGGTTAACATTTGTTTGTGTGTGAACAGAGGGCAATGTCCAATCTTGGTCTATATTTACAACGTGAAATCATTATATTCCTAAAAAAAAAAAAAAATTGTTGGCTTATTTTATTTCTTTCAAATGTTTTAAAAAAAGGATTAATAATTTACATTATTAATAAAAATTAATAATATATTGTAATATAGAATATTCATGAATTTTTAATTTTCTTAAATGACAGCATATCAAATTTTATATCGTAATAAAACTAATATTTTATTATTATAAAAATTTGTTTATTTTTATTTACTGCATACATTTAACAAATAATATACGAACATAAATAAACAAATATTTTACATTAAATAAATAAATATGCAAGTTATGTTCATATTTTATTTAAATTATGAATTTAAGATTTAATTTGCAGATTTATTTATTTTTAAAAAATGTTTATTTATTACAAAATTAAAAAAAAACATTTTTATTTCATGAATGCTGACATATTTCAAAGTTTTTTTTACTGAGTGAAATTTAACTGGTCATAACAGAGATCATAACAAAATATTAAATGACAGTGAAACCATAGAAATAATATCTAAGATATAGTGATTTAAATGTTTCATTATGAGGAACATATATTTAAACCCCTGATTTTAGACTGATTACTCTCTCTTAAACATCTCAATAAGCAAGATCAATGTGTTATATATAATATTAATAGTTGAATTTTATTATAAAAATGGCTAGGTAAAGAAACATGTTTACTCCAAAGGACTTCTGTCTTTTGAGAGAATCTGCTAACATCGTATAATAAATCAATTCATAGTGCAACGCATTTATAGTGCCACAAGAATATATTAACTTATAAAATGATCGCAGAGCTGTAGTTTATAATATTAAGAAAGTAACTTAAATAATACGTGAAATTTATTATAGATTAAGTTTTCAATGATACAACTAATGCTTATTATGGAATATATAAAGATTAACCAATGCTAATGTTAATATAAAAATGGAAAACATTAATGACTCAATATTTTAATGCATTTAAAATATATACTTCATTCAAATGGATAAAAATTTTGTTTTAAGCACTATCATTGAAATATAATTAGACTTCAAATACCATGCTTATTTAATATATTTTCATATCATGGATAGCACAATAGGTTCTAACTAAGAGCTCTAAAGACTCACAAACTTTTATGTGACTGTTTCTGCAAATATTGTTGTTATATTGATATGTATTAATAAATATACTTTTTAATAAAGTTTTACTTAAAAACATATCTGACAAATTTTTGGACAAAATTAAATACATGTTTTCATTTTTTATTTATTTATGTTAGAATGTACATATTTGCTTATAATACCTAAATATATAAACTAACCAAAAAGAAAATTTAGATTACTTTAAAAACAAAATTTATATATCTTCCTAATATTAATTCTGTTTGTTTTTATTTAAAATCTTTTAGTATGTTTGATAGTTTTCGATATATATATAAAGAGCAATAGATCTTAAGTATAAAAATTCACTAATTACCTTCGTAATAATATATATTTTGATATACATTGATTTTATCATAATTTCTGCATTTGAAATAATAATTTCACTTTTATGATTGTATGAAAACAGGAAACAAACTAAACATACTTGGTTAAACTTTTATATATAATTTTTTTTAGTATTTATTTATAGATATTTATGTAAAGATAATATTTTATTTCTAGTTTATTAGTGTAAATGAAACATAATTAATTCGTAACTGAATAGCATAACAAAGATCATTTCATTTCCTTGTTAATTATAAATATATACTTTTTAATTTACTTATTATATTAATAAATTTTTATTTTATTAATTAAAATTGAATTCTGTAATTATTTGTAAGTTGTTTATTACAGTATATTTTGATATCAACTTTAAGAATCTCTATATAATTTATTTGCATATTAAATATTAGTTAGCTAAATATTGAATAAATACCTATATATTTTAATTTAATTTATTATAGCATTTCATCAATTATGCTTTATTGATTATAAGGAATAAATAATAAGTAAAAGTTAATCTAATGTTTTATTAAACATCAATTGATTAAGCTAATATATTTAATTTAAACTGATATAAATCGGTGCTCAACATTATTTGAATTTTTATGACATATTTATTTAATCATTAGTTTATAGATACTTCATACTAATACAATTTAACATTTCAATTGGTTTAAAAAAAATTATTTACTTAATTTTATAAATCTTTATACCATTATAAAATTTGGTATCTGAAAATGTTAAGCTATTTATATATTAATAGATTATCATTGTAATATCATTATATTGGTAAAGAAATTGATATCTTAATACAGTGGTTTGAAGTGAATCAGTTACTTGAGATAATAATAGTTATTATGTTACAAAATTGGTATCCAAATATGATGGATTATTATTTAACTAATAATATTTGATCATATTTTAATTAATATTGTTACAATATTTTATATAATTATAATTTATATTAAACAAAGCAAAGCAAAACTCTCCATATAGTAGTGCCATCTTGTGCCCCTACTGTATGAAGAGTTTTGCTTTGCTTTGTTTAATAACAATTATGTGCTAGTATGAGATGGTGATCGTGTGATGTTTGGTGGTTTATAATTTATATATATGCAATTAAATTATAGCGGCTAAAAATATACTGCAGACTGAAAATAAGCAAAATGCATGTGATATTACAAGTCCAACAGAGAAGAATTATCTTACTTTCCAAATATACACAATAAAGATTGAACAGAATAGAATTAATCTTATTCTAATGCCTCTTAAATAAAAGCCACTTTGCTTAAATTCTATCAAAAATGAATTACAATGCTTTACTTTGTTTTTACAATGAAATAATAAAAATCTACGTAATATGTAAATCTGTTAGTATAGCAGTGGCTTTCTTGTTAATAAGAATTGTTTTGTTTTATATTATTTCATTCATTTTCAAACATTATTGATTCATTTCAGAATAAGTCTTTACAAGTTTAAGACAGTTCTCTGATTCACAATTTCATTTCTACACATTATTACAGCAAACGAATCATCTCACACATAGTCTCTTTCTAGGTCTTTTAAATCTTTTGGGACTCAGTTTAAGAATTCAACTGTTCATCTGTTTGCATTTCTTCACAATAATCCAATTTGGCTCCATATCAGTCTCTTAATTCTTTCAATGATACCTGTTTATTCTCTCAGTCATGTATTTTACTTTTGAAGTTTCCTTGTTATTCCTACCGTACATCTTTCCATACATTACATAGAGATTTGAAGTCACTGCATTCTTTTCTATTGTTATGTAAGTGTCTAAGCCTTAGATTGATATGTAAAAACTGATCAAACACATCTATTAAAAAAATCTTTCTTTTCAAACATATAGGCATATTTCCTTTTAACGTTAAATTATTTCTATCAAAAGCACTCTATCCAATTTTAATTTAATGATTAATTTCATACATTATACTTCCATCATATTTGTAATTGTTAAACTTCTAATAGATAATTATCAATCTTTATTTACTTCTTGGAAATATCAATAAACATTGCTTTAGTTTTTTTAGCTTTCAATTTTAGCCCTACCTTTAAGTGATAAATCTTACATTTTCTAAAGCTCTGAAGTATTATTTGCAAAAAACAATATCAACTTTAAACTCTAGATAATTTTAATCATCTGCATTTACTTTCATTCTCTTAAGTTTCCTATTTTACTCCACAAAATATTTGTGTAATTGCTGAAAAATTGTGAAGATAAGGAATCACCCAGTCACCAATGTTAATCTTCTAAGTGTTACCAAGTAATTTAATCACTGCTGTTGTATATTAATAAACATTCTTCAGAATATGACAATATCCTGCAACTATATCTTGATAATTCAAAACTTTAATTGTCATGGCAATATTTTTGGAATTAAATGTATATTTCATAATCTATAAATTCAAAGCATAATTACAACTCCAAATCATTAGTTTTCTTTACTGCCTGTGCAAATCTACTGAAATGTCACAATTGATTCATATAGCTGGTTGGACAATTTTACATAATATCACTATTTTTAAAACATCTATAAAACTATTTATAAAAACTCATTAAAAATGTAAGATCTGGCTTTGTTATATTATTTTAACTTATAAAACATTTCCTAGACACACAAATATAGGTGGAATTAATATTCAAACATTAATCTCTAAAAAAATTCAATTTTTTGCCCTTTTCAATAAATTTTTCATTAAATTATTTGATAGTTTCGATTGCCTAACAGTCTTTTTCATATCTGTATATATATATGCATACATTATTTTATTATTTATGTAATTTTTTAAATATATAATCATAATATATTAGATTTTCAAAAAATCATATTACTTTTATTAATACAAGTTGTTTTATTATATTACATCATTAAACATAATATTCTATGCTCTTGTCATAAGACAATTCATTAGTGAAAAAATAATGCAAAAAATAACAATAAACAATTAGAGTTCAAGTCCCTTATATAGACAATATACATATATTTAAATATTACATATTCAACTTGTATTCTGCCCATCCCTCTTCTGAATAATATTACATTTATATTATAATTTATTTATCACTTTAATATTAATTTTAATTGATTTGCAATACAAATTTTATAATTTGTTAATTGCCCTGGTATATAAGTTTTTATATACAAATACAATATTTTTATAAGAAGTTAATTTTCAATACATTATAATCATTTAAATCCAATAATTTAAAACCAATAATCATTTTAAAAGCTTTTAAATATGCCATCCCAATTTAAAATATTAATCTTACCCAATATCAATATCATTCTACATTACACATACTAATATACTTGATGTTAAATATCTCATATTCTTATATCTCCTTATAATGATATTTTTTGAACCTTTTAATTTTTTATTATTTGCTTCCTCTACTGAATTTTTTTGTTAGCCAATTTAATTTTTATGTTTTCGATCATGAATATACATTTACTATTATATAAATTCAAAAATAATTTTGTACTATTAAATTTTATTTACTATTTCCTTTTAACAATATATCTTGTAGCCAAATGTATAAATTCAATATGCATATCTATATTTTATTATCTCTGTCTTTATTCATTATTATGCACATATTCATATATATTTTTTAATTAATTAAGAATTAATAATTTCAGGCCAGAATCATTATTTATTCTTGGATTTTTTTTTCTTATGCACAGAGTTTCTTTTATTTTTCTTTTTGTTTCATTTTTAATAAAATATATTATTTTCATCAAATATATGCTGTGTTTTTTTTTGTATGTATATCTGAGAATTTTTATCGTATTTGTTGCCTTAATATTGTAATAATTAAATTCTTTATTTTTCCTACATATGTACATAGTATTTTTTTTTATATTTTAAAGTTCAGTTTAAAACGCCTTGTGGATTTTGTCGTATTTATTTATATTAATAATATTATTCATTCAGTCTGCTATTCCTTTATCATACAATTGTATATAAATCAAATTTCAAACAATCAGAATTATAACGGGCTGCTAATTAAATATATATTAAATATTTATAAAATAAATAATGTTTATTTAAAAGAATATGTTTATACAATTCCAAGATTCTGAAAAATACAACAAGAGTAATTGAAATATCAATGGAATAATAAAAGCACTAAAATATAGTATTTTGGATTGGTTTCATTAAATAATAATATACCAATATAAAAAACCAAAGACTTTAAGTGAATGCACTTATCAAAATAACTATCAATAAAATATAAAGTATATCTGAATGCTTACCTGAAGAATGACCTGCTCGATTTGACCGCAATTTATTTTTTCTTCTAATTTTGCGATATCTTTTTCCTTTATAAAAAAGAACCAAAGTATTTTCATTTTTGACAATTTAAGATCAAAATTATATATATAAAAAAATTGTCTTTAAATATTTCTGATACGTGTGTGTGAGAGAGTATGAGTGTACATGCTTTCTTCACATTTACATTGACTAAGCTGCTTATTCTAAATATTGTCACATAAGTGCTAACTAGTTGTATACTTTTCTTAGGTGATATTTTATCCAGTCACAATAGTTAATATTCAATTAAAAATGAGTAGAATAACAGAAAATTATTATTCATCAAAACTTAGTATTATCAGTAATAATCAATATTAATAAACTGCTGAGTGAATAGTACATATAAAAAATAATCAAATGATTAATGCAATGGAAAGTTGTTGTAAAAATAATAAGTAAAAATTTCTTATTCATGTCTGCACAAGACTTATGCATCTAGATAGATCAAATTGTCATTGTAAATATAGCTATAAGCTAAAATTAAAAACAACCAAGATATTTTATTCACAAAGCTCATTAGTACAAACATTGGTCACATAAACATGGCAACAGAGTTACTATCCAGATAAAAAAAAAACCCCTGAATTTAATAGGAAAAGAATTTTTAGGCAATTTGCAAGAAGGCTTTTCAAACTTTAAACTGGTTATTAACTGTGTAGGATTTTGTGAAGAATCCTTGCAATTTAATTTTACAAAAGTCATAAAAAACATTATTATGTCAAACAAGAAATCAACTATAGCATTAAAATAAAAAGAAAGCTTCAATCAAAAAAGACAAAAGTAAAAAAAAACAAAAAAACAGAAGAAACTTTTTAATTTATTTATTTAATCTTGCAATTTTTTAAACAACTACATTATTCATAAAAATGAAAATGTATCAGTAAAAAATCTCAATTAGGAGACTGCAGTTTTCATCAGAATCTTGGAAGTCTAAAATATATATTTATATCTTTTCAAATGTTAATAACAAAAATGAAATCCTTTAATTTTGCAATTACTATGTATGTATAGATTGGACAATAAATAACTATGTGTTTCATGATTTGGTATTTGAACACAACTGCTTAAGTCAAAAATTGTTAATTTCATTTGTGAAGCAGATAAGCATAATAACCATGAGTGACTCTGAATCTGTAAAGAGACTTTAATAACTTTCTAAAAAAATTATATCCAACTAGCTCACAAAAAGTGAATTTAGTTAAAAATCCAGAAAAAAGATAATGACTTAAAGTATATCTTAAGAGAAAAATATTTTTTTTATATTTTCTATGAGACAGCTTTTGATATATGATGGAGAAATATATGAAAGAATGAAAAGCCACACCAAGGGAGTGGGTTTTCAATATTTCTCATGTTAATATTTAATTACAATTTAATGTGTATACTTTTACTCCAATACAAAGACATAGTATTCAATAGTAGAATATATTATTAGTAGAAAAGATGCCTTTAAAGTATTATATATCAACCGTAAAGTAGTGCCAGCCAACTTATCAAAAAGGTCGTTTCTAAAACCTAGTTTTGATTTAACTTTTGAAACATAAAAAAAAAGTAAGTTAGGGGACAATTTAAAGATTTTCCTAAATAGCATGGGATAGGGCTTTTTACTTCTAGAAGAATATCTGTAAGATTAAAAAGACATCATCAGCACAAATAAATTTTTTAAATACTGTTTCAGAAAAATCATTCATAAATATACTAAATACAGCAATAAAAAATGAAATTATGGAAAGTCAATTTGTAAAATTTAGTATTTTTACAATTGGAAACTTAGTCAACTGATTTTTTTTTTTTTGTATTGGACAGCATTTTGTCAAATAAAACTTTTCCACAAAGTCATAAGTGAAATTAGAATTATAAAGATAGTACCAGATCATTCTGAAAGTCTTTTTCAATGTGAAATGTATTTGTTCAGGTCAAATTGAAGCAGGTCTAAATTTATTGGCACAACCCTCATTAAGATCATTCTTTCAGGTAGATGGTAGAGAACATATACATAATGATAAATTTTTGTAACATTTTATACATGATTAGTCAAATAGTTTGCCGTTCCATGTTTGTGTTTAGAACATACATTTTTTAGAAACTTTGGAAGTATGTTTTCTACTCTTGAGGTATTTCCTCATTTAAGACAATAAAGAGCAAACTAATCAATATAGATTGCCAATCTTAGGCTTAGAGATCTGATTTACAATCTTATTTTAGTGGCATTCAAAGTTTCTTACACACCAACTGTGTACAAATTATAGGTCTTTTGACAGAATATTTTTTTCATAGTTATATCTCCATCTTTTTTTTTCCAGCATCATTAACAGATTTATTAACCTATCCATATTTTTGGTAGACAAGGAGTGATTATAAAAAATTGCTTTCAATATCTTCAAGATATAGTTGATTAAATCTGTCATAAAAAAGATAACAAGTATGATTCATTAATATTCTTTTCAAGATACCTAATATATTGACTCTAGTCAGCATTTCTTAAATTTTATCTAAGAACTAAACAGCTTGTAGAGTGATAATTCTTGGTTTATGTTGGTTATAGTGAGAATGAACTAATATTACTGAATTAGCAGAGGAAAATTAACTAATTTTTGACAAAAACTTGATGTGATGTACTATGGCTTCTCTTTAAACGAAGTCAAGAATCTCTCAGCAATTATGCCCAGAAAAACTTGTTAGCCACTCTACCTTCCATTCACCACTCTAAGTTTTCCCATATTCTGCTCCATCCCATTTCCACAACATAATCTTTGTCAACTCTATGGCCTTTATATCTAAATCCCCCTTATCTTTTTCCAAACCCAGAATAAAAAACAATAATCCGCTTTCTGTATAATCACTTCTTTGAATAAGATTGGCTTTGTACAGCGCCACCTATCGAAATGTATTGTTTCTACTTACTTGGCATTATAATATATATATATTATACATTATAATATATATATTATATCATTCCTTAAAGGAAACTACTGAACAAAAAAATTCGGCTAACTAGAATATAACAATCGTGAACTACGATTAAGTTACATAAACAATAACTATCAAGACAATATTAAGATTAGCTCAAGATACACTGCTAATGTACAGCATCTAATAAAACAATATTTTTCAATAACTAAATATAAATAAACTTATTAAATAAAATACTATAACACTTAAATTCAAAATAAATAATCAGGGTTCCAACTATAATGCTCAATCTATTCATTTTACTAATAAATTTAACTTATAAACTTGCTAAAAATTATAAATAAAATATGGTTCTATCAAAATAACTCTTAACATGAGATGTTCAGTAAGGTACAATGGCTTAAACATTGAGAATACATCCCTAAAGATACATTCTTAATGGCATAAGAATATTACTCCACCAAATTCACCCAATAAACTACTATGTAATACTCTCATGTCTTTAAACACACAAATAAACAATAAATTACTTAATATTCCTTTAATAAAAATACTAATTGGACATTTAACATTAACTAATAATTTCTTACTTATCATCTTTCAATATAAAATTTATAATTCTCCAAAAATAATAATAATCTCAGGTTTATTTCTAAAAAACTGATAACAAGATAAATTAAACAATTAAGACCCTGCAGTTAAATATGATGAGGGATTTTACAAGATATTTAACTACTCTTACAAAATAATAACAATATCAACTAAAATAACTTAATGACTCCAACATTAAATCTATTTAATGATTGAAGTTTAACAATAAAAACATAAATAATATACTAAAATTTTAAGTAAAACACTGTACAATCTTTCTTTTGTTTAATGTGGCATTCTTAAAAATATAATGTATTTGAATATTATGGCAATATGAAGTATACCTCTCATTGATGTTGTATCGGTTTAAAAATAATTACCAATGACCATATCTTCTATGATAATAATAATAATAATATACTTTATTACTCAATTACATATAGTAGAAATAATATCTAAGTAATTTTTAGGAATCATGTGCCAAATAAGTAATATTTCAAATTATTAATTTCTGTGTATCATGCATGTAGAATGAAAAATCAAATAAACAACACTCACATAAAATCACAACTCTACTAAGATAAGTTTCAAAAACAACAGTTAACAAATTTATTTATAAATGAAACAATATTATACTATTACAATATAATAACAAAATAATATAAATTTTTTTTTTTACAAAAGTAAATATAGGGGTTTGAACTCAGGTGGGTTTTGAGCGCTCCATCACCAAATTTTCAATGAAATGGACGGCTGAAGAGGTGTGGGTGGTAGTTTGAAGCCTGTCCATTAAAGTATGAAGATTGGCTATCTTAATATAAGCTAAGCTTTGATTGTATATATGTGTGGAGATGATAATCTGGACCAATTGACGAGTGCTGGTTTAGCATGAAATTTGTATATTGATGATTATTTATCTGTTCAACATGTCTGTGATCAAATATATTAGCGGTTTGAGATAGCATAGATGATTGAGGGTCATGGGAAAGTCTGAGTTCAAACCCTCTATATAATGCACGTAGAAGTGCAGGTATGAAAAAGCCTGTATTGTAGAAAAAAAATTCATATTACAAAAGTAAAATAAGAATTAACATTATTTAACATTAAAAAAAAATATTTACAGTAAATCTTATCAATAAATACAAGAAATAAAATAAGATAGCCTTCACTCTGGCCATTTCAAAATAAAATAAAACTTACAACAGTAATGACAACATGTAATCCTTACTCAGTAAAATAATATTCTATTATTTGTATTGGGAATACTTACAATAAATTTCTCAATTTCTAAGAAAACTTAATATCACACTTATATTGTTATAAAATATACTTCTTATGATGTAGTGCATCAATATAAGTTTATATTTTAAAACACTTTTTAGAAGTCCAACAAATAAAATATTAAAAGAAAAATTATTAAAAACTTTATTTTCAGTTTAGCAAAGTATCATTCTGATATTTGAATATCAGAAACATTTAAATAAAAAATATGAATATCTCCCTCTATAAAAAGTTAACTATTATGCAAAAATATTTAAGAGATAATTTCATAAATTCTTGCAACTTAAATGGGTTTAAATTATTTATAATAAAATTTAAAAAAACTATCAATAAATTATATTGCTCGATGTTTGCATTTCTTTCATTTTTATACTTTTACATTCATCATATCCAAAATCATTTTCACTATTCTCATTTCCATTACTATGACAATCATCAAACATCTCAACAGCATCTGCGAAAGAAATTTCTTTATATACGTCATCTTGCCCTCTCATAAATTATCAACTTCAAATGGTTTAGTCATTACTTTACCAACTTATAAAACTATTCTCTACGATGATTCCTGTGATGATAAATAGTGATTAAAATATAGGGTATGGAATAGTAACAAGAATGATTCAAAGAAGTAAAATAATATCATCATGGATACAGTGCAAATCATAATTAATAGGTCCATATTCATTGGGTACCTAAGATTCAAGTCATGGATCTATTATAGTACTTATTGACGATAAGAAATTGCAACTGTTCATGAAAAATGATATACAGCCCAATGTTATCTGTATATTTTAATAACTTTAAAATATGAAAATATAATTCACATACAACAGATTTCAACATATTCCTAACACCTAAGATTTCATATGAATATTACTCTCCAAATCACCATCATATATATATAAAATATACAAACAGCATTCTAAAATAATTTCCAAAACACAATATTAAAAAAACAACAAAGATCTAAATTGATTTCAAGATGTTTTTTTAAAAAAAGTTTTCAAGCACAAATGATCTTGATAAAAACATAGATTCATACTATACATTTATTTGTTATTATATAATTTAGAGATCGATATTATATCTTTTTCTGTACTTCAACAGATAACATTCATAAAAATAACATAATAATATAACAATGTTATATAATGTATGCATATTCAAGCATTCTTATTAAATAAATATTAAAAATGTTCTTTGATGTTTTCAAATTAAAATCCATATACATTCATTAATTCTTTTATAAAAAATACACACGATGACAATTTTTATCAATGGTTCATTCCACTGTTTAATATTAAATTCAAGCAATTTGAAATACTAATTTAAATACTAATTAAGATATATCATTTTTTTAAAAGACAAATTATTAAGCAAAATGTAATCTAAATAATAAAAAGAAATTACCAATGATTTCGACCATTACTTAAATCATTTACGGCGATTGGCTTTTTGGACCATACATTCAAAAACCAATTATGATTGTAATTTACCTTGTTCAGAAAATTACTTTCTGATTACTCTTTTTTTATTTTATTTAACATAATAATAATAAAAGTTAATCTATTTTAAGATTAAATTTAAAATGTAATAACAAAAGATTAGTTTCAAAATTAAAAAAAAAAGAGTAATATTCTAAATATTAACGTTAGACTCAATAAAAAAAAGATAAAGTTTTAAAGCTATGAAAAAATTTTTTTCCCTCCTCCTGCTCGTAAATTGAATGCTCGTCAGGAATCGTTCCGTTGCTAGTTACGGGGAAAGCTTTGTGCATGACCATACTTGTCTTGGTGCCACTTGAAGAGATGTACAAGTAACAATATAAAATTCAGTAAAATTCAAGAAGAATATTAATGATCCCGAAAAGATAAAATGTTTATTTCAATCCTTTCTGACAATTTTTATCCAGGCATTTAATATCTTCTTAGAATAATAATTCAAAATCGATTTTATATGAAATATATATATATTGCAGTAAATATAAGTAATATTCGCATTTTCCATCGGTCAAAAACATTAGTAGCAGACATTATATAATATAAATTACTTATTTAATACATTTATCAGTAGATATGTAGTTTATGAAGTAAAATAAATATTTCTTTCTTTAAAAGATTTACGATTTTTATCCTTTTAAATGTATATCTTTTCACTAAATATTTTTCTTTTCCAGGTAAAATGATAGCTGTATTATTCAAGCATTTATTAACTGATATAATTTTAATCTTTTAAAAAGACATATCAGAGCTCATTTATTCGAAATAAAGTTATTTAAAAGTATATAATTTATTTATTGATTTGATCAATAGCAAGCCCTTTTAAAAGCATACAAGACATTCAAAAGTCATCTTCTTCAATGTCTTTAAATACATCATTCTTAAAAACATAAGTCCACTTTGATTACTTTAAAGACAAATTAAATGTGAATTATTACTATCCATTATATAATAAATAGGCAGTCTTAATTTTCTTTTTCTTTCAAATTTAACACTATGATAAAGATTTTGAATAAAGATCCGATTCCTCTTAATTAACTTTATTAAATTAGCTTCATTGTAATATGATCAAGTTATTTCGAATAAATGTTCACTCACCCAGACATACTATTTATAAAAATTTCAAAGTCCTTACATAAATCTTCTCCAGTTTTGTTGCAATATATTCCTTGACCTTTAGTGTTCATTACTCCAATATTTAAGTAGCTACTATCAATTTCCATATAACTATTGAGATCCTAAGCTAAGTTGAAGTAAGAATAGACTGATAGGGAAATTTGGTGTTTAGTGGATCATTATTTAAATAGTTATTCAAAGTATATTTTTCAAAAGACTTTTAAGGCAAATAATAATAAAAAAAATTACTAGTCACAATATAAAAAAATATAGTTATAAATTGCAAACTAAATCTGTTAATCTGAATCTGTAAATCACTGTATAACTTATTCACTATCTAGACTGGCTTCAACCTCTTTTTTATACTTGTCTTAATCCAATGATTTCTTTGACTAATATTGCTTGTACATATCTACTAATTTACTTAACTATGGCAATATTTTTAAAATTTAAATTTTAAAACTATGAGTCATCAATATTAAATATCAAATTATTTAATATCTTAAATATGAAATATTTTGGTACTACATCATTAGACAGGCATGCCGCTTGATGGCGTTGTTTATGTGCTAAAGCACATAAAAATGCCATTTAGGCAACTGGCCATACTTCTCAGCTGTGTTTATGTGTAATACAACAGTTTGTTATACTAGACATTGTGGCATTGTACTGAATTATTTCTGTGAATTCGCACACTTCAGTTTTCTATAGTCTTGTCTGAGAGTGTGTGCATTTCAACTGTCCTAAATTTGTTAATTGTAAATCACTTTTTTCTTTTTTAATTGAAATCATGCGATTTGGCTTACCAATAATTATCAGACCATTCACACACTTCCGTAGCCACAAACTTTAAGGTACAAAATCTTGTCAAAGGGTAGGGCTGAACATGCTTGGGAGGTCACATGTAAAGTAATGTATTCACGATAACCTAGATGAGACAAACAAAATGGCAGAGGCAAACCAACAGCTAGTGAGATTTCTCTGTTACTGACAACAGAATCTGATGCTGTGACATTTCTGCAGGGAAAAAAGATACTTCCAGATGCAAAGACCTGCGAGTGCAGAGGATTCATAAAGATTTCCATCAGCAAAACAAGTGAACTCAGATGTGTGCCACGCTCATGCAATCGAAGCTGTTCGATTAAAAAGTTGACTTGGTTTTACGGCTCCAGAATACCGTTTTTGAAAGTGATATGTCTCATCCATTACTGGAGCTGCAAACAACTCACAGTCAAAGGCATCCGGACAGAGCTGGACATCTTCAAGAATGCTGTGTTGCAGTGGAACAATGGTCTGTGAGAGCTCTGCCATGAGAATCTGGCTTCCTGACCCTGCCATCAAATCGGTAGGCCCAGTTTGATAGTTGAGGTTGATGAGACTGTTTAGCCGGAGGAAAAACCACCAGGGAAGGCTACTTCCTCAACAGTGGATTTTTAGGGTATGTGCCATGAGACCGGTGAATGTTTTGTAGCTTCTGTTCCTTGCTGCTCTGCATCCACTCTTTTGCAGATCCTAAAAGACCATGTCAAGTTCGGATCGATTATCTTCTCGGACTGTTGATCTTGAGGCTGTAGGATTCCATCACCTGATGGTTAACCACAGCTACAATTTTGTGGACCCTACCACAGGTGCTCACACAAAACGTCGAGCATCTTTGGGCCTGCTAAAATGGAGAAACCGCAAACAACATGGAACTGCCAGGAAATTTCTGGACAATTACCTGGCAGAGTTTATGTAGTGCCGACTCCACAAGGAAAAAGGCCTCTTCCTGGCCATCCTTTAAGATGTCTGTGGCACATCATCAAAATCCACAGTAGAGATTTTTGTTTACTTTTTATTTTAAACATAAATCAAAGTTTAAAAACTGAATATTTTTTTGGTTATATTTTTTTAATTTGTTGATCTTAATTTAAAAAAACAGTCTTTAAAAAGTAAAAATCGTCTTGTAGTGGTTTTTGTGTGAATGTGTTTAGGGGTGGGGGTTGTGTTTAAAACGAATTTAGTTGAATTGTTATTTTGTTTTTAATTTCAACTTTATTAAAAAAAGAAAAGCAAAGATTCAAGTCTTTATTTTGTCTTATCTTTTAGCTTTTTTTAAAATTTATTATTATTAATAAAAACAAAATAGTTAAAAAATAATTTTAATTTATTTATATATAAAAAATAGTTAAAAATGTAAAAAGTCGTATTTATTTGTATTTAAAAAAAAAAACAAAACCAAAGAAAACAAAAAAAAAAAAACATATTAAAAAAAAAAAAGCAAAAAAAAAAAAAACGGCCCGGGAATGTTACACTTGATGTGATGTGATGTGATGTATTATGGCTTCTCCTTAAACGAAGTCAAGAATATCTCAGCAATTATGCCCAGATAAACCTGTTAGCCACTTTTTTTTACATTCCCCACTCTAAATTTACCCATAATCTGCTCTATCCCATTTCCACAACATAATTTTTGTCAACTCTATAACCTTTATATCTAAATCCCCCTTATCTTTCCCAAACCCACATAAAAACCAATAATTCACTTTTTATAATCACTCTTTCTATTTATTTTTCCACAACTTCATTATATACCCTTTCTTTTTCAAACATTTAATTCAATTAACAAATGCCTAATATTTTCAATTCCTTCCTTCATAATTTACAAAATAAATCACCCATATTTTCCATTTACATTATATTTTTTAGCTAAAGATCCCGTTCGAGCCTTAAACAATAAACTACTTTCCTTACTATTATCATATATTAACTCACACCTAATATTCTTTTATTTCTATATATATTTAAACTCTTTACTCTCCATACTATTTCTCCATCTCTCTAACTCCCCTCTTTATTAATAAATTTATTCTTTATCCCATTCCTTACTACTATAACACTCAATAATCCTCTTAACACAATCATCCCATCTTTTACAAATATACTGATATAAATTCTTTATCCAAATCTTTCATATTACCTTTCTCACCCATCTTTTACTTCCTTTACTCATAACCCAATTAAATACTATTTTAGCTATTCTTTTATTATTCATAAACTGCAATCTACCAAACATTTTATTTTATTTTTGCATCTCTCATATGAAAACTTGACCATCCCATTTCTCCTTAATTTCCTTCGTCCATACTTCTCATCCAATGCTTCTTCTACTTCCCTTTAGCTTTTTCTAAATAATCTATATCTTTTTACTAACATATAATGCATCATTACCATATTTAACCCTGCTACTGCAACTCCTTTCCATATAATTCTAGCTACATCATATTTATTATATGAAAATACTTTAATTTCTTTCAATCCCTTTCTTTCTTTCTATTTATCAATTTTCTCCCATTCATACAAATAATTTTTCTATACTTAAAATAATTCCCAAATAATATATCTATTCACCACACTTAACTTAATATCTCCCAATAAAAATTCTAACTTCTCTTTCCTCAGTATTAACATATTTATTTTTTTTTCACTAAATTTAACCCCACTTTTACCCACCCTGCACATCCTCAACATACTTCCATATCTTCCTTTTGCACACAAAAATATATCATCTCAAAAAAAACCTACAAAATATATATCCCTACTACCTATCCCTTCCTAATCTTTTTCCTTTTTACCAAAACAACACAAACAAAATAGGTGACATAGGTTTTGTCCACACCATTTTTATTTTATTCTATTTCTCTAATTGATATATATAATAATTATTTTCATATAATTTCTTAATAATATCTATTAAACTACCATTCCCAAATTTGTAAACTTATCATAATCTATTTCTATTTACCTACATCCTTCTCTATATCTATAAAACTATATATAATTTATTTTCCTACTCATATCCATAAGTTGTAACTACAAATAAACTATCTCTATCCTATCTAACTAAAACCTCCTTGTCACCCCTAATATCCCTTCAATTTCAATTAAAATTTATAAATCTTCGTCTATAATTCAACTTCTACCTACCCTTTCCTTTAAATAATAACCTTCCTTGTTACCCAACTACTTGGGAACTTATTCTTTTTTAAAACAGAAATAATTTATTATACCTAATTCATAACCACCACTAAACCTCTCTCCTTTTCAATTCTTCCTACCCTTTTTTTTCTAAAAATAATATTCCCTACTATATCTTTATATTTTCTAATTCTTCTTCACATCTAACATCTTTTCTTATCATAAAATATTTAATCTCTTAAATCTTCTCTAGAACTACACCTTCCCTCATCATCTAGTAATACTAACCTCTCCCCCTCTTCTCCTTTTATTATCCAAAATTTTTCTCTTCCACTTTTAATACCTCCAACAATTTACTTTCATTTCATCTCTCTCTATAATCATTTTGCTCTCTTTTTACTTTTCCTTTAACATATACTTTTTCTTTCCTTATTCTTAATACACTATTTCTACCTTCTTTCCTTTTCACTTTTACTAATTTTATTTTTTTCTTTTTCTTTTCATTTCTCACCTAAAACCCTTTTCCTTTTACTTCCTTACCCAACCTTAACTCTTCCCCAACCCACTCTTCTATTTCTAACTTTTTACCTTCCAACTTATTCTTATCTTTACCTACATCTTTCACTTTTTTCCTTTTTTTTCTCCATCACATACTAACCATTTCATTACAATGAAATTAGACAGAATATTTTTTACAAAACCTAATTTTCTATTTTTTTATTCCTCTTTCTCCCAACATATCTATTGTGAAATATATTATTTTGTCCTCTAAATATTTAATAAATTTCCAATACTCAAATCACTTTCTGACAAAAATTCTTCAAAGCATTTTTTTACTACACACAATTCTTCAATACATTCATATCCCCTAAAACCATTATTCTCTTCCCCTTTTCTTTAAAACTTTTATATCCTTAACTAAACATTCATATATGTTACTTTCCACTCCAATATAATTTGACTATCTCCAGTAGCTATATAAACTATAGCCACCATCCATTCTTTCTACCCAACCTTATTCAAACCACAATGTTCTTGACATTTAACAATATTTAAATATTTTTTTGATATAACACCTATACCACCACCCCTTTTCTTTTTCTTTTCTTTTATACCTCCTACCAACTTTCCAAAATAGGTTCTTCTTCTTCTTAAATGTGTTTCACTACTCTAATACCTCAAGCTCTTTTTTCAATTTTCTTTTAATTCCATCCACTTTTCTTTTCTCCTTGCTATTCAAAACCCATTTTAACAATTTCTTCTTCTAACTCCTTTTATAAATTCTTTTAATTCTTCTTCTCCTTACATTTATAAATTACTTTCTTACCATTAATTTTACAAACCCATCCTTCTCCATATCTATATTTATATCAAAACAAATTCCTTTCTACTCTATATTCCATCCATTCTTTTTATAATATTACATTTAAAAACCCACCCCCCCTTTATAAGTTTCCAAAAAAATCTTTATAAACAAACTCCCTCAAACTTACTTCCTTTTTTCCTAAAGCAACCCATCTTTACCATATAACCTCTCTTCCAATAAAACAACCCACACATCCACAAACATAACATTATTTCTCTCCACAATTTTTCACTCCATTTATAGAACAGCCCTATCTAACAAATAACTCTTGTCAAACCTTGTAATAATCCAACTATTCCTACTCTTCCTTTAATCATAATCAAATTCCTAATCAAATCTACATACTCATCCATTATTCTCTCTGATGATTCTAATAAATTATTGTCCCCACCATAACATACATCTCTACTATCTTTTTTTTAACTTTATCTCTACATCCCTAATTCTAGCTCTAGCAAAAACTCTTACATACCTACTTCTATTTTTCCTTGCAATTATACCCCACATTCTCTAATTAGTGAATCTCCTATCAATACTTTTCATAATCACTTTTCTCTATCCATAACTTCTAATACCTTCCCTCCTTATCTTTTCTTCCTTATCTTCCTACACAAAATCCTTTACCCTTATTTTATCTCTTTTTATTTTACTTTACACCTTCAATCTTCCTCTATCTATTTTTCTTTACCCCTACACTTTACTTTCACCCACTTCATATCTACACTTTGAAAACACTTTCACCCTTTTATCTTATACCCTAACCTAACTCCTTCCTTCTTATTTAAAATTTAAGTGATATACCCATCCATACGTAATCTACAACTAATTTCTTTCCCTATATAAACATTTTAAATACAAATAAATCTTTTTTTTTTTTTTAATTTTTTTTAAAAGTAAATCTTTTATAACAAATTTACAAAAATAACAACAAAAAACTTTTTAAAAAAAAAAAATAATAATTCTATATAAAAAACAATATATAAATAATAAACAACAAAAAAAAATAATAACTTTTAAAAAATTTCTATATATATATAACAAACTAAAAAAACTTTAAAACAAATAAAAAACACAATTTTCAATCTTTCAAATACTCTTAACCACTAATTATACTTTCACACACAATAATAATTAATATTAATAAATATTAATGCTCTCAGACTAAACAAATTAAAAGAAAATTTTTTTGTTTGCTTATCTGATAGCTAGAAGTTAACGGCGTGCCTGTCTAATGGACTAGTACCAATATTTTTATCTAAAAAATTAAATATTCTTATTAAAAAAATTTTTTTAATATTTAAATGACCTAAAATTGATTTAAAAAATAAAATACACCTAAATAAAATAATAATTTTATTTATTACTTTTCTAATATTATCTCTAGACTTTATATTTGTTATACTTTATTAAATATCAAATTTTTTATTAACAAGCAAAAATTTAAGTTTTCTTTCCCTAACTTTTTGTAAGCCTACATATTAACACAACCACCTCTAATCATGTGATACTTTCAGAACACTTTAAACTAATATTAAATTAACTTATCATTTAAACAATGTTTTAAACAAAATAATTACCACAAACTTATAATATATTTATTGCTATAATTAAGCTATTCTAAGTCTGTACTATCTTTTAAATATAATAAATAAATCAAAATTAATACTATCTTTTAAACAACTTATTGTATCATTTTATTTAATTCATTTCCAAATGAGTTCAAACTATCTAATATATCTTTATAAACTCCTATCTACTGAATTTGAACCCTACTACCTACAACATCAAAATTATGTTAGAAAATAACTTACATTTAAAATTTTTTAAAATATAATTACTTTTCCAACCCTACCTAAACTATCTGTACCTATTATAAAGAGTACAATATATATATATGTTGTTTAAAACCAATCATTCTAAAAGATAAAATTCTGCATTATCCTGTTGTATATTTTCAATAACTACTATGAAAAATGGAAATATTCTATGAATATGTAGACTAATATAAAAAAGAAATAGAAGGGTAATTTGTATTAGAAGATTTGTAAACATTACAGGAATAAAAGATTATTCATATAAATCATGATTGCTAAATCATTTGAACTATCTTCTAAGAGAAATTGTTTATTCTGTTAGATGTTTAGTATACATGTTAAGAACCAAAGTGTAGCTTGAGATTTTAAGTTTACAACATTAAGAGGAGTCTCCAGTATTGAATTATGTTGTTTTTGAGGATATTCATTTTGATAAACTTTCAATGTTTAGTTGAAGTAATTTTATTGTATTTCTGATTGTTTTGTATAAGGTTTATCTTTCATTCACACCATTCATCATGTGTCATTTCAAAAGCCTAAAATCTTTATCCCCATAATTTTTGGTGTGATTATTATTCATAAAAACACCAGAGTTGTGTGATTTAATAATTTGTTTTTTATTAACCATAAGTTCAATACATCAGAAGACTTCAAAATCTTAAAAAAAAAATCTTGAGATTCTGATTTTTCAAACAATGTGTTTAAATGATCTAAATGATAAAATGCATAATTAAAAGTTATAAATAATATCCAATTACTATTAAATTATTTTTTACCAATATAAGCCATTAAGTGAGATCAAGTAAGCAAAACTCAATTTTTATTTCTGAAATGTTTTTCAACTATAATAAAGTCATCATCATATTTTGACCCTTACAAAGAATCAATGTCAAATTCCCAGTCAACCTCTACATAAAAAATTCAAAGATCATTTACCACAGGAGTTTATTCACTATATAGAAAACTTCTGTGGAAAGAAAAAACTGTTGCCACCTCAATCAAAAAATTAGAAGCACAGCCCAGTAGCAACTGATTAGGATTATTCTCAATACAAGTATTTAGAGTATTATGGAAAAAAATCTATCCCTAAAAGCAATAGTTAATGTAATATTAACAGATAAATCTCCCCCATACTCAAAATACTGGGCAGCAATTCTTGAACCGATCATATTCACAAGTCTTAAAACAGAATTTTACCAAAGAAAATGCAACTATTAGAAAAACTGCAGTATATTATTTCCAAGCACAGGCAATACAAGCATCTTATCAATACTGGGGAGATTCAAGCACTGGCCACTTGAATCCAAATACTATGATTTTTTCATAAAATTAAACATAGAGTTCACTGCCAACATTACATTTCATTAAATACAAAAGATTTTATAACAACATTGATACTATGTGTGATCTGTGTCACAGAGAAGAAGAGAATCAAAGTCATTTTCAGAACTTATATAAATACAATGCATAGGAAAAAGAACAGCAACATTCGTTCACTCATACAATCAATCGTAAATGCACATTTTGCAGAAATCCGTATTACTACATTTATACTCTATGCACTATCGTGCACAAAATGTTTTTTTTATCTCTACAATGACAATAAGACAAGTCAAATAATTTCAAAGATAACCTAGAAATAATCAAAATGAGTCAAAAAAAAAAATCTTTCCACCAGATATTTATGCAACATCTTGGTCACTAATATGGCAGAAGTCCCATTTGTAATGAGCATTTCTTGTCAAGACTATTTCTGTTATCATATAATTACTTTTTTGCAATTTTCTGAAGATATAAATATACCACTTGCGAAATCTAAATGACTTCAAGTAGAGAGAAATAAAGAAGTAAAATTTGATATCTATAATAATATTTGGACCTTAATGCACCTCTAAGTTTACATTCTACGTGACACAAACAATTAGAATAATTAGCAGAGATAAAGAGTTACTACTTGGAATAATAAATTATAACAACTATTATTTTCCTTTATGTTATAGACAGTAAAGAAAACATTATGACTTGAAATAATGAGAACTTTAAAGTTAAAGGCAATAACTGGGTAACACTAATAAGAAACAAAGATGATTAAATATAACTTTAAAAAAAGATACATATGTATATCCTACATTTGTATTTGTAACCGTTAATCAATTTAAAAAGATCTTGTGTAATTAGTTTGTCCTAATAAAATTCCTTTGAAACTAAAAATTCAAAAACATTATAAAACTTTTAAATGATTCTGCAGTTAACTTATACAAAAATGTGTGATGAGGTATAAATAGATTAATAATTCTTTAAAATTTTAATAGTTACATCAGAGATTCAGCCTTATATAATGTTCTTGTCCTATCTAAATATGCCAACTTTTTTTTTTATGGCTAGATCAAGGATAACTATTTCTTTCACATTTACTATATAATCTGACTGATGTGAAAATGTGAGGCAAGCTAACATGCTTAGAAACATATTACTGGAACAGAAGAGATGTATTATCTGACAGGTAATACTTGGCAATCATCAATTAAAATATTGTCTTTAGTAAAGTTTTGATGATTATAAGTGTGATATATCATTTTAAACTAATGTTGAGAAATAGATCTTTTACAATAATTTTGCATATATATATTGTACCGAGGTACATCGTTATCGAATATGTAGTATTATTTAAAAGTGGTAATATTTCATAAATCTCGCCTTTTAAAAATAAAGTGAGAAAATAAGAGTTAGAAGTTGAAGGGAAAGAAAATTAAAAACAAAAGAGTAGAATAGGGGGGTTTATTGTTAAAGAAAAGTAAATAATAAACGCTTTTAAAGAGGGTAGGATTTTTTTTTGTTTTTGAAATAAAATGATTTAATATTATTTTTTATAATAAAATAATAAAATGTGTGCGTGTGTAAAAGTTTTGAACAAAAGAATAAAATAGAAGCCCAATCAGAGCGAAGAAAAAGTACAGTAATTTCACGAGATAATAAACGCTGGATATAAAAAACTTTGTCATTATTAAGACGGTTTAAAAATTTCAACATTCCATTATTATTTATGATATTTTAAAAAAAAAATATTTCAAAATATTTCTTAAAATTACAGAATCAAAGATTATATAAATTGTTATATCTACCAAAACAATGCATTGTTAAATTTACCGTATTGTGCAACTAGCTGGAACCTTCACTGCGATAACATCAGCAGATAGTTCGGAGGGCAAACCATGTTCGGATAAAGCCAATAAAGTACCAGAGTATTTATACTGAAAAATCCACGGAGGTTATATAATATCACGAATTCAAGGAAGATTTACTGGAGGTTAGCGCTAACCGGTCAAAGATAACATTTATAGAAATTACATTTTGCTGTATGTACGTCATTTCAGATTTTTCCAAATCCTAGATAACTTTTAATTTTAATATTCTCTAATTCTTGATTTTCTTTTTAAACAAAAAAACTGATAAATAAATAAATAAAACTTTAAACTTTACCAAGTAGTATCTGGGAAATACAAATGATATCGGCTTCTGTGTTTAACTTTACTCAAAGACATTGTGTGCATGTATGTGTGAACTTTAATTTAGTATGTCATGTATATTTTAGTTATTATAATGTATTAAAACATTTATTTAAAATGAAAAGACTGTGCGTGTTTGAATTATAAAGCAAAACAATTGTTTTTTGTTTTTTTTTTAAAAAAAAGATATTTAAACGACAGTTTAAATATTTATATTTGAATACACATATTTATGCTGAGATAATATTTTAATAAAGTGGGAATGGAAAGATTTAATTATTATTTAAGAAATAGTTAAATTAAAGCTAAAAGAATAAGAAAAATTTTCTTTAAAAATAAGGATTTGTTATGTAAGGACGTCAATGTTTTCTCGGACGGTGAAATGTCATTATTATCAGAAATAGAATTATTAGATAGGGCAGAGTTTTTTCTTTTTTTAAAGGTAGCTACAATTTGACGAGTTAGCTGGGGACTCAGGTACTGGATTCATTGCTGATCAGATAAACATGTTAATTAGTATGTGATTAACTGGTGCCTAAAGGGTTTACCTTAAAATAAATAAAATGTTTATTTGGTCAGTATTTGTCTAGTAGCCGAGTGGTTATATTATTGGTAGCTTGCTGCTAATGATATTTTTCACTCTACCTGAGAACCAAGCATCTTCAAAGATTGGATGGTTTAGTAGGGAAGGAAGAGTATTTTTATTTGTCGTCTTTAATTAAAATAAAGAAGGTGGGCGGTTCATTTGGTGCATCAATGTGGCCCGAAACTAGTCGTTTCAAATGGTAGGACCAACGTAAGCTGTAGTTGGATGTTTTTTAGATGGTGTGGTCAAAGTTAGCCATTAATAATATAGGTGACAGTTAGTGAGAAAAAAGTTAGAAAGCGTGATAGTAGTGTTTTTTTTTCCCCGAGAACCAGTCGGATTAGTGTAAATAATAAAAGTGATTTTATATGACAATATATAACATGGAAGCATAATCCTTAAGGAAAAAAAGACGCTCCGGACGATTGGTGATAGACTCGCAGGAAGCGTAAAAGAACTTCAAGAGGGCTTAGGTTGGTTGTACATATGTTTTGAATTGGAGAAAAGGAATTTTAAATGAAATTAGATAAATTAGTTGTGAAATGGAAATAGTGAGCCGGTTTATAAAAATAAAGACTTTCTCGGGAAACAGAGGGGAAATAGCGAATAGACATTTAGAGAGTTTAGAGTAGTTTTTCTCATGTAATGAGTTCAGCGAGTCAATTAAAGTTAATATAGCCATTAGTTATATACAGGATGAGGCTGAAGTTTGGTGGGAGTCAATGGGAGTAAAACCAACAAGCTTTGAGGAGTACAAACAAGCATTGCTGTCAAGCTACTGGGGGAAGAAACTTCAGGAGATGGTTAAGCGTCAGGCAGAACAGGATAAATGGCGGACAGGGGAGTTACTGAGCATGTTTTTTCGCAGACAAGTAGCGTAACTGAGAATGGTCACAGCATACAATTTGTCTGAGCAGCAAATCCTGCATATAGCAAGGCAAGGTTTTTCAGAAGACATTCGAACAATAATAATGGGAAAGAACACCATAGAACAAACTGCAGAGATACTTATGACGCTGGACAGTAATAGACAATATGAGGAAAGTCGGAGAAAAGGGAATGCCGTAACTACTCGTAGGCAAGTAGCAAACTTGACCCAAAACGAGGAGGAGGAGGGTTTAATAATGGCATCTCATTCATGCCCGAAAATAGAAATGAAAATCGAAGGAAGAACTATAAATGTACTGTTTGACTCAGAAAGCCAGGTATCAGTGATTTTCACAGAAAATTTTTGATGAAATAGGTCAGAGCAATGTGAAGCTCAAAACCTTGCCACTAAAGAATGTATACATAATGTTGGCAAATAGGAAAAGAGCCAAGTTGGCGAAATATAGCAGGAAAGGAATATAACCACATTATGTTGATTTTAGAGGGACTGATACATGATGTTATCCTGGGGTCGGATTTTATGTGTGAAGTTGGATGCGTGTTAGATTATGAAAAATGACAGGTGAAAATTAACAAGGTGGAAATCCCATTTGATGTATGTGAGATAAATAATGTTAATGCGGAGTGTGATGTAGAAAATGCAGGGATAGAAATAGAGGAAAAGGTAATGGAAGATGAACGGGGAAGTGAGGACAGAAAACAGTTGTATTGAAGGATACGAGCATAGGATAAAGCTTATGGAAAACCGACCATATCAAGTTTGAGTATATCCTATACCACACCAATAGAGAAATGCAGTGGAGGAACAACTAGAGAATATGTTAAAATGGGGAATTATTTCTAAATGCTCTTCCCCATACAACAACCTGCAAGTGACAGTAAAGAAAAAGAATGGGTCTATTCGATTGTGTCTAGATGCATGACAATTGAATAAAATAACAGTGTTAGATACCAATGCACCAACACCTATAAGTGAATTATTAATGAAATTCCATAAAAAAAAGATATTTTCAACTTTTGACCTAAAGGCCAGTTACTGGCAGATCAAGCTGCATTCTGAGGACCGAAAATACACCACTTTCCGTTATAACGGACGGACATATAATTTCAAATGAATTCCCTTCGGTTTAAAAAATAGCAGGGCAGGATTAATGCAATGCCTTGACCAAGTATTATCCAAAAAAATCAAAAGCTTGATTACGATGTATGTGGATGATATCATTTTAGTCTCAGAAAGTGTGGAAGAACACTTCGAACATTTGAAATTGCTATTCGATGAATGTAAAAATAAGGGAATTAAATTAAATTTAGGCAAAAGCCATTTAATGACTACAAAGGTAAAATTCTTGGGACACATAATTAGTGAACAAGGGATATCTCCAAATCCAGAGAAAATATAAGCTATACAAAATTTTCCTAGGCCAACGAAGAAGAAAAACATCAAATCTTTTCTCGGGTTGTGTAGTTTTTTCGATCGATTTTATAAAAATTTTTCCTCAAATATGGAACCTCTGTTACAGCTATTAAGAAAAAATAAAAAATAGACGTGGGAAGAGCAATAAGAGCACAGTTTTGAAAGTGTAAAAAAAGGTTTCTTAAAGGAAGTCATGTTGACATACCTAGACTTTAGTAAACCATTTGTAGTACAAATGGACAGCAGTGGAATCGGATTGGCGGCTACATTATCTCAGGTGCAAGACGATGGAAAGTATCAGGTGCTTTTCTTTGTAAGTCGTTTATTAAATGGGCCAAAGAAAAATTATACTGTAACCAAGAGAGGCTTTAGCGATCGTGTGGGCCTTTAAGAAGTTTAGGCAGTATTTAATAGGATCACAGGTGATAGTGATCACCGACCACAGGAGCCTTGAGTTCCTTAATCATAGTTTTCTTACAAATACCAGGTTGATCCGATGGAGTCTATTCTTGCAAGAATTCAATTATAGTATACAGTATTGTCAAGGCAAAGACAATATGGTGGCAGATGCTTTAAGTCGATACCCGATAGAACATCAGCTACATACAACATTTAAATTGTAATAACGCATTCATAGCAATGGTGGAACTACATCAAGACAAGAAGATAGAATGCGGTTTGAAAAGGTTAAGAGAGTTACAAGAAAAGGATGCAGAATGTAAGAAAATAATAGATTATTTGCACCACCAACCTATAGGTGGACTCATAAACAATACACTATGGAAAGAAAGGAAACAATATTGTTTAAAAGATGGATTTTTGCAGCACAAAATGAAAGATGGCGAACATACGCGAATCGTTCTTCCAATGGTCATGCGGAAAGAGATGAAAAGTACGGAAACTATGGGGCAAGCAAAACTGAAGGATGGATAAGCAACTGGTTTTATTGGCCAAGAATGTATAGGAGTATCTTAAACATTATTGGAGGGTGTACTGTGTGCGCAAAAACCAAACCTCCCAATATGTCAAATGCGGGGCCGCTGAGACCCATATACACCTATCAGCCTAACAGTTTATTGGCAATAGACTTTTATGGACCCTTACCTCAATTTAATCGAAAGAAATATCTGATTGTGACTTATGAGGTGTTCTCTAAGTTTGTGGCTGTTTACCCGGTGGCACAAGTTGATGCTAGACAGACCATAAGGGTCCTTGAACATCAACATTTTCGAAACGTGGGAATCCCAAAACAAATAATGTCGGATCATGGAATGCCCTTTATATCTGAAGAATGGAAAAGATGGACGAAGCATCACAAAATAAGACATATCCTCACTTCAATTCGCAATCTAATCCATGCAAATGAATCATGAGGGAATTGGGACGTTTATTTTGTGTATACCTACAGAATAATCATCGTAGATGGGTGAAGGAGGCAACGAAAGTCGCTGACATGATAAATTGGTCAAAGAATGAATCAACAGGGTTCAAGCCTATTAGACTCCATCAAGGAATGAATATCCCATATCCGTTCAAAACTATCTTACCGGTTAGAGCGCCATATATTGACAAGGAAAAAGATGTTGATGAGGCATGCCATAAGTTTAGAAGGAAGGGCAATATAAGACAAAAGAGACAAAGAAAGATCAAATGTGTGTTTAAGTTGGGGATGAAGTTATATGGTGAGGGTAAATCCAGTAAGCCATCCGGAGAAGGGAATATATAAAAAATTTCAACCAATATATTGGGCCTTAAAAATCATAAAAGAATATGGAAATAATGCATTTGAAGTCGCTCAGGGGTCAGAGAAAAAAGTAACTTTTAATGCTCGATCTCTACAATTACTAAAAAAAATTATAGATAATAGTGTGGCTATACGAGAATAGGGAAAAATGAATTTCAATTTAATAAAGCAATGGGATTTATATAATACTTATAAATTTAGATTTTGAAACTAAAATGCTCAGAATGATATTTTAGTTTCAGGGAAGGGACGGAAATAATGTACCGAGATACATCGTTATCGAATATGTATTATTATTTAAAAGTAGTAATATTTCATAAATCTCGCCTTTTAAAAATAAAGTGTGAAAATAAAAGAAGTTTAAGGGAAAGAAAATTAAAAACAAAAGAGTAGGGTAGGGGGGTTTATTGTTAAAGAAAAATAAATAATAAATGCTTTTAAAGAGGGTAAGATTTTTTTAATTTTTAAAATAAAAATGATTTAATATTATTTTTGATTAGTTTGTAATAAAAAGTAATAAAAAAAAATTCATTTTGTTTTATAATAAAATGTATGCGTGTGTAAAAGTTTTGAACAAAAGAATAAAATAGAAGCCCAATCAGAGTGAAGAAAAAGTACAGTAATTTCACGAGATAATAAACGCTAGATATAACAAAACTTTGTCATTGTTAAGACGGTTTAAAAATTTCAATATTCCATTATTATTTATGATATTTTTTTAAAAAAATAAATTTCAAAATATTTCTTAAAATTACAGAATCGAAGATTATATAAATTGTTACATCTACCAAAACGATGTATTGTTAAATTTACCGTATTGTGCAACTAGCTGGAGCCTTCACTGCGATAACATCAGCAGATAGTTTGGAGGGCAAACCATGTTCGGATAAAGCCAATAAAGTAGTGGAGTATTTATGCTGAAAAATCCACGGAGATTATATAATATCACAAATTCAAGGAAGATTTACTGGAGGTTAATGCTAACTGGTCATAGATAACATTTATGGAAATTACATTGTGCTGTATGTATGTCATTTAGATTTTTCCAAATCCTAGGTAACTTTTAATTTTAATATTCTCTAATTCTTGTTTTTCTTTTTAAACAAAAAAAACTGTGATAAATAAATAAATAAAACTTTACCAAGTAGTATCTGAGAAATACAAATGATATCGGCTTCTGTGTTTAACTTTATTCAAAGACATTGTGTGCATGTATGTGTGAACTTTAATTTAGTATGTCATGTATTAAAACATTTATCTAAAATGAAAAGAGTGTGCGTGTTTGAATTATAAAGCAAAACGAATGTTTTTTTTTTAAAAAAAAAAGATATTTAAACTGTCATTTAAATATTTATATTTGAATACACATATTTATGCTGAGATAACATTTTAATAAAGTGGGAATGGAAGGATTTAATTATTATTAAGAAATAGTTAAATTAAAACTAAAAGAATAAGGAAAATTTTCTTTAAAAATAAGGATTTGTTATGTAAGGACGTCAATGTTTTCTCGGATGGTGAAGTGTCATTATTATTAAAAATAGAATTATTAGATAGGGCAAGTTTTGTTTTCCTTTTTTAAAGGCAGCTACAATTCAATGAGCTAGCTGGGGACTCAGGTACTGGATTCATTGCTGATCAAATAAACATGTTAATTACTATGTGATTAACTGGTGCCTAAAGGGTTTACCTTAAAATAAATTATTGGTAGCTTGCTGCCAATGATATTTTGCACTTTACCTGAGAACCAAGCAGCTTCAAAGATTGGATGGTTTAGTAGGGAAGGAAGAATATTTTATATTTCTATTTGTCGTCTTTAATTAAAATAAAGAAGGTGGGCGGTTCAATATACATATATATATATACTGAAATCTAATAAGATAATAATGATGCAGACCTTTATAGTTGAGGCATGCCAAAATTTGAAACCCATAATCTTAGTTGAGACATTGCATCAAAGTCAGTAATAAGGATATGCCATTGAAATGGAAAAAGCAATGTGTCTACTAAGATGTGATATGTTAGACTATTTCCATCATTTATGAGTGAATGTTCAATGTAAAGAAAATTTTAAACTTTATTTAAACTTTCCAAATGCAAACAACTTGTTAGTAATAACACACAAATAGACAATACAGGTTAGTAATTACACAATGTTTCAAGTAGTATTATTCTCCACTCTTCTTCAGGTGTTGCTGGCATATATGCACAGTGACAATATTCGCTTAGAAGTTGAACTTGCACCTTTAGATTCTTGAATATCGAAGTTTAAGTCAAACGCTCTACCAACTGAGCTATTCTGTCAAAGGCAACATATAGTAGAAATTTGATATGTTGCCTTTGACAGAATAGCTCAGTTGGTAAAGCGTTTGCCTTAAAATTCGATATTCAAGAATCTAAAGGTGCGAGTTCAACTTCTAAGCAAATATTATCACTGTGCATATAGGCCAGCAACACCTGAAGAAGAGTGGAAAATAATACTACTCGAAACATTGTGTAATTACTAACCTGTATTGTCTATTTGTGTGTTATTACTAACAAGTTGTTTGTATTTGGAAAATTTAAATAAAGTTTAAAATTTTCTTTACATTCAACATTCACTCATAAATGATGGAAATAGTCCAACATATCATATCTTATAATATACCATCATTACAAACCTTCAGACAAATACAATGTGTCTACTATCTCTCACTTAACTTGAAAGTATTATGCACATGAATTTTTATCTATTTCCACCTAATCCAAACTGTTCTACACTTTAATAATAATAAAAAAAATGAATATATTTCTCAGCATTTTATAGCAACATATGTATTCTTAATCTTATTTTATTTTAGCAATAAAATCTTTACAAATACATGGTTTGTAACTAAGCTCTAACTAAGAGTACAAGGCTAGCAAATTTAAATACAAAGTTAGTCAATAATGTATCTCAGAGTTAAAAAAAATAAAATAAATGCATGACAAGTGTATTTATGCATTCTATGATATGACAATGTAAAAGGGATTTTATGTACACTATCCTACCCAATATTTTTATATTTTAAATAGCATTAATACAATAATGATGTATTCAATCCAGATAAGTTTTATGTGTAAGTTTATATCTCAAATATGATTTTTAATACCATGAATATGCAGTGATGATGTCTCTTTAATTAACAACAAGTGTTAAAAAATTAACAATTATTTTATTGCATAATATAAAATCAATAAAAAGAACAGATAGTAACAATAAAAAAAATTATATAATGCATCTAATAAATATTACTATTTTTAAATCTAATTTGAACTCTTGAATATACCAAGTGTATTGTCAGACAGTGTTGTGAAGCCACATTAAATAGGAATAGGTTGTTTATTTATTTCAAAATAATCTTCAATTTAAATACTGGAGAACAATAATTATCATAATTATAGAAGATAAATGTTTTACAGTCATTCTTAAACAGTTTGTTTTACTAACCAACCAACTATTGATCAACATCATTTACTAAATATTGGAGAAGTTTTCACTCTTTTAAGGTAAGCAAATACACATCTTGTTTAGCAGGCCTAGATAATATTTACAACATTGGAGTTATTTATTTGATCCCAAAATCTTTTACTGGATTCAATTGTAGGCTTAAATATTAGAAGTGCTACTCTGCTAATACTAATATAACTAGCTCATTAGCTGCCTTATTACACACTAAATAACAATAAAAATTAATACTAACAAGTAAGAGTGATGCCTATAATATTCTTTACAGATTTACTCATCTACATGAAGATAATTAACTCCACTTAACTTTGAGGTTGAAAATTTAAGAATCCATAAAACACTATTAATATTTGCAACATATAGCAGATTTATCTAAGCTTGATAGTTATTTATATTTGTACAACCTAAACCTAAAATAAATTACATTTAATCCCTATCAATAAAAAGATTACCTGTTCCTGAGCATAGTAAAATCTGAAACAACTTTATTACATTAATAAGCAATAATAACATTAATTAACTAAAAAAAGTGTGATTATAGAAAAATATATTAAATAATCCGATTTTATTACACAATTTACTTCACTTTTGAAAGATCCTTCTTTCTGGAAATGGCATAAAGAGTATTAAATTACATTTAGTATGTTTATTAATACAAGATAATCCATATTTAACATATTAATTCGTTTTTAAGATTGCTTATAACTTGGATGTATATTATATTAAATGTTTGTTTGGAGAACTAACAATGCAGAAGTGGTATTTAAATAAATATTTCTTCATAATCCATTATCCATTGAATGTTATTCAAGTATTTAGCATAGATAATCCTTAATGCAATTCCCTAAGCATTGGATAAACATTCATAGTTTGTTATACGAAGCAAATTAATTCCTTGAACAGATACATACAATTTCATCTAAAACTAATTTGAGATATAAAGTGAATCCATTCTCTTATCGATCTTTAGTCTATGCCAATAATTCTGATCATATCTCTGATAAAGCACAGTATGTTATCCATAATAAAATGATTTGCATTACTTCTGAACTAAAATTTATTTCTTTAGCAATAAGTTTATATGAGGCATATTTGAGTTGAAAAATTATCATGAAAAAAAAAATGTTTTCTTTCTTAATTGAAGAGATCAATTTACTATTGAAACTTATATTCATCCTTTCTTGAAGTGAAGAAAGTAATTATTTTTATAAATAATTTCAGAAAATAAATGTCAACAACTTATTTAAAATTAAGAAATATAATCTTCCAAAAATATTTCAGCTATTTACCATTAATCTCCAATTAAAGAAAATCTAGTGACTGAGTGTTGAAATAGTGAGATAGCAATTCCACAAGTCAATTTGTCTATTTTTTCACTAACATTTGACTATAATAAATGAGTTTTCTTGAAATAAAGAATTAATTAATTGATGATGATTTCTGGTTATCTGTTGTTATCCATCTTTCTCCTGGAATGATGAACAGTTAGATGCCTAGCAAAAGCATCTGCCTACAGGTAAATTCAGCTTGCCATCATAGAGATGAAAACAAAATAGCTATTTAAAATTTTGAACTTCTTTAGGTCCTACATTCACTGGAAATTTGTAGTGACTGTCTGGATTTTCCGAACTTCAGTTTTTATATCAGTGATCACATAACAATATTGATGAAATAATTTTCTCTTCCAATATTTCGCAGACAATGGAAGAAACTCCATGCTTTGGGAGTTTCTTCCATTGTCTACGAAATATTGGAAGAGGTTGTCATGGTTTTTAATGGGAAAAATGTTAAGAGTTAAGATTTTTAAATCAACATGGTAAAAACTTTTATTTCCAGGTTTTAAAAAAAATAATTTTTACAAATACTTTTTTCTAATAAATAAAACACAAACTTTAAAGTTCTCAGGTATTTATCTCAGACAAATTTAAATTGACTTTTGAATAAATAATTTACTATTTAATAAATATTATAGCAACTAAATCAATTTTTGCTAAATAAAAATTTGAACATGTAAGCTTCCACATACACACAACATATAAAATGTAAGAACTGTTTATTCTATGCAAAATTAAAAATGTAATGTTGGACTTATAATTCTATTCCTTAATAAGAATAGCAACGAAAGCGTTTGTATTTCTTTATACAAATATAGGAGTTTATTAAAATATCCACATTGAAAGCAATTTAAAATGCTTATAGAATTATATTTCTTATAAATGTTGATATGAGAGACTATTTAAACATGATAATGATTATATTCTAGGCTCTACAACCAATGAAAATGATGAATACATTTAATTAACTATAACAATTAAAGCCAATGAAATTTTGTTTTAAATTTAGAATAGCCAATTTACAATAATACTGTAATATTATAATATATATCAAAAAGATTCAGTTTCATCATCAATAATACAATTTAATGATATTAATTTTAAAATGTTGGAATAACAAGCACATATATGATAAAATACAAAATAGATATAAGTGTCGACTCTTGCAGAGTACTTTATTGAATTGTATAAATTTTACGATTTTAATTTTTCTTTCTTTGATTTTGAAAATTATGTTCACTTTCAAAATAATTAATTCCTTAAGTTAATTGGAAATGGGAATGATCTATTTTGAAAAACAAAAAATCCCTTTGCTGATGTAAAATTTATTTTATTGTTTACTGGCTTTCTAAATTTACCTAAGTAAAAGATATACATTTATTTTTTTTGATAGCAAGTAATTTTATCATACCTTTTTTTTTATTTTTAAAAGTCACTTTCCAATAATAATTTGAAAAAATATGAAAGATTATTGGAAGAAAACTCAATCATTAGTATTATTCATTATTACATATAGGAATATTCAGAGTGAAAGTTAAAAAGTTTTGGCTATAGAAGTAAATACAAATTAAATGCTTTTAATTGCATTGGCTAATAAGCAAATGAAAAATACAATCTATTAAACCTCAAGTATAAATTGCAACTGCAAAGATAGTTTAAGTCAAGTACAAATTATGAACAGTATGAAAAGTTCACTGAGAATAATTTCAAGCATAAAAAATTCTTTTTAAGATTTAACAACTCAACAATTAAATGGATTTACATTTTCTGTGTTGTTTAATTTCAATTTTTGTAAGTTACATATATAATTAATTTTAATCTAACCTACAAGAAAACTATCTTCATTTCAAAAATGAAAGCCATCAAGTTTAATTATCAAAAATCTTATTATTTACAACAGTAACTCATATTATGTAAGAGAATTGCTATTCAAAGAAAAACCGTCATGAAACATTAATATTAACCATTTTTATAAAGTATGGATTTTCATGAAGTATTGTGATGGCACTACTGTGCTATAGCTTTAAATCACTTTTTTGGTCTTTTTTTACTGCCATTTTCTGTTAAGAACTTGAATTACACTGCTCTGTGGATTACTGATATTTTCAGATTTTTTTTTTTATAATTGATACATCAATAAGAATAGTCTACAGAGTATAAGATGAAAAGACCATGATAAAACAAGATATTGTGAATCGGTTGATTTTTTTGAATACGAATACTAAGAACTTTCATTCTATTCTTTGAACAGTAAGGAAAAAAATTTCATAATTTCATATTGTATTTAATGGTTTGTAATTATTTTTATAAAATATTCTCATTATAATTATTAAAAAAATATATATATATTTATGCTTCCAAGTAGATTTTTTTAAAAATATATTTCACTTTTAAAAATACAAGTTAAGAAACTTGAAGTATTATACTGGAAGCACTGTAAATTACAGTCATAATATTCTGTTAAACCTTGGTGATTCTGATTTTTTGTCAAAATTTAATAAATATAAATGGAATTTTCATTTTCAGATAAGTATTTCATAGATTTATTATGACTTTATAATAATTCTTTCAGGTTTAAAAATTGGAAATGATTCAATAAATATTTAGTTAATTTTCTTTTATAGTAGCATTATGACAAACAATTAGTAAATGTAAAGTATTTCATATTTTAATATTTTTTTTTTTATATTTGGAAAATTGAAATATGATTTTTTAGAAATTTTTTTTCATTTGTAAACTTAAATAAGTACCAAATTCGACTCAATTTATTTATTCATAAGATTAAATAAAGATTTTAAACATTAAAATGTTGAATTATTAACTCAAATTTTCACTAAGTATGGGTGGGGAAAAATTAAATGTGAAAGAACTAAACATAGGCAGATTTTTTTCATGCCAAAATACTAGGTAAAATATTTCAGTTTTATTCACTTAATTAATTTATGCACTTTTAATTTGTCAAATATCTTCTATTGTAATCATATCTATTAGATATAATTTAAACAATATGAGAAAATATTTATTAAATCAGGATGTTTTTCTATTACATAATGAAATAAAATTAATTGAATAATTTATACATTTTTTAACAATACAAATATTATTTAAACTAAAAAATTATAACAGCATGCATCTGGAAATATGTCTTAATTCTTTTATGTATATTGCTGTTTATATTAAAGTAAAATAATATTTAGACAGAATTTAAATATAAAATTTTAATAATATAATTGTATTAAGTATACTTTCAATGTTTTCATGTCATATTCATGGTGTTCATATTTAAATAAATATATTTGTAAAATTCAGATGTATTATTTTTATTATATAAGTAAACCATTATTATTCATTTTACATTAATTAAATATTTTGTTATCAGGAATATAGTTTTAGTTCATTATTCTCAATTCAATATTACTTTTATTTATATGATTAAATAATATAGTAACGCCACATTTTCAAAAACTGATAGTTTATGTTTTCACTAATCGATTTGTACAACTGGACTGGTATTGATAAATGTGCAAGCTTGCAGATTAGTTGCTTTATCCAGATGATTCATAGCACTCCAATATAAGTATTTTTTCTTTTTAAATATATATATAATCAGAAATCATATTGTAACCTTTGTTATATAGGCACACGTCTACTTAAACATTTTGATTTAATGTGAGGATCTTATATGAGTTACAATATTCATACATAAATAATAAACAGATAGGGTCATGTGATCTATGAATTGGATCTATGACTCTTATTTTGACTATTTATAGTCTCTGCCAAAAGTCTTATGCAATTTTATGTTGCTATGACTACTAATATATGGTATGGCTGAAGATCTATCAGCCCCATATAGCTATTTGAGTTGGATAGCTGGGTTTGAAGACATGAATGTCTGAAAATTTCAGATTTTCCACTCAATAAATTAACTTTTAGATAAGTGCTTGGCTTTGGTTTGGTATTTTTAGATCTAGTGTCTGAACCTACCCTGACACCTCTCTGAGGAGTGCCAAAGCACGGAACCATGGTCAGAGGTTTGGGGAGGGGTTCCTGACAGAGATATTTTAAGTGTTGGCTCTGGCTAAACATTTATCATAAAGCTTGTAGAGGAATTGACAATCCTCACTGTTTATAACTTACAAGCTTAAGAGATAGGGTCATGTGATCTATGACTCTTATTTTGACAATTTCCCTACTAATCTTTAAAGTTTCCAGCCAAATAATTGCTAAGTAAACCATAAAATAAATATCAATACAAGACAGAAATGAACAAGAATCTTGATATAGTATGTGTTTTGTCCAGAAAAGGTATTCATTCAGGTAACTTTAGAGTTACATCAATTTCAATCAATCCATAGATATGGTGAGGAATATTCCAATTTAACATTTAGCTATATACATGTGTATATTATGACATTTTTGTCTGTATGTATGACCATATGTTTCATTTGTTTGAAGGAATTAAAAAATAATAATATGCTTAGTTCAGATTCAAATAGCTAATTTGACATTTTTATAATTTATTTTAAATTAATCCTTGAAAAAATACTTGTTTATATTAAAGAAGATTAATTAAATAATTTGTAAAACATATTTTGTGGAATTTTCTAATCCTTTGCTAAAATGCATTTTAATTAAAAGGAAAAAAAAATATAATTAACTTCTTCAATGTACTTTTGGATTAACATAAAAAAAATAGCAAACAGAAAAAACATTATTGTTTATGACGAAAAGTTCATTCGCAAAACAAGATAAAAAAATTGTATATAAAAACTGCTGATAAGTAAAATACAATATATGGGTATAAAGAAATTTACTCAGACTGATTGACATAGTTGTTGGGTTTTCTGCCACTAGATCTAGGCAGATATATAGCTTGTAAATGCTCCTAAGCCGATTGTGAACTTAGTTCCCATGATCAACACTTTACAACAAAGTCAATATAAAATATCAAATGACAGTCAAAATATTGAAAATACTATAGGGGAAAAAAAGCTCACTTTAATAACAATATGCTAGGACAACAACATTTTACTAAAAAAACGGAGTTTATAAAATTCAATCTGTTGCTGCATATAGTGCATTATAGACGTAGATGAAAGATAAGAAAATATATATTTTCTTTTGTTATGAACATAATTAAAAACTATATGATTAATAATTACATATATCCAAATATCTAATTCATATTTATAAATTGATTTCATAAAATATTTAATATAATTATTACTATAAAAATTGCATATTTATAATTTATTGCACAAAATTTTGTTGGTAAAGTACATGACTTATAGGTTTTTTCAATTTATTATGGATATTTCTTTGTATGTATGTGGGAATTAAAGTGTTATCAGTTTTTTTTTTTGTATTTGTATGAATATTGTGCCCTTGTCTGTAGGTCATAATAAGGTAGAAAAGGTCAATTACTAAAAAATTTTAAATTTTAAGTTATGTTTGTATGATATATAAATAATAATAGGATAATTAAATTTTATAATACAATTTAAAGCTGAAAATACCTGGTATATAAAAATGTAATAGATTATTTTAAGAGAAAACAGTTAAATAAAGCTTAATAATATCCTTGCTTATGGTTGTAAAAGCTGGCCATATAAAATAATACAGCTATAGATAGTTAAAAGTATATAAATAATTGGGTATAAAATTTTAAAAAACTAATAAATTAAATAAATGCTATATGCAATGTTGTAATTGTATTTAATAATCAAAATTAATAGAGTATATTTTATTATAAACTTTAGGATGGTGAGAATTATATTTAGTTCTACAAGTTTTAATTATTTTCCAAATTTTTATAAAATATATCAGTTTTGGTAATTTAGACCGAGACGTAAATAAAAAATCATCTGATAAAATTAGTAAACACGTGACTGTATATTATATACCTTCACACACACGCTTGTTAAAATAATAAAAAAGTTTGTGAATTATGAAACTAGATATAATTGCCATCGATCATTAAAGTAAAAGTTAAAATATTAAATATTGTTTTAATAATTGTTTTTAAAGTTTAAATAATTTTGGTAAAATTAAAATTGAATTTAAAAATACTAGTCTAAATAATATTTAAGACATGACGTCATCAATTCTTTATTTAAAAAGTCTAATCTGTTATATAACTAAATGTGTAAAATTTGTTCGCGCTAAAAGGTCATTAACCAATCAACGGAGGTAAATTAGCAGACAAAATATAAGAATTATACGAAGCGGGAGGGAGAAGTAATGTGTAAGTGAAAGAGAAAGTAACACATTTTGTAGCTGATAACACCGTAGCTGGGAAAGTAATATAAATTTAAAATTTAGTATTTATTTTAAAAGTTCTTCTGTAACATATAATATATTTTGACTGTATCGACATGGATTGCTAATTTTAAAAGTTATCTTACCAGGATATTTTATTCGAATTTAACCAAAAACCTACAGTGGAGATGGAAGTACAAGGAAAAATACCTAAAAATATTGCTGAAGGAAAAATATTTGGAAATTGTCTTAATACAACTTTATTTATGCTCAACCAGAAACTTAGTATTATAGCTCAGAGAGATATAATTGGGACGTTATATGAAAACTTAAAAAGAAGTTACTTGCCGTCAGGGAAAAATTATGACGCACCAATTTTACAAGGCTAATTTAAAGTTATTTTATTTTTCTCTATGGAAAAATTTAATATGTGTTTTTATGATAAAGAAAATAATGATGAAGAAAGAGTGTTTATCTTTTAAAGGAAAACATTATTAAAAATATAGTATCAGAATTTTAAAATAAAGAAAAAGTTATAGAATAATATGAAAGAGTTATTATGTTTAGAGAAAAGGAGCCGAAAACTTTATCTAATCAGAGAAAAATATTATAAAGAATTCAATGGAGAAAATGCTTGATTGGTAAAATATAAAATTAAATTACTTAATGAAAATGGATCCATGGAAACAGAAAATTTACTGAATATGTAAATAAAAGTACGTACAAGATGCATCGGAAAAGTCGCGCGGGAAAATACTAGCAGACAATAATAGAAGAGAATATCATGAATTAATAATTGTATACAATATTGTGAAAACCAAGGATTGTCGTCTATGAATATTTATTAAACAGAGTAGTAATTGTTTTACTTTAAAATAGAACATTAAGTGACTGAAGAAGAAATAAAATATTTTTTTAGCTTAAACATGAACGGTTCAAGAAAGTCTGATGAAGAAGTATCGTAAATATAATTTAAATGTTTTTTACTGATTATATTTAAAATATAAAATGCTATTAGATTAGGGAAAACATATAAACATAAATTTAATAATAATGAGATTTAAATATAATAGCTTAATAGAATGATAGAAATATTGTTTTAAAATAAAAAGTATGTATGGAAGTCTAATATCTACAAGAATTGATGGGATGGTGAAGCCTACAGAACACGATCGAGAAGATAAAGATCGTTTTGGTAATTTTGATATTTATTCATAATGCATAATGTATTTTTTTTTAGATCATCTATTGATTAAGAATGATGTGTGAAAGTTTTAAAATTATAAGTACACATTTTATACAACATTAAAACATATTATGAGATAGGAGTAATTTTAAATATGCATGCAATAAGTTATTTAAAGTATAATTAATAATATAAGTTATCAGAACAATTGTGTGATTCTTTTGAACTTTCATGTTGCAAAGTATTCAGATATTTTAAAATAGTTTGTATATGATAAATATACGAGAAAAGTAGTAAAAGATTTTCTTAAAGAACAGCGGTATAGTTTTGAAATAAAATGAATTTTATTATTGTTAGAAATGCAGATAGGAATTTGTCGATGTACTGTATAGAAAAATCTTGAGAAATAAGATCGGATAGTGACTTGGTAGTACTAGCGTAGAGGAAACCAAGATGATGTTTTGTTAAGAAATAAGAAAAATAAAGTATTTGGATCATAGTTAGTTTGTGTGATTTCAGTATAGCTAACTAAGCCCTATCACTGAACACATATATTTTGGACAGTGTCTTTTGCGTATCTTTTAAACTTTTTGATGTTATATAAAGCTGAAGAAATAGCTTTAGCATCACTCCTATAATAGAGGTGGGTAGACAGACAAAGGTCACTCCTCTATAGTGTTTTTTAATTCACTGTGCCATTATTGTCAAGGTTTATGACGGATAATATTCTAGTTATTTTGATCCTGTGCATCTATTTTCGCTATCCTTGTTTCGTGAATCTGCATCGTCAGAAAGATATTTCCAAGAAATAATGAATAAAATAGAACTGAGGATATGTGATCGTTTAAGTAAGAATAGTTTATTTACTAGAATGTGTTAGAATTGTGTAATTTTAAAAGTGAAAGTACAAAATATCATAAAGAGAGAAAGAATCATATAATACAGTTTAAAATCAATTTGGAAATGAATATAAGATTTTTAAAAGAGAAATCTAAAACAAAGTTTTTTTTTAAAGTGATAATAAAATTTGAATGTTTTTAAATAATATTTAGAAAATAAATATTGCATGTTTGTTAAGAAAATAATTCAATAATGTGTAATAGACATATATATTTGTGCATGGTGTGTTAATAATTGTAATTACCATCCGAAGCAAGGCTTGAATGAGTATAATAGATTAATAAGCATTGTATAGTGAACAATAAAACGTAATATCAAATGTAGAAGAATGTTTTTGAATCTGTAGGATTCCATATAACTAGTATAAAATTAGAGTTTTATGATTTTGTAGAATGTTTACTACGAATGTAAAATTTTGTAAAAATATAATTTAATAATAGTAGGGATAAAAAAAAGTGTTAATGATAATTATATAATAAATACATTTTGTAACAAGCTAAACTATAATAAGAAATCCAATAATAATAATACTGTATTTTCTTAAGTATTTAAAAGATAAGAGTTAACTAGAAAAATAAGTAGAAGTTTGATTTCATTTTTTATAAACTAGTAAAATAATTTTGTGATAGGAGAGTAAAGATATCCATGTACATAATGTAAAATATTGTTATTTGTTTATGTTATTAATAAACTTTGTTGTAAATTTATTTTAAAGCTTTGTGTCTTCGTTATTATTTCTCCACATGGATGCATGATATCACAATACATTTATAATTGAAACAGACATATAGTTTTGCACAAAAAGGTAAACCTAAAAGTGTTATAATAATTTTGAAAATTTATTTGTATGATAAAATTAAAAGATCATAATTATATCATTTATTGGTCATAAGTTGGTTGCCACAATATTACATTAAAATATATGCTAATGTTGCCACACGTATTCTGTTGTCAGATTATTAAAATACTGCCACATACGTAATTATTTATTTCATTTAGGAAATAATAAGATTATATTATACTATTGTTGTTATTATTATTATTTATTATTGTTAGTTGCTGTGTAGTGAATTATGACATAAAATTCCCTTTTCATAGTTTACTACCGTAATTTTAAATCAGTTAGAATACAATTTATGAACCTGAGATTTTATTTATTTTATTTATTCTACTTAATTTATTTAATTGAGCTAGATTCTTATTACAAAGAATATTAAGACATGATTATTATTTTAGTCGTAGTGAAAAGAGCTTAGAAAGTCGTAAGAATACTATAAGTTAGTTATTTAGTATAGTAAAAGGGGGAAATAGTGTTCTTATGCCATTGAGATAGTATCATGTGGATAATATCTCAATGTAGTCTATCTCGTTCCCCGTGTCGTCACTCCATGTCTCATGAAAATAATAAATATTTGTTAATTCATTTACAAATATAACTGTATTTGTATTTTGAAAATTAGAGCTAGTAATCATTTTTAATTAATTCTGAATATTTCATTTATTTATTTGTTAAACTGAGCTAGAACCCGTAAATATTTAATCCTATATAAATTTTGGAGAGGACGTGAACGGAGGAGGAGGTTAGAATATATATATATATATTTTTCACTTCTCACATACTTATGATACCATGTGTTTTGAATCTCATAAGCTCATGGGTTACCACTGAATATGAATCCAGGAATTTAAATAAAAAAACGTTACAAACTAAAGCATGCTTGATATTACAAAATTCAATAGGCAGCCATATAATTGATAGCAAAGTTAGTAACATAAATTAGCCATGCAACTTCTCAGCATTTAAGTACAATATAAAAAAATATCTCTCAACACTAGCTTTGATATAATCAGTATTTCCATTCAGTTCTGATAAAATGACATACAAGATTTTAAATTAATTCCCCAAAATATATTATAAATTTATCTTTCAACTATGAACATTTTTGTTACAATACACATATACGATGCTACAGCCTGGAAAATAAATCTAATATCAACAAAACTTACTTCAAACAATTCATATAGATTCATTTTTGTCTATAAACAATTCATACTAATTATCATCGGTTATTTTCCAAAAGACAGATTCTCCAAATATAAACAATTGTTTCTTTCCTTATAACTACCAGTTAAGTAAATGATCTTTATTACATTAATTGAACAATAATTACAAAAATGTTAATTGAGTAAATGTAAAATCATTTCAAAAATCAAAATAATAAACAAATATAAACTTAGCAATATCTCTTCCTAATTCCAGAAACCATAATATAAAAAATGAATAAAATTTGCTGGTAGGATCAACTGTAATTTCCAGAATTAGGAGAAATATTTCACTAATACAAACTGGAAAATCAGCAAATATAACTTACTGTTTCAACTAATTGTAGTTTTGAAGTTATTAATTTCTCTGTGTGCTTTCGATAAGCAGCATCTTGAGGCATCTTCTGCAATGCCCGCAATATCTTGTTATATAACACTCTCAGATTCTTAAAAAAGAAAAAATGTATATATAATTTTTGGAATTTTAATATTACTATACAATACTTTCTAAAATTGAATTTTTAAAATACCATGTCTATGTTTGACATTAAAATGTTTATATTATATATATATATATCCTTGTTATAATGCGCAATAATATATTAAATCTACTTCTAGTTCAGAATCCCCATAACAAGCATTATCTATCGCCAATTTATATATTTCTAAAAATCTTAATTATTTCTTTCTTTTTTTCTATTTTCAATTTTTTAAAAATCTTCTTTGGTCTTCTCCACTATTTTATTCCTTACTTCTCTGTTATTTTCTATCAATTCAATTTTTTACAATAAATGCTTTCTCATTATATATATCTCACATTTAAACACTTGTTTTTATTTTTACTACAATTGTTACATTCTAATATTAAATGTTTAACATTTTCAGTCCCAAACCCCCATAATCACATGATAAATTTCAACCCCCTCTCCCCATTTAAAAATATATTTCTTTATCTTTAAACTTCTGCTTACACTATGATAACTCTTTTTCTCTTGACATCATAAACATCTTCAGCTTCTATGACCATTAAGCTTTGATATTATAATAATGTTTTTTTCTGCATACTTTTAAGTTCCTTGATATATTTTCATTTTAATTACTATTTTTTTTATCCTCCAATCAAATTTCATAATATAGTGTATGATTTAATATCCTAAATGTTATTTTTTATTCACCATTTAAATCTTTTGCATATTTGAATACTGCCATAACAATTAACTGGATCTCTCTCTTCTAAATAAAAAATATTTTGCTCTTAGTGTTTCTCATATGATATAACAACAATCTTATTTCACTTCTGATAGATTAATCTATTATCCAAGTGCTCCTTCAAGTTTACATCTTCCAACTTTTTTCTGCATTGTATTCAAATCTGAAAATAATTTAAATGTATATCATACTGCACCATTTCCACAATAATATTAGATATAGTAATTGCAAGATTTCAATCTATGTTGTATTTATTACAAGTAAATAGTACTATTTTTTTAATCTTTGCCTTTTTTTTTTTGTACTTTTATAACAAATCTTATTTCCATTCTAATGTACATTCTGTTTTATTACCAATTTTAATCTCCAAAATAAGTATCTTGCAATAGTTATTCCAAATCATTGAATCTCATTTTCTAATTTATTTATTATCCATAAAGTTTAACTATTCTTAACTAAATTTAATACATATCTTCTCTCATTTTTCTTTTTCTTAAATAGTATATATATATATTTCATTAGTAAAGAGAACATATCATCTAAATAAATAATACTGATATCCATATTTTTTATTATATTTAGGCCTAGGTATTTCATATTCCATATTTAATTTTAATAATTTAATTCCTACTTCTTTTAAAATAATATAAATTATATAGTTGACTGTAGAGTTTGATGCAGAGTGGCAGATTCTGGAATTCAAGACCCAAAGATTGCAGTTCTAGTTGTCACTTCAGGTGTTCAAACTTATGAACTCCTGAGCAATAAACTATTTAATTACTATTCCATAGGGGATAAAGCTTCAATCTTTTCCAAGTTTTCTTCACTTGTTACCCTATGATATATTCTCTTTTGATATATGTAATAGCATTCCTTATTTAGATTTTCCAATTAAGGTAATAAACTTTTTTATAACATATTTTCTAATTTGAATTATATTCTCCTATCACTATATTATACATTTTTTCATCATGTAAAAAACTAAATATGTTTTTTTATTCAATTTATAACTAGTCTCTATAATTTGAAACAATGAAAAAATATAATCACCAATTATTCTTCTATCAACTCTAAATCTCTGTATTTTTCTTATATTTACAATAAGTGAGAAATAATAACTATCATTATCATTCTCAACCATTATTGAATCAGTGTAGAATGAAGGTCTCTCCAAGTTTAATCCAGTAATCTACAACACACCAGCAATCTTCTTTATTTCATCTATGGTCCATTTCAGTTTCTTAATTCTTTTAATAATACCAGTGATACCTGATTGTTCTTTTACCAATGTATTTCATTTTGATTTTCTTGTTATTCCTAACATACTTCTCTGAATATTTCATCAAATAATGTGAAGTCTCTGAATTGCCTTTCTATTAAGTGTCCAAATCTCAGATTCATAAATAAAAACTAGTACAACACATTTATTAAAAATCTTCCTTTTCAAACTGCTTAGGAATATGTCCTTTTAATATTAAATTATTTTTACCAAAAGCACTCCAAGCAAGTTTAATTTTATGGTTAATTTCTTCCATTATGTATTTACTCATCTATATTAAAAACTGGCCAAAGTATTTGTAGTTGTTAACTTCTAATTCATGATTATCAATTTTTATTTTTCGAAGAAAAATGATTGAACATTACTTTAGTCTTTTTAGCACTTATCCTTAATACTACTTTTATCTGATAACCATTGCAACATTTGCTGAAGCTTTGAAACATCTTTGTAAAACTGTATCATCTGCAAAATCTAGATGACTTTAAAAATCTCCATGTACAAAATTTTTCTCTCTTAGCTTCCCATTTTTATTCCCAAAATACTTTTTTATAAAACTACTGTAAGTAATATTTGAAGATATGGAATTATTCTGATGTATATCCTTTTCAATGTTAATTTTTTTAATAATCATGCTTTAATCACTTGCAGAATCAATTACCATTTCATAATCTAAAATATAATAGGAACATGTATTGATTGATCCTTTCTATAACTTCTTGCAATACTTAATTCATTGTACTAAAACCACTTTAAAATCTAGCTTGTTATTTTGTTTTGATTAAAATCCAAAGTTTGCTGCAGACAAATGAAATAAGATTAATAAATAGGTCTGCAATTTTTAATCTCTTCTTTATCATTTTTCTTAAATATTAATGTTACTAATGCATTCTTTCAAACCTCTGATATATCTTTATTATTTAAAATTTCAATATATAACTTTGTCAACAATTTTTCTATTTCTTCATCTAGTTCTTTTAAGATATCAATTATAATTTTATTATTTAGTAGAGTTTTACCCCTCTTCATAGATTTAACTACATCTCATTTCATTTAAAATGCTAACCAATTCAGAAGATGTAGTAACTGTAAGGAATATTTTGTTTTCTTGTTCTTTATTGCTCTAAAGACTCTTCCACACATTTCATAATGTCATCTCTCTTTTTAATAATAGTTTCACCTTTTCCTTCTAATACAGAAATAACAAGATGTTATTTTACAGTTTTGAGGCTTTTATTCTTTTCTATAGCTTTCCTTGCCAATTTCCAATTATATTTTCTTATATCATTATTAACTCTTGTACCATTTTATAAAACTAGATATATTCAGTTCTTTGTAGTGGATCATTTTTTAAAAAAATAAATCATGTTATTTTTCTTTCTCATACTTTAAATTGCTGCTTTGCACTAGCTATCTATCTTGCTGTTCTTAATAATGTATTAGTTATTTCCTTATAGATTTCTGTCAAATATGAACCATCTTTAAACATTTTAAAATGATTTGCAAGTTCTAATTTAAATTCTTGAAGTGTTTCTGAAGATTAGAAATATCAACTGTTAGTAGATGAATTTCTTAATAGTCTTCACCCCTCTAGTTTTGCATTAACAAGAATCTTACATTTCACTAATTGACAATTATTTTCTATTATAAATCTATTAAGAACTTTACAATTGTAAAATATATATTTTTTGTTAGTCAAAATATAATCTAATTCTGTTTCATTTGGATATTTTCATGTCCATTTAGTATTTTTTTAAAAAAAAAGAAAGAATTCATAACATCATCATAATCAAATATATCCATAACACTTTCATTTTTCAATTGTTTTCCAATTCTAGCCTTAAAATCCCCCAAGATAATTTTAAAATGTTGTTTAGTCTGATCAAATAAAAACTTTGTGGAACTAAATCTGAATTATCCATTTTTAAGTATCTTTTGCCTGATATACCATCGATCTCTGCAATGTTGTTTTTTTTACTTTTTATTTATAATGAAACTACTCCATTTGTGCTTCTAATATTTGTGCTTTTGTATAAATTTTGTGCTTTTGTATAAAGTATATACCCACTTTTTAAATCAATTGTCTTTTCATCTTTTCTTTTAATCCCACAAAAATCAACAATATTCCATTTACAATTAAATAGTTCTTCCAATTTATAATAATCTGAAGTTGTAAGTATCTAAATAAAAAGTTGACATTAAATGGCAGTCTGAGTCTGAATCAGGGAATTTTTAGCACTCTTCCACTTTCACCTGTTAATTGCTGCCAACTTTAGAGTCTCCTGGAAATAAGGCCTATACTTTGTAAATATGTATATAATCTAATTTTCTATTTTTTCTTTCAAAAATAAACTGTACATATAGAATTTTCACTTACAGTCACATTAAAACAATATTAGAATAAGGATAAAGAGCTTCATCCTAATTCTGGTATAATTTCACCTGCCACTTCATCTGTATCTCTAACTTTTTAAAAGTTTGTATTAAGTCTTCTTTATAATTTTTTGTTTATTTATTTCTTAACGAATCTCAATTTATTTTTTTCTCCGATTTAAACTTTATATCAATTTAAACATTTCATCATATTGTGTCTGTATTTAATGCATTTCCAAAATTTCATATTATTTCTTCATTTATTATTAATATTTTCTATTAGTTTTTTATTTAATTTTATTCAACTCTGCTTTTGTTATATATATTTTATTTATGATATCTGCATTTCATTTTTCTTTTATATTGCTGTTTTATAGTCTATTCACAGTTTTACTTTCTTTCCCACTGATTAAAATATGTTCATTTAAATTTTAAAATACTTTTTTTTTTCTAATAAAGCTTTATCAACTATTTCCCTATCTTTATTATACTCATCTTTATAATGCATACCATTTTCTTTTGATAATATTTTAAAATTTAATTTAATTTTAAATTACTTCACTTGTGCCTTCTTAACAGCAAAAATCTTAATTTTAAAAATTATTCAAAATGGAAAAATTACAATATTATATTTATCATTATTATATAAAAAACTGATAATCTGCCTTTGTCCTATAAATTTGGGATCAGCTTACTCATTTTTCTTTGTCAAACATCTCTGCTATTATTCTTATATCTTCTAATACTGATTTTTTTAATCATACTTAATTAATACTTCTAATACATCTAATTATTCTCCTATAAAAATATTTTCCAACTAAATTTTGTATTAATATAACTTAATTTTAGAAATATGCAAGGAAGCAGAGATATAAATAAATAGAGAGTTGGAAAAGGTTTTTATAGGAGAATAATTAGATGTATAAGCAGTATTAGACACATTACAGAGCTGAAGAATTACTGTATCTTCAAAAATGTAAATAGAAGGGTAAAAAAAAAAAAGATGTTTGGGGTTTATTATTAAAAGGAATATTTCAAAAAGAATATATATGCATTAGAATAAAATTAGATAGAGATGGATTTGTGACATAAGTATTTGGTTATTAAAGATGATGAGGATGTGAGAGAATGGAATGAGGATATTTTAGAATTTGACAAAGAAATATAAATGAGTTTAAAAAGAATAATTGTAAAATATTGATTATGTGTAAAATGATCATATAAATAAAATTGATAGAATAGAAAATATGAATGGGTGTTGCTAAAAAGAGTATAAGAAAGATGGAATAAGAATTGAAAATATGAGTAATGTATGATAAGGAATTAATACAGTCAGGGTATTACTTGAAGTAAACTGTTAATAATCTGTTGATAGAAAAAAAAAATTATAGTGCTTATAGATTAAGTACTGAAAATTATAAAATGAATAGAAAATAAACAATGAGGTTAAACTGAGTAAATTTAATAACAAACTGAGTAAATTTAATATCTTGAAAAGAATTACAAAAAATAGTCAATTTAAAATTTGTGAGGAATGGACTGACAAAGTTAAGAAGATTATACATGAATGTTTATTTGGAATGAATAGGATTAAATAAAATTAAAAATGAATGGAAAATATATTAGAAAATATAAAACAAAACAAAACAAAATATATAGAAGGTTTAAAGAGGCTCTTAAAAAAACAAATAAAAGCAGAGGAAGTAAAAATTAAATATTTTTGCCTTAAACAGCTATCCCAAAAATAAAATTAATATAGAAATGGGATGAATTTAATAAGTTAAGTGAGAAAATAATATTAATAGTATTAAAAAGAGTTGTAAACTTTTTTTGGAGATTTATGAACAAGAGAAATAAAAAGGCTGTTATGTTATTAAATGCAAATGGAAAGAAATGTGAGGATGAAAAAAAAATTGATAACATATTCAAGAATCTGTAATAAAATCTCTAGATAAAAAGAATAGCTAAATGTACGTGATTCATTAGAGCTAAATTTGTAAGAAAATGGATGCAGAATTGAATAGAATAATTAGATTTTAAAAAAAAGGCAGTTGAAATGAAAATAGGCACGAGAAGAAATGAAAGATTGGTTTAAAAGAAAGTTTTAATAAAACTATAGTAAGTTATAAAATTCCACACGAAGAAATGAGCGTGAAAATAAGATTATTATATAAATATATAAAACACAAAAGATTTTAGGCAGTTAACTACAGAGTTGGATTTGGATGAAAAAATTTGGAAAAGATTCAGAATGGATATTATTCAATGGAACAGGTTGTCATTCAGTTGTCTGAAATATAAATCATAATTTATTATATTTTCAGATTATAAATAGCTTGTGATATGATTGATAAAAATAGATTGGGAAGTCTTGAAAATGTAAGAATGACATTGAGATTATTAAAAATCATTAAGAATTTTTAGAAGAATAATTTTTATAAATATCAATTGAAGGCTATAAAAATGATAAAAATGTAAATTTGGGTTAGCACAAAAACCCCATTATCAACTTTTTATTTATTTGATTCCTACCAGAACTTAAAGTTGAAATAGCAAGATTGAGCAAAGATGGAAATTAGGAAAATATATAATATAGCATTTTTTTTTGAGGATATGACATTTTTGCAAATAAAAAATAAGATATTCAGTGAAGGAAAGTCAAAGATATTAGAATTTAATGGAAGGATAAAACTGAATAATGAAAAATAAGAAAAGGAATTAGTCAGATAATTGGGAATTAGAATTGAAAGGTACAAAAAAAAAATTGAATGAGACAGATAAAAAATTTGGCACATGTTTACGTATAAAAAAAAGAAGAGATATATAGAACAATTTAGAAAAAAATAATGAGCTTTGAAATGTGATGCTTTGTATTGTCAAAAGCCTCCAAAATTTTCAAATCAAATTCAAGAATAAAAAAAAGTAGATTTGCACTGGATTGTAAATTATAGTCAGCAAGTGAGACTATTCATAAGAAAATGGGAGAAGAAAACAAACAAACAAAAAAAAAATTGAAAAATTACAGTATATGAATAAAAATAAATTACTAAAAAATAATGTCTATTTGGATTATGGAATCAAGATAGAAAACATATTGGCAAAAGTTTTATAATATAAAAAATTGATAGAGAATTTAATTTTGTTTTTATTTAAAAAAAAAAAAAAGGGATAAATGTTAGAGAGAAAAAAGTAAAGTTATAAAAATTGAATATGAATAAAAAGAATAGTTTGGAGTTATATAAAAATGAACAAAATAGATGTAAGGTTAATTAATATTAGAGGAAGTATATATTTTTTTAATACAAGAATAGGAACATTAGATATCAGAAGGGGGTGAGGGTGGAGAATAGAATAAGCATTTGGATTGTAGGTGTGATTTATGTAAAGATGAAATGAACAGTACTGACCATTTACTTTTGAGTATAGGATGTTGATAAGAGAATCAAGATAAATTGTAAGGTAAAGGGAAAGAAAAAGTTTTAAAAAAGAATGAAAGAAGAAGATTTTTTTTTTTTTGATTAGATAAAATTAACAGAGCAGTTTTTTATTAAAATAGGATAGAAAAAAAAAAAAAGAATCACAACTGGAGGATTGGAAATAAAGAATAAAAAATAGGCGAGTTTAATGAACTATGTAATAATTTTGGTGGAAGAAAATATTTAATTTGGCTAACAAAGTTGAGAGCATATAACTAGCATGCAGTGATAATTTGGTGCTAATGTAGCTTGTGCTCTACCATAGGATTGTAACCACAAGATAGAAATTATCAAAATAAAAAAACTAATCAATAAGTTTCATACATTTCTTAAAAAAACTCAATTAAAAAAAATGTTTAAAACAAAAATAATATATTTAAAAAATAAACCTGAGAATCATATATTTAACAAACCTTGTTTTAAAGCATATAAATTTTCTTAATTTTTTATTATTTTTGTTTTCAGTTTTTAAGAAATGTACGACACTTAACAATTATTTTTTATTTGCTTAATTTGTATCTGGTTGTTATGACGGTTTTGTTCTGTATTACTAGCACTAATATATATATATTTTAAATCTATAATTAAACTTATATATAAAGCCATAAGTAAAAAAATTGATAAATTCAAATAATTATTAATATTAACTTACATGATGTGGTATTTTGGCAACAGCTAATCCAGTTAATCCAGTAGTCTATAAAAATATATATATCCACTCACAAATACAGTATACATAAACAAATTAATGAATATATATATAAAATGAAAAAAAGTTTTTAAATAGCTCAATGCAGATCAAATGGTTCTCCAACACTTACTATATAAAAACAATACTCACCAAAGTTAGTGAAATGCTGGCTGGCAAAAATTTTCTTTTTCTTTGTTTATCCTCTAGCTAAAAACAGCTATATAAGTATTTATTAACTAATTCAATAATTAACTGATTTAGGGTCAGCTATTTATAAAAAAAAAATTGTAATTCCTATTTGAATCCTGGAAAAAAATCTCAGTATAATCTGGCATACATTTGAAGCCCAGGTCATAAGCAGGACAAGAGAAAGTATTATATGATGGGCTGTGAAATTTTTCATCAGAAAAAATATTATATGGGTTTTTAAATATCATATAAATTCAATAAAAGATGAGTGAAGATAATAAAATGTTTTAACATTGGGAAAAAGTCTTGCCAGCGAAATGGTTATGAAAAAATACATATACACACAAAATATATTTAGTATCCAGCAGAATGCAAAGACATTAAATTTTTAAGAAATGCATGATAGCATTAAATGACTTAAAGAAATAGTTGCACTATATGTTTAACTATTGTCCAGTTAGCATTTATTTTAATCACACTAATAGTCAATAATTATTCAAATTAACTTCATTTATTTTCTTTCTTAACATTCAAACTTAATACTGTATATTAGTTTATAAAGCCCTGGTTAGTAGATTAAATTAGCATTAAAATTTAATAGTTTGCTAGAGAATTGAACCATTAAATCCCATTTTTCTCCTTTTTCAAAAACATATTAAAGAATTATATAAATCACAAAAATAAAAAGTTTCAGTTTTTGCCTTTTATTACTTATAATACTTCAATTGTTTTAAACAATAATCTTTAGTCTATAATTACACATGATCAATAGTTAAGATCAAGATTTTGACAAATTAAGGCTTGAGAATCAAATCTGGCTCTCTACTGTTTTTTTATATGATTTAAGCTAAGGATGGTTTTACATTTTTCAATAGATAAGAAATAAAATAATAAAAACAATAGCTATGCGAAAACTTTGAAATTTGGTTTTCAATGCTCATAAAGTTGTATTGAAACATAGTAATGATGATTGGTTTATAAGAGCAGAGTTGAATATTTTTGTTTTTAAGAGGTTTTCATGTCTTTGCACTGCTGCTCAAGCATTACAAATCACAATATCTGTCATGTAAAAACAGAAAAACAAATAGAAAAGCAGATTTTGAATATGATACTTTCATATGGCAATGGAGTACGGTTTATTTTATCATTAAATTAAAAGTCAAAACATTGTGTTTAAATAATCTTTACCAGAATAATCATTCACCATAATGTTCGCAACTTCTGAAAAAAAGAGAAAATATACTATAAAGTCTTTTATCAATAGCAATGTTAAAGAACTCATATTTGATGATAATAGTTAAAAAAAAAAAAAGTGTTTAGAAAAAAATAAATTTGTTTTAAGGCTAGCAACATACCATATATTCAAATATGACAATATCCTGGATCAATATCTTGATGATCCAATGCTTTCATCATTACAGGAATGCTTATGGAATCAAATGCCTTTTCATAATCTGTAAATCCAAAACATAAGGATAACTCATATTCATTGGTCTTTTCTTTAACTTCTCTCAATATTTGGATATGAACCAGTGCAAAAATGATTATATATAAGTGATAAAAGGTTGATAAGTCTGTAATTTATAATATCTTCTTTTATCACTTTTTAAAATATGAATATTATTACTGCATTTTTCTAGTCATCTAATATAGCTTTATCATTTGGTATATAACTTTGCCAACAATTTTTCTATTTTTTCATCTGCTTCTTTTCCATAGACTTAATTGCATGTCTCACTTCTTCATTTAAAATGATGGGCAATTCAAAAGATGTAATAATTGTAGCAGATACTTTATTTTCTTGTTTTATATTACTATATAATTCTTTATACAGTTCTTTACACATTTCATGATGCCATCTCTCTTTTTAGTAATAATTCAATCTTTTACTTAATTCAGAAATAATTTTTTTCTCAATACAAGATGTTTTACACTTTTGAGATTTTTATTCTCTTCTGCAGTTTTCCTTGCTAATTTACAATTGTATTTTCTTATATCATTATTTACTCTTTTTTATAAAACTTTAGATATTCAATTCCTTTTAATGGATCATTTTTATATCTTTTAATAGTCTTCTTTTATTCATACATTGTCATCTCAGTAAAAAATGTGTTGGTAAATTGCTACTTTTTTGTACCAGTTATCTTTGTAATGATTCTTAATAGTGTATAAGTTATCTTCTTAGTATTTTAAAATAATTTGCAATTCTAATTTAAATTCTATGGAATACTTTTAAAGGACATTTTTTTTTTCATAATTTACGTCTCTCAAGTTTTAGCATTAAAATGTATCTTACATCTTACTAATCGATGATTACTTCCTGCATTGAATCTATCTTGAAATACATATTTTCTGTTAAATATAATCCAAATTCGTCTAATGTCTTCATTTGGATGCTTCCATATCCATTTTTCTCAAAGAAAGAATGCATAATGTACAGTTTTTCTTTTCCTTCAAACTCCATAATCCTGTGTCCTTTCTCATTTTTATCACCATAATCAAATTTACTCACAGCATATTCATCTTTCAATTATTTACTAATTCTAGCGTTAAAGCCCTTCATGACAATTTTAAAAATATTGTTTGGTCTGATTAAAAGCCTTTTATATCTCCACATAAAAAGTCTCAACTTCATCACAATTAGTTGGTGCATAAACCTGAATTATCTGCATTTGATATCTTCCATTAAATTAAATAACTAATCTTGTCACTTGGTCTAATACACCATCAATCTGCAGAATGTCATTTTTCCATTTTTTATTTATAATGAATTCTACTCCATTTGTACTTCCAATATTTGTACCTATATAATAAAGAATACCCACATTTTAAATCATATCTCTTCATATTTTCTTCTAACTTCACAATGTCCCATTTAACACTGAACAGTTCTTTCAATTCATGCAATGCAATCTTCCTTCATTTAAAAGTGATCTGCAGAATAAAAGATCACCATCATTGAATGGCAGCCTGAGTCTACAATTAGGGGATTCTTACCATCCTCCGCTGGCTAACTACTGCCTTGGCTGGCAATTTTACAGCTACACACGAATAAAGCCTATAATTTAGTTTTGTCTGTCATGAGTGCAAATATCTAAAAAAAAAAAGTTCATTCACACATACATTCATTCAGCCTTAAAAAAAAAAAAGTTAACTGATATTTCAGTTAAGAAATCAGACAAATGAGAAAAAACCCATAACATTTTTTGATTTTAAATTCTGAGGTAAAAAGTGAACAATATCACCATGCTAACTGATGCATGTTAGCAGCAGCCCATCAATATTCATATAGCAATTACTGCTGCAATAGCAAAAAAATATGGAGTGGACATATGAAATTTGCGCTGCACATTATCTTTAAGGCCTCCTTTCAGATAACAGTAAACTCGTTTCTGCAGCCATATAGATTAATACTTAGTAAAATATAAAATTGAAAATAAGTTAGGGTTAAGCATTAGTCCTATTTATTATGTATAATTAAATGTGAATAAATAGTAGCACAAAATATAAAAACACTTTTAAAAGAAATACATTCAACAAAAGGATAATCATTAGCACAAGCATTTAATGTATTGAATAAAAAATATTCGATTAAATGAAACTAAAAGAAAAAAATTTTTTTACACTAGCTGAAAATGATAATGAAGTCAGAAATTTTCAGTAATGGGAAATATGTTAGAACTAGTTTCTTCAATTACTCTTTTTGGAGTTTCCATTATATACAAATTGACAATTTTGACACCGTAGATTCACTGAAAAATATTTTCTGGAACAGTAGAACTTGGGCTTGAAATTTCCCTATTAATGGTAGTAGTAAACTTAACTCATACTTTGACTTATAAAATCAAGTCCCAGAACTAAGTATGTAAGCAAGAAAATGAGCTAGTATTAAAGTTGTGTCTGATTACAAATTTCATCTTATATATTTTTCGTTTCCAAAAAAGCAATATGAGCATTGGAACACAAGTTTTTTTGTATTTCATCAAGCTTCAAAATGTAAATCATAACTACAAAATTTCTCTAGGAAAAACACTGGGAACTTCAGTTTGTACAATAATATCAATTTTGTTATGATTATTTCTGCAAATTTTTAGATATTTATATTTTTTCATTTGATGCACGCAAACATGTAATCCACTAAATTATTCCAAAGAATTTCAGCGCGCATAAATTTTGGACTATTTGATTATGTGAAGTGAGCATTTGCAAAATGTGCCAAACTGCCATAGGTTATGATATTCATATCTTTGCAATTTTCTAACATGTTAATCTGTAAACTGTTAAGTGCATTATCTGTCACAATAATATACTAAACATTTCAAATTTTTTGATATTATTACATGTCATCTTCATCAAGTATTCTGCTAAGTAAACGTTTTCTAACATGTCTTTAAGTATCTACCAAATACTTATTTCTTGCTATAATTGTCATGATTATGCACACTATTAGTTCATTATGAACATTTAACAATTCATCTTTCTCTACACAAACAATTTTACTTTTTTAACATTAAAGAGCACTATTTTTTCTTATTGTGAAAAACAGTGTCTAGTAAAAGTGTTTACAATTTTTTTTCCTATTCAGGGATTATAACCAGTTGCTACATCAGCTGAATAAGTTATGAATGTTCCTCTCTGTGAAATGCAGTATGGGTAACACACAAATTGAGCTACTTTTAAATCTAATGAATCTTTGTATATAGTTTTCACAACAACAAATTCATGAGGATAAAGTTACTTTCTTTTGATTGCTTGAAGTATATTCTAGTCATATTTCAATGATTGTTGTCTGCTGCTTTTAATGACAATGTCTAGAAGAAAAATCCATAGTATAGATTTATATATTTGTATCTCCAAGAATAATAGTACAAAAAAAACAAAACAACAACAAATCTTTAATTTCTTTGTTAAAAATTTATTGTCCTATGTAAAATAGTATAAAAAATTTAAGATTTTGGATTTAATAAGGTCCTAATATAATTCTCATTAAAAATATTCAGTAGCTGCAGAAAGGAATTTGTTATTAACTGAAAGGAGACCCTTCAATTCTCCTTGGAGGCCTTAAAGAAATCGAGCAGAACAATTTCCTAATGTCATTTCCATACATTATCTTTACAGCTGTTATTATATATGATAATTCATACAGTATATGAACATGGATGGGCTGCTCAACATCAGTCAGCATGGAGAGTTTATCTCTGAGTTTAACATCATGGCCATTCTTCTCAGTTGCCTTATATCTCTTTACTAAAATATAAGATGAGTTTTCTTAAAGGCAAAATGAATGTGTGTGAATGAAATGTTTTTTTTTCTATTAGATATTTATAATCATGACCGACAAAAATAAAAAATAGCCCTTATTCCCAGAAGGCAGCAGTTGGCAGCCAAAGGTGCTAAAAATCTCCTGCTTGTGGACCCAGGCTGACATTTGATGACAATCTTTTACTTAGGTACTTCCAATGCAAATCAAATTTCAAGTGAAGGAAGATTGCAGAATTGAAAAAAGAACTATCTAATATTAAATGGGACATTATTGGACTTTGTAAAGTTAGAAGAAAAGGTGAAGAGAGACAATTGACTTAAAAAGTGGATATGTATTATACTACAAAAGTACAAACATTAGAAGTACAAATGGAGTAGGATTACTCGTAAATAAAAAGACAACATTGTGAAGATTAATGATATATCAAACAGTGGCAAGATTATCTCCAAAACTTTTTATAGCAGTATTTTGTGAATTAAAATGGGAAGCTAAAGGAGTGAAAATAAATGGAGATTATTTAAGTCATTTAGATTTTGCAGATGATATTGTTTTTGCAAATACTTTAGAGCTGCAGGAAATGTAGGAGTTATCAGATGAAAATAGGACTAAAGATAAATGTTAGAAAGATTAAAGTAATGTTTAATGGATTTTCTCAAAATATGAAAATAAAGATTGATTATGATGAGTTAGAAGACGTTAACAGCTACAAATATCTTGGTCAGATTATTAATATAGTTGGAAACATAATGGATGAAATTAATCATAGAATAAGCTTGGTTGAAGTGCTTTTTGTAGAAATAACTTGACAGTAAAAAGGAAATATGCCTATGTGTTTGAAAAGAAAGGTTTTTAACAAATGTGTTTTACCAGTTTTTACTTATGGATCTGAGACTTGAACACTTAATAGAAGATCAATACAGAGACTTCAGACCACTCAAAGAAGTATGGAGATATGCATGTTGGGAGTAACAAGAAGAGATCGAAAATGCAATATATGGGTAAGAGAAAAAACAGGTGTTATTGACTTCGTTGAAAAAATTAAAATCTTAGACGGGATTCCAAGAGATAGTAAAAGACCCAAAAAGAGACAACAAGTGAGATGGATGGGAGAAATAAGAAAGTGTGCAGGGGTGATGTGGAGAAGAGAAGCTAAAGATCGGAAAAGATGGACTGAACTTGGAAAAACCTTCATCCTGCAGCAGATTGATAATGATGATCAAATGCAGATAATTCAGGTTTATGTCCCAATAAGTTCTCAGTGTGATGAAGAAATAGAGGATTTTTATATGGATGTATAAAAGGCTTTTGATCAGACCAAACAACATTTTAAAAATTGTCATGGGAGAATTTAATGTTAGAATTGGTAAACAACTGAAAGACGAAAGTGCTTTAAGTAAATTTGGTTATGGTGATAGAAATTAGTGGGGACATCCTTATGCAGTTTGCAGAAAAAGGAAAACTATATTATGAATTTTTTTTTTTGAGAAAAATGGTAAATTGAAATGGAAAAGGAAGCATCCAAATGAAATACAGCAGAATTAGATTATATTTTGACTAAAAGGAAATCTGTATTTCAAGATTGCAATGTTCTTAATAAATCAACACAGAATTGATTATTGATTAGTGAGATGTAAGATACATGGTAATGCAAAATTACAAAAACAAAAATTACTAAAAATAAAACAATATTCACAATTGGTATTCCTAATCTTCCAATGAATTTAAATTAGAACTTGCAAATAGTTTTCAAATATCAACCAATTTTGAATGTGATTCAGATTTGAATGAAATCAATAGGAAAATAACTGATACACTTACAAAAACTGCAACAAAGATAGCTGATACAAAAAAGCAGCAATTGATTAGTAAAATTTCTACTAAGACAATTTATGATGAAAAAAAGGAATATGAAACTATATAAAAATAATGCATTAAGAAAGACTAAATATCTCAAATTTTGTAAAATGGTGCAAAAAAGAATTGATAATGATATAAGAAAGTATAATTGTGAACTAGTAAGGAAAGTTATAGAAGAGAATAAAACTCTCAAAAGTGTAAAACAACATTTTGGTATTGGTAGAAAACTAATTTCTGTAATAAGAAAAAAAAGATAAAACTATTACTAAAAAGAGTTCTATCAAGAATTATATAGCAATAAAGAACAAAGAAAAGTCCCACTACAATTACATTATCTTCTGAATTGCCCAGGATTTTAAATGAAGAAGTGAGATATGCAATTAAATTTATGAAAAAGAAAAAGCTCTAGGCAATGATAGAATTATAATCAATATCTTAAAAGAAGCAGGTGAAGAAGTAAAACTTTTTTTGGCAAAGTTATATACCAAATGTCTAAATGATAAAGATGTACCAGATGATTGGAAGAATGCAGTATTAATATTTTAAAAAGGTGATAAAGAAGATATCAGAAATTACAACATATCAGTGTTTTATCAGTTCTACACAAAATTTTTATCAAAATAATTACAACTCATTTACAGCGAAGTTTGGATTTTAACCAACTAAAAAAACAAACTGGATTTAAAACTAGTTTTAGTACAATGGATCATAACCAAGTGATGAGAGAAGTTATAGAAAGGATCAATGAATATGAGTTGCTATTATGCTTTGATTTGTAGATTATGAAAAATATTTATAAAACTGCAACAGAAACAATTAGATGACATAATGATACTAACAAAAAGATTAATATTGAGAAGGGTGTATGACAAGATGACTCCATATCTCCAGAATATTTTACAGCAGTTTTGCAAAAAAGTATTTTATGGATTAAAATGGGAAGCTAAGGGAATAAAGTAAATGAAAATTATTTAAGTCATTTAGATTTTGCATATGATATAGTTGTTTTTGCAAATAATGCTTTAGAGCAGCAGGAAATGTTGCAGGAGTTATCAGATGAAAGTAGGGCTAAAGATAAATGTTAAAAAGACTAAAGTAAAGTTCAATGGATTTTCAGCTAGAAAAAGTTAACAACTGCAAATACCTTGGTCAGATTATTACCATGGATAGAAACATGATGAAATCATAAAATTAAACTTGGTTAGAATGCTTTTGATATTTAAGATTAAAAGGAAATAAGCCTATGTATTTGAAAGGAAGGTTTTTAATAAATGTATGTTATCAGTTGTTTACTTACAGATCTGAGACTTGGACACTTAACAAAAGAGCAATACAGAGACTTCAGACTACTCAAAGAAGTATGGAGAGATACATGTTAGAAGTAACAAAAAGAGATGGAAAACGAAATATATGGATGAGAGAACAAACAGATCTTATCGTGATCATTGAAAGAATAAAAATAGACTGAATGGAGTTGGGCTGGATATATTGTGAAAAAAGATAATAGATGGATAGTTGATATCTTAAATTGGATTCCAAGAGATTGTAAAAAACCTACAAAGAGATCACATGTGAGATGGATGGATGAAATAATAAGTGTGCTGGTGTGATGTGGAACAGAAACTAGAGATAGGAAACGATAGATTGAACTAGGAAAGACCTTCATCTTGCAATGGACTGATAATGGTTAAAAATGATGATATATATTGTGTCTTTCAAGATTGAATTGTACAGCTTAAAGTGAAAGAATTTCCATTCATTATTTTGAGCAATATTGTAATAATTCCATATATTATTAAAAACAAACAATATTAAACATTTTATTTTTGATATATCCATTCACTTAACATGCTCCACAAGCACAAATTAAAACAAATTTGAATGTAACCATCAGGTCGATTTCATTTTGTTAAGACAATAAACTATTAAATATAATATTTGTAAATACAATTTATCCAAACATAAAGAAAAGTGTGATTTTTATAATATTTGTACATTGTACTAAATTGTCATTGTTCAGTGATCATTTCATAACCAGTGCAAAAATGATTATATGTCTATTGAAAAACAATTCCATAATGAAATTTTCAAGGCAAATCATTGCAAAAAATCTAAGGATTATTGGAAAATTATAAATTCAAATAATTACAGATAAATTTAATTAAAAGAGAAGACAAAATGAAAGAAATAGAATAATATAATTTTTTTGGAAAAAAAAGTTTGCTGAAAAAAAAAAAGACAGCCTAAACTGGTAATCAAATAAATATACTAAAGAACTATTAGATATGGATATATTTGTGATTCATGGATTAGGCTTTGTATAGTTATTCCAAAATTCCCCATTAACTTTTAATTTTGTCTAACATTAGTCACTACTATTGATAATATATGAATGCACTGTGTATATATCATTTTCAATCACTATTAATTCACTGCAGGATAAAGATTCCCTTCAAATTTAATCCACTTTCTCCAATCAATAGATTCTCTTTTCTATATCACTCCAGAAAATTTCCTATCTTATCCATCTCACGTGATCTCTTTTGCTCCCTTTTACAATCCCTTATAGCAATATATCTAGCTTGCTTTTATTTAACTCTTAATTCTTTCAATGATACTTTTTGTTCTCTTATCTATGTGTTTTACTCTTCATCTCTCTTTATAACTTCCAATATATATATATATATCCCCAAATATTATTGTGTTGACTTCCAACATATATATCTCCAAATACTATCATTTTGTTTCAAGTCTCTGTTTTGCTCAAATCCTTATATAAAACTGATAATACATGGATTCAAGTGAATAAATAAAGTTTTTAAAAAGAAACAAGAAGGACAATATTTTTATTGGATTTTTTATATATGAAAAATAATTTTGGAACCATATTTTTTAAAGAAAAAAAAAGAAATTTTATTGTTATTAATTTTATTAATAATGATGGTGATATTTTAAAAGTATATATTTTTATGTCCAAAACTTTAATTACTGTGGAAATGCTTATAGAATCAAATACCATTTCATAATCTAAAAATCCAAAACATAATGGCAATTCATGGTCATTAGTTTTTACTCTTACTTTTCTTAAATATTTGGAAGTTATTTATTGAGTCAAAACCACTTTATCCAGCTTGATTTTTTGATTGATTTGAATCCAAAATTGTTTAAAGATGAGTTCTAAATAACTTTACTAAAGATTTTGTATAGAATTGATAATTTTTAATATGATGGAGCCTCAATATGTGCTACAATCAATATACAGAATTTCAATTATAAGTTATCCAAAAACCGCAGACTTCTCCATCGTGTCCCCTACCTTCTTCGGACTTACCAATGCCCAATTAATCCGCAAATTCAAAAGGTGGTCCCTTGAAGCAAAATTCCTTGATTTCCTCCTCAAACTCAATCTTCACTCCCTTCCCACGAATCAATTTTTGGTGAACTGTAGGGGTTTCACCAAGATCTCTCCCATATGCCAGCTCTGTAAAACTGACAATGAAACCCTCCAGCACTTCCTACTTAAATGTCCTTTTCTGCTTGGCATGAGAAATGTCATCAACTCCTGCCTTTCCTCGCACAGAAAATACCATCTTCAACCTCCAAGAATCCATAGAAACAGGAGTCTTTGCAGCTATTAGACTATCAATTTTTCTTGCTCTCTGGTTGCTCCGATGTGCCATCATCTTTGACCAGAGAGTACATTCAGTCAATCAAAAGCTCTTGGACCTAATTCGCACTCTCAAAACTCGAGATACCAAACTAGCCCTACCTTCACTCCTCACAGACACTTGGGCAATCCTCCAACTCCCATCCTTTCAGCCTCTGTCATAGGACTTAATCACAAAGGCAAGCTTTTCCAACCAGCCTGAACTACATACCATTTCCCCTCTCCACTTCCCATTCCCTCTTTACATGTATCCTTCCCCTCTTACCATTTTGTTCCTGAAATTTCATTTGTTTCACTGTATCTTTTTTTTTTTTGATGAATAAACATCTCATCATTGAGAAAAAAAAAAAAAAAAGTTATCCCAAAAAAAAAAATAAAAATAAATGCAAATAAACAAAAACGAAAAACATTAAAATTCTTAAATTTACTAAATTTTACAATATGGCAGCAATCATTTTTTCTTCTCGGAGTGCCATATGTGGTCACATTTATTAATATTTCTTTGGATATTGAAAGCATATATATTTATTTTTTACTTTGATGTGATACAGTATTTCATGTAATAAAATATTTTCTAAATAAAAAGCTATAAGTTTTATGAAATTTAAGAAAATTGGTAAAATATCTTTTTTATGTAATAAAATGAATGTTATTGATTTACTTAAAGTTTGAAAACTTTAATTGAGAATTGGAAATGGTTAAAGGCAAGAAAGGATGCCAGTGAAGATCAAAACAACTGAAATGGCAGTCTGATAATATTAATGCTATTATATTTCTATGGGAGAAAAAGTTATTGAAAACGACACTGTCCAGAGTACATTTAATTGTAATGAAAGTTGGACATTTTGCTATCCATTTTATTTTAAAAAATGAAGGTATGGCATAGTAAGTTTTTATTTTTTTTGAGTGAATGTGAATGACTAAACACATACACAATAAGTATTTATGTAAATGTGTTCTTTCAATTTATTATTAATAACCACATTTTAAAATTTTTTTATACAATAATCTTAAATTATATATGCATATTATAAACTTAAAATTGTTTGAATTATACATATATATATATCCCCCCCCCCCCCCCCCCCCCCCCCCCCCCCCCCCCCCCCCCCCCCCCCCCCCCCCCCCCCCTGGGCCCCCCCCCCCCCAGAACGAAAACCCCTAACCCTCCCTTCCCCAAGACAATTCCTTTTGCAGTTAAATATATATATTATATGGATGCTTGTAATCAAACCTTATTAACAAAACATGCTTACATGTAAAATATGATGAATGCAAAGACGATTTGGAACAAAATATAGTGAAAATTGCTGATCCATTGTATCTTCATCTTTCTTAAAATCAATATCATTAATGCATTCATCCACTCAACATTTAGACTTTTGTTATACATAGTATGTCCCAATAAAAAGATGACTGATGTGAAATCAAGTACTTATTTATGATTATTCAAAATAATCTTCTTGTGATTCAATACATCACTGAAAATGACTAAGTTTGAAGCAGTCCTTAAAATTTTCCGCATGAATTATCTCCAGTTTTATTGTAAGATTCTGGATGTTCTGAAATGAATCATGATGTACTCCTTTCATGGAAAATTTTAATTTTGGAAATAACAAACATCAGCAAGAGCTAAATCACAAAAATATAGTGGATGCTCAAGCACAACAATGCTTTTTTGACCAAAAACACAGTCTTGGCACTTGCGGGCTGATCTGTTACCACGCAACAATGACAAAGAGTCTTGCTGATGGTATTCAGGTCACATGCAAATTTTGGGCCCACAAATGATTCATAACATAGAAATATTACTTAGCAATTACCACACGATCTTTAAGAATTTATTTGTACTGAATAATATTTTTAAAATAATAAAAACAATGTTTTAATTTAGTTAACCATTTTTTTTGTTTTCCTTTTTCTGATGTTCTCCATTCCACACTGGCACTTTTATTGATGGCTCATATTGGAAACATCACATCTTATCACACGATATATTTGACAAGAATTCTGGATCTTTCATGAAAATCTGATGGATAATGGTTTTGTGAATATTAGTGAATTCCATAATGAGTCTGTCAGACATAGCCACCAGTTCGAAGAATTTTGGCATCTTTTGTTTACTTTGTGTCCAGTTATTTTTGATCTGCCCAACTGTGGATTATCATCAAAGCCTTCCTTGCTATAATAAAATCTTAAAAATTACAAAACTATTCATGACTTTTGAATCATTTCAGCAGTTCAAGAGCAATTTTCTCCAATTTAAAACAAAATTTAATATGTTGTCCCATCATGGTTTTAACCAAAGATACAAAATACATTGTCATAGTTCATGTTGTAACTAGTGATCTAACACAAACCAGCGCCTTAAAAATTTTTGTGGTGAATAGTTAAACTATGTTGCTATGTATCATATACATTGATTCAAATATGGCATTGCAGACAGTTTGGAGAACCAGATGTCTTTTTGCTGGAACACACTGGAAAAAGTTTATCAAATTTTTTTCTATTTCTTCACCTGCTTCTTTTAAAATATCAATAATAATTTCATCACTTCTTAAGAGTTTTTTAATTTTCCATGGATTTATATTATCCCTGCATTTTTAGATGGTGTAATTGTTGAGGCTATTTTGTTTTCCTATTCTTCATAACTAAACCCTCATTTGCAAAACTCTTTTTTGGCCCTCTCTTTATTAATAGTTGCCATCTTTTATTCTTATTACTGAAACAACTTTCTATGATATCTAAATGTATTATACTATGATTTTCTTCTATCCTTACAAATCATTATTTTTTTTATGTATCATTTTACAAAATTCCAGATATGTATCATTTTACAAAATTCCAGATATTCAATTTTTCTAAATGGATTGGTTTTAGAGATTTTCATAAGTCTTTTCTAACTTTAATAAAGTATCAGCTATCATCTTATTGATTTAATTCACATCTGATTTATCATCAAAACATTAAAATTTTTACAAGTTCTAACTTAAATTCATTATAATATTTCTAAAGGTTAAAAATATCAATGGCTAATAATATGTTTCTTTAAGAGTTTTTGTCTCTAACTTCGCAATAAATATATATTATAGATATTACTTGATGATCTCTTCCAGCACTTTCATTTGAATTCTTTCATGCCCATTTACACTTTGAATTTCTTTTTGGGAAGGGGCGGAGGGGAACTCATAATAACAGATTTACTTTTTCTGCAAATTCCATAAATCTATTTATTTACTCTCCATTTTTGTATCCATATTTAAATTTATCCACAGCACTTTCATTTTTTAACTGTTTTCCAATTCTAGCATTAAAATCTCCATAACAATTTTAAAAGATTGTTTGACCTGATCAAAAGCAATCTGTATATTTAATTAAATAAGTCTTTATTTCTTTGCCAAAATGAGAATTTGTTGAAATATAAATCTGAATTATCTGTATGTAATATCTTTCATAAGAATAAATAAATAATCTTGTCATTTTATCTGATATATTATTAATCTCCACAAGGTTGATTCATTAAAACTGCAGTGTCCCAGCTATAGCTGAATGATTGCAAATCTAAATACTTAATTTTAAAATAAGAATAAACAACTAATTTACATTAGATCTTTATTGATGCATAATAAATCACACTAAAACAACAGTTATGGATAATTGGTTAACATATATATTGTAGATATATGACTCATTTCCCATACATACATATTATTTAATTAAAAAAAAAATTTCTTTTATATATATGAGGATTTATATATGTGTATTTATTATTATAAATTTATAGATAGTTAATGAATAAACCATTATGTAGAGGGTAATAATATTTGGTAATGATTTATTATATATATTTTTATTAAATAAGGTGTCATATTATTTAACTTTGGTTTTATTAAAATAGAGTAGATCAGAAAAATGTAAAATAAGGCGATGGAGATTATTAGATTAGGAGATAAAAAAAATGTACACGTGTGAAAGAATGAATACATCTGTACAAACACAAAGATGCTTTTACACCTATTTCTGATGGCTATAGATTCCAGGTTTGTTGTTGTCTGTGTCTTAAGATTATTTTTACAAAAGAGGTGCTTTGATGTAGATAACAATAGCTGTGACCGATGTCAAACTTGTGAAGCTTTGATTTTTTTTTAAGATAAGGTTTCCAGATGTTTTTTTTTTCTTTGGTTGAAATTCGCGATATAAATGATTGAAACAATTTTTTAATCACTTAGTCATTAATTTTTTTAGAGAGATGATCACTTAGTCATTAATTTTTTTTAGAGAGATGATCACTCAGTCATTAATTTTTTTTAGAGAGATGATCAGGCAGTATGATTTTATTTTTTGATCAGTCAGTATGATTTTATTTTTAGAGACTCAGTATGAATATTTTGGAGAGACAGTCACTCAGATTATTATTATTAAAGTGAGATGTAACTCAGTGAGTATTATTTTGAGACTCAACTCAATCGGTCCTTCCTTGTTATTAATGTTAAAAAAAAAAAAAAAAGGAGAAAAGTAAGCGATTTGATTTTTTTATTCACTCTTTAAAAATTGAGAAAGGAAATGAAGTAAAAGACTCTGGTATAAAGTCAATATAGACGAAGATGTGCGTCTATATAAACAATTTCCAGCAATATTAAAGAAGAGAGGAAAACATTGGAACAAGAATGAATTTAATAGAAGTTATTAACAATTATATAAATATGATATTAACATATTTGGCTATGCATAATACTATGCCTCTGCATTGCTAAACCATTTTTTTTCTGCTTCCTGGTTAATACAGAATGAGTTAAAATCGCTGGTCTGTCTATGAAGTCATATATCAAATAATAACCAACAAAATGATAGAGTTTGAAGCCAACCACACAAGCTATATGGAATGCTTCTTTTCTGGTTCCTGGCTTATTAAAAGCTCATTACCTTCGAATGAATGGAGAAGAGGAAATAGGAGGAAAAGAAAATTTATAAAAGCCATGTAGAACCAAGTTTGAAGCCATGAATCAAATTTTGTTAGTTTATCTCAATCATCTAAAGTGTCAACAGCAATTATATTTTTTAAAAGGAGAGAGACAAGCAAATCCACCGGTACCTACTTATTCAAAAGTACTTATAATAACTTTTTTTTTAAAATGGTAGAAGGAAGCCAATCAACAATGAATAATAATAGAATTGAAGAAACAAGCAAGTCAATTGATTCAGCATTATCTTAAAAGTATCTGCAATAACTTTTTTTTTTGTTGTTGTTGTTGAGCAAAGAAAAGCAGTCTGAAAATTCAAACTCAGGACATTAATAAGAAGTAAAAAGTAAATGGGTAAATATGAACTTTCTTTAACCGATTTTATTCTTACTTATTAAAAGTAAACCTTAATTTACTGGTCAAAGCAATTTTCTTTTTTGATACAGAAACATTAAAGACTTGTTTATCTATAGTTATTTGCAATATCTCACAACATAGCACAAACATAGTTTAAATCTTTAAACTTAAATTTTTCATTGTCTTTTATTATTATTTTTTTATATTATATATATATTGTAATGTTGAAATGTTTTTTTTTTTAAATTGTTCATCAGTTATGATAATGAGCAACCTATAGATATATGCATTTATAATGTTGTTGTTTTTTATTTTATCTTGTTGCATATTAAAAAATTAATATCATGTATTTTATTTTCTTTCGCTATAAGGTTGCAAAAGAAAAATATTTTATATATGTAATTTGTGGGTATACATTTTAAACATATATGTTAACATTACCGAATGTGTGCATGTGTAACTGCTTATCCAAACACATCATAGAATAGGTTATATATGATTAGTTTAAAATGGTAAATTAAAAAGTAGGGCATTACATTTGAATGGAAGTGAAATAACATACAAGTTACACCTGAAATTTATTTTATGATATGATAAGTAAGAAAAGTCTTAAATAAGCATTTATAGAATATGTATTTTTTTTCTAATATTGATTTAAGTCAGCTTATTTTGAGATATCAAGAAAAATGACAAACCTATATGTTAGATTTATTTGCTTATACTTATATAAATTTTTATATTGAATTAATATGGTAATAAGCCATTTATTTAATTGTTGATTTGACTTTAAAGAAGGAAAGAAAGAGTAGTAGTGTTAATAAAATATAATTATATATCTTAATTGGTTTCCGAGTTATTATTAAGAATATTGTGTTTTTTTCTTGTCTTAATTCTATCATTTTAATTCATCATCATTGCTCGCAGTTATTAAGTATTACCATTCGTATATATTGAGCAATCACTTGCAAATATTAAGCGTCCGCAAAATAATAGGTAAACTAGAATGTTGATATTTAGGTATTTAAGGATTATGCTTGAGAATAACCAAATTTTGATAATTATAGTTCAACAATAGAAAGCTAAAATTGTGTTGTGTCCATGAGTTTAGATCATCCTCATCAAAGATGGATATCATGTTATTGGTTAAAAATGTTTCAAATAATACTATATAAAAGTTATGATCGCCATCAATCATCATTAATAAATTATAATCATTAAATGTAATGTTTAGCGTAATGAATATATTTTAGTAAATAGGGGTTTATAGAAAATTGAATATTATGCAGAGATTCATGATGATCAATCATCACCACTAGTATTATTAAATCCCAGTATGAAATAGGATAATTTTAATAGATGCCTATAAGTTTATAAAGATGAATTTATTGTTGTGAGTTTATTAATAAGCCATGGCTGGTATCATCATCACTATTATAATCATTATTATGATATCACTATTATTATCATTATTATTATGATATTATTATCATCATCATCATTATTACCTTTATTGTGATAAATAATCTAGTTAAATGGCCATCAATATCAATAATGGTCTTCACATGCTTGTTTGGAAGCCATTAATAGGATTATACATGTCTGTTCATCAATATACATAAATGAGCTAGCAATGTCTATAAGAATCTTTGATCTATAGTATAAACTTTGGTAATATTGGGATCTTGTAATTTTATCAATATAGATAAAATGTAAGAATGTCATTTTTTTTCATTAGTCATCCAAGTCATGTGTAATAAAAATGTACTGAATGAGTTTGAACTCAAGTACACTATAAACAGATACTTATCTAGATTGAAAACAATCTAGTGGCGCTCATGGGAAAACACATGTACTTAGCTAAACTGAATAAAGAGTGATATCATCCCTTTCCAACTTCATAATATTAGTTTTATAGAATATATATATTTTTTTATAAGTTGTCATGAATAGCACCAGTGTGTGCATATGACCATGAATGGTCTTATATATTTGGAAAGAAGAATAGGAAGGATTCTTTGTTAGAAGAACCTAGTATTGGAGATAAGCATAAGGCACTCCAGGAATTTCACAGTGGGTACTTTTATTCAGTTGCTATATTTAATATTATTTTTATTTGATGACAATGGCCAGTATGTTTTATTGTTCAAATGACTGCCCCAATATATAAATAAATACCAAGAATCTTTAATGCTGATATTTTCAAGTGGCACAGTGATTCTATAATTTCTTTATCTATGCTATGATGAATTAATATAGTTACAAATGGTACAGATTGGATAGGCATATATCTAATAATTAATAATTTCCCCTATCTAAATATTTATTATGGTTACAAATGTGACATATTAAAATAGTTACAAATTATAGTAACAAATGGCATGCCAAATAGGGATTGAAATATGCCACACACCTGAGAGGTGTATTTCTATGTTAATTTAAATAGTTACAAATTTTATATTAATTTGAAATAGTTACAAATCTTATATTAATTGAAATAGTTACAATATATATAAACAGTCTGATTGCATTTACAATTTAAATCACCTCTCTGTCTACAGTAATACAAAAAACGCACAGTATCTTGATTAGGTGACAAAAATAATCCCTCGTAAAAGCCGCTTAGGGCATTTAAAAATTATATTAAGACCAGTGCGTCTGCTTCTACACTAATCGGCCGGATTCACCTACACGCGCCAAGAACCTGGGATCACAGTCCGAAAGGGAGCAGCACTCAGGGAGAATCGCAGGGACAAGAGAGCGATATTTATTTTTCCTGCTCTTTTATACTTCCATGTTTTGAAGGCCCACTCTCGTCTCTTCTTTTCTGGAGTATTAATACATTTTTTTCCCGTGTGTGCAAAACGGATTCATTTGGCTATCAATTCTTTTGATAATCCAATCTGTTAAACAACGCATCTGTAATTACTTTATTTAGTTAATGCAGTTTGATCTAATCACTTTTTATTTCATTTAACCTATTTTGAACCCTATATACATTTACCCCCCCCCCATTTATCTCTTATATATTTCTTACTTAAATGTGTGCCTTTATTGGCTCTATTTACATATATATATAACACCTCCTCTTACTCCAGAAAGATAGTTGCGTAATGGCACTATATAGTCTTTTAGTTTGCCCAGTCTCTGGATTTTCCATTTTGGTCTGGCTGTATTGCTTTGTGTTTCATCTGGCTTTGAGCTCGATGCTGTATCATTTTCACTATTAGTTGGTACTGTCTCTGTTTCCATTGGTCGCTGTCGTTTCATTTCTGTGGTTTGCTGCTCATTCAACAATAACTAGCTCACTGGCGGACGTGGTTTACATGTCTTCTATAGCTAGTGCCATCCTGTAGCTGAACGATTACTATTTGCTGAGACAGCAGTTTCATAATTATTCCCTCTACCCATTTCTTTTGCAACATATCCTGGACCCAAACTTTATCCCAGATTACAAACATTTTTGTCGCTGTTGTCATTTTCAACAGGATCTGGCAATAATAAGGCTAATTTAATGCACAGTTTCCTGCCCATTAACAGTTCTGCGGGTGATTTCCCGGTGGCCGTTGATGGCGTTGCATGTTGCCATAGCATCACGTTATCGATTGCTTGTTGTAAATCTCTATTATTTGATTTCTTTAACATCTTTTTGCATTATTTGGACAGCGTTTTCTACTCCGGGTGATATGGTGGTGTACGTATGTGTCTGATGCCATTATCATGAAAATAGCTTTCTATCTCCCTAGCAATGAACGCAGTTCCGTTATCAGACACGATGGTTTCCGTAAACCGTGACCCCAAACACAGCATTTAAAGTCAACTGTTTCTGTCGCAGTTAAACCTCTTACAACTCGGCACTCTGTCCACTTTGAGAATGCATCTATAACTATGAGTAAGAGTTTCCATTCACCGATCCAGCATGGTCTATGTGGACCCTTTGCCATGCTTTCGTGTCTGCTGGCCAGGAATTGTATATCTTAGCTCTCATATTCATTACTGTTTGACATGATGAACATTTTGAAGGTGGCCATCCGTTTTTGATTCATCCCATAAGTATCTCATAGCCCTGATCGGAGCTCATCCAAATGGCTAGGTGTTTGCTATTCAGTACTTCTGAGTTTAGGCTGTCAATATAATTTATTTCTGCCTCCATCGTTAATTGTTCATTTGTCCGGCATTCTTGATAATGCATTAGCGTGCGCAATCTCTTTGCCTTTTTTGTATTCTAATATGTACTCATATACTGACATTATGTTCCTCTAGTGCATCATGCATAAGCTTAAATTTTCGGGAGCTAAACGATCGTGGCCCAAAATACCCAATAGTGGCTTGTGGTCCATAATTGTGGAAATTCCTTCTGAACAGGAATTGATGGAAATTTTTTTAAGGCCGAACATTATAGCCAAAGCTTCCTTGTCAATTTGGCTATAATTTTTCTCTGATTTTGAGTTCTTGATGCGTAAGCAATAAGGCATTCTCCCTTGTGACATGGGTGGGATAGCACTGCCCCCACTCCGATGCGTCTGTTATTAGGCATACTTCTAAACTGTTATTATAATGGAACTAATAGTTTCTCGGATGACAATAACGTTTTTGTCCGACAGAACGCTTCTTTGTGAATTCTAGACCAATGCCACTTCTGATCTTTTTTTAATAATTCGTATAATGGCTTAGCTATGTGAGCTTTACCTTCCAAGAAAGGCTCGAAAAAGTTTATGAGACCTAAGAAAGCCTGTAACTGTTTAATATTAGTAGGTGGTGATGCATTTTTCACTGACTTTACTTTCTCCGGGGATGATCTCTTCTCTTTATCAGAAATCAAATGGCCTAGAAATGTTAATTCATTTGACATCCATACGCTCTTGTGGGTGTTTAATTTAACTCTAGATTTATTTAGTTTTTCGCATATGTGAATAGTCTGTTGCGCAACATTTCTTGTGACGTAGCCATATAAGTATGTCATTGTAATAGTGAATGATCCCTTCTAAACCCTGTAGCAAAACATTGATCCTTGACTGAAATATATTTGGGGCTGTGGATATGCCAAAAGGTAAACGGTTGAACCTAAATAGACCCATATGGGCCGTTAAAAAGATTTCTGCTGATTTTTCGGTAACCTGAATCTGTAAAACCACTAAACATCACATGATCACTATCTCATGTTAGCACAAGATGGCACTACTATATGGAGAGTGTTGTTTTGTTTTGAATTGTTTAATAACAATTATTGTGCTAGTATGAGATAGTGATCATGTGATGTTTAGTGGTTTAACACCAATCCTGCCTAATAGGATAGTGGTGGCTATGGTTGTTAAAGAGCCAGACACCAAAATGTATGGGTACTGAATTGAGTTCAGACCCATATGACTATATAAGCTATTGAGCTTGGATTGAAAATATTAATAATGTTTTCAATTTCATTCTCATAGTTTTGTAGTTAAATAGAGTTAAAAGGTGGGTGCTGGAGGGTTGCATTAGATCCTAAGATCTAGGTGCAGTGCTCTCAGATCCAAGGCTCCTCACTGATGAAGGCCACAAGCCAGAAACTAGTCTGGGGATATTGGATGAGTAGGCACTAGATAGGGATTTTATGCACAAGCCTTCTGGCATCCATTGATTGCTCTTGTTAGCACAAGATGGCACTACTATATGGAGAGTGTTGTTTTGTTTTGAATTGTTTAATAACCTGAATCTGGTGGAAAGCGGAATCAAGATCTAGCTTCGCAAAATAGGAAGCATTTTGCAGACCAGCCAAAACTTCCCTTACATTTGGGACAGGATAAGCTCCCCTGTTTAAAAATTTATTTACCGCTATTCGGTAATCTCCGCATAATCTAATTTCCCCGTTAGGCTTGGTTATTACCACTAAAGGCGTGGCCCAATAAGATGTTTCAATGGGCATCAACACTCCTTTATCCACCAATGACTTTAACTTATCTTCGACTTTAATTTTTTGTGCAAACGGAATCTTATGCGATTTACAAACAACCGGTCACACATTTTCCGATAATTCTATTTCTACTGGTTTTGATGCGATCAATCCCAGTTTTTCATTGAACAGATCTGGATATTTATTAACTAGTTCATCTTCCAAAAAGATTTTCTTTATATTAATTTGTATCCCGATCTCGCGAAACCATTTCCTCCCTATAACAAGGCTAATTTTACCATTTACAATATATAGAGGTAGATTCGCTTTTTTGCCGTTGTATTTAATTGGCGCTTTAACCTGACCAATTATTTTGAGCGCATTACTATTTAAGTCTCTCACTATAATATTTGTTTTCTCTAAAACAATGTTTGCCTTATCGTATAATTTTTTCCAATCTGTCCGTGAAATTATGGAAATTGCCGATCCGCTATCGATTTCCATTTCCATTTCTTTACCGTAAATTTTAAGTTTAATCATAAATTGGCGTATACTTTTTAACGTTTAGATTTTTAGTCATGTGGGTGGTTGCAAGTTTCCCTCCCCTATCATGAAGCATGTGATTTTATTTTCCCTTTGTCGTCTTGTCTACAGACACATGACAAATAGCCTTTTTTGCTGCATTTAAAACATGCTTCTTTCTGCCATTTGCATTCTCTTGAAATATGGCCCATTTTCCCACAAAAGAAACAGATTATTTTAGCGTTGCTAGTATTTGTCTTCATTGGGCTTTGATTTCCTCCCTATGTTTTGAATACCCCCATTTTTGTGGTTTCATCCGATTTTAATCTAATATCAGCTCATACACTATACCCTTTTTGATGGCCATTTCGTAAGTTAACTCAATTTCTACTAGCAATTGCTGTCTGAGCCTATCATCGGCCATGACCCAAAGTATCTGGTCCATTAAGATTTCGTCAATGAAATCACCAATCATCGGCCATGACCCAAAGTATCTAGTCCATTAAGATTTAATCAATGAAATCACCATAGTTACAATCTTTAGCCAATTCTCTTAAAGCTAGATTATATTCATTAATTTTCTCACCGCTAAATTGTTTCCTATTTCGGAGTTAATCTAGCTATGTGGTGAGAGGGACGGGGGCTAAACTGATCATTTAACTTCTTGATCACTTCCTCGTACTTGACCTTCTCAGGCAAAGGCACTTCAAAATTTTTATGAATAACCTCAATTACTCTTTTCCCGCCATAACACATTAGGGCCACTATTTTTCTCTTATTATTATCATCAATTGCGTTCAAAGTAAAGAAATTTTCGATCTGTGTTCTATATAACGGCCATTTGGATGTGTTACTGGCGTCGAATTTGCCTATGCTGTTCTGCCCTAACATCGACATAATTTAAGGTTGTTTGAGACTATGCCAGTAATTTGCAGGGTCCTCAGTTGTAGCTGAATGATCGCAAATCTAAATACTTAATTTTAAAATAAGAATAACCAACTAATTTACATTAGAACTTTATTGGTGCATAATAAATCACACTAAAACAACAGTTATGGGTAATAGGTTAATATATATATATATATAAACATAGTCTGATTGCATAACAATTTAAACACCTCTGTCTACAGTAATACAAAAAAAACGCATAGTACCTTGACTAGGTGACGAAAACAAACCCTCGTAAAAGCCGCTTAGGGCATTTAAAAATTATATTAAGACCAGTGCAGTCTGCTTTTACACTAATCGGCAGGATTCACCTACAGGCGCTGAGAACCTGGGATCACAGTCCGAAAGGGAGCAGCACCCAGGGAGAATCGCAGGGACAAGAGAGCAAAATTTATTTTTCCTGCTCTTTTATACTCCCATGTTTTGAAGTCCCACTCTCGTCTCTTCTTTTCTGGAGTATTAATACATTTTTTCCCGTGTGTGCAAAACGGATTCATTTGGCTATCAATTCTTTTGATAATCCAACCTGTTAAACAATGCATCTGTAATTACTTTATTTAGTTAATGCAGTTTGATCTAATTACTTTCTTCTAATTTCATAAAGATATTAAAGTTCTAATTCTTGCAATCTTCCTTCACTTGAAAAGTGATATATAATTGTAGGTAACTAAAGAAAAGATAATCATCTGCCACCATAAGCTACTCTTTACATAATGAAAGTAATGTGTTTATTCTAATATTTTTGAATCACAGCTTCTTTTTAGGTTTCTCAAAATTCTCTCTCTCATATATATTTATTCCCTCATTCAAGATATTTCATTTTTATTCCTTATCTACATAACTCATATCTTTGGTTTATTCCCAAGATTTATTTTTTCTCTTTTTGAAAACTCATTTTAATATATTTTAGTCATTTTAATAAATTTATCTTTAGACCTATTTTTTTTTTTTCCATCTAATATCTCTTGAAATATTGTCTGAAGATTTTCTGTAAAAATAAATATATCATTAGTAAAATGTAAATGACTTAATTACATTTACATATTTAAATGTATGTATAGAAAGGTAAAACTAGTGAGACTTCTATGCCAGGATAGAGAATCAAATAAAGAAGTAGTAAGAATCCTCAGTTGGAAGAGTTATGTTTGAAGACAAATATTCTAAAAAATTAATGAAAACAAAAGTTTCTATTTTTTTATTATGTATTTAATACCGAGTATAAGCACAGGTATTTAATTGTGAATTATTTCTTTTGGCTGGTATTTGATATATGCTATTTAGTAACCTGTTACAAATATTTTTAAAGTTTAACAATTAAGCATTATTGGTTCAGCCTAGATCAAAATTTTAATTCATACATGTAAATATATTTGCTCTAATTTTTCAAAATATTTCTTTTATAGGATATACATAATCCAAGAGTAGACCAAGATTTATATGAAATTTTTACATACAAAATTAAAACTGTATCATTAAGTAAATACAACAATTGCTAACTAATAACAAGATACTGATGAGGCTAATAAGTATTATTTTGAATAAAACAGTTATTATTCTTTTACAAATATCTACGATTTTCAGCAGCTAACATTTTTTCTTCACATCTATGCCATTTATTGTAAGCTAATAAAACAGTTATTATTCTTTTACAAATATCTACGATTTTCAGCAGCTAACATTTTTTCTTCACATCTATGCCATTTATTGTAAGCTTTAATAATTAAAAGATGCAAATAATAGTGATAAACCATTAAGCATCACATGATCACTATCTTATACTAGCACATAATTGTTCGTAAACAAAGCAAAACTCTCCATACAGTATTGCCACCCTGTGTTGCATTAGATCCTAAGATCTAGGTGCAGTGCTCTCAGATCCAAAGCTCCTCACTGACAATGGCCACAAGTCAGAAACTAGTCTGGAGATATTGAATGAGTAGGCACTAGATTGGGATTTTATGCACAAGCCTTCTGGCATTCATTGATTACTCTGGTTGGCACAGGGTGACAATACTGTATGGAGAGTTTTGCTTTGTTTATAATAGTGATAGTCATGTAATATTTTATTGGTTTTTATCTATCATTTTAATAAATTTGTTCTGTTATTTGTTGGTATGTTTGTAAAATAATGTACAACATTGCATTTGTAGCTCACAAAAAGAACATAATTTTTATTATAGTTGCACCAAGATTGGCATCAATAATATATTTTCAGTGGTATATAAATGTGATTAATATTATATATTTCATGAAATATTGCTCAAGTTTAATTTACTTTGTTCTTGACTCATCATTATTGCTAAGTAACAAATTTTAGCTTGCCTCCTAAGTGCTATGATGCCATATAAAGAATATTTTCTAAAATGAATAATACATAAATTAAAAAAAAAAAAATCCAGATGCAGTGAAGAAACTATTAAAACAATGCTAGTGTAAAGTAAAACTATTAAATTTTATGACAAAATTTTGAGTCTATGAAATATTCACAGAATATTTCCCAATTCTCATAACTATTAGACTGGTAATAATATAAGTACTTTTCTCTAGTTTGAACGCCACTATTTGATCTATGAAAGAAAAATACATCTGATATTTATTATTAAGTAAAACTATTTTCACATTGTCCCATTTATTACTGATTAAATATGAATAAACTAGGTTGGCAAATCCGGACTATTGACATCTTTTTCAACTACTTATTTTACCTCTCGTTTTTTATGAAATTAATAATTTCACTTTCTCTCTTCTAACAATCTTTCAAAACAGGATCTGTATTTTTACTTTTTTTAAATTTATTTTCTTAAGGTCTTATTACAGTAATAGAATATTTTTTATCTTTATTATTCCTTTTTATTAATTTTCTTGCTTTATTTTTCTTGAAATATTAATAATATATTGCTGGAACTCAAGATCGTGGTTCTAATTGTCATTTCCGATCCTCGAACTTATTATGAAATCGTAAGTAATGAAACCATTTTATATTTATCTTGATGACATTTAACAATATTGTACAATAATGGTATCAGTTTTAATTCAAACTTAACGAGACAAAGCAACTATAAAGCATTCTTACATGTTATGAAAAATAAATAATTGAATAGATCTCATTCGGGAGATCTATGACGTTCATGTACAGAAAGTTATAGCTTTGAGTGTCGATTCTGAGATATTTAGCTTTTGATTCCGCTATTCTACCAATACCTTAAATCAAACAGGTTGATAAATACACAATTAAATAGAATGTTATTTATCTGATCGACAGGAATCTATTATTACTAATGGAAACAAATAAATATAACTATATAGTTATCGCCAAAAGACAATGTTTCCTTTTTAGATAAAGGGTACTAATGAGAAAGTGATAATACTAATTATCAATGATAGTATTCCATCAGTCAATGCACAACTTTGAGCAATAATTAATAGATTGAATTATTTATAATTTAGTATCGCAAGCATAACTAATTTAACTACAAATAAAATAAAAAATCTTGATGATGCACTTTAAAATTTTGCTATTTTCCATACGGATTTTCATAGTTAAATATTTATCAATACGTATATGTTATGAAAGTAGATTTAATTAAAAAAAAAGAATGAAGGCTATATCAAGTTCACATACCGCTTTAAACGTTCCGGCCATGGTTGAAAATAGTTTCACTCTTCAGCTTTTACGTAACCATGATTGATTAATATGAATAAATATATTTTAAATAAAAGACTATTTCATTTTTTATAAAAACAATTTACAAGATTAGCAGATAAAATTTCAAATTTTAATTAGCCATTACAAAATAAATATAATTTATTTACAAAAAAAGTTAATAAAAAAATTGGCTTTTTTTTTTTTATAAAAAAGAAAACGTGCTGCCCTCTATTATTTGAAACACCAGCAGACGTATTTTTAATAGATTTTCCCTTACTTCTTTAAAATATCGAAAGGTAAGATTTTTATCATTATATTTTATTGTAAATATTATCAAATATATTTAAATAAAATTGTCATAATCTGAAGTATTGCTGTAACAAATATGAATATGAAAAACATCAAAAAAAAAAAAAAAATCCCGGTATTTTAGTTTTAATTAATTTGTAAGCTATTATCCAAAACTTAAGGATAATTCTTAACATCAAATTTGTTATCGCATTAAAATTAATTGTAATTAATTGCTTCAAAGCTATACATTTAATTCTTGCATTTCCAACATTTTTTTTTCTAGCGATGATTCATTTTAATTAAATTGTAGATTTTTATATAGTGCTGGAAAAACAACCTGTAGGCCTAATGCACGTCGTATTTTTTTTCCATTTAAAACAGTTTTGTCCGCACAAAATGAATATTTACGGGATATTATAGATTTTGTAATAATACATAATAAGAATATTTCAGCGGATTAATTTATGAGTAATGCTGGCGGCAGCTGGCTTTATATCTATTGGGATATTTTTTCTAAAACCAATTCTGTCATTTATTTTATAATTAAATTACTTTTTTTTCTTTTTAAAGAAGAAATTTTAATTAGTTGTTTTATTAAAGTTTATTTAAATTTTGCTGTTGAACGATTGACCTTTATGGTAATGTACTGAATGATTAGTAACTACTTTTATTTAAATGTCACATTTTTTCATTGTAATGGTATCTTTCCATCTTCTGTGCCGCTATGAACACAATGAAGCACATCCCACTAGTAAAAACAACAAAAGGGATGATATCATTATTGTAAATGAAATAATATTTGTTATATTAATACAAAAAAAAACAAAACAAATCCCAATAACGTTTGTTTCCTAATATATTAAAATACAATTTGAAATTTGTACAAGTGTGTGTCTGTGTGTACGCATATATTTTATACCAAAAAGTAGAGGACAATAAGTAATAATGTAAATTATGATTATTTTAAATTTTTTATCAGTATCTGACTCATTTGCTATATTGAGAGGTTTTCAAATCTCGAATTATATTATTTAAAAAGGATGAAATTTAATCACATTAGAAGTAACAAGATATATTTCAGAACACGCATCTCTCATAATGGTATTAATAATGCCCGAGGTCCTATAATATTACATTGAACAGGCAAGTAAACAAAAATGATTCCACTTTTACTTGCAGCCAACTTATTATAAAAGAAGTGAATTAATACAATTCTTCCAGTACTTTTGGACTACCACGTATATAATTTGCCTCTCTGCATGTGATAGAAGATAATTATTTAAAAATAATAAAAAATGACTCGTAAATTATATAAAAAAGCATATATCAAAATAACATCTCATTATTCCAGTCTTCACATAACTTTTCAGAAACACGCTTTTTTCTATTCCACTTCTACCACCTATTGTATATTAGAGTAATGATAAATGCTGTATAGTAGTGCTTATTAAATTTCTATTAACTGCTATTTAGCCATATCTGCATATTAGTTTCTATGTTGTGGCCTTTGTCAATGAGGAGTTTTGAACTTGGATTTAATGCATCTGGATAGGAATTTAATAAGTCTTATCATCTTGGCTCTATTGATGAGTCAAGCTTTCAGTAGGTGGCAGATCTAGAATAGAACAAATAGTTTATTCCCGAGAAAAAAAAGGCATATAAGTAAAAAATTTTAATGGTGGTTCATTTAGTTCTTAATTACTTATAAAACATATTGTATTATTTATTTATATCCCTCCCCCCTGAATTTTCTTTTTTTTAAAAGTAAAGCAAAATCTTTCAAATTATATTACTTGAAAATAAATGAAATCATTTTTTTTTAATATCAATGATATGTTAGTTTATATAAAGTTATGATTTAACAATTTTAAAGTATCTCTTAAGTTCTTTTTGAAACAAAAAGTCTGATGATTCAATAATGAAGACTAACAAAATATGAAACATTTTAGGAATGTGAAAACAAACCTTAATCTGCTATCATATTTATTCCCATATTTGAAAATAGAAACATACTGTTTTTTTAAGAAATGTTCGCAGTAGAATATTTTATGAAGACTGATTTGATTATTAAAATAATGTTATATAATAATGGATTGTAAGAAACTATCAGAAATAAGTAATTTGAAATATAAGTTAGTGCTGCCATACTGAGTATCATGCATCGAATTGATAGTCTATGTCTGAATTGGTTTTTAGATATTTGAAATTTAATACATTTGAAAATTTATATAAAGTAATCTTACAATGAGTCTTGTAAATAATGTATTATCTGGTATTAAAACAAAGTTAATCTATAAAGTATATTACAGAAATTCCTAAATCTTTATAATTATGCCAAATTATTTAATTTTTTTATCGTCTATGTATATGCATAATGATTATGCTGAAAATATTATAAATTGATGTAGTTGTATGGATGAATAAAAATATTGTTTTTTTTTTTTAAAGTAAATCAGATAAAACTGAGTCCATTAAATATTATTAATTTTATTTTTAGTTATTTTGCTTTTATTTTTTGATAAAATTGTTATTTTGTTGATTATTTTAATTTTTTTTTTTCAGCAAGAGATTGAAATAAATATTCATAAGCATACTTTTAACCTTATTATTAATAATTTTCTTTTATAATACTATTTAATAATTTTATTGTAATTAGTGAGATTATTGAATGCTGTCAGTAGATGTTATTTAATACTAATCAATACAGTATTATCAGCATACTAATAAATTAAATCCTCATTGTAGGCTTCAATAGTATCATTTTTATATATTAAAAATAAAAGAGAATTCAAGATTGAACTCCAAAGAACTCCTTTTCAAAACATTATACTTATCTTCTGAAAAACTCCTTCTCAAAAACATTATACATATCTTTGATATTTCTATTAATTTTTATAAAATAAAATCCCTCTCTTAAAAAATTTCTTAGTAAATCTAAAGAAAATTAGATAAAGGCATATTAAAAATTTAAATTAACACACTGTTCTACTCCATTTTGTCTTATCCTGGAAGATTTATATATATTAAATGTTATAGATATAATAAACACTTCCATACTTCTCCATTCTTTTTAAATTCACTTAAATAAAGATATAATAAAAGACAAATGACCCACAAGATGCATTTCGTGCTGAACCAGCATTCATCAGTTGGCCCAGGTCACTATTTCTCATGGGCCAACTGATGAGTGCTGGTTCAGCACGAAATGCATTTTGGGGGTCATTTATCTTTCATGGGCCAACTGATGAGTGCTGGTTCAGCACGAAATGCATCTTGGGGGTCATTTGTCTTTTATTATATATTTATTTAAGTAAATTTTAAAAAAATGGGGAAGTATGGAGGTGTTTATTATATCTATAAGATATTACACACTGGAAAGAGAAAGGTTAATAACTCCATGTATGTAAAATAAATAAAAAAATCAGATATATTAATCTTTAACTGAGGTTTAAAGTTTATATCTGTGCTAGAGCTAATCTCTAGTTTCGATAATGATTAGTAATAATCATGATTGTATTTATCTGATATGGATGACATGTAACAATATTAGATGTTCATTAAACATACTGTTTAATTGTGTTTGAGTTCAATTGATAGTTCTATTGTGTCATGATAGAGATTCTTAGTAGTTATGATTTCTAGGAATTGATATTTTATTAAGAAATCATTACTTCATTGTACCTTGACCATTTTTCTCAGTTGCATTAAGAAATTAATAATTAATTATGATTTTATAATACCTATTTATTTTTAGATTTTCTTAAAATCTTTTAAATATTCAATATATTATTTAGTCTTTGTCATGTCTGACTAAATTTGTGTATATATTTGTAAAGTTACTACTTTAAATATTTTTCAGTTTTGTTTTAGATCTATTATTTTAAATTTGTAAAGTTGTTAGTAAAATCTTTATGAGTGTGTATTGGTCAGGCAAGAAATAAATAAATTACACTCTAGAAAATTAAGTTATGCCATTTTGCAGTTTAATAGAAGTATGCTAATTTGTAAAAGTGTGCAAATTTTGACTAATCATGCAAATTAAATGAAATTAAGATATGTACTAAAATTATTCGCTTATATATATAGTGGCAGTTGCAGCATATTATCCTGAAGTACAGTATTTATGTACTAACATTGCAGTATGCAGTGAAGTGTACTGTTTAATACAGCAATGAGAGAATGGAAGAAGATTCTCTAATTTCATCTACATATGTGTGTTTATTGTAAAACAAACAGTAAGCAAGCTATTTGAATTACTTAAGATATATTACTTATTAACATTTTATATTTATAGAATAAATAAACTTTAGTTATTAAGTTTATTCTTTGACTCATGTAATTTATTCCATAATAAATTATTGATGCTTAAACAGCTGGTTAATGTCAATATAGCCATGTATATGGCAGAATGGCATAGATCAACAGTTGAAACAACTTGTGAGAAATAATAGGTTGGAACACTTCCCAGTTTGCAAAATAACTGTGAAAAGCAAACATGACACTGCAAAATAGCTCAATAACTAACTTTGATGTTAAAAATGCAGTGGAATAGCAGATATATGTTGCCCATGTTAATTAAAAGTCATAACATTGATATGAAGGGCAGACAAAGATGTACTGTAATTAGACAATCATCTTTATGAGACAAAAGCACCAAAGGATATCCTGTATGAAGAATTAGCAGAGAAATTAAACACACATTTCAAAACAATTATATCAAAACACATACATATCTACACTTTAGGAATAGATTCCAATTATCACATGAAAACATTCAAGAGTATGACATGGGATTATGTAAGTGCAAAGGTATGCAATTTCAAAGCTGAATATGAAGGCATGTTTCTAGATCAATTGATATGGGGGGTGAATAACAATAAGCTCAGATAAATACTCTTTAGTGGGTTTACATTAACATATAGCAGTGCTATTACAAAAGGAATAACTTATGAGGCCATTCTAGAAAATACAACAGTATTAAACCTAAGAATCCTAATATGTCAATAAACAGTACACTAGCTCCAACTATGAATTGGAGGAATTTTTATGGTGCTAAGGGATACATTAAAAATATGTGTAAATTTAAAGATGAAAAATGCCATACTTGTGGACTCAAAAAAAAAGAAAAAAGATGATTTACATCCAAGGTCTAAGTAAAATTAATGTTAAGATAAATGATGTGACTGAAGAAGATTTCAAGACAGTTGACATGTAAGTTTGTGTGTGCATATATACAATAAAAACATTTTTTCCTCTAAAAAGTGTTCAAAGTAAGGTGGACACATTGCAAATATTTATAAGATATTACAACAAAATGAAGGAAGTGGTGGTTTTAGTAATATTTGTGAAAATAAATGATAATGATGAAAATTGTAATTTATTGAATATGAAAATTTGCAAACAAAAAAAATCAAAATGGAAATTGACAGCTGGGTAAATTTGTCTTTTATTTCACAAAGTGATTGGATAACTATGACAAGAAAATGTAAAAAAATATGTATACCAATGAATAAAATGAATTTAGTGACAACAAACATGAATGAAAATTGGCTTCATATAAAAGCAATTGCAATAATGCCAGTAGAAGTCAACAGAGGAATAAAAACAATTATCTTTGTATATAATGTTAAGGGATTTAAGTTTAAACCCAATCCTAGGCTTTAACAGGTTCAAAATATAAAGAGAGTCCAGTTGAAATAAGTAGTTTGGGAAAAGTTTCCTCAGCTGTTGATATGGAGTTAATTAATAATACTCAGCCTGTTGTATGCAGTCCAAGAAAAGTTACTGTTTGCTCTAAAACCTAATGTGGAAGGAACACTAAATTATTTAGTTAAAAGAAGCATAATTTCACCTAATGATGAATCAATATGAATGACATCCATCATTATGATTGTAAAACCTGATGGGACAGTAAATGTAAACAAAATTATAAATATAAAAACTTACCCAGTGCCAAATATTTAAAAGGATTTAGCTTCATTATGCAAGGCTTTCTATTTTATTAAAATAGATTTAGTCTGCATTCTACCAGATTTCAGTTATTATTAGAACAACCAAGCTCTTAATTATCAGTACATACTTGGGATTATTTAAGTATAACAAACTGCCTTACAGAATAATTATAGCCCTGAACATGTTCCAAACAAAGATAGACAACCTTTTGAAGAGAATAGGAGTTATACTATAACATGACAACATTCTGATAACTGTTATGATGAAAAGTAAGCTCAGAAAATGTGTATGTAAAGCTAATAAAATGCAATTTAGAGCCATGGTCCACCAAAGAAATCAAATTCTTAGAACATATCATTACAAATAAAAGAAAGTATCCAAATCTAGAGAGCCCCAAAGTCAAAAAAATGCTAGGGACTTGCAAGATTTCTTGGAACTACTAAAGTTCTTTGAGAAATTTTTTGAGGGCAAATGCAATTCTGCTCCAGGACTTGTTAAAGAAGAAACAATAGTGGAGGTAGGAAGCTGAACATATAACCTTCAATATATAAATCAACTACTGCTACACTATTATAATGACCAAGAAGTAGTTATAATGACTAATGCATTGGAGTATAGTATTGATGTTGAGATTTTTCATAAAGTTTATGATGGTGAACTCACTATTTCGTACACATCTAGAATGTTAACAGCTGTGGAGAAAAATTGTAGTCAGCTTGATAAAGAAACTCTAGTCATTGTTCTCTCTCTGGAGAAATTTCACCAATACATGTATGGATGTACATTTAAAATCTGTTCTAGACCATGTGAGTCAGTCACAAATCACAGGTAAACTACATATCATTAAAATCCGAAAGTATTGAACAGTACAATCATGTCAAAATAGATTAAGGATGATTTCTGATACCAGTCAGTCAAATGATGTGGTCCGGACTATCTGCAATGCCTATGAGGGTCTGTCTATGTGTAATGAAAGTATATTAATGACAGAGCATATATTGATTCTGATTGAGGGGTGGAAATATGTTGAATCTACTACATAAGGACCATACTGGAATAGAAACAAAAACTTGGCCAGATCTTTTGTATAGTGGCCTAATATAAATCCAAGATCTAGAGCAAGCCACAAAGAAATGTATAGCATGTTTATCAGTAGTGAGATTACCGCCAAAAGATTTCAAACTGTGGCCACAAGATACCAGGCATTGGCGGGGAATTCATATAGATCAAAAGTTCCCAAAGTTGTCAATATTGGCCCCTGTGGTTGATTTGAACTTTCAAGGAGTCAATAGTTTCAATAAAAAAATTTTGGGGTTGATGACAGCAAAGGCAGACTCCCTTGCTATTGATATTTGTTTGTTATTTCAAAGTATCTATGATCCCAATAAAATAATTAAAAAGAAAACATTTTTTTTTGACTAAAAACACATTACGTATCAAACTTGTGAATGAAAAGGTAAAATGTGTCATTAAAAGTCACACATAAGAATGCATGAAAATACATATAGCACAATCATGTCTGTGCATTGTCTTATTGAATGAATCAAAGCAAGTGTGGACATGAAAAACCATTGGATGTCTGCACTTGCAATGGGATAAGATGATATTTGATATTAGCAAAATCTATCAGTCTTGTATGGTCATGCTTTCATAAAACACTATAAATTGGTTTGATATGACAGGTACTTATTTATAATTTGAACTTTGAATATAATATTTATTGAGGAGCAGTACTATGAAAAAGAAAATCATAGGACAGTTTGTTTATTTGATGATGAACAAAAATCTTCTGTTTCAAGTAAGTGTATACTTTATTGTTTTTTTAATCATAGGAGCTAACAAATTTTTTTTTTAATAAATGTTTTTATTTCTTATGATAGCAATATGACTGAACCAAAAAAGAAATGCAGACAGTACATCTTGGACTATTTGAAGCTAGAATATATTGAACCAAAAAAGAAATGCAGACAGTACATCTTGGACTATTTGAAGCTGGAATTTTTCCCATCATTATCAGACATTTACCACTGTGTCTTATATGCGAAAACATCTTTAGCAACGGTGCTATGAAACCATCAAAACTAGCAGACCATTTGAACAGAACTTCATCCTGACAAAAAAGAAAAAGATTTGTTATACTTTCAATCACTTAAAGATAAAATTCTGAAGAGAACTACGATAGATGTTTATTTCATCATCAAAGCAAAATGATGATGGATTAAGGGCATCGTACAACATATCCCTACTCATTGCGAAGTCTGGAAAGCTGTATACCATAGGGAAGAAACTGATTCTATCAGTCATTGCAGAGGTATTGAACACACAAAACTGCTTCAAGATATTCTAAAAAGGATCCCCTTGAGAAATTACATAGTTCAAAGATGTATCGATGAAATAAGCCACGATGTGGAAAACAGTTTGTGTAATTATTTGCAAAAAAACATTTTTGCGCTCCAAGTGGATGAGTCAGCATTACCTGATAATGAAGCTTTATTGCTGGCATATGTTAGTTTTATTCAAGATCAGGAAGTGTATGAAGAGATGCTTTTTGCTAGAACTATAGAAACTGATACCAGAAGTGAATCAATTTTTAATTTAATGGAGCTATTTTTTCAAGGAAAAAGCAATTCAATTGATAAATATAATATCTGCTGTGACAGATGGAGCACCAGCTACGGTTGGTTATTATCATGATGCATAAGTTACCTGAAACAACATGTACCTGAAGTGCCTGTAGCCCATTGCATAATTTATAGGCAACATTTAGTAGCCAAGAACCTTAGTGACAAATTGCATCATTCACTTCAGTTTATTATAACAGCTGTGAACAAAATTCAAAATAATACTTTGAACACTAAACTCATTTGCGAGAAAAGTGTCAAAGATTTCTATCAATTTGTTTTTCAACTGAAGTTTGCTGGCTTTCAAAAGGTTTATGTTTGGTGAGATTTTTTGCACATTTTCAATCTGTTTTAGAAGTTTTTGGAAGACAAGGATTCCAGTTTGAAAGAAAATTTACTTAAGAGTAAAATAGATTTTGCTTATTTAACTGATTTATTTGGCACATTTAATGATGTAAATTTACAACTGCAAGGAGACAATTGCACAATTGGTCATATCGGCTTTTGTTTCCAGATTATAGTTTTTTAAGCAAAATATTGCAAGATCTGAGTTTTCTCAATTCCCCAACTTATTTGAGATAGCCACAATCCAAGAAGAAAACATTTTTGGGGGGATACTTAGATTTCAAAACTAGATTTGAAGATATTCTATCATTGGAAATACTGAACTGAATAATAAACTCATACACTACTAGTGCAGAACCAAATATAATTTTGCAAGATGAGCTGATAACTATCAGCATGAATGAGGATCTGAAAATACAATTCAAACAAGATTATCAAAAGTTTGGCTGCAACAAGATATTCCACTTCTGTACCCAGCTATATTGACTGTTGTATAAAAAGTATTTGCTGGTATTTCCATCATCGTATCTGATAGGGGATTTAGTGTAATTTTAAACCTGCTTCAGAACAGACATTGATTGTACATCATTAAACATAGAGATTTGAGAATGAAACTCACTAATTTAAAACCAGACATAGATAAATTGTTGATAGATCACCAGGTGCACCCATCTCATTAAATTCAGTTTTCCAAACTAATCTTTGGTATTCTTATTTTTATAATTCTGATTAAAATCTTTTATTATTATTGATGTTTAATTCTGTTTGAATATGTTGATTTTTTCACTTCATTTTTATGTTTAATAAAGTGATTTCAGTATTTGTAATTATTTTGAATTTACATATTTATTTCATAAATATCAAAAATTAAAAAAAATCTGCTCCTATTTTTTGGCTTTAATTTTCATTAGTGCAGATTTTGATATTAAATGTCGCACAAGATAATGTCATATTCCGTAGTCCTTTTATCTTTTTCAATCATTAATTACAAGTGGTTAAAATGAAAAGTTTGATATCTAGTGAAATATTTAATATCAAGTGCTGTACAAATTTATTAATTTGAGTAAGTAAAATAAATTACTAAAGGATGGACAGTTTTAAAAGTTTTTGGTAAAGGGATCTACAGCTGAAAAAAGTTTGGAAATTCTTAATGTAGATTATGCAAGACTGTTCCATGAATATATATTCCAATCATCATTGACTTGTATTCCAAATGGTTAAAACACTGTGGTGAAAAATACAAATGCAGAGAACAAAGTAAAAGTGTTAAGTAAACTCTGCTACACACAGATATTAATAATAGTGTGTGACTTTTTGGTTAATAAGAGGATATAACATATTATGACACCACCATATCACCACCAACTCCAATAGATTAGTTGAAAAAGCCATGAAGCAATTGAACCTTACATAAAGGGATGACATATTATAACACCACTGTATCACCCCCAAGTCCAATGAATTAATTGAAAAAGCCAATATAATGAATAAATATATAAGGGAGTAAATCTATAACAAGCATAAGAATGAGCATGAACTAATAATATCAGTAGAGCATGCCATGCTGATTATCCTTCTTATCTATTTACTCCCTTATATATTCATTATATTGGATTCTATGGGGCTACAAATAACCCAGCATTAGACAATAATTAACTCATCAATCAACAGTCAAAAACTCATCAGCAATCAAATCATTAATCAATAATCAATAATCATCCCTGTGATTGGATTTAAAAGAGGCACACCACAAATCAGGCTACTTATCAAGCCCCTGCCAAACTTAGAGTAAAATATAACAATAATCTAGATGTACATATTTGTGCTAATCCATCACTCATAATAATAAAAAATAATGCTGGGACTGATGCATGCTGATAATCAATGCTCTGGCCATATAATACCATTAATGTACTGGCTAAATACAAATTAAATTTTTTAACAAAAAAAATAAAATGCAGTGAATGGACTTTAAAGGTGTCACTCAGAGTTATCTCGATATTCAATACCAACATAAATCCCTAGATCCAAATAATTATTATACTTACAAAAGCTAGTTCAAGACTCAGATTCTACGAACTGTAACTGCAACAAGAGAAACATAAATATATCAGTTTATTCTATTATCAAGAATTTTACTCTACTATAATTAAATAGCTTTATTGCTCTAATTAAAAAAAACATCTGTATTTAAGTAACATCACACACTGCCAATTCAAAGAGCAGATTGCTGGAGGAATAAAGACATTAATACTTGAATATTTTTAAAATAATTATTTAATAAATTAACTAATTAGTAATTCAGAAAAGTAAAAAAATAATTTAAATTTGTACATTCTTATGAAAAGTATAGTTTCATATTAAAATGACTAACCACTGATTTTATTCCTTAGATTAATTAACTTTTGCTTTCATTAAATTATTTCCTTTTAAATGACAAAAATTGGAAAACAGCTTTTTCAAAATCAGAGGCAAGGAATTAAATTAGCTTAATCCTTTGTATAATTTTGAAGGAAAACTAAATGAATAAAAACATTTTAAAAGTTAAATTACTTTAAAAAACTTTTATAATTTTGCAGGGAAAAATCAAATGGATAATAAAAACATGTTTCAATTAAAAAAGTACTAATAAAATTAATTAATATGAATTACCACTGAATTTAAAAACTCTTTATAAATTTAAAATACCTTTAACTTTGAATCCTTCTTTGACACTTTTTCATGTTGGGTTTCTTTTTGGAAGCTTCTCAATTCCAGGCTAATGTACACAGTTAATTTTTGCCATATATTTGTAGTAGAATACTTTTAGATTTCACAGGCTAAATTTATTTTGCAATCTCATAATTTGCCAGAACTTCTATATGCATAGATAGACACACAAACTCTTGGATGGGGACAAGATTTGTGAGTTTCCTTCGGGGTATCTTCTCTCACATTTTCTCTAAGTGAAGCAGGTTGGTTATATGGAGGTACATGATGCTTAGCTCCTAGCTAAGGCTTAGAAACATGTTCTTTAAATTTATTTTAGAAAACATTTTTCTAAAGTAATAGTGTGCTATTCATAGCTAAACTTACTTTTTTTTTCAGCAGCTGAATTAGGAATCACTGCTCTCCTTGACAGTTTACTTAAGATTTCTGCTGTTTTCTCCAACAGCTTGGTTGAGACTTCTACTATCCTCTTTAACTGCTTGGTAATGACTAACCTCCACTTGCAAAAAACTGAAGCTAATGATTTACTTACACTTATTTTTGGAACAAACCTGTTTCTCACCAATCACAGCTCTGTCTCCTACATGACAAAATTTATTACTAACCAATTAAGTCTATTTTTATAAAAAAACATTGCTTACATATTTCCCTTCTTTTTTATTAATTTAAAAAAATCCAATCATAGTTTTGAAACACCTCTTTAATTAATTTTTTTTTCTGCCAAAAGAAAAACAAAATTATCAGATTAATTACACTGATTTTGAAAACATGGTCTTTTCTTTTAGAGAGATAAAGAAGAAAAAAAAAACTTAATTGAAATAAAATTTACCAAAAATGTTAAAACTTTTTCCCTTTTATTGTTTTTAAAAAGAAATTTTAAACATACATTTTTTTTACCTATTTTATTATCTCTTAAATGTTAAATTAAAAACTTAAATAATTTATTGATGAGAATTTTTTTTTTCTCAGGACTTTTTCAAAAACTAAAATTAACTGGTAATTATTATAATTACTGAAGAGAGAGAACAAAATAAATTATCTGATTTTATACATTTCTCTCATTTACAGACATTTATACTATATGTTAAAATATATTATTATTAAAAAAAATTAATGTTTGAGCATCATTTAAAGAAAATTGTCTAAAATTTTTATATCATTTGGGAAGAAGAAAATATCAAATATTATTATTATAAAATTCATATGGAAAAATTAAATATTATTTTCCCATTAATTAAATACATTCTAAATTTAAAAAGCTTGTAATATTGGCATGGCCATAGTGGCCATTGTCCACAAAGTTATAATACAGATATTTGTTTAGTGCAGAAAACTGCTATGTTCTATCACCATTTCTAGCCAAGTACAGTTACTAAAAACACTAGTGGAAATGTTGATGAATTGAAGTTTTAAAACACATCTCTATATTGATTCCCCCACAGAACAAGATGAGGGAGACAAAGTTAAAAAATGTCAAGTTCAATCTAGGAGAAACAATTTGGATATATGATATGGTAAGAAAGAAATGGGCAACAGGAACTGTATCAAAATTGTTATTAAGACAATTGTATCAGCACAATTGGTCAACAATAGAGAAGTTAGAAGACAATCATTTTAGAAATTGTTTTAAAGTTCGCTTGACAAAATAAATGAGAAGATGTTTTCTTGCATTTATTGTGTCAATTTTGTTAAGAAAAATGAAGATGATGGTGATTCATCTAAAACTCAGGCAGAAAAGATACCCAAAACAGAATTAAATGAAAATTCTTCTAAACTAAATCTTCTTGATGTACCTGTAGCAGTGTTTTAAATTAACGATACAGACTAAACTTGCACATTTGTTGTATTGCCAACTTATCTTAAGTTTGCAATTTAAAAAATAAATATATGGAAAAATAAATAAAAACAATCATAAAAAATGGCAAAAAATTTAATCCATTATGCTCCTTTTTATATGTTTAAATAAATCATATGATGTAATATAAAATAAAATATCTTTGTATAACAGCAATAATTGTATATATATTAAAAATTATACAGAAAACCCCCTTTCTGACAAATATTTATTTTTGTGGAACTATTTTACAACTTCAATTTACATTACATACATAGAAACATCTATTTCTTTTAATAACAATACAATAAGTATAAGGAAGATAACAAAAAACTATGTTAATGTATACTATAATTTTCCATTCATTTTTAATTAAATTAATTAATGTTTTGTATATGTTCATATAGTTACGTATATTATAATTAATGTAATTGATTTTGTATATCTACCTTCTATTAGATTCTCTAATGCTTAAAGATTTTGTATTTTTTATAGAATCTATTTTATATCTGTGTTTTAAATAATGAATTTATAAGGCAGATTTATCATCTCTCTTATTAATTGCATTATTATGGTCTTTTGCTTTTTCATCTAATTATTTGCCTGTATGTCCAGAGTAAATCACATTATAATTTCCACATTAATTGTAAATATAGTTTCTTTTTTATATTTTATATCATTTCTTATTTTATAATTACTTATTTATCAAGATTTTTGTTATTTGGCTATCTTATGTTGATGCTTTTATTTATATAATTTTTATTGTCTAGTAATGTATTATAAATTTTAGAGAAGTATGAAAGTTTTATCCATTTATTATTATTACTAGAGCTGCTATTATTATTTATAATAGAATTATTGTTATTATTTAAATTAAGTGATTTATAATTTAAATAATAATAATAATTCTATAAAAAATGAATAAAATGTTTATATTTTCCTAAAATTATAAAAAAATAACAATTATATAGATAAAAGCATCAATATAGGATGGCCAAATAACAGAAATCTTGGCAAATTAATAGGTAATTATAAAATTAAAAATGGTATAAAATATAAAAAAGGAATTGAATATAAAATTACTTATTTTAAATGATCAAAAATTTCAATATAAAATTTATTATATAATATCAATTTTATTTACTATCACAGAGATGATTGGTAATTTAGACAGAAAGGTTTACATCACATGTGCTATAATATTTGTTATAATAGCTCAACAATGCCTTGTTGAATACTGATGATATTGTCAAACCAAAGCACAAGATAGAGACTTTTGAAAAGATACGAGTGACCATCTTATCTTTTGACCCTAAAAGATGCTTCTTTATTCACTTTATATCCATTAATCTTTTTCCATATATCAACATTGATGAAAATTTTCAATTTACTATGTATTATTATCCCATCTGTTTAAATTACATTCAATTTTTACACTAGTAAATAAAATTGAATATTACATAATTTTTAATAGTTTGTAATATTAACATATAGTAAATTGAAAAATTCTGCCAATATTAATATATAGAAAGAGATTTATGAATATAAAATGAATAAAGAAACATCTTCATACTCTCAAACTAAGTTGCTTTAGATCACTCTATATAACTAAATTTAAGTTCAAAAGATAAGGTGCTTTGGTTTAAGAGTATTCTCAATACTCAATAAGACATTGTTGAATTATTATGACAAATATTACAGCACATGTGCTTAGAGTATAAACCCATTCTATTTAAATTACATATGATCTTTGCATTAGTAAATAAAATTGAATATTGCAGCTTCTAATAGTTTGTAATATTAACATATAAATTGAAGTATTTCATGAACATTAATATATAGAAAGATTAATGGATGTAAAGTGAATAAAGAAACATCTTCATGCCCTGAAATTAAGATGCTTTAGATTGGCCTATTTAACTAAATTTAGGTTCAAAAAATAAGATGGCCCCTCTTATCTTTTCAAAAGTTTCTATTATTTGCTTTGGTTTGAGAGTATTTTCAGTAGTCAAGAAGCCATCATTGAGCTATTATAAGGTGTAAATGCCTTCTGTTTAAATTACATATGATCACTGTGCTAGTAAATAAAACTGAATATTATATAGTTTCTAATAGTTCATAATATTAACACATAATAAATTGAAAAATTTCATGGACATTAATATTTAGAAAGAGATTAATGATTGTAAAACGAATAAAAGGAACATCTTTCCACGCTCAAACTCAAATGCTTTAGATTAGCCCATATAACTAAATTTATGTTCAAAAGATAAGATGAACACTCTTGTCAAAAGACTATCATGTTCTTTGATTATAACAAATATTACAGAATAGGTGCTTAAAGTGTAAGTTCCTTCTGTTTAAATTATATATGATCTCTGCACTAGTAAATAAAATTGAATATTATATAGTTTGTAATTGTTCATAATATTAACATGTAGTATGTTGAAAAATTTTGCAAATGTTAACATATAGAAAGAGATTAATAAGATGTAACATGAATAAAGAAACACCTTCATGCTCTCAAACCAAGACTCTTTAAATCTCAAACTAAGACTCTTTAGATCAATGTATATAACTAAATTTAGGATCAAGAGATAAAATGGATGCGGTTATCTTTTCAAAAATCTCTATTTTGTGCTTTGGTTTGAGAGTATCTTCAGTACTCAAAAAGTCATCATTCAGCTATTATGGCAAATATTACAATGCATGTGCTTAGTGTGTAAATGCCTTCTATTTAAAAAAAATAGAAATTGCAGTATAATTAGTAAATTACAATGAGATGAAAGAGTAAGAGATCATAATAATGCAATTAATAGGGCAGATGATAAATCTGTCTTATATATTCATTATTTAAATTATGGACATGAAAATAGATTATGTAAAAAATATAAAACCTTTAAACTATATTAAAGAAGCTAATGGAGGGAAAATGTATGAAATCAGTTATATTAATTACAACAAACATACCTGCATAAGTATATACAAAACAATTTAATTAATAGTTGGTTAATGATAAATGAATGGAAAATTATATAGTATTCATTTATATTCATTTTAAAATTCTTTCTTGTACATATTGTGTTATTGTTATAATAGGTTCTAGTTAATATTATGTAAAGGAGATAAGTTTCGCTATGTATTCAATTATAATATTTTTTTTTTGTATGCAAGGTAAATTGAAGTTGTAAAGTAGTTCCAACACATTGAAGAGGAGAAAAATAGACATTTTCCAAAAATAATTTTTCTTTAATTATTTTTATTATATTGTAACGGTATAAAATATGATATAAAATATGCCGTTACATTATTTTAAAATTAAAGTAAAAAGATCATGAATAAAAATTGATTTATTAAAAAGAGAAAAAAAACCTTAACTTAAAAACTGAAAATTAAAGTTGTGTAATGTATATATAGATTGCACAGATGGGAAACTTTGAAGTCTTTTAAAAATAAATGCATTTGAAAGTATTTTTTTGTAAAAAAGTAAAGATATAAAGATTTGATATTTTTGAAAATAGAAATAATGTTGATTTTTATAATGTTAGAAAATGGAAATGATTGTTTTATTAAATAAATGATTGTTCTAGAGCAAACTAGCCCTTGGGGCACTTGAAATAAATTAAGTGGTAAGAGAAAAAGAAATTAAATGACCAATGCAAGCACGAAAATGACAGCACGGACCGTAATTGAAACACCATAGGATTAGTGACGTCTTGCTCATTGAATCCAAAGATTGGATGATAAGAGACTAATAAAAATATAAAAGCCAAATTATTATTATAATTATCTTAGAGCTGACTATGAATATACCATCATAACTAGTTTTATTGCAGATTTCACGTTTGAAGTCTGCAATGAATTTAATTTTCTGGACAACCAGTTGAGGCCTCTGGATGACAGTTCCTGACCAAATGAATGGCAAGTAGCAGTTTCGTTTCAAAGGATAAAATCTAAGAAAGTGATCATGAAGATGGATCTTTTAAATCTGCTCAATCCGTAAAGTATGAACTCTTGTGTCTATCTAATAACTTTTCTAAAATTGCAATTAATAGCTGAAAATAAGAACAATTATCTGACCAAAAAAAATTCAAAATCAATTATTAATAATTTTTTTTATGCATATGTTTAAGCAATCATTTCAATTTCTCTTTTTTTTGTGTGTGTTAAGTGTTAATTAAAATGTATCAAATTAAAATTGGGTGTAGATAGCTGCATGGATAAAAATTAATAACTATGTTTAAATTCGTTTGTTTATTTTAAAAGGTTAATTTTAGGCCATTTTTTCGTAGTTAGGACGATGTTTGTGGAGGGATATATGGGTGTTTATATCAATGTAATGTGAGGCGTGTTTAGCATACAGGGCAACATGTCCAACTGAATGCATGACCCCAAAGAGGTAGTCATATCGTTGCAATGGTTGCAGACGTATTTCCTGCACTATTGACCCCTTCTAGCTCTGTGGAGGGATTATGTCAGCAGAAAGACTGCTCTCCCCCATACGTAGCACTCTTTATTTAATTTATATACATGATTCCTTCGTCAGACAGATGCCCATTCTTATACTGTCAAAGATCATATTCTTCAAATAATATCACGCTGTCAGATGCACATTCCTGTCGGCATGATTTTATGCTAGCATCTTCATTATTGCATTGGTTGCGACTATATCTGGAAGCAGGCGTTGGTTTGGCTACGAACTTTTAGTCTGAGATTGAATGAATGTTTTGATAAGTTTTTAAGTAAAAAAAATCTATGTAGCCTATCTATGCTCAACATGCTAAAGTAAAATATAATTTAAATGTCCATCTGTGCAGTTTATTAAACAATTTCAATTTAAAAATAATAATAACCAATTTAAAACTAATTGTAAAGTCTAAATTTATTCCTCAATTTTAAATATTATACATGTGCATTAATAAATGTTTGTGTGTTAATTACTGGCAGTGGCTTATTTTATTAAATATTAATATATTTTAAAGTTTTTGCATCTCTTTGAGCTAGTGGCAAGGGCAAACGGTCAATAAAATAAAAGGTTGGATTTTTAACTGCGCGTATCTGTCTACTTTATAAATTTTCTAGGTTGTAAGTAGCCTAGATGGCGCCCTGTTTGGCTGATACGGTATGACTTAGCTCCAACCACCCTGACCGTTATAATATATATATATAATTATTGCTATTATAAAATAATAATTTTTAACAAAAGTAATTGTTTAAATATTTTTTAATAGCTGCCCTTATAAACTACCTTCAAAGTAACCCTCAATTCATGAACATAGTAATAACATTGTTATTTAAATATCGATAATACATTCTACTTTATAGTAAAGTCTGAATGTATAAATTAGCAATACTATTTAATAAGCTGTTGAAAAATAGATTTTATAAAAGCAGATTGTTCAAGATATTAATCATGAAGATAATTTGAAGTGGATTGTATCACATGTTAATTCAAAACTTTATTTATTTATTAAAAAAATTGTCAGATTGGGATTGAAAGATGCTAGAGAATAAGATACAATCTGAAATGTTATTTATCAGAAATTTTTTTATCTGTTCAAATTTTTTATCAATTCTATTATAATGGTCCGTCAAAAGGACTTTTACACTATCTGCCATACAGGGTGCCACCAGGCCATTTGGACCTGGAAAATTTATATAGTAGGCAGATACATCTTGGGAAAAGATCCAATTTTATTTGACTGATATGCCCTAGTCGCTGACTCAAGGAGTAGCTGAGATTTATACATATAAATTCTTCAAGTATTGTTGATAAAGAAAAAAATTTAAAATAAGCCACTGCCAGTAATAATCATACAAACATTTATTTACATAATATATATAAAAATAAATTGAGGAATAAATTATTTAACATTGCCTTAGGTTTTATTATTATTATGATTTTTAAACTTAAATTCTGTTTTTTAGTAAGTTTGCACAGATGGACAGTTTATATAATTTAATATTTTAGAATGTTGAGCATAGATAGCATATATAGACTATGCACTTAAAAGATTTTCAAACATTTAACCTCAGGCTAAAAGTTCTCAGCTAAACCAATGCTAGATTCCTGATATACAGATGCAACCAATGCAACATGAAGCGTGCATCTGCAGCATGATATTATTTAAAAAGAATGATCTTCAATGAGTACAGGAATGTGCTTCTGTCTGGTAAAGGAATCATGTATATAAAATGGAAAATGAAATTCTCCATATGGAGGGAGAGCAGTCCTTGCTGACTTATAGTTCCAATCCACAGGGCAAAAGGAGATCAATGGCGTGGGAAATATATCCACACCCATTGCAATGCGATGGCTACACTTCTGGGCCATGCATTCATTTGGGCACAGTGACCTGTATGCTAACACAATTCATATTACATTGATATAAGCACCCATACATCTCTCTACCAGCATCGACTCAACTACGAAACAAATAGTCTGAAATTGACCCCTATGACCTAGCCCCAAACTTAATGACTATATGCAGCCATCTACACTCAACTTTACATTTAATATAGTTAACAAATAAAAAAAAAAATTAATAAAAATAAAATAAAAATGATTGATTCACACACTTAATACGTAAATAAATAGATTATTAACTGATCTAGAGTCCTGTTGCTGGTCAGATAAGAGTTCACTTATTATTTATATTTTCTTATGGATTGACTACTTATTGAAGAGATATATTTTAAAAAAAAGTTCAACTGATAAAAGTTCATACTTCCCATTCGGTCTTGATAACTCCTCCAGATTTAATCCCGTTTATGGAAATCCTTGCTGATTATATTATTTTCTAATAGTTTCTTTGGAGCCACAACTGCTACAAGCCATACTTTCTGGAACCGTGGTTGGGGAGCTGCCTCTGCACTATAGCTAGCTGGAATACATAGATTAATAGTCAGATTAACTAATGAATTCAATTATTTTCTTTTATAATTTCTGGCCTCTCTTATCACAAATTCTCCGAATCGACTGTACATGATGTTATTTGTTTTTATAGGTCCGGATGTTTTCCTTTCTGGTCCATGCATGGCTTGGTGCTTGCATTGGTCACTCTGCTTCAGAGTGGGAAACAATCTTTAATTTTTATCTCTTATCTGACTGTTACATTACAGTGCCCAAGAGCTCATTTGCTTTAGATTCAATTAATAGAACAATCATTTCCGTTCACTAAGATTTAAACATGATTTTTAAATTAAAACCAATTAACATTTTTCTTTTTCATTACTTTTAAACAAAAAATATTAATCTTTATCTTTAGACCTATTTTTTATATATATATATATTTTAAATAATCATTTTTTAAAATAGTTTTTCATCTGTACGATAATATGTACATTAAAATAACTATTTTAATTTTCTTTTACATTTTTAATAAGTCAATTTTATTTATGATTATTTCCCCCCCCCCCCCGTTTATTTTAATTTTAAAATAATGTAATTGCATATGTATACTGTTACACTA